>CM053791.1:276331667-278731667 GCA_028749045.1 Cupressus sempervirens
TTTGCACTTATGTTTGCACACTAAGACCCAAACAATATAAGTAATGCTTTCATTCATGTATTAAACTTTTTCAATTTCTTTGATAGAAGTTGAATTGCAAAAATTCTTGTAATGTAATGTTTAGGTGGGGGTATGTTACTTGTTTTTTTTGGTATTCAAGATTTGGATATTTTGACATTTATTCAGGACTTAGCAGGACAATGGCTTATTTATCTATTGATGTTGACATTTACAGTAGTGTTCTACATCTATTATATGTACTATGAACTTTATATTGCAAATGACATGATCAAACACATATGGATGCAACTTTATGACATGATAGAAATAGATTATGATATGATGATTATGATGATTTAAAACTTAATGTGATATCTAGTTGAATGTTAGTTTGATTATGATGGTTTATGATTTAATGTGATATGCAAATAAAAGTTGATTTGATTAAGATGGTTTATGATATGCAGATCTTGATATTTTAATGTTATGAATGATTTATTTGAAATGATTAGGAAAAGAAATTTAATTGAATAATTTTAGTAAGATTATGTAACATTTGAAATTATATGCATCTATGATATATATTTATATGATCTCCTTAGACTACTGATGCTTGAGTTTAATGTATAGGAAATGGAACAATGGAAATTTTGGGGGAAACAATATCCAAACCTAGGTGAATATAGTTTAATGAAGGAAAATCTTTGGAAGACTCAAAAAGCCTAGTTGTGATGCATTTTATTTCATTAATGTAAGTTTTATTCTATGTGAAAATATTTAATCATAAAGATGCATTAGGAACATGTTCTAGTGACGTGGAGTGTGCTTTTATGTGTTACTTGGAAGTGTGGATTTTGTGTGTAATGACATGTCATTAAGAGTTTGGTCTATTTGAAATGTAGATGGAGTAAATGAGGGGAGGTGGGGGTGAATCAATTACCACAAAAAAAAATCTTCAGATCCCTTAGATGTCTAATAAAACTATTCACTATTGTCACTCGATAAACATACTGAAAATGTTGTAACTCAATAAATGTAGTGTATGCTATACATTAATAGATCTTAAACATTCATAGTGATTAACTTGAAAGCATAAAAGAAATAACATGAACACATGAGACACTAGATTTAACTTGGAAACTCAATATGGGGAAAACCACCAAGTAACTAGCTATTGATTTTCACTCTTTTGAAGTGAGCCTTGTTAGGAGCCAACCTAGTTAAAGATTACAAAACACACTATTAGGTGTGACCTTATTAGAGGATTTAATCACCTTATTAGGAGTGGCCTTGCAAGAGGTCCTTAGAATAATTCAATAGAATTTCCACCTTGTTAGAGGTTTTAAAACTAGCTCTTAAACCAACTCTGTTAAGAGATTTTGGAATCACTACTACAATGGTAAGACGGTAACAATGAAATGACCTGAATGAGATGCCATTGAATTGATGATTAGAGATTTCTATTTAGCTTAATGCTAGAACCTTCCTAATTGAATATAACTTAGTTGCTCCTCAAGGATATCTAACCATCCTTCAAGTTTTCTCACACTTTCCACCTTAAACAATCAATACACTTGCATACTTGCTCATACATTTAGAATCTCAACTTGACCTTTTATTTAAACTATTTAGATTATGAAGTTAGGTCAATTAAAACTTACAATGACCAATAAACATTACCACTGTTAGCTAGAAACAATACTTGAATTAATTAAACTTCATATCTCAAGTCAACAAAATGCTTCATTGGTCAACCTTGCTCGATAAACATTGATCCTAAAATGATTTCCTGTGTTAACCAATTGATTCTTGGTTAACACTAACTTTGACCAACTTTTCCTTCATTAACCATGAGAGCTCAGTTAACACTTATTTCTACCATAATTTCCTTCAATGCCTAAGTGAGCTTAGTAGACACTGTCTTTGTAGAGTAATTTCCAAGAATTCTTGATAGATAAGAGAAATTGTCTTGCTAACCAAGTGAGCTTGGTAAGCACTAACTACCAATTGATATGACATTTGTGTAACATCAAAGAAAACACACAATTAGAAAATTGTATCCAACAACTCCCTCTTTGGCATTAATGGCAATACAACATGTTATTGCACAATGAAATTTGAAAACAACACTTTCTTTGATAGAAATTTTTCTGACTCTTCGATTTTATACCACAAACTTTTCAATTTTATACCACAAACTTCTCTAATGCAGTAATCTCCCTTTGTGAAGGAATTACATAGCTTCTTCCTTAAAACAAATTTTACAAAGATATGATAGTAAACTCTCCCTCTTTGAAAATACATGCCAAAGACAATACATACCAAATAAGTATTAATGTAGCTTGAGTACTAATTCATATGCAATTTTCTCTTGACTATGTTGCATCAACTAATAAATCTTCAACTTGGTTCCTATTGATGCATCACTAAAACTTTATTTTAGTGATTTTGAGATAGGGGAATGACCCCTAACTTACCTCTTAGATACAAGAATGCATCCTTAGTTAATGGCTTGGTAAATATGTCTGCAATCTATTCTTTTGTATGGACATATTCCAATCTGATTTCTTTGTCCTACATGAATTCCATGACAAAATGATATTTTATAGCATTATGCTTGGTTTTGGAATGCATCATTGAATTCTTAGATATGTTAATTGCACTTTTATTATCACAAAACATGACAACTAGTTTCTTGATTTCAACCTTCATACCTTGCAACAACTATTTAAACCAAACAATATTTGAGTAATTCACTATTGTTGCAACATATTCTACTTCTATTGTGGATTAGGATGTGCAATTTTTCTTTTTACTTGTCCAAGATACCAACTTTTTTCCAAGAAATAATGTTCCACCACATGTACTCTTTTTGTCATCTAGATTTCTAGCCCAATCAACATTAGTGAATACTTTTAGGTCCAAATTTCCTCCAAGTTTATACCATAGACCATAGTCTTTAGTACCTTTCAAATATCTCAAGATTCTTTTGATTTCCATCATATTATTTTCTCTAGGTTTACCTAAGAATCTTTCTACTATACCAACTACAAGAGCAATATCAGGTCTTGTATGAACCACATACTATAACTTTCTAATTATTGATCTATTCAAGATCTAATCTACCTCTTTTGATTCATCATATTTGGTAAGCTTTAGTTTAGTACACATGGGGGTTCCAAATGGTTTAGAATCTTCCATACCAAACTTCTTGAGTATCTCCTTGATATAGTTAGACTAGGTGATGTAGATATCATTCTTGCTCTATTGTACCTATAATCAAACAAAGAACTTAATCTCACCAAACATAGACATTTCAAATTCTTTGTTCATTTGCTCTAAAAATTCTTTGCATAGATCATCATTCCATGTAAATAAAGTATCATCTACAAATATCTCTACCAATACAATCTTGTTATCTTGTCCTTAATGTATAAACTATTATTATCATTAGTTCTTTGGAAACCAATCTATATAAGGTAGTTGTGCAACCTCTCATATCATGCTCTAGGGGCTTGTTTCAAACCATACAATGCTTTCTGTAATTTGTAGACCATGTCTCTTCTATTTGGATCAAAAAAATCTTTTGGTTGTTCAATGTTGAATTCTTCATCAAGAATACCATTGAGAAATGTAGATTTGACATTGATCTGATATACCTTAAATCCTCTATGTGTTGCATATGCAAGTAAGGTCCTGACACCTTCTAATCTTGCAATAGGAGCAAAAGTCTCACCATAACCAATGCCTTCTTTTTGAGAGTATCCTTTATATACCAATTTAGCTTTGTTTCTAGATACCTTACCACCTTCATTCAATTTATTCCTAATTACCCATTTTGATCCAATCACATTTTGTCTTTAGGCCTAGGTACAAGAGTCCAAGTTTTGTTCTTCTCTATTTGCTCTATTTCTTCATTCATGGCTACAATCCAACTTTCATTTTCCAATGCATCTTTAACATTTCTAGGTTCAAAATTAGCAAGTAAATATGTACCTTTTAGCTTACTTCTTGTCATAGTACCTTCTAATTTATCTTCAATAATCCGATCTAGTGCATGATGCTTTCTAACATATTTGGCCAATACAATTTCTTTGCCTTTTGACTGAATAATCTGGTCTAGTGCATGATGCCTCCTGACATATTTGGCCAATACGGGCTCTTCTCTATTTTCTTTATTTCTTCATTCATGGCTTCAATTTTACTTTCATTTTTCAATGCATCTTTAACATTTATAGGTTCAAAATTAGTAAGTAAACATGTACCTTTTAGCTTACTTCTTGTCATAGTACTTTTTGATTTATCTTCACTAATTTGGTCTAGTGCATGATGCCTCCTAAAATATTTGGCCAATATAGGTACTTTTCCTTTTGATTGAATTCCACTATCTTCATTTTGAATTTCAACTTTTGGATCTGGTTGTTCCATCTATGGCTTGTGAACTTCAAACTTGGTAGGCATTGGCTTGATAGCTTTAGACTATGACTTGGTTTGAACTTCTTGTGACTTGGTGACTATGGAAGACTCAAGAGTTGAAATCTCCTTATTGACAGATGTTTCTGGCAATTTATCAGGTTTGATGTAAACAAATCTCCTGAAGTATTCTGGTTCCTTTTTGCTTTCTTCTTCAATTCTTTCTGCAAACTCATCAATTCTCACATGTGCACTTTCTATAATTTTATGAGTAGACAAATTCAAACATCTATATGCCTTACTTCTACAAAAATATCCTAAGAATATACCTTCATCACCTTTCACATCAAATTTTCATTTTCTAGATTCTTTCAAGATATAACATTTACTTCCAAATACTTTCAAGTAACTTACATTGGGTTTATAACCATACCATAACTCATAGGGAGTTTTATATAAGTCATTCTTCAACTATACTCAATTTAAGGTATGAATTTTAGTGTTGATAGCTTCCTTCCAGTATTTGATAGCAATGTTATTTTCAATCATTAGAGTCCTTGCACAATCTATGATAGATCTATTCCTTCTTTTAGCTATTCCATTCTACTCACGAGTTCTAGGGGTTGATACCTATCTTTTGATTCCTCTTTCAATGCAAAAGCTATTGAATTCATTGGAGATGAATTCATCACCTCTATTTGATCTTAAGCATTTCAATCTTTTCTCGATTTCTTTCTCTACTCTTGCCAAATGCCATTTCAATTTCTCAAATGCTTTTGACTTTTCTCTAAGATACATAATAGTCATCATTCTTGAATAGTCATCAACAAAAAGAACAAAGAATTTTTTTCTAGTATAGCTCTCAATTCCAATAGGTCCACACAAATTAGTATGCACAATTTTCAAGTTATCTTCAGATTAATAGTTTTTTCTTTTAAAACTAGTCTTTCCCATTTTGTCAATTTGACAATTCTTGCACATACCAACATCAGGTTTCTTCAAACTAGGAATGCCTCTTACTTTCTTGAATTTTCTTATTTTCACCATGTTATCAAAATTTTCAAGACATAATCTTCTATGCCATAATCAGATTTCTTGAACTTGAGCAACAAAACATGAGCAATCACCAAGATCAAGATAAAACAGGTTACCTTTTGTTTGTTTTCTTGATCCAATCAGCTTTCCTTTGTCATCCAACAGTCTTTCCTTGCCATGCATGAATTCCACCTTGCATCCAATATTGATTAGATATGTTGCATTTAATAGATTATGTTTTAGTCCTTCAACCCAATAGGAATTATCACATACAAGTTATTTCGTTAATGAGATTCGAGCTCTCCCTTTTATGCAACAAGGTGCATTATTTCCAAACCTTACACTACCACCATCATAGTCTTCAAAATATTCAAACTTTGTTTTTTCACCAGTCATATGATGTGAAAATCTACTATCTATGATCCATGTATCATTTTTTCTTACATGAGAGATAAGTGACATCTTATGTTCTTCATCATCATCAAATTCATCTTTCACAACAATGTAAACTATTTCATCTTCTCTATTATTAGAATCCTTAGCCATAAAACATGTCTTCTTACCTTTATCCTTGAATGATTGATTACCTTCAAAATCTTTCTTTCCATTGTACTTGTGACTCTTCTTTTCATCATTATCTTTGATTGGGCACCTAGCAACAATATGATCAATTTCTTCACATGAAAAATAGATTAAGGGAACTTTACCTTTGTATTTTCCTTTGCCTCTAGAATATTTCCTTGCAAGTAGAGCTTCAAAAACTTCAAGGTCACTATCAAAAATTTCCTCTAATTCTTGTTCACTTTGTCACTAAATGTCCTTTATTTTATTTTCTTTCTCCTTAAGTGAAAGCTTGGCCTCAAATGTAGATTCAATATTCTTGGAAGCTAGAACATAATTGTCATAATTGTCTAGCTCAAAGGTTGTCAATATTCCCACTAGGGTATCAAAAATTATCTTATAATTTGTCTCACACCTTCTTTCTTGAAAAAAAAATACTCTAACTGCATAGATAGGAAGCAATGTTCTAAGAACTTTACTTAAAATAGTTCCTTCCTTGATTTCTCCTCTAGATTCTTTGATTGCACTGAAATTGACTTTGATTCTTTCCATGTATTTGGCAAGATTTTCATCTTCTCTCATTCTCATCTAATCAAACTATCCTCTAAGGCTTTTAGCTTTGGCTCTCTTCACATTGTCATTACCACCATGGATTTTCTTGAGCCTATTCTACATTTCAAAAGTAGTTTTGTAGTCCTTGATATCATCAAATTTCTCATAGCTAAGAGTAGATGCAATATCTATCATCATGGTGTTATGGTTCTTTTTCTTAGCAATATCTCGAATAGATAATGTGCCAGAAGGAGTTGTGTATTCTTCATCAAGGTATTTGCATCCTAAGTAACCAATGTAAGCTAGATGAAGTCTCATAAGTCTCTACCATGCTGAAAAGTTATCTTTGTTAAGCTTTAGAATTTCTCTCTTGTAAGACATCCTGATCTTTAGCTTAGGTCCTTAAAAGCTTTCCTACAAGCACCAACTATTTTGATACCAATTGTTGTGAATGTAGATGGAGTAACTAAAGTGGAAGGGGGGTGGGGGGGTGTCTGGGTGGGCATGAATCAATTACCATTAAAAAAATGCATAGATTCATTAGATGTCTGATAGAACTATTTACTATTGTCACTAAGTAAACATACTAAAAATGTAGAAACTTAGTAAATGTAGTGTATGTTATACTTTAATAGATCTTAAAAATTCACAATGATTAACTTGCAAGCATAAAATAAATGACATGAACACATGAGACACCATATTTAACATGGAAAAACAATATAGAAAAAACCACCAAGTAACTAGCTACTAATTTTCTCTCTTCTAAAGTAAGTCCTATTAGGAGTCAACCTAGTTAAAGGTTACAAAACACATTGTTAGGTGTGACCTTGTTAGAGGATTTAATCACCCTATTAGGAGTGGCCTTGCAAGAGGTCTTTAGAACACTTTAATGAAATTTTTACCCTATTAGAGGATTTACAACTGGCTATTAAACCAACTATGTTAAGAGATTTTGGAATCATTGCTACAATGGTAAGAAAGTAACAATTAAATGACCTAAATGAGATCTAGCTAAATTGCTAATTATCGATCTGTATTTTAATTCATGATAGATCCTTCCTAATTGAATATAACTTTGCTACTCCTCAAGGATATCTAACCATCCTTCAAATTCGCTCACACTTTTTGCCTCAAACAATCAATACACTTGCATACTCACTCATACATTTAGAATCTCAACTTGACCTTTTATTTATACCATTCAGATTATCAAGTTGGCTCAGTTGCAACTTACAATGACCAATAAAAATTACCATGGTTGGCTAGAAAAAAATCTTGAATTAATTAAACTTCATATCTCAAGTCAATAAAATCCTTCATTGGCCGACCTTTCTTGGTAAATAGCGATTCTGAAATGATTTCCTTTGTTAACCAACAAATGCTTGGTTAACACTACAAACTTGTAAAATCCTTTGGTAACAAAGTGAACTCAGTAGACACTAACTCTGACCAACTTTTCCTTTGTTAATAATGAGAGCTCGATTAACATTTCTTTCTGCCATAATTTCCTTCAATTCCTAAGTGAGCTTAGTAGACATTGTCTTCAC
The DNA here is from genome assembly GCA_028749045.1 of Cupressus sempervirens. Taxonomy (NCBI): domain Eukaryota; kingdom Viridiplantae; phylum Streptophyta; class Pinopsida; order Cupressales; family Cupressaceae; genus Cupressus; species Cupressus sempervirens. The sequence goes on from CM053791.1 coordinate 276,339,779, forward strand.
AGAGTAATCTATAGGAATGCTCGGTAGAAAGAGAAACTGTATTGCTGACTAAGTGAGGTCAATAAGCACTAATTGCCAACTAATATGACATTTGTGTAACATCAAAGAAAACACACAATTAGACAATTGTATCTAACATGGTCATGGGGGAATTTCACCCTAAACCTAATTACCTTGTTAATGAGTAAGTAAACCCACTTGCTAAGGGGTGGGATGGGTCACAATCAAAGAAAATTCAAATTTAGACTTGACTAGGCTTTTGAGGGGTCATTAGGTGGTTCCAAAGTGACTTTTTAATGAAAATGAGCTACCCATGTGATAGTATAACATGTTAGGGACATAATTTTGACCATTATATTGACTAGATAGCCTAGGAGGGGCCTTTACCTATGCATTTTGCCACCAATTTCTAGATTTGAGTTATCAAACGTGTTAACTTCCATGTTCCCACTAAGTAAAATATAGCAAATTTGGAGGAGACAAGTTTTTAAGAGGGAGTGGCTTAGTGTATTTCCTAAGATAGATAGTGGGAATACATTATTAGAGAGTCTTGGAAAAATTAGTGGGGAGTTTATCCACTCTCTAAGTTTAGAGATAGTTAGGGTTTTGGGAGGAAGACTAAGGGAGCTCTACAACAAATATCATTGGCTTCAGCTTGGACTAGGTAGGTGTTGAAACCATGATCATTGTCCTTTTAGCATTACATAATGAATCTAAAAGCATGGAGTGGTGTTATGGGATCTTGTCTTGGTATTATGAATCTTGGTATTATATTGTGGTGGTGTGAATGTGCATTGTGTTTCATGAATTTTCTTGATTTTCCTTCTTGAATCTCCTTGTGTTATTTTGAATGTCAAGTGCTATTTTGGGTGTGAGGGCTTCACTCACCCTTTGGGAAGGGAGGAGAAGTCCAGGGTGAAGGGCTAAGTTGGGCTTGAAATATAGTTGAGAACCTTGGAGTATGCAATCCATTGTATGCCATATTCATTCATATCTTGCTTTGGGGGTGATAAGGGAAGTGATGGTGTAGAAAGGAAGATTATTGAGTATGGATATTCAAGGATGCTATAGTTAACAGTAGTATGATTGGAGGATATTTGTGAGAGCCTAAAAGGGCATGGAATTTGTTGATTTGTAAAAGCCCCAAAAGGGCATGACAATTATTTATTGCAGATATGTTATGATATGGAAAGTCTCCTTTTTGAAAGCACATCTTCACCCTCTATTTTAACGTTCCAATGGTGAACAAAATGTGCAAGCCATGGGAGGGATTGTTTTATGTTATGTGATATTTTTTATGCATTGGCAAGTGTTTTGTGTGTGTGTGTATCTCATTTGGACTTGTTTCCTCTACTCGGTGGGTGGCTTCATAGAAGCCTAGGATGTGAGGTAAACCTCCATATTTCTTAGATTGTGTGTGTTTGAATGTTTTTTGAAGATGGATTCCTTCAAGAGATTAGGGTTTCAACCTTGGCTATGTTGGACAACCAAGTGATTGTGAAGAGATAGATCTTTTCCTCATCATCTTATAATGTATTCATGATGTTGGGTTTCCATTTTTGAGTTGCTAAAATGTGAAAGGAGATTCACTTCCTATAGTAGATAGTAGTAGATGTGTAGAGAGAATGTTGAGATTATACATATAGTTGTCTTCATAAGAGAAAGGTTGTATTTTTATCATAGTTAAGTAAAATGAAAAGGAAAGATTATTTTATGCAAAAGAAGAGTTAAGATTAGTTTTTTTTGAAGATTAGAAAGTATAGGTGATCTTGTATCCATATTCAAACCATGAGGTACTATAAAGGAGTTGTATTTTGTTTTCAACAGTATGTCAAACATGTAAAGTATTATGTAATGAGTTGAAGGAGAGGAATCATGTTAAAATTTTCTTTTGTGTAGAACAAAAGGAGTAAAATGGGTAGTTGCTTGGATAGACCCTATTTTATCAAAATAATTACACTTGATATTGTTCCAAAGAATTACGTATAATATAGCCTAGACTTAAAATAAGAATAATGTCAAAACTATGGAATAGTGGTGAAAAACCAAGTAGAAAATTCAACACCAAGTAAATGCCTACGGAAACTAGCATGTAGGTGCAAATTATGTCATTTGGAAAATGTATGGGGAAAGAAATTAATTGCTTTCCCAATATCATAAACCAATAAAATATTGATATGGGATATTCCATAAGATCATTTCATTTAAATAATATTATAACTTAAGACATGAAAAAATGATGATAGTATAGTCTAGGGTGTAAAGAAAAAATCTCTATCTAATACCTAGTCTCTTAACCAAGTCCATTGGCTTCCATAAAGTAGTCACACAATTTAAAAAAATATATATATATAATAAAAGAATAAAATAAGATAACCAAATCAGCATAGCGAAGTACCTAGCTATTCCCACTTAAGCAAATGATACCCAAGTCCTATCCACCTCTATCCCATCGGTCTAGGTACATGGGAAGTGCTTTTTATATTGAGGTAAATAAATTCAAAAATCTTTCTTAGCGCATATGTAAGAGAAATTTTTTTTGACCAAGGTGAAAAATGTGTTTGAAAATGACAAATGTTAGAATTCCCTCCCTAAGTGCATCCAGTCATTGAAAGGAGACAAAACATTTCCCTAGACAAAATAGGCAACTAGGAAAGTGAGTTGCAGTGATTAGGAACTTAATGACTAGTAGTTAGATGCCATAGGAAGGAGTGTAACCATATGATGGGGAAGATTAATAGGAATTGACACCTACTTTGTAGTAAGGGAAACTTAGGTTATTTAAGAGTTAGTAATGTTGGAGTGTAGTATAGTTTTAGGTGAAGAGCTTTTAGAGGTATAAAAATTTTAGTTAGAAGTTAGTAAATTATAAATTAGCTTATGGATGAGTTAGTAATAATTTCAATGATTAGTAAATAGTTAGTTCTTTAATATTATATGCATGGGTATTTGTTAAATAGTGACTATACAGAAACTAAAACTAATGTGTAATTTAGTAATTAGATATAAATATATTTATATTTTGACCTCCACTATGTATGTTAAGTAAGTGTTAGTTAATGCATATATATGTTTAATAATTATTATATTATATGTTCTTAATATATATAAATATATTAAATACTATATATTATTTTGATTCTATTTGCAAATGAATACATTGAGAGTATATAAATCTAGACTTAGTACAAAACTCAAGCTATCCTTCCTTTAGCAAATTAGTAGAAAGTTTGTTCGAATTGAAATGAACTTGTAAGTTAGTCAATATATTTGAATGTGAATGAAAAGAAAGATAGTGGTGGTTTTGTAATAATCAAGTCATGTGTTAGTAGAGCAAGTAAAAATGATTAATAGGGGTGGAAGATTTAGGATTATATGACAGCTTTATCTAATAATAACTATATATTATTAGAAAATAAAATAATTTTAAAATAATAATAATAATCAATAATTAAAATAAAATAAGTAAAGAGTGGTATGTATGAAAATTACAATTGGAATGAATATCCTAATTAATAATCTACATAATATCAAAACTTTGTACATGAATCTTAAATAGGAGAGGATAACAGGTAGTAGCCAGTCTATATCCACTCAAAGGAACCCTATGCATGCCCACATCTTATATATATAATGTAATTATAACAATTAACTTATTAACACTTTGTTTCATCCTAATAATGTCATGTGTACACCTCTTGTGCTAGCTCTTACTCAACACCCTAGTTTATATTCCAAAACAAAATAAATTGAAATAAAATAAAATTAGATATGCTAACATCTAACAAAAATATATCCCTAATCTTTAACTTGGGATACTAGCATCCTAACCCTAGCAGCTAAGGCCTAGTTAGAGTAACAACATACCTAAAGGTTGCTAAGTATTACCTCTAACCCATGGTCAAATTAGTGATACCCTAATGTCCTTAAGAAATGTGAATTGTACATTTCAATCTTTGTGATGTTTGATAGAGTATATCTATTATACATAGATACATTTATATTATCCCTTGATTTACCTTTCAAAAAAAAAATTGTTGTGTTTTCCTCTATTAAGTTCAGGGCAAGACATACTGATTATGAACTTGAGTTATTTAAAAAGTTGTAGAATCTGAAATATAAATATATGACTATGAAATATTATACTGAGAAGTTCTACAAGTTGACTATTTTGTCTAGTCATAGAGAATTGTCAAAGGAAAAGGTAGCTTATTACATTAATGGTTTGAGATTCAATATTTAGGATGAGGTTGGTATGTTGAATATTTTTTCTATTAAGGATGCTTCTCACTATTCTCCCAAGGCATAAGATAAGTTGAAAAGGAAATATCTAGGTAATTCTAGCGAGAAGGAGAAGCAAGATAGCTTGGCACAAGCTAAACTGAGTGTTGAAGGTGAACTAATACCTACTAATTAGAAAAGGTGGATAGGTGGGGGTGAGTACAAAGGTAATTATTTCAAATGTGGTAAAGATGGGCATAGATCTTTTGCATTTCCACTTAATAGGAAAACTATTATTGTAAATAAGGTTGTAGTTGAAGATAGTCAGCCTGATCAAGGATAAATTTTTCTTTCTTGATGAGTACTAATTGGTGATAGGGCATTGTATTCTTGTTAGAGGACTAGCTTGTTGAGGACTATTCTAGGTATGGTGGTAAAGTTTGTAGAGTGATTGTAGACGATGGTAGTATTGATAAACTTGTTACTGAGGAGAAGGTTGAAAAAATTGGTTTGAAGAGACTAAGATATCCTTATCCTTATAGGATTGGCTAGTTGCAAGGTGAACATGATTTGGAACTAAGGGAGAAATGCCTTGTTGATTTCACAATTGGGCTTTATAAGGATCAAGTGTTTGGTGATATTGTGGACATGAATAGTTATCATATGTTTCATAGTAGACCTTGGTAGTATGATTGTAGGGCTCTGCATAATTATGGACCAAGAATATGTTTACTATTGAGAAAGGTGGCAAGATGTTTTCCCTAATTCCTTTACAAAATGAAGAGCTCGATAGGAGGAACCCTAAGTATTGGTAGCTAAGTTAAGTTAGTAGATTTTGAGAAGGTTGGAGATAAGTGTGGAACAAAGACCTATAGCACACCTAAGATGGGCATGAAGAAGAAAAAGAAGAACAAGGGAAAGAGTGTACAAGTTAAATATTTGAAGGACATGTATGTGAAGAACTAGGTTGGGATTTATAAGTTGAATCCTAGAAGATGTTCTTCCAATTACTAGAAAATATTTTCAAACCTGTGGTGTCTGATGCAGGAGCATTCTAGGCTTTCTCACAATCCTACATGTTGGAGCTGAGTGATTGCAATTTCCAATTTCTTGTTGCTACTGAGCTCCTAGTGGGCATCAAGTTACTATAGCTCCTAGTGGATGCTGAGTTACTATAGCTCCTAGTGGATGTCAAGTTATTGTAGCTCATAGTGGATGTCAGGTTACTATAGCTCATAATGGGTAATGAGTTATTGTAGCTCCTAGTGGATGTTGAGTTACTATAGCTCCTAGTGGATGCCAAGTTACTATAGTAATCTTGTGTTAACTAAGTTTTCCTTTAAGTGTCAAGTGCCAGTATTGGTCTTGGTTTTGTTCATGTTGAGTTTTCTGTGAGCTAACTTTTGAAATTTGATTTATGTATGGGCATTTAATTTTTGTTGTGGTTAACTTGTGGCTCAACTTATAGTTTATGTAAGGGATTTAATTTAGTTTGTTATGCATTGGGCCAACTTGTAGCTTAGTTGGGTATATGTAAATGGTTTTGTGGAGTCTTTAGTAGAAGAGGGAGATTCATTTTCATTTATAGGAGTAAAAACCATTGTTTAGATGCAAATTTTGAAGAGCTAGGGTTGTAGCTTGAGAACTAGAGGATTGCTTGGTGGACTAGAGGGTACAAGTGTGGATTTTTTTGGTGTTCTTATCTAGTTGTAGATTTAGAATAGTTGGGATCGAGTTTGTAAGTGGATCTTTTCTGATCTTGTAGAACTTTTAATGAAATTATTATTTGTATTTGGCCCTAACTTTGAAGGCCTTACTGTATGTGTGAATATGTGGCCTCTGTTTAACATGCACACTTCAATGTGGTCATTGCCTGTGAAGTCATCCTAGAATGAACATTGAATTGTTCATTCAAGACACTTGACAGTGTGACCCGTTGCCTCTTATCTAAAGGGATTTTTCCTATTTAATGACCTCAAATTCAAGGTATAGGCAACCAGACCCTGTAAGAACAAAGGATTTTGAATGCAATTAATCTATGTGATATGCAATTATTCTATATGAAAGATGTAATTAATTTGAGAACATGTAAACCAAACTAGATTAACCATATGCATTTTTAAGAACTACGTAAGATTAAGCTAAGGATGTAAACATATGGGAATATGTGAGCTAAAAGTGAATATAAAATGCAGCAGCGATTCAATAGCAATAATATTCAACCTCCTTAATGAGGAATTATGAGTTCCTTAAATAGAATTCCTAGAATCCATCAATGGGTGAGATTAACTTGGATCAATAGTTAGGATTGAAGAAAAGATTTAGTTAAGATAGAAACTTCCTTGTGTAGGTGAAGTGAACTATTTCTAATTTGAGTGTAATAAGCAGTTAACTAAACTTGTCATGGGTGTGAGATCAAGTTAACTAGACTAGTTCTAATTCAAGAGATAGTTCACTCAGAGTTTCTATTTAGAACTAAAGAGTAGAATTAGGAAAGATATTTAATTTAATAAAATGAGATATGACCTCATAAATACCTTTTCTATTTAATTAGATAATTTTATTCAATTAATTAGAATAGGCATATTTATTAAATTAAATAAATTTAATTCCTTAGTACATCAACCTTAGGTGAGAATTTAATTTAATTAAAGTATAAATACTTAATAATTAAATTGAATATCAATCAATAGGTTTTAAAGTGATTAATATGAGTAAATACTATAGGAATTAAATAATAAGCATAATAAATGCAGATTAGGGTTTTCTACATCTGATAATTAGGTCAAGTAGTGACAATCAAAATAAGAATTGTCTATTAGAATGGGTCTTAGGATTGGTCAGAATAGACTAGAATGGGTATAATGGCAATGAGTCAATTTTGGGGTATTACATTTTGCCCCTCTTTGAATGAATGTGTGAGCAACATGTTTGATTCAAAGAAAATTAGAAAGCATGATGTGAAGACTAGGAGATAAGGTTGGTTCCAAAGTTGATGATATAGAGACCAATTGATAAGCTTTTAAGGACCATCTCTAGAATAGAGTTTAATCCCAAGGAATCCAAGAAGAATACCTAGATACCCAAAATTGATAAGAATTTTAAAGGTTTCCTTTAGAAAAAATTTTAACCTTTAAGGATCCAAACAAAATGTCTAGATACCTGAGATTGATAGCATTTAAAAGATCATCTCCAGAATGGAGCTTAACCTTTAAGGATCCAAATAGAACACCTAGATACTTGAGAGTGATAGCATTTAAAAGATCATCTCTAGAACGAAGCTTAATCTTTAAGGATCTAGATAGAACACCTAGATACTTGAGAGTGATAAGCATTTAAAAGATCATCTCCAGAATGGAGCTTAACCTTTAAGGATCAAAATAGAACCTCTAGATACCTGAGATTGATGAAGGATGGTAAGATCAAATTATGAGTCATAAAATCATCCTTAGAATGAGGTTTGATCCTCAAGAGTCAAGACTTAAATTGTCTTGATACCTGTAACCAATTGATGATTAGATGAAATAGATGACAAAGATGCCAGAAAGAGAGAAATAAGATGCCCCTAATGGTGAGGTGCCCCAAATGATATCATAAGATGGGCACAACGTACCTTGAGCAATAAGGATTCAATGATGTAATTATCCTACCCCCTTGGGAGAAAAATTGAAAGATCACACACCAAAATATGATGTAAAGTGATATGTTGAGAGATAGAGAAAAAATCCAAGATTCTACAGAATGTAGAAGAGATTAGAAAAATCAAAAGAAATTTTAGAGTTGATTTGTAGTGATTTGAAGGTTTAAAAGAATGAGTTTGACCAAAAGTTGACCAATTTTGACTTGAGTTGATTATTTCAAAAATGGATTTTGAAAATATGAAGGATTTGAAGTTGAAAGAATTCTAGGAATTCTAAAATATCAAAAAAAAAATTGGACTACACAAGCCTTCAATCAAGTCAGTCCCCAAAATTTTAAAATGTGTTTGTAAGGCACTTAGGTGTGTTAGATTTTGAATTTGATCTTGAAAATGGCTTCATAATGGTCAAATTAGCCAAGGGGTGATTTCTACACAAATTGGAGCACTTTCCAAAATTAGGTCAACCCCTATATAAGGGCCCAAGGGGTCACTTTCAATTCATTTGTGCATTTTGTCTTTTAGCAAATTTCAGCTCTACGAGAGATATGGTAGTGAATGTGATATATCATCATTTTGAGTGCTCCCGATGCCATAGCCGGCCAATGGACTATGGACCTCCAGTGAGTAATTGATATCCAAGCTTTCTACTTTCATTTTCATACATTTTGAGGTCATTTATTGCACTTTTAGCTTATTTTTAGGTGGCCAACATTGGTCTTTGTGCGAGACCATCCTTTCTTGCGTGAAGTCTATCTTTCTTTGCACAAAGATTCACTAACCTGGTGGATCTTTGCATGCATCGATGGGGATTCTCACATAGGAGATACCACTTATCATGCAAATAATGCTAGAATTTTGCATATAATTTTGTTGCCCTTCATGTGAGATTGTCTTTTATCATGCGAAAACTTATTTCTTTGTGCCAGAGAGATTCTCTTTATGTGAGGATTCTAGCATGTGTGGGAACTTGAATTTTTTGTTCAAGAAAATGAAGTTTCTTGCATGAAGATATACATTCTCATGCCAAGAGATGAAATTTTGTGTGAGGAAATACATCTTTGCACAAAAACCTATGATAGTAGTACATTTAAAAATTGCATTTTTTTACATTTTTAGCATTATCTTCACATTTCTTTCTTCATCGCCTGATTTGGTGATTGAGTATTGACCATTTTCTTGTTTCTATTGTTGTTTGTGTGTGTATGAGGTATTTGCTGATGTTTCATTCAGATCTCACTATCTGTCATATGGGAATTTATTGTAGAGCCTAGATGCAGAGGACATGGCTCATATAGATAGATTGGGGCTCATGTATTTATGCCAGATCCTATCATTTCTAGTGAATCATGGCCTATTGACTACATTGTGGAGAATTTCTATTTAGAAATGAACACCTTCCACCTTCCTCAGGGAGAGATGACTATGTCCCTCGAGGACATATATAGGATCCTGCACATACCATTTCATGGGCCAAGAGTATCATATGACACAGTTCCCTGGGTAGGGATAGAGGCATTGTGTACCATTTTTGGGAGATAGTTAGAAATCAGAGGAGCCATCACCTAGGATGAGCTTGTCCAAACATATGGGTAGACACACAGATTGGCTGTAGTTTTGGCCTTATTCATCAACTAATTCTTCTTAACTAATAGAGGGTAGAATGGATTAGAGTGTGGATGGGGCATCATGTTGTAGAGGATGTTGGATGCACCTAAGAGATTTAGATGGGGTTAGTGCATACTCACTCATATGTTCTATGAGATGCACAAGATAGTGTACCATGAGTGGAAGAGTATTGCCACTGGTGTGTATGTGTTATAGATCTAGGCATGGGAGCATTTGCCAATCACACAACTAATTTTTGAGGATGCCCAGGGGCTGACAGAGCCATACATTTATAGGTATAGAGGACATATTACCTAGGTAGGCTTGGGTAAGATAGAGTAGTGGAGGGTCCATCTTGATGACTTGGTCTCCATCATATGGTGGCCCTGGTGAGAGACCAAGGAGTAGGACAACACTTCTAGGGAGCTCAGCTAGATATTTAGCTCATGGCCACTGGTGGGTAAGACTAAAAAGATCATCGAGTGGTTCACCATTAGCTAAGTATGGAGGTAGTAGGACATCTCCCAAGAGTTTTATGCCTATGTGTGAGTCATGAAGGATCTGATACGGGGATGGCCAGTGAGACTAGATGCAAGGCGATCAATGATCGATGTGTACAACCTAGTTGCGACATAGTGGGACTACCATCTAGAGGTAGCCGATGCAAGGGTGATGATAACATATTAGGCATATCTTATCGATCAACCCATCCCATGATTTACAGATCCCTTGGGGGGAGTAGTGTTAGGTCCACAATAGGCACAAGTAGAGCAGCACTAGGCTCATCAACAACAAGTAGCATAGGGCCCACTGCTAAAGGTGAGGTAGACAGTTAGGTTGGTGGAGATCCCTACATGATAGATACAATCAGATCTAGGGGCTAGGAGTAGCAACAAAGGGTAGAGGCAGTGATAGAGGTTGAAGGTGGAGGAGCAGGCACTGACTAAGTAGGCACCTAAGATGCTTGATGAGGAGATGTAGGAGCAGCCCACCATAGGATCCCCAAAGATTTTTGAATGATAGAGGGAGTAGATCTAGTAGGCTTCCTAGCAGATCAAAGAGTTATAGATTGCAAAGGCAATGAGGGATACATGGCTGGCTGAGTGAGATCAGGAGATCTTGATATTATGGGAGTATGTATAAATAGCTAAGTAGATGCTAGATATGTTGTAGGATGAGGTCAGATTGTAGATGGCCTAAGTAACATATTATTTCTTAGCATACTCTATAGTTGTGCCTGATGAGGCTCGACAGGTTCCTCAATTTTCTCTGTATGCCCAAGAATCTGAGGGTGCTCGTCCTTTAGCAAGACTAGATATGCCAACTCCTCCCCCTCCTCCAGCTATAGGAGGTGATAGCGTAGGCCATAATTAGCTCCTAACTACTTTGATCCCTAATTTTGATTTTGGCTATGTATCCATCAGTGTGCCAGCACCATTTTATATCATTTTGACTGATAGCACTCAAGTAGCACTCATTTTTTGGTACTAATATATTTTAATACACACACACACACCCACATAGACACATATATAGATATACATATATACATATAAATATACATATATATATACATATATATGTATATATATATGTATATATATGTATATGTATATGTATATATATACAAGATTTTAAGATGAGTATTTTTGTGTACATGTCATTGTCTGTGTCTATTTTACTTTGATGTACATGAGATATCAATGAGATGAATGTGTAATGTGTTATGGATGCATATGTATCCATCAATGTGCCAGCACCATTTTATATGATTTTGACTGATAGCGCTCAAGTAGCACCCATTTTTTTGTACTAATATATTTTTATACACACACACACACACATATATGCATACACACACACACATATATACATATACATATGCATATATATATATACATATACATATACATATACATATACATATACATATATATACATATACATATACATATATATACATATACATATGTATATATATGTATGTATGTATATATATAAAAGATTTGAAGCTGAGTATTCTTGTGTACATGTTATTGTCTGTGTCTATTTTACTTTGATGTACATAAGATATCAATGAGATGAATGTGTTATGTGTTATGGATGCATATGTACTTTGATGTGATGTGATGTGATTATGTAGAGTAGATGATGTGAGTATATGGATGCAATGCATATGGAAATGAATTGACATCTCATGTAGTGTTGCGTGTTTTTTCTTGATAGTGACAAGTATTCCATTGAAGAGTGCAAATCGATGAACCAAACACTCGTGCAGCCATGGAGAATCTAGATATGTTTGAAGAGACTACCAAACACCCATCATGGAGGATATAGATAGGATCACAACTGAATCACATGCTTATGCAAGTGAATTATGTAATGCAAGACTATATTAAATGCAATCATAGGTTTAGTTACCAAGCCTTGACCATTTTTCATCACTGGACATAAATGAAGCTTATATATCCTACAATTACCATTAACTTTACAATCATAGAAATATGAAGAGGATATACGTCATAGGTTTGTCAAGATTAAATGTAAGCATTCGAGGCACAAGAAGCCGGAATGACTAGGACATTTTTCCCTTTTAATATAGCAAGTTAAAATAAACATCAAAGCATAAATGCTAGGATGACCAGAATGTTGTTTGCATGCAAACATGCCAAACACATAGAAGATCCTTCTTATGTTAAGTAATTGACAAGTAGTATGTCTGAAATGGCCTTTGCATCCATAACCTAAGACTAAAATGCATCATATATACTCATAGTGACTCATATGTTCACTTAGCAGGATGAGTATTAAATATTATTGTAGCATAAATAATTCATTCCAATAGGTAAGGAGAAGAACCAACATTATTGATGTATTTGTATAAAAGGAGTTGAGGTACACCCAACCATCCAATATGAGATGGAGGCTCTTACAGTGTACACCCCTCTTATAAGAATTTGTTAACTAATTGGAACTAAACCATAGTCATAAAGAAAAGAAAAGATCATGCCCCCAATCATTACTTCTCTAATAAAAAATGAAATCATTGAGTTGCTTGAAAGGACATGATAAAGTGAAAACAAAGACAACAAAGAAAATGCTCAACATATCCAAACAAATTCATCATTTTGGTTTCATTTTTTGTGTCATAAGATTGATGTCAAGTGTCAGTGTCTAGAACATGTTTGAAAGAAATCTCTTTAGTAGGGTGACAATAGTAGGCAGATGTAGTCAAAACAACTAGTGACTAAGGTCAAAGAGGAATCTTTGAGGTGAAGAACCTAGGAGGACTGAGTGATAGTAGATGGACATAGCTAGGATGACTGGTGATTGACCAAAAGAGATCTTCCATAAAGGAATCTAGAAATGTGACATGAGCAATAGTAGGCAAACATAACTAGAATGACTGGTGACTATCACACAAGAGATTCTATGATGAGAATCTCAAAGAGAGTGACACTAAAAGGGAATGCCCTCGAACTGTGACAAGACTAAGTTCATGGATACATGAGTGAAAAATAGGAAAAGTAGTAAAACAACTATGTAGAGAGCCAGAAGATGCAGTGCAAGATGGAGCATTGGGAACAAGAGGCACCTGTTTACCAAATTTTCACCTTCTCAGCAAAACTTTTCTTTTTTTTTCTACCATGATGCCTATTTCCAAGTTTTCACCAATGGTACTTTTCTATTTTTCAAATTTTTTTGTATTTTTCTCTTTTTGATTTTTTTTTTTTTTGTATTTTTTGGATTTTTTCAATTTTTTTGGTGTTAGCAAGGTGCCTATTGCTAGGGTTTCACCAGGGTAACAATTTTTTTAGGATTGTTTCTAATTTTTAGTATTTTTTTAAGGACATCTAGATATGTATAAAGAGCTATTGATATTAGATCAACTATCAAACTGCTTCAGGTGATACTCATTGCCTATCCTTTGATAGCCTTGTGTTCAACATATTGGATATCAAAATCACTAAGTATCATAACCCATTTAGCCAATCTTCTTGTGAGAATTTCCTTACTGAGCAAGTACTTTAGTGGATCTATTTTAGCCATGAGCCACATAGTATGGGAAAGCATGTACTGTCTCAATTTCTAAGAAGCAAAGACAATTACCAAGAAAGCTTTCTCAATAATACTATAGTTCTTCTCATAAGAGATCAGTGTTTGGCTCAAGTAGTAAATAGCCCTTTCTTTGTTGTCATTGTCTTCCCGAGCCAATAGGATTCCTAGAGATGTTTCTATTGCTAAAATGTATAAAAAAAAAAGGCTTCCCATGGATAGGAGGCATTAGGATTGGTGAATTGACAAGATATTGTTTGATCTATGTTAATCTTTTCTCACAATATTGGCTCCAATTAAATTTTACACCCTTATGTAAGGTCTTTGTGAAGGGTTGTGATCTATCTACCAACTATGAAATAAACCTACAAACATATTGGTGCCTTCCCTATAGTATTTTCATTTGACTGATGTTCTGAGGTGGTGGCATGTCTATTATTGCTTGTACTTTCTTTGGATCCACCTCAATTCCTTTTGTAGAAATGATGTATCCCAAAAACTTTCTTGATGTGAAAAAAAATGCACATTTCTTAGGATTGAGCTAAAGATTGAATTTTTCCATTAAATCTAGGATGGGTCCCAAATCTTGTAGATGAATATTGTGTTTAGTACTTTTGATCAAGGTATCATCGACGTAGTCCTTCATGGTCTTTTGCATCATATCATGGAAAATTTTAGTAACAACCAATTGATATGTAGCACTAGTGTTCTTCAAGCCAAATGGCATTACATTCTAGCAAAAGGTTCCTAATGTACATGTGAAAGCTATTTTCTCCTAGTCTTCTGGCATAATTTTTATCTGATTGTATCCAAAAAACCCATCCATAAGTGAGTACATCTCATAGCTAGTTGTCACATCCAGTATCATATCAATATTAGGAAGCAAAAAGTCATCTTTAGGACATGCCAAGTTAGGATATGCCAAGTTAGGATATGCCAAGTTAAGATCATAGAAGTCAATACAAACCCTAATAGATTTATCATGTTTGGACACTAGAACAATATTGGATATCCATTTAGCATGATCAATTGCGTGGATGAAACTAGTTTTTAGAAGTTTCTTCAATTCCACTTTGACGAGCAATGCAAAGTAAGGATGCATTTTCTAAAGCTTCTATTTAACTAGTTTGATGATTGGTGCTATGAACAAGTGATGTATTATAAGATCAAGATCCAGTCCTGGCATGTCAGAATATGTTCAAGAAAAAAATATTTTCTTTTCTTTGAAAAAGGCAATGAATTCTTCCTTTTCTTCAAGTGATAGTGACTGTGCTAGATGTATCATATGAGGATGTTCTTTTGTGCCTAGGTTAATTGGCTGTATTGGCTCTATCAACACTGATGATCTCTCTTGAAAGTGGCTAGGAAGCACATCAAATATCTCATTCACAGGCACCTCAAAGAGGTTTTCACCCTTGGATATGTCTTTTGTTTTTACTTTTTTGGTCTTTGACAATGCCACAATGTGGTTTTCACCATCGAACCTTTTGCATTTTTTCTTTTTAATTGTATGACTAAAATATTTGATGTCATCCTTAGACATGTTGACACTCTACTCATTGGTGGAAGACATTATAGGTTCGATAGTATTTAGGTAATAGGCAAGAGCATAGTCATTCTGGACCATGGGGACTTTGCTACATGCATTAGGGTTCCAATCTATAAGCTTAACATGTGTGAGTGAAAGAGTAGTGGCTAGTTCAATTGCATTCATAGTATAGTCATTAAGTTCTTGGACTAGCAATTCGAGACCTATTATAACTTCATCCAAAAATGTGTTCGAATGCCTTTGAGTATGAACATTAGCAATTAATGACTCTAGGACACTAGTTAGATCAGACCCATATGACCTAACCCTAGATGTTTCACAATGTTTCACCCCCTTTGATTTGGTTTTCATAGACATGCACTTGGTCAATGTCTTTATCAGTAGTCACTTCTGAAAGAGAGTCAAACTCATATTACTTAGAATCAGTACTATACGGTGAGAGACTATAGAACTCCCCAATAGTGATAGGGACATACTCATCTTCATCCTCTGGGTTCTTACATAAATACTCAATACATAATGACTAACTAGATTTTCCCTTTTTTGAATGTTATTTGAGTTGCTAAGTATTGTCCTTAGAAAAATCACTAGTATCATCCACAGTGCTAACATGTGGCACAAAGTTATTTGGCTGAACAAAGAATTCAGCAAGATCATGAGAAATAGGATGAGGATAGGAATGCTCATCATTACATTCTTCCTCTCGAATATTTGACTTAGCTTGTGACTCATTTCCAAATGAACTCTCAAGTGTTGGTATGAATTTATTTGGTCCCAAATAGAAAGGAACCTTCTTAAATCCTAGGCTAGTTATATCACTATTACTTCAAGCTGTTGCTTTGATAGGATCAATTAGGCCATTGTTATTGCACCCAATAGGTCTAGATCCCTTGTAACCAAAATGCTTCATAAGCCTAAGACCAGGCCCATATTTCTTAAGAGTGATTTTTTGAGCTTTCTCTATTAAGTCTATTGGAGCCTCTTTTCTGTAAAGCCATGTTTTAAGGGCTCTATTTTCACTTTCATCCTCTAAGGGAATTGTAGCCTTAACAAAAGTGTCATTATACTTGGTCTAAGGTGTCGATATGAATGGTTTCTTTGCCTCTAAGGGTCTCCCGTAATCATGAGGATATTCTAGAAGAGATGTTAATGACAACATTATTTCAATCTAATACTCTCCCATGCCAATTTATTTTAGTTTGAATGACTACTCAATTTTTTTTAGCTTATTTTCATGATAATCAGTGGATTCACAGGTAGCAAGGATGAAAGTTTTAGCAGCCTTGAGCATATTGTAGGTATAGCTAGTAGTGGCAGGAATAGTAACTTCAAAGCCATGAAATGGGAACTTGATGCATTGGTGGTATGTGGATGGTACAACATGCATCTCATGTATCCATGGACATCCTATCAAAATGTTGTAAGCCAAGGGAATGTCAAGCACCTGATAGGTGACATCCCTTTCTATAGGATTGACACAAATGGGTAAAACCACAAGATCTAAAGACTTTTGTTCCGCTTTGTCATACACTTTGAGGGTGATCTTATGTTAAGGATCAATAGAGTCCTCAAAATAATTCAATTGTCTAAGTAGAGTAGGAAAGACAATATTTAGGCCAACATCATTATCGATGAGTAATCAACAAACAAGTTTCCAATGGATCATAACCTTATGGGTAGAGGTTGATTGTGTGGGTGACTCAACAAGTTATCATCCTCCTCAGAGAAGGTCATAAGATAAGGCAAGGTTAGGTGACCTACCATGGATTGAAATCACTCAAGATCAAGATCTTGAGGAAAATTTTCCACAGTGAGGGCTTTGTCTAGAATTTTCTTGTGAGCAGGCAAGAATTTAAGTAGCTCAAAGATGGAAATTTGAGCATTAGTTCATTTCAATTGATCGAGAACACTATAACTAGTTGTGATTGAGTTCATTGTGGGTTTTCCACCTTTGCTAGATGGACCAGCGAGGGCTTTATCTTTGTGTCATTCAAGATTAGAAGTAGAAGGCATAGGGCCTTTGAGTACCAAATTGGCATGAGAGCAAGTAACAACATTAGCACAATGTTGTGAGGTTATATTATCCATTCATTGGGAGTACAGCCCCTCAAGACAAATAGTGTCTTGGGTTTTTCGTTATCTTGTTTGCCCTTAATGGTAATAATGTCACAATATTCAAAATTCATAGGTTCAACCATGTTGATCACATTTTCATCATTGGAATATGCATAGTTGACCTTGTTGTTAGGTTGTGGTTTTGAAGTCTCTCCTTTTTCATAGGCTAGGAAAGGCTCTTTGAATGCCTTGTGATCCGAGTTTTTGTTATGTCCATCTACCATAAGATCACTAGCATCAATCATGTCCTAGACTCTATGATGCAAGTTTATGCAGTTGCTAGTTTTGTGTCCCTTATTTTGGTGTTACTCATAGAATGAGGTTTCACTCCACCATAGTGGACATGGTTGTGGATCATAGGAATGAGGATTATCCATTGGTGAAATAAGATTGGGTTGTAGCAATGTTTTGTAAACCACATTCAAAGGTTCACCTAAGGGTGTATATTCTTGCTTAGGGCATGTGGCCCATGAGTTTCTTGGTTTGTTCTTAGATGTCTTGTTGTCAGGAGGAGGATTCTCAATGTTTTTGGCTGGTTTGAGGCCATTTGTGAGATTAAATTTTACTTTAGTAGTTTTGGGGGTGATATTTCCAATAACTCCATCATGTACAATTTCTCAGTTCTTGTTGACATGTTGGGTTTTATCCCTGTTGGAAGTGGAACCTTGTTTTATGTCCCTTTGAAGAGTGAGTTCACCTTTCTTGATCATAAATACCTCAGTATGGATAGCCTATGTGATCATGTATTCAAAGGTACATGGACCTTGAAGTTGGACTCTATATCCAAAATTAGGTAGGAGGTTATCAGTGTAAATGTCAAGCTTCTCCATTTCTAGACTTTTATGGGAATACTTAGTGTATAGTTGTCTCCACCATTGGAGCCAACTTTTTTCTTAAGGTTGCATAAATCTCAAATTTTGATAGGATGTTGAATGTTATGAGAATACTACTGAACAAATAAGTTATCAATTTTATCAAACATCTTAATACTAGGAGGTAAATGTGAAAACCACTCTAAAGCCTGACCACCTAGGCTTCTAGGGAATAAATGCATGAGGTATGTTTGATCATGTATAAACTCCATAAAAAAAACACCAAATTCCTACAAGTGATCTTAGGGATCAGTGGTACCAAAGTACTCATCATACTTGGGTAGCTCTATGCCTCATGGGAAAGGCAACATGTTTATGTTTTTGTCAAATGGAAATGGACAAAGAGCATTCGATGTGTATTTTTTTTGGGTTTCTCTTTCTTATGCATCATCTAAGCCAGTTGGTCTTGCATAATTTTCAATTTTTTTTGGAGTTTATAAGTCTCAATTTCTTCTTTAGGCATGATAATGGTTTCCACATTGAAATGAGAGGGCAACTTAGCTCCATCTTGGGCAAGTTTGAGAAAGTACTTTTCTTTTTCTTTGTTGAGTAGGATTCCCATGACCTTTTGAAAGTTTTTGTCTCTTTGACATTTTTCTATGTGTTCAAGGAGTATTTCAATCTCTTCCTATTCCTCATCAATGTCATGGTCTTTCTCTTTCTCTTTGTCATTCCTAGGTGGTTCTTGATGTCTACTATGACTACCATGTTTAGGTTCACGATTAGTCACTGTAGGAACATGTTTAGTTTCAGTGTGTTGTGTTTCAAAAGGTCCTTTGAAAAGGGAGTCAGACATCATGTTTGGGGATACAGGACCTCGACCTATCTCAATATCCTCTTGATACAAAGGATTCCTAGTTTGTTGTAGGTTTATGGAAAATGTTTGCTGAACTCGACATGACTTGATAGGTGAGGGAGATCATGAAGATGCTTCACTAGATCAATTAGATGTAAACTATGTAACAAAAGGTAAGTGAACTCTTCCATAATTATGACCCCTAGTATGACCTCGCCTAAGTCTAAGAGGATAAAACACATTGCTACTCCTTGTTGCAATAGTCATAGACAATGACTGCACTAAGACTGAGTCTCAATTGGATAAGACAACAATGTTGTATACTAAGGAATGAGTAGTCTAATTTGAAGGCTAGAATAGCCAAAGGTTATGACTAATGTAACACTAAGTATAACAAGCACTAAAGAACAAGAATGCAAAAAAAGTTAAAGGAAAAGACTAGTTCAAAGTGTAGATCACAAATCTTTAGTTTAAGATAAATGCCACTATTTGAGACTATGTACAGACTAAAAAGGGACAACTCAATGTAGGCATCAAATTGAACAGAGATCACAGATTGGTCAAATAAGCTAATTTAATAGTTTTATAGCAAAGTCTCATGCAAGAAAGTTTATCGAGTCATGCGAAGACACAGAGCAACAATTTAAATTCCTACAAAGAGTTTCTTTGGCTCACACAAAGAAGTTACAAAATGGAAAATATAGTTAGCAAGATCTCATAAGGGCATATGTAAGATCTCGTGTGACGAATGAATAGGATTGGATGAAAAAGATGAATTCTCATGCAAGAAAGTACAAATCTATGTGCAAAAAGTAGGACTAGATTGACAACAACATTGGATTTAGAAGAGATTTCTTGACTATTTGGATGGATTGATAGGCTAGTTGGATTGATTTGTTGAATAGACAACAAGGTTAACTCTGAAAATCATTTGAACAAGTGTTTTAGTTGTGATTAGGTAAAGCATTTGAACCAAGTAGTGGGAATCAATTAGTAGTTGAATACAATCCAACTTAGGGCAAATCAACTTAGAGGGACAAGGGAGTCTTGACTGTTAGTTTGTTTGAGGAAGTTTAGACATGTTGAATACTTGATAACAAAAATTCTTTATCCCTAAAAATAGAAAATGGTAGAGAAGGAAAAACCTTTGTCCCACATCTTATATGCATGCATGTACCTCACACAGCCATGTCACCCTCTATAAGGAACCTGTGTTTTTGGTATATTCAAAGGACTCAATAGTATATGCTAAACGAGTGCCATTGTGGTAGGGGATGAGCATGTATACCACCTTCAAATTTCTAGTAGAATTTCTATGGTGAGTTCTATAGGAGAGATTCTTCCCCCTCCTTACAGAAAGATTATGCCTCCTTTTAGAGGTGAACTAGGTGGCTTCTAACTAAAGGGTTTTACTTGGCTTTTATTCATATTAATTCTTAGTGGCTTCACAAGCAGAGTTGAGACTAGAAGCCCACACCAATATCTAAAAGTGCACACACTTGCTTAGCAAGACTGGGGCCGGCACTTGCCAGTGCAACAGACAGAGCTTCCCCTTGATCTGTCATATCAAGAATCAAGGGAAAGAAATTAATTTGGCTTTGGAGTCTTTCACTCTAGAAAGCATCTTGATTATAGTGAGTTGGAATCTCCAACAAAAGGAGTGTGCTCACTTGGGTTGTTCCTAGAGGTTGGATCACTTTGACAGGCCTCCTAAAGGATTGACTCAAACTGGTGGTTTGATCGCAAGGGTCAAAGTTTCTAATTTCCCTCAAGGGGAAAGATCATACTCCACTACCTAAATTTCTCACCCAAACATCAAAAATAGGTTGATTATCAACTTAGCTTAATCAATCAAGACTCATTCTTCTTGAAGATTTTGATTCCCTTAGAAAGGAAACCATCATCTCATCATAGAAAAGAACAAGCACTGAAGAATCACTAAGCTGGTTACCTCCCTTAGAATGTCATCTTTTGGAAGTGTCTAGGTTTTTGATTCACCCTTGGTCATGACCTCCAAGTGGTAAAGAGCATAATCCCGTATTCTTCTATCTTGCATCCTAAGAAGTTCACAAGCCCTAATTAATCTATGTTTTGAAAGTAATAAATAAGACATGTTGTTTTGTGGGTTTTAAAACTGGTCTTCGTCAAATGTATCTTTGACAATCATCCTACAAACAAGGGTCAGTTTCTATTTGAGTAGGTTTCATAAGGAATCTTTATCAAAATGTCTTACAAACATTAGTTAAGCTATAAAAAATTAGAGAAACATACCAACACAGATTCTAACAAAAACACATTAGCAAAACTGAATGAACAAAATGCTAAAAAATGTTGAAATTAAACTTGCTATTCCAAATCTTCATGCAAAATCTAGCACAAGGTCACATGAAATCTTTTTCCAAGTTGCATGAGAAAATAACATGTCATGTGAAGACTTGCATAGTTGGACACTTTTTCACATGATACAATATAAAACTTTGTGTGAGAAGTTAAAATCCTCGCATGAAAATGGAATGTCTTGCTCGAAGATTCAAGTACTAGTATGGAACAGTATAGACAAAACACTAAAATAGCATTAAAAAAATGCAAATGAGGCTAGAGAAATTAATTTCCTTGGCCCCACGGTGGGTGCCAAAAATGTATGCATGAATATGTGGCCTCTTCTTAAAACACACACACTTCAACATGGTCATTACCTGTGAAGTCATCTTGGAATGAACATTGAATTGTTCATTTAAGACACTCAACAGTGTGACCTATTGCCTCCTATCTTAAGGGATTTTTCCTATTTAATGTCTATAGATTCGAGGTATAGGCAACTAGACCCTCTAAAAATGAAGGATTTTGAATGCAATTAATCTATGTGATATGCAATTATTGTATATGAAAGATGCAATTAATCTGAGAACATGTAAATCAAACTAAATTAACCATATGCATTTTTAAGAACTAGATGAGATTAAGCTAAGGATGTAAACATATGGGAATATGTGAGCTAAAAGTGAATATAAAATGCAGCAGCGATTCAATAGCAATAATATTCAACCTCCTTAATGAGGAATTATGAGTTCCTTAAATAGAATTCCTAGAATCCATCAACAAGAGAGATTCACTCTAATCAATAGGTAGGATTGAAGCAAAGATTTAGTTAAGATGGAAACTTCCTTATGTAGGTGAAGTGAACTATTTATGATCTGAGTGTGATAAGCAATTAACTAAACTTGCCATGGGTGTGAGATCAAGTTAACTAGATTGGTTCCAATTCGAGAAATAGTTCACTCAGAGTTTCCATTTAGAACTAAAGAGTAGAATTAGGAAAGATATTTAATTTAATAAAATGAGATATGACCTCATAAATATCTTTTCTATTTAATTAGATGTTTTGATTCAATTAATTAGAATAGGCATATTTATTAAATTAAATAAATTTAATTCCTTAGTACATTAGCCTTAAGTGATGATTTAATTTAACTAAAGTATAAATACTTAATAATTAAATTAAATATCAATAAATAGGTTTTAATGTGACTAATATGAGTAAATACTATAGGAATTAAATAATAAGAATGATGAATGCAAATTAGGGTTTTCTGAATTTGACAATTAAGTCAAGTAGTGACAATCAAAATAAGAATTACCTATTAGAATAGGTCTTAAGATTGGTCAGAATAGACCAGAATTGGTATAATGGCTATGAGCCAATTTTGGGGTATAACACTTACAACCAGGTGTATTGCATGTAATCAATTTGATATATGAATAAAGAGTTGTGATTTGGTATCAGATCTTGCATTATTTTCATTTTATTTTTATTTTTGATGTATGGTTGCTTAATGGGGGTTTGGACATCTCCTTTAGGGATTCTCCCACCTCGTACTACATCAAGTTTCACAATGGTCCTTGTGTTGGCATTCTGTGTGACACAAATGGTAACTATGAGGAACATGAGGATGTGTTTTGTGAGAAGGGAAAGCATGATGGGTAAGGATGGTACTTTTATCCCAACTCTAATTAATTTATTCCTCCTCCTTTATTTGATACTGATTGCCTACTATTATGAGACTTCTTCAACTTCTTAAAATAAATTAAGTCTAATATTACAACTAATCTCTTTATTTCTTTTCTCCTATGTTTCTATGAGACTTCATGAATTTCTCAAAGTAAAAAATCTATTAGATATATGAAAGCAATATAAATTATTGTTATTATATTGTATGCTAATCAATTTTAATAGCCTTTCATGTTTTTTCTTTTAATAATGTTATATATATATATATATATATATATATATATATATATATATATATATATATATATATATATATATATGGAATGTAGACCAAGTTGGATGAATTGTCATATTCTTTTAAGAAGCAATATGTGATGTTCTAAACATGGTTATAGATTTTCTATCGATATGAAACCAAGATATATATTTACTTATTAGGTTTTAGTTATGTTATTAATAATAAATCATAGAATGTAGTTTGATCATTTCACTAGAATATGAATCAATTGTGTTCAACCTTTTCATCAACATGTTAGATCCACTCTTTGGGATTCATCTCAAAGAATATATTCTAGTGCTCCATCATTCTAATGATTATCCATAGAATGTAAAATACTTCTACACAGTCAAATATAAAACTTGTATATACTTTCTAATTCATTTAAAATATACAATAGAATTGTATCCAAAACAAAGATAAAATATTATTGCAAATAAATAGAAATAATAGTACCTTAGAGAGGAATAATTTGAGGCAATCCCATAGAAAGTCATTCTATTTAATACTTCATATACTACAACTAAATTTCATAAATTAATGAGTTTGAATTTGAAAAGTATACATAAATTCTAATAGCAATATCATAATTTGACACAATTCAAAGAATACCATCTACTTATCATGAATCTATCAATTAAAATTCTATAAAATACCTTATGATCAATTAAACTTGCTAATGCAATATTGTAGATGTGAATGAAATCATACCTTTGATTTGATAAACTTGATTTGATTATCTCCAAGAGTAGTTTCATAGTAGCTGTAAGGAATCAATTTGAATATTCAAATGTATATTTTCATTTTTCATATTTTTAACATGCATTTTATTTAAAAATACAACTATTACAATCATTGATTGGTTAAGGTATATACTTTTTAGTAAAATAATGAAATAATTATAAAAACATTTTAATTGTTTTATTATGAATTTGATCCATTATGACCAATCATTCTATCTACTATATAATATTTTCCAATGAAATGAACCCTCCCCGCCCATATTTATTTAATGAAATATATATATATATATATAATAGCAATATAGATATGCCAATTTTACTTAATCTGAATATATAAAGACACTTCAAAAGCCCTATATATGTGTGTATGTACAGATATATGTATGTATGTATGTATGTATGTATGTATAGACATGTATTTTACCTTATATAGGTAGATCCATTTCATCCACTAGATATAAGTTAATAATATTGTTCCATAAATAAAAACTTTTTTACAACATTCTATGAGGATGGACCTTTTTTTTTTAAAGTTCTAATTGGACAAATAGTTTGATAAAAATACAAAGTACCCACAGTTAGAAAGACATTTTTAACAAATTTGTCACCTCCATTACATTGGTGTGTATGGATCAAATTGGAGAGTTGGAGAGAGTAACTAAACCATATGATGTATGAATAACTTCTACTCTTTCCTCTAACTATAATTTAGCTATAGTAGAGGTAGTTCTTCATGTCAAAAATTTTTTAATTTATGCACATGCCATGATTTAGCTATGACCTAAAATCCCACATGTAGAAGAGTTGGATGAGGACACCAAGTTCTATAACTTCTACCCTTTCCTCTAACTATAGAATAGCTATTTGTAATTGAAGATAGTGAATGACATACTCACCATGAGGCTTTTCTAGGAAGTGCAAGAGTTCCTAAAGAGAACGCTATCCTCTAAAATAATATATGCACTCACCCAATTTGGTAGCTACTTCGTCCAGTTCCCCTTCTCAACCTACATCAGGATTTTTAGATTTGGTGAGTTCTTATGGAAGATACTAAGGTACCCTAATGACATAATTATCTTGATTAAGCTCTACCATTATATAGTAGAGGTGAATATTATCTATGCAAATAGAAGAAATATGGGAATAGCATTCCTTATTACTATAGCAACCTAATTTGGTGCATCATATTCCAACATTTAAAAAAATGTTAAATGCCCTTGGTGGGAAGCACAAGAAAGATTAGTATGAAGAGTTAAGACTCAATTTTAATCTTATGAACTAGATATTAGGTACAAATTATAGTCAGGCTAAAGTTTTAGAGATGTACCTATGCTATAAGAGTACTAGGAAGACTTTGCAGATGAATTAGTTCGTAGAGAGATTCTCTACTCAAGATTGATTGTTCAAAAAATAAAGTTGTATTCTGTGAAAATCAATATTGATGGTATTGAGGATGGTGGAAAACACATGCAACCATTCATGTACCAAAAGTATATCAAGGAAGATACAATTTATTCTGCCCAACTTTTGGGGCCTACAACTAAAATCTTAGATGAGCTGATGGTTGACATAATCAAAAGAGTAGATAAGTGGGTGGAGTTGAACATGGAAAGATATAAAATAATAGTTTCTTCACCTTTAGTCTCCAATCCCACACATTCCTCCCCTTCCACTACCACTACAAGTTATGTGGCTACCTTGTCCCTTACATTTGGTCCTAGACAAAATACATGCAAAGGGGACCAACCCTCAAAGAAGTACTTTCCCATTAGTGTAGGCTATGAAGGTGGTCTTGCCCCAAATTTTGGAATAATAAAGGAAGTGAAGAAATACAAGGAAGGGTAATTCTCCCAATATTAGTTCTTCCATTCAAATTTTTGTTTTCCCCCATATTGAAAGGACAAGAAGGATTCCACCATGATAGATTTAGGAAGAAATGATACTACAAGGAATTTTGTTAGGGAGATAGCCAAAGTCTAAGTGGAAGGAGGCCTAGCATCCCTCACTCCAAAATACTTGAGTGTCCAAAAGTATAATATATGCCATTCCCTACATGAAACTATGGTGGGAATGTTGAAGTTCACTAATCACTGGGTGCAAAAGGAGCTTGAAGAATTAAATACATCCAAATACCTCCTTAAGGAATCCAACAAAAAAATCTCTAAGTATATCATTAATTTTCTTGCACCACCTTCTCTTTTACTATGATAACCCTCAACTTCTAGACAATTCAATTTGTCAAGAGAAGAAAATAAGGCATCACTCACTAGGTTTCAGGAAAAGAAAAATCTTGGCCAAATTAGGTAGGATAGATTAAAGACATGAGAATCAAGGGTCTTTCCATACTTGAAAAGATGAAAAATCTATGAAAGGAGGTTATGGAGTTGAATGAGGTTATGTTTACCATCCTCAAATATATAAAGGTGGATTTAGAAAAATAGGAAGTGACTATGTTACTTCTAGAGGAAGTGATGGGTTTAAAGGTCAAAAACATTATTTTTTGGGAATTTAGAGGACTATCAAATAACTATCATTACATTGGATGTAATCTCCTAAGTTTAAAAGAGAGAGGATGGTGAAGGATAAGAAGTAGATAAAGCAAGTACACAAGTCTATGAAGAAAGTGGAAGAAACTATTTTTGGATATATCATCAAATTGCACGAGGAGTCTTATACAACAAAAAAGTGGCAAGGTTGTTGACATTGACCACATGAAAACCTCATATGAAGGCCTCATAGATAAGTTGATGAGCCTTGATGATTTCTAAATCACCAAAATTCATCTGTTGACTACTTTAGATGAGATACTAGTTAAGGCTTTGGAGAAGATGCAAACCAAAGACAACACAATTGAGAAACTTGCCTAAGATCATGATAACTGAATGATTCTCTTTTATAACTTACATATCTGCAATATAGATTACCTTCCCCTTATCTTGTTATTTACGAGGAAATATATTCTCCAAAACAAAAGGAAATATCTAAACAAGACAATCTATTAACCAACATCCTTGAGAAACTAATGTAATTTTTACCTAGCCCTTGAGACCCCATTTGGAGTGAACGTATAACCTCTATAGAAGTGGTTTACAAAGATTTATAAGTAGATAAGCATGAATGAGATGATAAAGATATTCAAAGGGGATGAGGTCATGGTTGATGAAAATTCCTACCTTGTTGCTAAAACTTTCAATCAACTTAGGATCACAATACTTTGAAGGAATTGAGGAGAAGATGATCTAGTATGATAAGGTACAAAGAAAAAAACCCTACAAAAAGCCATCCTTTAAAGTATTGAGTATAATCTCCATAGGATTTAGAAGTAACTAGAATGGTAAAAAAATGTTGATATACTACAACAAGGAAAATGTTCGTTGCACCTATCTAGTTCTCTAAAACCCATTTTCTAATCTCATCCAAATATAGGGAAGAGTGTTGGAGCTATCCTATGAGAACACTCTCCATTTTAAAGTTCCACCCAATGCCTTTGTTCACAAATGATATGGGAGATGCAAGGTCTATTATAACCAAGAGATGCTTCTTCCAAAAAAGATTATGTTTACACTTTATGATTCTCCCCCTTGTATTGAGGCTAAAAGCACAAACCTATGTCAACCTTTTTTAAAGGAAAAGGATAACAAAAGTACAACTATTCAACTTCAATGATATAAAATTGGTACTATTATTTTGAATTTTAAAATAAAGTAAACTAATGAATTGTGTACAAATGGATGAAGTTTGGGATTATAATTTTTAATAATTATTTGGAATAAGAATTGATATATTTTACTAATTTTTATAGATAATTTTTTAGCTACTAAAAAATATTGAAAATTAGGGGCCTAGTTCCCATCACAAAACTATATGGAAATAAACTTATTTCCATTTGATCTCAGACTATGTTATAGATAACATACATACCTAGAAAAATCAAAAATACAAATTAGTTTTGGACCTTTATTTTCTCTTTTACAGTGATTCAAATTTCAACTCACCTAAAATTGATAGTTTTCATCTCCCACCACATTTTTCAAAACAAATCTATTCTAACTAGAAGAAAAATTATACATTCTAGAAGAGGACTCTCTCATTTAGAACTTCATATATTTTTAAAATTTTTTTGATTTGATTTAATATTTTTTTCTTTCTCAAAATTAACATCTTTTCAAGTGTTGAAATACATACTTGTAGAATTTTTTAATTACAATATACTATATCTAATGAAAAAACTACAAACTCTATATGAGAATATTCTTGACTTTGAGCTCTATAAATTGGTGTTCATATGTTATTAAAAAAATATCATAAAAAATAATAAGAGTTATTGAAATGCCACCTTTTTGAGATAAATTTTTTCCTTTGGTAATTGGATACAAACTATTATAAAACATGCATTTAGTGGACATTTCCAATTGGAAAAGTGTGAGACCATATGTAACTTAGAATTAATTTTTTTAATCATATGTTTAAAAAAATTAATTTTTAGATAGAAATACTCAAATTTAGTCATTATAATAATTAAACTTGAAAAGTGACACAGCTTTGTACTTTTAGCCATGAAGATGGGTGTGTTTTCTTGAAAGATTGGCCCTCAGATCTCTAAATTAACCTACTCTTGAGCTCCTGGTAGAGGAATGAAATATGGATTTGGATCAAAAAATTCAAAGTTCACAACCAAACACTTTTTTGACTATGGGTTTACCATTTTGAGTTGATGTTTCTCTTGTGAGTGTGTGCAGGCTATGTCTATATGAGCAATTTTATTATGCTAATAGAAACCAAATTTAAATAAAGCTTCTAAAAACTAAATAAAATTCATAAACTTCAAGATAGACTAAGATGAGCTCTCAATTGAGAATATGAGCCATTAATGGGCTCTCTCAATGAGAAGCTCTCTTGTTGAGTGGCTTTGTCTAAATAGATAGGATGTATGCTCAAGCTTATGCTTCAAAAAGGGCTTCAAATGGAGTTGGAATTTGGGTGTGAGTGTATGGTTTTGATGTAAAATGGCTTCTTAAAATAGCATTATAACTTTACTTCATCGATTGTGTTCTTTTGCAAAGGGGAAAGATCCAATTGATAGGCAAGAGGCTTGATGGATTGAGGGCTAAGATGCAAGGATGCAGAAAAGCTCATGGAGGGCTTAGATTGCATGAGAGGAGAGCACATGGATTGTGCTTCCTTATAGCCAATCAGGGAGTGACACATGTCATAGGGTGAGAGGATGGAAGAAAGGGGAAGGATGAGTCAACAAAGGAGGCTCAAGAGATAAAATCTTCATAAAGACCCTCATAATGGCTTGTAAGAGCAATGAAAGGGCTTGGAAGAGTCATTTATGGCCTAGTGGGCTACATAAAGTTTTATGGTTGGGACATTTTGAGGGAGCTAAGAGGAATTTTGACTTGGGCTTGATTAGGAAGGTTTTTAGCTTGCTTAGGATTGTGCAAATAATTAGAGGATGGATTAGGATGGTTTAAGATTAGCTTAGGGATAGGCAAGTGGATGGCATTTAATAAGGGTGGGTGAAGGAGGAGATATTTGTTAACTTTGGCTTGAGTTAGTAAGTCTTAACCCATTTTTAGGGAATGTGACAAGGTTAGGAGGGGATTAGGATTAGGTTTAAAGAAATCTTCTAGAAGATTCTAGACTTTGGATGAGGATAAAGACTTTCTAGAATAGTCTAGAACTTCCTAGGATGAGGATGAAGACTTTCTAGAAGAGTCTAGAACTTCTTAGGTTGAGGATAAATTAGATTTTTAGGAAATAAATAAAGTTTTATTTATTTCAAGGGTTTGGGTTGAGGAGATATTTATTAAAACTTTTTTAATAAAAATGAGGATTAATATTTAATCTTAATTAAATATTTTGAGTTGGGATTAGGGGTAGGAAATGATGGGATTAGCCTTTAATCAAAATTAAAGAAGGATTAGAAGATTTTGGAAGAGGTTAGTGGTCTTAAGGAAATTGGCCAAGTTTTGGGCAAAAAATAAATAAATTATTTTTTTTGAAATTTTTGGTCAATTTACTAATTAAATAATTAATAAATAAGGAAATAATGTTTAAATAAGATTTAAACATTTTTGGGAGGGATTCCTTAATTAAATATTTTAAATTAAGATAAAGGGATTTAATGGCATAAAAATAAATAAATTAATTAAATAAATAATTAATTAATAAATGATGATGTTATTAGGGACTTTTTTCAAAAAATAAAAATATTTTATTTTCTAAAGGATTTTTAGCTGTCTACATTTTGCCCCTCTTTGATGTGATGCTGCAAGTGGCATGGCATCAAAGATAAGAAAATAAGATGCCCAAGGTTAGAGTATAAGAGGAGAGAATGGACTACGAGATGCCCCCTCAAGAAGGTAGGAAGGAGAGAAAGCGAGGCTCAACAGCTTCTTGAAAAGTACAAGAATTCAAGATGAGCAAGGAGACTCAGATTGGCTTAAGAGAAGAGGTTTAGTTAGCTTAAACTCTCACTACGGGAGAATGATAAAGGGAGAATCAGAGGCACAAGAGGAAGCAAGCTTAAGATCTCAGGGATTGCAGAGGATGAAGGATCATAGCGCTATAGAAAGGAATCCAAGATAGGGAGATGGATTATGGGATGATAAAGTTGATGCAATAGGATTTCAAAGAGTCAGATTGGTAGAAGATGGGTTTCAGAGATCCCTAGGACTAGGATTATGGAGCTCGAAAGATGAGGCTTGGTGGATTGATTGGATTGGTGGATCTCTTAGACTAGGATTGTGGATCCCTAAAGCTAAAAGTGCAGATTGATTCAAAGAGATACTGATGCATAAGCTAGGGTAGGAGAGACAAATGCTAGATATAGATGGGGGATAATGGAGGAGAAGGGAAACCATTGAAGCTTTTTTGAGCAGGGGGATACTTCAAAGAGAAGTACCACCATGTAGTGTGAGCACTAGATTTTCTATAGGATTGTTGGTTAATTTCCAAGGTCACCAAGAACATCAAGGTTGTGTCACCAACCATCCAGAGGACTAACGGACTAACTCAGAACAAACATGCAAGGATTTCCCCAGCATCACACATGAATCCTAGAGGAAGCAGCATGGAACCAACACTGGGGAACCCACAAGCAGAAAAGAAAAACAAACAAAAGACTTGATCAAGACCTTACACTCAGATTGCCCCATTCACAGTATACCATGATATGGAAGATCATTGCAACCTTAAGGAGGGAACAAGGAGATTTCTTGGAAAAGATACTTCAAGACCCAAAAGGGAAGACTCCAATTCAAAAAAAAGAGAAAATCCAAAAGAGAAGCATTTCCCAACAAGATGGGTAGGATGAGGTACTAACGAACCAAGATCAGACATGTGGAAAGCTATATCCTACAAGAATCTATCGAAATGCACCTAAGTTGATGGATTTTGGATGAGTGATGTGTCTGGCAAGCTGAACTAAGAAGGATAACACTTTGGTGATAGGAGATCTAGCTAAAAGATGCATTGGAATAGCTAACCAAGGGTTGTGCGATGTGTACAAGATGTTGATCAAGGAGGAACTGACATGAAAGTTGGATAGATACAATGGTACTAAGCTAAATAGGATGTACAATCTGACAGAACAAGATATGTTACAAATGTACAAGGTTGTTCATGTTTTGATTTTTGTGAGATGGAAATGTTCATGAAGGGTGGGATGTTTGCAATAGTTGATAGGCAAATAGGTAGATGGTTTGCGAAAAGCTTAAGGAAAATGGGATTCTTTATGTGCATGTGATAGGATACAAGATTTGGCATATAATACAAGCTAGAATATGGTACAAGCTTTGGACAAGATTTGGATGTACAAGCTATGATACAAGGGATGATACAAGATTTACAAGCTAGGGTACAAGATTTACAAGCTGTATAGGAGGTATTTACAAGCTTCATTAGATTTTGGATATTTGGTTAGAACACCAAGGGAACAAGCAGGTATTTTATGGGATGGTGAGTGGATGGATGAGGGATAGGATAGTGATAGATAATGGATTGGTCTTAGTACACAAGGCACCTGAATTACCAAGTTTTCACCAAGGTACCTATCCAAGGTGCTTGAATTGCCAAGTTTTCACCATTGGATGCTTATTTCTCTTTACTATTTTTTTTTTCAAAAGCTAGGTATACCAAGGATCTTCAAGCATAGAACTTCTTGAGATGAATGATGTTAGTAGGATCATTCAAGAGTTATCCTTCTGATGTAGATAGTTGATAGGCTCCGAAGCCAAAGCAGGCAGTGAAAACATAAGGACCAAGCCATGTAGGTTCAAACTTACCTTTCTTTTCTCGATCTCCTTGGACTTTCATGTTTTCTTTGAGGACCATGTCGCCCGACTCAAAGAGTCATAGAAGTACCTTCTTGTTGAAATTCCTTTTGAGATGAGTTTGGTAGACTGTGAAATGATCATAGGCTTGTTGTTGCTTCTCGTCTAAGAGATCTAGCTGGGTGAGTCTGGCTATTTTGTATTCTTTATCTGATATTTGCCCTTGCAAAGATATGTGCAAGGAGGGAAGTTCAACCTCTTAGGTAGTACCAC
Organism: Cupressus sempervirens; assembly: GCA_028749045.1. Lineage (NCBI taxonomy): Eukaryota > Viridiplantae > Streptophyta > Pinopsida > Cupressales > Cupressaceae > Cupressus > Cupressus sempervirens. The sequence continues at coordinate 276,372,214 of CM053791.1, forward strand.
TTTAGCACCATAGAATAGGGAGTATGGAGTTGTGCCTATGGATGTATGGAAGGAAGTTCGATAAGCCCATAGGGCAGGATTAATCTGTAGGTGCCAATCATGAGCAAAATCATTGACAACTTTCTTTAGAATTTTGAGGAGGGTTTTGTTAGTTGCCTTTGCCTGGCTATTACCTTGTGGGAAATATGGGCTAGAAAAATGGTGATGGATGTGGAGGGAAGTTCATAATTCTTCCATGTTGAGATTTTCAAAGTTACCTCTGTGGTCAGTGAAGATGGTGGATGGGATGATGAAGCAGCAAACAATGTGGTACAAGATGAACTTGGAGACCTGAACTCCTGTAGCTGACACTAGGGGGACTACTTCCACCCATTTAGTGAAATATTTTGTAGCTGTTATTATCTATTTATGTCCATTAGATGAGAGAGGTGTGATAGTTCCAACTAGATCAAGGCCCCAACAAGTGAAAGGCCAAGGTGGTGCAATACGCTATAGATCTTGTGTTGGAGCATGCACAAGATTTGCATGCTGCTGACATAAGAGACACTTTTTGACAAAGTCATAGGAGTCTTCTTTAATGGTAGGCCAATAGTAGCCTACTCTAAGGATTTGTCACATGAGGACAATAAAACTTGTGTGAGCATCGCAAAGTCTAGAGTGTACTTCTTTTAATGCCATCGCAACCTCATTTTTATCTAAACATCGAGAGAGAGTATCATGATAACCCCATCGATATAGGGTATTAGCTATGATAACATAGTGGGATGATTTTTGAATGAGGTTTTGGCATTGGGTACATGTGAGGTGAGGGGAGATGATACCATCTTTAAGGTAAGTATGAATCTCATGGTACCAAGGGGATTGGGGACCAACCAACATACAAACATAGTTTGAGTCATCATTCGCATAGGCAGGTGTAAGAAGATGATCGACTAAAAACTCATACTGTGTAACTACTTGGGGAATTTCCAAGAGTGAGTCGATAGTAGCCATAGCATCTGCTACTTTGTTCTTCATTCGAGGCACTTGTGTAAACTAAAGCTTTGTAAAATGTTGGGTTACCTGATCAACTAGGTCTTTCTAGGGTAATAACTTTTCATCTTTGGTTTGATATTCATTTAGGGCTTTCTTGATGATGAGCTGAGAATTACCAAAGATTTGTAACTCAGTGATGTTCCATTCTGCAGCTATCTTTAATCCTACTATGAGAGCCTCATATTCAGTTATATTGTTGGTGCTAGGGAATTGTAGCTTGAAGGCTTTTGGAATGTAATATCCTTGAGGTGTGACTAATAATATTCCTACCCCTGATCCATGAGATGTATATGAGCCATCAAAATAAAGTTTCCATGGGAGCAGTTCTTCAATTAGACAGATATGCTCATCTAGAAATTTTGTGATCAAAGGATATGTATCTACTAGAGGCACATTAGCTAGGTGATCTACTATAGCTTGCACTTTGATTTCCTTTTTGTCCACATATTGGATGTCAAATTCACTAAGGAGCATAACCCATTTGGCCAAGCAGCTTGTAAGTGCTATTCTGGAGAGCATATACTTGAGAGGGTCGATCTTGGAGAGTAGTTGGATGGTATGACTTAGGTTGTAGTGGAAAAGCTTTTGAGTTGAGAAAACAACTGCCAAACAAGCTTTTTCCATAGGCGTGTAATTGAGTTCATAACCAACTAGGGTTCTACTGATGTAGTAGATGGCTCTTTCTCTGTCGTAGTTATCGACCTATGCTAGAAGTGCCCCTAGAGTAGTAGGTGTTGCTAATATGTACAAGATCAAGAGATGACCAAGAACTGGTGGAACCAAGATAGGGGGATTGATTAGATATTTCTTGAGATGATTGAAGCTGCATTGACATAAAGGATCCCACTTGAATTTTTCATCCTTCTTTAGTAAATGTGCAAATGGTGTACACTTATTTGCAAGCTGGGAGATGAAGTATTGAATGGATTGAAGCTTTCCCTAAAGAGTGTGAAGCTGTTGCAGTGGCTGGGGAGGAGGCATGTCTAAGATAGCCTTGACCTTCTTGGGGTTGATCTCTATACCTTGTTTAGAAACTATAAAGCCTAGAAGCTTGCCAGATGTGACCCCAAAGACACATTTCTTGGGATTCAGCATGAGATGATATTTGGCTAACCTATCAAAGACTTTCTCCAGCTCAGCAAGATGATCCATGAAGGTGTGAGATTTAACCAAGATATCATCCACATAATCCTCCAAAATGCTATGGATAAGATCATGGAAAATGGCTATGATAGCTCTTTGATAGGTAGCCCCAACATTCTTTAGGGAAAAAGGCATCATGTTGTAGCAAAAGGTTCCCTAAGGGGTAGTGAATGCTGTCTTATGTTGTTCCTCTTTTGCAATCTTGATTTGATTATACCTAAAAAATTCATCCATAAGGGATAGAATTTCATGTCTAGTTGTAAGGTCTACAATTATATCTATGTTGGGTAAGGAAAAATCATCTTTTGGACAAGCTTTGTTAAGATCTCTAAAATCAGTGTAGATTTTGATGTCACCAGAAGGCTTAGTGATGGGAACCATGTTGGAGATCCACTCTGAGTAGTCGATAGGTCAGATAACCTTAGTAGCTAACATTCTTTATAATTGAGCTTTAACCAGTAATGCCACATTGGGGTTCATTTTTCTAAGCTTTTGTCTAACGGGCTTGATCTTTGGATCGACTGCAAGATGATGCACTACAAGCTTTGGATCAAGTCTTGGCATGTCCTGATATGACCATGAAAATTGGACAATGTTCTCTCTTAAGACCTCAAAGAGGAGGTCAGCTTGGTCTTGTGATAGGGATGCAACAATGTGAACAAGTTTAGGAATCTCTGAAGAACTGATGTTGACTTCTCTAGTATCCTTAATTAGAATAGAAGACACCTCTGGTCGATTATCTTGAGGAGGTAATGCTAAATCCTCATGTTCTTCTTGTGACTCTAGATTTTCTTGCTGAGGGGCCCTCTTCGCTGCTTTAGCTAGTCCCAAATTCACCTTAGTTCTAGTTTTGGGTGTATCAGAACTAGGTTGGGGATTTTCTCCAAAATACCCCTTGGGATCGAGCTTATAGATATAGGCAGAATCTAGCTTTGCTTTCTTGTGAGGAGTTTCAACTCCCATGAATCTCAGAAGTGCTTCCTCTGATGTGAATTCATCAATGTGTATGATGCTTGGTTGGTCTCAATCTATGAGTTGTGCATGGGCAAGTGGTAGGTCAATGAAATGGATGGATAGTTCTTGGAGAATAGAGTCTCCTAGGGAGATTTGGTCTAGGATATCATCATAGGCTCTCTTTTCAACTTCCTTAGGAATGTCTTTGATTTTGAAAAGGTCATGATGAATGTTTGAAAAAGCATGACTGTTCTCTTTGGTGCCTCCAGCTGTGGGTATGCCAAAGCCAAGACCTAACTTTGATTCCCACTTGTGTGCATTGATGGGGCACTACATGACTCTTTCTTTTGGTCCTAGACCACCACCTTGATAGTTCCATTTTTCAGTGATGAGCTTATTTTCTTGGGGATACTTTTGGTTGAAGTGATCAAGGCATGCTTGATTTCTTGGAGGTGCATCCTAATGTAACCAATTGTTGATATCTAGAGTGAGCTCCTCATGAAGAGGGACTTTCAAGGATACAAAGGTTGTTGGGCCAAACTGTTTGTATCAAGGAGGTGGACTCTCTTAGCTTTGTGATATGTTGGTTGTCCATGGGCATGTGGAACAAGTGGGAGTATCGTAATAGAAAATGTATCTGATAGACTATACTCTCCACAACCTTTGTTATTGATCTTCACGGTAGATAGGGTGGAGGCGAGTATGGTTTTTGGGTCATTACAAGTATGGGATGAGCTGGCGATGGCTATGCCAATATCAATTCTAGGGTAATGGTTTGTATATGAAGCTTCAACCGCATTGCAATAAGCAAAGGGTTCTAGATTGACATGGATGGTTACCTCAGTGCCTTGATACAAAAATTTGATGCATTGATGGTAAGTGGATGGAATGGCTTTCATGGCATGAATCCATGGGTGACTGAGGAGGATGTTAAATGGTAGGTTTAGATCAATAACATGGCAGAGTATTTCTTGGATGACTGGCCCAACCTTGATTGGCAGCAAAATAGTTCCTTTTGTGGTTCTTTCCAAGTTGTTGTAAGCTTTGATGGTGATAACCTCACTGATGATATCTACCTCAGTATACCCAGCTTGTTTTATGAATTTTAGGGTGCAAATATTCAAGGCTGATCCATTATCTATCATTACTCCTTTTATGGAAAAATTGGATACCATAATGGCTATGCAGAGAAGAAGGGTGTGATTTGGCTCGACCATGGGTATGTTGGTGGGTTTGAATGATAGGGCACATGAGGAGGATAGGTTTCCAACGAGATTACAAAAATTAGTAGCATTGATATTTGAAGGGACATGAGATTCTATGAGAGCACTGTCAAGGATTTTTTTGTACATAGGACTAGTGTGGAGAAGGTCTAAAATGGAGATTTGGGTTGGCATGTTCCCAAGGTGTTCCAAGATATTGTACTAAATTTTTGATGGAGCTGATGGTGTTGGTGAAACTGGTGGGCCTGCGATGTTAAATTGCACTCTTCAAGTAGTGACTGCACACTCATTGTTCGATCCTTGGATATTGATAACATTGACAGAAGGCTCTTTCTCGGATATACAACCTATGAGGCTACCATAATCTATATAGGATGAAGTGTGGTCATTGTTCTTCCCATGCTATTGGTTTGGCTAGCAGTTGTTGGTGTTGTTGTTGTTCATCTGGATAGGTGTTTTTCCAGGATTTTGGTTGTTGTGAGGGGGAAAAACATTTTGATAGATCTGTAAGCCTACATTGGGAGAGGTTTGGGCACCAATGGTGATTTCTTTTCGATCAATGAGGTCCTACACATAATCTTTCAGTTTCATGCATCTTAGGGTGGTGTGACCTTTTACCCTATAAAATTTGTAGTACTCATTGTCTTTGTACCATGTAGCTTTGGATTGGCCTGGGTCAATTTGCTAGGTAGGAGGAAATTTGATCAGGTTTTCCTTAGTCAATTTCTCAAAAATGACATCCAATGGCTCACCAAGGGGTGTATAATTTCTAGGTGTAGGTTGGAACTTGGGCTTTGGTCCTATAGCTACATTGATGGCATTAGCTTGATTGCTAGACCCTTGAAAGTTGGGTCTTCAATTGTGGCCTTAATAGCTTTGGTGATTCTGGTGTTCGTAGTTGATAGTTTGTTGATTGTTTGGTTGATAAGGTGGGTTGGACTAATTTTGGGAAGGACCAACAATATTCACATGTCTGGTGTCAGTGACGTTGTTTGTTGTAATGTGCTTTTTTTTGTTCCAATACCTAGACTTATCATTGGAATGTGATTGATTTTGGTTGGCTTCCTTGTAAATCTTGACCACACCATCTTTAATGAGTCCTTGCTCAAGGATCATTCCTTTTTCTTTGATATCTTTGTAGGTCTACAAATAGTTCATGGTCATGTGGTGAGCCAAGCTAGGATGGGCATTATCAATAAACATTTTCACCAAATGGCATTCTGGCAAGGTGCAAGATATGCGAGTGGTAAGGGTTTTCCATCTTTGCAGATATTCGGGAAGGATTTCTCCACCTTTTTGCTTAGTGTGGACAAGATCAACTATTGAGAGCTCTATTTCAACAAGATGGGCATATTGGGCTACAAATACCTCAGACAATTCAGCAAAGTTTTTAATTATGCCATATGGGATTCTATAAAACCATTCAAGAGCTGGTCTAGCCAAGCTTTTGGGAAAGAGATGCAAGAGGAAGATGTCATCGTATGCCACTTCTTGGAAGTGCATGTAAAATTCTTTGATATGTGTAACAGTGTCTCATTTTCCTCTGAATTTGTCAAACTTGGGTATCTCAAAGTGTTTGGGAAATGGTGTGATTGTAATGGCTCTGTCAAATGGGTAATGACACACATTCTCAAACTTGAAGTTTTTTGGATCATTTCCCTCCTGGATGTTCTTCAAACTTGCCTTCATGGCTTCCCATTCTAAATTAATGGGTGATGGCTGGGGTGCACCTAATGTAAGAGTACCCTAAGGTAGGTATGTGCTAGATGGGGCAATGGAACATAGATGGCTTTGAGGTATGGGTTGGTAGGGTTTGTACATGGCTTGGGAAACTGAATGGTGGATGATGGGTTGCTGAGGTGGAGGAGACACATATTGTTGCATGTGTTGTGAGGCTTGCTACTGATATGGGATTTGGGATAGGGATTGAGGGACATAGGCTGGCTGTGGGATAAATAGATTGCTTTGTGGAGGTAAGGTATAAGATGGTTGTGAAGATTGGAGAAAGGATCAGGGAGCTTATGGAACTTGACTTTGGATTTGAGAAGTTTGACCAATATATGTGGGTTGTGCCCCCATTTGGGAGGGTATCATGGCAAAGGATGCCAAGTAATTGGTGGTTGGTGGTGGTGGATTTCCTCCTAGAAGTGGCATAGAAAAATAGTTAGTAATAGGAGGTAATAGATTAGTTGGTGGTGGAGGTGGTGGGAATTGAAAGCTTGGGAATGGAACTGATGGGGTTTGATAGCCTGGTGGCTAGATTTGAAAGCTTGGTAGAGTGGTGGTAGGAGCTTGGGTCACTTCAGAGCTTGTCAAAACATTGGTAGTAGCTTGTGGGGTTTGATAGCTTTGTGGAGTGAGGGTAGTAGCTTGTGGATTTGTGGCTAATGGCACTGAGCTCCAAGGACCTAGTGGAAATGATAGAATTGTATTCTGAGCTAAGGTAAACAAGATGGGGGTGATGAAAGGTTGATTACTTGACCCCATGGGTGGCATCCTGGTTGTATATTGATGAGGTTGGCCAAAGATGCTAGCATTGATCTGGGAAATGGGTGGATTTGGAAGGCTAGGTTGGAGAGCAGTAGCAGCAATAGTGAAGGGAGAGAATGATGAGGTATTTTGGGTGAAGAGGGTTTGGTATGGAGTGGTATGGACCAATGGTGGAGTGGTGGTGGCTGGATTGGCTTGCAGAAGGGAGATTTCAACTTGAGTGGAGGCTGGTATGTTTGGGTCTATTGGATCATAAGGATTGGCTTGAGGCTCTTCTTTTGGCACATATTGAGGATAATTTGAAACATAAGAGCCTATTGGAAGTGGTAGTTGTCCAAACAATGGGTGAGATGGATCTAATAAGGGAGGAGGTCTTCCAAAGTTGAAGGCTCCTATATTGTCCCTTTGAAAGTTAGCCATGATTGTTTCTTTGTTCTTGTCTATAATGGTGTTCACCAATACTGCATTTCTTGGTTGGTTCATGAAAGCTTCAATGTTAGTAAGTGATGGTATAGTGTTCTTTGGGCTGAAGGATGGTTGAGTTCTCAAGGGGAGTGATGCTATTTGATCCAAATGATAGGGTTCCATTGTTTCCTTCTTCTTCTTGGCTAAGTGAGTGATGGGTGGCATGAAAATGTTCCTAGGGATGAGATGCAACAATGCTGATGGATGCAAAGGGAGAAGGCTTTTCTATGCAAATAATTTCCTGGGTTGAGGCAAAGCTATATGAAAAACCTAAGGAGGATTGGGTTAGGGATTCTAACTTCAAAGATATATCACCAAATCATGAAAGGTCTACTTTCCTATGTGCAAGTTTGGTGGTGATTGTGTCAACTTAAGGATAGATTGATGATCCTTTAAGAAAAACATGAGATTGACCACTTGTGGATCCCAACCTTTGGCTCAAGGTGATGAGGGATAACAAGTGACAAAGCTAGATTACCCTAGACAAAGCTCTATCAGAGGGATAACAACAATGAGGCTAGTGGATTTGCAAGATGGTAGGAATGGAAAACCTTTGGCAAGGTGACAACAATTTTGAAGGCTTGGATGTGAAAATTAGGCTTTTGGGATGCTAGCTAGGTTTGAGGGGATTGGTTTGGTTCTAAGGCAAAGATCTAAATGAGATGGGTGAGCTAAAATTCTTAAGGGGATGACTAAGGGTGGTTGGCTTACCTACAAGGATGACTCTAAAGTGGAGCTTATGCAAGAAGATGTGGAGGAACAAGGGGGCCTAATCATAGAAATCACACCTAGTTGGTAAGGCATAAGCAGGATTAACTTCTGGATGCTTGCTAAATTTGATAGTGCGATCTAACCGGGCATCTTGAAGGGCTTCGTTGGCAGCTTTATCTTCTACTTTGTGGAGTTTGGCAATTTGAGGGCTTGGTGTTACTTCCTTTTTCTTAGCTACAATTTCTTGGTATGCCTAAGATGGCTTGAGTTTGGCTTTGTGAAACTTTTGTTTGGGTTTGGGTTGTTCTGACATAAATTCCTAAATTTGCTTGGCTTAGAGAGATTTTGGTTGTTTTGCTTCAACTCGTTCAACTTCTAGAATAGGTAGTGACTATGCTAAGTATGCCCTAAGCTAGGATTGACCAATTTTGGCAAACATTCATTCAATAAGTCAAAAATCAAGCAATATATAGGAACAACCAGATAGAATTTTTTGATTCTCAAAATGTGGTACTTGCACCAAGGAGTGTGTATGTTTTACAAATGTTTTGATCAGTCACTTCAAACACATTAACACCCTAGATGGTTGTCTTCAAGGTTGATAGTTGGTTTAGCTAGGGAGTCCTCGATATACCCAAGGTACATGAGGCCTAAATCCATAGATGAAAACAAAAATATGTCACATAGTCGAGAGGAGCGGTAACCCACTTCTCCTCTTTCACTTCTCAAGGGTTTAATGTTCCTTGAGGCTTAGCCCGAGTGACAAAATCTTGATCCCAAGAGAGGTGTCTTTGGATTCACCTCCTAATCTTTATACTCTTCCAAAATTGTAGAGTTGAGGTCGTCCCAAGGGGTGATGAAATCCCCAAGTAAGCCTCCTAAAATTTAAACGAGATTTTGGATCCTAATCTTATGCACCCAAGATGGCCTTGAAAGACGACAAGGGGAGAGAAGACTTGGATGATCTTGGGCTAAAAGATAGAATTCTTTTCCAACTAACGCTTAAGTTTTTCTGATCTAGACCTTGCAAAAACACATGCTTAGGATACAAATGTTCAATTCCAACTTGAAGCATTAACAAAAGTAAAATCGATCAAAGAATGAATACACCAAGAAAATTTAGGGTCAACAAAAGTAAACTCGCGCGCTCGGAGGCCCTCCACGTCAAGTATCGATTGATTTTTCTTTAAGGCATTCAAGATTGAGTGTTAGTTTGTTTTAAGCTCAAAATAAAGATGTGTAAAACTTGATTTCAAGCGCGTGCCCAGAGGCCCTCCACATCAAGATTTGTTCAATTTTTATGCCCAAATGAAGTGTTAGCGAGACTAATGTGCATTTAAAAAATTCTCTATCTTAGAAAAACTAATAAAAACACGAGTGGAATTTGTTTTTTGTGGAGCACTTAACACCTTCTTAGGTAGACCCATCCTCATATATGGCACTGATATTGCAACCAATGGTTAGAATGATGGGTGATTAAAGAGGGTGAGTCCAACAAAAAAATCACTCAAAGTGTCTTTGTTTGTTTTTATAACTTAGAAAGTTTCTAAAATGTAGATTCTTTTTATGCCCCAAAAGATGAAGTGTGAGATATTGTAATGATTAATTGACCTTTTGTATTCAAGATTGAATTTTTTGTTTTAATCATGCATTCATAAAAAAAACAAACTTGATTTTAATCTGTGGCACTCAAGAGTGATTTTAGCAACATGCATTCAAAGACAATTGGTTAAACATTCAATTTTTTTCCTTTGAGTATTCAAGATTGAGATTTTGTGTTTTGTTTTAAGAACTTTGAAGTGATTTGTTTTAACCTTAGATCATTCAAGATTGTTTTGGACTCAAAAGTGAAAATGACTCTTTGGACTTTGGTTTTCATTTAAGATTTTGTGATCTAGTTTGCATGTTTTAAGCTCAAAAATGATATTCCTAGATTGTTTTGATGCATGAAAAACCTAAGAAACATTCAAGATTTTGCAACAAGACATTTGTTTGAAACAAATAAAAAAGCCTTTAGGACAATTTTGGCAACCATTTAGGACTTGTAGTTTTTATCAAATTTTTAAAAGAACATTAAAATATTTGCAAATGAGGTTCATTTTATCCTTGATTGATGCTTTGAGTTTGATTTAGATTTTAGTGTGAACTTAATGTTTATTTTGAACCTTTTGAAATGAAAACTTGAAGTTCTTTTTAAATTTCCAAAAATGAAGTGTTCCTAACTTTGCATGAATGCACTTAAAACCTTGATGTTGCAAGGATGCAAATGATTGGATTGGTTTAGTTTCACTTGTTAAAAAATTTTTTATTTTTTATTTTTGCAAATTTTTAGTTTTCAATGGATTTAAGTATGATTTGGGGGTTCATTTTAAGCATTTAAAAAAAAGTGTGTATGATTTTGCTTCCTTAAAAGAAAGGCCAAGATCCCTCAAGAAGAAGAAGAAGAAGTAGATGGAATAGAAGAAGAATATAGACAAGAGGAAGAAGAATTCCAAGTGCTTCGTCCACCTATAAGCTTGAAAAATTTGCAAACACTATAGATAGACTATGAGTTCCTTTGTCTTCTTCATGCTCATGTGGACCTACAAAACAAATTTATACAATCCTACCAATCATAAAAACAAGCAAAATTAGCTAAAATCAGCAAATGACATACAAAACTTGACTAAAAAAGCTAATGACGATGACCCATGTGGGGTCCCACCGGGCATGCCAAAATGTATATGAGCAATGTGTTAGTGCTTGAAAATGTTACCCATTTCCAATTACCCTTATGAGAATATGACACATCTAGGGGTAGCTAACTCCCATTATCAACACATCCATTCAAACACTAGGCCAACTATGAGGCATGACCCTTCTTCTTCTTCAGGCTCTGCAAAACCTAGGCGGGTGGACCTACAAATTTTTTATATGGTACCAGTTGTCAAAGCATACACTGAATCTAATATGAAGCAGATAAAACCCTTATTTCTCCTGATAACTCATGAGATGACATCCATCTACAGTAGCTAAATGCAGATCTAGGATTATTCATAAACTAAGTGAGGGTTTAAACTTTAATGTCCACTTCAACATGAAGGGAAAATGATTGATTTATATTGAGAAAAGACATCATGTCCAATATGCAACAAAAATTGAATGATCCTACAAATGACCAGTGCTTTATCCATTAGGGCAATCCTATACTCCAGAATTATGCATCCTTGAACATCACTCAACATATGGCATATGTAGAAACATTCATGTTCGGTCTGTTCACCTTATGAATCAGACAACAACATCCAATATAACCCCATACTTTCACGCATCCTTCTCAATGAATCTGCAACCCTATCTGAAACCACAAGCAATTATATGACTCCTTGAGTCAAAGGCAAGAAAACCTCAAACATACAACTAGGCAATTGCAAATAGGTTCAAGATCTTTGTTCTTGAACATATAAAATTACAAATTCAACAAGAAAGGAGACAGAATTATATTGAAATTCAAAACCTTCTACACATTGTATTTATCTCCTTGAAATAAGTACATTAGGAATGCATAAAACAAGATACAAGATCACACTACTGTATCAGAACTATCTATGAAATCCATATGCTGTTCATACGAGATATGCTGGGTGTGTGGCTTTCACAGTCTGAGCAGAGCTCAAAGAACTGGAAAAAGAAAACCAACCAACCCCCTTTTTTCAGAGAAGAAGACAGAATATGTATGGAGAAGGAAATTCCAAGATTTGATTTGCAATTGACACTTGTCTATCTGGAAAACCTTCTTAATAGGTTAAAAAAACTCTTTAATCTTTCCTCTCAACTGGTGAATCAAATCCTTTCATTTTATTTCTCAAGAGCATCAAATATCTCAACAACCTAATGATGAAATAATGTAACTGATTTTGATGAAAAAAAAAAACTCAATGTAAAAAGTGAAAATCAGTTCACAGTGACCTCCAAAATGCAAGAAAACTGTTGAGAGTTTATTTTTCTCCATATTCAGATCCTGACAAGCTTTTAAAATTGCCCTCTAACCAATTTTGATGCTCCAGAGTCAAGTCTGCTCATTCTGTCACCAATACCCCAAGAAACAGAAATTTACCTATAACTCGAACTGGTGAGCACCTGTGCAAGAACCAACTTCAAATTTGGAAAATTCAGATCTTCCTGGTTTCGATGGTATATTGGAGTGCCCAATTTAGTTAAAAATTGCCCCAGATATTGCCTTTTGAAAATCTCAGTCCTGTTCATGACTTCCATGTAGTTTTGCAAAAATTTTAACTTTTATATAGTTTCAAACTATATGATAAGTGAAAATTTATTTAAAAAATCTACCCCGCGTGACCTTTTAGAAAAAAAAAATTTTAAAATTTTTTTTTTAAAATTTTTTTTTTAAAACCTTTGAAAATTCCACCATATGTTTCACTCAGGTCAAACTTGGTTTGACCATATCGCCATGTGTCACGTGCTGATTCGCTGATTTGACTCTTGCCGGATTCTTGAGTTTTCCGATGACCTCGCTATGTTGCTAGCCGGATTTTTTGAGATTTTTCGGCAAGCGACATAGCGACCTGCCAGATTTTTGACTTTTCTAGCCGCCTATAAGCTATTGACGTCATCATTTGGGCATGCGTTTTCTTTCAAAATTTACTTCATTCCTTCTAGCTGACTGGGACCCACGTGCACCTACCTTGCCTTTTCAAAATGCTTTGTCTTGTTGACACTATATGTTTGAGTGCAAAAGCATATAAAGACTAAAAATACTTCCCACCTACTCAATGTGGGATAATGTTCCTCAATGGTTCTTGCTCTTTGTGTTTGCTGTGATTGCTAAATGCATGAGTTTTCTTTTGCTGCATATGTGTGAGTTGTTCCAGCTCCTTTGGCATGAGTTTCTTATTCCAAACGTGAAGCTCCATCCTGCTGGTCGTTTTTGCTATGAATCTACAGACTTTTCATTTTAATGGTCATTTCTTATGCACATGGTCATTTAAAATGAGCCCCCCCCTTCTAAAAAACATGATACTATTGCTGGAGGAAGCCATGGGCTTCAAAAACGTGGATACATGTTTCCTTGAGCTTTGTTTCAGCAGAAAATTTGTTCATTTTTCTAAAAAACGTGGATGCTTCTTCCTCTGTGGATGTTTGCTACTGTCCTCTTTATTTTCTCCAGACATAGAGCACATCTTCTATGTTGAAAACTACCTCTCAGCTGCAACTTTCAAATTGAGACTACAATGTGGGAGAGAGCAACCTTTATGAAATCTTTTCCTTAATTCAATGTGCAAACTCACAAATAAAAACTTCATTGTGCTTGTGGATTTTAATTGATGTGGAAATTTCTTGATTAATACTATCTTTTGAATCTGCCGGCAAATCAACATCATATTGTGATCCTCTAAACCTCTTTAATGGAACACTTTCCAAATTCTCTCTTTCTTGAATCTTCACATGCTCCTTGTATTTTGCTTTTAAGAAACTGTTTCCACCATTTACTTTGTCATAAGATTGAATCATATGCATAATGATCATCAATTCATTATTTTAAGCTCACTTTTAATCAATTATACAAACTGTGAATTAGTGTCTGGAGGCCTGCCGGTTGTAATTAAAACTTGATCCAATCAAGTTACCAAGCCACGAAAATCGGCATGAGTGTTCAATCCTACATACTCTATCACACTGCAAATTTTCAACCCATGATGGAATCCCAATCAAGAGATTGTAATTGCTGAACATCCATACTTCAATTACTCTTCAAGCAAACAATGTTAAAAAACATAAACTGGGCTCGGGTTTGGCATTATAAACTGGGTTATTGATCATTTGGGGTTTTGAAAACTAGGATATAAGTTCTTTTCCATGAAAAGAATATAATTCCATGTTTTGGGCTCATGAAGAATCATAGGGCACATTTGGCGAATTTCCGAAAATAGGCACTTGGAAATTTTAACTGGAAAATGTGTCAAAAAGTAATTTTTGGCAAATGTACGGACATAAAAAAGTATGCAAATGGATTCATCATGACTTAAGAACTGGCATACTTCAAGAATTTTTGGGACACAACAAAATGGTACAATCCATTTAGGCTAGCCAATCACAGGATCAAAGTTATAACATGCCGAACATGGGTATAGATCAATCTGGATACCTTAGCCATAACAAAACAATGCAAACTGGGTTTTTGATCATGTTAGCAAACTGATCAAATGGATTCAACATGATCTCAAAATTGGAACATATGAAGTGTCTTAACCTAGAACACAATGCAAAAATAATTTTTTCATTTGGGTCAACTGGGTCAAAGATATGATTGGTCGAACAGGGCTTCCCAGAATTGTGAACTAGTCAAATGCACAAAACAGTAAATCACCAAATTTGGGGGGTGTAAAACCTAGTCAAACGGATTTGAAATGACTTGAAAATTGAAAAATAGGTTCTTTGTTATGCATACTAAACATCCCCAAAATGGCTAGTCATGACACATTCCTAGGTAAAAAATATTCAGATGCAAACTGGGCCTCTGATCGCTATTTAACACTTGGGTAGAATTGCAAATTTTGACACTAGCTCAAAATGGGACTTCGCAAAATGGTTTGAAATGTCATTTTAACTTCATAGAACACATAGATGCACTAAATGAAAGGTTTTAGAAACATTAAACACCTCTTAGGCCTCAGACTGACAACCAGGTACAATCTCATTTAAAAGCATTTAAGGGCTTGATTTTTTCAATGGTTCTCAAAATTGACCATGCAATTTTTGGTCCCAAAAGTGGCTCTGTCTGGGGATGCATGTCCCTTGTGGGCATGACAAGATTTTAGATCTCTAGGAGAAGCAGACCACACACCTGAACAACGAAAACTTCCTCTCGAACAGCTTTATTGAAAACAGGAAAACTACTCTATTATGTACACACGATGGCCCTAGGCCACCCAAAATTTTCAAAACTTCTTACCTCTATCAAAAACCTGATTCTCATTCACATCTCCTTGAGGTAAACTAAAATTCTCATTATCATTTGTTTCACCCAACGTATCAACATTTGCAATTAGCTCAATAGGCAAAACAAAATTATTATCATCTTCATAGTGCATACAAAAATCAGACATACTTTCTTCATCTTGCCCACTATGAAAAAATGGATCAGCATGACCATTACAACTGATATCAAACTGAAACTGATCACTACTGATTGAATCATGGATTCTTTCAACTGGAAACACAAAGTGCTCATATTCAACTTTATTCAACAAGTTATATGGAGCAGATTGTAACTCACCTTGTGCCTCCGTAAATGAAGAGTATGTGAAATCTGATCGTTGCTTACTTGCAACCATGTTACTCATTGAATCAAATTTATCCTTTGATGAAACCTCTTCACATTCAAATAACTGATTAGTCACCAAAATTGAAAACTCATTTTGACAGCACTGATCCAAACTATGTTGATCACTATCATCTTCATCATCAAACTGAAAATCAGAATACACCTTGAACTTATCTTCACAAGACTTATCAGTGCATGAAGAGAATCTATAATCGGATTGACAACGCTCACTATTTTCCACTTCACCATATGAAACATCAAAACAATGTTCAACAAGATCAACATGACAAGAATCTGAAACAGCATTAAAATTTCCTTCATTAACATTCCCTACATCCAGCAAATCATCATGTGCAAAAACATTTGAGGTTCTATTATATACACCTCCAAAGTCTAACCAAGATTGTTCGGATTCTACCTCTTTTTCCACATCAAACTTTGGGGAATTGATTTGACTAAATGAGAAAGTATTATAAGAGAACATATGGAAATCCTTAGAGATACTTACGTGCTTTTCAAACTCACAAGCCAACAAAACGGAGATTTCATCAAAGCTCAAGAAGATTGCCTCACAAATCTTCTCCTAGCTTTGATTGTCATCTAGATAACATGAGGAACTTACAACAGGCAGATGATTAGTGTAACAATCTGGAAAATCAAAATTATTACAACATTCTTTCTTATCATGGAAATCATCCCCCTTACTGCTATTACAACTTTGTTCAACTTCATATGTACTGTAACTTAATTTATCTTCTCTTTTATATCCATCTTTTTCATGCTGATTGCTATTACCTGATTCATTAACATTTGAATCCACCTCTTCACAATCGGAAGATAGATTATCTTGCTCTACGGACTCATTGTATTCATTACTACCTTGGCTTTCAACACACTCATTATCATCAAGAGACATAATATGAAATCTGTAATCATCATCTTCCATCTCTTGAATGAATCTTTCAATTTGTAAAAACTTTTGTAATCTTATAGGTTCTGGCCAATTGACTGAATCGGGTACTAGAATATCAAGGAAAATACTAGGTAGTGAAGATTCTTCAGGTCTACAATGAAAAGGCATCTTACTGATTACTAACTTAAGCCTTAAATAACATTGTTTGACACTTAGACCTTGAGTACTACCTACTTCAGTTCTTATAATATTGATAATCCTTTTGTAAACCATTGTATTCAACATAGCAATGTTATTATTCACAGTTTCTAGACTCTCAAAATTTGGCAACCTAATCTCAGATCTGAGATCTGACTCCATTATAAAACAAAATTTCTACCTCTTCTTTCTAGTGCTGAAAATGACTAAATAGAGGCAACTTTTTTAAACACTTGACTTCCATGAAAAGAAGCATGAAAATCAAAATACCTCCAATGTTGATGTTGAACTTTGATCTGCTGATTTGGCACAGGTGCAAGACTGGAATTCCTTCACACCATTGATCAAACTTTGTAGAGTCACCACCTCTTTGCAAGAGGAATAAAATAATCACTGCTATGATCTACTTTTACATTTCAATTATTTATAACAGCAGATTGCAACCAGCACTTAAAAACTTATCAAGAATTTGAAACTCCTTTTCAAGAAATTACCAAAAGCTTCAGATCTGCCCATACAACTGAAAGTCCTTCAAAATTTTGCAATGAAATCAACTAGGAACAAACTGATATAGAGATTTGAGAGTCGCCACTCACACTTGGTGAGAAATAAAACATAATTTGTCACTTGACAAATCTGAACCAGACCTTCAATGTAGGAGAAACTTGCAGATCATTGACATCCTGAAAAGAATTTACACTTTATAAATGAATTCTTGACTCTGAAACTTTCTCAATAGTATTTGCAAACTAGACTGATTGAAGATAGACCTATGACAGTCATAGAACACAATTTTCATCCAATTTTACAACCTACTGCTGATCATGAATAAAGCTTAACTAGGGAACATGAAACTTCAACAAAGAAAAGAGAACACATCTTGCTCTAGATTTGCTATATCCAATTTGTTTCATGGCAGAAATTTTTATTCTTTCTATATGCAACTCACCGGTAGAGTCACCATTTTGTTGGTGTTTGAAAACATTAGCCATTTCCAATTATCTTGATGAGAATATGACACATCTAGGGGTAGCTAACTCCCATTATCAACACATCAATTCAGACACCAGGTCAACTATAAGGCATGACCCTTCTTCTTCTTCAGGCTCTGCAAAACCTAGGTGGGTGGACCTACAGATTCTTTATATGGTACTAGTTGTCAAAGCATACACTGAATCTAATATGAAGTAGATAAAACCCTTATTTCTCCTGATAACTCATGAGATGAAATCCATCTACAGTAGCTAAATGCAAATCTAGGATTATTCATAAACTGAGTGAGGGTTTAAACTTTAATGTCCACTTCAACATGAAGGGAAAATGATTGATTTATATTGAGAAAAGACAACATGTCCAATATCCAACAAAAACTTAATGATCCTACAAATGATCAGTGCCTTATCCATTAGGGCAATCCTATACTCCAAAATTATGCATCCTTGAACATCACTCAACATATGGCATATGTAGAAACATTCATGTTCGATCTGTTCACCTTATGAATCAGACAACAACATCCAATATAACCCCATACTTTCACACATCCTTCTCAATGAATCTGCAACCCTGTTTGAAACCACAAGCAATTATATGACTCCTTGAGTCAAAGGCAAGCAAACCTCAAACATACAACTGGGCAATTGCAAATAGGTTCAAGATCTTTGTTCTTGAACATATAAAATTACAAATTCAACAAGAAAGGAGACAAAATTATATTGAAATTCAAAACCTTCTGCACATTGTATTTATCTCCTTGAAATAAGTACATTAGGAATGCATAAAACAAGATACAAGATCACACTATTGTATCAGAACTATCTATGAAATCCATATGCTGTTCATATGAGATATGTTGGGTGTGTGGCTTTCACAGCTTGAGCAGAGCTCAAAGAAATAGAAAAAGAAAACCAACCAACCCCCTTTTTTCAGAGAAGAAGACAGAATATGTATGGAGAAGGCAATTCCCGGATTTGATTTGCAATCGACACTTGTCCATCTGGAAAACCTTCTTAACAGGTTAAAACAACTCTTTAATCTTTTCCCTCAACTGGTGAATCAAATCTTTTCATTTTACCTCTCAAGAGCATCAAATATCTCAGCAAACTAATGATGAAATAATGTAATTGATTTTGATGGAAAAAAAAACTCAATGTAAAAAGTGAAAATCAATTCACAGTGACCTCCAAAATGCAAGAAAACTGTTGAGAGTTGATTTTTCTCCATATTCAGATCCCGACAAGCTTTTAAAATTGCCCTCTAACCAATTTTGATGCTCCAGAATCAAGTCTGCTCATTCTGTCGCCAATGCCCCAAGAAACACAAATTGACCTATAACTTGAATTGGTGAGCACCTATGCAAGAACCAACCTCAAATTTGGAAAATTCAGATCTTCCCGGTTTCGATGGTATATTGGAGTGCCCAATTTGGTAAAATATTGCCCTAGATATTGCCTTTTGAAAATTTCAGTCCTGTTCATGACTTCCATGTAGTTTTGCAAAAATTTTAACTTTTATATAGTTTCAAACTATATGATAAGTGAAAATTTATTTTAAAAATCTACCCCATGTGATCTTTTAAAAAAATAATTTTAAAAAATAATTTTTTTAAAACCTTTGAAAATTCCACCATATGTTTCACTCGAGTCAAACTTGGTTTGACCATATCGCCATGTGTCACGTGCTGATTCGCTGATTTGACTCTTGCCAGATTCTTGAGTTTTTCGGTGACCTTGCTATGTCGCTAGCGAAATTTTTTGAGATTTTTCGGTAAGCAACATAGCAACCTGCCAGATTTTTGACTTTTTCGGCTGCCTATAAGCTACTGACATCATCATTTGGGCATGCATTTTCTTTCAAAATTTACTTCATTCCTTCTAGCCGACTGGGACCCACGTGCACCTACCTTGCCTTTTCAAAATGCTTTGTCTTGTTGACACTATATGTTTGAGTGCAAAAGCATATAAAGACTAAAAATACTTCCCACCTACTCAATGTGGGATAATGTTCCTCAATGGTTCTTGCTGTTTGTGTTTGTTGTGATTGCTAAATGCATGAGTTTTCTTTTGCTACATATGTGTGAGTTGTTCCAGCTCCTTTGGCATGAGTTTCTTATTCCAAATGTGGAGCTCCATCCTGCTGGTCATTTTTGCTATGAATCTATAGACTTTTCATTGTAATGGTCATTTTTTATGCACATGGTCATTTAAAATGAGCTCCCCCCTTCTAAAAAACATGATACTGTTGCTGGAGGAAGCCATGGGCTTCAAAAACGTGGATACATGCTTCCTTGAGCTTTGTTTCAGTAGCAAATTTGTTCATTTTTCTAAAAAACGTGGATGCTTCTTCCTCTGTGGATGTTTGTTGCTGTCCTCTTTATTTTCTCCAGACATGGAGCACATCTTCTATGTTAAAAACTACCTCTTAGCTGCAACTTTAAAATTGAGACTACAATGTGGGAGAGAGCAACCTTTATGCAATCTTTTCCTTAATTCAATGTGCAAACTCACAACAAAAAACTTCATTGTGCTTGTGGATTTTAATTGATGTGGAAATTTCTTGATTAATACTATCTTTTGAATCTGCCGGCAAATCAGCATCATATTGTGATCCGCTAAACCTCTTTAATGGAACACTTTCCAAATTCTCTCTTTCTTGAATCTTCACATGCTCCTTGTATTTTTCTTTTAAGAAACCATTTCCACCATTTACTTTGTCATAAGATTGAATCATATACATAATGATCATCAATTCATTATTTTAAACTCACTTTTAATCAATTATACAAATTGTGAATTAGTGTCTGGAGGCCTGCCGGTTGTAATTAAAACTTGATCCAATCAAGTTACCAAGCCATGAAAATTGGCATGAGTGTTCAATCCTGCATACTCTATCACACTGCAAATTTTTAACCCATGATGGAATCCCAGTCAAGAGATTGTAATTTCCGAACATCCATACTTCAATTACTCTGCAGGCAAACAATGTTAAAAAACATAAACTGGGCTCGGGTTTGGCATTATAAACTAGGTTATTGATCACTTGGGGTTTTGAAAACTAGGATATAAGTTCTTTGCCATGAAGAGAATATAATTCCATGTTTTGGGCTCATGAAGAATCAAAGGGCACATTTGGCAAATTTCTGAAAATAGGCACTTCGAAATTTTAACTGGCAAATGTATCAAAAAGTGATTTTTGGCAAATGTACGGACATAAAAATGTATGCAAATGGATTCATCATGACTTAAGACCTAGCATACTTCAAGGATTTCTAGGACACAACAAAATGGTACAATCCATTTAGGCTAGTGAATCACAGGATCAAAGTTATAACATGCCGAACACGGGTACAGATCAATCTGGATACCTTAGCCATAACAAAACAATGCAAACTGAGTTTTTGATCGTGTTAGCAAACTGATCAAATGGATTCAACATGATCTCAAAATTGGAACATATGAAGTGTCTTACCCCTAGAAAACAATGCAAAAATAATTTTTTCATTTGGGTCAACTGGGTCAAAGATATGATTGGTCGAACAGGGCTTCCCAAAATTGTGAACAACTAGTCAAATGCACAAAACAGTAAATCACCAACTTTCGGGGGTGCAAAACCTAGTCAAACGGATTTGAAATGACTTGAAAATTGAAACATAGGTTCTTTTTTATACATACTAAACATCCCCAAAATGGCTAGTCATGACACATTCCTAGGTAAAAAATATTCAGATGCAAACTGGGCCTCTGATCGCTATTTGACACTTGGGTAGAATTGCAAATTTTGACACTAGCTCAAAATGGGACTTCGCAAAATGGTTTGAAATGTCATTTTAACTTCATAGAACACATAGATGCACTAAATGAAAGGTGTTAGAAACATTAAACACCTCTTAGGCCTCAGACTGACAACCAGGTACAATCTCATTTAAAAGCATTTAAGGGCTTGATTTTTTCAATGGTTCTCAAAATTGACCATGCAATTTTTAGTCCCAACACAATGTTAGTATGATAATAGAAACCAAATTTAAATAAAGCTTCTAAAAACTAAACAAAATTCATAAACTTCAAGATAGACTAAGATGAGCTCTCAATTGAGAATATGAGCCATTAATGGGCTCTCTCAATGTGAAGCTCTCTTGTTGAGTGGCTTTGTCTAAATAGATAGGATTTATGCTCAAGCTTATGCTTAAAAAAGGGCTTCAAATGGAGTTGGAATTTGGGTGTGAGTGTATGGTTTTGATGTAGAATGGCTTCTTAAAATAGCATTGTGACTTTACTTCATCAATTGTGTTCTTTTGCAAAGGGGAAGGATCCAATTTATAAGCAAGAGGCTTGAGGGATTGATGGCTAAGATGAAAGGATGGGGACAAGCTCATGGAGGGCTCAGATTGCATGAGAGGAGAGCACATGGATTGTGCTTCCTTATAGCTAATGAAGGAGTGACACATGTCACAAAGTGAGAGGATGGAGGAAAGGGGAAGGATGAGTCAACAAAGGAGGCTCAAGGGATAAAATTTCCATAAAGACCCTCATAATGGATTGTAAGAGCAATGGAAGGGCTTGGAAGAGTCATTTATGGCCTAGTGGGCTTCATAAAGTTTTATGGTTGGGATATTTTGAGGGAGATGAGAGGAATTTCGACTTGGGCTTGATTAGGAAGGTTTTAAGCTTGCTTAGGATTGTGCAAATGATTAGAGGATGGATTATGATGGTTTAGGATTAGCTTAGGAATAGGCAAGTGGATGACATTTAATGAGGGTGGGGTGAAGGAGGAGATATTTGTTAACGTTGGCTTGGGTTAGTAAGTCTTAACCCATTTTTAGGGAATGTGACAAGGTTAGGAGGGGATTAGGATTAGGTTTAAAAACATCTTCTAGAAGAGTCTAGACTTTGGATGAGGATAAAGACTTTCTAAAATAGTCTAAAACTTCCTAGGATGAGGATGCAGACTTTCTAGAAGAGTCTAGAACTTCTTAGGATGAGGATAAATTAGATTTTTAGGAAATAAATAAAGTTTTATTTATTTCAAGGGTTTGGGTTGAGGAGATATTTATTAAAACTTTTTTAATAAACATGAGGATTAATATTTAATCTTAATTAAATATTTTTAGTTGGGATTAGGGGTAGGAAATGATGGGATTAGCCTTTAATCAAAATTAAAGAAGGATTAGAAGATTTTGGAAGAGGTTAGTGGTCTTAAGGAAATTGGCCAAGTTTTGGACAAAAAACAAATAAATTATTTTTTTTAGGATTTTTGGTCAATTTATTAATTAAATAATTAATAAATAAGGAAATAATGTTTAAATAAGATTTAAACATTTTTGGGAGGGATTCCTTAATTAAATATTTTAAATTAAGATAAAAGGATTTAATGGTATAAAAATAAATAAATTAATTAAATAAATGATTAATTAACAAATGATGATGTCATTAGGGACTTTTTTCAGAAAATAAAAATATTCTATTTTCTAAAGGATTTTTAGGTGCCTACACTATGAACGAATGGTCTATGTTCAACTACACTAGATGTTTCTCCTTTTTCCATTGGATATTTGAGAATGTTTACATTATTTTCCTTAAATGGTTTCTTTCTTGTGATAGTTTGGTCCACATCATATGAATCCTCCCTATAGATGTCAAAAGCAAGTCGAATGGGCTACTTGAAATGCTTGAAGGCTTTTCATTCCTTGGGTTGATACCATGGATACAAATAGAAAGGTTTCATGGGATTCACTATAGACTTTCCTTCAAAACTTTTGCTAAATTTATTTTAAAATGTCTTTTTAAACTTGCAACTACAATTTCTAAGCTTGTTAGCAAAAATTCAAGTTGGATGCATACATAATCGAGTCTATTTAAGAAGTTATGGAGTTTGGATGTTGGGCTACCTTAAATTATAATCTAAAATATTTTTGAGTTGACTCTTTGCAATAAATATGAAAAATAATGTAGTTTTAGGTTTGGTTGGCCTCTAGGATTATGCTAACATGCAGAACCTTCTTCGGTAGTGGAAATTAGCTATATAATGATGATTCTTAGGATTGTTTAGGATAGTTATGGGTGGTGGTTTCTTTCTCTATCATATCTAGAATATTTTAATGAAAATACACATGTGGCTTTGCATATTATAATTATGAATCTGTAACACCACACTAAAAGAGATAATAGGAAGCCCATTTCATGTACTTTCAAAATTGTTTTTTTTCCTCTATTTCTATTACATCTTTGTGGTATTAAGACAAAAAGAGAGTACCCTTTGTCGATTCCATTTGTTGATACTTGTAAATAAGTAAACTAAAATTTAAACAACCAAGGATGAAATATATTAGCTCATTTTAAACTAGATTTGATTGTTTTCTATTAAACTTTGAGAGCATGATAAAATTGTTTAAGGAGATGGAATATATAAAATTCTATTCAATTAAACCTACCAAATCCCATGATTTTCACAATATGGATTTCCATTTCCAAAGTCCATGAAATAGAATGTCAAAGAAGGAACAGATTTGAAATGTCAACATAACAATTAAAGATTTATGATTTATGTGGATATGAGATTATTATAATCATTATCTCAACAATGAAGATAAAACTAGCTTATATATATATATATATATATATATATATAAGCTGAGAGATATCCTTTTGAGGTGCCTATTGTATTGAGGTAATTGAACTGAGAGGCTTTCTATAAAGGAACCATTCTTCAATTTAAACATTTGACTATTTTAATAAAATTCTACAAGTAACCAACAATTTTAATTTGTATTTTAAGTTGAAAATGATTGATCAAATAATAATGTTTTAATAGAAGTGATATAGTCACACACAATATTATATCTTTCTTGAATGATTCAAATTTCAATGATAATATGTAATTTCTTGTAATGAGACAATCTAATACAAATCAAGTACTAAATTGGGCCAAGGCATTACAAATCATCTCAATTAAATACATTATCTAAATTAGTTTGAATTTCACATAAGAAAATTTCATTCTATCAATAATTTCTTGATCTAAATTATTCATTCTTCTCTTTTTCAATCTCTTCTACCTTGTACTTTGATACTTTCCCTTGCATTGGTTGTGATGATTTTCCTTGTGTATAGATATTGTGACTTTTAATCTCTTTATTTTCTTGAATTTTTACTTTGCTTTTCTCTTAAGAATTATCTGACATGATCTCAAAATATACTTTTTTTTATGAATAGTACTTTTCTATTAATAAATAATATACTAAGATTACAATTTCCAAAAAAGGGCCGAGGGATACAAGATCTCCCCATGAGAATTTATACAATTGAAGCTAGAATCATAAACTATTCATTAAAAAAAACATATAAAGTAGTCCTCAGGTGGCTAAAGTAGTGCCTACTAAGGGAGGTGGCTCATCGTGATCATGGAATCCCCAATCATCTTTGGGATTGGGAGGAAAACTAGGAATATTCTAGCCATCAACAGCCTCAGTGGCCTAGTCAACATCCTCTAGATCTGGCCATGGAGGTGAAATGGCTAGTTCTAGGTGAAAAGGCCATTTCCCAAAGACCACTTGTTGAGTGCTAGGAGGAGGAGTTGGGGACCAACCAGTGCCACCATGGAATGGGGAATCTAAGCAGTGCCTCCATCCATCATCACCACAACTAGGAGAGTAGTGGTAGTAAGCCTAGGAACATGAAGTATGTGAGTTGTAGCTAGAAGAGTTGTACCTCTAACAGTAGCCTCTAGGTGTTGAGGTATCAACTAAGGCATCTGGAGGTACCCTTATAATAGCACAAGGGGTATTGCTCCAATGATTAAGAAACTCCTATAGGTCGGCCACCTCCAAGGCTACCTTGTTGGCTTGTACTTTAGTTTGCATCATTACATTATTACAAATGCATGCCTTAGTGTATTAAGCAATATTAATATCAAGAAAAGTATGAGTGAAAAGAACAACATTTCTGTCTTTCTATAGAGTGAACAAAATCTCCATCCTGAAGGTATGTTGAATTTGGGTAAATTTCTAAGGAATCCTAGGGGAATCACCCAAAATAACCATGTGCTAAGAAAAGGGTTTAGGCTAAATGGCTTAAAGAAATAATGAATCTAGTGCCAATAGTTTTGAGGACATCTACAAAACCAAAAAATATGTAGGAAAGACTCTGATTGTCCTCAAAATGGACATCTAGGATCCAGAACCCCAATATGCTTGAGCCAAGGCCCAAAGGGAAGGCCTTGAAAATCCAAGCACTAAGAAAAATGGGCAATCTTTGGCTTTGTAACAACACTCCAAATAGTGTCAAACACTTTCTCCATTGAGAAAGAGAAGATTGCAAGTTCCATCTCTGATTGAGCATATCCACCATCGATAGATGGGGAGAGAGCCATCTATAACCCATACTTGGTTTGTAACTAGTGAAAAGAGTGACAAAATACCACTTCTAATCAGTCAACCAAGGTCTAATAGACTAAACAACCACTTTACAAATTAAGTGCATTGGAATTGTAGAAAGAAATTAGTTAAAAATTTGTCGATCTAGATAGGAAAGAGAGTACTTGACTTGCATATCTTCCCAAGATCTAAAACTCATGGAAACCCTAGAAAAAGATCTTTAGGAGTCTTGATGCCTCATTTGAAAAAATAAAGAGCACTAGAACCTTGAGTCTTGGCAAGGGGAATACCCTAGATCACAAATAGTGGAGACCACCAAATGTTTTGCTGATTCAAAGAGAGCCCATCATAGAATTCATCACTAGACTAGCGAAGCCAAGGCTTGACAACTTCCCAAGCTTTCCATATGCTCTTGATAAAAAAAGAGCCCTATATGAGAATGGGATCTCACATGATGAGAAGTGTGTTTAAGCCAATCCCCTTCCATACAGGCCTATTGATAGGAAATTTGGAAGAAATGCAATGCTGAGCCAAAATCTTCCAAGCTTCATCTATAGTGATGGCACAAATAATCCATTTGGCACATAGAGAAAGGCCTTGCTTTTTTGTGAAAAGTAGGCCAAGGCCTCCAGACTCTTTTGGGAGATAGAAAAAATCCCAAGAAACTCTATGAAAACCATGATGATCGGAAATAGAGGCCCAGAGAAAATCACAAAGCAATCACTCTAATTTCTGATAAGAGGCTTTAGAAGGAGACAAATAAGAAAAGTAATAGAAATGTATTGCTACAAAAATTTTTGAGCAAATGTAGAATTTTCCCACAAGAGAAAGTAGTTTCATAAGCCAATAATCCAGTTCCTTAGTAATCTTGGCAAACATTGCATTCTATAAATCCACTGGAGATGCTTGAAAAGAAAATGGAATGCCTAGACAGTAGAAGATCTCCCCATGAGTGACTGATTTCCATTCAAACTGGCTAAGCCACCTTGGCACTGGCAAAAAGGACTGGTGATAATAGAGTATTTTATGCCATTGAATAGCAAAGCTAGAGGCTTGACAAAATGTGTCAAGGCAATTTAAGGTGTTATTGATGTTTTCTTCATCCTCCAAAAGAGTGAGAAAGGAATCATCAACAAAATGACCATTGATCAATTGGGAAGAGGATTTTGGAAAAGAAACACCATAAACCAAACTTGAAGACATGGAGTGGGCTAGAAAATAGCCAAACCGATCAACAACAAGAACATAAAGCACTAGAGCTAGAAAGCAACCTTGCCTGGTGGAATGGAAAAGCCCAAAGGTATCAAACTAGGAGTTATTGGTGGTAATAAAAGCATTAGCATCTCCAAAGAGAATTTCCACAGACTAGAAAAAATTGGGACCAAAACCAAGAGCCTGGACCATAGCCAAATAAAAGGCCATTCAATTTGGTCATAGGCTTTGGAAAAATCTATTTTCAAAAAGATAGCTGGCTACTTGGACTTGTGAGCCCACTCCATTCCTTCCCAAACTACAATAATGTTGTCAAAAATATATCTGGACTTAATAAAGCTAGTTTTTTTAGGCCACACAATTAAAGGCAGGAGGTGGTGAATTTTGAGAGAAATTGCCTTAGTAATAATCTTATAAGACACATTGAGAAGGGTAATGGGTTGCCAATTGAAAATATCCTTAGGATCTACAGCTTTAGGTATGAATTTAATGTATCCTTGATTGATAACAATTCCTAAAATTTTAGAGAGATAGGCTTCAAGATAAAGTTTGTGCAAATCAAGACCAATATGCTCCTATAGGTGTCTGTAAAATTCACAAGGAAACCCATTACACCTAGGGGATTTATCATCTACATAGAGAAAACTACCTATTTAAGGTCTCAGAGGGTAAGAAGTTGCTCACAGGAAGCACATTGTTCAACTTTTAAGAGGTTTGGAGTAATAGAAATACACTTTTCAAGAGCTTCCTCCTGACAAATTGAATTTCCCTATGAAGCAAAAACATTCTCATAGTGATGAAAAAATGCTTGCAGGATCTCAAGAAGACTAGAGAGAATAGAAGTTCCTTGCTTGATTTTTTTAATCCTAGAATTGGTATCTTAGGCTCAAAGAGCCTAGAGGAGCTCCTTCAAGGATTTATCACCAACCTCCAACCAATGGAGGTGAGCTTTGATTTGGGCTCCTTGAGTGACATAATTATCTGCAACTTATTTATTATGGTGAAGTTTGGCAAGATTGATTTACAAATCAAAATCAAAAGGATTAAGGGTAAGAGCCTCATAAGATTTTTTGAGCACATAAGTAGTGGATTCATAAGACCACCTTTAGAAAACCACCAAAAAACATCCATAGATGCACAAAAAGTAAGCCATTTTGGTAATGGCATCATTCCACCATTGAAGTCACCCTATCTGGGAATGTGGATGTGGCTCCAAATTCCAAACATGTAAGATATGAGCAATAGTGGAAGCATGCATCAACATAGACATGTTGAGGAAGAATTATGACTTGACAACTTTCACGATAGCTATTTGCCATGAAATGGAAAAATAAATGGGATAGTAGTTAGATAATGTCACATCTAACAAGGGAGTGATAAGTAAATCTTGATCCTCAGAAAAAAGAGAAAAAGAATTGTGTAGTAATCATGGCACAATTGAGATGCTTTAAAATGCTATCAAAGCCAACTTGAAAGTTGGACCAAGTGTGCCAAACCCCACTATGTTGGTGTTAGTTAATATTGGGATCAAAAAGGCCTATTTTATTGCGCATGTAATACCATGATTCCCTTTCCCTGGCTATCTAGTGAAAGGAAAAAATGACATCTTTGTGAGAGGCCACCTCAACTATATTGAAGTCACTACACATAACCCAAGTAGTTGGAGGAAATTTTTCAGCCACCCAATCCCACAATTGAGATCTTTCTATGGCATCATTGGGAGCATAAACATTAATGACTCAAAAAGAATGATTATTAATGGAAAGAAACAACCAAAGTATTCTATGCATGGGGTTAGAACCATGTGAAATAATAGCAAAATGAAGACAAGGTGACAAGAGAGTAACTACACCACCTCTACTAGCTTTGTGCTAAGAAGAAAACATAATTTCATCTAGCCAAATCACATGACATGCAGAAGAAAGCTTGAAACTAGATATCTTAATTTCTTGCATACAGAGAAAGTCTAAATTTTCTAGTCTATGATGGGTATCCCTAAAATAATAATTTTTGAAGAGGTTTGTGAGACCTTGCACATTCTATGATTAAAAAGTCATAAAAATTCTTCCATATTTTCCTCATCCTTGAGACAGGAGTAACTATTCTACAAGAAAGTAGAAAATGGGTTAAAGCCAGAAGGAAAATCTTCTTGACTGATGGCCCATCTTTTCTCCTCTAGTTTCTTAGCACATCCAGGAGAACTACAAGAAGTCCACACATTCTAAGTCACTATGGAAGAAGAAGAAAGAGGTGTGCAAATCAAAACTAAGTCATTAGCCATGGCAGCTATCTTAACCCCCTATGAAACACTAGTGATTGGTTCCAAAAAAATTGCTAGCATCCCTAGACCAGCTAGGGTTTGCACTCCTATTGAAATTGGAGGAAGCAAAATGATAGTTGCATATGACTATTTAGGAAAAAAGGGAGGTTTTCCTTTGCACCCAAGAATACTCCATTCTTCCTTTCTCCCTTTTTCTAGCTTGGTAGGAACCTCTTAGGTAGGGGTTTAGCCCTAGGCACAACCAAAGGGTAGTTCTTGATCTTGTGTTCCATTGATTGGCATCTATAGCAAGTGTTAGGTAGGTTCAAGTAAAGCACATTTTGAGAGAAGGTTTGAGCCTCAATCTATATTTCCATAGAATCCTTAAGATCCTTGGAAAGAGCAACCTCAATGCAAATGCATTTTTGAGGGTGAGCATTAAAAAACTTCTCATGTTCCTTTGTGATTACTTTGCCAACAGTATTGGCAATGGACTCAACAAAAGGCCAACATGGCAAGGGTAAACTTGGGAACTTGACCAACATAGGAACCCTAAGATTTTTGTCATTAGAGATGGTTAAGTCTCTTGACCATCTTTGAAAAATAAGTAGGGAGGAATGCATAGACCAAGGACGATCACTAAAAACTATGTTTCCCTGCAATGGGTTGGTGAAGTGAAAAAAAAAAACCTTTGTAGGAGGATTCCTACCCACAAAATAATCTATTTAGATATGTTGTTCCAACCAATCACAAGTAGCAACAAATTATTGCAAAGGAAGAATAATATCAGGATTACCTCATGAAAAACCCTCAACATGGATTTGTGAGACATTTTTTCAATGTAGGTGCCATGGATATTTGATGCAACAACTTTAACAACAGTATCAACAACTGGGTCACCATTGGTTGGGGCCATTATAACTTAGCCTAAAAGTTCTCGCAGTAAATGTGGTATGACAAGTGGAAACAATAGAAGGAAATCTCAGACAAAGAGTTATATACAAGAAAATTGAAAGATCACATTAAACCCTAGTAGAGCCAAAAATCCCTTAAAATATACTTTTGGACTTCTTATTATTATTATTACTATACCTCAACTATAATTAGAAAATTATGGTGCTTGTTATTAAACTATTAAACCTTTACATAATACATATGCCATATTTACTATTAAATTGTTCATTATTCTATAAATTATTCATGGTACAAGTATAGGTAGATATATTGTATGGATTCTTATACATACATTTTTATTAGGAACACATAGGTGTTGTTGAACTATAAAATCTTTGCTTAAGATTATGTCAAATTGTTAATTATTCTATAAATTATTCAAGTTCAGAGTAAATTATAAATATATGCTAGATCTTATACCTATATCTTTTATTTGGATCATGTAGATTGTTATCCAAGTAGATGCTGAAATTTAAACTCACATAAAACTTGATAAGTAATGTAATGATGGGTGAGTTAAAGAAATTAACTACTAATGAGTAAATTAATTATAGCTCTTAGAGCATTGTGTTATTGTCCATAATTTATTTGTATGGTTATCTATAAGTATTTTTTGGCACATCAACTTTCATTAGTATTTATTAACATGTGTTCAATGGCTCTACTATGATCTTTACAAGTATATCAATGCCCTTGTTTCAAAATTGTTATCATTAGGAATTAGAAAAAGATATGTATGGAAATTTTATTTACTAACTATTCTCATCTTGATTGGAGTTACTAGTTATTTATAGTGAATGGCATATTTATTATTAACAAAAGATAAAATAAACTTTGTATCTTTTGGTTTTTATTAAAAAATACTATAAATATTAATGTATTGACATGAATTAATGATAATAATTAGGATGTGTTGAAAACCTTTTGTTATAATTGATCTATTGGAGTAATCTTTTGTTGCAAACTTAAAAAGCTCCAAGTTATGGGAGTTGGAATATGCCTTATTCCTAATTTTCATTCAATAAGGATGCAACAACAAAGATAGAGTACATTTTCACAATTTTTTATTTTAAATTTTCTTGAGATTTATGAAATGAAAGAGACATAAGGAACTAAAAGAAGAAAGATAACTAGTGTAAAGGGAGGCTTGCAATGTTTAAGAAAATTTGAAATAAGGACAATACTCTATCATAGGTATTAACCATTTCATTTGTATTTGGTTATTAGATAGGGTATGAAATATTTTATGTATTCAACAGTGAAAGAGTTATTATTCCCTTTTATCATTTTACAAATGGATTAAATGTTCTATTTTATAAAATATTTTATAAGGATCTTTGCATGAACATTCAAAAATATGGGAGGATGAGATATTTGAGTCAATTCCTTTGGATTCTAGTGAACTCTTGACAATATGTCAACATTGATTAAAATGGGTATGTATATTGTTATAATACTCTTATAATATAATAAACACATTCATATATGTGTATTTACTTTTAAACATGTTGATCTAGTGTAGCTCTAAAAGTGTCTAATTTAGACCTAGGTTGAAAGTGTTTCTAAACTTTGCAGGTAAAATTGTTTTAGGATATGTTTACATAGCATCATAGAAGTTGCAATAGTAGATGGTGCATTACTTATCATTTATTATCCTACATGGAAGAGATGAAGAAGCAAATAAGCACACAAACAAGTGTTGAAATATTGTTCCTTTTATGTTCAATGCTATAATGATGATCTACCAAGGTGATTTTTGTATTGGGCTACTTAAAGAAGGTTTATGAATAGTAGTTCAATATCATGCTTGAAAATATTATACTTTATACCTTGAAAATGTCATATGCTCTATCATACTATGGAATTTTATTTCCCATATAGGTTTATTTGTTATGCAGGGGATTCAATTCAAATAATATAATATCATTCAAAATGGGACTCAATGTATTAACTATTAACCTATCAATAAGATATATCAACATATTTATCCAATAGAAACTACTTTGTTGATAATTAATAACTATTCTAGATTAATGGGATTTATATTATTTCTACAAGTTTTTTGATAAAGTTAACATATCTTATTTATAGACAAATACATTCCCAATTTGGTTTATTTAAATTTTATGCATATGATGAATTAACTTCATCATTTTAATCTAAAATACAATTCATCCAATGAGTTTTCTGTTTGAATAAATCATGTGTTTATTGAGTAAGAAGCATTACAAAGGTAAATTATAAATTATTATTTCTTATATCATCTCAAATGTAGCCTTTTGGGAAAGAAGAAGACATTGAATCAAATAACATTTCCATTTTTTATGGATATAGTTTTTAAATAAATGTGTTTGCTACTCTAAAAGGCACTAAATCAATTAATCTTCTAACCCATTTAATTGTGAGTTATGTGGAAGTTCATGTGGGTATGGATTAACCTATTGTATAGGGAAGTACATAGATCTTGATACTAGAAATGTCCATTAGGGATATTAGTAGAATTCTTGTCATCATGGAACCTAAACACTTGGTATTTGTGGATATGAGTTTTCATCAAAAAAATAAACTTTAAATAAGTTTAGGAGATGTAGAATAGAAATTCCTACTAGTTAGTGCTAAGATTCATTCTCTATAAATACACATTATGAAATTCAAATATATGAAGATGCTAATCTATTTTGCTACTGTCAATCAATAATTTAAGATTTTTTAGTAAAAAAATCTAATATTCTTCTTTGAGTCTCATTGGCATTATGTATTACCATACATTATGTAAAACATTTAAGATAATTATTTATTGTTATGGGTTGCATTTCTATAAATAAAATAGTACTCATTAGTTTAAAACAATTGTCTATTAAAATAATAAAGGGGTAAAAACTTTATTAAAAATTAGAAAGCACTAATACAAAGAAATCAAGGACCTAATGTCCCAAGAAGAAATAGAAGTATAGCCCCAAACAGAGATAAAAATAGCCAACAGCATCAATTGCCATCATTCTCAATACTATCCTCATCAAGAATACTCCTTAGGTCCAAATAGAGTTCTTGAGGAACCAACTCCCATTCCTCAATTCTCCATCCCTTAGCATGCTCAGAAGCCCATCTCACCAAATAATCCATTGCCCTATTCCACTCCCTTGAAATATGGAAAAAGGTCACCATTTCCATCAAAGAACTAATTTGCAAAATTTGTTGCACAATCCTAGCCAATTGCCAATTAACATCAACCAATTTTTTCTCAATAAGAATGTTTATCAAGATCTGGGAATCAGATTCACAAACTATTCTTCTCCATCCTAGAGCGTGAGCCTTCTCAAGAGCAACAAGAATAGCCAACCCTTCCACTAGGTTAATGGTCTGAATCCCATCATAGATAGAAAAGATAAAAACCAATGAGCCCATAGAATCTCTACCAATCCTGCCAATCCTAGACGGTCCCAGATTACCCATTGAAGATCCATTAGTATTGATCTTCAAGACCCCATAGGAAGGAGGTTGCCATTTACCAACCCTGTCAATTTTTTGCTTCTCATGATGCCTTCTCTTAGCCTTGGTTAATGCCAAAGAAGACCCCAAAGTCCCCAATCTCATCACCAACTCTGTGTCTCATTTACCCAAAGTTAATTCCACATCACACTTAGCCTCCACTATCTCTTGAATCATGCCCAATATCCTTTGCGAAATTTCTTACACTAGCCTCTACTCTCCACGAAAAATCCTACGATTGCGCTCCAACCAGATCTGCCATAATAAGAAGATAGGCCCCACAAACCACACCTCCTACAAAAAATGGGGCCATAGAAGGGGGGCATCCCATCCCCTACCAAAACTCAATCAAGGAGGAAGCATGAACATGAGGAGCTATCCAAACTCCCCACCAAAAATGCCGAAGTTGTAGGGAAAAAGAGCACCGAAAGAACAAATGGGAAGAATCTTCCTCATTATCCCCACACATAACACAAATAGAAGGGTTGTGGAATCCTCTCTTCTAAATATTATCCCAAGTTAGACACTTATTCCAAGCCAACATCTAGATAAAATAGTTACATTTTGCCAACATAGCTTGTCCCAGACCCTCTTCCACCACTAAACTTCAGGCAGAATCATCTTCTGAGACATTAATCTGTTGTACCTTGATGCAACAATGTAAGTCCCCTTAGAATTGGGAGACCAAGCAAGAACATCATCCTCCCAGAGTGAAAAAAACCTTCTATTTGAAAGAATATTTTGTAACATAGCACATTCCTCCTATAAATCAACAACCGACCATTCATCTGGGGACTTCCATTTGGCCATTCCCATCTGACCATAGGTGAAAAAGGACTTAAAATCACTCACTTGAGACCAACCTGCCTCCCAAAACTACTGGCCAAGACACGCAAGGTTAGAAAATTGAGAAAGAATTGGGGGATATCCATCCCAAGAGTCCAACCAAAATTGGGCCTCCACCCCACTCTTGCAAATCCAAAATAATCCATCCTTAATAAGCTTAGCCCCTTTCTTTAAAGTATCCCAAATCATAGAACCCTTCCCCCCAAGTGGATACCTAGAAATATCAGATTAAGGAATCCCTAGGAGATACTTCTAAGAGAGAACCATCGCCAAGATCTTATCCTACTCATTACACCATCGCTAATAAAGTTTAGTAGCCAATGCCTCACCTGTCAAAGCTGACTACCTTAAGTCTATTTCTCTGTGTTGTTTTAGACTACACACCACTTCCTATCTAACTAAACTCCATTTGGAAGTCTCCAAGATAATTTCCCATAAAAATTGGTGTATCATAGAGTCTAGATCCTTGAGAAAGCCCATAGGAGCAACTTGTAGCATGCATCTATAAATGGTCAAAGCGTGCACAATAGACTTAATCAACTGAAAATGACTAGCAAAGGATTACCAATGATGAGTCCAGTGATTAACTTTCACCCAAAATTTATCCAAAATACCTTGCCATGACTCCTTAGGAAGCCTACTCACTGAGATGGGAATGCCAAGATACTTCAAAGGAAGATTCCCAATTTGAAATCTCAAAGTGTGATCAATCCTTTGTTGAATAGGGCTTGGAGTATTGAAGAAGTAGATGGATGATTTTCCTTCATTAATTTGTTTTCCTAAAGTAGCCAGGTGCACATCTAAGACCCTAAAAAGATTGGATGCCTCCCTCATTGTAGCCATCCCCATCAAAGCAGTATCATCTACAACCTCCACCCCACCTCCACGGGGGTAAGGCTCCACCCCACCTCCAACCTTGAAAAGAACTAGACTCCACAATTTTTTTAATCCATCTCCTCAAGCCTTCCACCAAAAGAATAAAAAAATATGAGGAGAAAGGGTCTCCCTGGTGAAGCCCCTTTGAAGCTCCGAAAAGCTCAGAATGGCTCCCATTAATAAGCACTAAGAAAGAAACTGAAGTAACACAACTCCAAACCCATTGAATCCAATCCTCCACAAAGCCAAAGGCACTAAGAACCCACCACAAGAAAGACCATCTTACTCTGTCATATGCCTTGGCCATATCTAATTTGATAAACATAACTTTTTCTTTTTATCTAGCCATAGAATGGATGACCTCAGTAGCAATAACAATCCCATCTAGAATTTGCCTACCTACAACAAAACCACTTTTCTCCTCGAATATCAAATCAGCAAGTCCCTTCTTCAACCTATCTGCAATAAGTTTGGAGATGATTTTGTAAATGATTTTGTATAAAGAGATGGGTCAAAATTGGCTCAACCTCTCAGCCCCCTCATCCTTGGGGATAAGAGTAAGAAAAGTCACATTTAGAGCCCTTAACATCTACTTATTGTGTTGAGACTCATGAACCATATCCAAGAGATCAAATTTAATGATATCCCAAAAGTCTTGAAAAAACTCAATTGGGAAACCTTTAGGTCTGGGTGCCTTCCCATTCTTCATACTAAAAATGACCCCTTCAAGCTCCTCAATCAAGATATCCCTAATGAGTTGTTGATTCATATCTTCGATCACTAGAGAGGGGATACATGTAAGAACTTGCACTTCCTTAGGAGATCCCCCTTGCAAGTCCTCTCTAAAGAGAGATTTGAAGTACTGCATTGCCTCCCTAAACATCTCTGGAAAGGAAGAAAGATTTTCTACCCTATCATTCACCAACCCCAAGATAGAGTTACCATGTCTCCTACTTTTCATAGAGTTAAAGAAAAAAGTCATATTTTTGTCCCCTTCCTAAAGCCACTCAATTTATGCCTTCTATTTCCAATACATTTCCTCTCATAGTTTCCATTCTTCAAGCAATTTTATAGCTTGAGCCTTGTCCTAAAGCAGAACATTAGTTACTCCCTCCTCTCCTATCCTTCTTGTGATATCATCCAAACAGCTTGGGTCCCTGCCTTCTCAAGGAAGACATTCCCATAGTGGAAACAATTCCTTCATTTGAGCTCAAATTTAACATATTGAAGAAGCTTAGCAAAAATATACATTGCAGTACCATAGGATGGTCTACCTTTCGTCCCACAATCAGAGACCAAATCATACAAAGATGAGTCCCAAAGCCACATACGTTGGAAACTAAAGGAAGGCATCCAAAGAACCTAAGTTGATTCTGTAGATAGTTTAATAGGCCAATGGTCTAATCCTCTCTAGTCCAAGATTTCAGAGCAAGATGATCACATCCCTCTAATCAAGTAACAAGAAACTAGGAACCAATCCAACCTTTTTGCAATAAAAAAATCTCCACTTCATTGGTTGTTCTAAGTGAACTATCCATTGCTAGGCTTAATATCCACAAGGTTTAGGGTATTAATATTGTCTTGAAGCAGTAGTGTAGAAGGCTCCAATCTTCCTATACCACCCCATTTCTCAGCCAGCTCACAAATAGCATTGAAATCTCCAGCTAAGATCCAAGGATGAAAGGGCAACATGCTACAAATCATCCTAATGTGGGACCACAAAACTATCTTATCCTTGAAATTAGTAGGAGCATAAATATTGGACAATAATATGACCTCCCCTATCTCAAGGTAGGTAGCAATCATGGGCAGAGAGGATTTAGAAGAAATCCACCAAAGAGGCTAGATTTTTTGAGGATTCCATAAACAAGCCAAAACCTCGGAAGCACCCTGAGCACCAATGCATTGGCATTCCCCACTACTCCATAGCCTTGTCTTTAGACTTTGCATACTCTCCATATATAGTTTAGTTTCCTACAAAAAAAGGACATCAAGACCTTGTTTTTTGACTAACCCATGAACCACTTTTTGTCTAGGGCCGTTGTTCAAGCCCCACACATTCCATGACAAAAAAATC
Organism: Cupressus sempervirens; assembly: GCA_028749045.1. NCBI lineage: Eukaryota > Viridiplantae > Streptophyta > Pinopsida > Cupressales > Cupressaceae > Cupressus > Cupressus sempervirens. Next base: position 276,409,751 of record CM053791.1, read on the forward strand.
ATTTCAAAGGGTATGAAAAAATAGAATCTAGCAGCCTAATTACCCCTGACTCCACTAAATTTTTATCAGCTAATTTAATCTTTTCCACATCCTTTTTTTGGCTAGATTTAACAAGTTTCTCAATCCCACCTTTTTTGATATCTTTCTACATAATTCCCAATTTGGGAAGTGGCTTAACCTTCACTACCAAACTTGAGCCAATGTACTGCCCAATAGCTAGATAATCCATGTCTGTTGTAGTAACAATAGCTAAGGGTTCCTGTACCTCAAAGGTCCCCTTTTTTTTGGTCAACAATCAATTGCCTACACTCCTCCCCTAGGTGATCCATAGTAGAGTCGATGATAGGATCCTCTTGAGCTATATCCATAAGACTATAGTCCAAATTAGTTAAACCCATGTTCACCTCATGTTGGCTAAGCTCATCCAACACCTCAAACTTATTAAAGGTATCATCTTGCCTTTCTTTAAAAGCCCTTTCTTGACCCCTATTCTAATTTTAAGCCCTGACTGGAATAAAACCATCAGAAGCACCTATCACTAGGAGAAATCTCCTTCCCTTTATTAGTCTTAGGAGGATTTCTCTTAGGTTATGATGGAAGGGATTCTAAAGATTTATTCCTTGGACCTCTTCACTACAAATGACCATATTCTCGAAAAAGATGACAATAAAAAGGTAACGTTTCATAGTCCAATTGCTGCAGCCAAGAATAAGAACCTACACACATCTCTATTGCATCTGGTAAAGGTCTACTTAGATCAATTTCAACATAAATGCAAGAAAAAGTCATTACCTTTTTTCCCAAGGTCTGCAATGAAGTCCCTATGGGTTTTCCAAGCACTGAGGCTAAAACTTGCAACACATCCTCTTGATAGCATTCTACTTGAAATCTTGGTAAGAGAACCCATATTGGAACATCATTAGGTAGTTCCTCTATGGATTAAAGCCAACATGCCATGGCTTGATAAACAACCCAACCTTATTGTAGAAATAAGGGCCTCCCTTAAACACCCTATTGCGATCAACAATACAATTGAAAGTAACCATGAAATAACTATTTGCCAGCAACATTATATCCATTTCCCCTTCTGGCTCCCAAGTCCTCTAAGTCCAAACCTCCAAGAATTGCAAGGATACCCTCATCCCTAAGAACTTATAATATAGGGAATGATGTGAATAGTATTCAACACCATCTGCAATCATTTCAACCAGGACCACTAGTTTTTTCCTCTCCTTGCATCTCTCAAGACAACCATTGGTCTTTGTAATCCTTGAACCATTAGATAATCCCAAATTGACATTCCCATAATTCAGAGTGAATAGATTTTTGTCAAAAGTTTTCATCCCTTGATTTGAATACCTAGGGCCTAAATCCGCCCAAAAATCCATCTGAGGGTTCAACATTTTTATCTCCCCCCTAGCATCCACCATCTACAAAAGCCAAGAATGAGAAAGGAAAACCCTCCACCCTTGATCCAATCCCACCCAACTTTAGTGCTACACTTAGACTCCTCCTTCCTTCACACCAACAAATAAAATAGAGCTAGGGGAAAGAAAATCCCACACAACCCCATCCACTACCTATGCACAGCAGAGAATAGAAGGAAAGAAATTCATCCCCACAAGTGGCAAAAAGCTCCTCCCTCAGAGTACGCCCTAGTCCACAGTTCTGCAAAAAATTCACCCAACTCAGCACCCTTCAAACCCCCAATTACCCACCAGTGCAGCTAATAGAGGAAGCTCAAGATAGAGTTAGGGCACAGGTGGCCTAGCTCACAACATAGTAAACACAAGAGCCATTTTCAAATTTCTATCAATCAGAACAATTATCTATTCATCATGAAAAGGTGTGTCACTTAAAACTAGATCTATGTTTGTAAGTAGAGTGCAGGTAACGTTTCATAGTCCAATTGCTGCAGCCAAGAATAAGAACCTACACACATCTCTATTGCATCTGGTAAAGGTCTACTTAGATCAATTTCAACATAAATGCAAGAAAAAGTCATTACCTTTTTTCCCAAGGTCTGCAATGAAGTCCCTATGGGTTTTCCAAGCACTGAGGCTAAAACTTGCAACACATCCTCTTGATAGTGTTACTTCATCTGTAATGGTATTTATACTTTCAATGGTTTCATCAGTTCTCTTTGATAGGTCTATTTTACTAATATTACTTTAATGTGATCTTATGGTATTTTGATTGGGGATACTTTTTAGTTTCATTACAAGTTTGAAGGATTTGTTGTGTGACTTTGTCTTGTATTATTTTGACTTTTTAATGGACAGGTATGTTTGGTAAGACTAATTGAAAAATAAAATTCTAAATAAAAATAAATTTAAATTTCTTTCAAGTGATGGACTTGTTTTGAGAATAATTTATTAAAAACTATCTCATAAACTTATATAGAGGATCAATTAATTGAACTAATAAAGTTAGTAAGAAAAGAAGGCAACAATCTAACATTGAATTAAGATAATTCATTAAGGTGTTCCAATGGAATATTATTTAAGAAATAACATTTCAAATCCATAATTTACCAACAAAAAAAAGGATTTTATTTATTTAAAATGATTTTATAAAAAACATTCTTTCACATAAGCAACTAATTCACTAAATTTTCTAAATGTTGAGAAAAGCATAAGAAGTTCAACTCAAGAAACATTGTCATCTTGAGAGATCACTAAAGTTTAAAATTCTCAAAATAAGAACCTCCAACCAATAGATTGGGTTTGTGGTAAAGGCCCACCTACCTAGGTTTAGAGAAGCCCAAAGTGAAGGATAAATTGATCAAGATGATAGATAAATCACTAGGAGAAGTGGAAAACCTACTTGATTTCCAATTGGTTATTTTGGGAACCAATAGATTAGAGAATGTGTTGGAAATAATCTTATCATAATCCTTGGTTGCAATTACTCTATTGTAAGGAAAAATCTATATTATATTAAATAATATTTTATTCAATTCAATAGAAAAATTTAGTCATGTACTCTACTATGGGAGAAGGTGCCAAAGGAGATTAAAGTTATCCTTTTTAAAAGAAATTATATATATATATATATATATATATATATATATATATATATATATATATATATATATATATATATATATATATATATATGTAATAAACATTCATTTCAAAGGAAACCATTTTTTCTATATGACATCGGGATGTTGGATCTTAGAATTTTTGAGCTTATTTCAAACAATTTTTTTCCTAATTTTTCACAAATTGCACAAAAGTTTAATGGGAAATATGATAAATCAACAATTAATCATTTGTATTCTCTTTATACATTTATAGAATATCATGATCTATTTGTGTAGAAGATTAGGCCATGAATTTTTTGTTATAAAATTGAATTATAATGAAATAGGAGTGTGTGAATTAGTACCTACACAATGAATCTCATTGTACAAGGCATTTGAACAATGGTCTCTTGATATGATTAATGATGGAGGTGAGAAATAACAAAATATGTGCTATGAATAGGAAGAAAATTGGGGTTACACCATGAAAGAAGAATCATATATGTCTCCTTTGGATACCTTTTCCAACTTGGAAAGATGTGATGGATAATATTTAGTGTATTAATTATTGAGGATGGTAAATATTTATCAAATGATAATTTCAGATTTCAGCCCTATGTACAAGTAATTACTATATAAACCTCATGAGTTGGGAAGCTCAAGTGATTCTTATTTAAATATTTTTCTCAAAAATTAATAAAATACCATGATAGAAGAAGATTTCAAATATAGGGAGAAATTTATAGAAGACAAATAAAAGACATAATGATAGTCAAAATTTGAATAAATAAGAAAATATTGGTTTAGTCACAAGAAGAAGTTACACATGTGAAAGCTTGTATCAAGAAATATGTCAATGGGTGTGACAATGGGGAAAGGGATCTTGTCAATACAAAAGGGAACTTAGATATATTAAATAAAGAATATCATATATATGTTCATAAAATGGGTACATTTTTTTTCCTTATTCCACTAGAATAAATAGGTTAATCTATCACCACATATTTTAAGGATTCTAGTGAAGTGAATAGGTCTCAAGAAGATGAAAAAATTTACTATGGTGAAAATAATGAAAAAAATCTAGTTATTTAAAAAGTTGGTTAGATCTCTTACATAATGAAGCTCCTCATAAGTATGAATAAATGTTTACTAAGCATTAATATATTTACAATATATTTTGTGATATAGTACATGCAAAAGAAATTTTGACACATAAGTTTGAGGTAAAAATTGCTCATGTTGATGAGATAAATGATGACTCTTAAGAGGTTACATTCAGTGAAGGTATGGACTAGAATACAGTAGGTGATCTTCTCTATAATGAAACATAGGAAAATCAAAAAGCAAATATGCAAGTATTCACCATGTTCTTGAATTTATCATTTAAAGGAAACATATAGAAGAGAGTACACCTCATGATTTCTTTGAAAATATTTCATGATTAAAATTCAAAAGGCCATGAAGAAAAATTATGTGAAAGTGAATTTAAATTTTTATTATTTGAATTGTAGATTTTGTACTATAGATACATGGAAGATGAAATTAAAATGATAGATGGAAATATAATTGAATCTAAATAATATCTTATATAAGTATGTTTGTAGCATCTCTCTTCTTTGCATTATGTACCTTGTTATATTTTGATTCAAGAGATATTTTGATACTCATGTTTGATGATATCGAAAATGATCTAATGGTCATATGTTATATTGTGATTGTTAGTATCATAGATAATAGATACTACATTGTTTTGTTTGATCATATTTTCATGATGATGGTTATTGATGTGACATGATGCTTGATGATGTTATGTGGTTATTTTGTATTCTGACATACACTCTGTTTATGATATTATGATGGACTTATTGGATCCTGGATACTATGATTTAATCCTACAAATATTTACCTTTTTCTTGCTTGGAGATGTTTAATGATGTAGTGAATGATTTAAATAGGTTATTTTAATGTAATTAAGTAAATAGTTAATTACTCAATTTAATGCAATTATCTCTTTGGCTATATTATTAAATGCAATTGCACTTGATCATGTTGTTTAGTGTGTAGGAACTATATCTCCAACAATGGCACATGGAGTTAGCCATTTGGTTTCTTATGCCTAGGAAATGTCATCCATGCATGAGACTCATTTTTTTAAATTGTTAATTATACCCTCTCATGATTGAATAAATCTAGATTCATTTGCATTTGTCACTAGACCAGTACTACATCTATGTATATATGTTTACATTGTCTTGGAAAATTATTAAGGAATATTGCAATTTAATGTTCTAAAGATAATTTTACAATTTATTTATTTTATTTGATGTTCTTTCCTAATTGGCCATAGTTTTAATCCCAAGTGATTGGGATTGCCAAATTTATGGGGGTTAGGGGAGTTTATTAGATTATTCTTCTTAATTAATATAATTTATATGTAACTTGAGAAAAGTTCATATATTGGTCAAAAAGTGGATTGAAACTCACCTGTCACATTTCAAAAAAGAGAAAATTGGAGTAAATCCTCTTGAACCCGATGCAAGTTTCTAGTGTTTTGCTGATTGTGTGAGTTGTGATTGTGGTGTTGCTATGAGGATAGGTGCATTGGATTTGGAGTAGGAAAATCTTCTCTTGTGAAAATTTTAGCTAGCATAGGCACACCAATTATTTTGTAGTATCATTCTCCATTTCAACCCTTGTCAACTTTTTTCTAATCTTGGCTCGTTTCAACTTTTTTCTTCAATTTCTTTATATTTTAAGGTTGATAACTAGCACTCCCCTCTATTTTTTGTTATAGTTCTTTAGAATAACTGAGAGGGAGGGAGGGGGTGAATCAATTATTCAAGGTCCAAATGCTATAATAAAGCTTTTTCTCTTTTCTCTACAAATCCTTAATGGTGTCTAACTGAATTTATCATGCATGCAATTTAAATATTGAAACAACTAAGAAAATTAAACATGCATCACACCATAACACTAAGAATTTGATAACCTAGAAACCCTCCAGGAATAAGAAGGTAAAACTAGAGTGGGGACGATACTTAAAAAATAACTGTGCAATTGATTTTAACCACTTCTGATGATCTTCCCTATGAAAAGCCTACCTTGTTAAAGGCTACAACACATTGTTAAATGTGACCTTGTTAGAGGATTTCACCAAACTGTTAGGAATGGGCCTGGTTAAAGGACTTTGGAACATTCACTTGGAATGTCACCCTGTTAAAGGATTTGCAACTTGACTATTAAACCAACCTAAGTTCATAGGATTTATCTTAACTGTTACAATTTCTAGAAAGTAACAACAATGGCTTTTGATGTGATACAACTTACAACATATCTTGCAGATTACAGATCACACTTCAGTTCAATCCTTTTCTTGGCTTTTAATCACTTCAATTCTGTTAGCTTGTCTTCCTCTCAAGCTCCGTCTTCTTGAGTCTTCTAACTCATCATACCAATGTATTCATATCTATGGTCATCTAGCGAAACAGAGTATCTGTGCCTTCTATCTTCCTAGCACTTTTCTTCAACACTTCATGCTTTCATACTTTTTTCACCACCATACATCTGCTTCGTGACCTTATGACTTCTTAAATAGAAATCTGAAATATCTTTCTTGCTCAATTCTCCCTCTCCAACTTTAGGGTTTCAATGAATTAAGTAGGATACATTGTATCTACCCCATATTTCTTCTTCATCTAGAAATTTTGTCTAGCATCTAGTTATATTTGCCAAAAACCTTTTTGCATGGTGTTCTATGCCACCAGCTCATTACTCTTATCTTCTTTCTGGTTTACAAACTTCTAGGTAGCAACCTTGTCAGCTCAGATCTAGTGAATCTTCGATTTCAAAATAATATAGCAACTTGATATTATTGGTTTACTAACACTAGGCTTCTTCAGTGTTACTCGGCACTTGTTTTCTGCTCGGCACTTTTTTTTTGCTTAGCACTTAATGTTTACTCGACACTCTCTAAAAGTGAACTTTCTCAGCTTCAACTAAGAATCTGTTCGGCACAAACTAGCTTGCTCGACACTCTCTTATGAACTTAGTTAGGCTTTCACAAATTACTTAGCTAAACCCTTACATCTTTGATATGTTTTAGTGTGCCTATTATTTTCGTCTTAGAGTATGTCAATAATACACTATTTCATCAATGGCTTAGCTGATCCTTGTACTTCATTACAACATCATAACTTCAACCTTTCTCTAGGTACTCTAGTTACATCTTATTGATTGACACCTCCTTGTCAATCAACTAATTAATAGTATTTGGATCACTAAAACAATTGTCATTCCTGCAAGTAGCAAGTTTGACATCAATGATAAAACAATGATTGAAAACTTTCTTTGCCAGTTCCATCACTCTTATTCAATCATTTCCAACATTTTCATATGTTTATTTGAACCAATTGGGCATGTGTGAGCATCTGAAGGGTTTTGACATTGTAATTTGTATGTATTAAACTATTATTTTGGTCATTTTTGCATATGAGCTTGGAACATGATTTTTATTAGATTTTTGGGTCACAATTGCTCAAGGGCCCAAATTTCAATGGTAGGCCATCAAAATTGTGATGGAAACCTATCACCTAAGTGAGAATACCATGAAATGGATCCTATCGGACTTGTGTCAAACTTTTGCTATCATAAATTGCACAAAAAAGTCGTCCATCAAAATTACAATGCATACAATTTGGAATAAGAAAACGGAAAGAGGTTATCTTCATGCCATCCAAATAATGATAGTAGACCTTCATAATTATGATGACTCAAGTCTTTAGTTTTCCATTGTAATTGTGACAGGTATGTGATGACAATGCTATGGGAGCAATTGCTATCCATTGGGATGGTCAATTACTGTTGTGATAGGAATTTGATGGAAATGTTCTAGGGGTGATGGAAATCCATCAAAATTGTGAGGGATTTATGAATTATAAAAAAATTAAAATTAAAATCAATTCAATGTTGAATTATAATTTAATTCTTGGCTTCTCTTGTAATTTGGGGTTGTCCCACGTTAGAAAGTTTACTTAACTCTCTAGCCTTAATCCCTTGCAACATTTACACATACTTTCCTCAAGTGTGATGTCCTTACCAAAATAAATTAGGAAAAAAGTTAATCTTTAGTCAATTAAAATAATTTAGCATGCATTCAAAGATTTGGGTCTAGGGATAGGGTTGTTCACTTGTTTGAAGCAAATAGATCTATATGAAACTCAACAAACCAAGATCTCTATCTCTTGTCCCAATATTGAGGCACTCTCCCTTCATGATATTAGCCATCTCATCAAGATATTAATTCCACCAAATACCCTCTAGAGAACCTCTATAGTAGGAAACCCATAGTTGATTGCACTTCCCAATTTTTCACAATCCACTTTTATCTGACTATTTGAACTCAAGGGATACTATAGAGTCAAGACCATAGAAAGTTTGGAGCACCAACATTCCTATGGCTATTTTTTTTTCTTGTATGAGTATGATAAATGGTACTTGGAACAACAATTTTTGAGAATCTATTGATAACTACACTTCAGACAATAATATTCCTAGACTCCACTCTTACCCTCTTCATAAAGGCAATAACTATACTGAAGTCCATAACTCTACAAATTTATTGATATATACAAGGTTTTGGATGAATATAAATTTGAATGGAATAGAGTTCTTTTCCAACATAATGTAAAAGAGAAAGGGAAAGAAAATGAGAGCATTCATAAAATTTTTATGGATTACTATGATGTTGATTTGTTCAGTGCATATGGCAAGTATATTGATAGTGGCTCAAGAAGATCCCTATGATAAAAATATTTTATGCAATGGAGATGGTGACTATGAGAAGGGGGTTGATGTATGTTGTGACATCCAAAAATATGGTGGTAGGAGAATCCTAGGCTTTCTTGCAATCTTGCATGTTGGAATTGAGTGCATGTGGTTTCAATTTTTTTGTTTTTATCGAGCTCCTACTGGATATCAAGTTAAGGTAGCTCCTAGTGGGTGCCAAGTTATTATAGCTCCTAGTGGGTGTCAAGTTACTATAGCTCCTAGTGGATGTCAAGTTACTATAGCTCATAGTAGATCTCGAGTTACTATAGCAATCTTGTGTTGACCAAGTGTTCTTGTATGTGTTGAGTGCTAGTATTAGTCTTGGCTCTATTCCTGTTGAGATGTTTGTGAGCTAACTTTTGGCATTTAATTTTTGTATGGGTATTTAATTTGTGTTATGGTCGACTAGTGGCTCAAATTATATTTAATATGAGGGATTTAATTTAGTTTTTTATGCATTGGGCTGACTTGTGGCTTAGTTGGGTATAAGTAAAGGGTTTTTTAGAGTCTGTAGAAGAAGAGGGAGATCCATTTTGATTTAGAGGAGTGAAGGGGATTATGTAGATGTGAATTTTGAAGAGCTAGGGTTGTGGCTTGAGAACCAAGGGATTGTTTGGTGGACCTAAGGGTACACGTGTGGATTTTTTTGTGTTCTTTTCTAGTTGTCGATCTGGACTAGCTAGAATTGAGTTTGTAACTCGATCTTGTTGGATCCTACAAAACTCTTATTGTAATTGTTATTTGTATTTGGACTAACCCAGAAGGCATTATAGCCATTCATATTGCATGTAATCAATTGTATCTATGAATAAAGAGTTGTGATTTTGTATTAGATCTTGCATCATTATTTTTTATTTTTTATTATTTCTATTGTATGGTTATTTTCTAGGGGTTTGGACATCTCCTTTGGGGATTCTCCTAGCTCTTATTGCATCAAATAAATTTATGATCTTAGTGATTTTTTAGAAGAAAGTACCTTAGATAATATTAGAGTAGAGTTTAGATCTAAGATTACATTGATAAAAAGTGACATGATTGATGAAATTGTGAGTGGTTTAGGTGGTGTACCTAGGTATGTAGGCATTGTAGGTAGCTATGAGGAAGTTGCTGAAGAATTTTAAATTATTAGATCTAGTGATGAGGAAAAAATTGATCACATGGAGAGACTATTGGAACTAGGGCTGGTTAGTTGGCTAGACCTAGATCTTAGTTGAAGCTAAAGCATAAGATGGAGGTTTCTAATTTCTTAGGTAATTTGACTCCTGAAGACTTGATTGATTAGATTGGTGAGTTGGAAGACTACTTTGAGCTTATTGAGGATCCACATAGATTGAGGTTGGCACAAACTAAGTTGAAAAGACATGTTCCTCTTTGGTGGAAATAATTGCAAAGAGATAGAGAAGAGGAAGGTGAAATGAAGATCTCTAGATGGAGATTTATGGTGACTAAGTTGAAGGCTTAGTTCATTCCTACTAATTAAGAACTTGAGTTGTTTAAAAGGTTACAAAATCTAACACATAAACATATGACTATGAAATATTATACCAAGGAGTTCTATAAGCTAACTTTTTTGTTTGGTCATAGAGAATTGTTAGAGGAAAAGGTAGCTCAGTACATTAATTGTTTGAGATTCAATATTTAGGATGAGGTTAGTATGTTGAATATTGCTTCTATTGAGGATTCTTATTAGTATTATCTAAAGGCAAAAGATAAGTTAAAAATAAAAATTCAAGGTAATGCTAGAGGGAAGGAGAAGAAGGATAGCTTGGAACAAGCTACTAAGTGTTGAAGGTGAACTAGAACCTATTGATAAGGAAAGGAGGACAGCTAGAGGTGGGTTTGCAGGTAATTATTTCAAATGTGGTAAAGAAGGTCATAGACCCTTTGAATGTCCACTTAGTAGGACAACTACTTTTTTGAATGAGGTTGTAGTTCAAGACAGTCATCTTGAGCAAGGAGAAAGTTTGTTTTCTTAATGAGTACTAGTTGGTGAGAGGACATTGGATTCTTGTCAAAGGACTAGCTTCTTGAGAACTTGTTATAAGTTTTGTGGTAAAGTCTACAAATTGATTGTGGATGGTGGTATTAGTGATAGCCTTATTGTTGAGGATATGGCTCAAAAAGTTGGTTTGAAGAGAGTAAGACATCCTTATCCTTATAGGATCAGCAGGCTACAAGTTGAACATGCTTTGGAAGTGAGGGAGCAATGCATTGTTGATTTCTATATTGGGTAGTATAAGGATCAAGTGTTGTGTGATATTGTGGACATGAATAATTGTCATATGTTGCTTGGTAGATCTTGGTAGTGTGATTACAAGGTTGTGTTAGAGAAAAAAGTTTAATTTAATTTCATTAATTAAATTACCTTTTCATCATTCTTAAGATTTATCTTTATGCACTATTGCATTCACATTTAATAATTAATTAGTAATTATTAAATCACTTTTACCTTTTAGGTTACCCTTTTCAAGTTTTGATCTGCTTTAATAAGGATAGATCATTTGTAAATATCTTGTATGCTCTCATTTTCTAAGAATACATTTGCATATTTTTAGACAAAACCCTTACCTCCTCTTATCTTTTTCTTCTCTATGGAAAGTTTTTCTACATGCAGGTATTCAAGGGCTTTGTGGATTTGTTTTAAATATGGTATAAGAGTCAAATCTATTGTAGCTTGTTTGATATTTGGAAAAAAAGGATAATGAGAGTTTAACAAATCAGATCTAGTGTTTGTTGAATATTTTTTTCTAAAAATAGGGGGGTCTCTAATTTTTAGAGCACTTTGAGTCCAACCATATATCATGATTGGATTTAGAAGGTGTCAAAACCCCCATTTTTATATAAAGTTCATCTGCTTTGGACAATGTTGATCCAAGAGGCAAAATTTTTTCTTAGCAGGTCATATAACCTCTTGCATGCACTCTAAGGTGGATTTTTAATCAAAAATTGTAAAACAATGAAAAAGAGGTTTTAAATACTATTGTGGTTACATAATCGCTATGGAATGGTTACCACTATTATCTCTGCTAGAAGTCACCACTTAGAAACTCTTTCAGTGGCTCTACAATAGCTCCACCAATGACTCTAACACTCCACCCCAACATCGCCACTTTGAGCAATGTGATTTGGAATATTTTTATTTGTTTTCTTTAAATTATTTTTTTCTTACATTCTAGAGGCCCTATAGTTTTTTTGTCATATCTTGACCATATGGGGGTCTTTCTTCAATCTAAAAGACTGTCAAAAGGCTAGTTCCAAGATGAAGACAATGGTGCAACAATATTTTGGTTTTGATGTAGTTTGGTAGTCAAAGCTGAGTGTTTTTTCACTCTAGAGGACATACCTTGAGAATCCCAACTCTATTTTTTTTGGAAATATTATATTTTTGGATAGCTCATTCAGTTCTCTTTCTAGAAATGTTGGTTTGTCTTCTAGATTTTTCTCCAAGCTATTTCTATTATGGTTTTTTCTTTATTGTACTATGGTAAATACCTTGGGTGTTTCAGGTCTGGGGGTCATTTTTTTGGCATGGGATTTCTTGTTTTCGATTGTACTATCTATTGTAATAGATCTCTACCCTTTCTAATCATTGTTGATATTATTTGTAAGCATGTTTATGCAAACACACTAAGATAAAGTGCCACTCTTTGCATTTTTCAAAATCATTTTCATCACTGTGACTTATGTACTTGCATAACATTATAAAGTGTCATGGGGGGATAATTATTTTCCTTTTAGTGATGTCTTCTTTTGTCAACTGAGTTTCCCTTCCATGGCATTAGTACCATGATGTGTCAATGACACGTGCCTTTATAGGTGTCTATACCTCTTTCTCACTCTCGATGTTCTTGGTTCTTTCTTTTTTGCAGATGTTATTGGTCCTTTTTCTTAGTTACCTGTCACCTCACCCTTGTCATCATTATGATGGGTCTTTATTATTTCTCATGCTTCCTTCATTTGATTGATCAACTCTTCAGGCTTTGGTATTTACATGCCATTTGTATCTTCAAGTTCAGTCGTTTGCCTTTGTGTGCCTACTAATTTGATGTAGATTATAGTCTTCTCTACATAGTCAGGTTCTATTTAAGTGGAGGTTCTATAGATCAACAATTTATTTTTGATAGAGTTTGTGATTTCTTCATTCTTCAATGATGTTTCTTCATGATTGCTCCTTATTTTTTTTTATTGGAAAAATTCTCTAGTTGGAGGCTTTTATAGTCCTTTACTAGGTTTACAGTTATTTCTTTTTGGAGTAGAGTTTTTCTCATTGGGTTTTCTCTATTTCTCCATTTCGTAGAGTTTTGGTTGTGATTCGGTACTTTACTAGGCCTTTTTGGTGGGACCCAAGTTTTCTTTTAGCATTGCATTATAGTTTCCATGCTCCTTCTGCATTGTTTGTAAGTACATTGTTGCCAATCTGAAGGGTAGTGTTAGAGAAAAAGGTTAATTTAATTTCATTAATTAAATTATAGTTTCTCCCTTCTTAAGATTTTGGTTTATACACCTTTGCATTCATGATTAGTAATAAATTAGCAATTATTAAATGGGTTTTACCTTTCAGATTACCCTTTGTACCTTTAAAATTACCCTTTTTAGGTTTCAATCTCCTTCTATAAGGATAGATCATTTGTAAGTATTTTTTATCTTTTCTTTTTCTAAGAATACATTTGCATATTTTTTAGAGAAAACCCTTGCCTCCTCTTGTATTTTTCTTCTCTATGACAAGTTCTTCTACATGCAGGTATTTGAGGGCTTTGTGGATTTTTTTTTGTGTATTTCTCAAATCATTTAGGTTGTGCATGATTGTGTCAAGAATGTGTTTATTGTTGAGAAAGGTGGTAGGAAGTTATCCTGGATTCTTTATAGAATGAAGAGTTTGATAGGAGGAACCTAAGTATTGATAGCCAAGTTGAGTTGGTAGATTTTGAGAAGGTTGAAGATTAGTGTGGAAGGAAAACCTATAGCACACCTAAGATGGATGTGAAAAAGTAGAAGAAGAACAAGGGAAAGAGTGTACAAGTTGAATATTTGGAGGATATATTTGTGAACAACTAGTTTTGGATTTATATGTTGAATCATTGAAGATGTTCTTCCAATTGTGAGAATATATTTTCAAACCTTGGGTGTCTGATGTAGGTGCATCTTAATCTTTCTTTCAATCTTGCATATTGGAGCCAAGTGCTTACAATTTCCAATTTTTTGTTGTTACTAAGCTCCTAGTGGATGTTGAGTTACTATAGCTCCTAGTGGGTGCCAAGTTACTATAGCTCCTAGTGGATGCTAATTTATTGTAGCTCCTATTGGGTGCTAAGTTACCATAGCTCCTAGTGGATGCCAAGTTACTATAGAAATCTCATGTTGACAGAGTGTTCTTGTATGTGCCAAGTGCTAGTATTAGTCTTGGTTTTGTTCATGCTGAGTTGGTTGTAAGTTGACTTTTGGAATTTAATTTAGGGATGGGTATTTAGTTAATGTTGTAGCTAACTTGTGGCTCAATTGATATTTAATTTAAGGGATATAATTTAGTTTATTATGAACCAAGATGACTTGTGGCCTAGTTGGATATAAATAAAGGGTTTTGTGGAGTCTTTAGTATAAGTAGGAGATTTATTTTCATTCAGAGGAGTGAAGGGGATTGTGTAGATGAAAATTTTGAAGAACTAGGGTTGTAGCTTGAGAACCAGAGGATTTCTTGGTGGACCTAAGGGTATAAGTGTGGATTTTCTTGGTGTTCTTATCAAGTTGTGGATCTAGAATAGTTAGGATCAAGTTTTTAAGTGGATCTTGTTAGATCTTGAAGAACTAATATTGTAATTATTGTTTGTATTTGGCCCTAACCTAGAAGGCCTTATAGCCATGCATATTACATGTAATTAGTTGCATCTATGGATAAAGAGTTTTTATTTGGTATCAGATCATGCATTACTATAATTTTGTTTTTATTTCTACTATGTGATTGTTTGTTGGGCCTTTGGACATCTCCTTTAGGGATTCTCCTACCTTGTCTTGTATCAACTTTCACATTGATCCCTATGGTGCCATTTTATGAGACACAAATTCTGACTGAACATGAGGATGTGTGTGGTGAGAAGGGATAGTGTGATGGGCAAGGATGCTTGTACTATTCCAACTCTAATTAATCCATTCCTCCTTCCTCATTGATACTACTTGCCTGCTATTATGACACTCCTTTAACTTCTTAAAACAAATTAAGTTGCATACTGTAACTAATCTTGTTATTGCTTTGCTCCTACATTTCTATGAGGATTCATGAACTTCTCAAAGTAAAAAATCTATAAGATATATGAAAAAAATATCAATTATTGAACTATTATGTTGGATGTTGATCAATTATAATGGCCTTTCATGTTTTTCCTTTTAATAATGTTATATATATGGAATAGAGATCAAGTTGGATGAATTTCAATATCCTTTTAAGAAGCAATATGTGGTGTTCTAAACATGGTTATCGATTCTACATCAATATGAAACCGAGATATATATTAACTTATCAAGTTTTAGTTATGTTCTTAATAATGAATCACATAATACAATTTGACCATTTCATTACAATATGATTCAATTGTGTTGAACCTTTTCATTAATATTTCATATCGACTCTTTTGGATTCATCTTAGAGTATATATTCTAGCGCTCTCTCATTCTAATGATAATCCATAGAATGTAAAATACTTCTACACGGTCAAATCTAAAACTTGTATAAACTTTATCAATGTAATATTTTCTTTAACATGGATGAGTAAGGAATGATATTTTGGGTTGGAGTTCAATCACTGATATCTTTCTATTTATAATGGGTTTGCTATTTTTTAGTTTTTTTTTAATGCATGGAAGTATTTTCTTTTTAAAATTTATCTTGAATTAGGTTAATCTTGTATCCATTGAAGAATCAAATATTCTCACAAAAAAACTAAGAGGGAAATGGTGGAGCACTAGAGATCTAGAGCTTAGAGAGGGTTTACAGTGAATAGCTAGAATAGTGAGAGGTTTGGGAGGTTTGGAAAGGGCTAGGAGGCTTGCAAAAGACATGAAGCAAGGTTTTATTGGGGGGATAGAAATGGAAGATGGAAAAATGGGAACAAAAACTTTCAAGAAAGTTTTCAATGGAAAAAGTGGGATAGAAAAATGGGGGAAAATGGAAGAGAAAGGAAAAATGAAAATGACTAGAAAAGACATCTAATGCAAAGATTCACAATTGTGAATCTAGGAAGGAAAGCAGTTTTTGAAAATATAGCTAAAAAAATGAGAAAACCATAGACAATGGAAAACTAGGAGAAGCAAATGAGTGAGGATCAATAGTGGACTTGTTGAACAGTGGAGAAAGTAGTGCTAGATAGTAGCCTGATAAAGGAGAGGAGTGACTTTCTGGAGAAAAATGCATTATTCCTATAGTGGGGAGGTCCAAAGCTAGCAATAAAGAAGGTTTAAAAATGATGTGATGACAAATGGGGTGAAGTGAAAGACTTTAAAACACTAGAAAATGGTTTCTATATGGTGATAGTTGATATAGCACAAGATAGGGATTGGATCTTGAATAGTGGCCCTTATTTTATGGATGGATATGGATTTTATATGAAGAAATGGACCATGAATTTTGATCCAACAAAGAAGGTAATAAAGGAACTCCCTCTATGGATAGGACTAAAAATTTTGGCTCATAAATACTAGTAGGAACAATGTTACAAAGTGATTGGAAACAAGCTAGGAACATTTATTAAGGTAGTAGAAATGGTGGATAGAGAAACTCCACAATATTCCCAAGAATATGTATAATGTGGAATGAATACAATCCAATCCAAAAATTTATTGACATCTTTATGTTGGCATCATTAGTGAACACATATTTAATTCTGTATGGTTATCAAGATCATCACTTAGTCTATAGTTTATACCAAGCATTCAGTGGTTGACAAGTAAGTAGTTCACACTGAGCATTCCTAAAGCTATCAAGTGAGTGTGTGTTTCAATAGTGTTTATTGAGCAAGAAATGTTCATTGAGTAGATAGTGGTCACCGAGCTTCATAGTGTCTACCAAGCAATAAATTTGTGTGATGTGAAGCCACTATCTACTAAGTGATGGATGTGTAGTGTTTACCAAGTGAAAGTAAGGTAAATGAAGGATTTAGTATCTACCAAGTCTCTAATGGTTACCAAGTACAAAGGTACATTGTGTGATTAGTATGGAATAAAATTTTACTTCTACCAAGTGCATGATGATGCTAAGTAATGTAGTAGATGCTAAGTATCAAATGTTCACCAAGTCAGCTTACAGAACCAAAGTTTCTACTATTTGGCTAACTCAGTAATATTTTGTTTACTTGTGTTTTAGCTGACCTTGTAATTGTAAAATATTGGAATGGTATATATGTAATGTATTTTATCATTTGTAATGTGTGCATGAGAGCATCAAGTAATGGATATGTAATGTTTTGAGAAGAGTGAATGCAAATTAGTAGTAGAGAAAAGTATTCAACAAGGTCTACAAGGAAACTTAGTCTATGATGGGGAACAAAGTAGTGAGGAGCAGTAATTTGAATCAAGCTTTAGGTGTCAACCTATGGAACATGGGCATTAGGGATCATCATGTAGCTATAGAGTAGGAAAAGAGGGGGCAAGATGCTGATGCATCTAAGGATAGGGACCCACAGGCACTGTAGCTTCATCCAAGTAAGAAGGTTCTCCCCCCCTTCTAGGTGGTGGGACTTTTGGTGCTTGGGGTTGTTGGTTGAATCTCTTCGGGGTCAAATCGACAAGTAAGTGAACCTTTCCTAAAATTATTGACAAATCTAATAAGGAGAAGGGAATTTTCACCTTGAAAGTCTCCAGTTAAATCATAGATCATAATATCCTTAGTATGGCAAGTAGTCTAGTGGGCAAATTCATTGGTCTACAACCTAACATTGACCTAGTGAGGGTCTCCATAAGGAAAAAATGGGAGCTAAAGGGGCATGTTGAGGTGACTGCTATGGCCAAAGGGTTCATGAATTTTTAGTTCTCTTGTTTGGAAGACTATGCTAAAATCTTGTGTTCAGGAAACTGGTCTCAAGGGAGATCTACTCTGATCCTACAAAAATGGACCTCCAACCTAGATCTAAACAATGATTTCCTTACCCAGGCCTGAGTATGGATCAGATTGCCTAAACTTCCTCTTGAATACTAGCATGAGGATTTCTTCAATGGTATTGTGAGATCATTTGGAGAATTCCTTTCCATTGATCCTATCGCAGCTGCTAAGATGAGGCTTACTTATGCTAGGATTTGTGTTGGTATGATGGAAGGCTAGGACATGCCCAAGTCATTGAACTTTAGTCCCATTTGGGAAGAAGACTTCAATAGATCAACTATGAAAGTGTTCCCTTTGCATTTTTTCATTACAAAAAGGAAAGCCACAAAGATGGCACCGGTTCATTATTTAAAGGTAAAGGAAAGGAGGGGAAGGTCCAAAATAAAGTCGACAAGAAAATTGCCAATGCTCCCAAAAGGAATGGAAGAAGAAAAATACTTTAGACAAGAAATTAGGGGAGATAGTAGGGAAAGTCAATACTAATATGGTAATAGATCCTCAAGTTGGGTTTTTAGCCCTTCAAGACATGGAGGCTGATTCAGATAAAGATATGAAGGAAAAACTTGTTGGCACAACTTGCCCCCCTCACAAGAAGGCAATCACCATTTTACCAGAAGAGGTAGGTAAGGGGGTGACCCAAGGGCTTAAGAAGATATATGAGGTCATGATTTCAACCAATCCAAAACTTGAGTTATCCTTTCTCCTAAACTCTTTGGAGGAACCTATGGAAGATGATCCTCCTCTATCCTAGGAATCCAACATAAGCCCGGTCAATACGATAACCCCTAAGACTATGAATAGAATCATTGAGTGACTCTTAGGCACCACACTAGGACAACTAGCTAGACTAGAGGCTTTTTTTGATAATTGAAAGAATGTTTATGAAGCTCCCTAGTTTGTGGATAGAAATAGAAAGAAGAACAGTCAAGACCCTTAACCTGCTTCTCTAGCTACTAGCAGGAGTAGGGTAAAAGTTGATCTTGGCCTTATCTCCAATCAGTCAGGTAGGAAAAGAAAGAACCAACTTAGAAAGGAGGAAATGAGAAGAAATATTATGGATGGAATGTAGTGTACCATCCAAAAATCTTGCTCATCAATCAAAGCATGAAGATTCTATCTTGGAGCATTCATTGACTCAATGGAATCCACAAATAGGAGATTGTTAGGAACATGATCGAGGACCAAAGGCATGACATTTTTTAAATTCAAGAAACCAAAATGAGGAAGGAAAGTTTGGAAAAAATTAAATTTAGCAACATCATGAGTGGTATAGCTTCAAACTCAGAGGGTGCAACTGGGGGTCTACTAATTTTATATAATAACAAGCATTTTAAATTTGAACTAGAATATAACAAAGGTAACACTCTTTTTGTAGAGTCTATCATATGCATTCTAATGAAAGCTAGGTTTTTTTGAATTTATATTCTCCTAACAAAAAAAGAGAAAGAAATAATTATTGGTCTAAAGTAGGAGATTTGGTGCAGACTAGTAGCTTAAGGAAAGGCATTATAATGGGAGATTTCAATACTCTGCTTGTGGATGGGGACAAGATGGGTGGCCTAGCACCATATTGGGAGAGTAAATAGGACCTCTCTAGTTTCATAAATGATTCGAATTTTTTGAATTTGGATCTTATGGGAGGTGTCTTTACTTGGTCTAAAAAAAGAATAGGTTAGGAGTCTATTCATGTCAGATTGGATAGAGCTTTAATTTCTCCTAATTGGTTGAAAACTTTCTCTTGACTGTTATCTCTGCTTCCTAGAGTTGCCTCTAATCACTCTCCTATTTCCCTTTTGGTTGTTCCTATTGAACTAAGAAGGAAATTTCCTTTTAGGTTTGAAAAAATGTGGACTTCTCACCCAGAGCTACTAGGAAAAGTAAAATTCTAGTGGGAGATTGATGTGGAAGAACTGCAATGTCCACAATTACCAAGAGACAAAGCAATGTGAAGAGGATGATTAAACTATGGAACAAAATAGACTTTGGTCATATCTTTCAAGATAAGGAGGATCTATCTGATAAATTCAATTCAATTCAAGATAATATTTAGTAGGAAGGATATAATGAGATAAATAGGGAGGTTGAGCTGACTATTCTTTCAGACTTGCACAATATTATCAATAAGGAGGAAAAGTTCTAGAGACAAAGATCTAGGATAAATTGGCTCAAGGATGGAGATCAGAATATGAAGTTTTTTCGCCTTTCCACTCTTAAGCATAGAGATAATAATAGAATCTCTAGAATCAAGAGGGGGTAGGTTTTGCTAACAAAAGATATTGATATCTTTGTTGAGGCGGTGTTATTCTTCTCTTCTCTTTTGTCTTGGGACCCCTAGTTGTTATAGGATGACATTTTTTCTTATATCCCTCAGATAATCCAACCCCACCACAAAAAATGCTTCAAGCTATTCCTAATGCTCTAGAAGTTAGAGAAGCTCTTTTTTCCTTGCTTGCTGATAAATCTCCAGGTCTAGATGGGTTTCCTACCTTCTTTTTCTGAATGTATTGGTAGGTGGTTATGGAAGATGTGGTGAAGGTTGTTTAGGAGTTCTTTGGAGCTAGAAGTATTCTCAAGGAGATAAATTCCACTTTTTTGGTCCTCATTCCTAAATATCCTTGAGTAAACTCTTTGGATAAGTTTAGGCCTATTAGTTTAAAAAACTTTATTTATAAGATCATCTTGAAGGTGCGCACTTCTAGGATGCTCAAAATTCTCCCTCTAATTATATCTTAGCAACAAACTGGCTTTGTCCCTAGAATATAGATTTTAGATTCAATAATAATGGTTCATGAAGTTATTCATTCTATGGAAGCTAGTAAATGTGAAGGTATGTTTCTTAAACTAGATCTCTCTAAAGCCTATGATCGGATTGACTTGTCTTTTCTTGGTTTTGTCCTCTAGGCCTTTGGATTTGATCAAAAAATCTATAAGATTATCTCTTAGCTTATTTCAACCTCTTCTCTCACTATTTTGGTTGATGGAGCTCCTTTAGGATTCTTTAAACCTTCTAGAGGTCTTAGATAGGGAGACCTCCTCTCACCTATTCTTTTAATTATTTTGGCTAAATGTATTGGTAGGCTTATTGAGCACAAAAAGAATGATGGAAGTCTCAAGGGGATCAAGCCTTCATCAAAATGTGATCCTTTCTCCCACTAGAAATTTTTTGATGATACAATAAATGGGGGGGGGGGGGAGGGGGGGAGGCTTCTATGACGGAGGCTAAGGCTATGAAGGAGATCCTTGATATTTACACTAGAGGGTCGAGATAGCTAATTAATTGGGATAAGAGCTCAATTTCTTTTGTTAATACCCCAAAAACTAGATAGAGAAAAATTGTCAGGATCCTTGGCTATGGAGTGGGAAAGCTTCCCTCTACCTATCTAGGGCTCCTTTTGGGCTCTTCTCCCCCAAAATCCTTCTAGAATGGGATGTTGGACAGATTTAGTAAAGTGTTGGTTGGTTGGAAAGGTGCTTCACTCAACCAAGAAAGTAAATGTCAGCTAGTGAAATCTACCCTATAGAACCTACCTATGTATGCTTTGAGCTTGTTTGGGATTCTAGTGAGATTTTCTAAGAAAATGGAAAAAATTTAGAGAGGCTGTCTATGGATAGGCCTTGAAGGGAGAAAAAGGTATCCCCTTGTTTCTTGGGAGAATGTTTGTCTTCCAAAGAGGTATGGTGGTCTTGGCATAAGAAAGTTAACCCATCTCAACAAGGCTCTTCTGGCTAAGAAAATATGGCATATTTTTAATAGCACTAGTGCATGGAGGGATATCCTAGTAATTAAATACATTATAAGGCCTTCTATTCATTTTATTTTAAACAATGACGACATTCCTAAAGGGTCAATCATTTGGAATGGTATCCTAAAGCCTAGGGACTTGGCAAGGGCCAAAGTTTCTTGGAAGTTGGGCAATGGGGAGGATATTTAGTTCTAGTTTGACAGTTGGTTATTTCAAGGTCCCCTTATTAATAATCCTATTTATGAAGTTTGTGTGAATGAATGTACGCGACAATTTGGATTTAAAGTTAGCAATTATAGGATTGCGTAGGGATGGAGAGACCTTTCCCTCATATCTGAGGATCTAAAATTGATTATGATAGTGTTAAACTCTATGATTCTAAGTAATAAGAGAGATGAAATGATTTGGGGGGATATTCTCAATGATTGTTATTATGTTGCTTCAAGCTATAACTCTCTTTGGTGTTTGAGGGAGAAAACCCTTTGGGAAAATACATGGATTCCTAGTCTTATTCCAAAGATCAACATATTTTATTAGTTGGCTCTTTAGAATAAAATTATCATTCAAAATAATCTTATAAAGAGAGGACATGTTATGCTTAATAGATGTTCTCTTTATAAAAACCAACTAGAGTTGGTAAACCATCTTTTCATTCATTGTGTTTACTCTAGCAAGGTTTGGGAGTTCCTAACCTAGGATTTTGAGATTTGCCAATGTATGCCAGACAATCTTCTGGATTTTTTAAGTCAATGGAAAAGTTTTTCAAATCTTTTTTTTTCTAAGAATTAAGCACCTGGATTTTGCCTCACTTTTGCTGGAGTATCTAGAAGGAAAAGAACAAAAAAACATTTAGGGATAGAGAGGAGCTGACTCTTGTTCTTGGGAGAAAGATTTATAAAAACATAAAGGAAAATTATCAAGTCAAGAAGGGGGAATAAATTGAAGTTGGTGGCAGAAAGATGGAAAAGGAAAAATATAGGAAGCTAAAAAGATAGGAAGCCAGATGGCTACTTCCCATAGAGGGATGGTACAAAGCCAACTTTGACAGTGCCTCTAAAAGAAATCCAAGTCCCTCAAGAAGTGGTGGAATAATAAGAAATAATTTTGGTGAGAGAGTTGCAACTTTTTCTCTTTTGTTGGGATTCCAAACTAATCATTTTGTAGAAGCCAAAGCAACATGCCATGTGGTTAAATAGGCTTTTGAAGTTAGAATAACTAAACTTTGGTTAGAAGAGGAGTCCCCATAATATAATTAATTATATAAATAGAAAATATCTTCTTTCTTGGTTGATTGCCAGTCTAATACAATAGACATGTGACACTCATGCAAAATTTGAGACTGTCCACATCACACATGTGTTTAGAGAAGAAAATCTAGTTGTAGATTGGTTTGCCAACAAAGGTGTGGAATCTAACAAGTTGATTACATGGAAATTAGGAAAAGACATTCTAGTGGAAGCCAAGACCCTTATCAACTTAGAAAAAATCTAGGGGTGTATGATGGAGATCTAATTGCAATAATGAATATTAAAGGAATTTGGGAAATGAGTACGGGTCATAAAGGCTTTTTTGGTTTTTGCAAGTAGTTGAGGTTATCTCTATCTTTTCAACACATTTTGTGGGTCAAAATCTTTGTTTTCTACTTGTGTTTTTGTAAGGTGAATTATTTTGGCACTTATCAAAGAAATAGTACCAAAATTTTGCCTATGAAGGAGTTGCAGAGCCCAAAGTATATGAGAATTGTAGGAGCTAAATTTGAAGAGATGGTGGGAGAATGCTACAGAAAGGAGTTTGTGGGTGAAGTGGAGAAATGGAGAAATAGGGAAAAAGTTGAAAAAGGGAGAGGTTGCAAGTTACATTGCAAAACTTCATGGTTTAGATTCTAAGGTCACCAACAACATGGTGAATTCAAGGAAATATGACAAGGTGAAGGTGAATGGTGTCTCATGTTTTATCACAAAGGTAGTTGTCACTATGGTTACTAAGATTTCTATGGAGGTTTTCAAGTTTTACAAGGATAAAAAACTATCAAACAATGCACTATATGATTTTGTTAAGAGCACTAAAGAAATGAATGAACTAATTAAAAGTGAGACATTTTATGTGATGGAATAAATCTAAAAGATCTAGAGGTATGTTTTGTATGCTATCATTGAATATATTAATTTGAACCCTCAGTTTGATTGAGCAAGAACCCATCATTTTTTTTCCTTCTTAATCACTTTTTCCATGATAGTAAAATTTCTTTCCCATACTATTTACTTAACTCCATGAGTAAGGCAATCACTAGATTTGAGAAGAAATGTACTATCAATCTTGCTCTACATGATGGATTGTTGCTTCTTATCCTTGAGTGCTTCAAAGCTTAGATGGTTAGCAACAATCTCTTGCTAGATGTGGAAGATGAAAATGATAGCTCTAGCTACTCTTCTGATTCTGATGATATTCAAAGCATAAGCTTGAAGCAGGAGGGGAATGTTTCTTCTAGTAAAAAAATTAAGGGTCATGTTAAGAAGCCATCCTCTAATATAACCCCAAGAAGAAATAGCCCAAGGGACCATACCAAAACCTCTAGTAAATATGATATGAATTATAATGAGGATGAGGAGGACATGGCTTCTGATTATGAGGGCAAGGAGATGGAAGAAGAGATTAAAGAGGAACATGCTAGGAAGAAATGAAAGAGGGATTATGTAGATGATGAGAGGGTTTTGAATCAAGGGTCAGAGGATATGATTCTCCCTCTCTCCCCTGTTCATCCTCATTCTCATCCTGAGAAGAAGGAAAATTATAATACTAGTGGTAAAGAGGGGGAAGTGCTTGTCTATAGTGCCTGCCCCTGGTTCACATTTTGTTATCGTTGCTAAACTCTTTTAGAACTAATTTTATGTTGTTGGTTAACAACATTCTTTTAAGATTATCAGATATTGAGCTATGGATTTAGTTTATTATGTGATGAGATTACTTAGACTCTACATTTCATGTATGTATAAAAATTATTTTAAGTGTTCGCAATTATTGATGATGATCATTACATTACTTTCAATTATTAATGATGATTAGTAAGATGATTTATTATAATATGTGTTTTCTTATGGATACTTACCCCATACTTGCATGTGTATGGTGTGCATGTTTGCTTTATTTTCTTTTGTATGACGTGTTTGATGTGGTTAAGGAAGGGAGTCGTAGTCACCTGCTAGTCGAGATCTACACAATGCACCACTTCTTACCATTGTCTGTTTAGTTTAGTATATATTGTGTTTGTACATGCATAGTTTTTATGCAGGTTGTAGGTACTGAGTATCGACTTCCCTGAATTTGCTAGGATGAGCGTACCCTATCACATTATCTCAATGATAAGAGAGGGGAGATAAATTTTCAAGTCCAAATCCTAACCCTTTAAGCCATTTGCCCTAATTGAAAAATTAGGACAAGTATCTGAGCTGAGTACCCTTTGAATATGTCGGATGACATAATTCATGATATTAACCCTTGGTTTGATTTTGTATGTATTTTGGCTATGATGGGTTTTCATATTTTTACCTTTGTGAAGTCTTTGATGTATTTTCTTTTAATTAAGCCTAATTGAAAAGATTTTAATTAATGATTTAATTAAATAGAAAATTAATATGGTATTTTAATATTTATTTTATTTAATTAATCGAAAAATTAATTAAATTAAATAATTAAATTTGAGAATAAAAATTAAAAGTTTAAATTTGGAATGTGACAACATTTATTTTAATAATAATATATTTGGAGTTCATTTTTAAATAAATGACTAAATAATAATATTATTAAAGCTAATAAATATTTTAGCAATTAAGTTTTAAAAAATAAAATTTAAAAGTGAAAAATATATTTTAAATTATTAAAAGATTCTAAATATCATATGATTAAAATATAAATATATTAAGATTGGAGATATTAAAATTAGTGCATGAGACTTAATAAATAAATAAATTAAAATGAAAGTTATAAAATTTAAATAGAGATTATTTTAAAAGTAAATTGGAGTTATAAGCTTGCATGAGAATTAACATGTGTCAAGAACACGGGGGTTAGTGCATCAATTAAGCACAAGGTGTCTACAATTCTATGACTCATGAAAAAGGTTGGAAAAGACCCATGCTTAGTTGGTGACACCTTTCAGTGGTTTCTTGAAGCATTCCAAATTTTTCTTGAGAGCTCTTGATATTCAAGCATTCATAGAAGCTTAAATAAAAAACTTAATGGAAGCTACAAGCTTAATGGAAACCACAAGCTACAAGCTAAAATAGAACCTTCAAAGCTTACATGCATGAGAGAAGATTCATATGCTCATATATTTTCTAATTGCTTCTATGCTCTTTCTAGCACTTTTAATCACATGGAGGATTCGATCGGCTTGGATTCTTGGAAGAATTGCAAATGATGGAGAAGGAAGGGATTTTCTATGGACTTTTGATGCATGGCAAATTAACATCAATGTCCAGGTACACTCATGATATTCTCATATTCCCTTTGCACTCTTTCTCTTCCTATCTTCATCATATATGTTTTATGCATTTGAATACTCTCTGTATTTGAAATCAGAATCTAGATATTTTATTTGGATGAGAAGAAAAAAATAGAAAAATCTTAGATCCAATTAAGAAGAAATAATTAGATCTTAATCGGGTTTGGGTTCGAATTTATATTGTAAAATTAGATAGACAAGATTTGAAATTAAAATAGAAATTCTAAGTTGAAAATTCGAATGATTAGATGTAATCTTTCTATCAATTATATTTTTAGATGCATATAAACAAACCCTTTTATGGTTAAATTTAGAGAACAATTATTTATGAGAAAATTCTTAATTGATCACAAATTGACCTGTCGCTGCCCTTTGGATAGACCCAAACTCAGTCATTCATAACTTTTTATTATGATCAAATTTATTCGATCGTTCTAGTCAGAATTGGTGCAACTTGGCCCTCTCCGACATATTTAAATTTTAGCTCGATCCAACAGTTCATTAGGGAGATATGACTGTCGTACTGAGACTATTTTATTCAAAGACATATATTTCCCCATTTTCCATAACCAAGAGTTCTTTATGCTTAAACTTCACAAAAATAATATATCAAAGCATGGAATGAATTAAGATATTATTGCAATCTTCCCTTATTAGAATCTTATTAATATGCATTAGTTTTATATGATTTATTATCTAATCTAATTAAATCAAATTTAATTAAGATTAGTTAATGATAGAAGAAGTGTAATTAATTATTAGTCAATCTAAGTAAATGGATGAGAGAAAATTAAAAGAAAAGAGATTTTAATATAGTTTATATAGTAGATTTTTTATAATGTATATTAAATACTATTTAATATATATTAAACAATTTTAGAGTTATTTAATGAAGATGATAATGTTAAGAATTTGGAGATTATTCATGTTAAAATCTACAATGAGTCTTATTGGGTTGTGATAGGGATCTCTTTCAAACAACGTTTATATAGACAAAATATTATTACAACAATTAGAAAATGGAGTCTAATGGTTGATTTTAATATTGATTAAATAATTGTAAGATGAGAATTTATATTATGTTGATTTAAATTTAGAAGCTCTGAATGATATTGGATTAAGACTAAATTATTATGTTATTGATTAATATGTTTGAATACCTTAATAGAGTTAAGAGTTAGCCAAATATTAACTAATGAGTTTATGGAAGGATTCTATAGATCGAGTATGTATAGTTTGAGGAGTTTATTATTTATTAATGTTTGTAAGGACTAGCAAACTATTAATAAATAATAGTTTAAATAGATATCAACAAATTTGATTAGAGTTAATCTAGTGGAGATTATTTATTGATTAAAGTTTGGTAAAAGATAATAATTTTTTGAGTTGGATTATAATTGATTTTTAATCAATTGATATTCATTGAGTTGATATTATAACCATGATATTAATAATTAAGTTGTGCGATAGAGTCTTATTTGAAAAGATTAATGATAATACGAATTTGTTAAGGGAATGTTGGTATTCTTTGAAAGATGATGAATATGGTCATTTAAAATTTTCAATAATTATTATTGAATTATTAATATGATCTTTTGAGTATCGAATTATAGTTGACTTTTATCATACAGAATTATAGTTAGTTATTAGTCAACTGATATTAATTGAAACATTGCTATGATTTTGTAATTATTAATTAAATTAATCAATGAGAGTTAATTAGATTTAATTAACAATTAAGTTAAGTAATGAAGATTTGATTGATATAATTCTTTTAATAAGATTGTAGAAATATTGATATCAAATTGATAGGTCTTATTCTTATGACTTGAATGATGACCTTAGATATTTAATGGTGAAGACTTAATAATATTTAATTGAGGACTATTAGAATATGGACCTATGTTAATTGATTGATGTAATTGATCATTTTAATAAAGTTATAATCTCTTATTCGAAGAATGATAATTGGTCCTCTTATAATATAATGAATAATGATCCTAAAAAAAGTTGAAAGGTTAATCAATTAGAATATGGATCATGGTTAAATATAAAGAAAGAAATTAAATTAAGGTCAATGATGATCAGTTTAGTGAATATTTATCCTTAATTTATTCTTAGAATGTAATTCTTAATAATGGAAGGGTAATGCTATCGGGAAACAAATGGGTTGACATGTAAGTCAAATGATAAATCCTATACACTCAAAGTATATTTGCAAACAGGAAACTGAAACCCCTACACATTATTCAACTATGTGAATTTAGTAAACCAAAACATGTGTTTGCATCATGTATTCTATATGCTTCTTATTTTGGGTTTTGGGTTAACTAGTGTTGACCAGTCCTAGGATGTTACCAAAGGCTTGGGGTTATGAGATATGATGGCATGTTAAAGTTATTTGGTCTCAATTTTTATAAGCTCAACCATAGTAATGTGATCGTATGCTCTATGAAATGTTTTTATTTACTAATTATTATTATTCATCAGTCTTCATGTGTGAAGCCGAGATGTACGTACATGAGACACTTGAGCTAATCATTTTTGAGTCATCGATCAGTTATCCTTAGATTATTTTATAGTCGCCATGATGAGACTGAAATATAAATTTATTTCTTGATGATGTCATGTTGTGACATATTTGACTCAACCATTTTGGAGTCTTCGATTAGTATGATTTTGAGATATTCTTAGTTTCTTGTTGAGAACCATTTATCTTGAGATATATTTTGGTTATTTAGAACCAATTGATACTTATGATTATCAGTGATGCCTTTAGTTGCCAATAGAGAACTGTTATGGTCATGATTTTTTATGGATGTTTTTTCAGATGCTCATAAAAATTTGATAATTCTTATCTTGGAGATTTGATGATTCTTATTATAGATATTTGATGCTTTTATGCATATTTGATGATTTTATTATGGATAATATTTTATGATTTTGAGATTTATGATTCCATGAGCTTAAGGTAGGTAATCTACTTGTAGTGTCAGAAAGTGGCTTGCAATGGGGGCCAGAGCCCTAAGTGGCTACCAGGGTAACTCATTGTAAGTTTGGTTAATAAATGATAACATTTACACATTAAATGGGGATTAAATGAACTTAAAAAAATAATTGTTTTGATGTTCTCACCCATGCCTTGAGTGCTTGTACAGGCTAGGATGGGAGTAGTGAGAATGCATGGTTGCGACTGTGCATTTCGTAGTGTGCCTCATCAGTATGAGAGGATACTAGTGGCCACATGAGATCAGTATAGACTCGTGGAGTTTAACTAACTTCCAGGGTAACTTGTATGTTATAATTGTGATGAAACTTTCTCGCTTGTAGAGTAGGATTCCTACATGTCATTGTTGTGCCTCTGAGAATTAGATGTCGGTTTTGTGTGATAGAACTTTTGAGTTAGTATACTTTTGAGATTCTTGGACTTATAGAGATTTGTGCTTTGTGAATTGATATCCTATTTGGGACTTGAGATTATCTCCTCAGTACGGTGGGAGTGGACCACTTAGGTTCCACGCGGTCGGGTGGTAGTGTATTTTCACTCTTATCATTTGAGATCCATCCAAAACACCATGGCTGGAGTATCCTTGGTTGGTATTTATTTTTCATTATGTTCTTGGAGCATCATGATAGATAATATACTTTATGATGGATGTATTTACTAGTATGTTTCTTATATTGATGATTTGTTTTACTTTCCATATGTTAGTTGATGATTTATTATGCTTTACTTTGCATGTTAGTAGGATATTTTAGGAGTGACATTCCTACTATGTTAATACCGATGATCTCTTTGGTGCTTTGAAATGTTACGCATGGAGGGATGGCTAGGATCCACGATGGTCTAATGATGCTATTTACGGTTGAGAGAAACCATGCACTTAGTTATTTATGTTTGTGATATATGGTTATCTTTTATGATAGATGTTTATATCTTTTGTCATGATGTATCATATATGATATGTGGTTTCATTTATGTTATTGCATCATGGATTAATATTAGATGATGATGATGTACTTTATTTACTTAGATGTTTATTCTTTTAAGCTTTTCATACCCTATGATATGTACAGTGGATGATTGAGCTAAACTAAAATATAATTACAAAAGGACACTTGTATATTGTTTAAGTACATTGGATGTATTATTGTTATTTCATAAAGATGGCATGTTAGATGAATAGTTAAATTTAGATGTGATACAATGTTAAGGGATCTTTAAAGAATATAGCCTATTATGTATATATATGTTATGTTTATTTTCATTTGAATTGTTGCTATTGCTTCCGCAAATGTTATGAATGGTTTTATCTTTCATGTTTAAAAAAAAAATTGTTTGGAAAACTTAGTAAAATTCTTTAGATCCCTTGGTGGGGCTTTACATTTGGTATCAGATCCCGAGTTTCAACATTGGGAGCTCTGGGTATATTGGAATGTCACTAGTTGTTAACTAGTTAAACAAAATGAAAACTTTAAACTATCATGTGTATCTCTTTTAAACTAAAAACTTGAAACTAGGTGAACTGAAACAGAACTTAAAACTGTTACTTGCATATTTTTTATATTTTTACACTTAGCTTTCAAAATTAAAAATTTTACTGAAAACCTAAATGAAGGCAAAACTAAAAATTGAAACTCATTCTAGCTGCAAAACATGTATCTTTTATCTAAGTTTCAAGGTAGTATACCTTTGTTTATCTTTGCAAGCATTAAGTTGCTCTTGTTTAGAATGTATTAAGGGATATATTTTAGTAGCTGTTAAAGGAATGATGTTGGATCGATA
The DNA here is from genome assembly GCA_028749045.1 of Cupressus sempervirens. Classification (NCBI taxonomy): domain Eukaryota; kingdom Viridiplantae; phylum Streptophyta; class Pinopsida; order Cupressales; family Cupressaceae; genus Cupressus; species Cupressus sempervirens. The sequence continues at coordinate 276,440,720 of CM053791.1, forward strand.
TAGTTTTTGGTTTACTATTAAACCAAAATCATATTGCTCTAAGAGTGTTGTAATATTCTCAGTGGAAACATGTTTTCCTACAGAGGGAAAGGGTTCAATGGGACCCACATAGTGAGTATCTTAGTTTTTTCATTCCTGTAGGCTTACATGAGTAAGCCTAATCCCAGGGGGGTGGATGTAGTGCCTGCCCTTGGTTCACGTTTTATTATCGTTACTGAACTCTTTTAGAACTAGTTTTATGTTGTTGGTTAACAGCATTCTTTTGAGATTATCAGATATTGTGCTATGGATTCAGTTTATTATGTGATGAGATTACTTAGACTCTACATTTCATGTATGTATAATGATTATTTTTAGTGTTCGAAATTATTGATGATGATCATTATATTGTTTTTAGTTATTAATGATGATTAGTAAGATAATTTATTATCATATGTGTTTTTTTATGGATACTTACCCCATACTTGCATGTGTATGGTGTGCATGTTTGCTTTTATATGGCGTGTCTGATGTGGTTAAGGAAAGGAAGTTGTAGTCACCTGCTAGTCGAGATCTACACGATGCACCACTTCCTACCATTGTCTGTTTAATTTAGTATATATTGTGTTTGTACATGCATAGTTTTTATGCAGGTTGCAGGTACCGGGTATCGACTTTCCTGAATTTCCTAGGATGAGCGTACCCTATCACATTATCTCAATGATAAGAGAGGGGAGATAAATTCTCAAGTCCAAATTTCAACCCTTTAAGCCATTTGGCTTATTAAAAAATTAGGACAAGTATCTGAATTGAGTACCCTTCGAATATGTCGGATGACATAATTCGTGATATTAACCCTTGGTTTGATTTTGTATGTATTTTGGCTATGATGGGTTTTCATATTTTTACCCTTGTGAAGTCTTTAATGTACTTTCTATTAATTAAGCTTAATTAAAAAGATTTTAATTAATGATTTAATTAAATGAAAAATTAATATGGTATTTTAATATTTATTTAATTTAATTAATTGAAAAATTAATTAAATAAAATAATTAAATTTGAGAATAAAAATTAAAAGTTTAAATTTGGAATGTGACAACATTTATTTTAATAATAATATATTTGGAGTTCATTTTTAAATAAATGACTAAATATTATTATTATTAAAGCTAATAAATATTTTAGCAATTAAGTTTTGAAAAATAAAATTTAAAAGTGGAAAATATATTTTAAATTATGAAAAGATTTTAAATCTCATATAATTAAAATATAAATATATTAAGATTAAAGATATTAAAGTTAGTGCATGAGACTTAATAAATAAATAAATTAAAATGAAAGTTATAAAATTTAAATAGAGATTATTTAAAAAGTAAATTGAAGTTATAAGCTTGCATGGGAATTAACATGTGTCAACAACATGGGGGTTAGTGCATCAATTAAGAACAAGGTGTTTACAATTCTATGACTCATCGAAAAGGTTGGAAAAGACCCATGCTTAGTTGGTGACACCTTTCAGCAGTTTCAAAAAGCATTCCAAAGGTTTCTTGAGAGCTCTTGATATTCAGACATTCATAGAAGCTTAAATGAAAAGCTTAATGGAAGCTACAAGCTTAATGGAAGCCACAAGCTACAAGCTAAAATAGAAGTTTCAAAGCTTACATGCATGAGAGAAGATTCATATGTTCATATATTTTCTACTTGCTTCTATGCTCCTTCTAGCACTTCTAATCACTTGGAGGATTTGATAGGCTTGAATTCTTCAAAGAATTGCGAATGATGGAGAAGGAAAGGATTTTCTATGGACTTCTGAGACATGGCAAATTAGCATTAGTGTCCAGGTGCACTCGTGATATTCTCATATTCCCTTTGCACTCTTTCTCTTCCTGTCTTCATCATATTTGTTTTATTGTCTAAATACTCTCTATATTTGAAATTGGAATCTAGATATTTTATTTGGATGAGAAGAAAATAATAGAAAAATTCTAAATTCAATTAAGGAAAAATAATTAGATTTTAATCGAGTTTGAGTTCGAATTTATATTGTGAAATTAGATAGACAAGATTTGAAATTAAAATAGAAATTCTAAGTTGAAAATTCGAATGATTAGATGTAATCTTTCTATCAATTATATTTTTAGATGCATATGAACAAACCCTTTATGGTTAAATTTAGAGAACAATTATTTAAGAGAAAATTTTTAATTCATCACAAATTGACCTATTGTTGCCCCTTGGATAGACCCGAACTCAGTCATTCATAACTTTTTATTATGATTGAATTTATTTGATCACTCCAGTCAGAATTGGCGCAACTTGGCCCTCTACAACCTAGTTAAATTTCAGCTCAATCTAATGGTTCATTAGGGAGATATGGTCATCGTATTGGGACTGTTTTATTTAAGGACAGATATTTTTCCATTTTTCATAACCAAGAGTTCTTTATACTTAAACTTCACAAAAATAATATATCAAAGCATGGAATGAATTAAGATATTATTGCAATCTTCCCGTATTAGAATCTTATTAATATGCATTAGTTTTATATGATTTATTATCTAATCTAATTAAATCAAATTTAATTAAGATTAGTTAATGGTAGAAGAAGTGTAATTAATTATTAGTCAATCTAAGTAAATGGATGAGAGAAAATTAAAAGAAAAGAGATTTTAATATAGTTTATATAGTGGAATTTTTATAATGTATATTGAATACTATTTAATATATATTAAACAATTTTAGAGTTATTTAATGAAGATGATAATGTTAAGAATTTGAAGATTATTCATGTTAAAATTTACAATGAGTCTTAATGGGTTGTGATTGTGATCTCTTTCAAACAACATTTTTATAGACAAAATATTATTTAAAAAATTAGAAAATGGAGTCTAATGGTTCATTTTAATATTGATTAAATAATTGTAAGATGATAATTTATATTATGTTGATTTAAATTTAGAAATTCTGAATGATATTGGATTAAGACTAAATTATTATGTTATTGGTTAATACATTTGAATACCTTAATGGAGTTAAGAGTTAGCCAAATATTAACCAATGAGTTTATGGAAAGATTCTATAGATCGAGTATGTATAGTTTGAGGAGTTTATTATTTATTAATGTTTGTAAAGACTAGCAAACTATTAATAAATAATAGTTTAAATAGATATCAACAAATTTGATTAGAGTTAATCTAGTGGAGATTATTTATTGATTGAAGTTTGGTAAAAGATAATAATTTTTAGAGTTGAATTATAATTGATTTTTAATCAATTGATATTTATTGAGTTGATATTATTACTATGATATTAATAATTAAGTTGTGCAATAAAGTCTTGTTTGAAAAGATTAATGATAATACGAATTTGTTAAGGGAATGTTGGTATTCTTTGAAAGATGATGAATATGGTCATTTAAGATTTTCAATAATTATTATTGAATTATTAATATGATCTTTTGAGTATTGAATTATAGTTAACTTTTATCATACAGAATTATAGTTAGTTATTAGTCAACTGATATTAATTGAAATGTTGCTATGATTATGTAATTATTAATTAAATCAATCAATGAGAGTTAATTAGATTTAATTAACAATTAAGTTAAGTAATGAAGATTTAAATGATATAATTCTTTTAATAAGATTGTAAAAATATGGATATCAAGTTGATAGGTCTTATTCTTATGACTTGAATGATGACCTTAGATATTTAACAGTGAAGACTTGGTAATATTTAATTGAGGACTATTAGAATATGGACCTATGTTAATTGATTGATGTAATTGATCATTTTAATAAAGTTATAATCTCTTATTCAAAGAATGATAATTGGTCCTCTTATAATATAACAAATAATGATCCTAAAAAAGTTGAAAGGTTAATCAATTAGAATATGGATCATGGTTAAATATAAAGAAAGCAATTTAATTAAGGTCAATGATCGGTTTAGTGAATATTTATCCTTAAGTTATTCTTAGAATGTAATTCTTAATAATGGAAGGGTAATGCTATCGGGGAACAAATGGGTTGACGTGTAGGTCAAATGATAAATTCTATACACTTGAAGTATATTTGCAAATAGAAAACTGAAACCCCAACACATTATTCAACTATGTGAATTTAGTAAACCAAAACATGTGTTTGCATCATGTATTCTATATGCTTCTTGTTTTGGCTTTTGGGTTGACTAGTGTTGACCAGTCTTAGGATGTTACCAGAGGCTCGGGGGTTATGAGATATGATGGCATGTTAATCTTATTTGGTCTCGATCTTTATAAGCCCAACTATGGTAATGTGATCGTATACTCTATGAAATGTTTGTATTTATTGATTATTATTGTTCATCAGTCTTCATGTGTTAAGTTGAGATGTATGTGTATGAGACACTTGAGCCAATCATTTTTGAGTCATTGATTAGTTATCTTTGGATTATTTTATAGTCGCCATGATGGGACTGAAATATGAATTTATTTTTTGATGATGTCATGTTGTGACATGTTTGACTCAACCATTTTGGAGTCTTCGATCAGTATGATTTTGAGATATTCTTGGTTGCTTGTTGAGAACCATTTATCTTGAGATATATTTTGGTTATTGAGAACCAATTGATACATATGATTATCAGCGATGCCTTCAGTTGCCAATAGAGAATTGTTGTGGTCATGATTTTCTATGGATTCTTTTTCAGATGCTCATGGAGATTTGATGATTCTTATCTTGGAGATTTAATGATTCTTATTATGGATATTTGATTCTTTTTATGCATATTTGATGATTTTATTATCGATTATCTTTTATGATTTTGAGATTTATGATTCTATGAGCTTAGGGTAGGTAATCTACTTGTAGTGTCGGGAAGTGACTTGCAATGGGGGTCGGGGCCCTAAGTGGCTGCCAGGGTAACTCATTGTAAGTTTGGTTAATAAGTGATAACATTTACACACTAAATGAAGATTAAATGAACTTTAAAAGATAATTATTTTGATATTCTCACCCATGCCTTGAGTGCTTGTACAGGCTAGGATGGGAGTAGTGAGAATGTATGGTTGCGACTGTGCATTCCGTGGTATGTCTCGTCAATATGAGAGGATACTAGTGGCTGCATGAGATCAATATGGACCCGTGGAGTTTAGCTAACTACCAGGGTAACTTGTACGTGATAATTGCAATGACACTTTTCCGCTTGCAGAATAGGTTTCCTACATGTCATTGTTGTGCCTTTGGGAATTAGATGTCAATTTTGTGTGATGGAACCTTTGAGTTAGTATACTTTTAGGATTCCTGGACTTATAGAAATTTGTGCTTCGTGAATTGATAGCCTATTTGGGACTTGATATTATCTCCTCAGCATGGTGGGAGTGGACCACTTAGGTTCCACGCAGTCGGGTGGTAGTGTATTTTCACTCTTATCATTTGAGATCCGTCCGAGACACTGTGGCTGGAGTATCCTTGGTTGGTATTTATTCTTCATTATGTTCTTGAAGCATTATGATAGATAATATACCTTATGATGGATGTATTTATTGGTATGTTTCTTATATTGATGATTTACTTTACTTTGCATATGTTAGTTGATGATTTATTATGCTTTACTTTGCATGTTAGTAGGATGTTTTAGGAGTGGCATTCCTACTATGTTAATACCGATGATCTCTTCAGTGCTTAGGAATGTTATGCACAGAAGGATGGCTAGGATCCATGATGGTCTAATGATGCTATTTACGATTGGGAGGAACCCTGCACTTAGTTATTTATGTTTATGATATATGGTTATCTTTTGTGATGGATGTTTATATCTTTTGTGATGATGTATCATGTATGATATGTGGTTTCATTTATGTTATTGCATCATGAATTAATATTAGATGATGATGATGTACTTTATTTACTTGGATGTTTATTCTTTTAAGCTTTTCATACCCTGTGATATATATGGTGGATGATTGAGTTAAACTAAAATATAATTACAAAAAGACACTTGTATATTGTTTAAGTACATTGGATGTATCATTGTTATTTTATAAGGATGAGATGTTAGATGAATAGTTAAATTTAGATGTGATACAACGTTACAGGATCTTTAAAGAATGTAGCCTGTTATGTATATATGTTATGTTTATTTTTATTTGAATTGTTGCTATTGCTTTCGTAAATGGTATGAATGGTTTTATCTTTCATGTTTTAAAAAAAAATTGTTTGGCAAACTTAGTAAAATTCTTTGGATCCCTTGGTGGGGCATTACATTGTCAAAAATAGGAGAAAAGCTTGGAAGAATTTCAATGCTAGGATTGCAATGATGGGAATTTTTAGAGAAGCAATGAATCCTTAGATTCTAGTGAAAAACCAAGAACAACCCTAACTCGAAGAGTTCATAGACCCTGCTATTTTGGCCATCACTGATAATGCTAAGAAGATAGGTATGAATGTTTTGAACAATGCTCGTAACAGCATGATTGATAATTTTAGATCAATAAAATGGCTATACCATGAGCTAGAAGAGGATAGAGAGAAGGTTTGTTAGTTGGAGGTCAACAAGAAGAATACAAAAAGTTAGAATCAAGAGGATCAGGAGGGTAGAGTTAGTTTGGTTGAGAGGAGAATTAAGAATATTGAAAACTACAATCATAATTTGGCTAGTTAGATGATCTATCTCCTCAATCTGACCAATGATAATATTCTATCCTTAACCGGTGTGCTCAAAGGAAGAGGTCTGCTAGTAGGTGAGGATAGAAAGGATAGAGGTAGAGCCAAGTCTGATGAAGATATGGCCACTGATATTACCTTTACCAATTTGGACCAAGAAATGGATAAAGTCTAGGAGCAAAAGGCCAAGGAGCACCAAAAGATTTATAAGGCTACCTAGACCATGCAGGATCTTGAGAAGAAGAATGAAGACTAGCCATCTTGTTGTATCTTTTTTCATTTTTGTTGTTTCTCTTTTGGCTTTTGGTTCTAGCTTTTGCTAAGTTCTATTAAAGACAATTTTTTTTTTTGGCTTTTGTTGTTGGCTAGGCCTTGTGCTTATTATCAACCATTAGACTTGTTTTATTCTGGCTGGACTTCTTTTGCTTATTTTTAGCCATGTTTATATAACTACTTTTGGGTTTCAAGGTCCTTGTAAAACCTATTTATCTTATCAAAAAAAGGGTCTACAAGGAGTAGTAAAGTTATATCAATCACAACAGGTGATCTGTACTTGAAGGATCTAATCAATAATCAAGTTTTAAGTTAGATCCACTAATTCATCCTAATAGGTGAATCAATTTTCTAAATCCTTTAATAGGGTAGACTTAACAGTCTTTGTTTAAATATCTTAACCAAGGGCATAATTCATTTTATGTTTGTAAAACCTCTAACAAGGTGGATCTAGTAGTCTAAATTGCTCTTAACATGGCAGATCATCATAAGTGGTCAATGTAAGCCCTAACTAGCCAACTTTATACTACAAAAGTGAAGTTTTGTGTATATCATCCTCGCCCCAATTTTAATTTCTATTTGGAAAGGTTTTGGGTCACCAAAATTCTATTTTCATGTGTTATGAATGTTTATCTTTCTCATGCATGTAGTAGATTAGATGAATTAATGATGAATGGACTAAGTGCTAAATTAATTTAAAGTTTTTGAGGTTACTGATTCACCTCTCCCCTCTTAGTAACCTAGCTAGTCTTGATTATTTTTAACAATTGGTATCAGAGCTTTGTGGTTCTTAGGATAAAGTTTGGAAGCTTGAGCAAAGATCAAGGACAATGGAGATATTCAAACTTGATAAAGCTATTGATAACTAGAAGCTAGATCTAGAGATGACCATAGCTCAACTCAAAGAAGCAAAACAGAATCTTTCCCAATCCTTGAAAAGAAGGATGGGACTTGAAAAACAAATGAATGACCATCAATATATTGAAGAAAAGATTGAAGACCTTTTTCCCTCAAACAATTAAGATGAAGCAAATGAGGCAATCAAAGAACTCCTAAAAAAGAATGGCTCTTTGCAAGAAGAGGTAAAAAAATCGAAAAGAGAATAGGAAATTCAGTCAATAAGAATGTGTGAAATCTTGAAATAAATGAATAAGGAAAATGAAGACTTAGAAATAAGAAACAATGAAACTCAAGTTTAATCCCTTTAGCAAAAAAATCTTATCAATCAGCTCTCTAATGCAAATGAGGAAATCATAAATTTGAGATCTGAAAATGAAAGTTTAAAGAATGATTTAATCACTGAAAGAAAAATCAATGAAATAATGAAAGCTAATCTAATTACTAAAAAGCAACTCAATGAAAGGATAATGAAATCACAATCAAACATGGATCAATTGAATGAGGAAAGTGAGCAAGATCTTCATAGGAAAAAAGGTAAAGCAGGACTTCGATACAAAGAAGAAGGTGAATCTTTCAAGTAAGGTGCCCAAAGGAATCAAAGACCTACTTGCAATCACTATGGAAAGGTAGGTCATATATCAAACAAATGTTGGAGCAATGAAAAGGAAAAATTTAATAGAAAATGCTACAATTATAGTCAACATGGTCATAAAGCTGATGAATGCAAGGAGAAACTAAAATTTGAAGGTAAATGTCACAAAAGCAAGAAACAAGGTCACAAGGCATCTGAATGTAGATCTAAACCATTCAATCTAGTTGAACAACTTGACAAGAAAATATTTGGTTGGAAGTACAATACTTGGTGTAGATGTCACTATTGTGGATAATATGGACACATTGGCATAAATTGTGCAAGGCATCACTTGAGAAAGAAGGATACAATAGTAAGATGTTATAAATGCACTAAACTTGGTCATATATCTAAGAACTACATGAATATAGGAAGAGTTGAAGATGAGAAGAAATCAGAAAATGATAACATTAGGAAGAGGATGAGATAGTAGTGCATTCCCCAATCTATTGAGCAAGCTAGTTCAAATGATGACCATGTTACTGAGGAAGTGGGTGACTCCACCATTTCCAACTAGATTCTTAAAGGAGGAACTAGATGTAATGCCCTGCCAAGAGATCCAAAGAATTAACCTAAAATCTCACTAAGTTTGGAAGCAATTTTTTTTTTTTAAACATGAAAGTAAAACCATTTACACCTTATACATAGTAATGGAAGCAATAGCAATAACCACCTAGAGTAAACATAAACATACATAATAGGTTATATTCTTTAAGGATCCCTTAATGTAGAATTACATCTAAATCAACTACTATTAATGAATCCATCTAATACAATATTCCACATAAAATAATAATGAAAAGTCCAACATTTATGAATTACATTTTTGAATGCTCAATCATCCATTGTACATGTCATAGGTTATGAAAAGCTTAAAAGAATATACATGTATGGAAATGATATACATTATCCTACTCTAGTTCATAATGCAATAAGCTAAATGATACATCATCATAGAAGACATAAACATCCATCATAAAAGATCAAACATAATGAACTAAGTGCACAGTTCCTCCTAACAATAAATAGAATCATTAGACCATTGTGGGCTCTAGCCATCCCTCTGTGCATAACATTCCAAATTATCAAAGAGATCATCAATATTAACATAGTAGGAATGTCACTCCTAAACATACTACATCAAATGCAGAAAGTAATCTAAAATGCAAATAAAAGCATAAGATAACATCATCTAACATATGAAAATCATCAATAAAAGGATACATATCCACCATCATAAAGAAGGCATCATCCATAGTGACTCAAATAGATCTCAAATGATAAGAGTGGAAAAACACTACCACCCAACCACGTGGAACATAAGTGGTCCACTCCCACCATGATAAGGAGATATCTCAAGTCCCAACAAGCTAACAAATCACAAAGTATAATACTCTCTAATTCAAGAAATCCTAAAAGTATACTAACTCAAAGGTTCCAATCACAAATCTGACATCTAATTCTAGAGGCACAACAATGACATGTAGGAAACCTACTATGCAAGTAGGAAAGTGTCATTGCACAGATCATGCTAGAGTTACCCTAGTAGTCTCCTAATAGACCTCAACCCCCTAGTGATCCCTGTGTGGCCACTAATATCCTCTCATACAGACAAGGCATACTATGGAATGCAAGGTCACAACCAAGTGTTACTCCCATCCTAGTGTATACTAGCACTCAAGGCATGAGCAAGAACATAATAATTATCTTATTAGGTTCATTTAAATTAGTATTAGGTGTGAATGTTTTCACTTATTAAGACAACTTACAATGAGGTAGCCTAGTAGCCACTTAGGGCCCCAGCCCCTGTTGCAAGCCACTTCCTGTCACTACAAGCAGTTGACCTACCCTAAGCTCATGGAATCATAAATCACAAAATACCAAAAGATAATCCACAATATAATCATCAAATCGCCATGAGAAAAAGAAAAGCATCCATAGATAATCATGACCACAACAATTCTCTATTGGCAACTAAAGGTATCCTTGATAATCACAATAATCATTGGTTCTTAATAAGCAACCAAAAAGCATCTCAAAATAACACTGATCGAAGACTCCAAAATAGTTGAGTCCAAACATGTCACAACATGACATCATCCAGATTAGATAAACAATTTCAATTTCATCAAATGACTAAAAAGTAACCCAAGTATAATTGATCGATGACTCAAAATAGTTAAGTCAAGTGTCTCATACATATGAATCTCAGCTTCACACAAGAAGACTGGAAAGTAATAACAATCAGTAAGTACAAACATTTCATAAAGCATTCCATCACATAACTATGGTTGGGTTTATAAAGATCAAAATAAAAAAGACATCATCATGACATCACAATCATAACCCCCAAGCCTCTAGTAGATGTCCTACAACTGGTCAACACTAGTCAAACCAAAAACTCAAAATAGAAGCATAGAAACAAATACAATGTAAGCACATATTTTGGTTTGCTAAAATTACATAGCTGAATAATGTGTGGAGGTCTCATTTTTTGTTACCAAGTTTAGATATTGAATGGAGGAATTTTTTTGTACATTTTCCTAACCCATGTATTGTTTGATGGATTAAAAGTTTTTCTCTCTAACTCCTTAGAATTCAATTTTCTAAATGTTATAGGAATAACCATTATGCATTATTTTGGTAATGAACTATAATAATCGCCAATAATTATACAACTTCATTAGCCAATTGATCATGATTTAAATTGCATTTAAATTAAGCTAATTATCAATTATATTATTAAATCTCCAAACCCAAATTTCCCATTAATTCAAGCAACTAATGTTTCCATTTAATGTAATAATAATTAATGAACTATTATTAAATTAATGTTCCACATTCACCAAATAAAAATAAGAATAATAACAAATATTAACTTATATATATATATATAATACCATAACACATATTAATATTAATTGAGGAATATATTTGTAGTTTATCATAAATGATATTTAACAACACATATATCTTAACATAATATAATATAATATATGTTATTTTTAACAAACCTTTTAAAAAAAAATGAAGGGCAATTTATAAAGTCACGCCAGCCACTGTCAAGTGTCGACCACAGGTACTCTGCAGATCACAGGTACACTGTGGCTCATAGGTACTCTGTGATCTCACAGGCCTATGGTACGTAGGGGTGGGGTATGAGATTCCTGCCCTTCCCACATCATGCAATATAAAATTTATTTTAATTATAACATTTTACAAAAATGTGTTGTTACCATTGCAATTTAGATTTTTAATTATATACTTTTCACAGTGATTTTAACATTCGATTTATTTTATATATATATATATATATATATATATATATATATATATATATATATGTATATATGTATATATATATATATATATATATATATGTATATATGTATATATATATATATATATACATACATATATACATATATATGTATATATGTATGTATACATATATACATATATATACATACATACATATATATGTATATATGTATGTATATATATATACATATATATATACATATATATATACATACTTACATATATATATATATATATATACACATACATATATATACATACATACATACATACATACATACATACATGTATGTATGTATGTATATATATATATATATATATATATATATATATATATATATATATATATATATATATATATATATATATATATATATATATATATATATATATATATATATATATATATATATATATGTATGCAGATCTGAATAAAAATATATAAACATGTTTGTTTCTATAGAGGACATATACAAAAAAATTTTAAAAGGCTTTCAATTTAAGAATTTTCCTATAAAATATTTGCTTTCTAAATTTATCCAATAATTCTTCTAATGAGTTTGGCTATAAATTTTAACCCTAGCCCCATAATTTTTTCAGATCTACAAACATATGAAAATTTCTTACATGGAATTTAACTACCCATGTCAATAGCATGGAAGAAAAATGTGCAAAATCCTTAGAAAGCATATCGAAGACATGAAGAAGATAGGAAGTGCAAGATGCAAAAATAACATAAGCAAAATCAAAAGTGTCTACCTAGACACTAATGCTAAAACCCTTCTCTTCAAAATCTGTAGAGCAAGCTCCTTCCTTCTCCAATGTTCCCAAGTCCTCCAACACACTCCAAAAATGCTCTCCAAATGCTCTCCAAACGCTCTTCCTAAGCCTCTAGGAGTGCTTGAATATAAAGGGCTCTCAAGAAGCACCTAGAATGTCTCTAGAAACAACCAAAAGGTGTTGACAACTAAGCACAAGCTTTTTCCAACCTTCTAGATGAGTCATAAGGTTATAGACACCATGTGCTTAATTTGTGCACTAACCCATGTGTTGTTGACATATGAGAAATAAAAAGGTGTGTTTACTCCTAGGCAAGCTTATAACTTTTATTTTAATTTTTATAACTTTTATTTTAATTTTTTTTATAACTTTTATTATTATTATTTATTTATTACATTATTATTATTAATTTTTAATTAATTACTTTTATTTAATTCTTTTCTCAATTAATTCTCATTTAATTAATCATAATCAAAATATCAAAGATCATGATATTATATTAATTTTTTCCAAATAATTAATTTATTAATTAAATCTATTTATTAAGACTTAATTAATAGAAAATTCACCATAAACTTCCAAGATAAAATATGAAAATCCATCATAGAACAATCCATACAAAATTAGTCTAAAGGGTTCAAAATCATGAATTATGTCATCCAACATATTCAGTGGCTACAATATCTAGATACTTGTCTTATCTCTCTAGGAGAAATGGTTTAAGAGTTTGGGATTTGAATTTGAGAATTTATCTCCCTTCTCTTATCATTGAGATAGTGTAATAGGGTATGCTCATCCTGAAAATTTAGAAAAGTCTATACTTGGTACCTGTAACCTGCATAAAAACCATGCATGTACATACAATATATATTTGCTAAGCTAAACAGGCAATGGCAGGAAGTGGTGCATCATGTAGATCTTGACTAGAAAGTAACTACGACTCCCTTCCTTAACCACATTAGAAATGCCATACATAAGAACAAACATGCACACCATACACATGAAAGTATGGGGTAAGTATCCATAATAAAACACATGTGATAATAAACCAACTAGCTAATCATCATCAATAACTAAAAGCAATGTAATGATCATCATGCATACATGAAATAATCTCATCATACATCAACTGAATCCATAACATAATGTTTGATAGTCTTGAAACAATACTACTAATCCATCAACATAAAACTAGTCTAACATAGCCTAATAATAATAGCAATAATGTGTCCAGAAAGATGTAAATAAGGGTAGGCACTACATCCACCCCCCATTGGATTAGGCTTACTCTTGGAAGACAACAATCAAGTAGGGATATAACTCCCTTAATCTAGCTACATCCTCCCAAGTAGCTGAAGAATCATCAGTAGGGTCCCATTGGACACTTACTTGCTCAATTTTTTGACCCCTAAGGGTCAACTCCTGCTACTCTAGAATATGAATCGACTCTAAAGCCAGTTACCCATCCTCTTCCTACAACACATTCCAATCAAGAACATGTACAACATTAGGAATATATTGCCTAAGTACTGAAACATGGAGAATATCATGAATGCGAGCTAGGCTGGGTGGTAGAGTAAGGCGATAAGCAACTGGGCCAATCCTCTCAAGAATCTCAAATGGTCCCACAAAGTGAGGTGCTAGCTTTGAACCCTTTCCATATCGGATCAAACTCTTTCATAGATGCACTCTCAAAAAAACCTTATCTCCCATAGAAAACTGCTTATTTTTTCTATGTGCATCAGCATACTTTTTTTGCCTATCATGTGTCATAGTCAAATACTCACGGATATGCACTACCTATTGCTCCATATCACGAAGCATCTCAAGACCCAACAAGATATGATCCTCAAGATTGTCCCAATTCAAAGGTGGTATGACAAGGACATCCATATAATGCCTAAAATGGTGCCATGCCAATAGAACTATGATACCCGTTGTTGTAAGCAAACTCCACTAGGTAGAGATAGTCCTCCCAATGTGTCTACCTATCCATCACATACACCCTTAGCATATCTTCCAAAACTTGATTCACTCTCTCTGTCTATCCATCTATCTTTAGATGATATGCTGAACTGAAATTCAACTGTGCTCCAAGCTCATGCTGCAGCAATGTCTAGAATGTGGATGTGAAAATAGAATCCCTATCAGAAATAATCTTCTTGGGAATACCATGTAGTCTCACAATGTCATGCATGAAGACATTAGCTACAGAAGCTACTGTATAGGAAGACTTGATTGGTGGAAAATGTGCCACCTTAGTCAACCGATCAATAGTGACCATGATAGCATCATGACGACGAACAGTCATAGGTAATCCTACTATGAAGTCCATGGAAATGATATCCCACTTCCATGAAAGAATGAGATTTGGTTGCAAAATTCCAACTGGGTGTTGGTGTTCTACCTTAACTCTCTAACACTCAAGACACCTAGCCACATAATCAGCAATGTCTTGCTTTATCCTAGACCAATAGAACAAATGCCTCAAATCAGCATGCATCTTCTTGACACTTGGATGTGCTGAGTAAGGTGTACAATAGGCCTCTGATAGAATCAAGGTGTGAAGCTCATCCAATAATGGCACATAAATCCTCCCTAAATGTCTCAAAAGACCATCTAATTCTTGAACGTAGCCTACAAACTTACATTCCAAAGGTCTTCCTGAATCTATTTCTCTACACACCTACTGATACCAAGAATCTATAGGAAGTGCCTGAAGAATTTGACTCCTCAAATCAACACTAAGAGTCATAGATGATAACAAATGTCTCCTATGAATCAAAGCATCTGCCACCACATTCTTCTTTCCCTGAATGTACTTTACCTCAAAATAATACTCGCATAAAAATTCCATCTGTCGTCTCTAGCGAGCATTCAAATTAGACAGAGTGAAAATGTACTAAAGACTACAATGATCACTATGTAGCTCAAATCTGTGCCCCAAAAAGAAATGTCTCCACCTTGTCAAAGCAATAACTACTGCTGCTAACTCAAGATCATGTGTAGGATAATTTAGCTCATGATCCTTGAGCTTGCATAATTCATATGCAATCACCTGTCCATTCTGCAACAAAACTGCTCCAATCCCTTCAAGGGAAGGATCTGTACACACCATGAAATCACCTTTTGGATCAGGTACTACTAAGATCGGTGCAGTAATCAGAAGCTCCTTGAGCTTTTGAAATGCTTCCTTGCATTTCTCCATCCATATAAACTTATTTCCTTTCCTCTGAAGGGAAGTGATAGGATGTGCTATCCTAGAGAAGTTTTGGAAAAATATGCGATAATAACCTGCTAGGCCCATGAAACTACAAATATTTGACACATTAGTTAGTGTAGGCCAATCTACTATTGCCTGAATCGTTGTAGGATCCACTGAAATACCATCACCTAAAATGACATGCCCTAAATACTGAATCCCTAATTTGAAGAATTCGCACTTAGCTACATTGGCATAAAGCTGATTGTCTCTTAAACATTGTAAAACCAATCGTAGGTGTTCCTCATGCTCCTTCTGAGTCTTAGACTATATCAATATGTCATCAAGAAACACAAGTACAAACCTGTCAAGATAATATTGGAACACACCATTCATCAAACTCATGAAAACTGATGGAGCATTATTCAACCCAAAAGGTACCACCATGAACTCATAATGTCCATAGCAAGTTCAAAAAGTGGTCTTGTGAATATCAACTTCCTTAATGCAAAGCTGATGGTATCCTGACTTAAGGTCAATCTTGGGGAATACTGTAGCTCCATTGATCTGATCAAATAAGTCATCAATTCTAGGTAGAGGATACATATTCTTAATAGTCACCTTATTCAATTGTCTATAATCAATACAAAGGTGCAAAGAATTGTCTTTCTTTTTCATGAAGAGCATTGGAGCTCCCCATGGTGAAACACTAGGTTGAATGCTCCCTTTGGCCAAAACTTCCTCTGTAACTCACCCAATTCCTATATAGTCATATGATAAGGAGCTTTAGAGATAGGATTTTCTTTAGGAATCAAATCAATGCTAAAGTTGATGTCCCTCTTCGGAGGCATACCTGGAATCTCACTTGGAAATACATCTATGTACTCCTATAAAATTGGGTGATATAAAGTTTTCTTCATAGGATCTTCCTCATCAAGATCATTTACCATGACAACAAATATCTAACATCCCTTATGAAAACTCTGCTTTAGTTACATGGCAGAAAACATCCGTAGAGATATAGGCCTTGGTATCCCAACTATCTTCACATCATTCCCTTGGTCATCTTGACACAAAATAATCCTCTTTCTGTAATCTATACTAGCTCTATGAAATCCAAGCCAGTCCATCCCTAAAACCACATCATAGGAACCAAGAGGTATGACCTGAAGGTCAATTGTGGTATCAAATCCTCCTAAGCTAAGCCCACACTTATGAACTATAGAATCTATGGAGACCTTAATTCCTGAGGCTAATTCCACTTGCCAACCATGATCTTGCTTCACCGCATCCAGCTTACACTTAAAAACTATAGATGGAGAAATAAATGAATCTGTAGCTCCTGAATCAAACAACACTGAAAGAGATATACTTTGAATAGCACCCGTGGTCTCAACCACTATTCCATGATGATCTGCCTAATGGTGGTCTACTACTGCAAACACTCTATGAGCTCTACCTACATCTCCAACTGTAGGCTCTAATGTTGTTGGCTTAGGTCCTAAAAACTAAGGTGCTCATTGTGGACATTGAGTTGCATAATGTCCAATTTGTCTACATGAAAAAAATCCTATATTTTTGCTAGATCCTTTATCCATGGGTGGTGCATTTGATTACTGATGGTTGTTCTTACTAACAAAAGACTGACTTCTCTAATCTGTTTGCTTGGGTTGATTCTGTTTATTACGTTGAGCATTGTGATTGTTCTTGGATTTAGAACCTCCACCACCACCTTGAGCCTAAGAATTCAATCCCTTCTACTATTGTGTCTATTGAGATTGTTGCTAATACTGTTTCCCCTTAGAAAAAGGAGGCTTCTTGTTTCCACCTAAACTGTAGTTTCCTTTAGATCTTGATGCTACTGGTGCTCCTACAAAACCTCCCTGACCAAGGTTGACACTTTTTTCAACAACAATGGCTCGTCATACCGCATCCTTGAGGATTTTAGGTTCAAATACCTTGACAACCCCAATTATACAGTTTTTCAAACCTCTAATAAAGTGCTATGTCAAGTGAGCTAAATTTTCACTGAATCCGAAAAAGGACATGAGCTCATAAAATTTGCACTCATACTCAATTACAGTCATAGTATATTTCCTAAGATTATGGAACTCATTTTCCCTTTGTTGCTTCCATTCCTCTGGTAGGAATCGTTCATAGAAACTCTCTAAGAATAGTTCCCAAGTGACACTGCTCATATCAATACCCAACTTCTTTTCCTCAATTGTCCACCAAGTGGCCCCAAAATTCTCTAGATTAGTAATGGTGAATCTTTCCTTAGTATTGCTATCGAAATCTTGCATGGCAAAAATCTTGTCATAGGGCAATAAGCCACTGTTCAGCCACATAACTAGAACCTTGCCCGTTAAAGGGCCTGACCTTGGATCTCAAAAGATCCTTCATCTAAGTAGATATAATGGACCTCTATTGATCCTTCTGAGGAATCCTAGACCTAGGTCTATGCCCTTGTTCTATCTAATATGCTTTGGGCTGATCTTGAATAGGAGGTAGATGATCAAGAATGATCTACATCATCTATCTCAAGTTAACCTCTTTAGACTCAGCTTGGTCCTCTCTATGGCTCTATTCCTATTGCTCACTAATGTGCTCTCCTCTAGTCTCTTCATGAGTAGATTCCCCACAAATAGACTCATGGACACTGATAGCTCTGCCACGACCACAGCCTCTTCCATGGCCTCTAACAAAAGACCTAGTCCCAGATACCATCCTACAATAGTATAAAGTACTATTACAACCAAAAGACACATGTTTGCAATAAACTAAGTTCAATTTCAGTTTTGCCTATGTTTAGGTTAAAGTAAAATTTTCAATTTTGAAAACTAAGTGTTGCATATGCAAGTAACAGTTCAAGTTTTGTTTAGTTCACCTAGTTTCAAGTTTAAAGAGATACACATCATAGTTTCAAATCCTAGTTTGTTCCAAATTACCTAGAGCTCCCCATGTAAAAACTCGAGCTCTGATATGAAAATGTAATGCCACGTCAAGGGATCCAAAGAATTAACCTAAAATCTCACTAAGTTTGGTAGCATTTTTTTTTTTAACATGAAAGTAAAACATTTTACAATTTATACATAGTAACAGAAGCAATAGCAATAGCCATCTAGAGTAAACATAAACATACATAATAGGTTATATTCTTTAAGGATCCCTTAACATAGAATTACATCTAAATCAACTACTATTAATGAATCCATCTAATACAATCTTTCACATAAAATAATAATGAAAAGTCCAATGTTTATACATTACATTTCTGAATGCTCAATCATCCACTATACATGTCGTAGGGTATGAAAAGCTTAAAAGAATATACATTTATGGAAACAATATACATAATCCTACTCTAGTCTATGATGCAATAAGGTAAATGATACATCATCATAGAAGACGTAAAAATCAATCATAAAAGATCAAACATAATAAACTAAGTGCATGATTCCTCCCAACCATAAATAGCATCATTAGACCATCGTGGGCCCTAGCCATCCCTCCATGCATAGCATTCCAAATTATCGAAGAGATCATCGGTATTAACATAGTAGGAATGTCACTCCTAAACATACTACGTCATATGTAGAAAGTAATATAACATGCAAATAAAAGCATAAGATAACATCATCTAATATATGAAAATTATCAACGAAATGATACATATCCACCATCATAAAGAAGGCATCAGCCACAGTGACTCAAACAGATCTCAAATGCTAAGAGTGGAAAAACACTACCACCCAACCATGTGGAACCTAAGTGGTCCACTACCACTGTGCTGAGGAGATAATCTCAAGTCCCAAATAGGCTAACAAATCACAAAGTATAATACTCTCTAAGTCAAGGAATCCTAAAAGTATACTAACTCAAAGGTTCCAATCACAAATCTGACATCTAATCCCAGAGGCACAATAATGACATGTAGGAAACCTACTGTGCAAGTAGGAAAGTGTCATCGCACGGATCATACTAGAGTTACCCTGGTAGTCTCCCAATAGACCTCGGCTCCCTAGTGATCCCTGTACACCACTAGTGTCCTCTCATATAGATGAGGCATACTAAAAAATGCATACTTATTAAGACAACTGACAATGAGTAACCCTAGTAGCCACTTAGGCCCTCGGCCCCCATTGCAAGCCACTTCCTGTCACTAAAAGAAGATAACCTACACTAAGCTCATAAAATCATAAATCAGAAAATAAAAAAACATAATCCACAATATAATCATGAAATCTCCATGAGAAAAAGAAAAGCATCCATAGATAATTATGACCACAATAGTTCTCTATTGGCAACTGAAGGTATCCCTGATAATCACAATGATCATTGGTTCTTAATAACCAACCAAAAAGCATCTCAAAATAATTTTGATCAAAGACTCCAAAATGGTTGAGTCAAAACATGTCACAACATGACATCATCAAGATCAGATAAACAATTTCAATTCCATCAAATGATTGAAAAGTAACCCAAGTATAATTGATTGATGACTCAAAATGGTTAGGTCAAGTGTCTTATACATATGAATCTCAGCTTCACACAAGAAGACTAGAAAGTAATAACAATAAATAAGTACAAAATTTTTGTAGAGCATTCCATCACATAACCATGGTTGGGTTTATAAAGATTGAAATAAAAAATACATCATCATGACATCACAATCATAACCCCCAAGCCTCTGGTAGACATCCTACAATTGGTCAACACTATTCAACCCAAAAACCAAAAACAAAAGCATAAAGAAAAACAAAATGTAAGCGCATATTTTGGTTTGCTAAAATTACATAGTTGAATAATGTGTGGAGGTCTCAATTTTTGTTTCCAAGTTTAGATATTGAATGGAGGAATTTTTTTGTACATTTTCCTAACCCATGTATTGTTTGATCAATTAAAAGCTTTTCCCTCTAACTCCTTAGAATTCAATTTTCTAAATGTTATAGGAATAACCGTTATGCATTATTTTGGTAATGAACTATAATAATCACCAATAATTATACAACTTCATTAGCCAATTGATCATGATTTAAATTACATTTAAATTAAGCTAATTTATCAATTATATCATTAAATCTCCAAACCCAAATTCTCCATTAATTCAAGAAACTAATGTTTCCATTTAATTTAATAATAATTAATGAACTATTATTAAATTAATGTTCCACATTCGCCAAATCAAAATAAGAATATATATATATATATAAAATACCATAAAAATATTAATATTAATTGAGGAGTATATTTGTATTTTATCATAAATGATATTTAAACAACACATATATCTTAACATAATATAATATAATATATGTTATTTTTAAAAAACCTTTTTTTTTTAAAATGAAGGGCGATTTATAAAATTGCATCGGCCACTATCAAGTGCCGACTACAGGTACTCTACAGATCTTACGTACACTGCGGGTTACAGGTACTGTACGATCTCATAGGCCTACGATACATAGGGGTGGGGTATGAGATTCCCCCCCCCCCCCCATGCCACCCCACATCATGCAATATAAAATTTATTTTAATTATAACATTTTACAAAAACATTTTGTTACCATTGTGATTCAAATTTTTAATTATATACTTTTCGCAATGATTTTAACATTAGTTTTATTATATATATATATATATATATATATATATATATATATATATATATATATATGTATGTATGTATGTATATATATATATATGTATGTATATATATATATGTATGTATATATATATATATATATGTATATATATATGTATATATATATATATATATATGTATATGTATTTATATATATATATATACACATACATACATATACATATATATATGTATATGTATGTATATATATATATACATACATATACATATATATATATATACATATATATATATATGTATATATATATATGTATATGTATATATATATGTATATGTATATATATATGTATGTATATATATATGTATATGTATGTGTATGTATATATATATGTATATGTATGTATATATATATATACATACATATACATATATATATGTATATGTATGTATGTATATATATATATAAATACATATACATATATATATATACATATATATATAAATACATATATATATATACATACATATATATATACATACATATATATATACATACATATATATATACATACATATATATATACATACATATATATATACATACATATATATATATATATATATATATATATATATATATATATATATATATATATATATATATATATATATATATATATATATATATATATATATATATATATATATATATATAAATGTGTGTGTGTGTGTGCAGATTTGAATAAAGATATATAAACATGTCTATTTCTACAGAGAACATATACACAAATTTTAAAAAAGGCTTTCAATTTAAGAATTTTTTTATAAAATATTTTCTCTCTAAATTTATCCAATAATTCTTCTAATGGGTTTGGCTATAAATTTTAACCCAAGCCTCATAATTTTTTCAGATCTATGCATATGAAAATTTCTTATATGAAATTTAAGTACCCATGTCAATAGAATGCAAGCAAAATGTGCAAAATCCTCAAAAAGCATATAGAAGACATGAAAAAGATAGGAAGTGCAAGACGGAGAAATAACATAAGAAAAATCACAAGTGTCTACTTGGACAATGATACTAAAACTCTTTTCCTCAAAATTTGCAAAGCAAGCTCCTTCCTTCTCCAATGTTCTTGAGTTCTCCAACACGCTCCAAAAACGCTTTCCAAATGCTCTCCAAATGCTCTCCCTAAGCCTCTAGGAGTGCCTGAATATAAAGGGCTCTCAAGAAGCACCTAGAATGTCTCTAAAAACAACTAGAAGGTGTTGACAACTAAGCACAAGCTTTTTCCAACCTTCTAGATGAGTCATAAGGTTGTAGACACCATGTGCTTAATTTGTGCACTAACCCCTATGTTGTTGACATATGAGAAATAAAAAGGTGTGTTTACTCCTAAGAAAGCTTATAACTTTTATTTTAATTTTTTTATAAATTTTATTATTATTATTTATTTATTACATTATTATTATTTTATTATTATTATTAATTTTTAATCAATTACTTTTATTTAATTCTTTTCTCATTTAATTCTCATTTAATTAATTATAATCAAAATATGTAATGCGCCGCCAAGGGATCCAAAGAATTAACCTAGAATTTCACTAAGTTTGGTAGCATTTTTTTTCTTCATGAAAGTAAATACCACATATAACTTATGCTCAATGACAGAAGCAATAGTAATGTCCATCTAAAATTAAACATAACATACATAACTGATTACATTCTTTAAAGATCCCTTAACGTTGAATTAAATCTACAAACATCTAACATATATGAATCCGTTTAGTACAACAACCACAAGAAATAATAATGATAAGTCTAATGTTTATACATTACTTTTCAAATACTCAATCATCCACTGTACATGTCACAAGATATGACAAGCTCAAAAGAATATACATAAATAGAATAAGGTACATCATCCTATTCTAATCCATGATACATCGAAGTAACGATAATCACATGATACAAAATCATAGAAGATCAAACATAATAAACTAAGTGCACAGTTCCTCCCAACTGTTAATAGCATCATTAGACCATCATGGATCCTAGCCATCCCTCTGTCCGTAACATTCCAAATCATCGAAGAGATCATCAGTATTAACATAGTAGGAATGTCACCCCTAACATATACAACATCATATGTAGAAAGTAATCTAACATGCAAATAAAAGCATCATCTAACATATGCTAATCATCAATGAAAAGGATACATATCCACCATCATGAAGGATGCATCAGTCACGATGTCTCAATGAATCTCAAATGATAAGAGTGGAAAATACACTACCACCCGACCGCATGGTACCTAAGTGGTCCACTCCCCTCGTACTGAGGAGATAATCTCAAGTCCCAAACATGCTTTCCATAACACATAGCATAAATCTCTATAAGTCCAAGAATCCTAAAAGTATACTAACTCATAGGTTCCAAACACAAAATCAACATCTAATCCCAGAGGCACACAAAGATATGTAGGAACCTACTATGCAAGAAAGAAAGTGTCATCGCAATTATCACGTACAAGTTACCCTGGTAGTTAGCTAAACTCCACGGGTCCATACTAATTTCATGCATCCACTAGTATCCTCTCATACTGACGAGGCATACTACGGAATGCAAGGTCGCAACCATGCATTCTCACTACTCCCATCCTAGCCTGTACAAGCACTCAAGGCATGGGTGAGAACAAAACACTTATCTTTTTAGGTTCATTTAGTTAGTATTAGGTGTGAATGTTATCACTTATTAAACCAACTTACAATGAGTTACCCTGGCAGCCTCTTAGGGCCTCGACCCCCATTACAAGCCACTTCTCATCACTACATGCAGATATCCTACCCTAAGCTCCTAGATTCATAAATCTCAAAATCACAAAATATAATCCATAATAAAATCATCAAATCTCCATGAGCAAACATCCATAGAAAATCATGAACACAACATCTCTCTATTGGCAACTGAAGTATCACTAATAATCAAGTATCCAATGGTTCTCAATAACCAAAATATATTTCAATCATACTGATCGAAGACTCCAAAAATGGTTGAGTCAAACATGTCACAACATGACATCATCAAGAATAAATCCACATCACAATCCCATCATGGCAACTAGAAAATAACCAAGGATAACTGATCGATGACCAAAAATAATGGTTAAGTCAAGTATCTCATACATAAGAATCTCAACTATAACAATTAGTAATCACATCCAATACATAGAGCATTCCATCACATAACCATGGTTGGGTTTATAAAGATCGAGATTAAACATCATCATGACATCACAATCACATAACCCCCCCAAGCCTCTGGTAGATGTCCTATAACTAGTCAACACTAGACAACCCAAAACCCAAAATAGTAGCATAATGAATACACAATGTAAACACATATTTTAGTTTTTCCTTATTACATCATTTAATTAAATGTGGAGGTTTTTAGTTTACGTTTTCCAATTTAGACATCAAGTGGAGAAATAATATGTTTTAACTAACACATGTTTTTTGTTTAATAGATAAAAGTTTCTCCCTAAAAACCATTAGACTCAATTTTCTAAATGTTCTATATTTCCATTTAGACCCCCATCATTTTCAAAATAATATTTGAAATTCTTTCCATATTCATCCTTCCAAATTAAAGATTGTATTAAATCTATATTGCTCACCATTATAAAATATCTTGTTATTAAAGAATTTCTCTTTAAATTCCAAACATCAATTAATATATCAATTATTTATTATTGATAATGTATATACATATATATATATATAATTATTTAAATATATATATATATATATATAACATTTAATAATTTAATAACAATGCAACATTGAAAAGCCGAAATTCATATAACAGATAAAATTCGATTTCATGTAACATAAATGTTTTAACATAAAAATAAAAAAAAATAAAAAAATAAAAAATACACAAGGAAATATTTGAATGATGCCCCAACCTTGCTGCAATACTCAGTACCTGCGGTCGTAGGCACTGCGTCGACAGCGTGTACGTAGTACCTCTGTCGTTGCAGACCTACGATGGTAGGCCTCTGCCTTCCGTAGGAATGGGGTACAAATCGTGCCCAAGCAAATGTTAATATATTTTATAAACATTGTTTCAAACGTCGATTCGCAATATGAATTGCATCGCGATTTATTAAGTTTTCCCCACTGCGATTTACCAATCGATCATTTAGTGAATTATATATATACATATGTATATATATATCAGTATATATATGTATGTATATATATATATGTTTATATATATATATGTTTATATATATATATATGTATATATATATATATATATATGTATATATATATGTATATATATATATATATGAAAATCCAAATATATAAACATGTATGTTTTTCCACAAGGAATTATATCCACAATTTAAGAATTTCCTATAAAATATTTGCACTCTAAATTCATTCAATTGACTTTCTAATGGATTTGGCTATAAATTTAAACCCTAGCCCCGTGATCTCTTTAGATCTATGCATATAAGGTTTCTCAAAATCAATTTAACTACCCATAATGAAAATGCATACAAGTAAAATAAGAAAATCTTCAAAAGACATATGGAAGACACAAAGAAGACAGAAAATGCATGATGCAAAAATAGCATAAATAAAATCACAAGAATCTACTCGGATTCTGATGTTAATTTGCTCTTTCTCAGAAAACCCACAGAGCAAGCTCCCTTCTTCAGAGTTCTCGAATCCTCCATTGCTCCAATTGCACTCCAAACGCTATGTCTAAGCTTCTAGGAATGCTTGAATATAAAGAGGTCTCAAGAAACATCTATAATGCTTCTAGAAATAGCTAAAAGGTGTCACCAACTAAGCATGGGTCTTTTCCAACCTTCTAGATGGGTCATAAGGTTGTAGACACCATGTACTTAATTGATGCACTAACCTCCATGTTGTTGACACATGAGAAATAGAAAAGTGCATTAATTCTGATGCAAGCTTATAACTCCAATTCACTTTTTATATAATTTCCATTTAAATATTTATAACTTTCATTTTAATTTTTATAACTTTTATTATTATTATTAATTTATTAATTTATTATTATTAATTTTAATTTATAATTTTCTTTTATTTAATTCCTTTTCCTCAATTAATTCTCATTTAATTAATTATAATCAAAATATCAAATAACATGATATTTTATATTAATTTTTCTCAAATAATTAATTTATTAATTAAATCTATTTATTAAGACTTAATTAATAGAAAATTCACCATAGACCTCCAAAATAAAATATGAAAACCCATTGTACAACAATTCACACAAAATCAGTCTAAAGGGTTAAAAATCACGAATCATGTCATCTGACACATTCGATGGGTAAAATATCTAGATACTTGTCCTACCTCACTAGGACAATTGGCTTAAGGATTTGGGATTTGGACTTGAGAATTTATCTTCCTTCTCTTATCATTGAGATAGTATAATAGGGTATGCTCATCCTGGCAATTCAGGGAAGTTGATACCCGGTACCTGCAACCTACAAAAAAACCATGCATGTACATATAATATATATATAATGCTAAGCTAAACAAACAATGGCAAGAAGTGGTTCATCGTGTAGATCCCGACTAAGTAGGTGACTATGACTCCCTTCCTTCACCACATCAGAAACACCATACAATAAGAAAAAATGCACACCATACACATGCAAGTATGGGGTAAGTATCCATAATAAAACACATGAGATAATAACCATCAACTAATCATCAATAATATCTGAAAACAATATAATGATCATCATGTATGCATGAAACATCTAAATAATCTCATCACATAACCTCTGAATCCATAACATAATGTCTGATAGTCTCAAAACAGTACCACTAATCCATCAACATAAAACTAGTCCATCATAGTCTGATAATAATAGCAACAATATGTCCAGAAAAGATGTGAATGAGGGTAGGCACTACAAAATATCAAAGATCATGATATTATATTAATTTTTTCTAAATAATTAATTTATTAATTAAATCTATTTATTAAGACTTAATTAATAGAAAATTCACCATAAACCTCCAAGATAAAATATGAAAACTCATCATAGAACATTCCATACAAAATTAGTCTAAAGGGTTAAATATCACAAATTATGTCATCTGACACATTTAGTGGGTACAATATCTAGATACTTGTCCTATCTCTCTAAGACAAGCGGATTAAGGGTTTGAGATTTGGACTTGAGAATTTATCTCCCTTCTCTTATCATTGAGATAGTGTAATAGGGTACACTCATCCTGGTAATTCAAAGAAGTCAATACCCAATACCTGCAACCTGCATAAAAACCATGCATGTACATACAATATATATATGCTAAACTAAATAGGCAATGGAAGGAAGTGGTACATCGTGTAGATCTTGACTAGTAGGTAACTATGACTCCCTTCCTTAACCACATCAAAAATGTTATACATAAGAAGAAACACGCACACCATACACATGCAAATATGGGGTAAGTATCCATAATAAAACACATGATAATAAACCATCTAGTTAATCATCATTAATAACTAAAAGAAATGTAATGATCATCATGTAGACATGAAATAATCTCATCATAGATCAACTGAATCCATAACATAAGGTTTGATAGTCTCGGAATAATACTACTAATCCATCAACATAAAACTAGCCTAACATAGTCTGATAATAATAGCAACAATGTGTCCAGAAAGATGTGAACGAGGGTAGGCACTACACTGGAACTATATCTTCAATTCATACCTCAAGCAGTTCCAAATGAAAGAAAGTAGAAAATCCAAATCAGTATTTGAGATACAAAGGGATCACATGAAATAAGGTCATACCAAGCAAGGTTGGTCATAGACTCAACTGAGCTAGGTCAGGAGTAATAAAAGTTTTGTTCAGTCAGTGAGTCACAAGCTTTTATCAAGCAAGAGAGTGGATGATAGTCCATCATGCACTATGTCATTATGGTACCAAGCATTAATCGACAATTTTCATCAAAAAGGGTAGAATTTGACTTCATTTTTCACCGTGACTTCAAAATACACAAAGCAGAGTGATTCTAGGTGCATCCAAGCAATTTTGAGCAAATTTTGAGCAAAGAATTTGTTCAAAAAATATCTCTCATTTATTGAGTAACCATGGCATCCAAAAGTAGCAGCAGCAGTAAGACAAAAAAAGGATCTAAGATGTTGGTAAAAGGTATGGAATGGAAAGCGTCAAAATTCAAGGTAGTATCAATAGTTGTAGAGTCACTGGACCCTAATGGAGCTCAATCACAAATTCCTCCTAAGGTACTTCTAATTAATGACATTCGTACTCATTTTGAGTGTTCTATTCAAGAAATTGGAACCCTAAAGATGGATAGTGCCCTAGGAGAAATGTGTATTGATGGTTTACTGAAACCCAAGCACAAACATCTAGAGACCAAAGGATTAACCCAAAATTAAGTGGATTAGGTATATTCTTAGTCATGTGCATAATGGTCAATTGTGGCTAGAATAGCCTATATTGATCATGAAGAAAATGATACATAAGATTGCAGGTCTCTATATGTTGAGCAAAGCCAAAACTACCAAAACCCTTGGTTTGGATGAACTTCAAAAGATAACCCTAGCCAAGTGGGATAGTAGAGGTCTAAAGATTAGCACTATTTCTAACATTGAATTAAGATTTGGCTTTCAAATCATTGCTCACAAGATTTATAGTTTCAATCATTTGAACAATGTGCCATGTGAGGCAATTGATTTGGCATATAAGATTGTAAAGAAGAATTTGGAATTTGATCTATCAGAGTTACTGTTGAAGTAGTTAAAAAAAATATGGATAGTATCAGGACTTCATAGAACAACCTTTACAAATTTGGTTCTTTGTTAACATATCTTTCCTTTTATGTTCAAAATTTTTTCCATCAAAAGGTTTAGTTGTATGGAGGAAAGACACTCCAATTTTGTATTAGATTAATGAATTCATTATAGAAATGGGTGAAAACTATGATAGCATTATGGATAATTACTTTGAAGTTTTCAAGGATAAGATGAACAATAGGTTCAAGATTCCTTCCAAGTTAGTTGAAGACTACAAAGATGATGTATGTTTTATGGTTTATTGTGATAGAGTGTATATTTAGGTAGTTAGGCCTAGAATTACATGGGTGAAAACTCTTCCATATGATTTTAACATTGATGAGATGAAAGATATCATTGAAGCATTGGTCAACGAGCTAGTAGATCTTAAGGAACCTATTTTGGAGCCAATGAAGAGGCCAAAGCTAGAATTGAGCTTGAAATCAAGCTAACCTAGGCTATGAGAAAAGGAAAGAGGAAGGTAGCCAAGTTGAAAAATTTAAGTGGCCCTTTCATGCTTATTGAGGGAAAAGGAGAGTATGAAGAAGAATCAGAAGAAGAAGAATAGGAATCTGAGAATGAAGTAGAGTAAGTGAAAAAGAAGGGCAAGGTAATAATTACCAAGCCACCCAAGGCCTCCATAGCTATATTCACAAGGAGATAGTGAAGTTGTGATGTTAAGCCTCCTCCCACATTTCAAGAAATACTCAATCAATTGAGAGTAGGTGTTGGAATTGATAACTTCAAAGCACTCAAGTATGAATCTAAAACTCTAAAAAAACAAAAGAAGGTTGAAGATTTGATCATGGATAAAATAGGAAGATGGAAATTATCTCCTAATAAATTTTCTTCACAAATGCCTGCAAATTATTAAACAAAGTCAAGGTTAGGTGGCAATCAACTAAATAGATAGCTAAAGACACATTTGAACAAACCTTGAGAAAACTATTATCAAATCTTTGAAATGTAGAGGTCAAGGTAGCTATGAAAAAGAATGAAGGTAAAATGATGATGAGATTTCATACTTGTCTGATTTTGATAAAAGAAATTAAGCATGTGGTCAAGGATACCACAACTATGTGGGAATCCATCTATCATCTGCACAAGCCTGGTGAAGATCCAATAGAAATCAAGGATAATGATGATGATTATGAAGAGGATAACACTCCATGTATCACTTTTGATGTTGAATATTATCAGGCATTGAAGGATGACGATGAAGAGAATGAGGAAGAAGCTAATGAGGAAGACAAGGAAGGAAATGAAGAAAGTGATCCACTGAGAATAGAAACACAAGTTATAGCCTCCCTTCCCCACTCTCCACCTAAAATTATTACATCATCTGGGTTGGATTCAGCTTTAGCAACTATGATTGCAACCACATCAGATACATCATCTGTTCAATCATTATTTGCTACCTCACAACTCTAGGTATCTGCAATGGAAGTGTCTACCACTTCATCTACCAAGCTACAAACCTCTTCATCAGACCCTAAGTCATCTATTTCCATAGTAGAAGCATCTAGTTCTATAGTTGTGCCAACTTCATTAGTAGCATGTATAGTAAGTTTACCACCATGTTCATCAATTTTGACTACTACAACTTTTATAGCATCAACTTCTATTCTAGTCAGTCCTTCTATTGTAAGTACTCCAATTTGTGCTCCAACTATTGTTACTTCATTTTTGGTTAGCACATTAGTTTTTGATTCAATTAGTACTTCTTTTAGTTTTCCTTTAGTTGGACCCATTCAATTTTTTACTACAAGCCCAACTATCTCTACTATTTTTTCTATTCCTAAGTCCAAGATAGTAAGGTCAGAAGTTGAACCAAGGACACCCCTAAAAATTCTACTTATTGGGAAAGAAATTGATGATGATATTTATTTGTACAAGGAAATTTTAATTTCTAAGTTGGATCTAGATACTTCTACAAGTGATAAAATGAGACTAGTCAGCCAACTTTTGGAGCAAAAGACAAAGTAGAAACAACTAAGAGATGAAAGAGATGGAGAGTTTACAATAATTAAAAATGCTAAGAATATAATAACATAAGCTATAGGTGTTCACGTGGATTCATCACAACACATTTTTTTACAATTGGAAGAAGAAATCAATAAGTTCAATTAGGATACATCTGGCCAAGAAAAGACAATTGAGAAGGTAGAGAAAAAGTTTGATAATAAGGTGCTTGAGCACATTGCCATAAAATAGGTGGAACTATCTTCAATTTTGAGAAATCTTGAACATTCTTTTTCCAATGTGACATCACTTTTTGCTAATCTTTTTGATGTTAGTAAGTATACCAAGGAAATAAAAGAGAAACTCAATAAGATTGATATAGATATGAAGGTAAGTTCTCAAAGGCTACATCTTGACCTCATTTCAAGCTCATCACATCACATCAAGGCGAGATTTTTTTTAGATATGAAAGTAGAATTTCTAAGAGAGAAATATAAGATTAGGTCCACATTGATAGATATCCAAAATATGATCCTTCCAATTATGCACACAATGCAGACACATATTGTATATTCAAAAACATTGGTCTAGGATAACAATTTTTCCATAGCAGATCATATGATTGAAATTCTTGCTAAAGTTCAAGTGGCACTCTCCACCTACAAAATTTTTCAAGACAACTAGGATAAGACATTGGCTCTTATTCTCAAGGTACACTTCAAATTTCTCTCACATTTTGGTGTCTCTATTTGAATATAT
This sequence comes from Cupressus sempervirens, assembly GCA_028749045.1. Lineage (NCBI taxonomy): Eukaryota > Viridiplantae > Streptophyta > Pinopsida > Cupressales > Cupressaceae > Cupressus > Cupressus sempervirens. The sequence goes on from CM053791.1 coordinate 276,472,646, forward strand.
TGCACAACTCTTTTGTATTATTGTCAAAAAAGGGGGAGTAAGAGAGATAAGAGACTTGTGGAGACAATAAGGGAGAAGATAGATTTATTTATATACAAAATAAAAAGGAAGAGAAAGACTATGTATATATTATGTCATATGTATGGGGGAGATATGTGAGATATGTATATACAATAGCTTTACAAAGATCAATTTTGAAAAATCAAAATCAATATGTTAGTAAGGCTTATAAGTGTTTTTGTCACTAATAAAAAAGGGGGAGATTGTTGGCATTATGTTGTGTTTTTCATTAGTGACAACACTTATTCAATTCTATATAGTTACCAAGCTCATCACTTACTCTATAGTTTATATTGAGCATTCAGTGGTTGTCAAGTGAGTTCATTAATTAAGTAGTTCACACTGAGCATTCTTGAAGCTACTGAGTGAGTGTGTAGTTCAATAGTGTTTACTGAGTAGGCAATGTTCACTAAATAGATAGTGGTCACTGAGCTTCACAATGTCTATCGAGTCATAAATTTGTGTGATGTGAAGCCAATGTCTACTGAGTGATGGATGTGTAGTGTTTATCGAGTGAAAGCAAGGTAAACAAAGGATTCAATATCTACTGAGTGACACTATATCTACTAAGTCTCCAATGTTTACTGAGTTCAAAGCTACATTGTATGATTAGTATGGACCAAGCTTCTACTTCTACTAAGTGCATGATGATGCTAAGTAATGTAGTGGACACTGAGTATCAGAAGTTCACCAAGTTAGCTTATAGAACCTAAGTTTCTACTATTTGGCTAACATAGTAATATTTTGTTTACTTGTGTTTTAGGCAACCTTGTAATTGTAAATATTGGAATGGTATATATGTAATGTATTGCATCATTTGCAATGTGTGCATGAGAGCATTAAGCAATGGATATGTAATGTTTTGATAAGAGTGAATGTGAATTAGTAGTAGAGTATTTAGCAAGGTCTACAAGAAGTAGTAAAGTTATATCAATCATAAGAGGTGATCTATACTTCAAGGATCTAATTAGAAATCAAGTTGTAAGTTAGATCCACTATTTCATCCTGATAAGTGAATCAATTTTTTGAATCCTTTAACAAGGTAGACTTAACAGTCCTTTTTTAAATCTCTTAACCAAGTGCATGCTTCATTGTGTGTTTGTAAAACCTCTAACAAAGTGGATCTAGCAGTCCAAATTGCTCTTAACAGGGTAGATTATCAACATTGGTCAATGTAAGCCCTAATAGGCCAACTTTATATTGTAGTAATAAAGTTTTGTGGGTATCTTTCCCACCCCAGTTTCACTTTCTATTTAAAAGCTTTTTGGGCCACCAAAATTCTATGTTCATGTGTTATGATTGTTTATCTTTCTTATGCATGTAGTAGATTAGATGAATTAATTATGAATGGACTAAGTGTTGAATTAATTTAAAGTTTTTGAGGTTACTAATTCACCTTTCTCCTCTCAGTAACCTAGCTAGTCTTGATTATTTCCAACACTTTATTGATGGAGTAGTTTAGAGATAGCCAGTGTATATAGAAAAAGGGTTAAAGGTCTATGAGTTTTTCCTTTGTGAGTAACATGACTCAAAAAGTTGTAAACAAGAAGGATTTCATAAGAAAAAAGAAGAGAAAAGGCTGCTCTAGAGGGTTATAAAGATAGACAGGATTAAAGAAATTGAGAAGGATGAGAGTGAAAATCTATGGACAAGGGATAATTCAAAAATGGAGAATTTTATGATGTTGAAAATAAGAGAAAATAATTGTCAAGATCAAAGGTCTAGGGAAAGCATGATTTTGGAAGTGGTTCAAGAAAAAGTATTAGATATGGAAAGTAGTGAAGGCTCCAAAAAAACACCACAAAGTGAAAAAAAATAGTCAGGAAGATTGTTAGAGATAGTTGGTGAGTGAGGCCATCAATATAAGGAGGGAACCAAGGCTAAGGGAAGTTAGGGAGGAAAGGGTGGAAGACAAAATGTTAGAAAAAAATGAAATAATGGTTAGCAAGTAGAGGGAACTCAAAAACCCCAGGAGGAAGGATTTCAGATAGTAATGGTGTCAGAAAGGCCAAAAGAATCAAAAAGGGAATGAGAGGAGAATGAAGGGTATATGATTGGGTAGGATGGAGAAATAGAGGTGGGGAATTGGTGAGTGTTTTAAGGATATTGAAATCTCTCCAATAAAAAACTTGAAAGATAGATAAGAGTAATCAACCTTAGAGGAGAGTCTAAATGAGGAGGGAGACAAAAGGGATGTAGATAGTTACGAAGACTTCTTTGGGATGGAGGAAAATATGATCCTAAAATAAAAGAAAACTATAGAGAAATCAAAAAGTAAAAAACATAAAGTAAATATTGGAGAGAGCCAAAATAGGGGAAAAAGAACCATCAATTCATTGGTCTAGATAGCAGGAAGTGCCAGAGGTCAAAGTAAATTGAAAATAAGAAGAGGAAAGATCCATTTCCTATCATGGAATGTTAAGGGCTACAATGCCCTTAACAAAATACACTTGATTAGGAGAGGCCTAGATCAAGAAAAAACAAATGTAGTGTTAAGACAAGAAGCAAAGATAAAGTTGGATGATTTGGAAGGGATGAGGAGAACATTTTTTAGATGGGAAAGTGAGTGGACGGTTGCAGAGGGAGCCTCAAGAGGAATGTTTATTTTATGGAATAAGGAGATAGTGAATAGAATTGTAATATAGATGGGTAGAAATTGGCAGTGGTTAAAAATATCCTCAAAATAATTAGGATATGAATTCAATGTCCTTAATGTATATGGCCCAATATAGAGTAGAGAGAAAAAAGAAATCTAGAAAATACTAATAGAAATGTTGGAAATCTTACTAGATGAAATCACTATAGTAGGGGGTGATTACAATGCTATCTTATACCCAAAAGAAAAAATGTAGTAAGGGATGGTAGTCAACTATAAAAGAGGACTTATCAACCTTTGTTATGGAAAATGGACTTATCAATATTCCCTTCAAGAAGGGAAATTTTACATGGAACAACAGGAAGCAAGGGTTTGTAAATATTGCTGAAAAATTTCATAGGTTCCTTTTAGGGAGAGACTAGACAAGAGTTGATTGGTTTGTTGATGCTGAAATTCTACCTATTCGTGGATCAGACCACTTCCCTATTATTCTAAGAATACAAGAAGAACTTACTCTTGATTGATACCCTTTCAAATTTGAAGCAATGTGGTTGAGGGTGGATGGATTTAAGGAGATGGTAGAAAATTGATGGAGGGAAGCACCTGAGTGGGATAAAAACAAGGCCTTTAAATTTTTTAAGAAGCTTTAATATATAAAAGGAAAACTAAAGGTGTGGAATAGAGAATCTTTTTAGAACATATTTAAAAGAAAAGGGGAAGTGGAAATAGAACTTAAAACTTTGAATGAAAAGATAATTTAAGAAGGGATGAATGAGGATGATTTCAAAGAAGAAAAGAGGCTAAAAAAAGAGTACGTTGAGACCCTACTAAGAGAAGAGGTTTTCTAGAGGAAAACATCAAGAGACACATGGCTAGAAGAAGGGGATAGGAATACAAAGCTCTTTTATAATTCAGTTACAATTAGAAGAGCCCACAATAAAATTGATTCAGTAAAGAATGAATAGGGTAAGGTGATTAGTGATGCAAAATTGATAAAGAAAGTGATAGTAGATTTTTTCAAAGATAGAGGTAGAGTTGAGGAAGGGGAGGAGGCTTTAGATGAAGAAGTTTTAAAGTGCATTTAGAAATGTATTCCATATGAGTAAAATGCAAGTTTAAATGCTAAAATATCCAAGGAGGAAGTGAAAAATGCATTATGGGGTCTGGGAAAAGACAAGAGTCTAGGGCCTGATGACTTTATAGGTAGTTTTTTTAGACTTATTTGGGAGTGTATAGAAGAGGAAACATGGGAGATGGTAGAGGACTCTAGAAGAGGGGTGTTTGTTCTAAAAGATTTGAATAATACTTTTATTGCCTTAGTTGCAAAAAGAATGAATCTAATTTCTTTGATGATTTTAGAGCAGTCTTTTTATGTAATACTATGTATAAAATCATCTCAAAAGTAGTTTACAATAAGCTTAAAGGGGTACTAAATGATGGAACATCACAGGAACAAAGTGGGTTCTCTCCAAAAAGATCAATTTTTGAAGGGGTGATTGTTGCCCATGAACTAGTCAATTTGACTAGAACAAACAAACTCAACAAAATGATGGTAAAGCTATATATTAATGACCTTATGATGAGGTAAATAGAGTTTTTTTGTTCAAAGTTCTAAAAATATTTGGTTTTAAGGAGGATTGAATTTGTTGGGTAAAGGGATGTTTAAACTCTATAAGGTTCTCAATGCTAGTTAATGGCAATCCTCAAGTTTTTTGAGTTAGAAAAAGGCATTAGGAAAGGTGACCCTCTATCACCTTTCCTATTTATAATTTTGACTAAAGTGTTAGGGAGGCTAATTAAAGATAGAAGAGTTAGATGTCTATGGAAAAAAGTAAAGGTGGCAAGGGGAGTGGACCAAATTCCACATCTATAGTTTGTAGATGACACTTTTCTTATGGGGGAAGCTTTATAGTAGGAAGCTAGAATGATGAATTTTTTTTGGAAATCTATGTGAAAGTATCAGGACAAAAGATAAATTGGGCAAAGTCTAATTTTTTTTTTTTAACACCCCTCTTTATAGAAGAAGAGCTATTGGAAAAATTCTAAATATAAAGCAAGGCAATCTTCTAAGCAAGTATTTCGGCATCCATTTATTTCAAGGGAAAAATAAAAGTGAAGTTTGGAAGGGATTGGAAAAAAATGTCTAAGGAAGATGGAAGGATGGAGGGGTAAGTGGTTGACTTCTACAGGAAGGATCTTGCTGCTAAAATTTGTTATTTTCATTGTTCCTTTTTTCTTAATGATGTGTTTAAAAATTACAAAAAAGGTGATTAATTTAGTGGAAAGGTAGATGTGGAAATTCTTCTAGAGTGGGCCAGAAGAGGAGGAAAAGTGACCTTTACTTAAATGGGAAAAAATATGCAAGCCCAAGAAGTTTGGAGGTGCAAGAATTAGAGACTAGAAAAAAATGAATACAAGTTTAGGGGCTAAGTTGGTGTGACAAATGGAAAATGATGCAGAGTAAATGTGGATTGGGATTCTTAAAGCCAAATATTTGGATTCTATTGAGAATATAAGGATTGTAACTATTCAAAATCCAATTAGAGGTTCTACGATGTAGAACTTTATTCTTTCATTCAGACATGTCATAACATACCATATTTCATCAGTCATAGGTAATGGTAATAGGAAAAAGTTTTGGGAGAACCCATGGAATGGAAACATATCCTTAGATGAGGAAATAGGTAATAGAGATATGAAACATATATTATGTGATTTGTGGGGTAGGAGAGAAATTATAGGGAGGAAATTGAAGGTATTTTTGGGAAAAAATGTAAGTGGAAATATTGGAGAGTGGAGGGCCTAGAACAACAACAATCCCTAAGGGGGATCTTTAAGAAAAGAAAGGTTTGCATAATCAATAAGATAACATTAGTTGGTGTGCAATAGCTTTGGGTAAAATTTCAATTAAGCTTGGTTATGAAATATTAGACACTAAGGTGGAAGAATGTTTTAAAGCTAGGGATTTGTATTGGAGTAAAGAAATCATCCCAAAGGTTGGAGCTAAAGGAAAAGAAAATTCTAAAACCAATAAAAGAGAAGAAGCAATTAGTGTAGCTCCTGAAAAAGGTTGGCTAAAAGTAAATTTTGATGGGGCTTCTAAAGGAAACCCAAGGAAATTAGGTGTTGGATGCATTATTAAGGACTATTTAGTGGAGACAATGGCATACAGAGCATTAAGGTTGCAGGATGGGACAAATAATGAAGTAGAGTTCCAATCAGCATTGTTAGCATTAAAATGTGTAAAAGTATGTGGAGGGAAAAAATTTATTTTAGAAGGTGATTTGATGGTGGTTGTGCAAGCTATGACGAAATGAATAATTTAATTCATGCATGTCACCTAGGAAATTTTTTAGTGTGAATTATGGAAGCGTTAAATGGATTTGAGGAATTCCAAATATGTCATGTTTTTAGAGAAGAAAATAGAGATACATGTGCTCTTTCAAAATGGGTGGTAGGTTTAATAATGATGGAAGGCCAATTTTTGAAACTTGTAGCTGTTGGGAAGGATTGGATGAAGAGGTTTTTGGCATTTATTAAGTGGTGCTCTGTTTAAGATTGGTCAAATTCTTTTTAGAAATGATAGAAAGAGGATTGACATCATAAAGGACTGATATACAATTGATGGATAGATATGGAAAATTGGCAATAAATGGTTTCATCATGACAAGAGGTGAAAAAAGGGTTTTCTTGATTTGTATAAAAGGTTGATGGGATGGTTCCTTTAGTGGGAAAGCACTAAAAGCAATATATACTAATGGAAAAAATTTATTCTACCATTTGAAAGTGAATTTAAAGAAGTGATAGTGAATGAATTGAAATTGGGAATGGAGGTGAAATTTACCTTCAAAACTATCAGACAACAGAAGGCTTTGTTCAAACTAGTGCAAGACAAAGCCCAATGCCAAGAGTGATGGAAGCCATTAAATAGACAATTAGGGAGCTATTTGAAAACTCCTCCCATCATTGGAAGATAAATGTGGATAAAGCAACAATAATAATGGCATGGGGGCTAGAGATAGAAAGCCCAGTGGATGAAGTGGAGTGGGTGATGAAAATTTATTTCCAAATGATTTAATTGTGGGAATGGAATCCCTGTTAGAATGGGCATGGTCGAAAAAAGGCTTTGACTATAGTGAATGTTATGAAAATTATGAAGAAGGAATGAGAATTGGAAGGGTGGGCTTTTTGTAGTGGCCAATAGGGGTCGATAAGGAAGGTTATAAAGCCATGATAAAGTTGGCATGGGCTAAGTTGCTGGTGGAAATAGGAATCTTTCTAGACTAGATCAGTCAAAGGGTAAGGGGTTTTTTCATTGCTCACCCAAGAAGGTGGAGAAGTGTGGGTGGAAGAAGGATTAGGAGGATGGATAGGCTCAAATTCCTAGTGAGGGTGGAAGAGTGATGAAGGAGGAGAAAGTAAATTGGCCATTTTTGTTTGAATATTTTGTTTGGATTTCGAAGGAAGAGGACGAATGAAATTTCTAAAAAAAACTTTTGAGGATGGATAGTAGAACAAAAGAAATGATGTATACTAATGAAGTGATAAAAATGCAATTTTTGAGGGCAATTTTTGGAAGACCAAGGAGAACAATGTAAAGAGACATGAGAATGAAAGAGGTTAAGGTGAAAGCAAAGTACAAAGTAATGGAAAGGAAAGTGGAAAATAGAAAAAGTATAGTGGAACAGGTGGCAGACTCTCTACTCACTTCTGATGTTAATGTCGAGGGCCAATTATGAATTACCAAGATGCATACATTTTAAGTTTATTAAGGTATATGGCTTAGGAGGAAGATAGAAGTTTAAATATGTATAGAAAGATGGTTTCTTGAGATGAAACTTGTATGTGCAAAGAAGGCTATAATTTAAAGCCCAAATGTAATATTGTAAAAATGATATTTTAATAATATAAAAATGTATTACTAACCAAAAAAATAAACTTGTATATAGTTCCTGACTAATTTCAAATATACAATAGAATTTTATCCAAAACAAAGATAAAACATTATTGCAAATAAATAGAAACAATAGAATACCTTAGAGAGGAATAATTTGAGGCAATCCCATAGAAAATATTTCTTTCAAATACTTCATATACTACAACTAATTTTCATAAATCAATGAGTTTGACTTTAAAAAATACACATGAATTTGAATAGTAATAGATTATCATGATTTGACATAATTCAAAGAATACCACCTAATTTTCATAAATTTAACAATTAAAACCATAAAAAATACCTTGCAATCAAGTAAACTTGCTAATGCAAAATTGTAGATGTGAATGACAATGTAGCATTGATTTGATAAACTTGATTTGATTGACTCAAAAAGTAGCTTCATTGGTAAATCTAAACCTCAAAATATCTAAAACATAATAATCAAGAAAAAAATCTACCTTTGAAGCACAATGAGCAGTTGCAACCCCATATGTTACCATGGTCTACCTTAATTGTGTTTCATGAGAAGTTATGAACATGAGCTTTCTATGTATTGAAAAAATTTTAGTCTCCTCAACACTACTATCTTCTTCTTTCAATGCTTCCTCATTTTGACATGGAAGGAAAGGGTTCTCTAAGCTCTCAAATATACAAATATCTACAATTCTTGTCTAGCCAATAGTAAGCACAAGTGAGATAAATCCCAACAACATCAATTCTTCAAGTGATTTAGAAGAAATCAACCTAAATACTTTAATTATGTTATTTACATCGGATCATGCTTTCTCATGATGTTATCTTTCTCTAATTTATATGATGAATCATAGAATACAATCAAAGACGTTGATGTAAAAATAACAACACAATCAAATACAAAACCATAAATGATAGGTTCATATTAATTGTGGAAATCTTCTTATTCTTAGAAGGCTATTTATTATTCATTAGAATCAAGTTCATATGAACCTTGATGGAAAGATAACAATATAACTTAATATAATTTTCTTAGATTGAATATAGCATTAGCAAATCATTCACCTTCTTTGATCTTATCTAGTGCTTTTCTCAAGGATTTGTTTTTGCATTTCTTCAACCACTGCATTTGAAATACACAAAAAACATTTTAGTTAATTATGGTCTCAATTTATCATAGTTTTTGGGCTACGCAAATTATTTCTAGATTGAATTTTATTAATTTTATGTATTGAAATTCTAAATTACATTTTATGATCCATAATCGTGTTATGTTTCTATTGTGGTTAAAATTTTGTATCAAAACTTTCCATCGTTTCATGCTCTAAAATGAGGATACGATTTGATTATATTGAAAAGAATTAATCAACATTATAGATCACACTAATTTGATCATTACATTGGAATATGATTCAATTGTGTTGAACCTTTTCATCAATGTGTTAGATCCACTCTTGGGATTCATCTTAGAGTGTGTGTGTGTATATATATATATATATAATTTTATTTTCTAGCACTCTATCATTCTAGTGATAATCTATAAAATGTAATGCAAATACTTCTACACAATCAAATCCAAAAGTTATATGTACTTTCTATTTCATTTCAAACATACAATAGAATTGTATCCAATGCAAAGATAAAACATGATTGCATATAAATAGAAACAATAGAATACTTTAGAGAGGAATAATTTGAGCCAATTCCATGGAAAGCTATTCTTTCAAATACTTCATATATTGCAACTAAATTTCATTAATCAATGCTTTTGGCTTTAAAAAGTACACATGAATTCTAATAGAAAAATTGTAGATGTGAATGACATCATACCATTGATTTGATAAACTTTTTAATGCCACTTTGAATAGAGAATGCATGTGAAGCTATGTTGTATATGCATTGCCTGAAACTAAGAGATTCACATAGTTTGTTGTAATGCAATCATATTTTAATGTTGACCATCATTTTATTTCAAGAATAGTTTAATATTCTCTACTAATCAAGGCCAACCATGTGAAGGTGGAAGCTCATTTTTCCCCATCTCCCCCACCCCCTAACATCTAAATTCCCTTTTAATATCTAAAATTCATTCATTCTATTAATAAAATGTAATGTTCATGAATTATCACATAATAACATTCATTAATAGATAATTTTTATTAGAAGATTCATATTAACATTAAAACATAAGATTCATTAGAACATTCACATGAAAATTCAATAGAAAGATATATGCAGGATCATGGTCAACCAAACTATGCTCTTAAGTGGCAATAAAAAAAAGAAAATCAAGGTTATGTCAACTTGACGTGCAATTTTCTACTTGTTATTAAATTTATATCAAAAAGTTGAGGGAAAAGAATCTCTAGAAAATTGAATCTACTTTCTAAATGACTAGGACTTATCTCAAAATAAAATAAAATTGATTGGTCAAAATTTTGAATTTTAATGCAATATTACAAAAATTTCAGAACAAAAATAAAAAGTAGACGTATATCTGACCACCTTAATCAAAATCAAATGATAATATTTTTTAATAATATTCTAGATATAAGTAGTAGACTCATGCCTGGATGTGACACATATTTTTGGGTATTTTTATTCTAAATAAATAATAATTAATTAATTTTTGACTTTAGTATTTTTGGAATAAAAAAACTCTCGTGTCTGACCACTTTAACTAATTCAAAACTTCGCAAAATTCATTTTTTCATTTTTTTCCCTTATAGTAGAAGAAACATAGAATGTGATGCATCATTTGGATTTTAAAAATGTTGTACCATTTGAAAGTTATAGTTTTTTTGTCAAGTAGTGTGTCAGTCAGCATTTTATACGTATTTCCATTAGAAAATAAGTAATAATTACTTTCTAAAATCATAATTTGACAAACCTTACATTTATGGAAAGATAAAATTTTTTTTAACAAACTATTTTCATTTCGTCAAATTTTGGTAAAAAAAAAGTCGTCAGCTACATGTTTGAAGTAAAAATCACATAAAAACAAGCCAAAAACACATTTTAAGGATTATTTTAAAGTTGACCATATGGGTTTGGTATCAAAAGATATTGTAGACCTTATAAAGATATTACATTTTTTCATTTAGTATTAAGGTGGGTGGGAAAAAAGTTAGAATAAATTTTTTAATGGTTTGAGATATTTCAAAACTACAATTTTTTCAGATTGCCACTTTTTGGCACACCATGATCTTGCACATACCCAGAACATAAATAAAACATTAAGACATAAACATCAGTCATTATCAAATAAGTTACATAAGTTCACATGAATTATTTTTTTTGTCGTTCCCTATATTGTTGCTGAGCCATATCCATCTCATCATCAATATTTTATTTCACCAGTAGATGTGCACTCATTGTCCTTTGTAAAGGTGGATCCTCTGCAATAATAAATAAAAGGGTTAACTTGTAAAAATTTGAGACTTTAAAGATTTCAAAGAACATTGTAGCACTCTTTACCTTGTCTAACAACATCATCTTTCATATCATCTTGGACCTCAACATGTTCATCAAGAACAACCTCTGCATCCCTTGCAACTACACTACAAGATGTTTTCTTAATCCCAATACATATTATAGTTAAATTTGTATTACTACACCAAATTAAATTTAAAATGTTTACTTGTGTTAATAATTCAAAAATAAAAAATCCAATCAAAAAATATATACCTTGAGTACTACGAGCCACATTTCAATTGCTGCCTCCATGATGATTGACTAATGTATCAAGATTGGTAGGCTATACTCAAATGTAAATAATTAGTGCATTTATCAATAATATATACATGTAAAAAAAAGAAAAATATTGAGAAATGTTAATCATTAATTTTAATATATATAAATATATTCACTTTAATGTTTTAAGAAAATATATAATCATTGTTTCCATACTTATAAAAAATACAATGACTTATATTTTTGGAACTTAATATCAAATACAGTTATTGTTAAAGTATTCAATTTGAAATAAAATGATAGATCCAATAGAAGAACCTCGCACACCCATTGTTTGGAATCATTTAGCCATGGTTGTATAGCCTTGAATGTAGGCTAATTTCTTGTCCTCTTCAAAGGTTTTTTTTTTTTTAAACTCTACAGGTTACATTTTTCTTGGTATCATGATTTTTTTTTGTAATTGATTTCATCAAGACCAAATTTTTCATAATTTATAAATATTTGCATATAAATTTTCATTTACTTATAACTCATGTAGCAAGTTTTGAATATACACCTAAGCCAAGCTTGTGATGCTTGTGCTTCTCTTTTCTTTCCTTGGTTGTCTTTGATGTGTCAAGAAACCTATGTAAAGTTTGAAATATGTTAGATCATATAAGTATTAAGATTAATTATTACATAATTTTATTCTTAATACTATGACATACCTTCTTTCCTTGGGTGGTACCGTTTCTCCATCATCTATTACTTTTCTCTCAGTAGTATCCTTATTGAGATTCTCCCACTCAATTATAGGAATATAGGGTGGCAATTATAACAAGGATTATTTTTCATTTATGTAATGTATTTGTATCTAATATACATCAAATCTTGGCCTACTTTCTCAAGGAGTGCAAGCCTTTGAAAGATGTTGGGTCCAAAAAGTGTTGCCATGATATCAATGAATTTATCAACTCTTTGGTCTATAAATTTGACCTTTTAAGAAAAGAAAAAAAGCAATTAGATTCATAAATCAATTGAAGCTACCTTTTAATTTACATGAAGAAATTGATAAAAGGAAATATGATCTAGTAATGAAATCAAAATATGCTACCCTATGCATATGGTCAACCCAAATATATGTAAACATTCATCATTAACTTTTAAATAAAATAGATTATTCCCTACAAAATATTAATGGGATTAGTAGTTATTGCATGGGACTGCATGGGAGGTTAGTGCATTTGATTATGAGTATAAGATTTTAAATTAAAAGAAAGGATCAATCTTTAAATTACCTAGATGTTGTGCTACTTTTAGGGGAAGACCATCTTCATTGCTAATGAGAAATTGATCATAATTCTTTATTATTCTCAGACATCTAACATAGGTACAAATAGGAATGTCCTTATTGCCTCCTACATAAAATGTATCCAATATTACAAAATGCCCTCTAATAAATAATAGTTCAAGTGAAATAAACACATTAAAAATGTCAGAGAAAAAGAGAAATATACTTACTACTAGGAAATGCCACAACATTTGTCATCATGCTACATGTTGTTGACTATGTAGTCTATAGTGCCTCTTTGGTTTTTCTCCTTTTAGTAGGTGGTGTAGTGAATAGAGGATTAATGGTACGAGCTAAAGCATGAGATTGTTAGAGCATAATAAAATAATATTGTTAGAGCTATTAAAAAAATATTTTTCAAGGAAACACAAGTGTAGGATAGAACATGCAATTTACTTGAACCACCTAAAGTATCATCCTCTGGGCCATTTCCCTTGTACATCCTCAACATCCTCTATAAAAATAACACATATAAATTTTATTTAATTACATAAATAAAAGAGTATACTATGAATATTATTATTGAACTTTTGTTATAGTTAAAAGCTACATTAATACTTATTGTATATCCATGAACTAGATGCATCAACCTATCCTTCATCTATTGTATTTTAGGAGTCTAAGGTTAACTTGATGCAAATTAAATTAACCTTCTTTTGATATAACAAAGCACATTTTGTATTGTAGCCACATGATCAGTGGCTTATGCAAAATCAATAATAAACTCATCTAGCTCATCATGCAACCCCTCATCCTTGTGAACTACATTTTCCTTTCTCTTTTTCTAAACAACACATATTTATGAGACTAATATTATTATATTTATATTTAAAATCAATCCAAACTAGTATTGAAGAATAAAATATAACAAAAAATACACATTAACATATTTCGTGTATGTAATTTGTACAACGATGAGTTTTACCTATTAGGGAAGAGCCATCACTACCATGCATATCTTGTGGCTATTGATCCGCAAAGTAGGCCTTTATTTCAAAAAAAAAAATCATTGAGACATGTTAAAACATATGTTTTATTATTCTAAGTTAGTTAAAAACATATAGAAATTTAATGGTGTGTTTGATTCATTGATTGGAGTTGATTTTAAATGTGCATTGTAGGTACCACCTTGCCCATGATAGTACCTTTGTTTCTATCTATGAAATTCAAATTGTAATCAATAAGAAACTCTTCACCTTCATGTATTGATTTTACCACACATACAAATATTTGATTTCCCTCGTATTGCTCAAATATGCATTTGGGTCCCTTCTTAGTTGATGTAAGTCATGTACTATTTATAAAACATGCAATATTCTATTATGCTTTTGAACTTTTGTCAATGTATATATATACTATTTTAATTGTTTACTAACATTTTATTTATATAATTTTTCATGAGTGCATACCTACACATACTTTTTTATATATCTAACAATCTACATCCAACTACTATAATCATAGCAAAGTCTTGTTGGATTTACAATAGGAGAGGTAAACTTTTGAAGGGGAGTGAATCAATATTTTAAACTTGAACCCATAAAACTTTCACTAGACATCCATCTCATGCATTCAACGAGTAAACTGAAATAACATATAAAGCATATACATCTAAATCATAGAAACATGTAAACATTCACACACATAACACCAGATATGATTACCCCAAAACCCTCCAAGTGAGAAGGTAAAACTGGGTGGGGATGACACTCACAAATCTTCACTACTGAAACAATAAAGTGTATACAATGAAGGTTACAATGTTTTGACCATGAAACATGATCTACCCTATGAAAGGTATGCGATGTTAAAGGCTTACAAAGACTATTAGGTATCACCTTGTCAAAGGATTTCAACACCCTATTAGAAGTGTGCCTTGTTAGAGGACTTCAACTTACAACTAAGTAAGCACCATGTTAAAAAAAATTATACAACCTATTAAGACTACTCTATTAAGAGATTTGATTGAAATCACCTATTATAATGTCTTAGCATATATCCTATGGTTGGCATTTTTTTGCACAATAATAGGTCACCTCTATATAATGTCTTATTGATTAGATATATCAATGATGTGTCCTTTTCTCTATCCTCAGTTCTTCTCTAACTGATTCTTTAGTTCACTCTCTCTTCATAACTTCTAAGTCACCTTGGATGCTATGTCTTCTCATGTAAAATATACTTTTCACTCCTTCAATTCCTTATACACTCATAGATAGTTTATGGTTTTTGGCCTCCTTAAGAAGACTTTGGTGGCTTAGGGTTAGGTATGAATCTATGGTTGAGATTCATCCACTTTGCTACTTAATCCTTCCCTTTTCTTGATTGGCTACATGTAACTGCATAGGAAATCTAATTTGAGATTCATTCTTATCTCCAAAATATCATAATTTACCTTTAAGTTGGCTCAAAAATTGTTTACATAGTTGTTTGTGCCATTACAAACAAATATGTCAAAAATGTGTCACTCAGCATCTAAAGTCTCTGATGCTTGGCATGCACTATTATTTCTACCATGAGTAGACACCTACATTGCTCAACATCCAGTATTTACTCGGTTCTCAAATCACTCAGCATGGTCTATCTACTCAGAACTTGAGTGACTCATCACATGAGTGGCTTGAAACTCACTATAGCTTAGCATGGTCTAATATTTATATGTTGTGCTCAGCGTGTATTACTAGTTTGACATGAACTAAGTAAATTACTTAAGTGTGTTGACACTCACTTATCAAAACCAATCTAAGATCAACAATCCCACCCTTTGAAATGAGTTTCAAAAAACACTTGAATATACTTTAATATCCTTGATCTCTTGAGCATCCATGACTTGTCTTATATACAAAACTTCAAAATTCCAAAATTTACAATAGCTTATATACCTCAAAATTTGATAACTCCCCCTAAGTTGATATGTCTATTCTGTAACCAAAACTCTATTCTCCATCTGAGTACATGTGTCTCTGCTGATACATTTTGACTTTAATGCCCTATTTTTATTGATATTATTTTTCTTGATACTTTCTCTTCTTTAGCTGATATCTCACCATTTTGCTCTTTCTCTACTTTATTTCTCCCTAGAGATATGTATCTCTCCCAATGATGTATCTCCCCCTTTTCTCTTACTCTCTAGGAAAATATTATTCCCCCAAAAGTATTTCTCCTCCTTTTTGACACTTACGTCAAATGTGCTATACACTTATTGTGTGTTTGTCCAAAAAAGATTTATGGACATCTAGTATGATCTTGAGTGTTGCATCTTAGTTATCACATGAAACATCCAATGACTTAATTTGTATTGTAAGGTCAACAACAAGGTGGACTAGACCATCTAAAGTAGAAAGATTGGGGTCTTTCTTTAGTAGAGTTTTAGCATAGCCTAGCTCCTTGTCCAATATTTCCATATGTGGGGTGAGAGTTTCTTGTATGCTAGTCAATTTGTCTCTTATGTGAGCCTCATATGTTGTTAATACAACTAACTAACTGTATGTTTTATGTAGTGTCCTAAAATGCTTCTCACTCTAAGCTAGATTTGTTGCTAATCATGCACTTGATGTAGAAATTTGGCTCTCCAAGCTTAGAATGTGACTTCTAGTCTATTTAGTGAAGAGTGTTGGATTGTGTAAGTTTTTGTACAATGAGAAGATGTTCTCAAGTATCTTCTTCCTCAACCTTATTTGCCAATGCAACTTGTGTTAGTGCGATCTCACTAGATATTTTCTCATTCACCTTGTTTTGGAACTTCTTTTCTAACCATTCTAATAGTTTGGCATTTGTATCAAGGTCTTCATTACTAACATTTTCCACTATATCTATTAGTTATTCTATTAATGTCTTGGTCTCTTTAGGAGTTGGTAGACTAAATGCATCTAGAAAGATGTCTTTAATGTCTTGTAGTGCTTGTTTCCACCTATGTTCTCTCTTAAGAATCTCTTGATGCCTTTTTATTTCTAAGGCCTGTTGCAATATGCCTATTTTTTCTAATGTCATAGTATCATAATCATATTTTGGTATAACAATTTCTTCATCAAGGATTATATCTCCAAATTATCTTTTCAACCTTTGATGAGCTTGGACTTGGCACTAAGATCTCCAATGGAATATCTTTTGGGCTCAACTTCTGAAGAGTTTGTGTAGAAGAAGTACTAGATGTCGATAAAGCTACTAGTGCTTGGATGGAAACTTGTTCCTTTACCCTAGGTGTTACCTCACTCTCTTCAGGATTTCCCTAGTCTACCACTATTACTTGACTAGCACCCTATCATTGTGATGTAGGTGTAGATAAATCTACTTGGCCTATTTCTTTCTATCCCTCAATGGTGTCTTATTCTTCTACTATTTTCTTTTCAATAATATTAATCTTGATAGTTGTATCAACCTTGGTAGCTTTTGGAATTTGCACAAAAGTTGTACATTAGTGACTAAAGGGATGATAGAAGGTGGTTCTTACAGATTAACTTTTTCCCTTACAACATCAGTAACAAAATTTTATAGCTCTTCTATACCTACCAAAAATAGATTGCCACAAAGTTTGGTCTACAATGTACATTGATCCAATATCTTCTTTAAATCTTCTTTAGTAAGAGGATTGATTTTCTAAGTTGAAAGATTATAGACATGCTTTATAGTTACTATTTTAGTTGTGTCAGTTGTGTCATGTGGAGGACTGACACTCAATAATTGTGTGTCATGCACACTCTATTCTTCTTGCTACTTAGGCTTAGCTATTGCCTTGTCATATTTTTTCATTTATTTTTCTCCTCCAACTATGTCACCTTTGTCATCATCTTCTTTATCCTCATGTTTAACCTCTAATGGTTCAAGTTATCCCTTCTTTATTATGGTCAACCCATAAATGAGTCTCCATATTTGTTTTGACTTATTGACAACATCTTCATTATTATTTTGTAAAATGTTAAAGGCTCTATATTTAGGTGTGGATCTAACTACATATTTCTTTATAGCTTTAGCAATTTGTGTCTTTTTCAATTTAGATATCACTTGGGCTAGTCTTTTCTTCCTAATTTTTCTTTCCACATTTAGATAGTGATGCCACTTTTTCTCAACTATGTCATACAGACTCTTAGGTACTGTGTTGGAAAATTCTATTAGTGTTGTCTTGAATTTTGACATCATGGCATATAGGGCCTCTTCCACTTGATTTTTCTTTGCTCTACCCAATTTTTCAAAATCAACATGACTAAAACCTAATAAATCTACATTGTTTTTAACATTTTCATATAATTTTTCAAGATTTGAAAGAGCATTATCACTCACCACCTTGAATTGGTTGTTATCATTTGACTCTATTTTCTCCTCTTCAAAATTTGGTTGTGCAACATATTTTCTTTTGGGTCTCTTTTTCTCTTGACCTCCTTTTCCTATTTGCTTTATCTTCTCCTTGGCCTTTTGGGTAATTGCACACATGCTTGCCCTTTTTGTAGGTACAATAGGTTTTGGCTAACTAGGTTTTACAATTTTATTAGTCCTTGCCATAGGTTGTGCCTTGTCTTTCTTTTCTTTTGGTTGGCAAGAGTAAGTGCTTCCTCGACATCTTCTCCCTCAACACCTTTAGTCTCCTCTTCTTCTTTGTCTTCTCCCATGCTTTGTGTCAATGTCAAAGGTTCTTGTGCTTTAGTTCCTTCATCCTCTTCCTCCTCGGCACCCTCTCCAAATTTGGCTTTCAATTTCTTTACTAGCTTGTGCTTCTTCTTGATTGTAGAGGTTGTCTTTAATTCCATGGAAATTTTGGATTTTACCATCTCATAGCTTCCAAAAACTTTAGCAATTTTGTCTACCTCCTTTGAAAGTAAGGTTGTGATGGCTACATATGCTTCATCGACATTGATTTCATAACCTTAGGGTCTCAACCATCTTATGCTTGGTGTGGTAGCTTGTACAAATGTATAATCAAGATCCACAAGAAAACATACATTTTTATAATGTTCTCCAACCAAAGATATTGGGATCCTTAGTCTCTCCTTCATTGAGTTTTTGAAATCTTCAAAGTAACTAGTCCTTAAGGATTTAAAATTTTATCCTAGCTACTCAATATACTCACCAATTTGTATTGAAATTGATCTATTTGTCTTTAATCCCATAGTAACAAATGAGGGGAATATGTTTTGTACATAAAAGAATATACAAATCAATATAGAGCCAAATTTGTATTGTGCACTCTTGGTTTCCCTGATTGCTCCAAGTTTCTCCATCAGTTGTTGTGATTGTAGTTTTATGAGATCATATGTGTGATCTTTCTTGAAAATCTTGTATCCAACATCCACAACTATATAGGGTACACTATTCAATCTACTAGATTGATAGAACTTATGTGATATAACCCTTACAATAAAGTTAATTAGAGGATCACTGATTGTGTCTATTGTCATAACTTCTTTTTTTCCAAACACCTCCAATGTTCTTCTCAATTACTTCATTGGAATCACTTCTTAGTGTCTTAGGCCAATCTAGGTTTGGGTAGCCAGTAACCCTATGAATTATTCTATTAGTAATTTTGATAGGTCCACTTTTCAGCCATAAGGAACTATCATGAATTCATCTTAGCATTATTTGTATCCACTCTATCTTGAATACAATTGGAAAATCTAGGGCTTCTGTTAATCCCTTTCTATCAATGATTTTGAACTCTTTTTTCAAAAAACCATTATCACATAGCTTCTTATATGCCTCCCTAATCTCCATGTCACCAATGCTTCCAATTTTACAAATATAGCATTTTCTCACTTCTTGAACCATTATTACATTTTGTGGAATCATTGGTAATGTGCTAGAAGGATCTTGTTTATAAGCTATGTTAGGGATGGCTTTGAAAATGGGCTATTTAAATTCATTACTCACTAATTGAATTTTTAAAACTTCCTTCCTTCAACATTCTTTGAACTCAATGTCATTGTGTCAAACTAGGGTTTATGAAAATTAAAGCTATGTAGCTTGGCTCTTGATAAATACCTTTTGAAATCTAACAAGCTATTGTGAGATCACTACTAGAGTCTTTTATGAATGATTTGAATAGTTTCCAAATCACCTTATGCTCTATTTTCTCTTTCTAAAATTTGAAATGATAAAAAATGAGTGAAAATTCATTCAAATACCCTTTAAAACCCTTGCATTTAATGCTAAGTGCTTACACAACTATAAGCTCAAAATCAACCAATTTTAGACCCAGTTAACATCCATTTACATTTCCACCACTTGGAAACCACTATGAGGTCAACATGTACTAGCCAAATTTCTAGATCAACATCTTCTAGCATTCCACTTAGCACATAAGAAATATTTCATTCTTGGCAATAGCATGAAAAACTTAGAGATTTATCTTGAATTCCTATCAACATTTTGCATCTTTATTAATGCTAATGTAGTCTTATTTAGTACTATATCCTTTTTTGAATTGATGTATGATATAAAATTTAAATATCAATCTGACATAGCTCTTGATTATTTAGTTTGATGAGGTGTGATCACCTCACCCATTGGGCAAAGTGATCCCTTCTCTATTTGATTAGTTGCAATCAACTTTCTTTTTCCATGTCTTATTCATATCATCTCTAATGTGTTCAACATCTTCCTTGCCTTTTCCTTTATCAAATTCACAACTTCATGCCTTTGATCTAGTCGAACAATATTTACTAATATGACTAGTCTTCAAATAGTTGAAACATGTGGTTTGGCTCGACTACTTTTGTAATTACTACTAAAGTTTGTCTTGATACAATTCTCAAGAATATGTCCATATTCTTGGCAATAATGATAACTATATCTTGTATTATAATCCCAATTATAAGAGTTTCCATTGTTCCTTACCTTTGTTTGCTTCTTTGATGACCACATGTGTTTGGATCTACATTCAAAAGCTCTATGTCCATACTTCTAATAGTTGTAACAATATCCTTAAAATCTTTGTGTATGCATGGTCCTAGTTCTACATTCATGTGCCTAATGAACTTGATTGTTGCTCCTATGACAATAAGTCATGTTCGTAGGCTTAACATTATGATTTTTAATCTTACTCCTACACACTTTAGTATTATGTCCTTTCTTACCACAATTATGATAAGTACATTTAGAGTTCTTACCTTTGTTGATCCTTTCTTTTGCATGTTTGGACAATTCCCCTTCTTCAGTTCTTGTATATCCTAGTCCAGATGTATCATTATTGGATCTAGGGGATCCCAATAATTGCTCAAATTATTTAATAGCTTCATTGGGATTCTTGAAACTTTCAACAAATTCCTTTTCTCTCTTTAGGTCACTCTACAATTGTTCATTCTACAACATCAATGTAGTTATCTCAATGTCCTGTACATTTAACTTATAGTTGGCATTCATCATTTGACTTGGAGTATCCAATTCCATGTTGGGAATCTTGGTTAGCTTTATTGACTTTTCTTCTAGTCTGTTGGCCAGAATTATTTTGTCTTCTTCAATCTTGACTTTGTCTTCCATAGCTTTCTTCTTTTGTTCAACCATTTCACATAGTAGAATGGCTTGTGATTCTTGCTCTAATTTGAGATGTCCAATTTCCCTAGCTTGGACTCTATTCTTTTGTATTAGATCTGTAACTGCTACATCAAATTCATTGGAGTATCAATCTATAAATAGCTTAGTAGTCTCTATCTCTTTTTATTGTGTGTCATTCTCTGCAATAGCAACTTCTTTCCTTCTCTTCAAAGATTTTTTTTAGTTCCTCTCTTGCTTCATTTAGTTGATGTATTATGAGATCTATTTTAGTTTCCTAGTTCTCAATGATCTTTTCGAACTTGTAAACATTTATTTCAAGATCTTTCCTCAAAGCTGCAAAGCTTCTCTTTCATAGAACAAGGCTTTGATACCAATTGTTGGAATTACAATATGAAAGTTAAACTTCTTTGGTTTGGGTGGGTGGGTGGGTGGGTGGGGGGGGGGGGGGGGGAGGGGTGAATCAATAGCTTAAAGTTGGACCCATAAAAATTTCACCACACATCCATATCATGCATTCAATGAGTAAAATGAAATAACATGTAACACATATACATATGAATCATAGAAACATCTAAACATTCACACACATAACACTAAATATAATTACCCAAGAACCCTCCTGGTGAGAAAGTAAAACTGGGGTGGGTATGACACCCACAAATCTTTAGTAATGTAGCAATAAAGTGTATCCAATGAAGGTTATAATGTTTTGACCATGAAACATGATCTACCCTATTAAAGGCTTAATAAGATTGTTAGGTCTAACCTTGTTAGAGGATTTCAACACCATGTTTGAATTGTGCCTTGTTAAAGGACTTCAAGTTACAACTAAGTACACACCTTGTTAAAGGATTTTATATAGCTTTTTAAGACTACTATGTTAAGAGATTTGATTGAAATCACTTGTTAGAATGTCTCAGCATAGATCCTATGGTTGGCACTTGCTTTCCTAATAACTAGATCACCTCTATATGATTTCTTCTTGATCCTTCTTAATTAGATGTCTCAATGTTGTGTCCTTTTCTCTATCCTTTGTTCTACTCTAACTGATTATGTAGTTCACTCTTCATAACTTCTAAGTCACCTTGAATTCTCTTTCTTCTCATGTAAACTATCCTTTTCTCTCCTTTAATTCCTTACACACTCATAGATAGTTTAAGGTTTTCATCCTCCTTAAGAATTTGGTGGCTCAGGGTTAGGTATGAATCTATGACTAAGATTCATCCATTGTTCCACTTAACCCTTCCATTTTTCTAATTGGTTGCATGTAATTACATAGGGAATCCAATTTGATATTCTTTCTTATCTCCAAAATATCATAATTTACATTTAAGTTAGCTCAAAAATGGTTTACATAGTTGTTTGTGTCATTACAAACAAATATGTCAAAAACTATATCACTTAGCATTTAAAGTCTCTGATGTCAGCATACACTATTATTTTTTCTATGACTCAACACTTACATTACTCGACATCCACTATTTACTCAGCTCTTGAATCTCTAAACATGGTCTATCTACTCAACACTTGAGTTACTCAGCACATGAGTGTCTCAACACTCACTATATCTTGGCATGGTCTAATATTTATATGTGCTTGGAATGTATTACTAGTTTGGCATGAACTAAGTAAATTAATTAAGTGTGTTGACACTCACTTGTGAAAACTAGTTTGAGATAAATAGGTCTAAGATACTCCATCAATTCAATAACCTTTTTTTAAGATACTTTTATGACTTCTATGGAAAAATGGGCTGAAACCAATTATTGATTTTAATGCACATACAAATATGCAATTTCCCTCACATGCCTCAAGTATGAAATTGGGTCACTTGTTAGTTGACACAAGTCATGTACTATTTATAAAACCTACAATATTCCCTTATGGTTTTGGCCTTCCATCAATGTATATAGTTACTATTTTACTTTATCTGCTAATTTTTGTTACATGTAATATGGCGCGACTACATACCTACACATGCTCTTTTATATCTAACAACTACATCCAATTATTGTAATCATAGCAAGGTCTGACATACTCCATCATGTCAACAACCTTTTTATAAGAGACCTTTATTACAATCTTGGAAAATAGGCCCAAACCATGTAATGAGGATGGTGCTATATGATGTATCCTCTCTCTAATACAAAAATTAGTGTTTATTAGAGGAAGTTCATTGGGTACCCTTTTGTGTCTGTAGATGTTTATACCTAAAGTGCACATCAGAGTCACCTTCACTCTCATCATCATAAGAACATGAACCCCCTTGTGCAAGGAAAAATTTCATGCACTTATTGAATTTCTTTTCAATTTTTTGACCTCGAGTTGATCTCCTTGATTTAGACATGTTAAATCTCTCACTTTCCTCTTCCATTCCTATATTTTACTCTCAAGGAAGAAAAATCTAATAAATAATTATTCAATGATACCTACACTCCACAAAATAATAGAGGTAAGTGGCAATGAGAGAGATATTCTACAAATGGTAAAAGACATTAATCTCTATTGGGTGTACTAACTTATACTTGATGATCCATGAGACTATGTGGGATGCTCATGAAAGGGCTTTTGGTTCCTACAATAGCAAACCAATTTTATTATGTTAGAAAAAAACTTCATGGTATATATAATGAAAATTACATCATATATTAGCATCACATATGAATTATAAATAATAGAAGGTACATGAAAAGTTAATCAAATTAATCATTGATCTATCAAGAATTGAATATTGAATAGCATAGGCATTGATCACATAAATGTAAATTTCATTCTTCTCATTGATAATCAAACCCCCCTCTAATGTTAGCTAATAAACCAACCCCTTCATCATTGATATCATCATCACTATCCTTGTTGTTGTCAACATCATCACCACCACCATCATGGCCATCATTGTCATCATCATCATCATCATCATCATCATCATCAATCACCACCATCATCATTTTTATCATCATCATCATCATCATCATTAGTATAAGCATCATCATTTTGATTAGAAGGAACATCATTTGCATTAGGAGCATTATTGATCCACTTTTTCCTCTTCCTCAGTATCTTCTTCTTCCATCACATTATACTTTATTGGCCTTCCCCTTGGATCATATCTAGTAAATAATGACCATCCCAATTTATGTGGAACCTCTAAGTAAAATACCTCCTCACATTAGCTTGGAAGAACATAGGGTTTATCCCCAACTAGCTAAAATAAACTTTTATTAACCATTGGAAATCCATTCAATTGAGTTGTTGTCTATACAATTTAATGATGAAGATAACTAATTTGAAGGAATTAAAGTCACAGTCAAGTATTTTAAGAAAAATTCCATAGTATCATTTTTGAGATTCTCAAGGATGTAAGTCATTTATAGTTGAAATATTGGTCACCTAGAAGACTACACTTATCCCAGAATCAAAAGTTCTTTTCATGTCATCAAGTTCTTTTATGCAAAATTATAACCATTTCATAACATATGCTTGTGTTGTTTCACCTAAAATAATGTCAAGCATGTATAAATTATTACACCACAAGTTTAGAAACTCATGATTGATTAACAAATTTATAAGTACCTAGAGATCTCTTAAACCATATGTTAAATCTATTTCCTTTTTTGTAACACCAATTATCATTTTAATATATGACTAGAATGTTCAAATTGTTCAATCCATACCATCATCCAATCTTGATTGTTTGCAATAAATAATTGTATTGCATCCCAGTCTTTAGCAGCTATAGAAAAGTAAATAGATAGCTTACAATAGATTTATTTTGAATATTAATAATTAATTAATTACAATAAAATCT
Source organism: Cupressus sempervirens (assembly GCA_028749045.1). NCBI lineage: Eukaryota > Viridiplantae > Streptophyta > Pinopsida > Cupressales > Cupressaceae > Cupressus > Cupressus sempervirens. The sequence continues at coordinate 276,497,526 of CM053791.1, forward strand.
CATTATTTATTATGTTTCACTTTCCTAAATCTAGTATTCCCCACCAAGTACTCCCCTTAAAAAAATTTAATGGACTCGAGGTCCCAAATGTAATCTATATGGGTCTTTGTTGCAAGATTAGGAAGATATTGAGTAACCTACACCATCATTTGGTATATCATATATCCCTCTATCATAGAACCCTTAGAAATTTCTCTTTGTCAAACCAAACCCTTCAAAAATTTCAAGTGTCTCTCAACCATCCACATTGACCTAGGTTATATAGGTCCATATAATTCAATCTACTCAAGACAAAAAACCATATAAATACAACACTTTACAATATATTACTCATTTGATATATTGATAAAATATCATTGCTTACCTCATCCATTTTCCAAGATCATAAATCAAATTTTTGATATTAATATCAAATTTGATTGGGAATAATAAGGGTAGCACATATTGCAATAATTGACAACTGATCATTTCATCCTTTTTTAACATAATACAATAAAAATTGAATTTAGTTTCACAAATATATTGTAAATAAAAAAGATCATTACTTACCTTGATGAAGGTATGCCAATCATTTTTTTTTGGCCTAGGTTGAAATTCACTTTTCTTTGATATGAGATTTCCTATATGAATAGCAAATCCCATAGGAGATTGAATTTTTTGTATGAATTCTTTTATGGCATTAGTTTTTTGCTTCATTAGTAACCAAGGAAGGGCACATGCATTAATCTAGTCTCCATTGATATTTAATTCAATGATATTTTTCATTGCATGATTGGAATCATGAGTGTCACTAAAAATTTTGGTAAGTTTTTCTTTGTCACACCTTCCATCCAATATTTTCCATAGTATCTCTATTACATTCTTTCCAATAAACATAGTATCAAACAAATGCAAAATTTGTAGTTGGTCATAGTAGGGCACCCTAATAACTTCTTTGTGATAATATTTTAGTCCCTTTAAAATGTTGTTAGTTATGGGTTGACAACCTTCATGATCATCAAATTACATAATTAGCGAACAAAACATAATCAAAATTTATAATTTACAAACATAAATCATTAGGTGGACTGATACTACCTTGAATTTTACTATATTCCAACTCCCATAAGTGAGGTGTCATTCTTCATGGATTTCATATAGTCTCTCCTTTCCCATTGAAAATATGTTTTTCAACACTTTGATACATATGATGTATGTGGAAGAAGGGTCTATTCTCATCAAACACCTACTTTCTTAAACTTTTGAAATGACAAGATTTTATCTTTAGACCACACATTGGAAATGCAAATTTTCTATTTGTTTGAAGACCTACAAAATCATGATATAATTGGATTAAATATGTTCATTTTTGAAATTATAATTGTTTCTTAAAACTATATTTCAGCATAACATACCATAGAGATGTGTCAACCCTAGGGCATCGTGAATTGTCCATGCAAGCATTACATAGAGTTAAAATTGTATTTGTCCAATTGGTTTAGAGATATCATACATAGTGAAACCATTCCATAACACTAGAAACTCATTAATAAAAGGCTCAATATATACATTTATATATTTCACATGGTACTTATTTAGTTGAATGAACAACATCAAATAATTATTGTGGTCATTTTACTCCAAGACTTATAATTACATGTAGATAAGCATAAAATACTAAAATACCTAGAACAATCATTGCTAACATAATGTGCTCCCTCTTTATTGACATCTATGGAGGAAGGTTATTTTTTATAACAAAAATAGGTCACATTGAGTAAAGAGATCTCATATTTCTAAATGGATTTATACCATTAGTTGTCAGAGAAAGTGTGAGATTTTGAGGTTCTTCTTTAAAGTTTGGCCACTTTTCCTCTATTTCCATAATTTTTGAACCATCTATAGCCATTCAAATAATGTGATCTTGAATTATATTGCATGCATAGTAATCCATAAATTGTACCAAGCTACTACACTTGAATAATTATTTAAGACATGGAATAATGGGGATACAAAGAAGCACCATGCTAGACACATTTTTTTTCACTTGATCATCTTGATGTTTGCTCATATGGAATTTGGGGTATTCTTTTGTAGTTTTATGTTCTTTATGATAAATTACATGATCTTTAAGACAAGCATCTATTTCTTGATACTCTATTCCAATATATTTCATAGTGGCATGTAATTCTCAATACAAGTGAGGGAAAACATTTGATGGTAGTAGCATATAATCACCTATCAATCAAAAAAATAAATATAGATTGTTAGTATAAAAAATCTTACTGGTACATATTTCAGCTTTTATAGACTAATGCCATATATCAAAAACCTTAGCATATGTGACATTGTTATGTTGGATAACCATTCATAACCATAAAATTCACCAACAATAATACAAAAAAGAGAAGAGTTGACTGGGAACCTTCATAAAAGGTTGTGTTTTCCTTCTCAAGTAGAGGTATATCATGGATGGACTCAATTTAATCCTCATCCTAATCATCATCATCATCATCAATAACAACAACAACACCAGTACCAAATATGCTATGGATCAATGCATTCATACCATCATCTTCAAATGCTTTTTCTAGCACGTTGTCCTCATCTTCTATGGGATCATGATCTTCTCCTTCAATACTCACACCTTCATGTTTATCCATATTCAAATGTCCATGTTCCTCCAAGATGTGGTGATCTATATCACATACTATGATGGGGATATCAACCTATATAAAAATGATGATAATAAAAGCCCCATTCCATGGTTCATATGTATATTATTTGGACAAACAATATAATAAACAACTTACCAATGGATGATAATAAAACCCCCCTTTAGTGTGACCATTCTACCTACAATTTTTCTTAGTTGTTTTGAGTTTTATCCTTCTTTTCTTTAAGTCATTACAACTCTTGCAAGGATAATAACATTTATCATTATTTTCTCTTTGAAAGTTAGACAACAATCTAGCAATTGTCTCCCTATTTTGATCAAATTCTCGTGTATTATCTAACATAATCCTTCTTAAAATGAATAACTTATTCTTGTATCCTTATTGAGTTCATTGTACTTCATGTTTATATCTGTACATATGGTTTTGAAAGAAAAATTTGGTTTAATTAATGTGTATTTTTGCAAAAATATTAGAATATTGTCCTTAATGTTTATATCTACACCTATAGTTTTGAAAGAAAAATTTTTTGTAATTAATGTGTATATCTAAAAAAATATTAGACATGTTGTACTTAATATTGATATCTACATATATGGTTTTGAAAGAAAAATTTGGTGTAATTAACATATATATCTGCAAAAATATTGGACATGTTGTAGTTAATTTTTATATCTGAACATATGGTTTTGAAAGAAATATTTTGTGTAATTAATGTGTATATCTACAAAAATATTAGACATAATGTACTTAATGTTTATATGTACACATATGATTTTGAAAGAAAAGTTTGGTGTATTTATGTATCTTCATTTTGATTTTGTTCAAGAGAAGCCCACCAATATTAATAGAAATCAAGAATGCATTTTCTAAGAGCTTACAATTGTTTAGCAAAATTAATATTCTATAAAAAAATGTACCTAAAGAAATGTGATCTCATAAACAAGAACATTGTGTTGAAAGAGTACAAAAATTTCTTGAGATGAGAGGTTTGCAAGTGAGGGTGTTGATCAATCTTGAAAACTTGAATTCTAAAATGAAAGCTATTGAGGATCAAACACTTATGCTAGAGTTACAACACAATGTGAAGTTGATTTAAGATATGGTAGAGGAAGAAATTAAAAATTTTGATCAAAATTTAAGGCATGAGAGAGAGTTTGTTGAACTATACCAAAAGGAGAAGGAGTGGCTTTAGAAAGAGACTACACAACAAAAATAACAACTAGACTACATAGAGGATATTATAGGAGCACTAGATAGAATCTAGGAAACTATTTCAGTAGGTACTATGACATTGGAATCAGTTGCAAGTTCCATTGAGAATTTATAGTCCAAATGTCAAGAGTGCTACAAGTTGTGCAATTTATCATGTATTGCATCTACATTTGCTTTGACATTGCTTATAAGAATGTTTCAAGGTTGCAAATCACTCCAACATTGTTTACATGGTATAGAGTAATTTCATTATACAAGAGGCTTCTGCAAGGGAATGAGCCTCATGGTTATGGTATTTACATAGAAGTAGAACTTAATTCTTCAACTCGTTACACTCAACTCTTCACAAAAGTTATTCTTCCAACAAGAGTGAAAATGTTCAAATAATTTTACCAAGAATGTAATTGTACATTAAAGAAGGAGAGGCGGGGATGTCTATCTGGTATGAAAGAGATGTTTCCACCCCTTTTTACAATCAAAAGAAAGATGCCTTAGAAGGGTCAAGTTAAACTCAAGTGCCAAATGCAACAATTTTATGATTAGGGATGAAATGGATTGGGGGAATTAAAAATAATAATTCAAGATAAATGATTTGAATAAACTTAATTAAGCAGTTTTGGAAAATACACACTAACAAACATAAATAAAATCTTGTAATCAACCCAATTGAAAATATAAAAATGTTAACCTTTATGCTAACTTTGAAGCTTTTGCAAGTGTAGCAAAATGTCTTACACATTCTATTTTAGGCAACAATATAGGCTAGGAATTTCATTCCTTGGAGAATTTTCCTAAAATATTGACTAGTTATACAAATCTAAATTTTATGCATCTATTATAAGATTTACCCCAACACAAAAAAGTATAGAAAAGATGGGGGAATGGAACCCTTATTGAGGAATCAACCTCAAAAATGAAATAAGATTGCATGAAGAAAACCAAATCCAAAGGTAAATGCCAGATCTACCTTGCTAACTTCTAATGGCTTGGGCTATTATTGTTTTTCCTTATCACATTCACTTTGATATCCATGTTAGTGAGGTGATCCCACCTAGTTCATCCTCATTACTATGAATTCCTTAATCATGTTCTTGGGTACTCAAATTAATGGCCAAGAAATTTGCACCTTAGGTCCCTATTTGATCATCATTTGAAATGGCCTTAATGTTGACCACATAATTTATGTCAATATTTGTTTCTTACTATCATTAGAGGGGGAATATATCTCTTTCTTACTTGGACATAAGAGTGAGTACCCTAAACTTGAACTTCTTCTTGTCTCTAATTTAGTCACAACTTGTGAAGCCATCTCACCTTTTGACTTTTTCTTCTTTTGAGGTGGTCCCTTATCATCTACCCCCCTCCTCTTCATTCCTCTTGTTTATAACTCCTTGTCACTACCTCCATTCTTCTTCTTGTTTTGGTTTTCTTGTTATCTTGAACATTCAAGGAGATGTTCAAATGATTCTTAATTTAATTCTTCTATGTCTTTCATTAGTTCATGCCTAGCATGCAAGTGATGACTCTACATATGCAATTTTATCACCTTGGAAAATTTTATTTGATCTTGCTAGCTAGGAACAATTGATTGTTCATTTTATTATACCTAATTTGATGATAGTTCTACATGAATTTGTAATCAACTCACCTAATCAAAAATTAGACCAATTTAACTCAATTATGGCTCATATATTTCCAAATATTATCTGCTATGATATTATTAACATTAAGGTCATTTTTTCTATTAGTGACTCAACACTTAGTCAAATTTTTACATTGCTACTAAGCTCTATAGTTGTTACCAAGCTTATCATTCATCTAGTAGTGTAAACCAAATGTCTCAGTTGCTACTAAGTGAAAAAGATAGTTTGTAGTTCATGTCAAGCTACAGAGTGTCTACCAAGTATTAGAGATAGTTTGTAGTATATCCTAAATTTAGTAGTCTCTACCAAGCTATCTAGTGGAAGTGATGGAGAATATAGTGTTAACTAGTGTTAAACAAGTCCTATAGTGTTTACTAAGCTCACAATGTTTATGAAGTGAATTGAGTGTTGAATAAGTGTAGCAATGTCAACCAAGTTATTCAATAGCTACCAAGTTTCTCAGTATTCATTGAGTCACATAGTGTTGACTGAGTTTGAGCTACTTGAAAGTGATTAGTATGGGTTGAGCTTCAAGTTCAAATTAGTGCTAAAGATTACCAAGTATTGATAGTGCAATTTTCATATCACAACATCACCAAGTTTTTCTGTAGAACCTGAGTTATAGTAGTTGGGTCAACTTTTTGAATTATGATGAAATTGGTGTTGTAGCCAACTCTAGATGGTAATGATTTAGATTGGTATATATGTAATGCATTGTATTAAAAACAAATAATTGTGTGAAAAGGAGAATTATATGAAGTTCATGAGTGAGAATTGAAGAAGGTCACAAGCAATATAAGGGATAGGAGAGATTTATCTATCATAGCCAGCTGGTCATTGTAATACAAGGAATCTCATTCAACTAATCAGAGTTGAAGATTAGAGATCAACCACTTGTTCATTCTAATAGATGCATTAGTTAAATCCTTTACTATGGTAGAGTTAAGAGTATTTTTCTAGATCTCCTAACAAAGTGCATACTTCATTTTATGTTTGTAAATCCTTTAACAAGGTGGACCTCATAGTCCTTATTGCTCCTAGAAGGATAGATCACCATAAGTGGTCAATTGTAAGCCTTAACATGTTAACTATATACTATAGTACTAAAGCTTTTGTGTATCATCCCCACCAAAATTTTACTTTCTATTTCGAAGGATTTTAGGTCACTAGATCTTGTGTCAACGTGTTATGAATTTTGTATTGTTTTCATTCTTTCATGTATACAATTACATCAAAATAATATATGAAGGATTAATATGTGAAGTAAAATAAATTTTTATTGGTTATTGATTAACCTCTCCCCTCTTAGTAACCTAGCCTACTTTATATTTTCAACAATTAGTATTAGATAAATTGGTTCTCACATTAGAAGTTTAATAACTTGAGATAAGATTAGAGACAATGGAGGTATACTAGTTAGATAAGGCTATTGAGAATGAAAATTTGGATCTAGAATTGGCCATTGGACAAATAAAGAAAGAAAATGAGAAACTATCTTAATAATTAAAATGAAGGAAAGATCTTGCAGTACAAATGGTTGACAATCTCTACATTGAAAGAAAAACTAAAGACTTGTCCTCAGAGAGAAATTCAAATAAAGTTGATGTAGTAATCAAAGGTCCTTTAGAAAATAATTTCAATCATCAAGAAGAAGTTTGAAAGCTGATAAGAGAACAAGAAATAAAATCAATGAGAATGTGTTAGGTCTTGTAATAGAAAGCCACAACCAAAGAAGAGATATAAGAAAAAGACAATGAAATTCATCAACTATCCCTTTAGCAAGAAAAATTTATTGATCAACTTAATAATGCAAATCAAGAGCTTATCAATCTAAGGATAGAAAATGAAAGACAACAAAATGATCTCAACATTGAAAATAAAAGCAATGAAAGAATGATAAAATCTTTTAAAAGAATGAATCAATTGAATGAGAATACTCAATATAGACACAAAGGAAAACTTGGATAGGATATATAGAAGAAGGTGAATCATCTTGGTAATGAGCTCAAATGAACAAAAGTCCTACTTGAAATCCTAGTGGTAAGATAGGTCATACATCAAATAAATTTTGGTGCAATGGTAAAGAAAAATTAAATGGATAGTGGCAATAAGAATGGTCATAGGGAAAGTGAATGTAAAAAGAAACCTAAGTTTGCTACAATTACAAGAAACAAGGACACAAATCTTTAGAATGAAAAACCAAGAAGTGGAACCTAGTAGTAAAAATTGTGAAAGAAATATTTGGATCGGATTAGAACACATGGTGTAGATGTCACTACCTTGGTGAGTTTGGGAACATTGGCGAAAACTATTTAAAATGTAAAATAAGGAAAAGAGATACTACAAAGAGAGCTTTATTTGTAAAGAACTTGGACATCTTTCCAAAAACTATATGAACATAGGAAGTATTCAAGAGCAAAAAAATCCAAAGGTGACAATATTTGAAAGAAAATGAAGAATAAATGAGTCTAAAAATCTTTAGAGAATGCAAACCAAAGTCATGAAGTGGACAACACCCAAGTCAGTAAGTTGGGTGGTCCAACCATTTCAACTTAGTTCCCTTTGGAGATCATTATAACTTTGATACAAAATAATTTATCTAACATTAGTTCTAAGAAATAAGAAAAAAATCCATATCAACATTGAAAATGTACAAGGATCACCAAGTGATGATAAAAATTCAAGATCTTAGCAACCAAGGTCTATTGAATAAACAAGTGGATCCTAAAGCCACCTATTTTGGAACCTATGATAAAGCCAAGGCAAGAATTGAAAAGATGATAAAAAATAAAAAATCATCAAGTTCTCTTATGACTACCAAGGGCAAAGGAGATCATGTATGAGATGAAGATGAAGAGGATGAAGTAGAGGAATCTAAATTTTAGAGGAAGATCCTCCCAAGAAAAAGGGGAAGGTTATTATAACTAGACCTACTAAGTCCTCTCCTATAATAATTACAAGAAGGGTAGCCAAATCCAAGAAGAAGATGAAGTTAGGTGATGATGAAGCCAAACAGATCATCTTCAAAAGGTCTACACCAACACTTCAAAAGAAGTTGAAAAGGATGGAAGAAGGTTTTAGCATGGCATTTTTTAATTCTCTTAAATATAGAACAAGGACCAAGGTAGAGAAAAAAATAGATTGAGGACACTCATGAAAATATTGGATAAATAGAAATGTTCACCAAATGATATTTCATAGTAGATTCCTAATGAACTTAAGAAGTCTATAAAACCTAGATGAGAAAGTGAAATAAAGACTACTAAGGACATCTATGAGAAGAATTTAAGATATCTTATATTGACTCTCAATCAAAAGGAAGTGAAGGAATCCTTGAAAAAGAATGTGAAGAATATCACTTTCAAATTGAACACATGTCTATTACATCTTAAGGATATTGAATTTGTGGTGAAGAAAACTACTACCACATGGACGAATATCTAGGGTTTCACCAACATGGTGATTTTGTGGTGTATGTTGATGATAGGGATGATAAAGATGAGGATGTAGAAGAAGTAGAAACAAAAGATGATGAAATAAATGATGCTGCTGTAGATGATGAGGAAGAAGGTAAGGAAGCCACTACAAAAAGTCTTCTTGAAATACAAATAATTGAGGAAACTGATGTAGAAAAGATTGTAGCATTGGTCATGACTTCATTTCCTCACTCTCTAAGAGAAACCTTAGTGTAATTAGGCTTAGGGAAGGCTTCTACTAAGTTTTTTGATGTCAAAACTACTACATCAAAGAACCCAACCAATCTCTACATCTCTACTATCAAGTATTTCATTGATCGAAGTATCAATCACTTCATCTGTCATGTAGAAAGTTCCTCCATCATCAAGCCTAATCAAGAAACATCAAGATATTCCTCTTGTTAGTGGTATTTCTATATTTATAGCCATTCCATTTGTTTCTACAATTATTTCTATTACAAATGTATCCATAGCTAGTACAATGATAGTTGAGAATCAATTTCAATCGAGCACTGAAGTTTTAGATAAATGTAAAAAAAAAATTCTACCATTACAAAGATTAAGGGTAAAGAAGAAGAGGAAGAAGTTGATCTAGATGAGGACATCATTAATATAGATCTGGATATCTCTATCCTCACTCCTGATCAAATGGATACCATTAGTGAACTATTGAAGAAAAGAGCTAAGCAATATAAGCTTAGAGAAGACATGAGGAAGAAGAAAAATCAAGTCCTTGAGGACATAAAGAACATATTTTTTGATGCTTTGAGAATTGAGGTTTATTATAAATAACCTATTTAGGATCAACTAACTAAAATTGTCCACAATTACAATGAAGATTCGAACGAATAGGCAAAAATATTACAAAGAGATGAAGAAAAGCTTGAGAACAAAGTGTTGGAGAAAGTTGCACTAAAAATTGCAATAGATCAAGTAGAGCTTGTTGGAAATATAAGGTAGGAAAGGTTACCAAGAGTGGGTGGGTAAATCAAGAACCAATAAAACTTTATCTTACTCCACCAATTAATGCTTCATATATTATTCTAATATAATTGCATGCATGAAAAATATATATATATATATATATATTCATAACACTATGACACGAGATATGATGATGTTGAGACCTTCCAGATAGAAAGTAAAACTAGGTGGGGATGATACCCACAAGCTTTAGTACTATAGTATAAATTTAACCTATCAAGGCTTACAATTGACCCCTTCTAGTGATCTTCCCTATTGGGAGCAATAAGGACTATGAGGTCCACCTTGTTGAAGGATTTACAAACATATAATGATTTATACACTTAGTTAATAGATTTAACAAAAGACTATTAAGTCTACCCTGTTAAAGGAATTGATTGATGCATCTTTGTCGATGAACCACTAGTTGATCTATAATCTACAAATCTAATTTCCAAAATGAGATTCCTTGAATTGCAATGATCAACTGATTGTGATAGATAAATCATTGTTGTCCCTTACACTACTTGTAGACTTCTTTAATTTGCACTCATGTACTTCATATTCTTCTTCACATACTTATTTGGATATGATACAATGTATTGCATATATATCAATCCAAATCATTAGCTTATGGAGTTGGCTACAATACTAATTTCATCATAATTTACAAAGTTGGTCCAACTATTGTAACTCATGTTCTAAAAAAAAATTCAATGATGTTTTGATACATAGAAAACTTTATTAACACTTGGAAAACTTTGGCACTCATTTTAACTTGAACGTTGGTCCACATTAATCACTTCTAAGTAGTTCAAGCTCTATCAATACTATATGACTTAGTGAACATTGAGAAACTCGATATCTATTGAATCAATCTGTCGACACTACATGACTTAGTCAACACTAGATTCACATGGTTAACACTATGAGCTTGGTAAATGCTATAGGATTTGGATAACACTACAAAGCATAGTTAACATCTAAGTCTTCATCACTTCCACTAACTAGCTTGGCAGCCTCTTCTATGCTCAATTTGATTTCTACATAGTCTTTGAAGTTTAATAAACACTATGTGGCTTCGAAAACACTATAAACTAACTCAGGTGCTTGGTAGATATTGCATTATGACTACTTGTGTTGGGAAAAACTCACAAACTTGGTTAATAATATAGAATGAATGATAAACTCAGCAGCAACTATAGAGCTCGGTAGAAATGCAACCATTTGACTAAGTGTTGAGTAAATGATAAACAAATTGACCAAAATGTCAAAAATTGCCTCCTTTGGCATTAGTGAAACAAACACTTATGAAATAAAAAATATAAACATTCAAAACTATAAGACAAAAACATCATTTATCCTCATTCTAAGTCTTCAACTTAGTTTTGACTTCCTCCTAGTGGGGCTCATAACATACTCTACTTTTCCATTTTTTTTTCAAAATTTCTTTTTATAAATATATTTTCTTCTTATCTATGCATACATTTTCATATTACTATACTGCTCCCCATACACACATCTCTCCTATATACATACATCTAGAGTATAGTGATCTTTTTTCCCTTTGTCAATATCTTCTCCCCTTTTAGACAAAATACAATATATTATATCTTCTCCCTCTTTTTGACATAAATGACAAAGGTGTATAATATCTATATGTCAATACCAAAATCTAACAAGAAATCAAAATGTACCTTTAGAATTAGTACCATATTCTTGTCCTAATTCTCTTGTAATACCTTACTTGCATTCAAGGTAATTTTCACTTTTGCTTACAATTTCATTATGTGGTTATCTATTGAGAAGATTTTATCATGGATGAGATTGTTTGTATGTGCAATATGTATCTTTAATGCATCTATGTGTGGAAGAATTATGCCTTAAATTTCTACAAGTGTGGTCATGATTTTGGTTTCTTCTATTAATAATTATGCTTATAGATTTATTAGATATTTGATCTTTCTAAAGTGTGTCGATAGATAACTTGGGTCAAGTGATAGCTAGTGTATACTTGTCTTCATATATTCATCTATCTTGGAAAATTTATCCTTGATCTCCATCATGAACATAGATTTCTAACTTAGTTTGACAAACAATGAAACACCATTATTAACAAATATTTCTAGTGTAGCAAGAATGTTAGATATCTCTACTTGATCTATTGCGATCTTGAGTATAACTTGCTCCAAATCTTTATTTAAAACTTATTTTTAGATCTTTGCAATAGTTGCAATCTTGATTATAACTTGCTCCAACACTTTGTTTTCAAACTTCTTTTTAGATCTTTGCAATAGTTTTTCCTATCCATTCAAATCTTTACTATATTTGTGGACAATTTCAATTAGTTGATCGAAAATAGGTTGGTTGTAATCAACCAATATAATCAGAGCATCAACAAATATGATCTTTATGTCCTCAAGGACTTTATTTTACTTCTTTTTTTCTCTTCTAAGCTTGTATTTCTTAGCTCTCTTCTTAAATAGTTCTCCCAAGGTATCTATTTGGTTAGAAGTAAGGAGAGAGATATCCTAATTTGGAATAACAATATCCTCATCCAACTCAATTTCTTCCTCTTCTTTACAATTTTCTTTTGAAATGGTATAGACAATTTTTTTACCCTTATTTAAAACTTTAGTAAATGGTTGAGATTGATTCTCAACTATCATTGCACTAGCTATGGATACAATCAAAATAGAAAAAATGTAGAAATAGATGAAATAGCAATAAATGCAGAAATGACACTAACAATAGGAATACATTGTTTTTTCTCAACCAAGGTTGATGATAGAAGAACTTGCTACTTGGAAAATTAAGTGATGGAAACTTTAGTCAATGAAATACTTGACAAAACAAATCTAGAGGTTGGTTGGGTGCTTGGTGTAGCAGTGTTATCCATAATGAACTTTGTAGAATCTTTCTCTAAGCCTTATTGCACTAAGGCTTTTCTCATAGAGTGAGGAAATGAAGTCATAATCTAAGCTAGAATATTTTCTATATTAGTTTCCCCAATCTTCTATATCTTTGGAAGCCTTCCTCCAGTAGCTTCCTATTCTTCCTCCTCATCATCAAGATTGACATCATCTATATGATCATCTTTTATCTCTAACTCTTCTTCTACATCCTCATCTTCATCATCCTTACCATCAACATGCACCACAAAAGCACTAGGCTTTTTTAGCTGATAGATGTTTTTCCATGTAGTAGTATTTTTCTTCACAATAGATTCAATATCCTTAAGAAATATCATACATGTATTTAACTTGAAAATTAACTCCTTCTCATTTTGCTTTAAGGATTCCTTCACTTCCTTCTCACTAAGAATTGACATGAGTTTCTTCAGAGTTTTTTCAAAGATGTCCTTAAAATTTTTCTTTGCATTTTCCCCTTAGGTTTTACTACCTTCATTAGTTCATTAGGAATTTTTTTGAAAGCTCATCTGGTGAGTACTTCCATTTGCCCAATTTAGTCACAAGAGTATCCTTAATTTGTCTTTTCTCTTCTTTATTCCTTATCTCATGCTTGAGAAACTCAAAACATGCCATATCAATTCATTCTTCAATCCTCTTCAATATTTCTTGGAGTATAGGTGTAGATTTTTTTAAGAGAATATATTTGGCTTCATCTTTGCCTAACTTCAACTTCCTTTTGGATTTGGCTGCCCTTCTTGTAAATATTGTATGGGAGGACTTTGTAAGTGTAGTTATAATAACCTTCCTCTTCTTCTTGGGAGGATCTTCCTTCTCAAATTGAGATTCCTCTACTTCATCATCTTCATCATCCTCTCCTACAATCTCCTTTTCCTTTTGTTAGCGTGAGAGGAGAACTTTCTTGCTTTGTGTTTTTCATTAACTTTTCTATCCTCTTTCTTCCTTTGTTCATTGCTTGAGGTAGTTTGATCTCAATCTTAATTATTTCCCTTGCTTCATCATATGTTCTAAGATAGGTAGTTTTGGGATCCATAGGCTCATTCAAGAGAACTTCAATGATATCCTTAGTGTCATCAATGTTAACCTCATACTCTAGATGTTTAACCCATGCCACTCTAGGTCTGACTACTTGAACATAAACTTTTTCATAGTCAACAATGAAACAAATATCTTACTCACAGTCTTCCATAAGCTTCCTAGGTATCCTAAACCTAATTTTCATCTTTTCTTTGAATGTTTAAGAATAATCATCCATGATACTATCAAAATTCTATACTATTTCTACTATGTATTCATTGATTTGATATAAAACTAGAACATCCTTCCTCCATATTATAGAACCTTTGGAAAGGATTTTTTTATGAAAAAATAAGAATACATATATCAAAAGGGAACCAAACTTACATGGGTTGTTCTTTGACACTTTTATGCTGTCCATGTTCTTTTTGAATTGGTTCAACAACAACTTGGCAAGGTTGAAGGATAAATTATTCTTTACCCCCTTATATGCAAGATTAACAACTTCACATGACATGTTGTTAAAGTGACTAGATCTATATATTTTGTGACAAATTGTATGTATTCTAAACTTTATCTCCATCTCTTTCATGCCATTAAGCTTCATGCCTCTTTTGTCCCACACAAAAAGAGTTCTCTTTGCCAATACTTCCAAACCTAGTGGTTTAGTGGGCTTAGCCTTTTTCAACATTGGCAATCTTGTGATTCGATGTATCATATTATTTGTGATCAAGATGGGGTAATCTAACAACAACTACCCATTAGGAATTTTTCTTACAATAAACTTGATCCACTTGACTTGAAAGTTTGCATATATAGAATATGAGTTAAGCCCTTTGTTTGCAAATGATTGTGCTTGAGTTTGAGAACACCATCCACACATAACTCATTAAAAAATTTATTCATTTCTAGGGTTCCAATTTCATGCGTATAAAAATGATAAAACAAATAGATATCATGGACAAGAAGTATTTTGGGTAGAATCTATGATTGCACTCTAGTAGGGTTCAATGTTTCTGCAATTGTTGGACTTAGCTTGAATGTAGGAGCCTTGGAATCCACTCCACTAGTCATCATTTCTAATCTTTTCTTCACTTTTCTCTTTGATATGCCATCACTTGGTAGGGTTTTTTAAATGGGAAAATCTTTGACAACAATTGCTCAAATCACTTAGAAACTTTGAATTTGGTCTTCACTCTATACTTTAAAAAATTATGGTGAAACAATGCATTCAATTTCTTCCTTTCAAAGAATTTCCTCTTTTGAATCCTCATTAATAGCTTTTACTTCATACTATCTTAGTGATAGGCTATCCTCCACGGATGACACCTTTAACTCAATGAGGTCTTCTAACTCAATAAGAACTACCAACTCAAAAAACTTCAAAACTGAGAAACATCACCACCATTTGGTTTGACATTACTACTTAATAGAGTCACTAGCTCTATTATATGCATTGTGCAACCTGATCATGCTTGGTAAGGTCTTGTGATCCAACCTTGCTTGGTAATGTATTGCATTTCTATCATCACTTAGTGATCCTTGTGCATCTTGAATGTTGATATGGATATTTTTTCTTGATGCCTGGAACTAATGTTAGATGACTTCTTCTAAATCATAGTTCAAATAATCTCCATAGTGAAGTAAGTTGAAATTATCGAGCCACCAAACTTATTGACTTGGGTATCAATATTTTTAGAAATTTAGCTTGTATTCTTTAGAAATTTTGGTACCCATTGTTGCCCCATGTGATATTTTGCATAGTTTTCTCCAATGTGCCCAAATTTACCATAGTAGTAACATCTACACCATGTATTGTAATCCCATCTAAATATTGCTTTTATAATTTGTTCTCTTGGGTTCCACTTCTTAGTTTTGCATTCTGAAGATCTGTGTCCTTATTTCTTGCAATTGTAATACTTTCCTTCAAACTTAGGCTTTTATATGAATTCACTTGCTCTATGATCATGCTTATTGCAACTATAACACTTTCAATTGAATTTTTCTTTACTATTTCTCCAACATTTGTTTGATGTATGACCTATCTCACCACAATTATTGCAAGTAAGGCTTTTGTTATTTTTAGCTCCTTGTTGAGATGATTCACCTTCTTTTGTATATTGTGATCCATCTTTGCCTTTGTGTCTATACTAAGTTTTCTCATTTAATTGGTTCATGCTTTCCTAAAATTTCATCATTCATTCATTAGCTTTCTTTTCAATACTGAGACCATTCTATAGTATTTCATTCTCTTTCCTTAGATTGATAAGGTCTTGATTTGTGTCATTCAGTAGATCAAAAAATTCTTGTTGTTGAAGAGATAGTTGTCAAATTTCATTGTCGTTTTTCTTTTATCACTTCTTTAGCTTTGTCTTTTTCTTCCATGACTTCACATAGTTTGATTGATTGGGTTTCTTGTTCTCTTTTCAGCTTTCTAGCCTCTTCTTGAAGATTAAAATTCTTTTCTAATAGGTGTTTGGTTATTGCATCATCTTTATATGAGTTTCTTTTTGGACATAGTTGTTTAATTATTCTTTTAGTGTAGAGATTGTCATTAATTTTTATTGCAAGGATTTTCCTTCTTTTAAATTATTGAGAGAGTTGCTCCTTTTCTTTCTTGAGTTGTCCAATGGCCAATTCTAGATCCATATTTTCATTCTCAAGAGTCTTATCTAGCCTGTGTATCTCCATTGCCTCTGATATTATCTCAAGTTTTTAACATTGTGATATGAGAACCACATGCTCTAATACCAATTAATGGAAATATAAGGTAGCCAAGGTTACTTAGAGGGGAGGGGTGAATCAAGAATCAATAAAACCTTATGTTACTTCACTAATTGATCCTTTATATATTATTTTGATCTAACTACATGCATGAAAGAATAAAACCAATAAAACATTCATAACACTTTGACATGAGATATTGTGATCTAGAAACCTTCCAAATAGAAAGTAAAAATGGGGTGGGGATGATATCCACAAGCTACAACACTATAGTATAAAGTTAACTGGTTAAGGCTTACAATTGACTAGTTCCAAAGATCTACCCTGTTAGGGGCAATAAATATTGTGAGGTCTACCTTGTTAAATGATGTACAAACATACAATGAAGTATGCATTCAATTAAGAGGTTTACAAAAATATTGTTAAGGCCACCCTATTAAAGGATTTGACTGAGGCACCTATTAAGATGAACCACTGGCTAATCTATAATTTGCAACTTTGATTTGCTAAATGAGATTCCTTGAATTATAATCATCACCTAAATATCATAGATAAATCTCTATTGTCCCTTATACTTCTTGTAGAATTCTTTAATTCACACTCATGCACTTCATATTCTTCTTCACATACTTTTTTGGATATGATACAATGCATTACATATATAACAATCCAAATCATTACCTTTTGGAGTTGGCTATGAAACCAATTTTATCATAATTCACAAAGTCAACCAAGTTTCTATAACTTAGGTTTTAAAGACAAACTCGATGATTTTCTTATACATGGAAAATAGTGTCAATGCTTGAAAAACTTTGGCACTTAGTTAAACTTGAAGCCCATACCTACTAATCATTTCCAAGTAGCTTGAACTTGGTCAACATTATGTGACTTGGTGAACATCAAGAAAATTAGTAGCTGCTAAATCACTTGGTTGAAACTACAAGACTTGATCAACACTAGATTCACATTGTTAACATTGTGGGCTTGGTAAACACTATAGGACTTGGTTAACACTATAGAGCTTAGTTAACACTGGAATCTTTATCACTTCCACTTATTAGCTCAGTAGAATCTATTGTTCTCAAGTTGCACTATGCATACTCTTTGAAGCTCAATAAACACTATGTAGCTTGGTAAACATTGTAAACAGGTGCTTGGTAGTTATTGTATTCTAACTACATGGCTTAGGAGTAGTTGAAACACTTTGTTAACACAATAGGATGAATGATAAGCTTAGTAGCAACTATAGATCTTAGTAGCAATGTAACCATTTGACTAATTGTTGAGTTGCTGATATACAAAATAACCTAAATGTCAACAATTATTCAACATTGTTGCTGCACTTCAATTTTTTTAATAATTTTGTTTCATTGTTTGTCAAATTGAGTGACACATCTATCTTTACAAAGGATATCAAGGATAAATTATCCAAGATAGATGAGGAGATGAAGGTAAGTACACACTAAACATCACTTGATTTGAGTTATAGTTTTTCACATTACACAAGGATCAAATATTTGACAAATCAATAGGCATAATTATTAAGGCAAGAAGCCAAAATTAGAGCCACACTTGTACAAATTTAGTGTATGACTCTTTCAAACATGGATACATTGTATAAACACATAGCACACACAAAGTCTCTCATCTATTACAAGAACTTCTCCATATTAATTGTAACAAATTTTCACAATCCATGCTATTCTCATTTATGCTTCTAGTGAGATTGTGTGTAAGTTTATTAGCATTAATGTTTTGGATCATACTTCATGATCCATCATCAAGATGTTTTTTCTTAGCTCTCTCATCCTAATGATGGATCATAAAGTATGATTTGAAACATTTATGTTGATAAACTTATGCACAATTTCACTAGAAACATAAATAAAAACTTCTTCATATCTAACCGCATGATATCCCTATTAGCAGAAGTTTAGATAGCCTTGCATGCAAGTAAGTTCTTACAAGAGAATTGGGATGAGACTATGGTACTAGCTCTGAAGGTATATTCTAATTTCTTTACTCATTTTGGTATTAATATATAGATATTATTAACCTTTGGAATTTATGTCAAAATGAGGTAGAAGATATTGTATATTGTATTATTACATAAAAAGGGAGAACATAGTGACAAAGGAGGAGAAATTTATTATACTCTAAATGCATGTATATAGGAGAGATGAATGTATGGAAGAGTAGTATAGTGTTATGTATATACATGTATATATAAGAAGAAAATATCTTTACACAAGAAATTTTGAAAAATAAAAAATATAGAGTATTTTACTAAGCAACAATAGGTGGATGTCAAAACCTACTTAAAAGCATAGTATGTTGCTAATGAAAGTTTTGAATTGTACTTTTCATTATTAATATTTTTAGTTTGATAAGTGTTTCTATCACTAATGCCATAGTGCAAGATTATTGATATTAAGGTTAATTTTTGTATTAGTGTCTCAACACTTAGTTAAATGGTTACATTACTATTGATCTCTACAATTGCTACTGAGTGAAATAGGCAGTTTTCAATTTATGCTAAGCTACATAGTGTCTACCAAGAATTAGAGATATTTTTTGGTATGGCCCAAGTGTAGCAATATCTATCAATCTATCCAATGGAAGTGATGGAGACTCCAATGTTAACTAAGCTCTATAGTGTTAACTAAGTTCTACAATGTTTACCTAGCTCACAATGTTAATAAAGTGAATATAGTATTGACCAAGTGTAGCAGTGTCAACCAAGTGATTCAACATCTATCAAGTTTCTCATTGTTCATCGAGTCACATAGTGCTGACCAAGTTCAACCTACTTGGAAATGATTAGTATGGACTAAGCTTCAAGTTCAACTAAGTGCCAACAATTTCCAAATGTTGACAATATTTGTCATGTATCAAAACATCACTAAGTTTTTTTTCAAAACCTGAGCTACAAAACTTGGGCTAACTTTGTGAATTATGATGAAATTGGTATTTTAGCCAAATCCAAAAGGTAATTATTTGGATTGGTATACATACATATTGTATTATATCATATCCAAATAAGTATGTGAAAAGAAGAATATGAAGTGGTTGAGTATGAATTGAAGAAGGTTGCAAGTAGTATAAGTGACAAAAAAGATTATATCTATCATAGCTAGGTGATCATTATAATACAAGGAATCATATCTAGTAAATTAGAGTCACAGATCATAAATTAGTCACTGGTTCATCCTTTAATATGATAGACTTAACAACCATTTTCTAAATCTCCAAATAGAGTACATGCTTCATTGTATGTTTGTAAATACTTTAACAAGGTGGACCCCATATTCCTTATTGCTCCTACTAGGGAAGATCACTAGAAGTGGTCAATTATAAGCCTTAATAGGTTAACTTTATACTATATTACTAAATCTTATGGGTATCTTTCCCACCCCAATTTTACTTCTTAGTTGGAAGGTTCATGGATCATGATATTTTGTATTAAAATTTTATGAGTATTTTATTGTTTTCATTATTTTATGCATGCAATTAGATTAGAATAATATATGAAGGATTAATATGTGAAGTAAGATAAAGTTTTATTGGTTTCTAATTCACCCCTCCCCTCTTAGTAACCTAGCCTTCCTTATATTTCCAATAGATGCTTTTTTGTAAAATTTCTTGCCAACTCTACCCTTTTTCTTGGTCTGCATTATTCTTGTATAGGATCTTGAACTAAGTCACTTAGCATGGGTTGAGTGAGTTTTATTGTTTTATTATTTGGATTATAGAATATGTTTATAGATGGATCAATTTTTTGTTGTGATAATATGTAATAAGAACCTTAAAAAGTATATTTATCTCTCTCTCTATATATAAAGATTAAAATTTGTACAATTTTTCATGTATTGCATTTGCATTTTATTGTCATTTCTTATAACAAGGTTGGAAAATAATTGAACATTGTTTTCATTGTCTAGAGGTAATGTTATTTTGGAAGAGGCTTCTACAAGGGAATATACATCATGATTATGACATTTACATAGAAGAAAAACTTTCTTCTTTGACTCCTTAAACTCAACTCTTAACTAAAGTTATCCTTTCAATAGTGAGAATAGCTGCATTGAATTCTTGGGAACCAAGAGACTTTAAACCTATGATACAATTTTTAGAGACATGGGAGAAGGTACTCTAGGCTTCAATACTTCATAACATTCTCAATCATATAATGATGCCCAAATTAATAACAACAATAGATACTTGGGATCCTGATAGGGTGACTATGCCAATACATGCATGGTTACATCCTTAGATTCCATTTTTGGGCCAATGTTATGACCCTTTATATCTAACCATTTTTTATAAGTTAGGGAATGCACTTCATGCCTAACATGTAACTAATGCATCTACATATGTAATTGTATCACCTTGGAAGACTATATTTTATTTTGCTAGCTGGGAATAGTTGATTGTTCATTGTATTGTACCCAATCTGATGACAATTCTAATGGAATCTATAATCAACCTAACTAATAAAAAAATAGACCAATTTAAGTTAGTTATGGTTGGTTTATTTATAAAAATATCATGATATGGTTTTGTAAAATTTCTTGTGAACTCTACCCATTTTTCCTAATCTTCATTATTTTTGTGTAGGATCTTGAGGTAAGTCACTTAGCATGGGTTGAGTGAGTTTTAATGTTTCATTATTTGGATTCTTGAATATGTATGAAACCAAATCAGTTTTTTTATTATGAGATAAAATGTAATAAACACCTTAAAAATGATCTCTCTCTATATAAAGAGATACATGATTAGAAGGAAATATAATGACATACATGTTTATAAGGAAAAGAAAGAACATTTACATAGGTACCTCTCCTATTGAAGAAATTTGTACAGAAATGACACAAAGATAAAAAGGGTATGAAAAGAAAATTAAATCATGGAGAAAGGAAATGACAAAAAAATTTAGAGACTACATCAAGGAAATCATAGAGCAAGGGCATGCCAATGAAATGCAGAGATCATTACAATGAAATTATAGAGCAAGGGCATGACACTAAAATACAAAGATCACAACAATGCAATCACATAGCAAAGGCATGAGAATGAAATGTAGAGATACCAAAACAATGAAATCATAGAACAAGGGAATGATAATAAAATGTAGAGATCACACCAATAAAATGCACCAATCACAACGACACATGAAAATTTTAAGATCTCCAGCTCTTTTGCATACAACTCTCCACAATCAAGAAAAATGAAGAATGACCTATGTTATGTTTTATTTTCTTTATTTATAATCACACCTATGTTGCAATTATGATGCCAAAGTCAGTATTGCAACAACATCAGGGACAATTTCAAAAAAATAAAATGAAAATCACCAGATATTTCACCACCATCAAAAGATGCCCCAAATGTTGTAGTGGGTGTCTATTAACCATTGGGATAATGGGTTTTAACTACATTGAGATTCAAAAACCTTTATGTTTGAAATTTTTTTTGCATCACCTAATTTCACATGCCATCCATTTTTGTTGAGTATTTTCTTGGCACTAATATTTGGTCATTTATTTGGAGTGAATTCTAGTTTTCCAATCTAACCATGATTTTATTGTGTTTGCATTGGGATTCACATAGAATCTGTACTCTCAAATATAGGTCAGTTAAGTGAGATTGTTATTCTTTTTTTATTATTGCATTTCTCATATCTAATCCTTATATTGGTTACTTAATTATTTCATATAGTTGGTTGTGCCCACACACGAGCACGTGCATGTGTATTTCACAAGATCTTGAGAGACCCAAACTCCTACATCTAGGTTGATTGAGGGATTGTTTATTTAGGGTTGGTTTGGAAATTTGCATTGCCTTTGGGAACTTATTGTGTGATAATCATGGGTATATAGGGTAGATATTTGGAGTGGCTTCTCTCATATACCCCAGTGTATATTTTGATAAGGTAAGGTGAAGAAGTTCTAACAAGTGACAAATATATTAATAAATGGGTACTAAAACTTAATATCATATGAATGAACACCTAAGTGGTTAATCTAAGGGTGTGACTTGTATGGCTAATCAACAAGCATGGTGTAATAGTTTCCTAGGGGATTGTTTCCACAATGGTCTGATGGTTTCCTAAGAGATTTACTTCACACTAGATATAGCTTGGGCTTTTCGATGCCAAGCAAGTTACACTTCACTAGAGAGCCTATGAAGTCTACCCATAGAAAATATAACCAAGACCTATTGTATCGCATTATCTTATGATCTTGGGTTCAATCACATGTACTAGTTGGCATGAGTGTTAGCAGTGGTTGACTATATTGTGTGTGTTTGTGGTCAAATCACTATATCAATTAGCATGACAAGAGTGAGCCAAAAAGTTCCAAGTAGTTGGTAGGCATAGCTACCTGTACCACTACTAGGGATAGGAGTACAAAGTTATCCTTCCTCTACTTTGGTTTTGGAGCTAGATGTCAACATGGTTCTATGTACCATTCTAGAGTTTGCTTCCCTTGTGATTTTGTTATTTCCACTTATTAAGATAGTTTATTTATGCTTATGTATGTTTACTTTGATGTTTCTTTCTACATGATTATAATAAATGTTATGGATTAGATTCTAGATGTATTCAATCTTCTTTATGTTTTTGAGTGTTTACTCCTCAACTAAAGTGGTTTCAGTACTCCTTGGTCTAGAGATTCTAACTCTATTCTCCTTCCATTTTGTTCATTTGAAATTTCTTGGCAAACCTGGGTGACATTGGTTTAGCATTGGGTGAGACTGGAAAATTATTACATGACTATAATGAAAAGTATCATGAAATACTAAAAAGTATCACACAACGGTAGCTCAAAGTATCATGTGATACTGGTAAAATATACCATGGTAATAGTAAAGTGTACTGTACAATACAAGAAAGTATCACACAGTAGTTTTAAGAAGTATTGTGTGATACTTCTAAAGTATCACATCATAGTAGTGAATAGTATTGTACAATACTAAAAAGTATCACATCATGCTAGAAAATTATTCCATGGGGCCTGAGATAACCTACTCAAGTAGATAGAAGGTACTTTCAAACTTTTTGGAGGTGTTTCAGAAGGTGTTTCAAGTACCCTTTGTAGATTTGATGCCTTTTATAGTAAAATGATGTTTAATATATCAATTTAGGGTTAGTCAAAATCTAGGATATCTAGTCAAGTTTCATTCTATGATTGTTATAGTTGGAAATGGACTTTGTATGTATAACTTGATTAGCTAGTAATGAATGTTTTGGTAAGTAGAGATGGTTAGAGATCATTGGTTCTTGAGGATTAGTTGCATGTTGATTTTGTGTGTAGCCATTCCTTATCTCAAGAAAAAAATGTTTACACTTTTATTTGTCTTTATTTGAAGAACCTCTAAGTGGGGCATTACATATGGTATTAGAACTCATGTTTCATCATTGGGATCTCTACATTATACTCTTATTATGATAGTGGATATTGAGTTACCTATTTGTTGATATTATACTTAATAGTTTTTTATTTTATATTCTTGTAGACTATTATTAGCATTTGATTCTTGTCTAGTTATCACTTAAAGGATGCATCCTACACATAGTCTAGTTTTTTGGAGGAATACTTGACATAATAACTATGGTGAGGAACATAATGAAGAAAACCATGAGGAGGAACATCACAAGAAAAGGGAGAGATAGGGAAACAATCTAGGTGGAATTTAGCTATTGGTGCCTTTGCTATAGGATCTTATAATTCACTATGGAGCTTGAGTCAAGGGTTCTCAAAAATGTGGTCAAAATGAAGAGGGATCACAAGGTAAAACCACCCATATCTCAAAGCACAAGAATAGAGAGGATCGAGAGCATGAATATTAGAATTCCCAAACACCACCTAGTGGAGAATGTTACCATAGGAGAGATTAAGATTTTGATAATGAGGATTCCTTCTAGATTGATATGGTGAAACCCCTTTATTATTCTAAATTTCCATAGTTTAATGTTAAATGAGATGGCATCAAGGCTGAGACTTGGTTACTTGACATGGGCATTTATTTTCTATGCATCCTTATGTAGGAAACCCAAGAACACATTATGTTGTTGTGCAACTAAGGGACCACACATATATTTGGTAGAATATTGAGGGTCAAAAGATCCATATCAGTATATAAGATCTCACCTCAAAGATACTTGAGGAGTGGTTTAGAGAGAAGTTCTCATCACCTTATTTTAGGGAGCCTTAGGCTTATGAGTTCCATGAGATTAAAAAAAGGAACATTTTAGTGGATCAGTATAAGATGAGAATCTTTGAGCTCATTTATTACACATGCAATAACCATGATGAGGTAATCCTTACTCTACATTTCATATAAGGTATTAAGGACTTCCATCATTGGAGATATTCATATGTATCAGCCAAGGACACCTATCATTTCTATTGACAAGGCAAGGATTTATAAGGGAAATATGATGAGATGGTTCAATAGCATATCAAGTTCACAAGGTCAAAGTACATGGCCTACAAGGTCGAGTGCACCCTTACCTTAGACCTAATCAACACCTTTGAAAGGTGGGTGCTATTAGTTCAGTAAGAGGAATCACTTTTAGTAGGATTTCTAAAGTGACCAGCAAGGTGGTCAAGGTTTAGGTACTATGCAAAAGGATTGGTGGAATCATCAAGATGGCCAAACATGAAAATGTTATCTAGCTTAGTATGAATAATAATATTCCAATAGGAGGAGTACTCAGAATCCTAGTACCCCTTAGGGAGAGCACATATATGTTTGTAGTTATGGTGTTGGTGTATGCTTCTCTTATGGTAAACTTGGTCATAAGCCAATAGGATTTCTTAATAAGACATCATTGGGACTCTAAAAAGGAGTTGTCATGTCACAACCCATGGTAGGAGATGCAAGTAGATCTCATAGAGTGTTTGCAATGGTTGACAACCATCAAGAAGATACATAAGAATCAGGATATAGAGCTAGGAAGGGCCGTATCGGACTGAAGGGATGAGACCTTGATTATTTTGGAGGATGCCACATAGTTGAGAGAGATGTGCCTCTATTATTTGTAGGATTCCAGGAGTAAGCTTGTGCTTAGTGGTGGAGGATGTAGTGCTTCTCATGTTTACATTCTATACCAAGTTATATTTTGATTTAAGAGATGTTTTGATACTAATATTTGATGATATTCAAGATGACCTAAAGGTCAAATATTATAATTTGATTGCCAATATTATGGATGATAGATTCTATGTTGTTTAGTTTGATAATATCTGCATGGTGATGCTTATTAATCTGACATTATGCTTGATGATGTTATTTGGTTATTTTTTATTTGGACATATACTATTTTTGTGATTATATAATGGATTAATTAGATCCTAGATACTATGATTTGATGCTATAGATATTTACTTCATTCTTTCTTGGAGATGTTTTATGATGCAGTGGATAATTTAAATAGGTTATTTTAATCTAATTAAATAAATAGTTAATTATATGGTTTAATGTATTTATCGCTTTGGCTATATTATTATATGCAATTGCACTTGATTGTTTTGTTTAGTAGGCATGATTTATATCCCTAGTAGTTACACATGGAGTACTAATTTTTTTGTTTATACCAAGAAAGTGTCATCCCTGTATGGGAGAGAAATCTTGATTAATTATTAATTAAATGCTTTGTTGATTTAATAAATCTAGATTGATTTCCATTCATGACTAGACTAGCATTATGTCTATGCATTTAGATGTCTGTGTTATCATGGAAAATTATTAAGGAATATTACAATTTATGTTTTTAAGGGAATTTTATACTTGATTTAATTTAATTTATATTCTTAACTAATTCGTCCTAGTTTTAATCTTAAGAAATTTAGATTGTCAAATTTATGGAGATTAACGGAGCTAATTCGATTATTTTATTATATTAAAATAATTTATATGTCACTTGAGAAAAGTGCATATATTAGTCAAAAGGTGGGTTTAAACTCACATCTCACATTTTTCACAAAGAATAAATTGGAGAAAATCTTCCAAACACCCATGTGAATTTCTAGTGTTTTTCTTGTTGGGTGAGTTGTGATTGTGGTGTCAGTATGAGGATAAATGCATTGGAATTGGAGAAAGAAACTCCTCCCTTGTCAAGCTTTTAGCCAATGTAGCTGCTCCAATTATTTTATAGTATCATCATCATTTTGGCACTTTTGGTTGTGAGGTAGTGTTTTCTCGTTTAATTAGTCTTGGCCCATTTTAGCTTATGTTTTCAATTGCTTTATAGTTGGAGATTGAGAACTAGGGTCCCCTTTCTTTCTATATAATTATTTGGCTTGGTTAGGCATGTTTCAGCATCTAAAGGTTTTTGAATTTTGAATTTTTAAGTTTTAAACCTTTAGTCTAGTAATTTTTGCATATGAGCTTGGAATTTGATTTTTATTTGATTTCTGGGTATTTGTTAACCATTTGGTAACCATTGAGATAATAATATGCAAAATCTATTCTCCTAGATATAGGCTAGTATAATGAAATTTTTATCATTATATGATTGTTGCATTTCTCATATCCAAGCCTTGCATTGGTTGATTATTTTGTGTAGGTCAGTGTTCCAACACATGAATACATGTACATGTATTTGATAGGATCTTGCAAGACACAGACTCCTAAATATAGGCCAATTGAGGGATTATTCATTTAGTTTTGGGTTGGTAACTTTCATTTCCTTTGGGTACTCATTGTGTGGTAAGCATGGGTATGTAGGGTAGACGTGTGGATTGGCTTTCCTCATAAACCCCACTGTATATTCTAACAAGTTAGCATGAAGAAGTTCTAAAATGTGATAATTAAATTAATAAATGGCTACTAAATCTTAATATCAAATAAGTGAACACATGAATAGTTAATCTAAGGACATGTTGTGATGGTTTCCTAAGGGATTGAATCCTCATTGGTGTGACAGTTTCCTTAGGGATTCATTCTACATTAAATATAGCTTGGGATTTCATATTCCAAGTGACTTGCACTCTACTAGAGTCCATATGTAGTAGACCCATAGGGTGTCTAACTAGGACCTATTGTATTACATTTTCTCCTTTTATATTGTTCATTTGGTGTCTCTTGGGAAATATGGGCAACATTGGTTCAGCATTAGGAGATAATGGAAAAATATTGCATGACTTTAGGGAAAAGTCTAAAGTGATGCTAGAAAGCATCATAGGGAAGTAACTCAAAGTATCATGTGATACTAGTAAAGTATTGCATGGTAATAGTAAAGTATAATGTACAATGCTATAAATTATTGCATGGTATTATTAAAAAGTACCATATAATACTTGTAAATTATTGCATGGTACTAGTGAAAAGTATTGTACAATACTAGAAACTATCACACAATGCTAGAAAAGTATCACACAAGGTCTATAACTCCTATATTGAAGGGATGTTTAATATATGAATTTAGACTTAAAGTCAAGTTTTAGGATATTTGATTAGGTTTCATTGTATGATCATTATAGTTGGAAATGGACTTTGTATGTTTAACCTACTTAGCTAGTAATGAATGTTTCAATAAGTAGTGAAGTTTGTATATTGTTGATGTTTTGAACTATTTGGTTGAGTCTTCTACTATGCTCTTGAGGATTAGTTTCAAATTGATGTTGTATGTAGCCATGATTTATCTTAAAAAAATTGTTTGGGGTTTTATTTGTTTTTTTTCCAATGATCTCTAGGGAGGGCATTACATCTAGTATTAGAGCCCATGTTTCAACATTTGGATCTTTGTGTTATGCTCCCACAATGATAATGGATATTGAATTGCTTATGTGTTAATATTATACTTAATGGTATTTTATTTAATATTATTATATGG
This sequence comes from Cupressus sempervirens, assembly GCA_028749045.1. Taxonomy (NCBI): domain Eukaryota; kingdom Viridiplantae; phylum Streptophyta; class Pinopsida; order Cupressales; family Cupressaceae; genus Cupressus; species Cupressus sempervirens. Next base: position 276,525,990 of record CM053791.1, read on the forward strand.
TTTTGTTACTACCTAACTCTTGTCTTCTTATGCTTTAAAGGATGTCTCCTGCATATAGAAACAATCTTAGTGGAATTCAAGAATTAGTGCCTTTTCTATAGGATCTTACAGTTTTGTTAGGAGCTCAAGTTGAGGGTTCTCAACGAGGTGGTGGACATGAAGAGGGATCATAGGATGCAAAATCCAATATGTTGGAGAACAAGAATAGGGATGAGTGAGAGTATGAGTGTGAGCATTCCTACACACTACATTGTGGAAGAGTTTACCATAGGAGAGGTAAAGACCATGATAATGAGGATTTCTTTCAGATTTTTATGATGAAAGCTCTTTAGAAGTCTAAATTTCCATACTTTGATGGTAAAAAAGATGGCCTCAAGGTTGAGACTTGGTTATTTTATATGGGGCATTTCTTTTCTATGCATCCTTATATAAGCAACATAAGAGTGTGTTGTGCTATCATGCAACTAAGGGATCACACATATATTTTGTAGAACATTGAGGAGTATAAGCTCAAGATCAGTATAGATCTTTCCTAAGAGATCTTTGAGGAGAGGGTTAGAGAGAAGTTCACATCCCCTCAGTTCAAGGAGGCTTAGGATTATGAGTTCCATCAGATTAAAAAAGGGAACATGTTAACATATCAACATTAGATGAAATTATTTGAGCTCATGTAGTACTTATGCTACAACCATGACGAGGTATTCCTTGGCATCCTATATGAGGTTCAAGGACTCCATCATGGAGATGTTTATATGCATCAGGTGAGTACACTTGGATTTTATACCAATAAGATAATGATTTATAAGGGAAATGAGGTAAGAGGGTTCCATTGTGTAGCAAATTCATAGGGTCAAAGTACACAACCTACAATGTCAAGTGCACCCTTACCTTGGACCTAGTCAATAACTTTAAAAGGTGGGTTCTATTAGTTAAGTAAGATGAACCACTTCCAAAAGGAGTTACAAAGTGACCAATAAGGTAGTCAAGGCTCTAGTACTGTGGGAAAGGATCAGTGGGATCATACTTGAGATGGTGAAATAGGAAAAAGTAATGCAACTTAGTATAGACAATAGGATTCTTGTAGGGTGAGTGTCTAGCAATCTACTACACCTTAGGGAGGGTGCAATTATGGTTATACTTATGATAGTGGTGCATGCTTCTTGTTGTCAAAAAATTCTATAGCTTGCCTAAGGTAATGCATCTCAAGCAACCTTGTGAAACATGGAAACAACCTCCAAGCTATGGGACTTAAACTATGAGGTTGAGTCTCTAGAGAAGGTTGGTTTCCTTTACAATTAGGGTGCACCTAAACTATGCTTGGAGAGGAAAAGGGAGAAGTAATGCATGAAAATAAAATCTACCTAATCTATTCTAAGGGTGTGATATACCAAACTAGCTTGTTTAGTCATATCTCAGTGTAACAATGCATTATTCATCAATATAACCACAAACACACTATTTCAACCTTTATCTTAATCTAGTAGTTACATATAGATCAAAAACCAAATAAAATGCCACAAGGAAGTGATCTTCACTCTATAAAATTCAAAGGGAAAGATTAGATATTGATATGCATATTGAAGAATGAAATCAAAACACCAACAAAGGAAAGAATATTTTTCATAATATTAATGGGAGAATGAGGTAAATTAAAGGATTAAATTAACTATATACAAAAGGAAATTGTATTAATATAATATAGAATACTACTACTATAGAATTAGAGATAGAAAGACTAAACCTAAGAAGGGTTACATAACTTTCTTTTATAGTGCAAGTATAACTCAAATAACTTCTACCCTAAGGAAAAGAACAACTATTGCCATTAAGATTACTGAGAACAATCATAAAGATCAAGAAGATATAATCCCAGTACACATTTGGGGGAAGGAAAATCATATATTTCACACATAAACCCCTAAGAAGAGGTGGCCATTAACATTTTGATGGAGAAGATGGATAAAACTAAGGTAGTGGAGTGCTTTATTTGTTTACCAGGCATGTGGAATGCTACAAATAATCTACCCATGGTTGATCGATCACATTCACCATAAAGACTCACTTATTCCTTGCTAAACACATGCTAAGTTGAAAAACTAGTAGGTCAACAATATTCAACTGTCACCCTATGATTTTCCTAAATTTTCATTGGTTGAAGACTCTTTTATTTTCTAGCTCAACAATTAAGAAAAGTTATCCTACATTTAACCTAAGCCATAATAGCCACCTAGGCCTATAAGGACATGTGTCCTCGTGTGACTTCCTTACTTTCTCTAAAGTCCTTGTAACTTCAAAATGTGGGAAAGTGACAATTTTCAGTCACCAAATGATCGATAATCATGAGAGACCTTAGTATTACTATGCTTCCCTTTTTTTTTCTTCACTTTCTCTAAAATGTTGTCAACATTCAAAATGTGAGAAAGTGATGATTGTCAATCACCAAAAAATTAATTATCATGAGAGACATTAGTATTACTATGGTTCCCTTTAATATCTTTGGGCCCACAAGAAAACTTTGAATTCACCTTCATATATGCATAAACCTTTAACAAATTAACATGAAGCATGTGGCATATACTCCACCTTAGCATCACCCATTGACCTCTAGAAAAGATAACCATACATGGCCATGTGTTGAAACCTCATTTCTCTACATTCTCTAAAGTTTGAGAAATTCCATAAAGTGGGGAAGTGATGATCATTAATCTTAGAGGATTTGATAGTGGAGAAAGTTACTATTGGGTGATGCGACGTGCTCCCCTACCCATAGGTGGTTAATTATGTGGTGTTCCATGTTCACTAAAGTCATGGCTTTTGGTGCAATGAAAAATGGGTCCCGCAATTGGTATCAGAGCCTGGTTTTGTCTTGGTCATGGGTTCAAATATCCCTGGTGCCTTCTCAACCCACGTAAGCACCTGGTATGTGCGTCAAGGGGGAGATTTTTGGGTGATGCGACATGCTCCCCTACCCATAGGTGGTTAATTATGTGGTGTTCCATGTTCACTAATAGTTATGGCTTTTGGTGCAATGGCAAATGGGCCCTACAGTTACGAGGCCTAGGAAATAAACTTATGGGTATAAGGAAATGTACATTAAAGTTATATTTCATTTATTTCATATTTCCATTGAATACTTAAATATTAAAAGTGAGATATGACTATTGGGTGCGCTTAGGCATTTGATTGCAATTTTTTGTTGGGAAGGTGATTTTGGCCAACAATTTTTGTGACTCAAAGGGGATGCAAGCCTATAATGCATATGATCAATGATCTAAAACATCCATTGGGCTACAGAGTTATGAAAAACATGAGATCTGTGTATTATTGTATTATCCTAACCCTACCACTACAACAACAAAACTATGTAAATCCTACCCGTATCTTCACTATAATTGCAAAACCTCAAAATTTGGCTATCTCACAAAGAGACAACTTGTGCTCATGCACTTCTTGGAAAGTAGGAAAGAACTAAAAATAAACTAATCTACTATGTACATTATTTACATAATAAGAGAAGGTAAAAATAATAGTAGGCATAATAAACACATTGTTACAACTTGAAGCACCTTCTCAATGCTAAAAAATAATGAAACTACTCTCCAACACTAAGACATTGTCAAACTAAGCAAAACATGCTTACTCTTCCTTGTAATCTTCTTCCTCATACTCTACAGTGAGCATGACTAGGACCAACTTGCTAATTTTTTGTAGATATAGATTCCTAATGGTGCATCCTCTTGATGGCTTAGGGTCTAGGAAATCATCCTTTATCGTGTTGTGCTCTACAATGGTAGCTTCCAAATAGTTTTGAACTAGCTTCTCCTTTTTTTGTGAAGAAATAATCTCTACCCTATCTTCATTATACTCATCAGCTACCTCCATGGGAGCTACTAGTATGGTGTCAAGCCTTCAACAAAAATCTATTATGATGCAAGAAAAATCACCCTCTAGATCATAACCTACATCTGTCTTTTCTTCTTCCTATTTCTTATGCTTGTCTCCCTACTACAACTGATGACTTTTCTCTTCTTCTCCTTGTAGCAACTCTGATCTTTCTTCACAATAAAAATATTGATCATCTATATTTGGTTCCTCAAGGGTAGGAACCACCTCATCCTCTTCTATCTCCTTCTTCTCCATTTCCATCTACTCATCATTAAGCTAAGGAAGTGAAAGCTCTTGATTATTGCAGAAAGGAATAGAAATCTAGAGAGGCTCACTTCTTCTAAAGCTAGAAAACTTGCATTTGGGTGGCTCTTATTTAGATGGATTTGGAAATGTTTCTTATGCGTGGGTCTTTGGCTCTTGTGCATTTTTTTGCAAAATAAGAGGGTTGTTGTTCATGAAGTAAGAAAATTTCCACCTTGGAGGCTCCTGCACTTCAACCGCTTGCTCTTGAGCAAGCTTGAACTTTGTCTCTTCTTTGGCAATAGAGAATTTTTGTGCAAGATCCTCCTCAAACTAGTTTTTTCTCAACTCCCACTTTGGAGAGAGAAAGAGGGCTTTATTATCTCATTCTTGTTGTTAAGGAGAGGCTTGACAAGAAATTTCTTGTCTATAATACCCTAGTTGGACCTCCCATTGCTAAAAATCAAACTCAAGCTGCCTTATAATCTCCTAAAATTTCCTATCATGGGCCAATAGCATTTTTCTTTGTCCATGAAGCATACGGTCCACTCTTTACATGGGGATATTGGGATTGGTGGAATAGAGGCAAAGGGAGAGAAATAATTCTGAGCATGCTGGCTATAAACAACTTGAGGATGAGATTGAAATTATTAATATGAGGGTTGAGGAATAAAATTTTTATGATATTTGGGGCAAATAGTACTTGTTTTTGTAGACACCTAAATCTGATTACATTAATAAGTAATCATATTTAGTTTTCTGCTAAGACATTATAGATTAAATATTTACTATTTAATTAATTAATCATCATCCCCTAGTTAATTAATTAATTTAATTGACTATAGTCCAATTGATAAAATCAAATGATCACCCAAAATCAATTTATCAATTAAATCACAATTCCTCTATTAAATTGGATAAATCATCAAATCTATTCAATTTAACTCCATACTCCCATTTTATTGAATAACATATATAAAATACCTAAAATCTTAAAAACCTTTCCTAAACCCTATCCTTTACCCCTAATCCAACCCATTCACCCATACTAACCTCACTTAGCCTCCTAACCAACCCATCCCATCAAAGTTAAATAAATTACCCCCTAACCCCCCTTTCTAAGCTAATCCTAATCCCCCTCCTAAACATGCAACAACTTTAAGCATGGGCTAAGACTTGCTAACCCAAGTGAAAGTCAAAAAACTCAACCACAGCTCTCACATCCTCAAAATATCTCTTACACCTCCCTTAATGACCCTTACAAAGCATTTATGGAGCCCTTATCTCTTTAGCCTCCTTTGTTGACCATCCACCTTGCTTTCCCTTCATTTAATCACCCTCTGACATGTGTCAGCTCCCCATTGGTGCTAAACAAGTACAATCTATGTGCTCCCTTTTGAGTGCATCTCGACCCTCCCTCACCATCTCATTATCTTGGCATTTTGGCCCTCCATTCCTCCAAATCTTGGCCTATAAATTGAACCTCCCCCCTTCATGAAATCATCCACCTTCCATACAAAGTTATAATACTATTTTGAGAGCTCATAGACTACCAAAATACCATTATAATGTTGGAATCACTCCATGAATCCATTGTTAAAATTCTCATCCATGCATACACTTGGTAAAAACCCCCATCTATTGGAAGCTTGAGCACAACATGAGCATACATCCCCTCCAAGCAGGGACAGATCTATTGCATCATATGTTATACCATTAGGAGCTTACCATTCTTGGTTGTCTTCCTTTTGTGGTGATAACAATAAGTCCTATCATAAGTGTTTTCCATGTTTAGTGTGGTTAAAACTTCCATTTAATAGTTAGTTTTCAATTTATACTACTAAAACTAGGTGATACAGTTTCTATGAAATGGGTCCATGGTGGTGGCTTCATAAAAACTACTAACTCGTAGAAAACTTGAAAATCACAAGGATTAAGGATGATCTTTACATACCAGCACTATGTTTGTATAAAACTAGAAGATGTGCACTAGAGTTGCCATTGTGTTTGATTGAATACCTCCAAAGGCTGATTTCACTAAGAATAACACCCAAATTCTTAATGTATCAAGATCAACTTGCTATCCAATAGACTTATGTAGCTGAAATGATTAGTCCCACCAGGCATGCCAAAAATTATCACCACAAAAGTCTCCACCTTGCCTGAGGTAATGTGTCTTAGGGAACCTTGTCAAATATATAAAGAACCTCCAAGTTGTGGGACTTGAAAAGTGAGATTGAGTCTCTAAAGAAGGAAATTTCCTTTACTATCAGGGTGTACCTAAACTATGTTTGGAGAGGAAAAGGGAGAAGGAATGGATGAAAATCAAATCTACCTAATGTATTCTAAGGGGGTGATGCACCAAAATAGCTTGTTCAATCATATCTCTACCTAATAATGCACTATTTATCAATATAACCCCAAAATACATTGATTCAACCTTTATCTTAATCCAATAGTTACATCTAGATCAAAAACCAAATGAAATTCCACTAGGAAGGGATCTTCACTCTATAACATTCAAAGGGAAAGAGGAGATATTGATATTCATATTGAAGAATGAAAAAAAATTGCCAATAGAGGCAAGAAGATTTTTCATTAATATTTATGGGAGAATGAGGTAAAGTAGAGGACTATATTCATTATAGATAAAAGGAAATTATAGTGTTAGAGTATAGAATACTACTTCAATAGAACAAAGAAAGAATGACTGACCTTAAGAAGGGTTACAAAACTTTCTTTATAGTGCAAGCATAACTAAAATAATTTCTACCCTAAGGAAAATCACAACTAATGTCATTAAGATTGAAGAGAACTATCATACAGATCAAGAAGATATGATCTAGTACACATCTAGAGGCAAGAAAATCATATGTTTCACACATAAAACCCTAAGAAGTGGTGGCCATTAACATTCTAATGGAGTAGATGGATTAAACCAAGGTGGTGGAGTGCTTCCTTCATTTACCAGGCATGGGGTTGATAGATCACATTCCCCAATAAAGAACTGCTTCTTCATTGCCAACAACATGCTAAGTCCAAAAACCACTAGGTCAACTATATTCAACCAACACTAAAGGAATTTCTTGAATTTTCATTAGTCAAAGACCATTTTATTTTCTAGTTCAGCAATTGAGAAAATTCACTCTACATTTGACCCGAGCCATAATAGCCACATGAGCCCACAAGGACACATGTCCTCATGTCACTTCCTTTCTTTCTCTAAAATCCTTGCAACTTCAAAATGTGGTAAAGAATTGATCATTGATCACCAAATGATTGAAAATCATGAGAGACCTTATTATTACTATGCTTTGCTTTAATATCTTCGAGCCAATAAGGACACTCAATATCCTCCTTCACATACACCTAAACCCTTGGTGAATCAGCATGAAGCATCAAGCATATACTGCACCTCAGCATCACCCATCAACCTTTGGAAAAGACTACCTCATATGGCCATGTGTCAAACCTTACTTCCCCACATTCTCTAAAGTTTGAGCAGTTCCATAAAGTGGGAGGTGACAATCATTTATTCTAGAGGATCTTATGGTGGAGAAAGTTGTAGGACATAGGAAATAAACTTACAGGAATAAGGAAATACATTAAAATTTTATTTCATTTATTTTGAATTTGCATTGAACATTTAAATATTAAAAGTGGGATGTTATTGTTGGGTGGGTTTAGGAATTTGAATTCAATTTTTTGGTGGGAAGGCAATTTTAGCCAACACTTCTCTTGTGTTCAACTTGGCCATAAGATGGAAGGATGTCTTCAGGAGACATCATTAGGACTATGCAGAGGAATGGCCATATCAGAGTCCATAGTAGGAGATGCAAGTAGATCTTATAGACTTTTTGTGATGGTTGATAGTAGTCAGGAATAACCTCAATGATCAGAACATAGAGGTAGGAAAGGAAGCATAGGAGCCAAGTGATAAGACTTTGACTATTTGGGATGATGCCACATGGTTGAGAGAGACATGCTGCTATCATTTGTAGGCTTCCAAGAGTAATCCTTTTCCTAGTTGGGGAGGATGAATTGCCTCTCATGTTTGTATTATGTACCTTATATTTTGATTTGAGAGATATTTTAATAGTCATGTTTTATGATATTCAAGATGACTTGATGGTTAGATATTATATTTTTATTGCCAATATTATAAATGATAGATGCCACATTGTTTAGTTTCATAATATTTGCATGATTATTCTTATTGATGTGACATGATGCTTGATGATGTTATCTAGTTATTTTGTATTCAGATATATACTTTGTTTGTGATTATATGACTGATGTAACTCAAACACTTCAAGGAATAAATCACAAAATGACACAACATAGAAGTTTCAAAATGGCATAATTCTTCATTAAACTATTGCAACTCTACTCTATCTCTACAGTGAAAGAAAACAACTACTTATTACAATTCCAAAAATTACCATATTTGGCAAACTTTTTGGGAAAAATAGATTCTTCCATTTTTGGTAATTTTCAAAACCCATCCTATGAATCATAATTTTTACCAAGAAAAAACCCAAATAAGGCAAGATGAATTGCCAAATAATCAACAAAATAAAAAATAAGATTTCAGATTTATTACAAAAACAACTTTCTAAAAACAATAGAAAAAACACAAAAAGCCAATCTCGAAGGCCAAGATGATATTTTAGGCTCCCAAAAAAGTGTCAAAATGGCCATCTATTGAGATGATCTATATCAAACATCCAATTACCTCCTCCTCACACAACTTCATGTAAAATTTCAGCCAAAACCCACATTTGAGTTGAAAGTTATGACCCCCAAAATTAAATCTTGACAAAAATCCACATCTAATTCAACAACCTTGACCCTTAGATTCCCTTACATTAACGATAGACTTATTGGATCTTGGATACTTTAATTTGATACTATAGATGTTTACTTCATTCTTGATTGGAGATATTTTATGACACAATTAATGATTTAAATAGATTATTTTAATGTAATTAAATAAATGGTTAATTATGTTATTTAATGCATTTATTACTTTGGCTATCTTATTATATGTGATTGCACTTGATCATGTTTTTTTGTGTTAAGGATTTATATCTCTGGTAGTGGCACATAGAGTTAGTGATTTGACTGTATATACCTAGCAAATGTTGTCCATGTATGGACAACATATCAAGTTTAACTATTAAATAAACCCTTCAATGATTTAATAAATATGAATTCATTTGCATTTTTTACTAGACCAATATTATGTCTAAGAATTTAGATGTCCACATTGTAATGGAAAATTATTAAGAAATATTCAATTTAATATTTTGAAGGAAATTTTACACTTGAATCAATTTGTTTTATGTACCCAATGATTTTGTCATAGTTTTAATCCCACGCAATTGGGATTGCAAGATTTATGGGGATTAGAGGAGCTAATTAGATTATTCCATTTAATTAAACTAATTTATGTCACTTGAGAAAAGTTCTTATATTGGTCAAAACATGGGTTTAAACTAACTTCTCACATTTTGGAAAAAATAAATTTCGAGCAAATCCTCCAAACCCCCATGTGAGTTTCTGGTGTTTTTCTCATTGGGTGAGTTGTGATCATGGTATTGCCACAAGCATAGGTGCATTGAATTTGTAGCACAAAACTTTTCCGTTGTTAAGCGTTTAATTAATATGCACTCCAATTATTTTGTATTGTCATTCTCCATTTTTCCCATTTTGGCTTTCAGGTAGGGCTTTTCCTTTTAAATAGTCTTCACTTGTTTTAGCTTCTAGTTTCAATTTCTTTATAGTTGGAGGTTGAGAACTAGTTTTCCCCTCTATTTTTGTATGTTTATTTTTCTTGGTTGGGCATGTGTGAGATTCTAAGGGTTTTGACTTTGTAATTTGTAAGTTTTAAACTATTAGTCTTGTCATTTTTGCATACGAGCTTAAGACTTGATTTTTATTGCATTTTTGGTTGTTTGGTAATCGTTGAGATTCAACAAACTTCCATTTTGAGCAATTTTTGTATCACCTCATTTTGTGTGCCACCCATTTTTCTTAAGTATTTTCTTGGCACTAATATTGGATCATTGATTTGGAGTGAGTTCTAGGTTCCCAATCCAACCATTGTTTTATTGTGTTTGCATTGGGATTTGTGTAGAATCCCGACTCCAAGATATAGGCATATTGAGTGAGATTGTCATACTTGTTTGATTTTTCTATTTCTCATATCTGACCCTTACTTTAGTTACTTGATTATTTCATGTAGTTGGTTGTGCCCACCCATAAGCACATGTGCATGTATTTGACAAGATCTTGCAAGACCACACTAGTACAAAAACAATAATATATGACTAAATAGACTACTTAAAATTATAGATATATAACCAATTTTGATCACATGACCATTACTTTTTTATTGCCACACATTTATCTCCTAACAAAATTTATGACTAAACTATTTTAATCATATATTTGGTCATTGATTTGGTCATTTATTGTTGTTAGCTGGTAGTTTATTTGATCATTCATTTGGTAGTGTATTTAGTAGTTTATTTGAACATCAATTTGGCAGTTGATCTAGTAGTTTATTTGATAATTGATTTGGTAGTTAATTTAATAGTTTATTTGGTGGTTTATTTGGTACTTGATTTGGTAGTTTATTTAGTAGTTTATTTAATCATTAACTTAGTCATATTAGGACATGATGGGATTGAACCCCCATCCTCCTACGTGTAAAGTAGGTTCTCTTCCATTGATCTAGTTACCTTTAAATAATTTGCACTTCTCATGGTTATTGGAACATGTTATACTTTTTTGAAGGAACAAGTAGTTCAAATATTGTTAAAAATAGCAATCCAAATCATTTTCAATTGACATAGGAGGAAGGAAACCAAATTTAGTCTACATTAATTGTGATAAATCATGACACACATATATATTCTATGCATTCTTAAGTAAAAGAGGGTTTCAATTGGAATAAATCATCTCAAATCTAATATATATGGTTAGTAAATTTAAATTATGATAAACAATCCTAACACAATTCATCATAAAACTTAATCCTAAGTTGGAAATGATTTTTTCTTTAGTTTATATGATAAACAATAGAGGTGTTGATTTTACCTTTTGTGATTGTGCTTGTAAATTGGTTAGAGAATTTGTGGTTTGTGTGAAGTGTGTAGGAATGGTTATTTTGATTAAATGCTATTAAACTTTCTATTGAATGTCTTCTTTCCCAATTTTTTTCAAAAAAAACTAGGCCTTTCAAATCCAAGTATTATCATGAAATTTTAGTTTATTATACATACTCAAGTATGATAAATTTAAAAAATTAATTATCAAGTTTTACCTATCCATCAAGAAAGATTATAAAATATCATACCCCAAGAATATGACATGTTAAAGTTGTAAGCTAAACCTAAAGATAATGTATGAGAATAACAATGGCATGTTTCACTACATTATATAAAAATAAAACAAACCATAACTTCAAAGAATGAATGCAATCATCTATTTCTAAACAAACTACTCTTAAAATATTTTACAATTACAAATTAACACAATAAGAAGTATAAAAACCAGACTTTTAATAAAAATTTCAAACAACCCTATTTTATTGATAGATTGCATATATTTAAAAATACATTACAACATTCAAATGTAAGAGTTCTAGAGTTCCAAAAAAATAATAATTAATTAATAAATTTAAAAGTTAATAAATCATTAAAAATTAATTAAATCTTCTAACCTTTGATATGGTTGAATATCTCCACACTACTATTTGGTTAAGAGAATAGTCACACATGCTAAAAGTTTCATTGATACTTTCCAAAATAAATTTTGCAAGTTTTAGCCATCCATCGATAGAGATTGTAAAATATATGTATGACATGTTAAAGTTGCAAGCTAAACACCCCCCAAACTACCCTTCATTATATAAAAAGAAAAGAAACCATAACTAATAGAAAATGTATGTAATCATCTATTTCAAAAATTAAAAGCCTCTTAAAATATTTTACAAGTGCAAATTAACATAATGAGTAGCATTAAAACTAGATTTAATCAAAATGTCAAACAACCATATGCCATTGATAGACTCCACATATTTTGAGATACACTACAACATTCAATTTTAAGAGTTCTAGAGTCTCAAAGAAAAAAAATTAAAAAATTAAAAAAATTAAATCTTCTAACCTTTGACATGATTGAATATCTCCACACTATAATTTGGTTATGAGAATAGCCACACATGCTAACAAGCTTATTGAAATCAATAAAGTTTGTAACCTAGGGAACATTAGAAATATATAATCCAAGGAATTACATAAAGAAACACCAAATAATGTGCTATTAATTTTTAAAAGGGTTATTCTTATAACATCATTAAAAAAATTAGTTTCCAACAATTAAGTTGCCTATGTTTTGAAATCTTCCATTGTTAAAAGTTTCTTAAATTGATTTTTTTTAATGTAATATCTTTTCATAATATTAATACTGTTATTCTTTGATTACATACCTACAATAATGATAAAATTCAATTTCTAATACTGGAAATTAAATGATTCTTATATTAACATTAGATGATCAAGTGTCTCATAAATTATTGGTATTAAATATTTTACAAATCTCGCAAAAAAAAAGAGAATTTTTATTGATATTTTGAAATGAATCTTTTGTATTTCACTTGTGGTTTCACTTTTAATGAAAGTTACTCAAGGTACATTAACAATTAAGAAAATCATATATAATTCCAAGAAACCATTATTTCTCATAAGAGGTGTCCATAATTAGGGTACAATGTGTATTTGTCTTGAAAAAAGGAATCAATTAAAGCCTAAAATTTTGGCAAACATACCAAGCTTATTGGTTTCTACCATGGTAGAAATGAGTTATCCCCTCATGATGGCTCTTGATATAGTTGCATCTATAGTCAAATATGCAAGGAAAAAGTCTTGAAATAGAACACCTTCTAGCATGATACGTGAATCATTTTCTTTCATTTGAGGTACAAATAGTGTGGACACTTGAGAATGTAAGTCATAAATATAATAACACTGCATTTTTTATATTATTGAAAAATCCAAGGTAGAGAGAGAGATCTAGATCATCTAGGCCTAGGTTCTACTATAACATGGATATGTGCAAAAAAATAAAAGACAAATTTTTCTTTAAACTATAATATGCTAAATTATCTTATATAGATCATATTATAGAACATGGATTGTGATTTCTATTGACATGAAAAATCTTTGTCCATGGTTATGATTCTTCCATTAAAATTGATAGTCATAACAATGTACACATGATCATTGTATTCTTCCTTTGGTGACTTACAATGGATTTTTATTTTTCAAACTAAAAACTAACATGTTTCATAGATTTTGGAGTGATTGGTTCACAATCTTGTTTAGTGCCTACTAGATAAATATTAATAGCATGACCACAATCCTCAAGGTAAGTGTCATAGGCCAAGTTTGGTATCTCAACTATATTGCATGTATACATATGTTCCCCCATTGCTTGTATTATATCACAAGAAGATGGGAATTGCTATCAATGCAACTAGTGTACTAGTCATAGCCACTACAATTGTTGCATTTTCATAGATTTATACATTCTTTCAAAATCTCCTTTCCATCAACATTTTGGTCATATTTAACTTTGTAGTCATAATACTATTAGATGATTATACTATGTAATAGGTGAAACAAATAGTAAGGATCAACGGTTATTCATCACATTCCTTCTCATTTTCATTGGTTCTTCAATTGTAACCTCTATATAATGGTGTAGAAGTGATGGGTGGATAAGTTATGTTATTATTATTTCCATATTAAATTTTAGGATATTGTTAAGTTTTCTTTTTCCAAAGGCCAAAGTTCTAAAGGTGTGGAGAGTACCACTAGCACTATGGATACTTGCTTTGTCTATTGATGTCAACATATTTCATTTGGGCTCCATAGATAGTGCTTCATTCATTATATTTTCTATTTGGACAGGCATAATTCTTCTATATCACTTTTTCTTTGGATTAAATACATCCTATAACATTTCCAAAGTCTCAAAGGTGGAATGAATAGAAAAATATGATACCATGGTTCTTGCTTAGGTATGACATTGAAAACCATGTACAAAATTTGATGGAGATGGCTATCTTTATTTTTTTATTTGATATAGTTTTTTAAAGGTGTTTGATTTGTAATGATATTTCTAAATCTAAGAAAATGATTCTTTATTTATTCTTATTATGAATATGAAAGGGAGGATATCTTAAATATAAAAACATAGAAATCATTAAATAAATACTTAGAACATACAAAGCATAATGACTACTACCCTTAAGGTTTGAAAAATAATTCATCTTGAATTTGATTGGAAGATCAAAGGAGCAAGCTACTGGAAGACAAAAAAAATTGAAGGATTAACTAGCTTGTAGAGAATGAGTGCCTTTCCATCATTGGGAACATATGGTAAATAATTTGTGGTCATTGCATTAGGCCTAACTAGCTGTTGTAAATAATTTTTAGTCATTGCATTAGGCCTAATATTTTACTTTTTGGCTAGGCTTTCATGCTTATTATTAGCCTTTTATGTTTTAACTCTTGGGTTTCAAGTTCTTTGTAAAACCTATTTATCTAATCAAAAACTAGCTGTTGTAATTTTGATATTTCCATAGGATAAGTCATTTATGGTATTTTCATTCACATGTCATTTCATTTAAGACCCCAAAAAACTCTTTTTGTTAATAAAAGAATGATAACTCGAGATTTTGTTTTCCAATTTTTACCAATTGATTAGAAATATTTTCTAAACTGCATAACCAAACACATCCAATGGCTACCCATAAAAATATTTCCAAGATCACCCATATTTTCTTAACTACATAACCAAATATAGTCTGATGGCTTCCCATTAGAAACATGTCTAGCATCAACCACTCTTGAAATATTGTAATTGAAATGCATTGAATGATTTCTAGCTAAACAAAAAGTAAATCTCCACTGATGATAATTTTACCTTACTCAAGGAGAAAATTATTATCTTTCTCCAAATATTTTCTATAACTTTTAAGGAAGAAACACTTAAATATCAGTAACATTTCCAAAGAAGTTAACCTCATAGAAATTAATAGACTAAACTTCCTTTCCTACCAAATAGTATACTTCAATTTGGCTAATATGCATAATGTATAGCTTGGATGTAAAATTGTAAGCAAATCAATCTCAAATAGAGTTAGAATTATCTAATGGGATGACTATGGGAAGTAAGCCCCATGATCTACCCACATTGAATGACTTATGAAGGATTCCATGCAAGAAGCTATTTTCACAATTATTTTCTTGGGTGACCCCATAAAACTGTAATATCAAAATAAAATTTGTTTGTATCCTAAAATGGACAACACTTGCTACTTTAAAAGGTAGTTTCAAATATTTTAGTGGTGAGTGGCCTATTGCTTTATAGAATGTACATTAATGTTATCATTTCCAAATTGGAAGCCTTGTGTCCACTCAAATTTTCTCTTGCAATAATTTTCAAATAAAATTATGGAAAATGGCTACCAAATTTTGTATGTTTTGTCAACTCCACATAATTTTTCAATTCTTGCAAACAATAAACTCCAAAAAAACTACTAATTTATCACTCTACCTTAGCCAATATTTAAAAGCCATGTGATTTTTGAGTTACAAATAATATTTATACCAAACACATTTCAACCTATAAGTAGTAAAAGTAAAGAAAAATACAATCCAAAAGAAAATTTAAATATGTCCCCTTTAAAATATATGTTCAAAAAAACAAAAATACAATCCAAATTTTTTTTTAAAGAAATTAGAAGGCCAAAAAGGCTAAAAAATTAAAATGCAAAAATTATGTGGATTTCAAAGCTACTTAACCAAGAAAAACATCTAAAAGAAAAGTTCAAAATGGCATCCAATTTCACTAATCCAAAGGTTTCCTTGACTCATAAAGTTTTCAAACTTCCATTTTTCAAATCCATTTTGGGTCCTCATTTACCCAAATCCACCATCCTAAATCCATCATCTCCTTTATCCATTTTGGCTCCCTATATCCCAAAACTCAAACTTTATCCTACACATCCCCCAAAATTTCCTCCTAGGTAGAAGAACAAACCTATGTCACCCTTTTGTAAAGGAAAATGATAACAAAAGTATAATTGTTCACCTTCAATGACATAAAATTTGTATTATTATTTTGAATTTAAAAATGAAGTAAAGTGATGAAATGTTTAGAATAAGATGAAGTTTAGGATTATAATTTTTAATAATTATTTGGAAGAATAATTGATATATTTTCCTAATTTTTATTGATAATTTTTTAGCTACTAAAAATTGGCAAAAATTAGGGGTGTAGTTGCCACCACAAAACTAGATAGACTATGTTATAGATAACATATATAGCTAGAATAATAAAAAACAAAAATCATCTTAAGACTTATATTTTCGCGTTTATAATTATTCAAATTTTAACTCACCTCAAATTGATATATTTCATCTCCCACCACATTTTTCAAAATGAATCTATTCTAACTAGGAGAACAATTCTACATTCTAAAAGAGGAATCTCTCCTCTAGAAAATCATATAATTAAAAAAAAAATCATATGATTTAAGTGTTAAAATATGTTCTTATAGAATTTTTTAATTACAATATACTATATATAATTAAAACATTATAAACTCTATATGAGAATATTCTTGACTTTGAGCTCTACAAAAGGGTGTTTATGTGTTATTAATAAATATCATAAAAATAGTAAGAGTAATTGAAATGTGACTTTTCTATAATATTTTGTATTTTTTTGTCAATTGGATACAAACTAGTATAAAGCATGCATTTAATGGACATTTCCAATTGGAAAAGTATGAGACCATGGGTGTGTGCACCAAGATGGTGTACATTTTAGTGGACACCACACAAAGAAAAAACAAAAAATATTAGTAACCCAATTAGGTTGTTAAAATTTTCAAAAAGTGGCCAGGATTGATTACCAAGTTTGGCAAAAATACATAAAATACAAAACTCGATCAGGTTATTAAATGAAAAACTGCATTCAAAACCTAATTAGGTTATGCAAAACATGATTAGGTTATACAAAACCCAATCAAGTTATTCAAAACCTCATTGGGTTTAGAAGAACTAAATGTAGGCTTTACTCTAGAAACCATAACTTTCACATCTAGAGTTTGATTGACTCTATTCAAAATGCATTGAAAAGCTATTGAAAAGATCTACAACATGATCTAAAATAAGTAGTCATTAAATTCTAGATGCTTAATTAATAAGTAAACATGAATGCTAACATATTTTCCATTCTCTATCTCTCAAACACACATACACACACTCAATAACTAACTAAATAAATCCTAATATATCTCTCTTACTAACTCTTAACCTCTATGTCTAACCTATTATCCTCAAGCATCATCTCTCCCCAAGTAATCCCTAGGCCTCTCCCTTTGTTCCCTTAAGAATTCCCTAAGCCTCTCTCTCTCTCTCTCTCTCTCTCTCTCTCTCTCTCTCTCTCTCTCTCTCTCTCCCTCCCTCCCTCTCCCTCTCTCTCTAATATTTCTTACTCACTCTCTTCATCATATCCCCTATCTCTCTCTCAATCACTTCACCTCTCACTTTCACTCTCTTCATCTTTCTAACTATCTATTATCCTCTCCTTCCTCTCTCTCTCTCAAACACCTTTCTAACCCTTACCCATCTCTCTGACCCCTATTCCCTAACTCCACTCTCTCCCTAACCTCTGATCCTTGAAGTGGGAACTTCACATAGAAAGAGAGGGGGTTAGGGATTAGGGGACATAGAGAGATGGGTAAGGGGCTATAAAGAGGTTTAAGAGAGAGAAAGAGAGATAGAGTATAGGGTATAAATAGAGGGAGATGAGATAGGACATGAGAGAGTGAGAGAGAGATTTAGAGAGTGATATATAAATACACACACCCACACACACACACACATAGAGAGAGAGATGAAGTAATGTAGAGAGGGACATAGGAGATAGAGATTAGGGGATGGGATGGAGAGAATGATAAATATGGATAGAAAAGGATAGGGAGAGAGAGAGAGAGGGATGAGAAATGATGAAGAGATACATTAGGGGATAGGATTGTTTGTGTGTGTGTGTGCATATGTGTGTGTGTGTGTGTGTGTGTGTGTGTGTGTGTGTGTGTGTTTGTTAGAGAGAGAGAGAGAGGATAGGATGGATAGAGTAAGAGGTTATTGTACATGGAGAGAGGGAGAGAGGGAGAGGGAGGGAGGAGGAGGGAGAGAGAGGGAGAGGGAGAGAGTGTGTGTGAGAGAGATTAGGGGATAGGTTAGTGTGTGTGTGTCTGTGTGCATTTGTGTGTGTGTGTATTGGACATGGAGAGAGGGAGAGGGAGAGGGAGAGGGAGAGGGGGAGGGAGGGAGAGAGATAGAGAGAGAGTGAGAGAGAGAGAGAGAGAGAGAGAGAGAGAGAGAGAGGTGGGAGATATGAGAGAGAGAGAGAGAGTGTGAGAGAGAGGTGGGAGAAATTATGGAGAGGGATTAGGGGATAGGATTGTGTGTGTGTGTGTGTGTGTGTGTGTGAGAGAGAGAGAGAGAGAGAGAGAGAAAGAGAGAGAGGATGGATAAAGTGAGAGGGAGTTGGACATGGAGGGAGGGAGGGAAAGAGAGAGAGAGATTAGGATTTATTTAGTTAGTGATTGAGTGTTTTTATGTGTGTTTGAGAGATAAGGAATGAAAAATATGTTAGCATTCATTTTTACCTATTGATTACACATTTGGAAAATAATGACTACCTATTTTATATTATGCTTAATTCAAATTGATTCAAAACAAAATTTTGAAGGTATAGGATTGATTTATCTACATCATGTGGTAGAGATTTTCAATATCTTTCCAATGCATTTTGAATGGAGTCAGTAAGACTCTGGATGAATGGAAGCCTACATTTAGTTCTTCATAAACCAATTAAGTTAAATTTGAATCCTAGAAAACCAATCAGTTTATGGGTTGGTGATAGCCTAGGAAAATGACCCAAAGGTTCGGGAGAATATTTTCCCTCCATTTTTTACTTTAGATGTTTTTCATCTTCTAAGATGAATTATTGTCTTTTCCTTCATTAAGTTTTCTAATGGTGAAGTGGGTATCTCTATAATCACCACCATAATCTTACACATTTTCTTAGCTTTCTAACCATATAAAATTTTCTTTTTTTGAACAACATTGAAATTGCAAACTTTAATTACTTTTACCAATGCCTTAACATTCCTCATAGACATATGCCTACCATTTTTTTAATAAATTTTTATATAGTTAACCAAATTAAAAATAAATTATATATTATTTTTCTACACTTAATTCTATGCACTTAATAAAAGATCATTTTTTATTATCTTGATGCAAGTTATGCTTAGCACACCAACATTTACCAAAATTTCAAGATTCAGTCAATTTAATAATTTATAATTAATATAATACTTATCATAAATTTATGAAAGAATACACAAATTCTACATATGACTCTTAACTATCATCCTACCAAAGGGATATTGAAGATAATAAATATAACTTGGTCTTTTTCTCTACACACAAAAATAACCATGTTATATTTTTTAAAAAAATAGTCACTAATTTTTTTTTTGTGCAAGGTTTGACCGATCTAATCTTAACCATTTTGTAAAAAATATAGTAGTTTATAAAGTAGATTCAAAGAACTACAATTTATCTATTTTATACATCTTGTTATTTTTAGTGGATGTCCCTTAACTTTCTTGTCCAAGTTTAGGTTTACCTAATTTCAAAAAGGAAAGGTGTCCACTTATATGCCCCTTTTTGCACACTGTCTTGGTGCACTAACCCCCATATATAACTTAGCTAGAATGAATTTATATAGATCATACATTTGGACAAAATTTATTTTTATATAGAAATGATCAAACTTAGTCATTCTGATAAGTTGGCTTGAAAGGTGACATAGCTTCGTACTTTTACCCTCCTGTCCGTCACCCTTAAAGGTGTGTGTCAATGAATCTCCTTCCACCTTCTTCATCTACTCATTCACAAGTCTTCCAACCTAACATCCATCAACTATGTCCTCCTCCCCACTAATCCAACCCCTTAATCCAAACTTCTTCATAAGTCATTGTCCTTCATTTCCCAACCTATTTCATCCCTCTTTTCACTATCCTACCAACATCTATGAGAAAATAGTAAACATTCCTTGAAAATAAAAAAGAAGGGAAATAATTATCAAGTTATACAATCCATTTATCTAGATGCTTGATTCTTCCATTTTTATCCAATGTCTTCCCACTTATCCATCCATTCACTTGTGCTCTTCCACTTGCACTCTATACTGGGGGTAATCCTTGTCCATACTTCATTTCCTTACATATCTTCCATATTTCTCTATACTACCAATCATACTTTTCCATCTTTGATATTTACTATCCTATTCCTTCCATCCATTAATGCTCACTTCCAATAGTCTTTGTTATGTTCATTTCCTCCATCTTCCATCCATAATCCTATATAATTCTAAACTTCTTTCATTGGCCTTTCATCTTGATTATCCCATACATTTCCTCTATTTCATGTTCCATATTTCATTCATATCCTTCATTTTATTATTTATATCATATTCCCTTCCTCCACATCATATCATTCACCCATCCATTTTCTATTTTCATACATATTCTTGTGATCAAAACTAGGGGCATTAAAAATAAAAATAAAACTAAAAATGAAATCCATACACACTTTGGACAATAAACAAGCCCTCATTTCCTCTTGTGTTGCATAAAAATGTAACTAAAGGAAAACACTAAGTAACTAATGCACATTCCTACATTATCATGCAAAACCTCAAAATATGAAAGATGACATGTAAATAAGCAACATGAAACAAACAAGAGCATGAAAGCATTAAAAAATATCACTATGCAAACCTCATAAAACCATCAAGTGATTGATGATTTCACATTGTTGTGGGATGTGGTTTCTCACTAGTCCAACAACATAACAATGAGGTAGATAGTGCTTGTGGAAATGAGGAGAGGGCTCTCCATTTATAGGAAAATGGATGCAACGGATGGTTGAGATTGAATGAAAGATGGAGGGCTAGGATCCCTCAGGATTGATGAGTTGTCAATGAGGTGGAGGATAAGTAGACTCCACATGGATTAGGGTTTTGACCATTTAAAGGGGGTGATATGCTCACACATGTGTGAGCAACCTCTGATGGTGACATGATCAATGAGGTATGAGAAGCATGGCTTCTCACACATGTGTGAGACAACTTGATTCTCATGCAATAGGACAAGTGTGCAAGAGATGTGAGAAGGATGGCTTCTCACACCTGTGTGAGACAACTTGACTCATGCAAGAGAACAAGTGTTCAAGAGGCATGCAAGATATGAGAGATGAGGAAAGTGTGAACATCTCTTACACATGTGTGAGGATTCCTCACACATGTGTGAGAACACATGTAGGATTAAGAGGTGATTAGCTAGGATGATTATGAAAAGCAAGCATGATTAAGGAAGTGGGTAGGTTTAGCATAATGGGTTAGATAGGATAGTCAGGTTAGGTGAGGGTTAAAAGTAGGAGCCATGTGCTCAAATAACATTAAATGTAATATTTAATTCCTAGTGGGATTAGGAGGGAATTAATTAAGTAAATGACATACTTAATTCAAGTGAAAGGGGTTATATGCAAGTGGGAATTGGTTAGGATTTAAATAAACCTAAGTTTATTTAAATCAAGGTAAGGCAAATGATTTAAATAAACATTAGTTTATTTAAATTAGGGTAATTAAATAAATGAAAATTTATTTAATTAAGGTAGAGGAATTAAATAAATAATGAATATTTATTTAATTGGCTAGGAACGGGTTTTGGACAAATTTAGGTGTCTACATTTTGCCCCTCTTTGATATAGCATTAGTAATGTTATATCAAAGAAGAATAAAATATAGTGGCTAGGAGGATAAGACTAGTAGCATGATGCCCTAGTCATGGAAGGACGAGGAAGGATGATGAGGATGGAAGGGTATGCCCCCTTGAGAGGACATGCGAGTTAGGAGAACATGGATGTTCTCTGAAAATGGAAAGGAAGAGGATGGAAGGGAGTTATGCTGCAATGGCGTGAACAACCTAAGTTTGATATTGTACTCAACACTATGCACCAAGATATGAGGAACCAAGATGACAATGTGTCAAGTACATGAAAACAGGGGTCTAATACAACCATATGCCTTGTGGAGCCATGATATGGAAGACCATGATTCTAGGGTCAATAGGATGCAAAGACCATGATACATGCAAAAAATGCTAATGCATACAAGTAATCAAGCAACCATGCACAAAAGACCAAAAGCAAACCACCATTTTGACCCTAGTCAAGCTAAAATCCCATGAATGGATTGATTGATGATGATTGATTAAGGATGGCAAAGATAATGATAAGCATAAT
This sequence comes from Cupressus sempervirens, assembly GCA_028749045.1. Taxonomy (NCBI): domain Eukaryota; kingdom Viridiplantae; phylum Streptophyta; class Pinopsida; order Cupressales; family Cupressaceae; genus Cupressus; species Cupressus sempervirens. The sequence goes on from CM053791.1 coordinate 276,548,585, forward strand.
GCACATCCAAGGATTGGGAAGGATTCATCCCATGATAATGATGTTTGAATATGATTAATGGATTATTAGCTGATTGGGTCAAATTGATGAATTGATTAGGATTGATGTACAAGATTACAAGATTAGATTGATTGGATTAGTATTGATTTCATAGTTGATATGTTTTTTGATTTTTTGATTTTATGAGGGATAGAAGAATGAACGTGGATGAGATTGGAAGAATGGTGTTGATAGGATGAATAATGATGAGAGTAGAATAGATTTGATGTGAAAGAATTAGAAGAATTGAAAATTGATTGAAGAATGAATGAATTTGATTGAAGTGATTGGAAGAATTGGATTGAATGTGATATGAATGAATAGAATTGATAGAAATGAATTGATTGAATGAATGTGACATAGAATGAATAGAATGGAACCAATGACAAGGGAGGGTCAAGGTATGGTAAATGGAGGAAAAGAAACATGAGTAGGTGGATGAAAGGAATAGTGAAATGATATGAGGGGCCAAATGATATGGTATCAGAAAGTGCGGAACCAAGGACCATGTTTTTAAGGAGTCCAAATGCCCCATACAAAGGATAGGAAAATAGAAGGAAATAGGGTGGGAAAGGAGGCATGAAAATGGAAAAATGGTGCGAAGGCTTAGCATATGGAAAAAGACAAGGCATGTCTTCTACCAAAGCATGTATGAACATTTATGGTATTGTGCCTCTAATAGTGATCATGAGCATGGGATGAAAGTGGAATGAATATGGGAAATGTGAGGGAGGGTATGAAATAGGAATAATGATATGAAGGGTATGGATAAAAAGTGTGATATGAAGTGGATGAAATGGAGGGGATAACCAAGATCAAGGATAAATGAAAAAAAAAAGATGGAAGCATGTACGATTATGGATGGAAAAGAGATGCACATGACAAGGACTATGGAATCCAAGATATGGACAACATGTCAAGATCAAATATATGGAAGCATGTAGGAAAATGTGTGGATAATTCACAAGGGATATGTCAAGCACATATGGATGGATGAATGGAAAGTGAAAGTCAAGATCAAAGATGGAAAAGGATAATGAATGGTGGAGGGAAGCATGGAAGGTATGTATGTAAGTATAGTATGGACAGAGCTTGCCCCCAGTGTAGAGTGCAAGTGGAAGAGGAAAAGTGAATAGATGGAAGGATAAGTGGAAGTGGAAGGAAATGGATACATGATAGGAAAACGAAGGGAGGACTCAAGCATCTATGATATATGGATGGTATCCCTTGATATCTTTTTCTTTTTTTTCTTTTTTAATTTTCAAGGAATTTTTACTATTTGCTTATAGATATTGGTAGGGTAGGGAAAAGAAGGATGAGGTGGATTGGGGAATGGAGGACAATGACCTATGGAAAGGTTTGGATTAAGGAGGTGGAATGGGTAGGAGGAAGACATGGTTGATGGATGCTAGGTTGGAAGACTTGTGAATGGGTGGATGAAGGAGGCAAAAAGATCATCATTGGCACACACCTTGAAGGGTGATGGAAAGGAGGAAATTATGGGGGATAGGTAGGAGAAAGTTTGAATTTTGGGATATAGGAACCCAAAATAGATGAAGGAGATGATGGATTTGGAATGGTGGATTTGGGTATATAATGACCCAAAATGGATTTGGAAAGTGGAAGCATGGATGGATTATGCATGAGGGAAGCCTTTGGATTAGCAGAATTGGATGGCATTGTGGATCTATCTTTGAGATTCATTGCTACATCAAGTAGCTTTGGTATCCACAAAAATTTTGCATTTTTGATTTTCAGCCTTTGTGGCCTTTTGATTTTTCTTTTGATCAGATTTTTCTTTTCTTGAACATGTTGCTTAGAAGGGACATGTTGATCCTTGGGATTTTGTGGATGTTTGGCATTATTTTCTTTTTCTATAGCATCCAATTTGCTTCCAGGTATGGGTGCATGAAGGTAAGTGGGATGGAGAGCATATGGATGATGAACATTGGAAGGAAGTCAAGGATGTGTGCCTTTGTTGATCTTTAGGAGCATGAGTGGATGAAGGGGAAAACATGGATATGGTGGATGGGTGTATGTAAGGACCTAAAATGGATGGAAGGGATGAAGGGTTTAGCAATGGAATATAGGGACCTAGAATGGATGGAAGATAAGGACCTAGAATGGACTTGGAAGATGAATGATAGGAAGCTATAGGTTTGGAAGGAGGAATTTTGGATTGTGTACCAACATCTTGAGTTATTATTCCTTAAAGGGCATGCTTATCATTTTCAATACAAGATGTGAGTCCAGGTAGATGGGGTTCATGAGTGGATTGGATAGGTGTGATTAGATCACGTGGAGGATTAAGACCATGAAGGGGATTATGAGGGATAGTAGGATTTTGTGATGGAGTGGGATCATGAAAGGCAAATGAAGTGGTGCTTTGATCTTGACTTAAAATGGGATCATGTAGTGGAATGAGTGGATCATGAGATGGAGTGAAGGGGATGGAATCATGAGATAGCATGATTTGATCTTGACATGGAGGAGAGCTAGTGGATGGAGTGGAAGGAATATCTTCATGAAGTAGAGGATCTATGGAGGCTAACTCATGAGATGGAGTGGAATTGGAGGTACATGGAATTCCTTGATCTTGATTAGGAAGGGGATCATTAGATGGACTAAGAGGGGTAAATGGATCTTAAGGGATAAGGGAATGATGGGATGAAGAAAGGCTCGGATCTAGAGGAGAAGAGGCATCTATAATGACATGCTTTGGAGGAAGAACTTTGGGTGCTTGGCTCACTTTATCTTGTTCTTTACACTTAGCCAATAATGATGAGAAAAAACCCTTACAAGGTGGGGATGATGTTTTTGGAGGAATAGGATGAGGATTGTGGGAAGGTGTAACTATGGGTGGGGGATTGCATGGAGGGTTGGGGTTGGATGGGACATGAGGACTAGGATCTTTGAAACATGGGGGAAGAGGACACATGGCATGGAAGGTGGACTCTTTTTGTTGGCTTGCCAAGAGATAATTCTTTACTTGTTCCATTTCCTTGGCAAGGTCATTTGCATTGGACGAAGTGTGTGGGCTATGAATGGAAGAATATGTGGATGAAGGATAATTAGGTGGATTTCCCTTATCAAAGGTAGAAGAATAATGAACATGAGATGGATTAGATTTGGATATGAAGTGTGAAGGATGGATTTGATATGTAGGTTGAATGGGAGGTATAACTCCATATTGTCATTGAAGATTGTCAACCATTTGATTAAGAAAATTCAAATCCATAGATGTTAGAAGAAGAAAGATGAATGATGAAGGAAATATGAACTTAGGACTAGGAGCGAATGTTGGACTTTGACTTGATTCAAATTGGATTTGATATTGATTTGATTGAATTTGATTGGATTTGATTTGATTTTGAATTTTATTAGATATGATTGGATGAGGGTTTGATTTGATTTGATAAAAACCCTATGATATTGAAAACAAGTGAATGTGGTATTATAATTAAAGTCCAATGTTAGTGATAATGCTCCTATGACCAAAGTAGAAAGATGTGATGCAAAGTTGAAGTAGAAGAAGACTTGAACGAAATTAGAAAAATTGATTATAGAGGAATATGTAAATGAATTGACTTAGAAATTGATTAGAAAAGAATGAATTTGACAAGGGATTGGATTAGAAGAATGATGATGTGGAGGATTGAATTAAGAATGCATTATGATATTGGCAAAGGAAATTGAAGCTAGATGATGATGAATCATGACTAGGATGAAGATGAGGAATGAGATTGAATGACGAGGAAATGATTTGGACAAATGGAGATGATCAAGATGTGGAGGAATGGTTTGAATGATGAAAACAAGAGATGTATGAGTGTGATGAAGAAGATGTGACATGGAATGAGGTGGAAAACTTGACTAAGAGGTCTTAAACCAAGACTTGTTTTTGTTGTTTTTGAAATATTTTTTGAATTTTTTGGATTTTTGAAGTTTTATGATTTGTTTGGGTTTTTTATATTTTTATGATGTTTTTGGGTTTTTTATGTTTTAAGATGCAAAATATATACAATCAAATATGTACAAGGAAAGTGTGTTTCAAACACTCAAGAACGTCAAACACACCAACAATCCTATAAGGTTTTGACTAGGATGTAGAAGGATCAACTAGAGGGCATCCTCGATATACACAAGGTACATGAGGCCCAAATCTGTAGATGAAAAAAAATACTGCCACACAACCGGGGGGAGACGGTAACCCAAATCTCCTCCTTCACTTCCCAAAGGTATAAAGTTCTTTGGGGCTTAGCCAAGAGTGACAATATTATGCTTCCAAGAGAGGTATCTTTCAATTCACCTCTCAATTTTTATACTCCGCCAGAATGTTGGAGTTGAGGTTGTCCCAAGGGGTAATGAAATCCCCAAGCAGGCCTCCTAAAAAAAAGAAAAAAAAGACCACTTATTTCTTGTGCACCCAAGATCACCCGAAGGCATGAGGGTAGAGAATATGTAAGTGGCCTTGGGGTTCAAAAAGACATGCATTCATTCCCAATGAAATTTTAGATTATGTAATCTACTTGAAGACACACGTGTTTATAACATACAATGTTCTTTTCAACTTGAAATGTCGCCAACATAAACAAAAATGTGAATTTGTCAACAAGAAAGTAAATCGAGTGTGTACATAAGAAAAATGTTGAAAATGAAATCAATTTCTCTTAAGGCATTCAAGATTTGTGGGATCATTTTAAGCACCAATTCCAAATGTTTGCTAGCCTAAGCATACATGTCCATTCCCTTAAGGCATTCAAGATTGAATGTGATTGTTTGAGCATTTAACCATGCATTCAAAGATGAATGTTTATGCAGACAAGCTCATTTCCAAAATAAAATTTAGGCAAAATTTGCAAGAAATACGATTAGTGATAAGATATCCCTGCAAAAACATAAGTTAGTGCATCAAAAAATGGAGAGAAAATGTGAAACAACCCTGCAATGAAAAGGTTAGCACAAAGTTTGGATTTTGACAGAAAAAATAGAGACCTAAACTACATCAAAATTTCATGAAACTAATATTGTCATGACAAGCTCAGAATCAGCTTTTTGGAAATATTTTATTTTGCAAAAATGGAGCTCGTATGTCCAAGTTATGAGTAAAAACATGAAGGTTGCTCCTTATGGTCTTAGAGGGGCATGGAATGCTAATGCAGTGCTGATATCAGCAACCTACAAGCAAAAATTTGACTGTTAAGAGAACATCAAGAAAATTTGTTTTTTTTTTTGATGTTTTTGAAAAGAAGAAGAAGAAAAAAAAAGAAATCTTGCATGGTTGATGAAAAATATAAATGTTAATTTTAAAAGTAAACAACAAAAGTTATAACTTTAATTTAAAAATAAATAAATAAAACATTTGTTGTTTTAAAAAAAAGAAAGGGGAGATGAGTCGGTGGGTAGAGTAGGGTTTGTAGAGCCATGGGAAGGGGAGAAGCAACGGTGGGAGGAGCAGACACAGGGCCATGGGAGGAGGGTTTGGTGGTGTAGGGGAAAGTAAGGGAGGACAGAGCAGTGGTGAGGGAGGGCTTAGGAGTAGAGGAAGGGAAAATTTTGTTGTGAGTGGAGGCCATAGGGAGGAGTGGCAAGGTGATGGAAGTGGTGGTGGAGGCATCGAGGGTGGAGGCGAGTTTGAATCGCAGGCAAGCAGAGAAGGAGGGCTTTCCACGAACAGCGGGATGAAGCGGGGAGGACACGGCTGTGGGTCACGGATTGGGTGGCACGGTGGGTGCAGACGCCAAAAGCCGTGATTGCGGCGGCGCGTGGGCAGCTGAGTAGTGGAGGAGGTGTCGAGAGGTGGGAACTACGGGCAGCAAAGGTAGGAACGATCGGTGGGAGTTGCAGAGTGGGGAGCGGGGACTGCGATAGGGAGCGGCTAGGGTGAGTGGGGGAGCGGCCGCTCGCAGGCAGCGAGGAAAGGAGCAGGCAGTGAGGTAGGGGGAGCGGCCGCTCGGGCAACAATGTAGAGGGGTCTGCAACGCGGGCCGCCGAGAGGGGAAGGGGAGTGGGGGCTATGGCAGTGGCTGTGCCACTCAGGGGTGCTACCTACGGGTGGTGCCATGGCCAACTGTGGCCAAACTAAAAACAAAGCTAAACAAATGTGCTCTTTTTTAATTTTAATTTTAATTTTTTTTTAAAAAAATTTTATTTTTTATTTTTTGGTTTATATTAAAAAGAAACTAAAAAAACTTTTTGCATATATAAATGAAAATTTAAATTATAACTAACCCCATATATATATTTTTTTAAAAATACAAATGACTTTAAATGATTTTTGAAAATAAAAAATGCTCAAATGAATTAAAATAAAATGACCCCCCACTTTTTTTTTTTTTTTTTTTCAAACAATTTATGTATTAACAAAAAGGGGAGTATTTTTTTTTAAAATTTTTTCCTAACAACAAATATTTAATGCATATGTACCCTAGAACTCGAAAATAAAGCCATAAGAAATGAAACATAGAGTGTTATATGTCAAAAAACTTCCCTTATATCCTCCAAACGCAATGATGGGCTTTATGTCTTGATTAGACGCTCCTCATGAAAATTGATCCCCAAATGCAAGCTTTCAATGTACAAACTTGAAAACTCAGAAAACACTCATAAACACATTAGATTGTTAGTTTGAACCTGTGAAGTGGGTCCCACCGGGCGTGCCAAAAGTGTGTTGCATAAAAATGTAACTAAGGGAAAACACTAAGCAACTAATGCACATTCCTACATTATCATGCAAAACCTCAAAATATGAAAGATGACATGTAAATAAACAACATGAAACAAACAAGAGCATGAAAGCATTCAAAAATATCACTAGGCAAACCTCATGAAACCATCAAGTGATTGATGATTTCACATTGTTGTGGGATATGGTTGCTCACTAGTCCAACAACATAACAATGAGGTAGATAGTGCTTATGGAAATGAGGAGAGGGCTCTCCATTTATAGGAAAATGGATGCAACAGACGGTTGAGATTGAATGAAAGATGGAGGGCTAGGATCCCTTAGGATTGATGAGGTGTCAATGAGGTGGAGGACAAGTAGACTCCACATGGATTAGGGTTTTGACCATTCAAAAGGGGCAATATGCTCACACATGTGTGAGCAACCTCTGATGGTGACATGATCAATGAGGTGTGAGAAGCATAGCTTCTCACACATGTGTGAGACAACTTGATTCTCATGCAAGAGGACAAGTGTGCAAGAGGTGTGAGAAGGATGGCTTCTCACACATGTATGAGACAACTTGACTCTCATGCAAGAGGAAAAGTGTGCAAGAGGCATGAAAGATATTAGGGATGAGGAAAGTGTGAACATCTCTCACACATGTGTGAGGATTCCTCACACATGTGTGAGAACACACTTAGGATTAAGAGGTGATTAGCTAGGATGATTATGCAAAGAAAGCATGATTAAGGAAGTGGGTAGGTTTAGCATGATGGGTTAGATAGGATAATGAGGTTAGGTGAGGGTTAAAAGTAGGAGCCATGTGCTCAAATAAGATTAAATGTAATATTTATTTCCTAGTGGGATTAGGAGGGAATTAATTAAGTAAATGACATACTTAATTAAAGTGAAAGGGGTTAGATGCAAGTGGGAATTGGTTAGGATTTAAATAAACCTTAGTTTATTTAAATCAAGGTAAGGCAAATGATTTAAATAAACCTTAGTTTATTTAAATTAGGGTAATTAAATAAATACAAATTTATTTAACTAAGGTAGAGGAATTAAATAAATAATGAATATTTATTTAATTGGCTAGGAATGGGTTTTGGACAAATTTAGGTGCCTACACCTCTATGTATCCCAATGCCATATTTTCATTTCCATGCATATTTTCCCAACATCTTTCCTCCTATTTTCTCCTATCCTTGGTATGGGGCATTTCAAGTTTTTTTTAAAATGGCCCATTTCATCCATCTTTCTATTCCCCATCATTTTGGGTCCCTCATATCCTTTCACCATTACCTACTTCTATTTATCTTTCATCCATTCAATATCATTACTTCTCATTCATTTTCCATGCCTTGGTTCTCCCTTCTCATTGCTCCAGATCCATTATATCTACATCCTTTCACATTAAATTCAATCCAAGTCTTCCAATCAAATTCATTTATCCTCCAATTCAATCAATTTTCCCTTTTTCCAATCCTTTCACATCAAATCCCTTTATCCTCTACTCCAATAAATTTATATCCTATCAAAACTATTCTTCCAATATCATTCAAGTTCATTCTTCCAATTGCACTCCAATTCAATATATTCATCAAAATCTCTATTAAAATAAAAATAAAAATAAAGTGCAATTAATACTAATCCAATCAATTCAATCTTTTAATCGTGTACATCAATCCTTATTCAATTCATAGTGTTGATCCAAATTGGATAATAATATATTGACCACATTTTAACATCATCATGGGATGTGTCCTTTTTGATCCTTGGATGTGCATTGTTCTTATTATTAACTTTTTCATCCTCAATCAATCATCATTAATCAATCCATCAATTGGTTTTTCAGCTTGACTAGCAAAATTTTTTTGGTTTTCTTTTGGTTTATTGTGCATGATTTCTTGTTACTTGTATGTTTTAGTATTTTTTGCATTTTATTTTCATCCTATTGTCCCAAGGAATCATGGTCTTCCATATCATGGTTTCATTAGACATATGGTTCTATTAGACCCCTTTTTTATAATGTACTTGACACATTCTCATCTTGGCTCATCATACCTTGGTGCATAGTGTTGAATACAATATCAAACCTAGGTTGTTCACACCATTATAGTACAACTTTATCAATCTTATCATTTTTCCCCTCCCTTTCACACTCCTATCCATTTTGAGAGAACATCTATGTTCTCCTAACTTGCATGTCCTCTCAAGGGGGCATGTCATTCCACCCTTATCATTCTTCCTCATCCTTCCATGGCTAGGGCAATATTCTACTAGTTCTATATCAAAGAGGAGAAATATACAAACACCTAAAATTGTCCAATTAGGCACAAATACACTTATCTTGACCAATTAAATATATATTTATTATTTATTTAGTTTTATCCTTATCTTACCTTTAATTAAATAAATTTACATTTATTTAACTACATTCATCTTTATCCACTATCCTTGATTGAAATAAATTTATTTTTATTTAATCCTAGCCTACTTCCCCTCATTCTTCTTATAGCTTAATCCTTCACTTTAATTAAGAAAATGACTTAGTTTTCTTAATTATTTCACTTTTATTCTACTTGGAATTAAATATTATACTTAATTCTATTTGAGCATATGGCTTCTAACTTTAACCTTCACCTAACCTCACTTTCCTAACCTAAACCATCCTCATAACCTAGGACAATCCACTTACCTACTAATTAATCCTAGTTTCTGATCTAATCATATCTTTCATCATTTGCACAATCCTAATCAAAGGATTGTAAAACCCTAGTCATAGGTGACATTTGATTCTTACACACTTACAAAATTTTTCCCCTTTGCATGTGAACTAAAGTTGCTCACATGTGTGAGAAAACCTTAAACTTCCAACCTCTTACACATGTCATTAACCCATTGCATCAAAGATCCCTCACACATATGTGAGCATCTTTCCCCCTTTGAATGGTAAAAACCCTAATCAACATGGAGTACTCTTGGTCTCCACCTCATGGACTCCCCATTGATCCTAAGAAATCTTAGACCTTCATCTCATGTCAAATCTCAACTGTCCATCTCATCTTACTTCTTATACAATAGGAACCCTTTACTTATTTCTAGAAGCAAGATTTAATTCACTATTATGTTGTGGGATGTATGAGCGATTGTGTGCTAAAATTTTGGCACACTTCTATTAGTCATTATATCCAAAATTTATTAAGAATGAGATCTCAAATGGTGACTCATAGTTCTCTATTCATGGAGTGCACGATTTGTAATGGAGTCCCTCAGTTTGAACTAGTTTGTGTCCATGCCAGTACACCATAAAATGAGAGATTCAAAGAGGAAAAGAAAGAGTTCTAGTATCCATGATCATAAAATATACATGCAAATGAAGATGAAAACTAATCAAAATGATAAGAATGCAAAGCAATACAAGAAAAAAAATTTAATCTATGAAAGAAACTATGACTCTAATCTAATACAAAAATGCAAGGATGAAGCATGATGATGGAAACCATGGATGCATGTGAGAAGAAGAAAAGAAGAGACAAGAAGAAACAAAGAGAGAATTTGCAATGAATCTTCAATGTCCAAACCCTAAGGCTCAAACTCCTACAAAATTGCTCTCTAAACCTGTAGCATAACAATACTATAGAAACTAACATCTATCCAAATGAGAAGGAGAGGGCTCCTTATATAGTCAATTGTGGAGGTGGTAGGCTTCCAATAACCAATGAGAAAAGAGGAGTGTTTGGCAAAAAAGTGGAAAGAGGAAACTAAGGAATCCCACTTCAAAATGTGTGCATTTAAGTGTAGAGAAAAAGGGATTTAGTTATTTATTTTTTATTTAATTTATTTTCTTTTTTTAGCATAAGGAGAAATTTAAGTGGGGATTTTATTTAATTAAATAGGAGCTATTTTATTTAATTAAAAGAGAAGTTCTATTTTAATTAAATAAGATTTAGAATCAGATGATCAAACCTTAGGAAATATTGAAATAATTAAATTAATCGCAATTTTAAAACGATTTGAATTGATTCAATAAAATATTGTGATGCATTGATTCAAGAAATTGAAAATTTGAAAAATGGGGGACCATAGTCTAGGCTACCATTTTGTCATGCCCAAAAATTTGGGACAAAACACAACAGATTTTTTTAAAAAAAATAATTAATCTACTAAGTTAAAACATGCTACATTGATTAGTTCAAGGAAAGAAGACAAAGGATTGGAAGAGATTTTTGAGTACATATCATTAAGATGCAAAATTGACATCTTCCACATGATGTATAGGTTCAAATGCAAAGATATGACTTCTGACACAAATTACATTTTAGGGTTTTCAAAAAAACATAAGTCAACTATTTGCAGCCATCTTGCTAACACTATACTAAATCAATCTCTAAGGGAAGTCTAACTCTCCATTTAAGGGTTAATCTATCATAACATACTAGAACCAAATTTCAGATATGATTATAACCTATATTAAACTAATTCAAGATATTAAATATTCATCATTAAAACAACTTTGACATACTTTTACCTAGTAGAAATAATCTTATGCTAAATTCTACTATCTATAGACAAATATAAATTTCATAAAACAAAATAAAACTAAGTATTATTTTTAAAATAATAACAATTCTTGTCTACTTACATTAAGGAGATTTAGTTTATAATCCTAATCTGAAAAAATGTCAAAATATCTCATATAATTTGAATATAACAAAGATAACATTATATTTTAAAATTATTAACCCAAGCAATATACTATGTTTTAACTAACATAAGATACTATAATAGTACACCAAAACAACTTTATTAAATTATTGGATTGAAACATAGTTTGGAGCACCAAGAAAATAATTAATTTTTTTGCTTCTAATCATTTAACTTTAAAAAATAAATAAAAATAAACTATACTATATTAACAACTAAATAAACTCATTTTTCATAAAACAAACTTAATTCTACTAAATTTAAAACATATTTCTACAACATAAACTTTAACTAATTATTAACAAAATAAATTAGAACTAACCAACCTTAATCTTTTAACAACCAACCTCTAACTTATCTATCTAACACTAATTATAATCTAGCTTTAATTTCAAAATAATCTTAACTTTAAACTAACACCTAACTTAACAACTTACTAACTAATCTATACCCAAATACAATCCCAACACATAAAACATACTAGTAACAAAAAAACATAACTTAATATGCATAAACTAAAGCTAATTACTAACATTACTACTAACTTAAATGCTAACTCACTTAAACTATACTACCTAACCTAACTCACATCCCACATTTCCCAAACCCCCTAACATTATAACCTAGCTGACCACACTCAAGTCAAAGCTCCCTCACACATGAAGATTCTTCTTCTCTCACATGGCACAAGGCCCAAGGGTTTCCCACCCCATGACACAACCTAACAAAGAGACTAAAATGAAATGCAAAAGTGGATGGGAGATTTGTCCAAAAAAAAACAACTCATGTATTGGCGTGCTTAAAATATAGTAAAAAGGTGGAAGAGTATTAAAAGGGACTCCCCACTATACTTTCATGTCAACATGCTGCCCCAAACCAAGGCTGCCAGGTTGGATTCAAATGGTAAAGGTACATGGGGTTTTGGGAAACAAATAAGATTTTAAGGATGCCATTAATATTATAGTTGAATTGCTTCACAAACCTACACCCAATTTTGCAAGGGAGAACGGTGATGTCATCCAAGGGAAAGAGGATAAAGTTTTCTTGATTTGATTTGATTATGGATAATTTATGATGAAAAGTTAAGTTGGTAAGGGGGAGACAAGTTATAAGCAAGGTAGGGTTATCTAATAATGTTGATTTATTTTTAAAAATAACCTTAGCTAGGTGATTTACTAACCCAAGGCAAAACACAAAATCACATAATTCTTTCTTTATGACTGTTATAAACTTTTAGAATTAAAGAGATTTTCCCATACAAAATACAACATCTTGTAGGTGGATGTTTTGAGCATCTTGCTTTCTCTTTATTTATTATATTTTTTCTCTTGGGAAGTATATGTAATTTTTAAGAGATAATTTTTTTCTTAAAGTGTGGATTTATTTTCTTTAGGTTGGGTCATAACCTGACATACTAAACAAAAAGATAATATCACCTAGGAGCTATATTCTCAAAGTTCTATACGGACTTTCAAAACCAATGGCATATTTGTTAAATCTATTAAATAATTTAGGTGGAACATTAAGAAATTTTATCATATCTAATGTAGAATAATCCAAGGACTATATTCCTGATTAAATTTGCACTTAAATTTTTATACATCATCCTTACGATCAAATCCTTACTTTACTTCATCATTTTTATCTACTTAACCATAATCAAATGAGTAAAATTTTGAAGACATAAGATTACCAAAGTAAGGTAACATCATCACAACAAATTTATAATTACATATGAAAAAACTAAAAAATGAAAAGAAATATCATAAGCAAGTATATTACTCAAGCTCTCTTTTTTTCATATATGACTACTTGATTCAATAGCTCCACTGGGAAAGAACCAGAAAGAAAACCTAACATCATTTCCATTTTAACAATAAATTTAACTAATATTTTTACATAGGATTTCAATCTCGAACATAACTGAATTTTCAACAATGACTTTAAAATTTCCTTCATGGCCCTTGACAAGGGAACCATTTCCTATTCTACAATACATTGCTAAGATCGTGGAGAGAATGCAACTAACTAGGTGACAATAGATATAACAAGAAGGAAAAATCAAACATTCATTCCCATACCAGGTTTTCACAACAAGTTCAACATTGAATCAAAACTAGGGGGAAGGTGGATTTTTCCAATAGGAGATTCAGACACAACACCAAAATAGGTGCCCAATCGATGTTATTACTCAAGAACTTTCATTATTTCATTCTTACATGCCAAAGCTCATACGTGGTTTGTGCTGATAGGTAGGGGCCCATAACACCCTACCCTCTCTCCCTCTTCTCATCTTGAGAAGAGATTCTACATTGTTGGAGTCCAACTGAAGACTTTTCCTCAAAAATGGCCACTTCTGCCCTATTCAAGGGTGAGTAATGCCAAACACCCATGAAAGAAAACTTTTAAATTCAAAACAACCACAAAGGAAAGACATTGAAGGAAAAAAAAATTCAATCCCTCCCAACATACTCAACACTCACACATACATACATAAACACAAAACTAAAATATGAAGCACAACAAGAAACTAAAATGAGGTGAAGTATTCCTACCTTAAAGAAAATAGGTGATGGCAATGAACAAGTATGAGAAGAGCTTGCTTTCCTCTTCTTCTCCTTCAATTTGGAAAATCCCTCTAAAACTAGAGGTTGGGTGAACAACCCAAACCTCCTCAAAATTTCCTCTAATTAAGACCATAACTCAACCACCTCTAAAAGTAATAACTCCCCCCACTTGCCCAAAAGATCTAGAGGTTTCTAACTCAACTAAACCTAAGGCTAACCTCAAGGTGGGGTTACAGTCATTGAACCCATGTGAAATCATTTTATTTTTGCACTAAAGCAAAAATGGACTTTTTGAGTGACCATAAAAGTCAACAAAAGGGGCTAGGGGGTTGGAAAATGACCCCAAACTATACCCATACCCCTTGGGTATTAAGATTTCATGATTTTAGGACTTTAGGATTAATTAGGGACCTATCAATAGCTAGGAAATGTTGGACTACCTAACAACCTTCAAATGAAGATTTAGCACTAATCTAGTTTAGGAGTAATTAAACTTGATTAGCAAAAAGGTCACTAACCTAGTTTGACTTAGATCTTTAGGTTACTTGGTTAACCCTAACTATAATGTTGGAATGCATATACAATTCACAAGTGTCAAGCAACACTATAAAAAGCACTATTACAAAACATTAACATTTACTAATTACAGAATGATACATTCATTCAATGCACAATACAAATAAAATACGAACAACAAGGTTTGTATCCTTCATCAGATTTAACCCTCGTTTCCATGAACAGTACATAGGGTTTAGTTTCATTTCTTCGATACATTTTCTCAGCCAACATAATCTACACACTCATTGCACATATTAGTAGGTCAAGAAAGTTATATACATACATTCAAAACTTATCTAGATAGTTACACAAATTAAAACATGAATCTTTCATTTAAGCAATCCTTTCTTATTTCTACACACCTTTAATCATCGATAATTACATAATCAACATAACTTTATTCATTAATTTAGATTAAGATACTAGAATAATCATCGTTAGGCCTGTATATACCTAACATCATAAACATCATTAATTAAGGAATACTAAACTATATAAAAGCATAAAACTTAATCATCGAGGTACAAAATCAACACCATCATTATCAAGTGAAAATACCTCACATCATTGTTAGTGAAATTTTAATGTTTAAACACTTGAGATAGTGTAGTAGTTCTCGAATCATTGAGTATAAAAATATGGATGTATCAATTGATCTTAATTTTCTATAGGACATACATAATACAAAACGTTATTTCATATCCATTCTAATCTCCTACAAAAAATTCAATAGAGGAATACATATTTAATAAGTACATGCAAGGAGGGACCTCACACATTTTAGGGTGTATACATTTGCCCCTCTTTGATTAATGTGTGATCATTTAGGGAACACATAAAGTCAAAGAAAGTAGTTGAAGTGTGAAGTCAACTTGGGATCAAAAAACAACATAAGTGTGTAGTCAACATAGGAACACATAAGGACAATGAATACAATTCTTGATAATAATTCTTTTTTTTGACAAAGACAGGGCTATCCTAGGTGGAACAAAGATTGATGAAGATGACTTAAGGATTGAATTTTAATAGGAATTTTCCCCTCGTGACCAAAATCAAAATGAAATAGAGGAGAAACAAAAAATTGATAAATTTGATCAAATCAAATTAAAGATAAGGTTTTTGGTGTAGAATGAAAATATAAAGATCACAAAACTAAAGTAGATCATCAAGAAAGAAATATTATGCCCCAAATTTGAATTAGAAGAAAAGAAGTGGGGTGAAAGAAAATGGAAGATGGAAGTTTGGAAGAGGTGGAAAGAAATGGAAAGATGAAAGAGAATGCCTCAAAATCAATCAATTGTTTAAGATAGAAAATTTTGATTGAGATCATGAAAGAAGGTAATGAAATGAAGATCAAGACATGACCACAATTGATTAAAAGTCCAAAATAAATATAAAGGAAAACTCTCTTAAACTCATAATGTAGCCTAAAAATGCAAAGTAACATTAAGTCTAACAATGCAAGCTACATGAAAATGAAAAGGTGTATTTGTAATAGATAAATTGCTACATAGAATTTTATGTTCACCATTCATTAAAGAATGAAAAGAAACTTATTTTCATCATTGGGCCATTATTAACAGACATCAAAAAATCAAACAATCATCACTAGTCACAAGCATAACTATGAGAATATGAATGTGATTTATATCAGATTGGAATATGGAAACTGTTACACATTGTGCTTCCCTGCCAAATATTTGAAATTTTAAATATAATGCCTACACAACAGTCACTTCCCATTATTTTAAACATGCCTTGGGAATATCAAAAAGTTAAATCATCAAACCTTATTATTTTTTCCTACGTGTTTCAATATTTCATGGGCCCACAAGTCATGATCATTAGATCTTAGATCGATCTACGACCCTCGCTATGTCGCTATGAGAAAATGCCCAACTTTTAGCCATAGTGACATAGCACCCTTTGGTTGCATGTCTAGTGGGTCCCCCTTTTCCTCCTATTCTTGGTTGTTTCTCTGGCACTGGATTCTATCTGAGTTAGCGGTGGGTGCTATGGCACTATTAGAAAGTCCATGTCTGTCACTGTTAGCGACATAGCGCCTAGTCAGAATATGACACTATGCTGACATCAAATGGAAGGTGGGTCCTAAGCATGCCCTATTAGAGTATCGGTGTGAATTTTTTTAGACATGTTGGTAGTTTTTTGTTGTCCCATTGGCTAAGGTATGACTGTGGAGTGTGGGTCCTATTCCACTTGGCAAACCACAATGAAGGACTTGTCAGACAATTTGGCACATGGCCAATTCTTGCTGGTTGGTACACTGATAGATCAATCCATCTTACTTGCCATTAGATCTATCAAGATCTATGGTGGGTTATATGTTGCCATTAAAATTTTCTCAATGGATACCCATACCACCATAGTGCCCTTTCACCATGTGGATCAGTGGGACCAAAAAATTATGAAGGCAAGTATAGTTTATGGAAAATCTTCCACGATCATCAAATCTATCAAAATCAATGGCTGGGGCTATGTCGCCATGAAAATTTTCTCAAAGGATATCCATAGCGACATAGCACCTCAGTGACACATGGATGAACAGTTGCTAGGTGGTTGGTAGTTGGTTTGTGGGCTCAGAGGTTCTAGGGAGATAGTGTAGTATTATGATGAGTCTTTGCAATTGTCGGATCAGTTGAGATCTATGGTGGGTGCTATCTCACTATGAGAAAGTTCCTAAAGGATACACATAGTAACATAGCACCTCACTGCCACATGTTCCAGTGGGTCTGGTGGAAACAGTAAATAGTTAGCAACTGGTAGTTAAGGTGACTGTCATGGGAAAGGTTACAAGGTGGCATAGTTAGTGATAAAAGAGATGATCAAACTCAGAAAGACTCCATTGAGTGGAAAAATAAAGGAATTCATTGGTCCACGTGGCTCATCCTACTTGCATTTTAGTTTGACTCATTGATTTGCTAATTCATTGAGACAAAAATAGGGGAAATTGAGGTTTTTTGTATGAATTAGATCTTCATGATCATCCCCAACCACCAAAAGTAAATGTGAAACAAGAGGAACATTCCACTACCCCTAGCTGATCTATCTACCTAGTAAAAGCATAATTATGGTGTCATTCCTATCTTCTAAAAGCATTATTGACATAGAATATCAGATATGATTGCATCCAGATTAGATTTCCCTTATGATTATTCTCTACAGGACTTGATGGCAAGTTGTTGCAAAGTAATTGATGGAAGAGGACATCCTAGTTATGCCTGAACTATAAAGGCAATTTTTGTGAATTTTGAAAAGGTCTGACCACTCTTTGTTGTTCTTTGCTATTATTTCTATAATTTTAGTGTAAAATTCCCTTTGCCTCTGAACCAAATGATATTCTACCTTATCTCGTTCGGCCATTGGTATGAAAGTGTAAGAACTCTTGCCTCTCACTGATGCTTTATGGATATTTGCAATCTATATGACTATATCTCCTTGGCCTATGAATGATAATATAAGTAAATATCTCTTTCCTTCTGTCATTCCTCTTGGTTCTCTGATCTACATGTGATCATTATTAGATTAAAGAAAGTATGAATGTGTATATCCTTAGTTTCATTCTAGTTCAATAGTGCATATATGGGTAGAGTTTGGTATGAACACACTATTTTGGTGCATTACCTCTTTAGATTAGATTAGGTAGATTTTCTTTCATGCTCTCCTTCTCCCTTTTCCCCTCCAAGAGTAGTTAGGTGCATCTTGATAGTAAGAGGAAGTCAGCCTTCTCTAGAGACTCAACCTCACAATTCAAGTCCTACAGCTTGGAGGTCATTTTCATGTTTCACTAGGTTTTCCTCATGCATAGGCTTTAGACAAGGGTGCAAACCTAAGTGACAACATTTTTTGGCATGCCTGGTGGGACTGAAAATATTTTCAAAAGATTTTAAGATCAATACCAAGGAGATAGTACTGGCTTCGGTGTTCAAGCCTTCATGAGGCTCATTGTTCAAAGTACTTGGTGACTCTAAGCTTCAAATACATATCTGGTTCCAGACCAAGTTGCAGTGATTCATGCCCAAAGCTAAAACAAGGGCATCTTCTAGAGGTAAGTTTCATTATCAGGAGCTTTCACTTTCAAACCCTAGAAGAAAGAAGACTAGAATATCTTTATCACTAGTTAGGAGTGCAATAGTAACAAATACACCTACAAGATCTATCTCTACTCCCCCTACTATTAGATCTTAGCCTAGGCTGCCATCAATACGTATCAATAGATCACTTGTCTATATGGCATTTCCTAGAGCTCATATTTTTTCCACCTTTAATGGTGGGAGCCCTCTCTTATTACCCCAAAGACATGACATACCAATAGCTTCCCTTAAAAGTATATTAGAGTTCATGGTGAAACTTCTATCTCTCCCTCAAAATACATTCAAGAAGTTGCAAATGCCTGCAATATCCATGGTATTATAGAGGATGATGTTGTAGTTAGGCTCCTAGCCTCATCCTTGAAAGGAAGAGCACTACAATGGTATAGAGGTTTAGCTCATGGTTCTATAATAGATTGGGATGGATTAGGAGTAGGATTGTACAAACATTTTGAGGATAAAAGTGACTATTTGTCACTTTTAGAGTAGTTGACAACTATAAAAAGAGCCCCCCATGAATGTATCACTAATTTTAATTATAGATTTCAAAAGACATGGGATAGAATACCTACTTTAGTGAAGCCTACCCCTGGTAATGCCTTCTTGCATTACCTTAGAGCTTTTAACAGTGATATTACCATTACAATCCAAACTATGGGAGGAGATACCTTGCCTAATACTTATGATATAGCGATAAGGGTAGAAAATATGTTAATACAAGGAGGTAAACTAGCTCCAAGTCCTCCTATGCCTTTCTTTCCTGATGTTCCAAACCATCAACCGGAAATGATTCCCCTTCCCTCAACCTCTACATCATAATCCCTTACCCTAGTTCCTCAAGCTTCCATATCCTCAAATGGGATAGATGAAATCAAAGAGATGATGCAATCTCTGATGTAGAACATAGATAAAAGAGAGAAGAACCTTGATAAAAGATTGCAAGATCAAGGTAAGAAGTTAGAAGATCAAGGAAAGAGGCTAGAGGATAATTTCTCTATGATGTAGAAAGTAAGCAACAAGGTGGTGACTTTAGAGAGACATCAAGCTCAAGCTAGTAAGCCTCATCAATTGCAATATCAAACTCTAAGTAGTGGTAGGCCTCCAAATCCTAATCATTGGAATAATTCTTTTGATCAGAGTAGGTAGGGTGGCTAGGCTTCAACCTCAAATGCAAACCAAAGTAGGGCCATAGTCCCTCAAAACAATATGACTCAAAATCAAGATTTTTGTCCCTCCTATAACTACTTTGATTCCTATTGCATGTGTTAGAAGGCTGAATCTTTTATGCCCTTGACAGTCCAAGAACCTGCAAAAAAAAAAATTCATACAAGGGGGACTAGTTCAAAGATGCCTCAGATATGTAAAGACATGGTAATTTTTCTATTGGTGTTTGAAAATGTGATACAGGAGCATCCAGAGGTATAAGGGCAATCCTGTGTCACCCAAAAAAATGTACCTAGACTTAGTTTCTGTTTTATGTCTTTACATTTTTGGATACCCATTTGGCTCAAATAAAGGTTCCAACTCTCATAGTTCAACTATCAGTGCATTTAAAAATCCCGAAAAAATAGGAGCATGCAATTTGACCATCATTTTGGTGACCTAGAAGGTGTGACTTGGCCAGATGAATGTAATCAAGATTTAGAGCATTCCAGAAAAAGAATCAGGTCAAAAGGCCCCACGGTTTGAAAGTTATTGCAGTTTTTCGGGTTTTGGAGACCCCCTAAGAAATCTTCAAAGTCAGGTTTGGGGCATTAAATGACCTCAAAAAGGGTCAAAAAATGGGGGACAAGTGAAGCTAGTCCATAGGGCTATAGAGCACTTCGAGAGCTTTTCGAAAATGTAAACGGTTCGTCAATCGGAGTTACGGTTCAAAAGTTATGCCTCCCGGAAGTTCGGCTACCGTTTTTGGATTCTTCTAGAATTGCACCGACTTCTAACGCAGCTTTCGGAACCTTCTATTTTGTCGGTGGATGCCTACTAGCACTTTCTAAAATGTACTCCTAGTCCTTAACCCTCCGGGGTCTATTTAAGGAGATTTCTGGCATTGTAAAAGGCAGTTCGGATTGGAGCTTGAGAGGAGGTGCTAAAAGGAGAAATATTCTCCAGATTTATGCTATTGTAAGCCCGCAGGGCATGTTTTGAGTTTATTTTCTCTGCACTTTTTGTACCAGCTTATTTTCTTAGTTAATATAATTTCCCCTTTCTATTGTGTCTATTCTGGTTGTTGGGTTGTGTCACCATCAAGTGGTATCAGAGCAGGTTTTCCTGAGTGTGTAGACAAAGCACCGACTGTGAGGCAGTTTGCACCAGGACTGTGTGGTTGTGGGTTTGAGTTAGAAGATGCCTTCATGAAGAGAGCATGGTGGAAGGGCCAGAGCTATTGATCCTGAGGAGGTTAGAGCCCTCCAGAGATAGGTACAGGCATTGCAAGAGGAGCTTCGTAGAGGAGCAAATATTGCCGCAGATGATAATAGTGAGGATGACAATGAAGAGGAAGTAATGGAAGTTGACGGGGAAGTTCTAAATCCTATAGAGGAAAGGCTTTTTAGGGCCATTTCTAGGTTTGGGAAAAGACCTACAATTGAAGTGGGTATATTTTTGGGAAATTTGAAACCAGATGAGTTGATCGATTGGATCAATGAACTGGACGAATACTTTGAATATGAGGATATAAGGGACCCAGATAGGGTTAAGTTTGCAAAGGCCAAACTAAAAGGCCATGCCAAAATCTGGTGGCAAGAGATTCAACTGGAAAGACTTAGAAGAGGAAAGGAGAAGATCACAAGATGGGATCGCATGGTGGACAAATTGAAGAAGCAGTTCATTCCTGTGGACTACGAGCTTGATCTGTTTAAGAAGATGCATGGGTTAAAGCAAGCAGGAAGATCAGTCCAAGAATATACAGAGGAGTTTTACCGACTCTTGATTAGAGCGGGGCATGCAGAAGAAAATAAGGAGAAGGTTGCTCGTTATATCAGTGGGTTACGACCTAGCATCCAGGAAGAACTAAGTCTGGTAAGAATGACCAGCGTTGAAGAAGCATACCAGTTTGCCCTACGAGTTGAAGAGAAGCTGAGTAAAAGGTTTGAAGGAAGACAAAGAGGGCGCGGTCAAGGAGGAAGGGGAAGCGGTAGATCATCTTGAGGCCGCAATGAAACTCAAAAGAAAAATGAAGATGAGGGTACTAGCAGGAACTAGAGGAATGAGGGTTTCAACCGCTCTCGTGATCAAGACTTTGGAAATCAAAGAGGAAGAGGTAGAGGACATGGACAAGGAAGAGGAGGCTTTTGTGGTACTTGTTTCCATTGCAATGAAGAAGGTCATCGTGCCTTTGAATGCCCTCAACGACAAGGAAGGACAGATAGGAGAGCTGAGGGCCAAGCTAGGGTTGCTCATGTGGATGAGGATGCACAATCATCACATTCAGAGGATGCAGAAAGAGGAGAGGCCTTGGTAAATGAAAGAGTCCTACTAAGTGGTGAGAATGAACCAGAGCAACGGAGGAGTTTGTTCCGTACCAGATGCAAGTGTGAGGATAAATGTTGTGATGTGATCATTGATGGTGGTAGCACTGATAACCTGGTATCAGAAGAGATGGTCTCTAAGCTGAAGCTCAAGAGGGAGAAACATCCCCAACCCTATCGGATTTCTTGGGTAAAAGATGATCATAAGGTCCTGGTAAGTGAACAATGTTTAGTAAAATTCAAAATTGGGAGTTACCATGATGAAGTTCTTTGTGATGTTATTTCGATGGATGTTTGCCATCTATTGTTGGGTAGACCATGGCAGTTTGATAGACATGCAATACATGATGGACATGCAAACACATACTCTCTGACAAAGGATGGAGTTCGCCACAAATTGAAGCCCATGAAAAAGGAAGGTGAAAAGGTATGTAGCAGTGCTAGGATTTGTCTTGTTGATGGAAGGAAGTTTTTAGATGGCATGAAACATCAACGTATGTGCTATGCTTTGATTCCTAGGAAAGATAAAGAAGGTAGTAGTGAAATACCATTTGAAGTTTCAGATTTACTAGGAGAATTTGGAGATATTATCTCTGATAATGTTCTAGATGGATTGCCACCAATAAGGCAAATCAGTCATCAAATAGATCTGATTCCAGGAGCTAGTTTGCCTAACAAGGCTGCTCACAGGATGACTCCTACTGAAACAGAGGAGCTAAATAGACAGGTTCAGGAGCTGTTGAGGAAGGGCTTGATTCGAGAAAGCCTGAGTCCATGTGCAGTACCTGCAGTACTCGCACCAAAAAAGGATCGAGAGTGGAGGATGTGTACAGATTCCTGAGCTATAAATAGGATAACCATCAAGTACCGATTTCCTTTGCCAAGGATGGATGATCTTATAGATTGCTTGAGTGGAGCTGAGTACTTCACAAAGATAGATCTGAAGAGTGGCTATCATCAGATATGGATTCGAGAAGGAGATGAGTGGAAAACAGCCTTCAAGACCAAGGAGGGTCTTTATGAGTGGTTAGTCATGCCCTTTGGATTGAAAAACGCCCCAAGCACCTTCATGCGGCTCATGAATGAGGTACTTAAGAAGTTCTTGGGAAAATTTGTTATTGTCTATTTGGATGATATTTTAATTTTCAGCAAGACTTTGGAAGAACATTTACTGCATATTCGTAGTGTCCTTGAAAGGCTAAGGGAAGAGAAACTGTTAATTAATCTAAAGAAGTGTGTCTTTGCAAAAAGGGAGTTAGTCTATTTGGGATTTGTTATATCACCTGAAGGACTCAAAATGGATCCAGAGAAAGTTAAAGCCATCTTGGAATGGCCTACTCCAAGGTCTGCTACTGAGGTAAGATCATTTCATGGTCTAGTTAGTTTTTACAGGAAGTTTATTATGAATTTCAGTGGCATATGTGCACCTCTAACTGATACAATAAGAGGGGATAGAAAAGAGTTCAAATGGACTGCAGCAGCTGCGAGAAGTTTTGAATTGCTGAAGAAGAAGGTGACTGAATAGCCTGTGTTGGCACTTCCAGATTTTAGAAAAGTATTCCAGGTGGATTGTGATGCTAGTGGTAGTGCTATTGGGGCTGTATTAAACCAAGAATATAAGCCTATTGCATATTTTAGTGAAAAATTGAATGATGCAAAGAAGAAGTATTCTGTTTATGATC
Organism: Cupressus sempervirens; assembly: GCA_028749045.1. NCBI lineage: Eukaryota > Viridiplantae > Streptophyta > Pinopsida > Cupressales > Cupressaceae > Cupressus > Cupressus sempervirens. The sequence continues at coordinate 276,572,381 of CM053791.1, forward strand.
AAGAGTTCTATGCAATAGTTCAGGCCTTAAAGAAATGGAGGCATTATTTATTGCCAAAGGAATTTGTTTTGTATACTGATCATCAGGCATTACAGTACCTAAATAGCCAAGGTAAATTGAATCAGAGGCATATGAAGTGGGTAGAATTCTTGCAGAGTTATACATTTGTGTTAAAGCATAGAAGTGGAAAATCTAACAGGGTTGCAGATGAATTAAGTAGGAGACAGTTGTTGCTTACAACAATGCAGGTTGAAGTAGTTGGGTTTGATGAACTCAATAATTTGTACCCCGAGGATCCTGATTTTGCTGAAGCATGGAAAGCTTGTAAAGAACCTGTGGCTGTAGATAGAACCAAGTGGTTAGACTATTTGATTCAGGATGGCATGTTGTTCAAAGGTAGTCAGTTGTGCATTCCAAGGAGTTCCATGAGGGAAAATTTGATTAAGGAGAAACACAGTGGAGGGATGGCAGGACATTTTGGTCGGGATAAGACCATTGCCATTCTTAGAGAACATTATTTTTGGCCTCAAATTACACAGGATGTGAAGAAGTTTGTACAGAGTTGCCAGGTTTGTCAAGTGGCCAAGGGGTTTAGTCAAAATACTGGCCTATATCAGCCATTGCCTATTCCATCAAGGCCATGGGAGGACATAAGTATGGATTTTGTTCTTGGATTGCCTAGGACACAAAGGGGTAATGACTCTGTATTCGTGGTGGTTGATAGGTTCTCCAAAATGGCACATTTCATTCCATGCCACAAAACTCATGATGCTGTCCATATTGCAGACTTGTTTTTCAAAGAGGTGGTAAGACTACATGGTCTTCCAAGAAGTATAGTTTCTGACCGAGATACTAAATTTGTGGGGTATTTCTGGAGGACATTGTGGAAGAAGTTGAGAACAGACTTGAAATTCAGTTCCACGCATCACCCACAGAATGATGGCCAAACAGAAGTGGTAAATAGAAGTTTGGGCAATTTGCTGAGATGTTTAGTTGGGGATAAGCCCAAGGGATGGGATTTGATTCTACCACAGGCAGAGTTTGCTTATAATAACTCTGTAAATAGGAGTACTGGAAAATCACCATTTCAAATTGTATATGGGAATAGCCCAAGGACTGCACCAGAATTGAGGAAGATAGAACAAGGGGAGAGAACAAGTGCTGAAGCTGAGGAATTTGCTGAACACATCAAGCGTCTACATGAGGAGGTTCAAGCACACATTATCAAGATGAATCAAGAGTATAAAGCTAGGGCTGATGCAAGGAGAAGACATAAGGAATTCCAAGTAGGGGATCTTGTCATGGTGCACTTACAAAAAGAAAGATTTCCAGTTGGTACCTACAACAAGCTGAAAATGAAGAAATTTGGCCCCTGCAAAATTTTGAAGAAACATAACACAGAAAATGCATATGAGGTGGAGCTGCCAGATGGTATTCACATTTCTCCCATTTTCAACATTGCAGATTTAACAGAGTATCATGATGATGGTGCAGATGAGGAGCTGGTTTTAGAGCCATGCCCAATTCCTTCTTCTAAGAAGGAGGAGATAGAAGACATTCTAGATCATCGTGTGGGTAGGAGTACCAGAAACAGGTAGTATGAAGAGTATTTGGTCAAATGGAAAGGACGACCGATCGAAGACTCAACTTGGATTTCAGCAGCCGAGGTTTCCCATTTGGGATTTCCTCTACCATCCATAAAGTGACAGGGTCACTTTTCAATCTACCCTGGGTGTCTGATGCAGGAGCATCCAGAGGTATAAGGGCAATCCTGTGTCACCCAAAAAAATGTACCTAGACTTAGTTTCTATTTTATGTCTTTACATTTTTGGATACCCATTTGGCTCAAATAAAGGTTCCAACTCTCATAGTTCAACTATCAGTGCATTTAAAAATCCTGAAAAAATAGGAGCATGCAATTTGACCATCATTTTGGTGACCTAGAAGGTGTGACTTGGCCAGATGAATGTAATCAAGATTTAGAGCATTCTAGAAAAAGAATCAGGTCAAAAGGCCCCACGGTTTGAAAGTTATTGCAGTTTTTCAGGTTTTGGAGACCCCCTAAGAAATCTTCAAAGTCAGGTTTGGGGCATTAAATGACCTTGAAAAGGGTCAAAAAATGGGGGACGAGCAAAGCTCGTCCATAGGGCTATAGAGCGCTTCGAGAGCTTTCCAAAAATGTAAACGGTTCGTCAATCAGAGTTACGGTTCAAAAGTTATGCCTCCCAGAAGTTCGGCTACCGTTTCTGGATTCTTCTAGAATTGCACCAACTTCTAACGCAGCTTTTGGAACCTTCTATTTTGTCAGTGGATGCCTACTAGCACTTTCTAGAATGTACTCCTAGTCCTTAACCCTCTGGGGTCTATTTAAGGAGATTTCTGGCATTGTAAAAGGCAGTTCGGATTGGAGCTTGAGAGGAGGTGCTAAAAGGAGAAATATTCTCCAGATTTATGCTATTGTAAGCCCGCAGGGCATGTTTTGAGTTTATTTTCTTTACACTGTTTGTACCAGCTTATTTTCTTAGTTAATATAATTTCCCCTTTCTATTGTGTCTATTCTGGTTGTTGGGTTGTGTCACCATCAAAATGTTAAACATTTCCAATTACCCTAATGACAACAAAACACATCTAGGGGCAACTAACTCCCATTTTCAACATGCCTATTCAGACACTAGGCCAACTATAAGGCATGATCCTTCTTCTTCTTCTTCAAGCTCTACAAAACTAGGTGGGTGGACCTACAGATTCTTTATATGGTACCGTTTATCAAAACATACACTGAATCTAATTAAAGAAGATAAATGTAATGCCCCACCAAGGGATCCAAAGAATTAACCTAGAATTTCACTAAGTTTGGTAACATTTTTTATTTTATTTTACATGAAAGTAAATACCATGCATAACTTATTCACAATAACGAAAGCAATAGCAATGTCCATCTAAAAAGTAAACATAACATTCATAACAGATTACATTCTTTAAGATCCCTTAACGTTGAATTACATAAATGAATCCATCTAGTACAACAACCACATGAAATAATAATGGTAAGTCCAATGTTCATACATTACATTTCCAAATGCTCAATCATCCACTATACATGTCACAGGGTATGAAGGCTTAAAAGAATATACATATGTGAAATAAGGTACATCATCCTATTCTAATCCATGATACATCAAAGACAATCACATGATACATCATCATAGAAGACATATACATCTATCATAAAGATCAAACAAAATAAACTAAGTGCATGTTTCCTCCCAACTGTTAATAGCATCATTAGACCATCGTGGGCCCTAGCCATCCTTCTGTGCATAACATCCCAAATCACCGAAGGGATCATCGGTATTAACATAGTAGGAATGTCACTCCTAACATATACAACATCATATGTAGAAAGTAATCTAACATGCAAATATAACCATAAGATAACATCATCTAATATATGCTAATCATCAATGGAAGGATACATAACCACCATCACAAAGGATGCATCAGCCATGATGTCTCGATGAATCTCAAATGATAAGAGTGGAAAATACACTACCACCCGACCGCGTGGTACCTAAGTGGTCCACTCCCACCATTCTGAGGAGATAATCTCAAGTCCCAAACAGGCTATCCATAACACATAGCACAAATCTCTATAGTCCAAGAATCTTAAAAGTATACTAACTCAAAGGTTCCAATCATGAAATTGACATCTACTTCCCAGAGGCACACAATGACATGTAGAAACCTACTATGCAAGCGGGAAAGTGTCATTGCAATTATCACGTACAAGTTACCCTGGTAGTTAGCTAAACTCCACGGGTCCATACTAATTTCATGCAGCCACTAGTATACTCTCATACTAATGAGACATACTACGGAATGCAAGGTCACAACCATGTATCTCACTACTCCCATCCTAGCCTGTACAAGCACTCAAGATATGGGCAAGAACAAAAAACTTATCTTTTTAGGTTCATTTTGTTAGTATTAGGTGTGAATGTTATCACTTATTAATCCAACTTACGATGAGTTACCTTGGCAGCCTCTTAGAGCCTTGGCTCCCATTCCAAGCCACTTCCCATCACTACATGCAGATATCCTACCCTAATGCTCATGGACTCATAAATCTCAAAATCATAAAAGATAATCCATAAAATCATCAAATATGCATAAAAGCATCAAATCTCCATGAGAAAACATCCATAGAAAAACATGAACACAACAGCTCTCTATTGGTAATTGAAGTATCACTGATAATCAAAGTATCCAATGGTTCTCAATAACCAAAATATATATCTCAATCATACTAATCGAAGACTCCAGAAATGGTTGAGTCAAACATGTCACAACATGACATCATCAAGAATAAATCCACATCTCAGTTCCATCATGGCAACTAGAAAATAATCAAGGATAAGTGATCGATAACTCAAAAATGATTAGTTCAAGTGTCTCATACACATACATCTTAGCTTCACACATGAAGACTAATGAACAAATACAAACAATAAATAGAAACATTTCATAGAGCATACAATCACATTACCATGGTTAGGCTTATATAGATTGAGACCAAATAAGATCAACATGCCAACACATCTCATAACCCCCGAGCCTCTGGTAACAACCTAGGACTGGTCAACACTAGTTAACCCAAAACCCAAAACAAGAAGCATATAGAATACATGATGCAAACACATGTTTTGATGTTTGCTAAGTTTTCCAATTTGAATTTAGAAGTCTCAGTTTACGTATTCCCAAATTATATTAAGTGGAGAAATTTCACATTTTTCCTAACCCATTTATTTGTTTGATAGATAAAAGTTTCTCCTCGAAACTATTAGACTCCATTTGCTAATTGTACTAATAATATTTTGTCTATATAAACATTGTTTGAAAAAGATCCCTATCACAAACCAATAAGACTCATTGTAGATTTTAACATGAATAATCTTCAAATTCTTAACATTATCATCTTCATTAAAAAACTCTAAAATTGTTTAATATATATTAAATATTATTCAATATACATTATAAAAATTCCACTATATTAATATCTCTTTTCTATTAATTTTCTCTCATTTAAAAATCTATTTACTTAGATTGACTAATAATTAATTACACTTCTTCTACTATTAACTAATCTTAATTAAATTTGATTTAATTAGATTAGATAATAAACCATATAAAACTAATGCATATTAATAAGATTCTAATAAGGGAAGATTGCAATAATATCTTTAATCCATTCTATGCTTTGGTATATTATTTTTTTCTTGTGAAGTTTTATAATAAAGAACTCTTGGTTATGGGAAATGGAGAAATATTTATCCTTGAATAAAACAGTCTTAGTACGACAGCCATATCTCCCTAATGAACTGTTGGAGAGGGCCAAGTCATGCCAATTCTGACTGGAGAAATCAAGTAAATTTGATCACAATAAAAAGTTATGAATAACTGAGTTCGGGTCTATCCAAGGGGTAGCGACAGGGTAGTTTGTGATGAATTAAAAATTTCCTCTTAAAAATAATTGTTCTCTAAATTTAAACATAAAAGGGTTTATTCATACACATCCAAAAATATAATTGATAGAAAGATTACATCTAATCATTCAAACTTTCACCATAAAATTTCTATTTTAATTCCAAATCTTGTCTTTCTAATTTAATATAAATTCGAACCCAAATCCGATTCATATCTAATTATTTATCCTTAATTGGATCTAGGGTTTTTCTATTGTTTTCTTCTCAACCAAATAGCATATCTAGATTCCAATTTCAAATTACAGATTCAATCATAGAGAAGTTTTAGACACATAAAACAAACACGATGAAGATAGGAATGCATGATGGGGAAATAGCATAAGTAAAATCACAAGAATCTACCCGAATTATGATGCTAATTTGCTCTTCCTCAGAAAACCCACAGAGCAAGCTCCCTTCTTCAGAGTTCTTGAGTCCTCCAATGCTCCAATTTCTCTCCACCCTCTCCCTAAGCTTCTATGAATGCTTGAATATAAAGAGCTCTCAAGAAAGCTTTGGAATGCTTCTTGAAACTGCTAAAAGGTGTCACCAAATAAGCATGAGTCTTTTCCAATTCTTTTTGATGAGTCATAGAATTGTAGACACCTTGTGCTTAATTGATGCACTAACCCCCATGTTGTTGACACATGTTAATTCCCATTCAAGCTTATAACTCCAATAATTTCTATTTAAATTTTATAACTTTCATTTTAATCTTTTATAACTTTTATTATTATTCTTTTATTTATTATTTTATTATTATTTTATAGTTATTATTAATTTTAATTTCTAGTTTTCTTTTATTTAATTCCTTTTCTCCAATAATTCACATTACAATCAAAATATCAAAGATCATGATATTTTATTAATTTTCTCAAATAAATAATTTATTAATTAAATCTATTTGTTAAGACTTAATTAATGGAAAACTCACCATAGACCTCCAAGATAAAATATGAAAACCCATCATAGAACAAATCATACAAAATAAATCTAAAGGGTTAAAAATCATGAAATATGTCATCCGACACATTCGGTGGGTATTCAACTTTGATACTTGTCCTAACTCACTAAGACAAATGGTTTTTAGGTTTGGAATTTGGACTTGAAAATTTATCTCCCTTCTCTTATCATTGAGATAGTATAATAGGGTACGCTCATCCTGGCAATTCAGGAAAGTCGATACCTAGTACCTGTAACCTACAGAGAAACTATGCATGTACATACAATATATAATGCTAAGCTAAATAGACAATGGCAAGAAGTGATGCATCATGTAGATCCTGACTAAGCAGGTGACTACGACTCCCTTCCTTAACCACATCGAAAACGCCATACAATAAGAAAATACACACACCATATACATGCAAGTATGGGGTAAGTAACCATAATAAAATACATGAGATAATAAACCATCTAACTAATCATCATTAATAACTGAAAATGATGTAATGATCATCATACATACATGAAATGTAAAGTCTAAATGATCTCATCATATATCAACTAAATCCTTATCATAATATCTGATAGTGTCAGAACAACACCACTAAACCATCAATCATAAAACTAGTCTACATAGTCTGATAATTATAGCAACAATAGGTTTAGAAAAGATGTGAACGAGGGTAGGCACTACATCCACCCCCCCTTGGATTAGGCTTACTCCTGGAAGCCTATAAAAAAAAAGGGATATAACTCCCTCAATCTAGCTGCATCCTCCCAAGTAGATGAAGAATCATCAGTAGGGTCCCATTGGACCCTTACCTGCTCCATGGTTTGACCCCTGAGGGTCAACTCCCGCTACTCCAAAATACGAACCGGCTCCAAAGCCAGCTGTCCATCCTCTGCCTACAATGCATTCCAATCAAGAATATGCACAATATCAAGAATATACTACCTAAGCACTAAAACATGGAAAACGTCATGAATGCGAGCTAGGGTGGGTGGTAGAGAAAGATGGTAAGCAACTGGACCAATCCTCTCCAAAATCTCGAATGGTCCCACAAAGCGAGGTGCTAGCTTAGAACCCTTTCCATAATGAATCAGACTCTTTCGTGGTCACACTCTCAAGAAAACATTATCACCCACAGGAAACTACTTATCAACCCTATGAGCATCGGCATACTTCTTCTGCCTATCCTGTACCGTAGTCAAATGCTCACAGATACGCACTATCTGTTGCTCCATATCACGAAGCATGTTAGGACCCAATAAAATGTGATCTTTGAGGCTATTCCAACTCAATGGTGTATGACAAGGACATCCATATAATGTCTAAAAAGGTGCCATGCCAATAGAACTATGATACCCATTGTTGTAAGAAAACTCCACTAGGTAGAGATAGTCCTCCCAATGTGTCTGCCTATCCATCACATACATCTGTAACATATCCTCCAAAACCTAGTTCACCCTCTCTATCTGACTATCAGTCTCTAGATGATATGTCGAACTGAAGTTTAGCTGTGCTCCAAGCTCATGCTGCAGCGATGTCCAAAATGCAGATGTGAATACAGGATCCCTGTCAGAAATGATCTTTCTAGGAATACCATGTAATCTCACAATGTCACGTATGAAGACATTCGCTACAGAAGCTGCTATGTAGGAAGACCTGGTCGATGAAAAATGTGCCACCTTAGTCAACCGATCAACAGTAACCATGATAGCATCATGACATCGAACTGTCATAGGTAATCCTACTATAAAATCCATGGAGATGATATCCCATTTCCAAGAAGGAATGAGATTAGGCTACAATAGTCCTATCGAGTGCTAGTGTTCTGCCTTGACTCTTTGACACTCAAGACACCTAGCCACAAAATTAGCAATATCTCACTTCATCCCAGACCAAAAGAACAAACATCTCAAATCAGCATGCATCTTCTTGACACCTGGATGTGCTGAGTAAGGTGTACGATGGGCTTCTGCTAGAATCAAGGTGTGAAGCTCATCCAATAATGGCACATAAATCCTCCCCAAATGTCTCAAAAGACCATCTGATTCTTGAACATAACCTGCAAACTTACCTTCCAAAGATCTTCCTGAATCTATCTCTCTACACACTTCCTGATACCAAGAATCCATAGGAAGTGCATGAAGAATCTGACTCCTCAAATCCACACTAAGAGTCATCGATGTTACCACGTCTCCTACAACTCAAAGCATCTACCACCACATTCTCCTTACCCTGAATGTACTTAACCTCAAAATCATACTTGCATAAAAATGCCATCCATCGTCTCTGGCGAGCATTCAAATTAGGCTGAGTAAAAATGTACTAAAGACTACGATGATCACTATGTAGCTCAAATCTGTGCCCCAACAAGAAATGTCTCCACCTTGTCAAAGCATGAACTACTGCTGCTAACTCAAGATCATGTGTAGGGTAATTTAACTCATGATCCTTGAGCTTGCGTGATTCATACACAATCACCCGTCCATTCTGCATCAACATTGCTCCAATTCCTTCAAGAGAAGCATATGTACACACCATGAAATCACCTTCTGGATCAGGTACAGCTAAAATCAGTGCACTAGTCAAAAGCTCCTTGAGCCTCTGAAATGCTTCCTCACATTTTTCTATCCACATAAACTTCTTACCTTTCCTCTGAAGAAAAGTGATAGGATGTGCTATCCTAGAGAAGTTCTGGACAAATTTGCAATAATAACCAGCTAAACCCATGAAACTACAAATATTTGAAATATTAGTCAGGGTAGGCCAATCTATTATCACCTGAATCTTTAAAAGATCCACTAAAATACCATCATCTGAGATAACATGCCCTAAATACTGAATCTCTAATTTGAAGAATTCACACTTAGCGGCATTGGCATAAAGCCGATTGCCTCTCAAACACTGCAATACCAACCGTAGGTGTTCCTCATGCTCCTTTTGAGTCTTAGAAAATATCAATATGTCATCAAGAAACACAAGAACAAACCTGTCAAGATATGATCGAAAAACACCATTCATCAAACTCATGAACACTGATGGAGCATTAGTTAACCCAAAAGATACCACTGTGAACTCATAATGCCCATAGCACATTTGAATTGTGAATATCTGCTTCCTTAATATGAAGCTGGTGATATCCTAACTTAAGGTCAATCTTGGAGAATACTGTAGCTCCCTTGATCTGATCAAATAAGTCATCAATCCTAGGCAAAGGATACCTGTTCTTAATAGTCACCTTGTTCAACTGTCTGTAGTCAATACAAAGGCACAAAGAATCATCTTTCTTCTTCACAAAGAACACTGGAGCTCCCCATGGTGATACACTAGGTCGAATGCTCCCTTTGGCTAGAAGTTCCTCTAGCTAAAGATGTAGCTCACCTAGTTCCTAAGTAGTCATATCATAAGGAGCTTTAGAGATAGGCTCTACTCTAGGAATTAGATCAATGCTAAAATCAATGTCCCTCTTTGGAGGCATGCCTAGAATCTCACTTGGAAAGAAATCTGCATACTCCTATAAAATCAAGTGATCTAAAGTCTTCCTCATAGGATCTTCCTCATCAAGATCATTTACCATAACAACAAATATCTGACATCCCTTACGAAAAATTCACTTCAATTGCATAGTAGAAATCATCCGCAGAGATATAGGCCTCAGTATCCCAACTATCCTCACATCATTCCCTTGGTCATCTTGGCACAAAATAATCTTCTTCCTACAATCTATACTGACTCTATGAGATCCAAGCTAGTCCATGCCTAGAATCACATCATAGGAACCAAGGGGTATGACTTGAAGATCCACTACCATATCAAAGCTCCCTAAGTTAAGCCCACACTTATGAACTACAGAATCCGTAGAGGCCTTAATCCCTAAGGCTAGTTCCACTTGCCAACCATGATCTTGCTTCACCGCATCCAGCTTACACTTAGAAACTATAGATGGTGAAATAAATGAATCTGTAGCTCCTAAATCAAACAATACTGAAAGAGATATACCTCGAATAGCACCTGTGGTCTCAACCACTGTTCCCTGATGATTTGCCTAACGCTGATCAACTACTTCAAAAACTCTATGAGCTCTCCCTGCATCACCAACTGTGGGTTCTGGAGCTGTAGGCCTTGGTCCTAAAAATTGAGGTTCTCGCTGTGGACACTAAGCTGCATAATGTCCAATCTGACCACATGAAAAACATTTTGTATTCCTACTAGATCCTCTTCCCATAGGTGGTACATTAGATTGCTGGAAATTGTTCCTGCTTACAAAAGACTAGCTACTCTGAGTTGGCTAATTGAACTATTACGTTGAGCATTGCAGTTTTTCTTAAAGTTAGAACCTTTGCCACCACCTTGAGCTTGAGAATTTGATCCCTTCTACTATTGCGTCTGCTGAGACTGCTGCTGATAATGTTTTCCCTAAGAAAAGAAAGGCTTCTTGTTACCACCTGAATTGAAGTTGCCTTTAGATCCTGATGCTGCTAGTGCTCCTACAAAACCTCCTTGACCAAGGTTGACACTTTGCTCAACAAGGATTACTCAATGTACTGCATCTTTGAGAGTTTTTGGATCAAATACCTTGACACCCCCAATTATATGGTTATTCAAACCCCTAATAAAGTGTTGTGTCAACTGAGCTAAATTTTCACTGAACCCTAAAAAAGGCATAAGCTCATAAAACTTATGCTCATACTCAATCACTGACAAAGTGTACTGCTTGAGATTATGAAACTCATCTACCCTTTATAGTTTCCATTCCTCTGGTAGGAATCGTTCATAGAAACTCTCTAAGAATAGTTCCCATGTGACACTGCTCATATCAATTCCTAGCTTCTTCTCCTCAATCGTCCACCAAGTGGCCCCAAAATTCTCTAAATTAGTGATCGCAAATCTTGACTTAACATAGTTGTCAAAATCCTACATGGAAAAAATCCTGTTGAGGGAAATCAGCCAATACTTGGCCACATAACCAGAACCTTGCCCATTGAAAGGCTTGACCTTGGATCTTGAAAGATCCTTCATCTGAGTGGACACAATGGACCTCTTATGATCCTTTCGAGGACTTCTAGATTTGGGTCTATGCTCTTGTTCTGTCTGATGCACTTTAGGCTATTCTTGAACAGGAGGTAGATGTTCTAAAATAGTCTGCATCATCTATCTCAAACCAACCTCTTCAGACTCAGCTTGGTCCTCTCTACAGCTCTCTTCTTACTGCCTATTAGAGTGCTCTTCCTTGCTCTCTACATGAGTCGATCCCTCATGGGAAAACTCATGGGCACTAACAGCTCTGCCATGACCACGGCCTCTTCCTCAGCCTCTACCATGGCCTCTAACAAAAGACCTAGTCCCAGACACCATCTTACAATAGAACAAGGTACTATTACAATCAAAAGACACATGTTTTCAATCGACTAAGTTCAATTCTATGTTTAGGTTTAAGTAAAATCTCTAGTTTTGAAAACTAAGTGTTGAAGTATGAAAAATATTCAAGTAACAATTCAGGTTTTGTTTCAGTTCACCTAGTTTCAAGTTGAAGAGATACACTTAATAGTTCATAGTTCTAGTTGTTCCAAAATACCTAGAGCTCCCAATGTAGAAACTCAGGCTCTGATACCAAATGTAATGCCCTGCTAAGGGATCTAAAGAATTAACCTAGAATTTTACTAAGTTTGGTAACATTTTTTTTATTTTTTACATGAAAGTAAATACCATACATAACTTATTCACAATAACAAAAGCAATAGCAATGTCCATCTGAAAAGTAAACATAACATACATAACAGATTACATTCTTTAAGATCCCTTAACATTGAATTACATACATGAATCCATCTAGTACAACAACCACATGAAATAATAATAGTAAGTCCAATGTTCATACATTACATTTCCAAATGCTCAATCATCCACTATAGATGTCACAGGGTATGAAGGCTTAAAAGAATATACATATGTGAAATAAGGTACATCATCCTATTCTAGTCCATGATACATCAAAGACAATCACATGATACATCATCATAGAAGACATATACATCCATCATAAAGATCAAACAAAATAAACTAAGTGCACATTTCCTCCCAACTGTTAATAGCATCATTGGACCATCATGGGCCCTAGCCATCCCTCCGTGCGTAACATCCCAAATCACCGAAGGGATCATTGGTATTAACATAGTAGGAATGTCACTCCTAACATATACAACATCATATGTAGAAAGTAATCTAACATGCAAATATAAGCATAAGATAACATCATCTAACATATACTAATCATCAATGAAAGGATACATAATCACCATCACGAAGGATGCATCAGCCATGATGTCTCGATGAATCTCAAATAATAAGAGTGGAAAATACACTACCACCCGACCGTGTGGTACCTAAGTGGTCCACTCCCACAGTGCTGAGGAGATAATCTCAAGTCCCAAACAGGCTATCCATAACACATAGCACAAATCTCTATAGTCCAGGAATCCAAAAAGTATACTAACTCAAAGGTTCCAATCACGAAACTGACATCTACTTCCCAGAGGCACACAATGACATGTAGGAACCTACTATGCAAGCGAGAAAGTGTCATCGCAATTATCACGTACAAGTTACCCTGGCAGTTAGCTAAACTCCACAGGTCCATACTAATTTCATGCAGCCACTAGTATCCTCTCATACTGACGAGGCATACTACTGAATGCAAGGTTGCAACCATGCATCTCACTATTCCCATCCTAGCCTGTACAAGCACTCAAGGCATGGGCGAGAACAAAACACTTATCTTTTTAGGTTCATTTTGTTAGTATTAGGTGTGAATGTTATCACTTATTAATCCAACTTACAATGAGTTACCCTTGCAGCCTCTTAGGGCCCCGACCCCCATTGCAAGCCACTTCCTGTCACTACATGCAGATATCCTACCCGAATGCTCATGGACTCATAAATCTCAAAATCACAAAAGGTAATCCATTAAATCATCAAATATGCATAAAAGCATCAAATCTCCATGAGCAAACATCCATAGAAAAATATGAACACAACAGCTCTCTATTGGTAACTGAAGTATCACTGATAATCAAAGTATCCAATGGTTCTCAATAACCAAAATATATATCTCAATCATACTGATCGAAGACTCCAGAAATGGTTGAGTCAAACATGTCACAACATGACATCATCAAGAATAAATCCACATCTTAGTCCCATCATGGTGACTAGAAAATAATCAAGGATAACTGATCGATAACTCAAAAATGATTAGCTCAAGTGTCTCATACACATACATCTCAGCTTCACACATGAAGACTGATGAACAAATAAAAACAATAAATAGAAACATTTCATAGAGCATACAATCACATTACCATGGTTGGGCTTATACAGATTGAGACCAAATAAGATCAACATGCCAACACATCTCATAACCCCCAAGCCTCTGGTAACAACCTAGGACTGGTCAACACTAGTTAACCCAAAACCCAAAACAAGAAGCATATAGAATACACGATGCAAACACATGTTCTGATTTTTGCTAAGTTTTTAAATTTGAATTTAGAAGTCTCAGTTTACGTATTCCCAATTTATATTAAGTGGAGAACTTTCACATTTTTCCTAACCCATGTATTTGTTTGATAGATAAAATTTTCTCCTCAAAACTATTAGACTCCATTTGCTAATTGTACTAATAATATTTTGTCTATATAAACATTGTTTGAAAAAAGATCCCTACCACAAACCAATAAGACTCATTGTAGATTTTAACATGAATAATCTCCAAATTCTTAACATTATCATCTTCATTAAAAAACTCTAAAATTGTTTAATATATATTAAATAGTATTCAATATAAATTATAAAAATTCTACTATATTAATATCTTTTTTCTTTTAATTTTCTCTCATTTAAAAATCTATTTACTTAGATTGACTAATAATTAATTACACTTCTTCTACTATTAACTAATCTTAATTAAATTTGATTTAATTAGATTAGATAATAAACCATATAAAACTAATGCATATTAATAAGATTCTAATAAGGGAAGATTGGAATAATATCTTTAATCCATTCCATGCTTTGGTATATTAGTTTTTTCTTGTGAAGTTTTAGCATAAAGAACTCTTGGTTATGGGAAATGGAGAAATATCTGTCCTTTAATAAAATAGTCTCAGTACGATAGCCATATCTCCCTAATGAATTGTTGGATCAAGTTGAAATTCAAATATGTTTGAGAGGGCCAAGTCGCGCCAATTTTGACTGGAGCGATCGAATAAATTTGATCACAATAAAAAGTTATGAATGACTGAGTTTGGGTCTATCCAAGGGGCAGCGACAGGGTAGTTTGTGATGAATTAAAAATTTCCTCTTAAAAATAATTGTTCTCTAAATTTAACCATAAAAGGGTTTATTCATACTCATCCAAAAATATAATTGATAGAAAGATTACATCTAATCATTCGGATTTTCACCATAAAATTTCTATTTTAATTCCAAATCTTGTCTTTCTAATTTAATATAAATTTGAACCCAAATCCAATTCATATCTAACTATTTCTCCTTAATTGGATCTAGGGTTTTTCTATTGTTTTGTTCTAAACCAAATAGCATATCTAGATTCCACTTTCAAATTACAAATTCAATCATAGAGAAGTTTCAGACACATAAAACAGACACGATGAAGACAGGAATGCATGATGCAGAAATAGCATAAGTAAAATCACAAGAATCTACCCGAATTCTGATGTAATTCACTCTTCCTCAGAAAACCCCACAAAGAAAGCTCCCTTCTTCAGAGTTCTTGAGTCCTCCAATGCTCCAATTGCTCTCCACCCTCTCCCTAAGTTTCTATGAATGCCTGAATACAAAGAGCTCTCAAGAAACCTTTGGAATGCTTCTTGAAACCATTGAAAGGTGTCACCAACTAAGGATGAGTCTTTCCAATTCTTTTTGATGAGTCATAGAATTGTAGACACCTTGTGCTTAATTGATGCACTAACCCCTATGTTGTTGACACATGTTAATTCCCATGCAAGCTTATAACTCCAATAATTTCTATTTAAATTTTATAACTTTCATTTTAATCTTTTATAACTTTTATTATTATTATTTTATTTATTACTTTATTATTATTTTATTATTATTATTAATTTTAATTTCTAGTTTTCTTTTATTTAATTCCCTTTCCCCAATAATTCACATTACAATCAAAATATCAAAGATCATGATATTTTATTAATTTTATCAAATAAATAATTTATTAATTAAATCTATTTGTTAAGACTTAATTAATGAAAAATTCACCATAGACCTCCAAGATAAAATATGAAAACCCATCTTAGAACAAATCATACAAAATAAATCTAAAGGGTTAAAAATCATGAAATATGTCATCTAACACATTCGGTGGGTATTCAACTTTGATACTTGTCCTAACTCACTAGGACAAATGGTTTTTAGGTTTGGGATTTGGATTTGACAATTTATCTCCCTTCTCTTATCATTGAGAGAGTATAATAGGGTATGGTCATCTTGGCAATTTAGGGAAATCGATACCCGGTACCTACAACCTGCAGAAAAACCATGCATGTACATACAATATATAATTCTAAGCTAAATAGACAATGGCAGGAAGTGGTGCATTGTGTAGATCCTGATTAAGCAGGTGACTACGACTCCCTTCCTTAACCACATTAGAAACACCATACAATAAGAAAACACACACACCATACACATGCAAGTATGGGGTAAGTAACCATAATAAAACACATGAGATAATAAACCATCTAACTAATCATCATTAATAACTAAAAATGATGTGATGATCATCATACATACATGAAATGTAAAGTCTAAATGATCTCATCATATATCAACTAAATCCTTATCATAATATCTGATAGTGTCAAAACAACACCACTAAACCATCAATCATAAAACTAGTCTACATAGTCTGATAATAATAGCAACAATAAGTCTATAAAAGATGTGAATGAGGATAGGCACTACAATAAAACCCTTATTTCTCTTGTTAACTCATGAAATAAACATCAATCTATAGTAGCTAAATGCAGATCTAGAAATCTCATAAGCTGAGTGAGAGCATTCTATTATAGCTCTTCAACATGAAAGGGGAAAAGCATTTGATTATTGATGTTGATCTCAACAAAACATGACATGAACAACAGAACCTTATGATCCTTTGAAATGATCAGTGCCTTATCTATTGGGAAATTCACACAAAACTCTAACACACATCCCTAAAAGTCACTAACATATGCCATACATCAAGAATTCTTGATCTATCTATCCACTTTGTGAATTAGACATCTGCATCCTTCTGAACCTCATACTTGACTTATCCCTTCATGAAATCTGCAATCCTATGATGATGAATCAAGCATTTGCATAACTCTTTGAGTCATAAGCAAAATAAATCAGCATATACAACCAATAGGTTGCAACTGAGTTTCATATTCTTTGTTTACAAAACACAAATGATCACAAATAACATGAATAGGAGACAAGATATCAGAATGAAGATTGACTTGTTGTTGCCTTATCATTCATTTCCTTGAAACAAATTACAATAAGATGCATAAAATTTAAATGCAAAGCTACCTAACAGATTAGAACTATCTGTATTCTTATTTCTTGCTATTCATTACATGAGAAATTTGATGAAAAATGGAGGTGGAATCACAGATTTGGATCCAACAAAGTGGTCTCACAAAATGACTACAATTTCCTACTGACAATGGTCTCATAGTAACAAAATTTGGAACCCCTAGAAAGAATGAAAGATAGAAAGATATAGCAAAGGAAAGAATCTCAGATCTGATCTCCAAGTGATAAGTGTCCATTTGAAATGCAATCCTCTGTAACCGAATAACTTCTTCCTTCCATCTCCCATTTTGATATGATCTTTTTTCATCATTTTCTGTTACTGACTTGCAAAATATCTCTATTAAAATGATGAAACCCTTTTGAGTCACCAAAGAATTTGATCTGCCTTATGAAAATGCCAGTGGAAATGAGTTTTTACTGAGTAAATTTGAACAAATTCAACCTTAACTGCATTTCCATTGCCTTTTATTGATATTCAGGTCATTACCTTGACAAAAAATCAAATCTAAACTTTTTGGTCTGAAAACGCTTGCTATTCAAGTATCTGAGACAAATCCTCTTGTAGCTCAAACAGACTACTACCTATGCAAAAACTAACCCTAGAATCAAAAAGATCATCTTCTCCCGATACCGGTGATATATAACATCACCTATTTTGGCTTTGAGAAACCCACTGAAAGTCCATTTGAAAATAGACTCCTCTGCTAGAAAACCATAGTCTGCACATCTTGGTTTTTAAAATTAATTTTTGAAAAATTTAAAAAATTCTAAAGTTAAAACTTTAGAAACAATCCCCTTTTTGAAATTTAAATCATGCACGTCATTCCTTTGAGAAAATAATAAAAAATATTATTTTTTATTACTTTTATTTTTCCCAACCTCTTTAATTTTGGGTCAAACCTCTCCTAGACCAAGCACCACATGCCCCTCATGATTGGTTGATCCATTGCATTATGCCACCTTATTGCCATGTCATCAGTGGACAGACCTGCTGCCATGTGGCAGTCACCCATATTCTTGCATTTCTTAATGGGTGTGCATCTCTAAAATGTGGGCATGCACCCACTACCGAATCATGACATGTGTCCAGATCTGGCACATCTGCCTAAACCTGCACGTCACTGCCATGTCACCACACCCAGAGCTCACCTCACCACGTGTCACATTTCTGTAATCTCGCATTACTTAAACTCTGCACAACTTAGAAATACAAGATTATGCCCACCGTCTGATCTAGATGCATGGCGCAATCTCATCATATCACCATGTTAGTTGTTTTGTTTAAAATTTTGTATGCATTGTGCTGACATCATCCTCTAGCTGGCATCATCAGTGGGTCCCTTGCATTATGACTTGCGGCTTATAAAAGCCTCATTGCTTTGCACAACTCATTCCTTGTTTAAAACGGAATTTAAACAACTTTGAAAATCACCATATGCCCAATGTGGGATTAAACCAAATGTTGCTCACTTCCTTTTGACTACGATCCCCTACTGATTGCTTGGGTTCCTTTTAAGGGCGTGGGCTTTATCTTTTGGTGAGTCACTGAGCATCTTCTCTTACTATCGTTGATTACCTACAAAGGCATCTTCCCTTCTTATTTGCGTGGATTGTCTTTGAAGCACGTGGGTAACTTTTTGGTGTCACTGTTTGGAGTTCCTCTCCCTCTGAATGTGAGCTGCACTCAATGGCATGAAAATCCCTCTTAAAAATTTGCAAGCGGCTCCTTAGACATGGGTCTCTTCTTTTTATGCCCTGGGTCTTTTTATAATGTGTATTCTCTGCTAAGGCATAAGTCTTTGTTTTTGTCTTCATGCATAAATTGTTCTCCCTGTGGCTTTATATGCTGTAGATTTCTTTGCCTGATGCATTTTATACTCCACCATTTTCCACCTATCCCTTTTCAATTTCAAAATTGTGACCTTTTTATGATGTGAGCTCTATTTTGAGATGCCTCCCTCAGTCAATGACACTACCTCTAATTTTTGTTTACTGCATCGTCTCCTATTCTACTTGCGTGAGCTGCTATTGTCTCCTTTAAAAATTGGAGGTTTGGCTTTTCTTTATTGCACTTTGATGTCCTTTGCCAATGCATAGATCTGCTTCTCTATGGACGTGGAACTTCACCATGAAGTGGCATCTCCAAAATGTAGGCGGGGGCAAAAATTTTCTTTTATTATGAAGGCTACTCCCTCCCTATGTTAGAACTAGGATATGAAAGATGTCTTGCATTGGATATCATAGTATCCTAACATTTGATGTAGACTTCATCACTTGCCATTTGTGAATGCTTACTTAGCATTTCTGCTAACTCTGCCATGTGTGGACTGAACATATATATTGAGTCTCATCCTCAATCACATGGATGATTTTTATTGATGGCATGCTCTTTGCTCTGACTACAACAATATATACTCGTTCATTTGATTGTCACATATTAAAAAATTGTCCCTTCCCCTGGTAATCAAATATCTATGCACATTTGAGGAGAAAAATTGTTGATTTAACACTAGTGATTCAATTAGTGCAATGATATAATAAGCATTATAAATAATCAATTTGCAACTTGAGCTTCTTCAATCCCTACACAATTCCATCAGTCTGATGTAATTAGATGTAATTAGTCAGGCACCAAAGTGGGTCTGACTAAAAAAAATTTCACTTATAGACAGATGATCTGTAGACTGATCCACGAACCCTCTCAAATAGACTCAAATCAAATTTGATCACAAATTGATCGTTGAAAGCACATTTATTATGCACTTTGAAAACTGTGACTTTTTTATGACAGGGCCTATAGGCTAGTCTTAAAAACTAATTCAAACATCTGACATAACTCTAAAACTCAAGATATATCATCCCTCTGACATGTTCAACAACCCTGTCAGATCTCGTCGCATGACAACATCAGGGTCAAAAGATATTGACCCCCGAAGTTGCCAACTTAAATTCTCCTACAAAGAAACATGTCAAAAAGCTAGAAATTGCATTTGGAAATGGCCTGGAAAACTGAGAAAATGGGCACTTGAGGAGATGAAAATTGGAGCATTAGTTCTCTATTATGTGGAAATTATGGATATGCAATTTGGGCACATGATGAATCACACGACAGAAATGGCAGACATGCAAAGTAGGCTATCTAGGTTAGCAGGACAGTGATCATCAGTAAAAGAACATTTTTTGCGAATGGAATGACCCTGGAAAAATGTGAAGATGGATTCATCAACTCTTAAAATTTGACACACTTATAGTATTTTCGGAGCAGAATACAGGGGAACAAACCATTCAACTTGACCTATCACAAATCATGAGATATGATGTCCTAAAAAGGGGTTCCAATCAATCTGCAAATGTTGACACAAGTAAAACTTTAGAAATTCCATTTGGAATCGCGTTTGAAAACTGATCAAATAGATTCATCAAGAGCTGAAAGTTGAAATATGACAATTCTCTGACGTCAGCATTTGGGTCAACTGGTCAAAAGTTATTACGAGTCAAACAAGGCTTCCTCGAAATGTGTGCAAAGTGCATCAACATGAAAATTTTAAATAACCAACTTTGAGGGATTCAAAACCTAGTCAAACAGACTCAAAATGACTAAAAATCTGAAAAATAAGTTTTCGAATATAGACACTCAATACTCCCAAAGTGGCAAGTCACAAAACATTCTTGGGTGCGAGATATTCAGGTGCAAACATGGCCTTCTATCACTGTCTAACACTTAGGGTAAAATGCAAAATTGATAGTTTCTCAAAACATAACTTTGCAGGAAGGCTCAAAATGACAAATTAACTTCATAGAACACTTAGATAGGCTGAATGCAGGGTGTTAGAAACATTGAACACCTCTAGGGCTTTACAAGTATAATTGGGTACAAACTCACTATTTGAAGACATTTAAGGGGCTTGATTACCCATTTCCAATTACCTTGATGAGAACCAAACACATCTAGGGGCAGCTAACTCCCATTTTCAACATGCCCATTTAGACACCAAGCCAACTATAAGGCATGACCCTTCTTCTTCTTTAGGCTTTACAAAAACTAGGCAGGTGGACCTACAGATTCTTTATATGGTACCAATTATCAAAGCATACACTGAATCTAATTAAAGTAGATAAAACCCTTACTTCTCCTGTTAACTCATGAAATAATCATCAATCTATAGTAGCTAAATGCAAATCTAGAAATCTCATAAGCTAAGTGAGGGCATTTTGTTATAGCTCTTCAACATGAAAGGGGAAAAGTATTTGATTATTGATGTTGATCTTAGCAAAACATTACATGAACAACACAACCTTATGATCCTTCAAAATGATCAATGCCTTATCTATTGGGAAATTCACACAAAACCCTAACACACATCCCTAAAAGTCACCGACATATGCGATACATTAGGACTTCCTGATCTATCTATCCACTTTATGAATTAGACATCTGCATCCTTCTGAACCTCATACTCGACTTATGCCTCCATGAAATTTGCAATCCTATGATGATGAATCAAGCATTTACATAACTCTTTGAGTCATAAGCAAAATAAATCAACATATACAACCAATAGGTTGCAACTGAGTTTCATATTCTTTGTTTACAAAACACAAAAGATCACAAACAACATGAATGGGAGACAAGATATCAAAATGAAGATTGACTTGTTGTTGCCTTATCATTCATTTCCTTGAAACAGATTACAATAAGATGCATGAAATTTAAATGCAAAGCTAACTAACAGATCAAAACTATCTGTATTCTTATTTCTTGTTGTTCATTAAATGAGAAATTTGCTGAAGAATGGAGGTGGAATCATAGATTTGGATCCAACAAAGTGGTCTCACAGAATGACTGCAATTTCCTATCGACAATGGTCTCATAGTAAAAAAAATTGGAACCCCTAGAAAGAATGAAAGATAGAAAGATATAGCAAAGGAAAGAATCTCGGATCTGATCTCCAAGTGACAAGTGTCCATTTGAAATGTAATCCTCTATAATTGAATAACTTCTTCCTTCCATCTCCCATTCTGATATGATCTTGTTTCATCATTTTCTGTTACTGACTTGCAAAATATCTATGTTGAAATGATGAAACCCTTTTGAGTCACCAAAGTATTTGATCTGCCTTATGAAAATTCCAGTGGAAATGAGTTTTTATGGAGTAAATTTGATCAAATTTGACCCTAACTACATTTCCATTTCCTTTTACTGATTTTCAGGTCATTACCTTGATAAAAAATCAAATTTGAACTTTTTGGTCTAAAAATAGTTGCAGTTCAGGTATCTGAGACAAATCCTCCTATAGGTCAAATAGACTCCTACCTATGCAGAAACTAACCCTAGAATTAGAAAGTTCATCTTCTCACGATTCTGGCGATATATAACATCACCTATTTCAGCTTTCAGAAACCCAATGAAAGTCTATTTGAGAATAGACTCCTCTGCTAGAAAACCATGGTCTGCACATCTTGGTTTTTTAAATTTATTTTTGAAAAATTTAAAAAACTCCAAAGTTAAAACTTTAGAAACAATCCCCTTTTTGAAATTTAAATCATGCACATCATTCCTTTGAGAAAATAATAAAAAATTATTATTTCTTATTACTTTTATTTTTCCCAACCTCTTTAATTTCGAGTCAAACCTCTCTTTGACTAGGTGCCACATGTCACCTCATGATTGGTTGATCTATTGCATTCTGCCACATCATTTCCATGTCATCAGTGGATGGACCCGCTGCCACATGGTAGTCACACATATTCCCACATTTCTTAACAGGTGTGCATCTCTAAAATGCGGCCATGCACCCACCAATGGATCATGACATGTGTCACGATCTGGCACATCCGCCTGAACCTGCACATCCCAGCCATGTCACCACACCCAAAGCTCGCCTCACCATGTGTCACATTTTTGTAATCCCACATTACTTAAACTTCATGCAACTTACAAATGTGAGATTGCGCCCACCATTCAATTTGGACGTGTGGCACAATCTCGCCATATCACCACGTCAGTTGTTTTGTTAAAAATTTTGTCTGCATTGCATTGACATCATCCTCTAGCTGGCATCATCACTAGGTCCCCTCCCTCATTGCTTTGCACAACTTGTTCCTTGTTTAAAATGGAACTTAAACAACTTTGAAAATCACCACATGCCCAATGTGGGATTAAACCGAATGCTGTTCACTTCCTTTTGACTATGATCCGCTGTCGATTGCTTGGGTTCCTTTTAAGGGCTTGGGCTTTGCTTATTTGTGAGCTGCTGAGCGTCTTCTCTTATTGTTGCTGACAGCCTGCAAAGGCATCTTCCCTTCTTATTTGCATGGATTGTCTTTGAAGCACGTGGGTAACTTTTTGGTGTCACTGTTTGGAGTTCCTCTCCCTCTGAAAGTGAGCTGCATTCAATGGCATGAAGATCCCTCTTAAAAATTTGCAAGCGACTCCTTAGACATGGGTCTCTTCTTTTTATGCGCTGGGTCTTTTTATAATGTGTATTCTCTGCTAAGGTGTAAGTCTCTATTTTTGTCTTCATGCATAAATTGTTCTCCTTGTGGCTTTATATGCTGCGAATTTCTTTCCCTGATGCATTTTCTACTCCAACATTTTCCACTTGTCCCTTTTCAATTTCAAAATTGTGACCTTTTTATGATGTGAGCTCTGTTTTGAGACACCTCCCTCAGTCAATGGCACTGCCTCTAATCTTTGTTTACTTCAGTGTCTCCTATTCTACTTGCGTGAACTGCTGTTGTCTCCTTTAAAAATTGGAGGTTTGGCTTTTCTTTATTGCACTTTGATGTCCTCTGCCAATGCGTGGATCTTCTTCTTTGTGGATGTGGAACTTCACCACAAAGTGGCATCTCCAAAACATGGGCAGGGGCCAAAATTTTCTTTTATTATGAAGGCTGCTCCCTCCCTATGTTAGAACTAGGATATGAAAGATGTCTTACATTGGAAATCATAGTATCCTCACATTTGATGTAGACTTCATCACTTGCCATTTGTGAATGCTTATTGTGAATGCTTACTTAGCATTTTTGCTAACTCTGCCAAGCGTGGACTCAACATATATATTGAGTCTCATCCTCAATCACATGGATGATTTTTATTGATGGCATGCTCTTTGCTCTAACTACAACAATATATGATCGTTCATTTGATTGCCACATATAAAAAAATTGCCCCTTCCCCTGGCAATCAAATATCTTTTCACATTTGAAGAGAAACATTTTTGATTTAACACTAGCGATTCAATCAGTGCAATGATATAATAAGCATTATAAATAATCAATTTTCAACTTGAGCTTCTTCAATCCATACACAATTCCATCAGTCTGATGTAATTAGTTGGGCCCCAAAGTGGGTCCGACTAAAAAAAATTTTGTTTACGAACAACTAATTTGTAGAATGATCCACGCACCCTCTCGAATTGACTGGAATCAAATTTGATCACAAATTGATCGTTGAAAGTACATTTACTTTGCTCTTTTAAAACTATGAATTTCAGATGACAGGGCCTGTAGGCTGGTCTTAAAAACTAATTCAAACATTTGACATAACTCTAAAACTCAAGATATATCGTCTCTCTGACACGTTCAACAACCCTGTCAGATCTTGTTTCATGACAAAATCGGGGTCAAAAGATATCGTCCCCCGAAGTTGCCAACTTAAATTCTCTTGCAAATAAACATGTCAAAAAGCTAGAAATTGTATTTGGAAATGGCCTGGAAAACTGAGCAAATGGGCACTTGAGGAGACGAAAATTGGGGCATCGGTTCTATGTTCTGTGGACATTATGGATATGCAATTTGGGCACATGATGAATCATAGGACGCAAATGGCGGATGTGTAAAGTAGGCTGTCTGGGTTAGTAGGACAATGATCATCAGTAAAACAACATTTTTTGCAAATGGAATGACCCTGGAAAAATGTGAAGACGATTTCGTAAAGGCTTAAAAACTGACACACTCATAGTATTTTTAGAGTAGAATATAGGGAAACAAACCATTCAACTTGACCTATCACAGATCATGAGATATGACGTCCCAAATAGGGGTTCCAATCAATCTGCAAATGCTGACACTAGTAAAACTTTAGAAATTCCATTTGGAATCGCATTTGAAAACTAATCAATTGGATTCATCAAGAGTTGAAACTTGAAATATGAAAATTCTCTGACATCTACAATGCAATGCAAAAGGAATTTTAGCATTCAGGTCAACTAGTCAAAAGTTATTATGAGTCAAACATGGCTTCCCAGAAATGTGTGCAAAGTGCATCAGCATGAAAATTTTAAATGACCAACTTTGAGGGATTCAAAACCTAGTCAAACAGACTCGAAATGACTCAAAATTTGAAAAATATTTTTTTGGATATAAAAATTCAATACTCCCAAAGTGGCAAGTCACAAAACATCTTTGGGTGGGAGATATTTAGGTGCAAACATGGCCTTTTGTCATTATTTGACACTTCGGGTAAAATGCAGAATTGACAGTTTCTCAAAACATAACTTTGCGGGAAGGCTCAGAATGACAAATTAACTTCATGGAACACTTAGATAGGCTGAATGCAGGGTGTTAGAAACATTTAACACCTCTAGGGCTTTACAAGTACAGTCAGGTACAAACTCACCGTTTGAAGACATTTAAGGGGCTTGATTACTCAATAGTGCTCAAAATTGCGCTTGCAATTTTGAGGGCCAACAGTGGCTCTGTCTGGAGATGCATGCCCCTTGTGGGCATGGAAAGGATTTAGATCTCTGGAGGAAGTAGACCACACACCTAAAATGGAAAAACTCTCCAGAACAACTTTATTGAAAGCAGGGAAACTACTCTAACTATGTACAATGATAGCCCCGGGCCACCAAACTTCCGAAACTGCTTACCTCTTTCAAAAACCTGATTCTCACTTACATCTCCCTGAGGTAAGCTAGAATTCTCATTATCATTTATTTCACCCATCATATCAACACTTTCAATTAATTTTTTAGGAAAAACAAAATTGTTATCATCATCTTCATAGTGCATATGAAAATCAAACAAACTTTCTACACCTTGCCCACTATGAAAACATGGATCAGCATGATCATGAAAATTGATATCAAATTGAAACTGATCACTACTAACTAAATCATGGATTCTTCCAACTAGAAACACAAAGTGCTCTTATTCAACTTCATTCAACAAGTTACATGGAGCAGATTGTAACTCACCTTGTGCCTCCATAAATGAAGAGTATGTGAAATCTGATCGTTGCCTACTTGCAACCATGTTACTCATCGAATTAGATTTATCCTTTGCGAAAACCTCTTTACATTCAAACAACTGATTAGTCACTAGAATTGAAAACTCATTCTGAAAGTGTTGATCTAATTGAACTCATCTTTACAAGACCTATCATCATATAAAGAAAATCTATAATCAGATTGACAACACTCATTGTTTTCCACTTCACCATATGAAACATCAAAATAATGTTCAGCAAGATCAACATAAAAAGAATTTGAAATAGTATTAACCTTCCCTTCATTAACATTCCCTACATCCAGAAAATCGTCATGTGCAAAGATATTTGAGGTACTATCATCTACACCTCCAAAGTCTAACAAAGATTGTTCGGGTTCTACCTCTTTTTCCACATCAAACTTTGGGGAATTGATTTGACTGAATGAGAAAGTATTATGAGAGAAAATATGAAGATCCTTAGAGATACTTATGTTTTTTTCAAACTCACAAGCCAAAAAAATAGAGATTTCATCAGAACTCAAGAAGATTGCCTCACAAATCTTCTCCTGGCTGTGGTTATCATCTGGACAACATGAAGAACTTACAACAATAGGATCCTTAGTGTAACAATATGGAAAATCAGTATTATCACAACATTCATTCCTATTATGACAATCACTACCCTTACTATTGTTACAAATTTCTCCAACTTCATATTCATTGTAACCAATTTTATCTTCTCTTTTATATCCATCTTTTTCATGCTGATTGCTATTACCCGATTCATTAACATTTGAATCCACCTCTTCACATATGAAAGATAGATTATCTTGCTCTACAAACTCATTGTATTCATTGCTACCTTGGCTTTCAACACACTCATTATCATTAGAAGATATGTATTGAAATCTATAATCACCACTTTCCATCTCCTCAATGAATTTTTTAATTTGCAAAATTATTTGTAACCTTATAGGTGCTAGCCAATCGACTAAATCAGGTACTAGAACATCAAGGAAAACACTAGGTAGGGATGATTCCTCAAGTCTATAATGAAAAGGCATCTTATTGATTACTAACTTAAGCCTTAAATAACATTGTTCAACACTTAAACCTTGAGAACTTCCTACCTCAATTCTTATAAGATTGACAATCCTTTTATAGACCAGTCTATTCAACATAGCAATGTTATTATTCACAATTTCCAAACTCTCATAATTTGGCGAACTAATCTCAAGTCTGAGATCTGACTCCATTATAAAAAAAAATTTCTACCTCTTCTTTCTACTGCTGAAAATCACTTAATAGAGGCAACTTCTGTAAAACACTTGACCTTCATGAAAAGAAGCATGAAAATCAAAATACCTCAAGTGCTGATCCTAAACTTCGATCTGCTGATTTGGCACAAGTACAAGACTAAAATTCTTTACATCACTGATCAAACTTTGTAGAGCCGCCACCTCTTTACAAGAGGAATAAGATAACCATTGTTGTGATATACTTTTACACTTCAATTCTTTATAACAGCAGATTGCAAACAACACTATAAAACTTATCAAGAATTTAAAACTGTCTTTCCAAGATCTACCAAAAACTTGAGATCTGCCCATACAACTGAAAGTCCTTCAAAAATTTGCAATGAAATCAACTAGGAATAAATTGGTATAGAGATTTTAGAGTTGCCACTCACACTTTGTGAGAAATAAAACACAATTAGTCACTTGACAAATTTGAATCAGACCTTCAATGTAGGAAATACTTGTAGATCAATAACACCTTGAAAAGAAAATATAATTTATAAATCAATTCTTGACTATGGACTTCCTCAAAACACTTGCAAACTGAACTAACTCCTATTTTCAACATGCCCATTCAAACACTAGGCCAACTATAAGGCATGACCCTTCTTCTTCTTTAGGCTCTGCAAAACCTAGCTGGGTGGACCTATAGATTCTTTATATGGTACTAGTTATCAAAACATACATTGAATCTAATTAAAGCAAATAAAACCCTTATTTCTCTTGTTAACTCATGAAATAATCATCAATCTATAGTAGCTAAATGCAGATATAGAAATCTCATAAGCTAAGTGAGGGCATTCTATTATAGCTCTTCAACATGAAAGGGGAAAAGTGTTTGATTATTGATGTTGATCTCAACAAAACATTACATGAACAACACAACCTTATGATCCTTCAAAATGATCAGTGCCTTATCTATTGGGCAATTGACACAAAACCCTAACACACATGCTTGAAAGTCACTGACATATGCGATACATTAGGACTTCCTGATCTATTTATCCACTTTGTGAATTAGACATCTGCATCCTTCTGAACCTCATACTCGACTTATCCCTTCTTGAAATCTGCAATCCTATGATGATGAATCAAGCATTTACATAACTCTTTGATTCATAAGAAAAATAAATCAACATATACAACCAATAGGTTGCAACTAAGTTTCATATTCTTTGTTTACAAAACACAAAAGATCACAAACAACATGAATGGGAGACAAGATATCAGAATGAAGATTGACTTGCTGCTGCCTTATCATTCATTTCCTTGAAACAAATTACAATAAGATGCATGAAATTTAAATGCAAAGCTACCTAACATATTAGAGCTATCTATATTCTTATTTCTTACTATTCATTACATGAGAACTTTGCTGAAGAATGGAGGTGGAATCATAGATCTGGATCCAACAAAGTGGTCTCATAGAATGACTGCAATTTCTTACCAACAATGGCCTCATAGTAACAAAAACTAGAACCCCTAGAAAGAATGAAAGACAGAAAGATATAGCAAAGGAAAGAATTTTGGATCTAATCTCCAAGTGACAAGTGTCCATTTGAAATGCAATCCTCTGTAACTGAATAACTTCTTCCTTCCATCTCCCATTTTGATATGATCTTGTTTCATCATTTTCTATTACTAACTTGCAAAATATCTCTGTTGAAATGATGAAACCCTTTTGAGTCACCAAATTATTTGATCTACCTTATGAAAATTCTAGTGGAAATGAGTTTTTACTGAGTAAATTTGAACAAATTCGACCCTAACTGCATTTCCATTGACTTTTACTGATATTCAGGTCATTACCTTGACAAAAAAACAAATCTGAACTTTCTGGTCTGAAAATGATTGTAATTCAGGTATCGGAGACAAATCCTCCTATAGCTCAAATAGACTACTACTTATGCAAAAACTAACCCTAGAATCAAAAAGTTCATCCTCTCTTGATTCCGGCAGTATATAACATCGCCTATTTTGGCTTCCAAAAACCCACTGAAAGTCCGTTTGAAAATAGATTCCTCTACTAGAAAACCATGGTCTACACATCTTGGTTTTTTAAATTTATTTTTGAAAATTTTAAAAAACTCTAGAGTTAAAAATTTAGAAACAATCCCCTTTTTGAAATTTAAATCATGCACGTCATTCCTTTGAGAAAATAATAAAAAATTATTATTTCTTATTACTTTTATTTTTCCCAACCTCTTTAATTTTGGGTCAAACCTGTCTCTGACCGGGCGCCACATGTCACCTCATGATTGGTTGATCTGTTGCATTTTGCCACCTCATTGCCATGTCATCAGTGGATGGACCTACTACCACGTGGCAGTCACCCATATTGTCGCATTTCTTAATGGGTGTGCATCTCTGGAATGCGAGCATGCGCCCACTGCCAAATCATGACATGTGTCATGATCTGGCACATCCGCCTAAACCTGCACATCCCTGCCACATCACCACTGGCACATCCACCTGAACCTGCACATCCCTACCACATCACCACACTCGGAGCTCGCCTCGTCACGTGTCACATTTTTGCAATCCCACATTACTTAAACTCCGCTCAACTTAGAAATGCGGGATTGCACCCACTGTCCAATTTAGACGCATAGCGCAAACTCGGCATATCACCACTCCAGTTGTTTGGTTTAGAATTTTGTATGCATTGAACTGACACCATCCTCTAGCTGGCGTCATCAGTGGGTCCCCTACATTATGACTTATAGCTTACAAAAGCCTCATTGCTTTGCACAACTTGTTCCTTGTTTAAAATGGAATTTAAATAACCTTGAAAATCACCACATGCCCAATGTGGGATTAAACTAAATGTTGCTCACTTCCTTTTGACTACGATCCCCTGTTGATTGCTTGGGATCCTTTTAAGGGCGTGGGCTTTATTTTTTGGTGAGCTACTGAGCGTCTTCTCTTACTTTCGCTGACTGCCTGCAAAGGCATCTTCCCTTCTTATTTGCATGGATTATCTTTGAAGCACATGGGTAACTTTTTGGTGTCACTGTTTGGAGTTCCTCTCCCTCTTAACGTCAGATGCATTCAATGGCATGAAGATCCCTCTTAAAACTTTGCAAGTGGCTCCTTAGACATGGGTGTCTTCTTTTTATGCACTGGGTCTTTTTATAATGCATATTTTCTGCTAAGGCGTAAGTCTCTATTTTTGTCTTCATGTGTAAATTGTTCTCCTTGTGGCTTTATATGCTATAGATTTCTTTGCCTAATGCATTTTCTACTCCAGCATTTTTCACCCGTCCCTTTTCAATTTCAAAATTGTGACCTTTTTATGATGTGAGCTCTGTTTTGAGATGCCTCCCTCAGTCAATGGCACTGCCTCTGATCTTTGTTTACTGTAGTGTCTCCTATTCTACTTGCATGAGCTACTGTTGTCTCCTCTAAAAATTGGAGGTTTGACTTTTCTTTATTGCACTTTGACATCCTCTGCTAATGCGTGGATTTGCTTCTTTGTGGACGTGGAACTTCACCATGAAGTGGTAGCTCCAAAACATGGGTAGGGGGCCAAAATTTTCTTTTATTATGAAGGCTTCTCCCTCCCTATGTTAGAACTAGGATATGAAAGACGTCTTGCATTGGATATCATAGTATCCTCACATTTGATGTAGACTTCATCACTTGCCATTTGTGAATGCTTACTTCGCATTTCCGCTAACTCTACTAGGCATGGACTCAATGTATATATTGAGTCTCATCCTCAATCACATGGATGATTTTTATTGACAGCATGCTCTTTGCTCTGACTACAACAATATATGCTCGTTCATTTGATTGCCACATATAAAAAAATTGTCCCTTCCCCTGGTAATCAAATATCTATGCACATTTGAGGAGAAACATTATTGATTTAACACTAGTGATTCAATTAGTGCAATGATATAATAAGCATTATAAATAATCAATTTGCAACTTGAGCTTCTTCAATCCCTACACAATTCCATCAGTCTGATGTACTTAGTCAGGCCCCAAAGTGGGTCTGACTAAATTTTTTTTCATTTATAGACAACTGATCTATAAACTGATCCACGGACCCTTTCAAATTGACTAGAATCAAATTTGATCACAAATTGATCATTGAAAGCACATTTATTCTACTCTTTGAAAACTGTGGCTTTCTGATGACAAGGCCTATAGGTTAGTCTTAAAAACTAATTCAAACATCTGACATAACTCTGAAACTCAAGATATATCATCTCTCTGACATGTTCAACAACCTTGTCAGATCTTGTCACATGATGACATCAGGGTCAAAAGATATCGACCCCCGAAGTTGCCAACTTAAATTCTCCTACATAGAAACATGTCGAAAAGCTAGAAATTGCATTTGGAAATTGCTTGGAAAACTGAGCAAATGGGAACTTGAGGAGATAAAAATTGGGGCATTAGTTCTCTGTTATGTGGACATTATGGATATGAAATTTGGGCACATGATGAATCACAGGACACAACTGGCAGATGTGCAAAGTAGGCTATTTGGATTAGCAGGATAATGATCATCAGTAAAACAACATTTTTTGCGAATGGAATGAACTTGGAAAAATGTAAAGACAGATTCATCAAGGCTTAAAAACTGACACACTTATAGTATTTTCAGAGTAGAATACAGGGGAACAAACCATTCAACTTGACCTCTCACGGATCATGAGATATGACATCTTGAACAGGGGTTCCAATCAATTTGCAAATGCTGACACTAGTAAAACTTTAGAAATTCCATTTGGAATCGTGTTTAAAAACTGATCAAACGAATTTGTCAAGAGCTGAAACTTGAAATATGACAATTCTTCGACGTCTACAATGTAATGCAAAAGGAATTTTAGCATTCAGGTCAACTGGTCAAAAGTTAGTACGAGTCAAATAGGGCTTCCTAGAAATGTGTGCAAAGTGCATCAGCATGAAAATTTTAAATGACTAACTTTGAGGGATTCAAAACCTAGTCAAACGGACTCAAAATGACTCAAAACCTAAACTATAGGTTTTCTATTATAGACACTCAATACTCCCAAAGTGGGAAGTCACAAAATTTTTTTGGGTGTGAGATATTCAGGTGTAAACATGGCCTTCTATCACTGTCTAACACTTGGGTAAAATGTAGAATTGATAGTTTCTCAAAACATAACTTTGCGGGAAGGCTCAAAATGACAAATTAACTTCATGGAACACTTAGACAGGCTGAATGCAGGGTGTTAGAAACATTGAACACCTCTAGGGGTTTACAAGTACAATCGGGTACAAACTCACCGTTTGAAGACATTTAAGGGGCTTGATTACTCAATAGTGCTCAAAATCAGGCCTGCAATTTTGAGCACCAACATGTTCTTTTATGAACCATCAGATGGAAGAGCATTGTAATATAAACCAAGATTCCATTTCTCATAACACTAGAAGTGAAAGAAGAGCTATGGAATATGCTATCCTTCCTCCCAATCAAGCCTCAACTTCAAATGCAATATCTCATGAGCAAGCAAAAAATAATCAATCAAGTACCCCTCAACAGCAAAGACAAAATCATGGCAGAAAAGGTGTAAGTGATCCTCAGGTTATTCTATCTCAACCTCATACAATTGCAACTCCCAAATCTTCTACCAAAACACCTACTATGCCATTCAGTGTGGTGGAGCAAATGAAGAAGACAAATGTGAATATCTCTATGTGGGATGTTTTTGCTACTATACCCATGCAAAAGAGGTTGTTGCACCAAGAATTGGAAAGAATTGAACCAAAGGATTAGACATTCAGCATGGAAAGTACCACAAGCCTAGTACAACCATCAAGGGAGGTACAAACAAGTAAAAAGGTTAGACCTCCTCCATTCTATGTTTCTCTTATTATAGGGGGCAAGCTAGTCCATAATTGCATGATTGATTTAGGGGCTAGTAGTTCAGTGATGCCTAGGTGTGTTGCTAATGCTTTGGGAATGAAATATGAGCCCATTGTTAGGGATGCATTATAGTTGGATGGTAGTACTATCAAGATAGTAGGGATCCTTAGGAATGTGGAGATAGCCTTACATGAATGCCCTGGTTGTACTGTAACCCAAGATATCTCTATTGCTGAGGTCAAGCCATACATTGCCATCTATTTGTCAAGAGACTTGATAGCCCAAATAGGTGGTTACATATCTTCCAATTGGTCATATGTGTCTTTTAAAACAAGATATGGAGCCAATGCTTCAATCAAAGTAGAGCCTCAAGCCCTCCATCATACTAAATCTTGTACCCCTAATTCCATCAACATGAATTTCTCTATCCTAGAGATGGATGAGAATGACATAGTGAATGAGCCCACCACCTTCCTAGTAGAGATACCTGATTTTTTTTTGGATGAATGGGCTAATGCATATCAATTTGACCCTATGCCAGAAACCCTTGAGATAGGCCTCAGTACATATTGTATATTGGAAAAAGATGCTCTAGTTCCTAATCTTGTGGAGACTAAAGAAGATATGGGTGGGATATGGAGTATGTACTTTGATGGATCAAGGAATAAAAATGGATCAGGGGCTAGTGTGATGTTGATTTCTCCTGCAAAATTAAGGTACTACTTCTCCTTTAGGCTCCAATTCAGTTGCACTAATCATGTAGCTGAGTATGAATCCTTAATTCAAGGTCTCCTACTTCCTCAAAAAAGAAGAATCCAAGCCTTAAGGGTGTATGGAGATAGTGAGTTGGTGGTTAATCAAGTGAGAAATCAGGATACCACCAAGAATGGTTTTCTCAAGTCTTATAAAAATAGGGTATGGGATTTTCTTGAAGGTTTTGATGCATTTAATATTCAAAGCATCCCTAGAAAGGAAAATAGACATGCTGATAGACTTGCTACAATAGGTTCATCTTATGATGTGTCATGGAATCTTGACGAGGAAAAGAAGCAACAAATCAGAGTGGTAGTTAGGCCTACCATTCTTGATAACAACATCCATTGGCAAGTGTTTGAATTTGATGAGAAAATTGTGAGCTTCTTGTAGAATGAGGTAGAATTTTCAAAGAGAAATTAGTTAAGACTGGAGGATCAGTATGGTGACCAAATCATTCATCTCAATTCTAACAAGTTTCCTATAAGTCTCATTACCTTAGAGAGTGTTTTCAATCCTGATGACCAAACAAGAGGTAGAGGCTTGAACCTAGCTACTAATGAAGATGATCATATTCCATTCATGGTTGTTGATGGAAAATCCTTGAACATGGATAAGGTATGTTATGAGATTGAACAAGAAAATTTTGTTCATCTATGTCAAGAATTTAATGATGTATTTGCTTGGACATATGATGACTTAAAGGGTTTTGACCCAAGGTTATTTCAACATACCATAGATTTAATTAATGATGTAAAACTAATAAGACAAAAATAGAGGCCAGTGAATCCTAGAATTGAACCCTTAATGAGAAAGGAGCTATCCAAATTGATTAAGGCCCACATAATTTTCCCTAGCAAGCACTCATCATGGGTACCAAACCTTGTCCTTGTTAGGAAGAAGAATGAAGAAATTAGGTTGTGTGTGGACTTTAGGGACCTTAACCAAGCTTCCCTTAAAGATCACCATCCTCTCCCTTCTACGGAGTAGATTTTGTCCAAGGTCAGTGGTTCAAAGAGATTTTCATTTCTTGCTGGGTATTCTGGCTACAATCAAGTGCTAGTTAAAGAGTCTGATAGGTACAAGACTATATTTATCACTAAATGGGGTACCTATGGTTATTGTAAGATGTCATTTGGGCTAACCAATGTAAGTGCTACATTTTAGAAAGCAATGGAGATGTCCTTCAAAAGATTGATGGACAAGTTCATCTTAGTTTACCTTGATGATATCACTATGTATTCAAAGGATGTAGAAGACCATTTTGATCATCGAAGACAAGTATTCTTAAGATGCAAAGAGTTTGGAGTTTTCCTTAATCCAAGCAAGTTTGTCTTTGCTACTAACAAAGGAAAATTATTAGGACATATTGTATCTAAGGATGGCTTAACCATTGATCAAGAGAAAACAAAAGCAATACTTTCCCTTCCTCTTCCCAAGCATAAGAAAGGGCTGAAAAGTTTCTTAGGTAGGATAAATTTTGTGAGAAGATTTATCCCTAATCTTGCCACCATGGTGAAACCTCTTATAGCTATGCTCAAAAAGGGTATGGTCTTTACATGGACCAAGGAAGGGAAGGAAAGTTTTGAGGAGATCAAGATAATCATAGCCTCAGACCTACTCTCATGAATCTAAATTTTGAGAAAGATTTCATCCTTTATACCCTAGGTGGTGAGTCAAGCATTTTTGCTGTCCTGACTCAAAGAAATGATAAAGGTGATGAATAGCCAATAGCTTTCTTTAGTGAAGGGCTTAAAGAATATGAAGATAAATACAACTATGTAGAGAAGCAAGCCCTTGCAGTCATTAGAGCTTTAAAGAAATTTAGACACCTCCTATCTCATAATAAGATTCATTTATTAGTACCCCATGCCAGTATGAAGGATTTCCTTTTGAGCAAAGATATTAGTGAGAAAAGGGCTGGTTGGATTACTAAAGTGATGGAATATGATATTGATATTCAAATTACCAAGCTGGTAAGAGGAAGGGGGTTTTGTAAATAGATGTTATCATCTCAAGATCCTAATGAGGAAGCTACTATGATACTGACAGAGCAACAAGAGGTAAGAAATAGTGGCCCAAGGAGTTGGATGGATGATATGATGAATTTCTTATTAGGCAATGGATAACCTCAAGGATTAGATGGAACTAAAAGGAGATAGTATAGATTACAGTCAATTCCTTATGCCATAGTTGATGGTGTCATCTTTAGAAAAGATTTTAATGGAACCCTATTAAGATGCCTTGATATAGACTAGGCTAAAAGAATGATCAAAGAACTTCATGATGGTCTTGATGGTGGTCACTTCTTAGCTAGAACAATTGCAATGAAGATCATGAGGGCTGGTTACTATTGGCCATCCTTGTTCCATGACTTTCATAGGTATATAAGGAAGTGTGAAAAATGTGCCTTCTTCTTTGGGAAACAAAGACTTGCAACTCTTTCCCTTCATCCTATCTAGGTGGATCAACCTTTTGCTTAGTGGGGATTGGATTTCATAGGCCCTATTAATCCTTCTTCTAGTTTTGGTCACATATGAATTTTATTTACTAAAAATTACTTCACCAGATGGACAGAGGTAGTTGCATTGAAGGATGCCAATGAATCTTCAGTTGTTGAGTTCCTTGATAGAATTGTGACCAGATTTGGTGCCCCTTTAACTATTATTTTAGATAATGCAAAGTCTTTTGTTGGAGCTCATATTTGTGCATGGAAAGTGGATCATAATATCTATTTGATCACATCATCAAACTACTATCCTCAAGGTAATGGTCTAGCTAAGTCCTCCAACAAGAACCTAATCAGAATCATGAAAAGAATAATAGAAGATAACCAAAGGGGTTGGCATAAAAAAGTAAAGACTACACTATGGGCTAACAGAATAATGCCTAAAAGGTCAATAGGGTATTCACCATTTATGTTAGTTTATGGTAGAGAAGAAAAGCTTCCAATTTCATTGGAGTTCCCATCCCTAAAGCTAGCTCATCAGCCAGAGTTGATTGAAGATGATGCCATGATAGTAAGAATGGTAGAGCTAATGGAGCTGGAAGAAAATAGAAACAAAGCCATGTAGACCTTAGAGACACAACATCAATAAGTAAAAAGGGGCTTTGAAAAAAAGGCTAGGGTCAGAATCTTCAGGGAGGGAGATTTGGTTCTAAAATGGGATGCAGATAGGGAAAAACTAGGAAGGCACACAAAGTTTGATATATTGTGGAGTGATCCCTATCTAATTGTTAGCTACAAGCAGGCCAATGCTTTCCAGTTAAGTAGGCATAGTGGTGAAATTTGGCCCATCCTAGTTAATGGGATCTATCTCATGCCATGTTCCTGAGGGTTGAGATTGCATGTAAATATATAGCTTAGTTTCATTTTATTTTGTTCCCTACTTTTCCAAGAAGTGCACGAGCACAACTGTCTTGCTATGAGATAGTAGGTTTTTGAAATTTTGAAGGTTGCAGAAAGTTTTGGTCTCTGGTTCTAGTTGTAGAGATAGGGGTTTTAGGGTTTTCCTCTTAGAGGTAGGTTTAGGGTTTCACAATACACAAAATCCACACCTTCTTAACTCTATAGCCCAATGGATGCTTCGGGCCACTAATCTTATGCATAGTAGGCTAGCATCCCTTGTGAGTCACTAGAAATGTTACACATTGTGCTTCCTCACCAAATATTTGAAAGTTTAAATATATTTCCTACCCAATGATCACTTCCCATTATTTTAAACATGCCCTAGGAATATCAAAAAATTAAATGATCAAACCTTATTATTTTTTCCTACGCATTTTAATATTTCGTGGGCTTGCAAGTCACGATCGTCAGATCTCAGATTGATCTACAACCCTTGCTATGTTGGTATGAGAAAATAATTGACCTTTAGAGATAGTGCCCAGTTCATGTCGCTATCAAAAAGTCCATGTCCTTCACCATTAGTGACATAGTGCCCAGTTGGAATATGACACTATGGAAATGTCAAATGGAAGGTGGGTCCCAAGCATGCCTTGTCAGAGTATCAGTGTGAAATTTATTAGACACATTGGTAGTTTGTCACCATCCCATTGGCTAAGCTATGACTATGGAGTGTGGGTCCTATTTCACTTGGTAGACTACAATCAAGACTTTTTCAGACAGTTCAACACGTGGCCAGTTCTCACTGGTTGGTACACTGATAGATCAATCCATCTTGCTTGTTGTCAGATCTGTCAAGATCTACGTTGGGTGCTATGTCGCCATTGAAATTTGGTCGATGGATACCCATAGCACCATAGTGCCCTTTCGCCATGTGGATTAGTGGGACCAAAAATTTATGAAGGCAAGTGCAATTTATGACAAATATTCCATGACCATCAGATCTATTAAAATTAATAGCTAGCGCTATGTCGCCATGAAAAGTTTCTCAAAGGATATCCATAGTGACATAGTGCCTCAGCGACACATGGATGAATAGTTGCCAGGTGGTTTCTAGTTGGTCCATGGGCCCAGAGGTTCTAGGGAGATAGTGTAGTATTATGACAAGTCTTCATAATCGTCAGATCCATCGAGATCTATGGTGGGCGCTATCTCGCTATGAGAAAGTTCTTGGAGGATACGCATAGTGACATAGAACCTCACCACCACATGTTTGAGTGGGTCCAGTGGAAACAATAAATAGTTAGCGGCTAGCAATTAAGGTGACTATCATGGGTAGGGTTACAAGGTGGCATGGTTAGTGATAAAAGAGATGGTGAAACTTGGAAAGACTCCACTAAGTGGAAAAATAAAGGAAGTCATTGGCCCACATGACTCATCCTGCTTGCATTTTAGTTTGACTCATTGACTTGCTGATTCACTAAGATAGAAACAAGGGAAATCAAGGTTTTTTGTATGAATCAGATCTTCATGATCATCCCCAACCACTAGAAGTAAATGTGAAACAAGAGGAACACTCCACCACCCCCAACTGATCTATCTACTTTGTTAAAGCATAGTTATGGCACCATTCCTATCTTCTCAAAGGATTATTGACACAAAATATTAGATACGATTGCATCTAGATCAGATTTCCCTTATGATTATTCTCTGTAGAACTTGATGGCAAGTTGTTGCGAAGTAATTGCATGAAGAGGACATCCCAGTTATGCTTGAACTATAAAGGCAATTTTTGTGAATTTTGAAAAGGTCAAACCACTCTCTATTGTTCTCTGCTATTGTTTCTATAATTTTAGTGTAAAACTCCCTTTGCCTCTGAACCAAATGATATTCTACGTTATCTTCTTTAACCATTGGTATGAAAGTGTAAGATCTCTTGCCTCTCACTGATTTTTTGTGGATATCTACAATCTAAATGATTGTATCTCCTTGGCCTATGAATGATAATATAAGTGAATATCTCTTTCCTTATGTCATTCCTCTTGGTTCTCTGATCTACATGTGATTATTAGATTAAAGCAAGTCTAAATGTGTATATCCTTAGTTTCATTCTAGTTCAATAGTGCATATATGGGCAGAGTTTGGTCTGAACATACTATTTTGGTGCATCACCTCTTTAGATTAGATTAGGTAGATTTTCTTTCATGCTCTCCTTCTCCATTTTCCCCTTCAAGAGTAGTTAGGTACATCCTGATAGTAAGAGGAAGCCAGCCTTCTCTAGAGACTCAACCTCATAGTTCAAGTCCCACAGCTTGGAGGTTGTTTCCATGTTTCACTAGGTTGTCCTCATGCATAGGCTTTGGACAAGGGTGCAAACCCAAGTGACAACAAAAATATTCTAGCATAAGCATCAAAGACATAAAGATCAAGTTGAATTCAATTTTAGCTTACCCAATTTAATGTAGCAAAACTATGCTCACATCGAGATATAGATCTTGGGAGGACCATAAGAATGGTTGTACGAAAATAGTAAAGGATCATGACTCAAACTCCTAAGTATTTCAAGGGGAAAATAAGAGACACTCTAGAGTTTTAAGACCACATCCACAAGAAAAAAATAAAGAAGAATATGCCCCATGCCCCAAGTCCTCTAGCTATGCATACTAGAGAGACTTAATAGGAAAGGACACTCAATGAAAATTAATAATAGTCAGC
Organism: Cupressus sempervirens; assembly: GCA_028749045.1. NCBI lineage: Eukaryota > Viridiplantae > Streptophyta > Pinopsida > Cupressales > Cupressaceae > Cupressus > Cupressus sempervirens. The sequence goes on from CM053791.1 coordinate 276,612,642, forward strand.
ACACAAAGAAAAGATCATGACATAACTCAAGCATTAATTATTTGTATTTAAAAAATTTAAGTGTGCTAAGTGATAGTGAGTTCTGAGAATGAGGATCAAATGCTTGCAAGTAGGTAAGATCAATGAAAAAAATGGGTAGGACCATACTAATAATAGTTAAAGAAAAACAATCAATGTTAAGGGTTGTTTTAAAAAAATACATTTAGTGTGGTGTTGAAAAAATTGTTTGTGAGGTGTTCTAATGAATAAAACATCCAAGAGGCCAAAGCTAACATAGTTTTGCCCCTAGAAAAAGATAAAGACCAATTTTAAACCAAGGAAGAAAGGACAAGGCATGATGGAGAAAGGTTAACTGTTGACAAAGCATGTTAAGAAATAGGGGTGTAAAGGCCTCAAGTAGCACCCATTTCTAGGTTTTCACCACTTGGATTTTGTTGCAATTTTTTTTGGAATATATAATTGTTTTTTAGATTCATCAAAATGCCTATTGCTAGATTTTCACTAAGATGATCATTCTTTTAGGATATTTTCTAAGTTTTAGAATTTTTCATAATATATCAAATTGTTTTTGGATTTTTAAAATATATAAATTTTTTTGGATTTTTTAGGATCAATATATATATACAAAGGATGCCTCTAGATAAAAATAGAGACTAAAATCCCAAGAAACATCACATTGTGTAGTCCTAATGTCTAGCAAGGTAAAGGACAAGACAAGGAAGGAGAATGAAGAGAGGAAATCCTCAAGGGAAAACTCCTAAAGAGTACTCAAGCTAGGGAAAAATTGTCATGCAAAGCACATTTGGACAAGCAATGAAATACCAACATAGGATAAGTCATGAAAGTGTAATGCAAAAGAAGGAAAGGATGTAGTCCAAAGGAGTACAAATGTCAAGAGACTTCATAGCATTGTGCTTTAATATTTTTTATTAGATGAAGACCAAATGAGAAAAGGATAGTGAAAGGCTAGAATGAATGGAAGAAAATAGATACAAAGGCTAAACATGAAAGGAATGAAAGATGAAAGCAAGATGTGAGGCCCCTTCCCTAGTACCCTATTTTAAATCCTAATAACATGAATATGATTAGTTATAAGAAGAGCTAAAAGAAGAAATGTCATGTTTCTACCTCTTCCATATGGAATGTTAATTTTATACTGTAATCATACACCTTATGATAGAACAATGGTAATTAGGTTTTGGGATTTGAGAATGCCATGACACATTTGCCTAGGCAATATGAACCTAAGATCTTACTAGGACTAGCATAAATTTTAGTGTCTATTGTGTTAAGCATCATATTCAAAATCAAATTACGTTGATAAGTTAAGACCTATGGAACCAAGGCTCAAGTTGTCATAACCTAGAAACTATGTTGATGGTTTAATGATATAGTATGGGCTATTGGGATAATTGAATTGTGGAAAGATAAATCAAGATGCAATCTTGTGAACATTTCTAATAATTATAGATGAAATTTTTTATCAAAATTAGATAAGGGTATACAAATTAGAACTTAGTATGATGTAATGCAATAACCCAATTATTGTGCAAGTAGTATTAGGTGGATATGTTGATATTTATAAGGACAAATTTTATGGCCCAATAAAATTTAATGGATTTATTCTATAATAGATTTTGAAATTGTGAGGCATGACTATGCAAACATCTTATGATGCCTCACCTTGACCTGTCATAGCATAGACATTTTCATTTACATTTTGATATTTAGGAATTTGACATTTTGATACTTATTCGAGACTTAAGAGATAGTGGTTTTTTTTATCCATTGGTTTTGACATTATAGTAGTGTTTTGCATCTATGATATGTACTAAGAACTTGAAATTGTGAATGGAAGAATCAAACACATATGTATGAAACTTTATGACATGATAGAATTAGATTATGATATCATGAAAAATGTAAATTTAATTACGATGATTTATGATTTAATGTGATATGCAGATAAATGTGTATTTGATAATGACGATTTATGATTTAATGTGATACATAGATAAATGCTAATTTGATAATGATGATTTATGATTAAATGTGATATGTAGATAAATGTTAATTTTACTATGCTGATTTATGATATTCAGATTTTGTTATTTTAACATTTTAAATGATTTATTTGAAATTATTAGGAAAGGAAATTTAATTTGAATTATGCTAATATGGATTTTGCAAAATTTGAAAATTATATGCATATATTTTATATGACCTCCTTGGACTACTGATGCTTGAGTTCAATGTGCAGGAAGTGGAACCATGGAAATTCTTGGGGGAAACAAGTTTCAAACCTATCTGAACACAGTTTAACCAAGGAAAATCTTTGGAAGATTCAAAAGCTTCATTGTGAAAGTATTTTTCTTCGTAAATGTAAGTTTACTTGTATGTGAAAATTTTTAATCATAAAGATGCATTAGGGACATGTCTAATCAAAAAAATTCGAATTTGGACTTGGCTAGGGTTTTGAGGGGTCATTAGGTGGTCCCAAAGTGTCTTGTATGTGAAAATAAGTAACCCATATGATAGTATATCATGTTAGGGATCTAATTTTGACCATGTTAGTGCTTAGAAAACCTAGGGGGTCCCTTTACCCATGCATTCTTCTATCAATTCGAAATTGGAGTTGTCACATGTGTTTTCTCTCATGTTCTCACTAGGTCAAATATAGAAAACTTAGAGGGAGACAAGTTTGTAAGAGGAAGTGGCTTGGTGTCTTTGCTAAAATAGTTAGTGGGAAGGCATTATTAGAGAGTCTTGGACAAATTAGTGGGTTGTTCACCCACTCTCTAATTTTAGAGACCGTTAGGGTTTGGAGGGAGATTAAGGGAGCTCTACAACAACTATCATTGCCTTTAGCTTGGACCAAGGTTGGTTCTCAAACCATGATCATTTTTCTATTAGCATTGCATAATGAATCTGCAAGCATGGAGTGTTGTATGAGATCTTGTATTGTTATTGTGAATCTTGGTATTGTATATTTTTGGTGTGATTGTGCATTGTGTTTCATGAAATTTCTTGATTTTTTTCTTGAATCTCCTTGTTTTGATTTGAATGTTAGGTGTTTTTATGGGTGTGAAGGCTTCACTCCTTTAGGAAGGGAAGAGAATTCCAGGGTGAATGGCTTAGTTGGGCTTAAAATATAGTTGATAACCTTGGAGTATGGGCTCCATTGTATGCCATATTAATTCATACCTTGATTTGGGGGTGATAAAGGAACGATGGTGTAGAAAGGAAGTTAATGAAGTATGAGATTCAAGGAAGTTATAGGTGTTGGTAGTATATTTGGAGGATGTTTGTGGAAGCCCCAAAAGGGCATGGAATTTTATTGATTTGTGAAAAGCCCCAAAAGGAAATGAATTTTTTTATATTAAAAATATGTTATGATATCGAAAGTCTCCTTTTTGAAAGCACTACTTCACCCTATATTCAAGGTTCCAATGGTGAATCAATGCACAAGCCATGGGAGGGATTGTTTTGTGTTATGCAACATGTTTCATGCATTGACAAGTGTTGTGTGTGTATCCCATTTGACTTGTTTTGCCTACTCATTGGGTGGCTTCATGGAAGCCTAGGATGGGAGGGTGAGCCTCCATGGTTCTGAGTTTGTGTCTATTTGTCGGTTTTGTGAAGATGAATTCCCATAATATATTAGGGTTTCACTCTATACAAAGTTGAAAAATCAACTGTGTAGAGAGACCAATCTTCCCATGTTATCACAAAATGTGTTGTGATTTTAAGTCTCCATTTTGTTTGAATGTGATGTAAAATGAAATTTCACATTATTGCTTATTTTTTAAATTGTGAAGTTGAGAAAATTAAACAAAGTAGCCTTTGCAAGAAATATTCATTATGAGTTTACAGTATGTGAATTTATGCATTATGAAGAAGTTATGTAGTAAGATCCTTCTTCTTATGTTAATTGTAAATTATTTGGTAGAAATATTTCATAGTTTTTGTGTGGAAGATTATTATGGATATAGTTGACTCAATTCAAAATATAGGTGATTGATTTATAAATTTATATGTTATGTAGTGGAAGAAAGTTATCATACTTCGATAGTTCATTTTATGTGTATGAAAAGTAGATCATTTGCTTTTCAAGTTCTAATAAATTCCTCAATTAAATAACACCATCACATCATCAAACATGTATACTAAAATTCCATGGTAGGATTAAGAGAAAACTAGCTTGAAAATGAATACATAATCCAAATGCATAAGGAGACAATCCTATAGGTGCATATTATGCCTTCTAGAAACTGTATGGGGGAAGAAAAACATTCTCTATCAAAGATTATAAACCAAATAAATAATAAGAGAATATACTGAGAATCTTGTGAATAAAATAATAATAGAAAAATGTCTTAGCTTAGAGAAAGACTCAAAAAATAATAAACATCTAGCCCTAAGTCATTTGTAAGAAAGGACTCTTATTAATCTTGTGACCCTTGTGTCACTATTTAAGAAAATAACACTATATATCTATAAGGACTATGTCATATCAAAGATTATGAAAAAAAAAACCTAGATATCTATTCCTTAGACCTGGGTCTTTTGAAAGGAGGGTACTTTATTTATCATCATCAACTAAATTAAATAGAAGAACCTTAAAAATAGGCTAATCATGCCCTAGGCTAAATTTCCTTCCACTTACCTAGGTGGCCACCTCACAAGAATGAATAAAGTGAAAAAAATATAAATTGGAGTTGGAGGATAGTGGGTCCCCACCACTCCTTGGCACCTCCATCTCCCTTCAGTAAGTGCTTTAGATAAGGAGCTCACTGACATATGTCGTTCACACCTAGAAAGGCCACTACTACCTTGGTGGAAGAGCCCCCACTTGAGTGGATGTTGCCCAAGTGAAGTCATAGGTGCCTAGGTAGGAGGGTAAGACCTAAGTCAAACTACCTTAAAGGGAGAGAGAAGGGGCATGTGTTCCTTGGGTTGGAATTTCATTTGGACAAATGTAAAATTTAAAAGATGGTTAGGTTTGGGGGGGGTGGTAGGCATGTGTAGTTCATGTTAAAGGAATAGGTTAGGAAATGGGGAATAGTTAAATAGTAAACTTAAGAAAATAAAGTTATAGTTATTAGTTAAATTGATAATGTATGGATTAAGTATAGGATTGTTATTAGTAAGGTAGAGATTAGGTATGTATGGGGATTAACTTTAATGTTTTTAGGATTAAATTTTTTTTATTTGATTTAAATTAGATAATTAACAAGGGTTAGTAATAGATTTATATGATAAGAAGTGTGATAGTAGGATAGGTGTAGGGATAGTTGAAGAAAAAAGTTAATACTAGGAATTAGAATTAAATTTTTAATTGGTTTTTTTTATATAATTCTATAATTTACTTAATTACACTATTGCCTAGGGGTATGACCCTTAATTGTGAAATAAACATAATAAATGTATCTATGTATACAAATGATCCAAATTAGATGCTAATCAACATAAAGAGGTTGATAACTAATAATAAGATCTTAGAGGAATTGAATTTAAAAATAAATAACATATGTGTATGATTCTTCTATCATCAAAATAATGGTATGGGATTAATTTAGTAAGTTAGAAGTGTAATAGAATGACTTTGCATAAAATCTCTTTAAAATTTGTATACCTATATAAAAAATAGTAATAATAATAATATAAAAAAATAAAAAATTGTTGGTTGTGTTTGTCTTGGAATTTATGGGCATGACACATCTTGTTACCTAAAAAATTTGATACACCTTATAATGTACTATCTCATAATGATAATGAGATACTTTTAGCAACCAAACTGTATTTAATTGAATCAAAGGATATTGGTTGTGATGATTAAATTTTGACAATTTTGACCTAAAATATGTGTTCAAAACTATTTTTCATGTTGAATGACTTAATAGTATAGATTCAACATTTCATCATTATGATAGGAAATGGATTATGATGCGGTTCAAAATTTTAGTTGATCATTTGATTTGATATTAATACCGATATGCAAATTTTGATATTTTAATGCTTTATATGAAAATGATTAGAAAATGAAAATTGATTATGATGTTAAGTTGAATTATTTAATACGAAATTTTCATGCACTTATATACATACATTTTATATGATTTTTTTCATTGGGCTACTAATATTTGAGTTAGTGTGTAGTAAATTGAACTAGGGAATTATTTAGGGGGAAAGAAGGTCCAAACTTATGTGAACATGGTTTAGCGAAGGAAAATTTTGGAAGATTGAAAAGCCTCATTGTGATGTGTTTTAATTCATAAATGTACACTTGCATGTGTGTGGTGAATTTAAATTCATGAGTAAGTTGGGACATGTCCTTGTGATGTGTAATGTGTCACTCGACACTTGTAGTTGTTTATGTGTCAATGACATGTCACCTAGCATTCTAGTCATGGATATAATTAACCTTAAACTAATTACTTTTCATATGATTAAGTAAATCCACTTTGAGAAAGGATAGGATTGGTCACCATCAAGGAAAATTAGAATTCAAACTTGACAAGGATTTTAAATGGTCAATAGGTGGTCCCAAAGTGCCTTTTTTATGAAAATAGGCTACCCATATATCAGCATAACATGTTAGGGGCCTAAATTTGACCATTGTATTGCTTAGCTAGCCTAGGGGACCCCTTAACCAATGCATTCTTCCACCAATTCGAAAACTAAGCTTTCCCATCATTTCAACCTCATCTTTAGTCTTAGTCAAAATTAACAAATTGGGGAGGGAAAAAGTTATAAGAGATAGTGGCTTGATGTTTTTTCCAAAAGGAGGCAATGGGAGAATCTTCTTTTAGGGATCTTGGACAAACTAGTGGGGTGTTCACCCATTCTCTAAGTTTAGAGACAATCATGGTTTGGAGAGGGAGCTAACGAGATAGACATCTCTTGAACAACTTTCCTTGCCATTATTTTGCACAAAGGTTGGTGCCCATTCCATAATCCTCATTGCACTTGTTCATTGTGTAGAATACTTGTTCATATTGTGAATGGAAATATGCAATGTATGTGGGCTTGTATTTTTTGTTATGTGTAAACATTGTGATGAATTTCTCTTTCTTTTTCTCTTTTTGTGTATGAAATTTTGTATGGGTGTGAAGGCTTCACTCACCCTTGGGAGGGAAGAGATGCCTTGGGTGAAGGGGTTAGTTAGGCTCAACATTGTAGTTGAGAGAATTTCCTCTTGTAGAGGGTTTTGTTGTTCATGGAGTATGGGCTCCATTGAAGCCATATGCCTTGTTGATAGCCTTGAAGAGGCATTTGTATTATGGGAGATATAAGAGAATTGAGGTGATGAAGAGGATATATTTTGATAGCCTTGAAGAGGAATTGTCCATCTGTAAATGTATATCTATATATGTATATGGAATTCTGCTCTGAGGAGAGCCCACCTCCACCCACTATTTTCATGATTCTAATAGTGAATAATTGTGTTTAAACCTTGGAGGGATTAGCTATGTATCATGATGTTCTTTTTCATGCAATGTTAGTTGTATGGGTGTAATCTATTTGAGTCTTGTTTCCCCTACTTGGTGGGTGGCTTCATAGAATCCTAGGATGGAAGTTGAGCCTCCATGATTCTTGTGTAAATGTGTTTGAAGGTGCTGTGTTATTTGGATCCATGAAGATAGGATGTTTTTCCCATTTCATTTCTAAAGAAGAAGAAAAAATGCCATTGTGTAATGCATTTGGAAGGATGAAGTCCTTCTTTGTGCTATGAGCATTGTATTTGAAAGGTTAAAACCTTTTGTGGTTGTTTTGTGTGATGTACCCTTCCATGCATTTAAACATTGTATTGGTGGAGAAAAAATTATGTCTTGAACATTGCATTTTAAAAGGATGAATCCTTCTCCATGATATTGTATATTGCATTGCTAAAGTAAAACCCTCTACTTATGTTTTTTAGTGTTGCATTCTAAAGGTAATTCTTTTGAACATTGTTGGGATGGATTATCCATGGAAGAAATGAAGAATTTGGATATTATCTTATGTGTTGTATTGTAAGTTGGATTAACATTCATTAAATGAAAGGATGTTAGTAGAATGCAAGACATAGTTGGATATAAAATAAATATAATAGGAAAGATATATATTTATATATATTAGTTATTTTGAGCTTGATACAATGTATTTAATGTGTTAAGTATTTTTCAACTAACTCCTAATAGATCCAATAAATTAGATGTTTTCATTATAGGAGAAAAGGAATATCAAATCCCTATCAACCAATAAATTCATAACCCTATAAATGAGTGGAGAAGAGAAAATTGATATAAAATAGACTTGTGCATGGACTTTTACCTCTCTAGATTTTATATGGGATAGACCATTTAATCTCCTCCCCATTATAGTTCAATAAAATATTTCTTGAGAATATTCCATAAGATCCTAACCCCTAAGTAAGCCAATACCACACATCACATGTACTTAAGATATACAATATAATAACATAACTACACCTCTACCTAAACAATCTTGTGACCTTGTATAAATACTTCAAGGATAGTTAAAGAAAAAAAGATGTAATAATACCCATCCACCTCCCTAAGAGAATCACACCTCATTATATACATATATCGAGCCCATCTCCCTATGTATATGAGGAAAGTTCCTATCACAAAAAAATATAAAATAAATAAATAAATCAAAATAAATAAATTAAATTAAAGAACTCTTTACATTCACCATGGATCCCACCTCTTGCTAGCCATCCAAGGGGATAGGGACAACACATTATTTAAGGTAGGGTGGTGCCCAAGAAGGCTACCTCCTCACATCAAATAGTGGATAGGCATTCAAGAAAATAATGCATTGGGAGGTGTTTCACAAAAAAACACACATGGTAAAAATTTCCATGTGAATGGACTTGAAAATTTGAAGACATTAAAATTAGGAAGGATGGGGAGCAGTACATAAGCATTAGGGAAGAATTTTAGTGTGTTCAAAAAGGTGTAGGAGAATGGTAAGTGTGAATAGGTGGGGTGTAGGTGATAGATGGTAGTGGTTAGGTTAATGGAATAAATAAGAAGTTAGGGATATATTATAGGATTATAATATATTAATGCTTACATAGGAAGTAGTGTTAAAATCATTGGGGGTCAAATGAGTTTTAGTCATGTAGCTAGAAATTAGTATAATTTGGGATTTAATTGAGTGGGGTTTTAAATTCAATAATGGTTAGTGAAAATTAAGTGTAGATATTATTAACATCAAATATCCTATCTATGCATATTAAGGTGTTCATCTTGCATTCTTGTATTCATGCATCATCCTAAACTGTCTGTCAACCTTCTAGGGCTTTCCACCTAGTCCAGCCTCACTCTGACCTTTGTTTGACCAATATTGACCAAATATTACCATTTATAACTAATTTCACTCATTTTATTACCTCTTTCCACCATTTTGGACACTCACACAAAGTTTCAAATCATTCTGAGTCCAATCGGGCTAATTTTGGTCCCCAGAGCCTTCTAGCGCGTAGTCTACACTTTTAGGGCAGACTTAGACTTCCCAAGTGTCCCATGGGTGCACTTGGTTCTTTCATAGTGCACTTGGGCTTAACAAGTGTACACTAAGTGCACTTGGGTGCATTTTGGGTGCACTTGGGTGCATTTTGGGTGCACTTGGGGTAGAAAGATGCCCAGAACTGCTCCCAGAGACCCTATGTTGCACTCCGGAGCCCATAACTTTTGTGTTTAAACTTTGGATTTTTAACCTTTAGTTGCATTGGATTTGTATGTTTTTTGTGAAAAATTTTAGCTATTATTTTTTTTATTTGGTCATTGTCTTGAGTGATAACCCTTGAAAATACTCTTGGGCCCCTGAATTGACATCACTTTTCATACTGATTCATATCATTTTCTCATTCCACTAACTCTAATCTTTTGGACAACCTAATTGTATCTTAATAGTGTCTATCATCATTAATATACTCCTTCAAATAAATTTCACATTATTTTGGAACCATTTCAACATCATCATAAATCATATCAAATCAACTCACAACCATTTCAAATCAACTCAAAAACATATCAAATCAACTCAAAACCATTTCAAATAAACTTAGAATCACCAAAAATCAGTCCTAATCAACCTAAAACATGTCTAACATCCCAAATCCATCATCATTTATCTAATCCTAGGCATTTTTGTGGCTTTTAGTGCCTTGGAAACCTATCAATCTATCAAATCTTATCAATATGACCATAGTACTGTCATGGCTCTCCATTCTAGGTCAAGGTATAATTCTTGTCATTTAATCATGAATTTTTTTGAGTCTCTTAGTGTTAGATCATGGAATCATCAAACCATTTTAATAATATTGATTTCATTCTCTGATATTATTATGATCAACCATACCAATCAATCTTAATCCTATAGTATTTACAATATTGGTTAAATGTTACATGTCCTTATTTCATGTCATGTGTCCTTGGCATGATAATCAATAAATCAATTTGACCATGGATTTGGTCTACATATGATCATCCTAGTCACTCTGCATCATCATCACATTTTTCTATCAAAGGATACTATCACATTTATTTAATCAATTTGGCCAATCATTTACTAATTTTCTTTATAGGATTAAATAACCCATAATTTAATCCTATTATTATTACTAATTATTCTTTCTAATTATCATCCTCTATTTATTAATTGATTCATCATCCACACACCATGGAAATTCTCAATTTTCTAAGTCATATTTTCCTCCATTAATTCTATTTTCAAAAATTTCTATTTTGTGGAAAAAATAATTTTTAATTCAAATATTTCATAAAATATTGACATAATAATGACACATGGTTGTGACACCTCGTGGATTCTCCTTTGACACTTGGCTAAGATATGTCATAATCCAACATTCTTATTCTCTTACACACATCCATATTTCCTTTATCATAGATTCTTGGCTTTAAGTGGGTTTGAGGTTTCATATGATGCGTCATAGATTCTCAACCATATTTAGCCTTGTTTAACTTCCAAGCATCATAGAATCCTTGGTATCTTGTGTCATATTTGTCATGGATTCTCAAAGGAATCTCTTGCCATGTCACATACCCAAAGTGAAAATTCCAATGCTCTCTTCTTGTGTGTTGATTATAAAATGAACATTCTTTCTCTCGTTTTTGGTCCCTAGATTCTTGGTATTCTCACACCATTCCTCTCAAGTATAAATCACAACTTCAAGTATTCTCATAGTAATATCCATATCATTGACTTTTTCTTCAACATTTTTTGCACTATAGGCAATTTTGGAGCTACATCATATAGAGAAGAAAGAAGGACATGGGAGCTACAAAAGGGAGTTTTTAACATTGTTTTTCTTTCTTTATTCATTTTGCTTTCATGGTAGACTAGAGAGTGTGAACATATGTTTATTTGGTTTGTGATTTTCTCATAGTATGTTAGACATTAGCCCATTTTCTAGGTCCTATAGTAGTAAGTGATAGTAGATTGAAGGAGGCAATCTTATATTGGTTTAGATTAGAGAATAATAAAATGTGACTAGAAAACTAGAGTTTAGAGTAGTGAATTTTTCAATAATAAAGTATTCGTAAATAGCTAATGGAATTAAATAATGTTTAGGATGTTTGAATTTTGAGGTAAATATTTATGTAATAAATAATATTTTATATATATTTTACATTTTAGATTCAAAATTAAATAGTACTTAATATGGATATACATGGCAAGTTTTAGAATTATGTCAATCAACAAATAGTTTTGCAAAATGTTCACCTATCATAAGTTATCCATAGAAATACCTAAGTGATTTAACTTGATACTTACTTGATTTTATTAAATGATCTCATAAATAGATTTAAAATTTGATTTCATGAAATGAGTAATTATGTGCAAACACTAGATTAATACTTTATTGAAACACTGAAATAACATAGTTAGGAGATTAATCAATAATTTCCTTAAAAGATCCTCACATCACCTTCTAGTACCTTAAAAAAATAATGTGGCTTTTTAGTCAAGTAAATCATGCTTCCACGGTCCTCATAGAAACATACTAAGCTTTACAAGATTCACATGTGTACCCAACCTAGAAGTAAGATTCAAACCTCCAACACTCTATGAAGGATCAATTCAATTAAAGGCTTAAGGCTATTTTGTGGCCCTCTAATCATAACCGATGGGTATCCCAACCCTGTAGCCTTCTATAATCTAGTATATGAATATTTAGTTCCTTATGTTTTATCCTAGATGTTACTTAAAAAATAATAATAAATAAATAAATTTGTAGTTGTGTTTTCCTTAAATTTTGGGCATCACACAAGATCATCATAAGATAGCTCACAAGATAACCAAATGTTTGTGTATAGGTCAACATTATCAAGATCAAAGTGAGATGACAGAATGGATGAAAGATGTAGAAGAACTATGCATGATGCCTAATTATCAAGTTTTTATCATGATACTTATCCCAGTTTCAAAAAGGCAGTAGTTTTCACCATAGGATGAATCTATTTCTCTTTAATTTTTCTACAAAGGAATTATTTCCAAGTTTTCACCAAAACACACTTTCAATCTTTCCATTTTTTTCTCTTTTTGTTTTTTTTTTTTTTTCCTTTTTCTAATTTTTCTAAATTTTTTGGAAGAAGGTAATCCTTTTAGATAATGGTCCTTGTAAGGATAAACCATGTTATGCCAAGGATTCAAAATGATACACTCAAAGATGCTAATATGGAAAGGAATATGGAAGAGAAAAATGGAGGATGAAGTTTATGCAAAGCGAGTGAAGTTGGAAGATGGGAGGAATAGAAAAATGAAGAAAAAGGATAGAAGGTAGAGAGATAGTGAATGGAAGGATTGTGAAAGAGTATATAGATAGAAAGGAAAGATCAACATCAACATAGACCTTGAAAGGTGGTGAGAGGATGGAGGAAATGTAAATGAATGAATAAGTGAAGGAATATGGTTAATGGATACAAGAGGTTGTGGTTTAGGCACATTGAATCCAAGAATTCTTTTGGAAGAAGATGAAGTGGAAGTATTTGGAAGCCTAAATATCAACATCACTTGTTGCTCAATAATTGAATCTTTCAAGAGAGACTTTGGAATATAGTTAGCCATAGTATTTTCATTTATTTTTGATGATTTAGAGAGAATATCTTCAGTGATCAGGAACCCATACATTTTTGTAGTTCTCTTTCTAGATGTCCCTTTTGACTTTATGCCCCTACGTTAGTTATAGGAGACATGGTGATCTTCTATTTTAGATGGATTTTTGTATTTCTTCTTTTGCTTGTATAAATTCAAGTCACTTCCAAAATAATTGGAAATTTTTGAAGGAGGATATGATTGGTTTAGATGAGTGAGTAGATGAAAAAGATTCAAGGATATGCATCTACATTGATCTTGAGGAAAGATAGGAGATGGGGGCACATAGGGACCCAAGATGGATGACAAATTATTTGAGTTACGAGTGGAAAATGAAGGGAAATAAGGACCCAATATGGAAGGAAGACTTGAAGACCTTTTTATTGGTGGAGGAAGTCCAAGAATGAATGTGGAAGATGAGAAAGGATAATCTATAAATCCATCAACATCTATATGAAAACCATGGGCATAAACATCTTTAGAGTGAGAATTAGGATTTTTAATAGGATCATGAGCATCTTGAATAGGAGAAACTTCTTTGATAGGATTGTTTGGGGCTTCAAAAGACTTAGGAAGAGTAGAAAGTGGAAGCAAACATGGAGTGGTAGAAGAAGAATATGGAATACTTTGATCTTGACAAGGATCTTTGGATATCATAAGCATAGAATTTCTCTCTTGATTTTCACTAGGATCAACATTGAAAGCAACAAAACCAATTTTAGTAACCTTAATGGAAGTATCATATTTGGAAAGTGCAAGTGTAGTAAGGTTATTTTTATTTTCAATAAGCTCAATAGTATAAGTAGTATTTTGATCTTTCTTAAGAGAAGACTTAAGAAATGGTGGGATGAATGAGAAAGGGTGTGTGAGATCAAAAGAACCATGAAATGGATAAGAGACATCATGAAAAGTATTAGATAACATGGAGGGTTTTGATCTTTCTTTATATTATTTTCTTTATCATTTTTATCTTTAGCCTTTTGAGAGTCCTCATGAATTGAGCCACTTCCAAGGATAAGGGATAATATGAGGTTCTCATGATAGTATCTTGAGGAGATAGTGAATGCCTATTTGAAGTGAGCATAGTAGACATAACATCCCATGAAGGTTGAGCATGTTTAATCTTATTATCATGAAAACATTTTGAAGCCAAGTATAGATTAGCTTGAGTTTCTTTTAGATGTATCCCTTGAGGATACACATAATCAATGCAAAAGGCACTAGGCTCTATGTTTGATGGAGGTCTGTTGGATAGCTTTGAATTTTTAGGAAGTTCATGTGTGATAGAATAAGTGAAGGATCAAGGAAACCTTCACTTGACATAGGTTCATCAAAATGATCTTTCTCAATAAGTATCCTCATCATATATGTCTTTTGGAATTTCAACATAAATGATTCCATCATCAATAAGATCTTTAATTTTATATTTTGATATAATATAATCTTAAGATTTATGACCTTTATTTCTAGGGTAACTACAACAATGATCATCTCTCTACCATGGAGGTTTCACCTTAGGTTCATAAGTTGTAGATTTGTATGGTAAAGTAATTATCTTGTTTGAAACTAAGGTCTCAAGAACCATGTCATATGCAAAACCCAAAGTAGTAAAATTTCTCTCAAAAGTGCATCTAGGACTATTTTTCTCATTCTTGTCTTGGTCAAATATAGGTCCATCATGAAATATTGGCATATTCTCGAAGGATTTATTACTTGCTTTATCTCTCAAGAAGTCTTTGGATCTAGATGATGAAGACAATTGATGCCTTGGAGTAGAATATCTAGACATTAAAGAAGATGATTCATGTAATGATGTAATCTTCTCCTCTAATAATTTTTCAAATTTAGATTTCATTCCCATTATGTTCTTCATGAGATAAAGGTAAGTAGGATCATTTGTCTCTTCAATCTCCAACAAGGCTTGTCTCTCAAACTCTAGGAGTCTAAATTGCTCTTCCTTTTTAGCTTATTCATCTAGGAAGGCCTTCATTTCATGTTCAAGTGTCTTAAGTCTATCACTTGTGTACATTTTAGATGATTTGAATAGTGAACTTAGTTTTGACTATCTAAACAAGTTTTTGGTATATGTTGAATTCACATGAGCATTAAGAGGTTCATCATCTTAGTCTTCATGTTGTGATTGGTTTTCTCTATAAACTTGTCTCTTAGCCCTTTCAACCCTTTGGTACAAATCCAAATATCTAGTTGAAATGGAGGGAAAAATTGGTCTATTCTCATGAGAGGGACCACCAAAAAAATTGGCATCATTGCATCTATCCATTTATTCTTTCTCATATCGGGTCATGGTATAACTTATATCCATATCTACTGACAAGGTGCTAAGGGTGTGATTAAATCACTAAGGTCATAATTGGGATCAAACCATACTTCTAGGGTATTCCTAGGTGATTGATCAAATACAAGTTATTTTACCTTTTGTCTTTGGAAAGTTTGAACTAAGGGCAATTGGTTAAAGAATACTCAAGGTTTCTTTCCTTTATCTACTTAATATCTTGTTGTAAATTACATGAAAGAAAATTTATTAGTTGATAGGATAACTATAAGAAATGTTAGTACCAAACTAGGATAGTAAAAGCACTCACTTGTTCAAAAGAGAGATGATAAGATAGAATTTTTGCAATAGGCATAAACCAACATTGTGATAGAGGTGCCCACTAATATAGGTGAATATCCTAATGCATATGGATTAGGAAGATGATTTACCCAATTTATAATTAATTGAATTTGAATGGAATTGAATACACAAGAGATTACTAAGACTTTCCAAGCATGTTATCAAAGAATCCAAAGGTTTATCTTCTCAAAAAAGATGAATTATAGCTCACCAATTTCATGTAAGATCACTCATAAAATCAAATATTACTAATTCAAGAGGTCAAAACACAACAATCTAAGGTGGAAAAAAGCTTTCAACATCAGGGTAAGGGACCTAATTTGACCTAGATTAATCAAAGAGGACCAAAAATGACAAGATAATAAATTGAGAAAGGATTCAACTCAAGAATTCAATTTTATTTTTCATTTTAATTGATCAAATTAATGCATCAATAGATTTTTATCATAAATCAGGCACATAAGACAATAGATACTTAGGGATTTAAAGAAAACATCTACAAGCAAAAGGTAAGGGACAAAACAACATTGCACATAAACAAGAATAGTGTCTTAGCATGAATCTAATCCATAGAAGAACATAAACAAGAATAGTGTCTTAGCATGAATCTAATCCATAGAATCACTATTGTGTCTATTCTCAAAATATTTTCCAATCACACGCATAATCCTAGAAAATAAAAACTAGGCTGCACTATGGTTCTTAGTAATGGTCAACTCTACAACTCTTACAATCTCAAGTGGGAAAATTCCAATCCCAACACACTAGGGTTTTGACACATTCTGAGAACAACTACTATGTATGTTTTCAAAAAAATTTCCAATCACTCACATAATCCTAGAAAATAAAAATTAGGTTGTACGATGGTTCTTAGTAATGGTCAACTCTACAACTCTTATAATCTCAAATGGAAAAATTCCAATCTTGACACACCAGGGTTTTGACACATTCTGAGAATTTAATCAATTAGAAATGATGAGGAAATCTGATAGCTTGACAAGAGGCTACACTTGTGGAGATTTCTTCCATGAGGACATTTATATAGCAAGTGTTGCTACCACTACAAAAGTGGCTACTATCGCTTGATTTTCTATCCATAGGTTTTACCCAATAAAGTGAATGTCCACTATGGTTAAGCCTCTCTAATCAAGGAAGACTTGAAAAATTAGACCACATAGGGACTTAGCTCTGATTTAAGGATTCCAAGTTTCTAATATCCCCAGAAGGTAACAAAGCATACTCCTCTAGCCTCTCCACCTCACCCAAAAATATCAAATAGATTCATTGACACTCTAATTTAAAATCACTTCAATAAGGTTTGGAAAGCCAACAATAGTCACCACCAATCCCAAGAGAGAAAGTACTAGAAAATGTCAAAGAAAAACCAAGCAAGACAATGAAATAATATCAAATCCTTCCCTACCTAAAATTAAATATATCATCAAGAAGAGCTTCACATGTAAGGTAATTGAATAAAGCCCACTCCCTCAAGATTACCACAAATAGCGTTCATAGGACCTAATTACTATATGAAATATGTATTCAAGAAGGTAAATTTAGGTCCAATTTTAGAGCACCAATCAAAATGTGAATTCTGAAAGCATGTAAAAAGCTCAAGCCAAACAAATGAGAGGTTCAATTTTTATTTCAAAGTCCAAATTTTATAAATATGTATAAGAATAAATCAGATCCAAAGAAATGCATTCTTATCACTCCACTAATCTGACAAACCAAGCAAGCACTCTAAGAAAATAATGAGCAAACCAATACAATATAGAAATGTCATATGCAAACCCTAAGGTTAGATCTCAAAATTTGATTGTTAGGAGTAATAATAAATGATAAATAAACCAAATGAAAACTCACATCATGAATTAAACCATGTGAAAATTAAATGCAAGTTAATCATTAAATGACATTTTTTAATAATTTTGATTTTTTCCCTAGTCAACAAGATTGGACCTAAATGCCATTAATTTGGACCCAAAACCATAAATATAGAAATGATACACCTATTAAAAAATAGAAACCTTTCAAAAACTGTCAAAATTTTAGAAAAATATTTTCACTTGTGTCCTAAGGACCCATTTTCCAAAACAGAAAAGTTTTTTTTAATTGAGTGTTTGAGCCCTCATATGATCTCTAAAATCAAAACACAAAGAAGCAACCCTATTTATAATTTAGAGACCTTTACCAAAATGTATAATTTTCTAAAAAATTATATAATTTTATAAAAAATTATATAACTTTCATCCAAAAGTTTATTTTCGTGCTAAATAAAGAAAAGATTATAATAAATACAAATTACCTTAGAAAACTCTGAAAGTTTAATTGTAGCTTCTTAGATATGTCTCCAACTTGCAAAAAACATGAGGACTAAAACACTAATTCATTTGTGAGATATGATCAAATCATTAAGATCTATGGTTTTCCATCTCCAAACAAATCCACACAAGGGAGCTATCTCCAAAACCAACACATAAAGTTGAGTTTCCCCATAGTTGGTGCCAAAAAATGTGTGCTAAAATATTAACACACTTCTATGAGACACTATATCCAAGATTGCTAAAGAATTTGATCTCAAATGGTGACTCATAACTCTCTATTCATGGAGTAAAAATGTTTGTAATGGAGGCCCTCATTTTGACCTAGTTTGTAACCATGTAAGTACACCATAAAATAAAAAATTCAAAAAGTAAAGGAAAGAGTGCTAGTCTCCATGATCATCAAATATGCATGCAAATGATGATGCAAGCTAATCTGAATGATAATAACAAAAAGCAATGTAATAAAGGAAATCTAATCTATGAAAGGGAATAATAATGAAAGATTAATGTATGAAAGAAAATATGACTCTAAGCTGATATGAAAATGTAAGGATGAAGCATGATCATGGAAGCCATGAATGCATGAGAGAAGAATACAAGAAGAGAGAAGTTGCAATGAAGCTCCAATGTCAAAACCCTAAGGCTCAAACCCTGATTCTCAAAATCCTCCAAATTTCTCTCCAAACCTATAGCATAAAAATACTATAGAAACTAACATCTATTAGAAATCTAATTGAAAAGCTCATTGATGAAGATCAAAGAGGGAGATTATTGCAAAGAAGGAAGATTATTGTTAAAAAAATGTTTTCAATCATTGTTTAGTCATTGATGTCAAACCTGCTATTCGTAGGAATGGCATTTTCTTATAAGTTTTGAGTACTATCACTTAGTTGATTGATGAAGAGGTTTTGATCAACAAGATGTAACAAGAGCACCTAAGGGAAAGGTTGAGTTATGATGTTGTAATGAAGTATTGATAACTTACTCAAAGATATCGAGGATGGTCACACTTAGAAACATTAGAGGAAGAAGTTGTAACAAGGTTGGCTACAAAGCTTAAACTAAGAACATTAGTAGGTGTCGAGAAAGTTAGTTGAAGTCAAGAAAATTCTAAGTTGGAGCTAAGTAATAGGAAATTATAGTATGTGCCAAGTGATCTTCAGGTGTTGAGTGAATTTTAGGTGCCGAGCATCAGAAAATCTTAGTTGGTGCCGAGTGATCTTCAGATGCTGAGCATCAAGAAAAATACATCTGATATCGAGTACCACAATATGTGCCAAGCACTAGTATTTCAATAGTGCCAAGCTAGTACATTATTTCAAATGATGAAGATTTTCCAAATCTAAGCTAACAAAGTGGTTACCTTGAATTTTTTGAATGAGTTGGAAGATAAGGATGATGAGATGGTGGCAAAAAATTCTATATAAATCATTTTTGAGAAAATTCAAGAGGATTATTCAAGAAGTTTCTAGAGGAAACAAAATATGGGTTAGATGCAATGAATCCTACCTAATCTGTATGAATTGAAATTAAAGGATGGAAGAATTGAGTGGGAAAAGAACTCCAAGAATTATGTTTAAGGATTCATAGACCAAGAATAATATGTTGCTGATGTTGCTATTACCAAAGAGCTAAATTGCAAAATTGTTAGAAGGGTGTCAAGGAGAAGACATCTAGAAGAAGGAAGAGCATAGAGGCTCTACTTCTACAAGTGGTCAAAGAAGAGATGATTGCACTAGTACATTGAGCATGGAGACTCAAGGAGACTATGCTTGAAAGGAGGCCAAGTTGTTAGAGTTGTAGAGATTGAAGGCCAAGCAATGGTATGAGCCGAGAAGTGATCTAAGATCTGCAAGTTAAGTTGTATGTTGTAGTCAGGTCAAAGATTTTCTAATACTCCCTAGCAATTGTATTAGATATGAAAAATCCTATGGACTTAGGTTGGTTTAATAGCCATTTGTAAATCCTTTAATAGGGTGGCATTCCAAGTGAATGTTCTAAAGTCCTCTAACAAGGTCACATTTAATAGTGTGTTGTAAGCCTTTAATAGGGCAGGCCTTTTATAGGGAATCACTTCAAAAGAGTGAGAATTGAATAGCATGTTACTAGTGGTTTTTCCCAAATTGAGTTTCCACATAAATCACTATGTTATGTGATGATTTCTTATGTGTTATGCTTGCATGTTGATTTATAGTAACTTGCTAGTTAGAAAAGTTAAAGCTTGGATGAATAAATAGCTGAATGGGCTTACTATACTTAGTGAAAAGTTTGAATAGGACATTTGGACCTTGAATAATTGATTCACCCACCCACCCCCCTAGTTATTCTAAAGCATTTCTTACAAAATCTATTCAAATGAGAAGAAGATGGCTCCTTATATACTAAATTGTGGAGGTGGTAAGCTTCTCACAACCAATATGGAATAATAAGGATTGATCCATGTGAGACAAAATTACACCAATGAGAAAAGAGGAGTGTTTTACAAGAAAGTGGAAAGAGAAAATTAAGAAATTTCACTTAGAAATATGTGCATTTAACTGTAGATAAAAAATATTTATTTATTTATTTATATTTAATTTATTCTCTTTTTCATTGTAAAGAGAGATTTAAGTGGGGATTTTATTAATTTTATTAAAAGAGTGATTTTCTTTTAATTATAAGAGGATTATTTTATTTAATTAAAAGAGAATATTTCTTTTAATTAAATAAGAGTTAGAATAAGGTGATCGGACCTTGGGAAATATTGAAATAATTAAATTAATTGCAATTTGATCAAGAATAATTATTTGAATTGATTCAACAAAATATTACAATGCATTGATTCATGAAATTGATAAATTGATTTAGGAAACTGATAAATTGAAGAATTCATGCCCATAGCCTATGTGACCATTTTAGAGTACATACAAAAACAACAAACTCTCAATAACAAAAACAATGTCAATACTTCTTCATTTTGGGGAGGTTTGCATGTGTTGCATTGAGTAAATTAAGTTTAATTCTTATTTTTGTTTAAATACATTTGGATGCCTTGTATATGTCTTTCATATTTGAGGTTTGCATAGATATGTAGGAATAAAATTAGTCTCCTTTATTTATTTCCTTTGTTACATTTTATGCAATACACATAGTAAACAAATTTAATGTAGTTTTTAGGTTCCTTTCTACTTTATTTCTCAACTCTTGCCAGATACCATTTGAACTTTTAAAAAGTTTCTGATTTATCCTTTGAATATATAACTATCATCATCTTAGAATAATTATAAAGAAACAAAATAAAGTACTTATCTCCAATGTAGCTTTGTATGCCAACAAGGCTTCTTCAAAATGATAGTTGTTTCTTTTAAAACTTTTCTTTCCCATATTTCCAATTTGACTATTCTTGCACATGCTCATATAAAGTTTATTTAGGCCTAGAATGCTTCTATCCCTTTTGTTCTTTCTTATGTTGACCAAGTTATTAAAATTCACATGACACAACCTTTTATGCCTATAACAAAATTTATTTTACTTGAGCTATAAAACATGAACTTATAGTTAGATCTAGGTATAATAGATTACTTCTTTTTTGATTATTGGTCCCAACTAAATTTCTATTTCCATCCAACAATTTGGCTTTCCTGTTCATGAATTTTACCTTGAATTGAATGTTATTCAATTGTGAAACACCAAGTATATTATGCTTTAGTCATTCAACCCAATAAGAATTGTCACATTTGAGATCATTAGTTAGTGCAATACAACCTTTTTCCTTCATACAAAGGTTCATCACTTCCAAATCTGATACTCCCACCATCATAGTGTTCTAAGTGCTTAAATTTAGATTTATCATTAGTCATGTGGTGAGAACAACCACTGTCAATAATTCATGTATCATTCTTATTAACATAGGAGATAAGGGCCATCTTATTATTTTCATCATTTGATTCAACCTTAACATCAATGTAAAATATTTCATCTTGTTTGCTTCTATCAAAATCTTTAGCCATTCAACAAGATTTATTACCTTTGTCCTTGTAGTATATGTATCTTTTGAAATCCTTCTTTCCTTTGTACTTGTCATGCTTTTTTTTTTTCCCTTCTCTATTTGGACACCTTACAACACTGTGACCAACTTCTTCACAAGAAAAGGATATCAAAGGAATTTTGCCTTTGCACTTCATTTTCCTGTGCAAAATATTCTTGCAAGAAATGCTTCAATGACTTCAAGATCATCATAAAAAACATCTTCATCTTTGTTATTGGACTTATTTCTTTTAAACTTTATAGTTTTCATCTTAAGTAATAACTTGGATTAGAATGTAGACTCAAGGTTACTAGAGTTAGGAACATAATTATCAAAATTATCTAGCTCAAATGTTGTCAACCTTCCCACTAGTGCATCCAAGGTTATATAATTCTTAGGATCACATCTCATTTCTTGAATGGCTAACACTCTAATTTCATAAACAAGAAGAAGTGTTTTAAGTACATTTCTTACCACTAGTACATCATTGATTTTCCCACCTAAGGCTCTAATTTTACTCACAATAGCTTTGATTCTTTTACTATATTGTGTAATGTTCTCATCTTCTTTCATCTTCATCAAATCAACCTAACCTCTAATAATTTTGTTAGGAATTAGGTGTCTTAACCTTGGATAATTCTTATTCTTATTACTTGTTTTGTAAATTTATTTTTTGAAAATATTGTAATTAAGTGTGAGTGTACATGTATAGTTGGCACGTTGATGTGTCACTCGACATGTGTGTGTTGACATCTTGAATTGTGTGTAAGGAAATCATGGTTAAAACTATTATGAAAAATTCCTATGATGTGTAAGAGAGCCTCTAGAAGATTTGATGATGTGTAAAGATATGAAAACATGTGGCAATTGATCATTCAGTATTGTACACTTGAGTCTCCATCTAGTGAATAGGGTTCAAGGCATCACCATAAAAAAATTTTTGGGTGCCTAATTTTTTAGAGAATGGTAAAACCTTAATATGATTGTTCTTTGGAAGTTTCCCTAAAATGGAAAGTGCATGATATAATATTTTTTAGGGTTGTAGATTGGATAGAGTGAAAAGTGTATTGTTTGTTGCTACTAGATTTTTTTTTCATGTCCTAAAAGAACTTGTATTGCAAGTGTGTTGTAATCTTTTGGTTTTAGATAATACATTGTGCAAGTTTTGGAGGGGTGGGGTTGTTTTACTTAAAGATTTTTCCCCACCACCATATCTTTGTGTGTATTTGTTTTCTTTCTCTATCTATTTTCTATATTCATGGTTGACTATTATATTATTGTTTACATAATATCAAATCTATAATTGTAAGGGTTTAATAGGAATTGGCACAATTCTTTCCTTAAGGGATTAGTGTAGGAAGTTGTTTCCACAATTGAGTTTCCTTACAAGTGGTATCAGAGCTTGATCAAATTTTGATAGAATTGATGGGTAGGGTTTTTTGAGCTAATCTCAAGTTGAGTGAGAGTTTTGTGCAGAGCATTCTAAATCTATTTAAAGATCAAGATGACTAGTACATCATACAAAAAAATAGAAGTGGGGAAATTTAATGGTAGTAATTTGGAGTTGCGAAAACTCAAGATGGAAGACTTGCTTGAAGATCATGATCTATGAGAGGTAGCTTCACTTGATGTGAGACCCACAAAAATATCTCAAGTATATTGGGATCTCAAGGATTGGAAAGCTAAGGGTCTCATTAGACTCTATGTATCTGATTCAATTCTCTTGAATGTTCTTGATGAGAAGACTACAAATAGTTTATGGACATGGCTTGGGTCTATGCATGAGGCCAAATCTCTAGTGAACAAGTTGTGCCTAAGGAAGAAGTTATATTCTCTAAGAATTGAGGAAGGAGGATCTATTATAGATCATCTAAATGATTTTAATTTACTAATTACATAGTTGACATCATTTGGTGTCAAGATAGAGGAGGAGGATCAATATATGACTATGTTATGTTCCTTGCCATATTCATGGGACCATCTTGTGATGGCTCTTGGAAGTACTTTAGTCACTTTAATAATGGATTATGTGGTGTCTTCACTATTATGTGAGGAGACATAGATAAAGTCTTTAGATTCAACTAAGGAAGCTCTTGCTATTCACAAGAGATCTAATGAAAGAGGGAAGGAGAATGATAAAAATTCTAGAAAGAGTAGATCCAAATCCCATGGAAAATCAAAGACTCCTAAAATGTCCAAGGAAAAATGTGAGAACTATGATAAGATTGGGAGCTTCCATAAAGACTATAAAGAACCAAAGAAGAAGAAGAAGGCCCTAGATTTAGGTTCAAAAAAATCTCAAGAAGATGGCGATGCTTTGATTGCAGCCTTGGTAGCACATGCATTTGATGATGTGTGGTTGATAGAATCAGGTGCTTCTTTCCACACGACCACTCATCAAAACTAGTTCTCAAAGTATGAATTTTTTTGATGGTGGAAAGCTATACTTGAATGATTAATTCTCAACTAAAGATAGTTGGATGAGCATGGGTCACTATCAGATTCCCTGATAGATTAGTAAAGGGGATGAATAGGGTATTGCACATCCCTAGTTTGGCATGAAACCTATTATCTATAAGTATGATAAATGGTGTAGGTGTGCAAGTTATTTTTTATAAAGATGGATACAAGATGATGAGAGGAGATATGGTGCTTGCTAAGGTTATTAGGAGAGGTACTTTGTTTTAGCTTGATGTATGTATTTCTCAGTGCAATATGTCTTCTATTTCAAAGAAGAGAGTAGCTATCACTTCATCCCCACCATCTGAACCAATAGTAAAGAAGAATATGTATATTGGTTTTGATGGCAGTGCAACATGTGTACCTAAGGGTGTAAACACATTGGAAGGGAAGCTTCTTGCAAAAAGGATAATGTTGTGGCATATGAGATTTGGCCACATTAGTGAGAAGGGTCTCAAAACCCTAAAAAGCAAGAACCTCATTGAGGGGTTAAATATTGTAATCTCAAGTTTGAATTCTATGAACAATGTGTCTATGGTAAACAAAATCATGTTCAATTTTACTGTAGTTCTCACAAATCTTCTAATGTTTTGGATCTTATTCAGTCTAATGTATTTGGTCCTGTAAAAGTTCCTTCAATCTCCAAGTTTGTATTTTTTGTATCTTGCATAGATGATTATAGTTGAAGGACATGGATTTATTTCTTGAAAAGTAATACACAAGTCTTTAATCAGTTCAAGGAATTTAAATCTCTTGTAGAGAATTAGACTAGTAAGAAGATTAAGTGTGTGAGAATTGACAATGGTGATGAGTTTTGCTTAGTAGAATTCAAATAGTTCTATAAAGAGTGAGGTATCAAGAGGCATAAGAAAACTCCTTATACCCCACAACAAAATGTAGTTGTATAAAGAATAAACATGACACTAATAGAGAAGGCTAGGAGTATACTCGATGGAGCTTGTATTGAACAAAGGTTTTGGGTTAAAGTTGTGGCCACTGCTTGCTATCTAGTTAACAAATCTCCTGCATCCACCCTTGTTAGTAAGTGACCCATGGAGGTGTGATTTGATAAGAAGCCTTCAATTAGAAATCTTTGTGTTTTTGGTTGTGAAGCTTATGCACATGTTCCAAAGGAGAAAAGATCTAAGTTGAAAAATAAAGTTGTCAAATGTATTTTCATTAGATCTAGCTTTGGTGTGAAAGGGTACAAGTTTTGGGACCCTATGACTAGTAAGGTGTTGTATAGAAAAATATTATTTTTATAGAGCTAACATCTACTCCTATTGTGATACATATAGACGAAAAAGAAAATAAGGAAGATATTGTTCAGTTGCCTCCTACCCCTGAGAAGACTGACCTGAAAGACCATGTTGGTTCTAATGATGAGGAGAGCTCTAGAAGCTCCAATAGTTTAAAATAAGAGGAAGAAATACCATAACCATAGCCCTTGAAGAGATCCACGAGAGTAAGAAAGTAGCTAGAAAGGTTTGGTTGTTCTATGTTAGATTCCAGTTGTGCCTTCACTTTGATTATTAACAATGATGAGCCCAGACCTTTGAAAGAGGCTTTGGATATGGAAGATGCAGGTTCCTAGATTGAGGCCATGGATGATGAGATGACTTCATTGGATAAAAAAATTGGGACCTTGTACCTTTTCCTAAAGGATGGAAACCTATTGGTAGCAAATGGGTGTTCAAGAAGAAATTATGTGCAAATGGTAGTGTTGAAAGGTACAAAGCTAGATTGGTTGTGAAGGGGTACTCACAAGTAGAGGGAATAAATTATGCTGAAATATTCTCTCCTGTTGCAAAGTTACAATCCATTATAATTTTTTTATCTCTTGTTGCATCATATGATTTAGAGGTAGAATAGATGGATGTGAAGACAACTTTCCTTCATGGTCATTTGGAGGAAGAGACTTATATGTCATAGCTTGAGCACTATATTGTTAAAGGTAAAGAATATTTCATTTTTAGATTAAAGAAGTCTCTATATGGTTTGAAACAATCTCCTAGGATGTGGTACCTTAATATTTATGCCTTTGTGTTGTAAATTGGATTTGTAAAATCATAATTAGATCATTGTGTTTATTTTAGATTTGAAAATGATCATCTTCTTATTGTTGCATTATATGTTGATGATAAATTGTTGTTTTGGAAAGGTAAGGGTATGATTTATGATTTTAAATCTTAGTTGTTAGCACAATTTGAGATGAAAGATCTTGGGGTAGAAAGGTGCATCTTGGTTATTGAAATTAGTAGAGAGAGGTTTAACCAAAAATTTTGGTTGAGTCAGAGTAAGTATGTGAAGTTTGTGTTGGACAGGTTCAATATGGTAGATTGTAAACCATTGTGTGTTTCTATTTCTATGGGAATAAAGTTATTTGTAGATGATTTTTCAAAATCTCCTAGTGAGGTGGACATGAGTAGAGTACCTTATGCTAGTGTAGTTGCTAGCATTATGTATGCTATGGTCTATACTAGACCAGACATTGCCCAAGCAGTTGGAGTTTTGATATGTTTTAAGGCTAATCCTAGATGGGTAAATTGGAATGCAATTAAGCAAGTATCTAGATATTTGATAGGTACATCAGATTACTCGACGTGTTATCATGGTAATTCTTTAGGAGCTCCACATTTAGCTTGTATTTGTGGTATTGTGGATTCAAATTGGGTAGGTGATATTGATAGCATGACATCCACTGGTGCTTATGTGTTCACTATATTTGGTGGTGTTATCAATTGGATGAGTAAGCAAAAACCTATGGTTGCTTTTCCCATTATAGCAGCTAAGTATATGGTTACTACTTATGCTTGTAAGGAAGCCATTTGGATTAGAAGATTGTGTTATGATATTGGTGTTGATGCAAGATAGATTACTATTTGGTGTGATAGTCAAAGTGTTATTTACCTTGCAAAGAATCCAACTTTCCATGCTAGAACAAAGCACATTGATGTGTGGTTTCACTTTGTGAGAGATATGGTGGAAGATGGAAATGTAAATTCAGAGAAGGTAGATACTATAAAGAATGTTGTAGAAGCATTGATGAAAGCAATGGGCATAGAGAATTTTAGATGGTGTTCAGAGTCTATAGGCCTTTTAGACTATAGTATTTAGTTCCTGTTATGTTCCTATTGCTCTTACAAAGTGTTCATCAAGTGGGAGAATTCTAGAAATAAGGTATCTCAACCTTGGATAGTTCCTATTCTTATTATTTGTTTCATAAATATATTTTTTGCAAATAATTTAATTAAGTGTGAGTGTACATTTCTAGTTGGCATTTTGACATGTCACTCCACCTGTATGTGTCGATATCTTGAATTGTGTGTAAGGAGATCATGGCTGAAATGGTTATGATGGATTCCTATGATGTGTAAGAGCTATCTCTAGAAGATTTGATGATGGGTGAATACCTAAAGACATGTGGTAATTTTTCATTGAGTATTGTACACTTGAGTCTCCATCTAGCATGGGTTTTGTGGCATCACCCAAAAAAAATTTGGGTTCCTACTTTTTTAGAGAATGGTAAAGCCCTTACATGATTGTTCTTTGGAAGTTTCCCTAAAATGGGAAGTGCATGATATAAGAATTTTTAGGGTTGCAAATTAGATAGAGTGAAAAGTATATTATTGGTTGTGTAGGTTTTGGAGGGGTGGGGTTGTTTTACCAAAAGGTTTTTCCCCATCGGTATGTCTTTGTGTTTATGTCTTCTCTTTCTCTATCTATTTTCTATATTCATGGTTGACTATAATATTATTGTATTATTATAGGATACTATTTTCACAATACTTTCTTTAAGGTACTAGTATAGGATCCTATTTTTGCAATTAATATGAATTTGTAAATACTTTCTTTAAGGTATTAGTATAGGATACTATTTTTGCACCTGAGTTTCCTTACAACATTATTCCTTACATCCGTCACATTATCATCACCTTCATAGATATCCCTCAGCTTGTTCCAAATTTCATGAACAATACCACAGTCTATGACTTCATCAAATTGAGCATAATTGACAAAGGAAGAAATATCAATCATCATTATGTTATGGTTCTTCTTTTCCACAATCTAATTCATAGCCAATAGTTCTAGTTGGTGCCACATATTTTTTCTCCAATATTTAAGCCTATGTCACCAATGGTTTCCAAATAGAGCTTCATAAGTTCTTGCCATGCTTGGAAGCTATCTCTATTCAGCTTAGAAATCTCCCTTTTGTAAGGCATATTTATCTTTAGCTTAGCTCCTTAAAACCTTCTCTGGAAGCACCAAAAGCTTTAATACTAATTGTCAAAAATATAAGAGGAGTAACTAAGAGGGGAGGGGTGGATAAGTTACCAAAAAAAAAAATCCAAGATCCCTCAAGATGCCAAAACAATTCAAAACCAAACTTTGTTGAAACTAAAATACTGTTGTAACTTAGTTAACACATGAACACTTGACACTAAGAATTACTAGCAGTTAGGAAATACAAAAATAATTGCTTCTTAAAATGTTTGGTTTGATTAAACTGAATTAACTTAGTTGTAGAATCATAAAGAAAATAACATGAACACAAGAGACACTAGATTTAACATAGAAACCTAATTTGGGAAAAACCACCAATTGCAATTAGTTACTATTTTGTACTCTTTTGAAGTGATCCTTATTAGGAGCCAACCATATTAAAGGTTACAAAACACACTATTAGGTGTGACCCTATTAAAGGATTTAGTTTACCCTATTAGGAGTGAACTTGTTACATGTCTTTAGACATTTCAATCAGAAATACGACCTTGTTAGAGTATTTGGAAAATAGTTGTTAAGCTAACTCTGTTAGGAGATTTCATTTCTACTATAATTATTAGAGAGTAACAATGATCTGATTTGATTGCTGATACAATTGTATTTTTTGATTTTAGATCTGTATTCTAGCTTGAATATTTGATCCTCCTTTATTAAAATGTTCTTTATAGCTTAGTTAACTCTGATACTTTGATATCCTTCAATTCACTTCCTTATTTTATTTTTTGAATCCCATGCTTCTTTCCCTATTCAATCCTAAACTTGACCTTATATTTAAATATATTTTACCTTGTCAACTAGGCTTGAATATAATTTCAAACAAATAAAATTCATCCTATGATTTGACTAGAACTGACCAGAAATAATGTTAGATTAAATATATCGATGAAGGAAAATCCTTCATTAGCCAACCCAACTTAGTCAACACTATCTCATAAATAAATTTCCTTCAAGAACCCCTTGAGAACTGAGTGAGTTTGATTAATGCTCATTCTATTGCAACTTTTCTTTGGTAACCAAGTGAGTTCAATTAACACTATCTCCATGTAGAATTTTTTTAGGGAGTCGAGTGATCTCAACATAAATTGATTACTTTGTATATACTTGACATTTGTGTAACATCAAAGACAACATATAATTGAATGATTGTATCCAACACACACACACACACACACATATGTATGTATACATATATTTTTATGTATACATATATATAATACATATAAATAAATAAATAAATAAATATATATATATATACACATGCATGTGCATGTGTGTGTGTGTGTGTGTGTGTGTGTGTGTGTATGTATACAAACACCTACACTCACTTTTAGATAATTAATATTTTGTGGTTTTAAATATACTCATAGAAACACATATGGGTAATGTTTGTCAATATGTATACTTACAAATCAGAACTCATTGGTCATTAAATTAAAATCAAGTATTAAAATCTTTAAGTTTTCTTCATGCAAGACTAAGGTCTAATATGTGCATAAAAGAATTTAATATTGGTTATCACTAATATAGAGAACTAGGAGCAAATGAGGAAGTTTACTCTAAATGTAAAAGGTAAATTCTTGGTCCATAAATGAGAAACAATATGAAGAATTCTATATTTCTATCTAGATAACCATATCATTATGTTAATAAAATAGGATTGTGATTTAAATCTATTTTTATTAATATATGTTTAGGTTTCCTGTCATAATCTAATACTATTATCGTTAATTTTTTGTTGCCTTAATAATTACTTACCTTGGGATAATTAAGACATAATATCATTCGATAATAAGTGGTATAAAGAATGCATGCATTTTTAGGGTTTAGGTGGTATCGACCATTTAATATTATATTTTTAACTTTCTTATCTAAACTTCAATAGTAATTTTCACTTTGTATCCTCTTTATTCTAAAAAATTGCTAACAAATTGATCTTAGTTGGTTGTGAAAGAATACTTGATTGTTGGAAAAATGGGTCATTAGAAAACAAAAAATCATTGACACAAAATTGGTTTGAGTATTTTAGGGAAATACACAATAGGGTCTCTTTGATATTCAACTATAAATAATATTGTATATTGATAGGAATGATTTTATCTTATCTTTTTTATAATGTAAAATACTAATGTAAAAAAATAATTTTCAAATGAATAATATGACATGAATGTATTAGAAACCTCATGTATGATATTTATAACCACTAGTCTAAAGAGGATAATTTGTATGTACTCATGAGTTTATGTTAGAAGTTGTAATCTTTCCTTGGTGTGTTTATAAACCAAGGTTAGACCTCCTTTCTTATTGTTATAATATATTAGGATATAAGCCAAGGTATCCTAATATATTTCTTTTTTGTCCTTTTTCCACTACATCTTATTTTGTCATCTAGTGGAATATGTGAGGACAAATATATATTGTAATTTGTAATTTAGATTATTCCTCCTTAAGAGGAATCTCACACTTGGCCTCACACACATATGAATGGTGGCATTCATAGACATGGGAGTTACATTCTAACTCCTCTCTCTCATCTCTATTTAAGAGATGACCCTTCTCTCTCATTTCTTAAGGAGGTTTCTTCCTCTTCTCAATTATTGTATGAGTGATTGCTCTCTCTCTCTCTCTCTCTCTCTCTCTCTGTTCCTTCCTTCTTGGGCTTTCCATGCCTCATTCATAATGTCACAAGGGGTTTTCTTTGCTTTCCCCTTTCCAAATATCTTGTCTCATGGTGTTGGATCTTGAAGCTTTCTCTCTCCTATTTTATGGTAATATCTTTTCATGCATTAACTCACTTAGATTCTTTCCTAGTTTTTGCTTATTTCCATATTTCATTTTCCATTTCTAACAGTTTAGTAATGAAGAAATCCTAAGTTATACTGGGGGTTTTCTTTCTTCACTATTTTTTCAATAGTGTCTCCATTTAAATAGGAGGCAATGAAAAAAAAAGGTCATGTATAATTTTTTTAAATTTAAACATGATAAAAAATTTGTTCTTCATTAATAAGGCTTTGAAAAGTTCTAATAGCTTGAATATACTATTTAATGATCTATATTCTTATCATATTCCTAAAGTAAGAAATAATATAGGAAATTTATATAAATTATTTGATTGTGTGATAGTAAAATGTATACACATGAACAAAATGAATCTATATTAGAATATGTAGGAATCTAGAAATAAGGATTGCCTTCAAAAATATACAACTAGCATCATCATATATTAGAAATAATAGTTATTGATCCATCCAAAGGATGAAAAAATTCTAACCAAATAAAATATTTGATTATAATATAAACATTTTCTTCAATTGTAATATTAATTCATTAGCTTGGGATGTTAAACCAAATTGTATTTTTTAAGCCATGTTTTGAGTAATATTATCACAAGTGTTTTTCTTTTCTTTAAAAAAAAAATCTAATGAATATATATATATATATATATATGTATGTATGTATGTATGTATCTTTCCATAGTCAACCCCAAAAAATTATATATATATATATATAAATTTTTGGGGTTGACTATGGAAAGATACATATAATATGTTAATATAAGATAAATAATGCTGGTTGAAATCATCATGGAGGAAAGAACCAATAAGAAAACCTACAATCTTTACCATTACAATAGAGAAAGAGAGAGGAAATATATCACATGAGTGAAAGAATAACCCTTATAATTATTGGTTTATAATAATAAACTACTTACACATATCATGGGAGAAATAAATACATGATAATAAAAATGCCTCAAAATAAATTTATATTTGATTACTTATAGATGTACATCTCAAGAATATAAACCCATAGAGGAGGGTTGAAGACAAACATCTCAAAACTATAGAATAAGAAAACACTAATAAATAATAAATTGACATTACATAGAAAGTTGACTGTATATAACTAAAGAGTCTATAAGAAAGAAATGAAAGATCATTTTCAAATTTAAAATACAATGCTTACAAAATGGGATTGATGCAAGGGGATCCCCTTAATACCATAAACTTATAACTAAAACAAAGAAACAACAGAAAATGTGAGAAACAAAATATGGACTTCTAATTATCACTGCAAATGCAAAATTAGAGAATTATCAATTACAATATGCTAACCCTAATGGATGCTTTCATTATAGTAATCTACAAGACAATTTTGTGAACTATCACCCAAAGCTATCCTAGAAAATGTGTAAGCCTTTCTTAAATAGGCAATTTAATGCCACCCTAGAAGGTTCTAGATGTTCAAACTTAATATCTAGGGCCAATAGACCCTAACAATACACATAGACTTGGCCAAATACATATTTGACAAATTATTTTAGAAATTGTAGTAGCCCAACTTTCGAAGGCCATAACTCACGAACCATTGTTCTTATTGGCTATTATAAAAGCTTTTTAAAAATGTCAGCTCCTAATCTATAGGCTTGGAATGGCACTAGCACCCTTCTATCTTGTTTTTAGACCTCATCGAGGCACTCTAAGGCCTCCAATGGTGAGCTTGAAGATTTTTTTACAAATTTTTCCATAAAAAATCTGCAATAACTTCTTTGATACTTAAGCTAGAGCAATGAGATTTTTATGGTAGGCTTATATCTCTAAAATGAACCTTCCTATAGAAAATGAGAAAATTCTAAACTTGTATGAAAAACTTACTAAAAATAGCAATTTCTCATAAATAGTAACTGCCTTGTCTACTAGTCCTAAATAGAAAAGGCTAAAAATAAAATATTTTTAGGTGATGCAAGATTCCCCTTATACCCCAGATGTTCCTACATCAGACACCCAGGGTAATTTGAGAAGTGACCCTATCATGTCTTAGGTTTTTAGAGGAAAACCAAGATGGTTGACCTCCTCCTTTGCTAGCCATGATGAATCCTCAACCAGTCTCCCTTTCCATTTGACCAGATATTCCTCATGAGTTTTGTTTCTGGTACTTTTTCCAATATGACTGTCTAGTATCTGCTCAATCTCCTTAGTAGCCAAACTAGCTATTGGAATGCTCCACTATGCCTCTGCAACTTCATCTCCCTCACCTCCTTCATAATTCTCTATCAAATCTAAAATATTAAATACTAGTGAAATATTTAATTTAGCAAACAACTCCACCTCATACGCATTTCTAGAATCATGCCTCTTCACTATCTTGCACGGTCTAAACTTCTTCATCTTCAACTTATTATATGTACCTAATAGAAAATGCTCCTTTCTCAAATGAACCATGACTTCATCTCCAATCTAAAATTCCTTATATCTCCTTTTCACATCTGCCTTAGTTTTGTATTGTATATTCATCTTTATGATGTGCTTCCTCACCTCCTCATGGATGTGCCTCAAGTGTTTAGCAAAATCTTCTGCTTTGGCACTACTTATATCTCCCTTATCTAACTTCCTCAATTCAAAAACATTTTTGAGACTACTCCCATATATAATCTAGAATGGTGATTTACCAGTACTCCTATTGATAGAATTATTACATGTAAATTTTTCCTATGGTAAAATCATATCCCATCCTTTTGTTTTATGTCCAACCAAGCATCTCAACAAGTTTCCTAAACTACAATTCACATCTTCTATCTATTTATCAATCTGTGGATGATGCGATAAACTAAACATCAAATCTATCTTCAAATTCTTCCACAATCAATGCAAGAAATACCCAACAAATTTGGTATCTCAATCTAAAACTATGCACTTTGACATACCATGTAATCTCACCACTTCTCTAAAAAATAACTCTTCTACATGAACAACATCACTAGTCTTCTTGCAAGGAATAAAATGTGCCATCTTTGAAAACATGTCAACCACCACAAAAATAGAATCATGCCTACATTGTGTCCTTAGTAATCCAAAAACAAAATCCATGCTAACATCCTCCCATGGCTTCTCTAGTACAAGTAATGGCTAATATAGCCCTATATTCTACTTCACTCCTTTTGCCATGTGACATACTTGACAACTTTGTACAAACTTCATCACATCTTGGTTTAACTATGGCCAATAATAATTTGTAGCAACCAAAGCTATACTTTGATCTTTTCCAAAATGTAAATAGCCAATTCTCTGGTATGCTTCTCCTTGATGAGGCTCTCTCTCATTGAACTTCTTGGAAAGCACAACTAGCTTCCTTTAAACAACATATTATCTTGGATCATAAAATCCAACCACTTTGTCCTATCAAGTGTAATAGGTTCTATACAAGCCTTCCATGCTTCTCCAAAATTAGGATCATCTAGATACAATGTGCTAAGTTAATTGAACCCAACCAACTCTATCTAAATTTCTACTAGAAAAATTTGTCTTCTACTAAGAGCATCTACAACTTTGTTAGAATTTTAACTTTTGTGTTTCAAAACAAATGTATAACTCTACAAAAGCTCAACCCACTTTAATTGCCTTTGGTTAAATTTTCCTTGACTTCAAATATTGCAAAGCTTGATGATCTGTATAAAAAAAAACTCCTTGGGAAGAAGATAGTATATCCACTTCTTCAATGCTTGAACTATAGCATAAAATTCCTAATCATAAACAGAATATTTTATTTTTTCATCATTCAATGTCTCACTAAAATAAGAAATTGGTCTACCTTCTTGGCTCAAAATAGCTCCTATTATAGTACCACTAGCATCAAGTCTACATGAAATACCCTATTAAAATTAGGAAGTGCTAAAATAGGTTGCTCAGTAACTTTTTGTTTCAATAGATTGAAAATCTTATCTACTCCTATAGTCCACTTAAACTCTTTCCTATCTCCTCTCATTATTTCTGTCAAGGGTCTACAAATATTGCTAAAACTTTTTATGAACTTTTTGTAAAATGTAGCCAGTCCATGAAAAGATCTTGCCTCTGTCGCACTCCTTGGAGTAAGCCATTCAAGGATAGCCTTCACTTTCTCTGGGTCCATTTTTAGACCTTCTCTTAAGACTACAAATCCCAAGTACACCAACTCCTTCACAAAATTGCACTCTTTTTAGGTTTATCAACAACATTTCTTCCCTCAACTTTTCAAACACCTTGCTAATATTGATCAAATGCTCCTCCAATGTCTTACTAAAGATCAATATATCATCTAGGTAAACAATGAAAAACTTACTTAGAAACTCCTTCAATACCTCATTGATGAGTCTCATGAAAATGCTCAGTAAATTGGTTGGCCAAAAAGGCATGACTAACCACTCATATAGTTATTCCCTTGTCTTGAAAGTAGTCTTCCACTCATCACCTTCTCTGATATGAATATGATGATACCCACTCTTCAAATCTATCTTTGTGAAATACCAAGATCAACTCAAATAGTCCATAATATTGTCCACCCTTGGCAAAGGAAATCTATACTTGATGGTGATCTTGTTGATAGCATGAGAATCTATGCACATCCTCCATTCTTCATTCTTCTTTGGTGCTAACACTACTAGTACAACATATGGACTTAGACTATCTTGAATCAACCCCTTCTGCAACAACTCATGAACTTTCCTATTCAAATCTTCACTATTTATTGGTGTCATTCAAGGCACTACCTTGTTTGGAAAATTGGCTACTGGAGCCAAATCTATTTGGTGACTGACCTTG
This sequence comes from Cupressus sempervirens, assembly GCA_028749045.1. Classification (NCBI taxonomy): domain Eukaryota; kingdom Viridiplantae; phylum Streptophyta; class Pinopsida; order Cupressales; family Cupressaceae; genus Cupressus; species Cupressus sempervirens. The sequence continues at coordinate 276,649,056 of CM053791.1, forward strand.
CTCATTAGGGGAAATCCATCAGTTATATTATCTAATACAATATCACAAAACTCTTTCAAAATATCTACAACTTTTGTAGGTACCTCCTCTAATTCTTCTTTACTATCTTTAATAATTATAGAAAAACACATATGCTCATACTTCATACCTTTAAGAAACTCTTTTCCATCAACAAAACATTATCTAGTTGCACTTTGTACCTTTTCTTCTTTATCCTTCAATGGCTTCAACTTATGTTTCTCTCCATCCTTAGTTAGAGTGTAGGTATTTTCTCACCCATCATGTACAAGATGCCTATCAAACTGCCATGGCCTACCCAACAACATATGACATATTTCCATAGGTATGATATCACATAGTACCTCATCCTAGTAGCTCCCAATCTTGAACATCATTTAGCATTGCTCATTGACTATAACCTTGTGGTCATCTTGCACCCAAGCAATATGGTATGGATGTGGGTCTTTCTATCTCTTCAACGTCAATTTTGTGACCATCATTTTAGACACTAAATTGTCAATACTTCCACCATCAATGATCACAATACAACACTTATCTTCACATCTAAACCTTGTTTGAAACAAACTCCTTTGATCAAGTTCATTGTCACCACTCAACAGGACTCTTCTATTAACTAGGACTTCTCTTTCAGCATCTTTAGAATGTGAGGATCTAGCATCTTCATCAACATGTGAAAATATTTCTTGACCTTCTATTATTCAATATATTCTTCCCTGGCATTGGGTACATTCAAATGCTCTATGCCCTTCTTCTTCCACAAAAGTCTCCTCTTCTAGATCCTTTTCCTCTACCTCTTCCTTTCTTTTTTCTATTGTTCTAATCATGGAAATGATTGGAATTGTTTCCCCTTTGGTTCTGGATACTACTTCTAGCCTCATCCTTATTCTTTTGATCATCATTATGAAATCCATAAGTTTTTCTGCCAGATCTTCCACCATGACCTCTTCCAATATTCTTATTGATAATCTTCTTGCTTAGTTTCTCCTCAACTCTTAGGGAGAATTAGTATGCCTCCTCAATTATACTCATTCCAACTAGACTTGGCTCATCCTAAATGCTTCACATTAACTCATTAAGATTATGAGAGACTTTCTCCTTATCAGGTCCTACATGGCCAGTTCAAATGAGAACTCAGTAGAACTCCTCATAAAACTCTTGATTAGATTTTCCCACTTACTTCATTCCTTACATATTCCTTAACAAATCAAGTTCATAAAATCCATAGGAATGAATTTTCACTTCATTTTATCTATCATATGATCCCATCTAGTGATTTTGTCCTTTTCCTTTCGATTTTTCTCCAACTAAACCTCTTGCCACTAGATCTTTGCATGTCCCTTCAATTTTTCCTTTGCAAACTTGACACTATCTTCATACTCAAAGTACTCCTCTAGTCCATTGATCCATTTGATCAGCTCTTCTAGGTTAAGATTTCCTAAAAATGTGGGAACCTCAAACTTAGGTCTTTTTTCCAATCTTGGAGATGGCCCTAAACACGCTCTCTTCCTCTAGGTTTAGAACTACCTCTACTTCGAAATTTTCTTCTACTTCATCCTCATCCTTACTTTAATCTCCTACAAGAAGATTTATTCCTCTTTGCATTTGTTCTTCCAACACTTGCATTTTCCTTTAGAGGGCTCAAAAACCCTCAGGTGTAACACCTACAACTCTTCTACCAAACTCTCTTCATAGATGTATTTTTGCACTTCTAATAAAACCCTAGTTCAAACTACCTAAAAATCAACAATTTTTCTACATGCTCAGCCCAAATCATGGTCCTAGTGCAAACTACCTCACAATCTGTAATCTATCCACATACTCAAGAACTCTATCTCTGATACCACTTGATGTATGGGACTCCTCTTAATATTATAAACTCATAACAAAAACAAACAAAAAATAGTAAATGTGAGAAACAAAATATGGACTTCTTATTGTCACCACAAATATGGAATAAAAAAATTCTCAATTACAATATGCTAGCCCAAATCGGTGCCTTCATTATAGTAATTTGCAAGATAGTGTTGCAAACTATCACCTAGAGCTATCCTAGACAATGTTCATGCATTTCTTAAATAGGTAGTTTTATGCCACCTGAGAATGTTCTAGATGCTCAAACTTAATACCTAGGGTTGACAAAGCCTAAGAATACACATAAAGTCACCCAAATACATCTTTGACATATTATTTTATAAATTTTGGTAGCCAAAATTTTGAAGGCCATAACTCATAAACCATTGCTCGAATTGGCTATTATAGAGACTTTTCAAAAATGCCAACTCCTGATCTACATTCTTGAGATGGTTCTAGTGCCCTTCCATCGACCTTTCAAACCTCATCTAGGCAATCTAAGGCCTCCAATGATGAGCCTAAATATTTTCCTACAAAAATTTCCACCAAAAATCCATAGTAACGTCTTTGATACTTAAGCTAGAGGAATGAGATTTTTATGGTAGACTTATATCTCTAAAATGAACCTTCCTATAGAAAATGAGAATATTCCAAGCTTGTATAAAAAACTTACTAGAAATAGCAAGTTCCCATAAATAGTAACCACCCGGTCTACTAGTCCTTATTAAAATAGGAAAGGGTGAAAATAAAATATTTTTGGGTGATGCATGATTGCCCTTACACCTAGGATGCTCCTGCATTACACACCTAGGGTAATTTAAGAAGAGGCTCTATCACATCTTAGGTGTTTAGAGGTAAACTAAGATAGTTGACCTCCTCCTTTGTGAGCTATGATGAATCCTCTACCAATCTCCCTTTCCATTTGACCAGATATTCCTCATAAGTTTTTTTTTGGGTACTTTTTCCAATACGACTGTCTAGTATCTCCTCAATCTCCTTTGTAGCCAAACTAGATGTTAGAATGCTCCTCTACACTTCTATAACTTCATCTCCATTACCTCCTTTAGAATACTCTATCAAATCTAAAATATTAAATACTAGTGAAATATTCAATTTAGAAGACAACTCCACCTCATATGCATTTCCAAAATCATCCCTCTTCACTATCTTGCATAGTCAAAACTTCTTCATCTTTAGCTTATTATATGTACCTATTGGAAAATGCTCTTTTCTGAAATGAGCCATGACTTCATCTCCAATTTGAAATTCCTTATATCACCTTTTCACATATGTCTTAGTCTTATATTTTATATTCATCATTATAATATGTTTCCTCACCTCCTCATGGGTGTGCTTCAAATGTTTAGAAAAATCTTCTGCTTTAGCACTATTTTCTCTCCCTTATCCAACTTCCTCAATTCAAAAACATTTTTAGGACTACTCCCATATACAATCTAGCATGTTGATTTACTAGTACTCCTATTGAAAGAATTATTACATGCAAATACTACCTGTAGTAAAATCATATCCCATCCTTTTGGTTTATGTCCAACCAAGCATCTCAACAAGTTTTCCAAACCATGATTCATAGCTTCTATCTGTCCATCAGTCTATGGATGATGTGATGAACTAAACTTCAAATCTATGTTCAACTTCTTTCACAATATAAACTAGAAATACCTAATAGATTTGGTATCTTGATCTGAAACTATACTCTTTGGTAGACCATGTAATCTCACCACTTCTCTGAAAAACAACTCTACTACATGAATAACATTACTAGTCTTCTTGTAAGGAATAAATTGTGCCATCCTTGAAAACTTGTCAACCACCACAAAAATATAATCATACTCTTGTTGTGTCCTTAGTATTTGAAGAACAAAATCCATGCTAACATCCTCCTATGGCTTCTCTAGTATAGGTAATGGCTGATATAGTCTTGTATTCTACTTCACTCCTTTTTCCATTTGACATACTTGACAACTTTGTACAAACTTCATCACATCTTGTTGTAACTATGGCCCATAATAATTTTCAGCGACCAAAGCTATAGTTTTATCTCTACCAAAATTTCCAGCCAATCCTCCCCTATGCTTCTCCTTGATGAGGTTCTCTCTGATTGAACTTCTTGGAATGGACAACTACCTTTCTTTGAACAACTTATTATCTTGGATCATAAAATCCAACCACTTTGTCTTGTCAAATGTAAAAGGTTTTGTACAAGCCTTCCATGCTTCACCAAAATCAAGATCATTTGGATACAATGTACTGAGTTCCTTAAACCCAACCATCTCTATCTACATTTCTATCAGAAAATTTTTTCTTCTACTAAGAGCATCTACAACTTTGTTAGACTTCCAACTTTTGTATTTCCAAACAAATGTACAACTCTACAAAAACTCAACCCACTTTAAATGCCTTTTGTTCAATTTTCCTTGACTATTCAAATATTGCAAAGCTTGATGATTTGTATACAAAAAAAACTCCTTGGGAAGAAGATAGTGTCTCTACTTCTTCAATGATTGAACTATAGCATAAAATTACTAATCTTAAATAGAATATTTTCTTTTTGCATCATTCAAATTCTCACTTAAATAAGCAACTAGTCTACCTTCCTAGCTCAAACTAGCTCCTATTGCAATACCACTAGCATCACAATCTACTTGAAGTACCTTGTTAAAATGAGGAAGTGCTAGAAAAAACTTCTTAGTAACTTTCTATTTCAACAGATTAAAACTCTTGTCTGTTAATATAGTCCACTTAAACTCTTTCCTATCTACTCTCATTGTTTTATTCAAGGGTCCACAAACAATGCTAAAACTTCTAATGAACTTTCTATAAAATGTAGCTAGTCCATGAAAGATCTTACCTCTGTCGCACTCCTTGGAGTAGGCCATTCAAGGATAGTCTTTACTTTCTTTGGGTCCATTTTCAGATCTTCTCCTAAGACTACAAATCCCAACTACACCAACTCCTTCTTTACAAAACTGCACTTTTTTAGGTTTATCAACAACTTTTCTTCCCTCAACTTTTCAAACACATTGTGAATATGGATCAAATTCTCCTCCAATGTCTTACTAAAGATCAATATATCATCTAGGTAAATAATGACAAGCTTACCTGGAAACTCCTTCAGTACTTTATTCATGAGCCTCATGAAAGTACTCAATTCATTAGTTAGCCCAAAAGTCATGACTAACCAGTCATATAGTACCTCACTTATCTTGAAAGTAGTCTTCCACTCATCACCTTCTCTAATACAAATCTGATGGTACCCACTCTTTAGATCTATCTTTGTGACATACTGAACTCCACTAAAATAGCCCATAATATCATCCATCCTTGGCAAAGGAAATGTATACTTGATGGTGATCTTGTTGATAACATAAGAATCTATGCACATCCTCCATTCTCCATTCTTCTTTGGTTCTAACACTATTGGTACAACATGTGGACTCAGATTCTCTCAAATCAACCACTTCTACAACAACTAATGAACTTTCCTGTTCAACTCTTCACTTTCTACTGGTGTCATTCTATCCACTGCCTTGTTTGGCAAATTGGCTCCTACAACCAGATCCATCTAGTGACTAATCTTTCTAACTGGGGGCAATCCATCAGGTGCATTATCTAATACAATATCATAAAAATCTTCCAACATATCTAAAACTTCTATAGGTACCTCCTCTACTTCTTCTTTACTATCTTTAGGAATTATAGCAAAACACATATGCTCATATTTCATACCTTTAAGAAAAAAATTTCCATCAGAAAAACATATTCGAGCAGCACTACATACCTTTTCTTTTTTATCCTTCAAGGGCTTCAACTTATGTTTCACTCCATCCTTAAATAGAGTGTAGGTATTTGCTCGCCTATCATGTACAACATGCTTGTCAAACTACCACGGCCTATCCAATAATGTATGGCATATGTCCATAGGTATGATATAACATAGTACCTCATCTTGGTAGCTTCCAATCTTGAACTTCACTAAGCATTGCTTATTGACCATAACATTGTGCTCATCTTGCACCCAAGAAATATAATATGGATGTAGGTGTTTCTATCTCTTTAGCTTCAACTTGGTGACCATCATTTTTGACACTAGATTGCCAATACTTCCACCATCAATGATCACATCACAACATTTATCTTTACATCTACACTTTGTTCAAAATAAACTCCTTTCATTGGGTTCATTGTCACCATTCAATAAGACTCTACTATTAACTAGGACTTCTCCTCCTTTAGCTTCTTTAGAATGTAAGGATTTGGCATCTTCATTAAAATGTGCATCTCTCACTTGACATTTTTTCCTTCAATCTATTCTTCTTTAGAACTAGGTACATTCAAATTCTCTATGCCCTTCTTCTCTACAATGAAAACATTTTCTACATGATCCTTCTCTTCCAAATCCCTATCCTTTGCCTCTTCCTCTCTAATCTCTATTGTTCTGATCATGGAAAAAATAGGAATTGTTTCCCCACTTGTTTTGGTTGTGACTTCTAGCCTCATCCTTGTTCTTCTAACCATCATTATAACCTCCATAGGATCATCTGCTAGATCTTCCACCATGACCTCTTCCACTATTTTTATTATCAAACTTCTTGCTTATTTTCTCCTCAACTCTTAGGGAAAACTAGTATGCCTCTTCAATACTACTCATTTTAACCAAACTTAGCTCATCATAAATGATTCTCCTTAACCCATTAAGATAACAGGAAAATTTCTCCTTATCAAGTTCTGCATGGCTGGTTTTGATGAGAACACAGTATAACTCTTTGGTATACTCTTGAACAAATTTTCTTGCTTGCTTCATTCCTTGCATCTTCTTTAATAGATCAAGATCATAATCCATAGGAATGAATTGTCGCTTCATTTTAGTTATCATCTGATCCTATCTAGTGATTTTTTCCTTTCCCTTTCTATTTTGCTTCAACTAAACCTCTTGCTACTAGATCTTTGCATGTCCCTTTAGTTTTTCCTTTGCAAACTTGACCCTATCCAAATCCTCAATATCTTCATACTCAAAGTAACCCTCTAGTTCATTGATCCAATCAATTAGCTCTTCTAGGTTAAGATTTCCTAAAAATGTGGGAACCTCAAATGTAGGTCTTTTTCCAATCTCAGAGGTGGACCTAAAAAGCATCCCTTCCTTTGGATTTAGAATTGCCTCTACTTTAGCATTTTCTTCTCCTTTGTCCTCATCCTCACTTTCATCTCTTATAGGAAGATTTATTTCTCTTCAAATTTGTTCTTCCAACACTTGCATTTTCCTTGGGAGGGCCTAGAAAGCCTTAGGTGTAACACCTACAACTCTTCCACCACACTCTCTTCATGGAGGAATTTTCATGCTTCCATTGAAATCCTAGTGCAAACTACCTCACAATCAATGATCTATCTACATGCTCAGCCCAAACCATGGTCTTGGTTCAATCTACCTCACAACTGGTGATCTATCCACACACTCAAGAACTCTAGATTTGATACCACTTGATGCAAGGGACTCCCCTTAATAACATAAACTCATAATAAAAACAAAAAAAAAACAACAAATGTGAGAAATAAAATATGGACTTCTTATTGTCACCACAAATGCAGAATTATGAAATTCCCAATTATAATATGCTAACCCAAATGGGTGCCTTCATTATAGTAATCTTCAAGATAGTGCTACAAACTATCACCCAGAGCTATCCTACAAAATGTTTGGGTCTTTCTTAAATAGGTAGTTTTATGTCACTTAGGAAGGTTCTAGATACTCAAACTTAATACCTAAGGCTAATAGACCCCAACAATACACATAGAGTCATCCAAATACATCTTTGACAAATTATTTTAGAAATTGTGGTAGCCCAACTTTTGAAAGCCATAACTCATGAACCATTTCTCTAATTGGCTATTATAAACACTTTTCAAAAATGCTAGCTCCTAATCTACAAGCTTGGAATGGCACTAACACCCTTCTCTTCAGTTTTTGGATCTCATCTAGGTAATCTAAGGCCTCCAAAAGTGAGCCTAAAGATTTTTCTACAAAATTTTCCACCAAAAATCTGTAATAACTCCTTTGATACTTAAGTTGGAGGAATGAGATTTTTTATGGTAGGCTTATATCTCTAAAATGAACCTTTCTATAAAATATGAGAGCATTTTGAGCTTGTATTGAAAACTAACTAAAAATAGAAAGTTCCCATAAATAGTAACCACCCTATCTACTAGTCCTTATTAAAATAGAAAAGGCTGAAAATAAAATATTTTTGGGTGATGCAAGATTTCCCTTACACCAAGGATGCTCCGCAACCTAAGTTGGCATCGATTAATCCCTCACACCAATGAATCCATATGTATACCAAGCTCAAACCATCATTTATGATAGATATCTAGATGTATAATGTGAACACCGAAGATGTTTTAATGAGAAAATATTTACCAAACATGACATAACTAGGTCAAATGGGTGGGTGGAGACAAGTTATGACCAGACACTAAGAATCCTCAACAAAAAAGAAATCACATAATGAAATGCCAAATTTGAAATCCATTAGTAGTATTACTCCTCCATAACCATGACCTTTGAAGGAGAACCAAGAAAAGAGGAGCCCATGGAGTGTTCAAGTGAAAGGGAGCTCAAAAAATCTACAATTATTTCTAACTAGCCCTATTGTGAGTTGACCAAGAGAAATCTCTATGGAACAGGAGACACACTAGGAACAAGAGAAGAACCAGATTTGTGGTCATATCTCATTTTTGTTTTAGATTCAAATAAAGTAGTTGCAAAGCCTCCACATTCACCTAAGGTGGAAAAAAAAGACTAGGTTAGAAACTAGGTTAGTCTCAATTGGAGTAAGTATTCAAATAGGTTAAGTGTGGTCCAAGATGGAGGGGATGACATGGACTTTAGTATACATCTTTCTAGTTATGTCCTTATTTAGAATTCCTCCATTATTTTCACCATATTATGAAAAGGAGGAATGTTGTGTAAGTGGAGAGAAGTCTTAATTATATCCATTATTAAGATAAAATAAATGTTTTTGAAATATTAAGCAACCAAAACAAGGGGGTTGGCCCTTACAAAAGGATAAGCTAGCCAACTACAAAAGATTACCAACCAAACAATAGATCACCACCTAGAATTTCTTAACACACCAAAAACAAAATATGAAAAAGCATAAGAACTACTAGGCATTCTACTAGGATAACTTGTAATCATACTAGTTAAAATTAAAGAATTTTTAAACAAAGGAAACATTTCCTTAAAACTAACCAAGCCCAAGATCCACCAAAAAATCTAGAAACACATAACTAGAAAGGAACAATGAACCAATTAGGCTTTCCATCAGCTTTCCCTTTGAGAAGGATATTCACCCAGTCTTTTGCTAGGAACTCAAATTACAATTTGGACTCCTAATTCAAAAAGTCATCTAAGTTGTCCTCCAACAAATGCAAGGTAGTAGTCATCAAAAAGATAAACTTGAGGGTGAACTTTAACAAAAGATCTTGAACATTTCCTTCTATATCTACATTTTCTCCCTCAACTCCTTTACCTTGAATGTTAGAGCCTCCATAGTTTCCTCTATATTGCCACCCAATATTTCCTTCTCCATGTCCATGTTATTTACCTAAAAGACCAATGAGTCAAAATAATATTTCCTTTAGGAATAACCCTAGTTTGGGAGGATAGGTTCATAGGAGAGGGGGCCTTATCCACCATTTTTGGGAACTTATCTTGTGTAAGGTCCACCATATCATATTAGACTAATAGCCAAAATTGCCCTTCAAGATTCATGACATGGCTTAACCATCTCCTATGTTCTATAAGTCTAGTGGTTCTAGTAGGCATTAATAGGTCAATCTTTTGGCATATTAACAACCCTAGCTTGTAACAAGTTGTATTAGATCTTGGTCATAGGTTAAAATCTCCTTGGGTGATGTTGAGGGGGATGTAGGACTAGAAAATTGGGTAAATGCATAACACACTATGATAAAATCACAAAACTCAATAATCATACATTAGCACCCACTAGTCTACCATGAAAGGAAAACTAATAAAGAAAGCAATAGAAACCCCCTCTTTCATTTGTAGCTCCCATGTCCTTCTTTCTTCTCCAAATGATTGTAGCTCCAAGTTTCCTATAGTGCTCACAAGATTGAAGCAAAAGCCTATCATATCGATAATGCTGTGAGAACACTAGAAGTGTGATTTTAGTGTGAGAGCAAGATGTGGAAATGCAAAGAAGTGGGGACTCAAAGATTCCAGGATTCAAGAAGACCAAAAATGAGAGAAAGAGTGTCCATTTTATAATTGACATGGAGGATGAGAGTATCAGATTTTCCACCCATAGAAATGCGATGTGGCAAGAGATTCCTTTGAGAATCTATGATGCATATGACAGAATATGCCAATATGTAAGATTCTATGATGCATGCAAGTCAAACTTGGCTAAATGCGGAAGAGAATCTATGATGCATCATAACCCACTTAAAGCCAAGAATCTATGATGAATAAGCCAAATAGGGACATGCATAAGAGGTAAGAATATTTGATTATGAAAAATCCCATGATGCAATATTTTGTGAAATATTCAAATTAAAATCCTCTTATTCCAAAAAATAAGAATTAGTAGAAAATGGAATTAATGATGGAAAATGGAACTTAGGAAATTGCAAATTTCCACAGTTTGTAGATAAAATTAATTAATTAAGGATGATAATTAGGAAGAATAATTAGAAAGAAAAATAGGATTAAATTATGGGTTATTTAATCCTATAGAGAAAATTAGTAAATGATTGGCCAAATTGATTAAATGAATGCGACTATACCCTTCGATGAAAATGCGATGATGGATATCGAATAAGATGATGAAAAATAGAAAAAAGCCATGGTCAAATTGATTGATTGAAGTTTATAACATGCCAAGGACACATGACACAAATTGATTGATATGTAATATTTAACTAACATTGCAAATGCTACAGGATCGAGGTTGATTGAAAATGTTGATCATAATAACATTGATAGACACTATCAATATTATTAAAATGGTTGATGATGCCATGATCTAATGTTGAAAGCCTCAACAATGTCAAAGATTGAATGACATGAATGATAGTTTGACCTAGCATTGAGAGCCATGATAGTACTAAGGTCAGATTGATAAGATTGATAGGTTGATCAATTTCCAAGGTACTAAAAGCCACAACAATACCTAGGAGTAGATAAATGATGATTGTTTTGGGATGTCTAATATGTTTTGGGTTGACTAGGACTGATTTTGAGTGATTTTGGGTTGATTTGGGTTGATTTTGAGTTGATTTGAAATGGTTTTGAGTTGATTTGATATGATTTTGAGTTGATTTGATATGATTCTGAGTTGATTTGATATGATTTTGAGTGATTTCAAGTTGATTTGGGGTGATTTTCAATTAATTTGAAATGTTTTTGAGTTGATTTGATATGATTTTGAGTGATTCCAATTTGATTTGATATGATTTCAAGTTGATTTGATATGATTCTGAGTTGATATGAAATATATGTGAAAGGGGGTACAAATGATAAAGTATGATCAATTTTTGCCAAAAGATCAAAGTTAGTAGAATGATAAAATAGGACAAATTAGTATGAATAACTGATGAAACCATAGATGTGAACCATTTTTAAGCATCTACATTTTTCCCCTCTTTGATACAATGTGATTTAGAGCATTGCATCAAAGAATAACTAATCAAAAAGCCACAACATGCCCCAGTAGGGATGATATATATGGGTGCCCCCTTGATAAATTTACTAAGCTAAGCATATGATAATTCAATTTTTTGACAAAAAGAAGATAAAACCATAGCAACTGACAGAATGAAAATCAAAGCCAAAATGTGAAAGTTATGAGGCCCAGAGTGTAGAATAGGGTCAATTCGGAGCCCGAGAGTAATTTCATGGGTTACCACTTAATAATTACACAAAATGATGAAAATGATAGTTAATTTTTTCCATCATGAAGAGATGAATCTATTACAACTAATGGATTTCAAATCCAAGTTAAAACACAAAAGTTATGGTCTCCGGAGTGCAACCTAGAGGCTTCGGGAGCAGTTCTAGGTATCCTAGGTCCCCAACTACTCCCAAAACTCAACTTCATTGATGAACTTGGTAAGCCCAAGTGTGTCATGACAGTACCAAGTGTGTCAATGATGCACTTGGGAAGCCCAAGTGGTCTCAAAAAGTGCAAAATGTGCCTGAGAAAGCTCTAGCGGCCAAAAATAGCCTGATTGGACTCGAAATGTCCTGAAACTTTGTGTGCATGCCCAAAATGATGGAAAGATGTTAGAGAATGAGTGAGATCATAAAAAATGGTCATATTTTGTCAAAGATGATGAGACAAATGTTAGACTAAGGTTGAACTAGGTGGAAAGCCACGAAAAGTTGATTGACAGTACATGATGATGCCAGAATGCATGAATGCAAGATGAAGATGATTTGGTGAATCGAAAGACATGATCATGGTGATGGAGAATGAGATGAAAAATAAAGATGAGATGAGAAGATGTTAGTATGATGGAAATACTTTTGATTCTAGAAAGTTCACTATATGTCAAATGGAGCTTTATTTTGATATAGGAAATGGAATGCAATGCATCATGGCATAAAGGGCCAGAGCACAAACGCAAGCCTTTTGCGTAAACAAGCATGATGTAGACAAAGAATGACCTTGTCCTTCTTGAGGTATATGTACATGCCCTAGACTCTCAAAGGTACATTGTAACATATAAAAAATAGAAAAAGATGACCATAAACCATCCTGGCCACTCTCATAGATCAATTTATATCACCAAGTAGCATAGGGACATGATCAAAGAAAAAAAAAGAAAAAATAAATCACTCACTAAATAGCATGAGCCAATAGCTATGCTTGTCCATTATTACATTCTTGTTAATATTTTATGTGTATAGATACTATTTGACATGTTGATAATGTGATAGTTCTGGTTGTGGATTCAGTTGATAAGTTCATAGTGATATGTTGGATTGATTGTTGGTTCATGTTGCTTAGATATTGTGATTGGCATTGAAGTGTAGTGCTTTGAGTTTTAGTCTGCAAAGTGAAAGTGTTTATGCAAAAGGGGTGGTTATGTATAATGGATATGTACAAGGTTTATTGCAAATTTTTGATGGGTTTTGTGATTTTTATGGTTTTTGGGGATATTTGATTTTTTTGTGTAACTAGTTTTTTTAGGACATTTTACAATTTTTAGGGTTTATTCAGGACATTTTATGTTTTTTAGGGATTTTTTTAGGACATGTGATTTTTAAGATTTTTTTAGGACATTATGTGATTTTTACAATTTTTTTAGGACATTATATGATTTTTAGGATTTTTTCAAGATCGTATTTGAATGTTTAGGATTTTTTCAGGATCATAAAAGCATATATAGGTGTTAGCTCCAATCTATTATGTGATAGGTCCAATGGATAAAAATCACCTAGGGATATGCCCCTAGTTCAAATTAAAACTCATGCACCATGTAGGTAATATGCCTCTAGACAAGACGCAAACTATGTACAAAGGCCAATGACAGACTGTGTATAGACTAGTAATGCTTGGTAAGATAATAAAGGACATTAACCAGTTCATGAGCCATGGTCAAGGAGCCAAGGATGTCTTGCAATAGGAAGAATATGATCAAGGAATGATAGAGGGGGAAAAAACTAGATGGAATCCTGATAGATGGAGGAGTAACACTGATTACACATGGCACCTATTTGCTAGGTTTTCACCATGGTACTTGCCCAAAGCGCTTTTTTTCCAGGCTTTCACTTTTGGATGGAATTTTTCTCTTGACTCAAATTTTCATGCCGAGACACCTGTTTGCCAAGTTTTCATCAAGGCATCCATTTTTTCATGATTTTTTTTCTAGGACTTTTTACTATTTTTTTGATATTTTTTAGGACTTTTAGATGGAATCAAGAATTTCACCGACAAATTATGAGAAGATATTTTTTGTTGGTGCTCCTATCTAATAATTTTTGGACCCATAACTAACCATAATTATGTAGTTGTTCCAAGTTTGTAGCTAGAATCAAACTACTAGAAAGGCCTTGAGATAAACCATTGTGTACCATATGTAAGACAATGTCTACCTCTCGTGAATCAAGGCATCTAAGGATAATTGGGACAAAAATAATGTCACGTGGGATGTAACTGATGATGACATATGAAAAGGTTTTTTGGATAAAGGGTTGATTTTGGATATTGGACAAATTAGGTAGCTGGATTTGGGGATAGAAAAATGGATATAAGGGAGGGTTGGGAGGGTTGAGACCAATGACCTTCCATATGAATGTTGATCGAGAGAACTCCAAAAGATTTTGTGGCATGTTGAATGTTGGCACATTGATATTCATGGCATCATATTTTTCATCTTTTATCCTTGGGAGCTGCTTAGCTCTTGATTTTTTATGGTCTAATGGTACCTTTCAGTTTTCCCCGAGAGACCTATGCTTTCTATCTTTTTCTCTTTTTGCTTTGTAACTAAGTGGAGTTGGCTCCCTAAAGTATGCCAATGTGTTCTCTTTAGGAGAAACTACTTCTTTATGATCTTTAGTCATAATACCTTCATAGATTTCAAAGTCTATTATGAGAGCATCATCATTGTCAAATCGATCAAAAATTGGTGGTCCACATTGGTCCCAATCCAATAGTTTAGGAAAACTTGAGGGGATGTCATCATCAGTATTGAATGGACTTTGGTTAAAAGTATGGATATGGGCATTATATTATATTGTATCATTAGTGTTATGCTCAAAAGTTAAAGGATTGTTGATTTAAATCCAAGCCCCAAACTAGGAGGTCATCCTTTTGTAGTGATAGGTTCAGTGATTCCTTGTTTCTAAAATCCAAGACTGCTATAGCCATCATAGCCTTGTTTCTACATGATAGTAAACCCAAGTCCATATTTTCTAGGAGATATCAAAGTGGGTTCTCGTTCTACATTTTCTTTCTCAATACATATGGATGTATTATTATTGATAGAAGTATCATTCTTTGTACTAATCTCTAAATGTTGTGCTTGTAGTGGTTGTTATTTACCATGAGATTAGGGAGGAGCTAGTGACTCCCTAATGTGAGAGACTTGAGACATAAAGTACTCTCCACACCCATTTTCTTCAATATTCATCTTTTCCTTGGCTTTATTGAGTAGTATATCAACATCCACATACTTAGAGGAATTTGTGGGTTTTTCTTCATTGTTTGTTGGGATTTGGAATGTAGTAGCATCTCTTAGATTAGCACAAAACTGGAAAGGATCTAGATCACCAGGGATGGTAACCTCTATGTTGTGACAAGAAAACTTTAGACATTGATGATATGTAGAAGGGACTACTTTCATAGCATGAAGCCAAGGGCATCCTAGTATCATGTTGCGATTCATTTCTATATCTAGGACATGGAACAATGTATCTTTAGTAGCTGGACCAACTCTTATAGGTAATGTGATAATGCCCTTGGAATAGCATTCACTATCATCATAAGCTTTTATTGTGATTCTTCAAGAGGGATCTACATAATCTTCAGAATAACCCAAATTTTTGACAACCTTAAGAGTATAGATGTTTAGTCCTACTCCTCCATCTATTAAGACACGTCTAGTTTTAACATTATGGACAAAGACTTTGAGGTGGAGGGGATCATTATGGTTGGGTTTTTCTTTAGGAACATCCCAAGGGGAAAATTTGATATGTTGTGATGTAGATAGGTTCCCAACCATTGCTTGGAACTAGGCAACATCAATGTTATCTGGGACTACTAACTCTTTCAGGGCTTTCTCCAAGATCTTCTGGTGTTGGGGAGATGTACGCAGTAGGTCCAAGATGGATATTTGTGTAGGGGTTTTGCCAAGTTGTTCAACAAGGCTATAATCAGATGAAGTAGGAGCAGTAGGTCTACTTGGGGGTGTAGGTCTAGTAGAAGCAGTAGGTCTAGATGGGGCTCCAAGTAGGGTGATCTTTCTATGACTTGTAGTGACATCACAATGAGGGTCTTCAGCCTTCAATGTGAATGTGGATATGCGAGAATCAGACTCATTGAAACAGTTGATGGTTTAGTCATAGCCAATTCATGTGTAATTCTTATTACCTTGTGAGTTTGATTTTGAACTTGAGGGTTTCTCTTTGTCATGATTACCCAAAGGATCTGTGAAAATAGTGTGATCAAAGTTGGATGCTAATAGTGATGGATCAACCATGATTACACCATCATCAATAAGGTCTTTTATTGCATGTTTCAATTGGAAGCACGATGAAGTCTTGTGTCCTTTGGTGCGATGGTAATCACAATACTTTTTTTCATCCCACCAATATACTTTAGTTAATGGTTCATCTTTGATTGGGGGTAGTTGCAAAAAGTTATTGCTCAGTAACTATTGTAATGCAGTCTCAAGTGGTATTCCCAATGGTGTGAATTTTATGTTCTTGTTTCTAGGATGTCTTTTGTCTTGCTTGGAAGTCTCAATTTTCTATTTTGGAGCTGATGTTTGATAAGAGGTTTGTGAATTTTTGGGGTTTTGACCTTTCAAATTTAATTGAGGTTGTGTTGTGCTAATCATGTGGGCATCCACAATGCAATTATTAGTCACATTCTTGTTTTTGGAGAAATTTTTTGCCTTTTCATTAGATGAGTTGGTGTTTGTGTTTTCTTTGTTTATCTTGAGGATTCCCTTATGGATAAGAGAATATTCAGTGCTAGCCCCTTTTCTCATTAGTTTAGAAATGGTGCTTGTACTCTTGATTTTAAGTTCATACATTAAGTCTAGGACTAAGTTTTAAATGCACAAGATAACTTCTTGTTCTTTAGGAATGTCTAGTGAGCATTGACTAACTAAGCTTCTCCAATGCAATAAGAATGTGATGAATGATTTTCCCATCTTTTATTTAGTTGAGCACAAATCAAAAAGTGTCACCTCATTTGTAATGTTGAAGGCAAAATGGGAGATAAACTTGTCTACTAGCTTTGACCAAGATTTGATATTACCAAGAAGTTTGGAGTACCATTCAAGTGTAGGCCCACCTAGAGAATGAGGGAACAATCACATAAGATAAGTGGGCTCATCACTAAGTCTAATGTGATCAAAAGGGTTTCCTTTTCCTCAGTATTTTTCAAACCTTGGAGCCTCAAAGTGTCTTGGGAATGGAGGCATATATAGACTTTTATCAAATGGATTAGGACATAAGTCCCTTTTTGTGTATAGAGCTTTTTTCTTTTGGACTCCCAATGCCTCGACTTGTTTGGAAAGTTGTTTGAATTGTTGTAAGAGTTCTTCGTTGGGGTTTTGCATGATGGTCTTTCCTTCAAGTCTTTTGTGTTTGTGAGTAGATCGTTTGCTATGGTAGGAACTATGTCTACTTGGTTCTGAAATTTTTGTGTCTGATGAGTCTGATGAGGTGTTGCTAGGGGGTGGAGGTATGTTTGTACCTTGAAGTCAGAAGGGTCCCTATTATTGGGGAACTTGTTGTGGTATTTGATGTGGCACTTTTTGTGGGATTTACTACAATTGTTGTACCATGTGTTGTTGTTGTGCCATGTCTTCTAGTTGTTGTTGGGATACCTCTGTTGGTTGTATGTGAGACCATGTACGTGCTTGTTGTTGTAGAGGTATTTTTTGGGGTTGTTGTGGCACATATTGTTGTTGTAACAAATGGTTTTGGTATGTGATTTATTGCTCAAGGTGTCTTTGGTATTCCAATTTTTTCTTGAGTTGCTCTTGTTGTTTAGCAAATATGGTTTGTTGTTATTGGAATTGTTGCTGAAATTATTGTTGATAAATTGTGTGTAAGTCAAGTGGGTTCACATGGGACCACATATTAGGAATGTTAGATGTTTGCCCCACTTGAGGTTGTTGTCATTTCGGTTGATGTTTTTTTTCATATGTGGGATGTGTGTTAAGTGGATATAGACTTGGTTGCACCTTGGAAATGTTGAGTCCTTGTACCATTGTAGGTTGTTGTTGTAGTGGGGATTGACTAAGTCCTTGAGAATTGAACATCATGTTTGGATTGTTCTTTTGGTACCTTTTTGTGTTAGATGTTCCTGCTTGTGACATAATATTGACTTGACTATGTGACATGTCCCTATTGGGAATGGGTGTAATGTCAATAAGACTTTTCCTCTATGTGTCCATAGAGATGGTTGCACTCGATGTTTCACATGTTGTACTTATGAGAGGCTCCATAGCATTTGATGTCATAGCACTTGGAAAAATTAGGAGCAAAGGTGTACTTTGTTGATTTTCCTCTAGACAAGGTGTGTCTGGCATCTCTAGAGCACAAGTCCCTTCATGTGCTTTTTGTTGTTGCATCATGTGACTAAAATCAAGTCTTAATGTCCTTTTGGGGTGTATAGGAATTGGTGGTATTTTGTCAAACAAGGGGTTGACATTGATGTGTTCAAATGTACTTTGGAGGATTTTGATGGTTGATTCTTGATGGGACCTTATAGGTGCCACTATCAAGTTTGAAAACTCCAAAGGTTGTTTTCCTTTATCTAAGTCCAAATTGATCATCGGTTGTATGTTTTCAATAGTTGTGTTGGTTTGATTTTTTGACTTAGGACATTCCAAGTTTGGGTTAAATTTGACAATTTCTTGGGCTGCCAAATGTTTGAAGTTCTTGTGAAAGTTTTTGTCTTGACATGCCCTAGCCATTTCTTCATTAGTGATGCCATAATTAGTGTTAGAGTTGTCACTGAGGTGTACAATACATTGTTGTATGTTTGATGTGTTATAGTTGAAGGTACTTGTGTTAGGTTGGCTAGATCCAAAGGGGTGTGATTGTTCATCTTTAGGTGTGGTTGGTACACTTCCTCCTCCTGGTGGCATTGATATGAATATAGGTTCAAAGTCAAGACTCCATTGAACCATCTCATGTCTGGGGGAAGTATTTGGGGGAAATCTCATGATAGGTATATTTTTCAATTTTTGTTGTCCCATAACTTGATTATGAGGATCTTGCGTATACATGTTCAAGGGTTCTACTAGTAATGGTTGTGATGCCTCGATTTGGTCTTTGTCAAAGGTTTGTTGGGTTTTCTTGCTCTTTCTCTATCTTTGACCAGGTTTTGGTTGTGTTTGTGCCTCAGAAAACTAAGGTTTATAGAGTTCCTTAGGTCTCTAAGCTGATTGTGTCCTAGTAAGTGCTGGCATGATACCTAAGAATGCAGATACAATAAAAATTTTGAGTGTTTTGGTGATTAAGAGTGATAGGATATGGAAGATATGAGTGTTTTTGGGATTTTTAAGTTTATGCAATGTGAGGAAATGCTAAATGAATTAGGGTTTAGATGTGAAAAGTGAAAATGTTCTAAGGATGTTATGCAAATGCAAAATGTAAGGTGATGTTTTGAAGTTTGACTAGAGGGGATGAAAATGACTCTAAGGTATGCAAAATGACAATTAGGGTAATGTTTTGGACTTGGTAATGACACTAAAAGTAGGTATATGGAAGGTAGATTATGAAAAGGATGGTTTCCAAGGGTTGATAATGACATTTAGGATATGCAAAATGAAGATGGATGATCAAGAAGGCAATTTGGTTGATGGATAATCTAATAGGGTTTGGTAGTGAGAATGATGCTAAGGTTTGGACCATGGAAGATGAAGGGGATATACCACTAGTGTAAGTCAAAATGACATTTTGGGATGCTAGGGATATGATTATGATATGACAAGGGTATATGGAAAGTTTTAAACTTAGGTAAAACCTTTTAGAAAGTATTTTGTCTAGGAGTTTAACCTTGTGATAAAGGACTTTGGATCTTGACCAAAAACTGATAAAAGACAAAAAGATCAAAATGATAAAAGATGAAAAGGTCAAATCTATCAATACATAGACAGATTTTTACCCAAGAAAATGATAATAAAAGATCAAAAGACTAGTCAAGATCCATTATCTGTCAACACTAGGAGATACTCTAATACTCATACTTTGTCTAGATTTTTGACTAAATTCAAAGGTTTTGGGGGTTCAAAATGATGTTTTGAGGACTCAAAATGGTGGTAATTCTAAGTGGATGTGTGATATGGACAATACCTATGATGAAAAATTGGATTTTGGGTGCAAGATATGGTTTTGGGTCAAGTGCAAAATAGGGAGGTGTAGAGGCTCCTAGATGTAGTTTTGGGGTCCTAAGGTGCAGTTCAGGGGTCCAAAATGGTCATGCAAGTACCCAAGTGCACCCTAATAGTTCCAAGTGTGCCCTAATAGTACCAAATATTTCATTGACACACTTAGAGCCATTTTGGGCATAGTTGGTAGTTTCTGGGTGCAGTTGGTAAGCTAGGAAGAATGTTTGTTGATTCTGAAGGGTATGGTTGCCAAACTGTTATGCCAGGAAGCTAAGATGTTGGGGTTGATGTTAGGATGGGTTGGGAGATGAAGAATATAGATTACAAACTATATAATTATTTCTTAAGTTAAGGTGATGAAGACTGGGTGATGCAGAATGCAGATCTGGGCGAGCTAGTGCAAGGGGAGCTAACCAAGTATCTAAGGACACTATTGAAGCCCAAAAATGTTATCTGGAAACCAAAATTGGTTCTTAGAACCACCAAGTGCACCCAAAGAGTGAAAAATAAATCAATGGTGTAGTTGGTATTTTTTGGGCATAGTTGGTAGTTTCTAGATGTAGTTGGTAAATTGGGCTGAAACTAAGGCAATTTTGGGAGCTATGGTTTCCATATTGATATCACAGAGAGCTAAACAATAGGGGATAGTGTTAAGACTAGAATGAATGCTCAAAATGATGGTTAAAACATGTATAATGATGGATAAAGTGGTCAAGATGATGAATAGGTATGCAAAGATGCAAGGTGGTGAATGCAAAGTGCTGATTTTGAGATGGGAATACAAAAACTAAGGGAGGTAACCTAAACCTAAAAGGATGAAATATGAAAGGTAATAGATGTTAAATGAAGAATAAAAGATGCAATATGAATTCAATATGATGCATGAATAAGGCCTATACTAGGGTGAACACAAGTGAAGTCTATGTAAGTGTAAGATCTACATTTTACCAAGCACGTTTAATAGGACAAGTTGCCATGTTTTCCAAGGCTTGAGTGTGTTGAACCAAAGTTTGCAAAGTTTGACAAAGGTTGAAATTTTTTGGCAATGTGTGATGTTTTGACAAGTTCAAATGATATCCAAGGTGTAAATTTAAGATTTTTTCTTTTATCTTGATTATGTTTTACACACACACAAGACACATTAAGACAAGAATAATTGTTGTTAAAAGTTAACAAACACACCAAAACCTAGGCTTTTAAGATTGTATCCACTGAATTCCTACTTAAACAAAAGTTTATCCAAACTTATCTAGAGTGGAAAACCTAGGATCTTGGCACCACAGGCTCCCCCTTATAGTGCACTCACTTCTTGAGGCTACCAAGATCCGCTTCCCAAGGGACTATTGCCTCTATTAAGGATCACAAGAATGTAGGATGTCTTCATGGGCATGGGTGACCCCCTGAGGTAGTGGATAGAAAGGATTTTGGCCACTAAAAAAAAAATTTTAGTAAGGTCATTTCGTTCATCAAGTGAATGATAAACTTCCGAAGAAGGTCTCTCAGCCTCAAGAATCGAGGTTTGACATACCACAAGGGTACTGGAGGAGAGCTATCACACAGCAATACCACTGACACAACTTTCACTATAATAAAATTTTATATAGTGGCTAGAACATTGACCTAGCTTTTGGCCCATTACCACTTTGAGGTCATCCCCTGGCATACCCAATATTGAGTATATTGGTCCAAGGCAGGCCTCTTATAGAAGTTACATGGATTTCTCTTATACCCAAGATCCATGAATGGCAAGGGGAGAGGATATGTCCAATGTAGCTCCTAGGGATTTAACACTATAGACATGCTAGGTAGAAAGGAAAAAGATTCATTTTAAGCACTAAACGAGATGTTATCTAATCTAGGAAATCCACACACATAGTTTTGAAAGACACACAAAGTCTTTGACAACGTCCTGCAAACAAAGCATTAGTAGTTTCTGATCATGTCTTCATCCCACGATTGCCACACATTGAAAATAGACCATCAATAACACAAAACCCCCTGATCTATGTCCTAGAAGGAAATGGAAACCTTATGTGCAGATTCTAACTGATGCATGTGCTTTCTATGAACCCAAGTGTGCTCTAATAGAGAAGATGGCTTCCTAGGAGGCCAAAATGGCTCAAAACACTCCCAAGTGCACCCAAATAGTGTATAATATGTCAATGATGTAGTTGGGGCCTAGTTGGGCATAGTTGGCTATTTTTGGGCATAGTTAGGAGGTCAAGTGTAAACTATGGGAAAATAGTGCCTAGTGAAGACCTAGAAATTCAAAAATTTCAAAGCTACACTCCCAAGTGCACCCAAACAATGTAGACTACATCAATGAAATAATTGGGGCCTAGTTGGGCATAGTTGGGAAGTTGAGAACAATAGACAAAGGTTTTGGTGGCTTTTGGGCTCCTAAAACTGCTCTGAGGGTTCCCAAGTGCACCTTGACAGAGTAGGTTGCACCCTAGGATAGAAAGCTAATAGAATGCATGAAACAAGAGCATACAAGAATTTTACTAGACCCCTTGGTTAATCTAGGTGTGAAAAAGAAGAGGAGATAGTCATTATACCCTTCCAAGTGAGCTCTTTCCTTGCACCTACAAGCACAAAACAAGAAAACCCAAGTTAGATATGCATGTTCACGTTGGGTTCACCAAAATGTAGGACCAAAAAATGGGGTAAATGCATAACACACTATGATCAAATCACAAAACTTAATAATCATACATTAGCACCCACTAGTCTACCATGAAAGCCAAACTAATAAAGAAAGCAATAGAAACCCCCTCTTTCGTTTGTAGCTCCCATGTCCTTCTTTCTTCTCCAAATGATTGTAGCTCCAATTTTCCTATAGTGCTCACAAGATTGAAGCAAAAGCCTATGATATGTATAATGCCATGAGAATACTAGAAGTGTGATTTTAGTGTGAGAGCAATAAGTTGAAATGCAAAGAAGTGGGGACTCAAAGATTCAAGGATTCAAGAAGAAGACCAAAAATGAGAGAAAGAGTGTCCATTTTATAATTGACATGGAAGATGAGAATATTGGATTTTCCACCAATAGAAATGCAATGTGGCAAGAGATTCCTTTAAAAATCTATGACGCATATGACAAAATATGTCAATATGTAAGATTCTATGACACATGCAAGTCAAACTTGGCTAAATGTGGAAGAGAATCTATAACATGTCATAACCCACTTAAAGCCAAGAATCTATGATGAATAAGCCAAATAGGGACATGCATAAGAGGTAAGAATATTTTTATTATGACAAATCCCATGATGCAATATTTTGTGGAATATTCGAATTAAAAATCCTCTTATTCCACAAAATAAGAATCAGTAGAAAATGGAATTAATGATGGAAAATGGAACTTAGGAAATTGTATATTTCCATGGTTTGTAGATAAAAATAATTAATTGAGGATGATAATTAGGAAGAATAATTAGAAAGAAAAATAGGATTAAATTATGGGTTATTTAATCCTATAGAGAAAATTAGTAAATGATTGGCCAAATTGATTAAATGAAGCCAACTGTACCCTTTGATGAAAATGTGATGATGATGGATATCGAATAAGATGATGAAAAGTAGATAAAAGCCATGGTCAAATTGATTGATTGAAGTTGATAACATGCCAAGGACACATGACACGAATTTATTGATATGTAATATTTAACTGACATTGCAAATGCTATAGGATCGAGGTTGATTGAAAATGTTGATCATAATAACATTGAAAGACATTGTCAATATTATTAAAATGGTTGATGATGCCATGATCTGACATTGAAAGCCTCAAAAACATCAAAGATTTAATGACATGAATGATAGTTTGACCTAGGACTGAGAGCCATGATAGTACCAAGGTTAGATTGATAAGATTGATAGGTTGATCAGTTTCCAAGGCACTAAAAGCCACAAAAATACCTAGGAGTAGATAAATGATGATTGATTTGGGATGTTTGATATGTTTTGGGTTGGCTAGGACTGATTTTGAGTGATTTCAGGTTGATTTGGGTTGATTTTGAGTTGATTTGAAATATTTTTGAGTTGATTTGATATGATTTTGAGTTGATTTGATATGATTCCGAGTTGATTTGATATAATTTTGAGTGATTCCAAGTTGATTTGGGGTGATTCTGAGTTGACTTGATATGATTCCAAGTTGATTTGATATGATTTTGAGTTGATATGATAACGTATGATCAATTTTGGCCAAAAAATTAGAGTTAGCAAAATGAGAAAATGGGACAAATTAGTATGAAGAAGTGTTGAAACCATAGATGCAAACCATTTTTGAGCATCTACAGGGGGATTGTTGGACTAACTACCAACATTCCCCTTTGAGATTTGTGACATGGTTTAATCACCTCCTATGCTCTATAAGTCTAGTTTTTGTATCATGCATCAACAGGTCAATCTTTTGGTGCAACAACAACCCCACCTTATAACATATCCATCATAAGTGACACAAAGATGTGAGTCACTTTCTTACTCTCCTTTTCCTCTGCTCCCAAACCTCATACAAATGAATTTGAAATATCCACCTCCATATCCATATCAGCCTCCTTTTCCACTTTGTAATTTGCCATATTATGTTTCATCCTTTTCTTGGGGGGGCTTCATCAAAATTAAACTCATCCTCCTCTTGTGAGACAGTGGTTCTCAATTTCCTTTTGTTGGTGTAAATATGTATTTACTATTTACACTTACTTAAGTTTACTTAGGTTAATGCATTATTTTATTATTTTATGTTGTGAGACACTTAGGATTTTGCACACCCTTTTGAGTTGTCATGTTGACAACACAATTATTCATACTCCCTTTTTAGCACATGTTGCCTACAACACTAATTTGCATGTTACACCTTTCTAGGCTTATCCTCTCATCATTGCACTTACTTACATGCTTAATGGAGGATAACCCGTATTTGATCAACATGTGCCTAGTTATATGAATTATCATGATGTTGATTATGAGGCATTCTAGATGTATCTCAAAGGCCTTTATATATAGGCACTCCTAGTGTACTCTTTATGATGGCATATTGAATTGACTACATTATTTTTCTGATCATACTCTCTTTGTGGTCTACAACTATGTTTGTGTTTGAGTTCTTAGTTCCTATGTGAATTTTTCCCTAAGGAAAATTCTTACATGGTATCATAGCTTGGATATTTTCTCATCACATAGTCATTCGAGACCATTGTTGCTTCAGCACCTTAGGCTGACTTCATAGTACAACAAAAATTGGGAGTTTCTACAGCTAGATTTGACCTTTCCATTACATCTATAACACTAATTCCATGAAGATCAGCTATAAATTTGACTACCTTAGACCAAAGTCAACTAGGAGGCAATTTTTTTTGCAAATCAAAATTTGAAGGCCCTAATTTGTAGTTCAGTTATGGTCACTTTACAAATTTAATTAATTAATTCATATTTGCATTTTCTTAATTCTCTACATTTTTATTTTCATTATTCTTTTTGGAAAAAAAATTTCCCTTCAGCCAAATAGCAGAGAATTTTTTTTTGTAGACCCAGGCTGTCAAATCCTATCCTTGTAAAGAATTTATTATTTAATTGCAAGCTTCATAGTGGGCATCTCATTATTTCTAGGAACCTACACCTACCAGTAGCTAGCTAAACATGTTGGCCACTAGCTACCTCTCTCAAATCTAGTAGGCTACTCATTTCAGTCATGTATTGTGGCTCTGTGAATTTAAATAATGTAGACCATGTTGAGTCCATGCATGTGCGATTAAAAACTTAGCATCTACTATCAATTTTTAAACTCTATGGAAATGATTTTAAGAAATCCTACCTCATCTATTTGGAGTTCTAGAATCTCAGTTTATTTTGTCATAGTAGTATTCTTTTTTGATCCATGACTTAGTTTCCAAAGAACGTATTAGATATTTCAACACCTATTTTTAAAAATATTCAGGCCCACTGTCAAAGTTTTTTGGTGCCACATAAAGTACTATCAAAGTGCCATATAGCTTTACAATACTTGCCAGTATAGGATGTGTGCCCCTATAAGGACCCAGCTGCCTACCACGTGGACAATGCAACAACCTAGTA
Organism: Cupressus sempervirens; assembly: GCA_028749045.1. Classification (NCBI taxonomy): domain Eukaryota; kingdom Viridiplantae; phylum Streptophyta; class Pinopsida; order Cupressales; family Cupressaceae; genus Cupressus; species Cupressus sempervirens. Next base: position 276,675,119 of record CM053791.1, read on the forward strand.
AGCATCCACATGTCTATGTTGTACCTGCTAGTTAGCACACATTAGCAGTTGAGTCAGCCAACATGTAGGATGCCACATCAAACTATCATACCCCTATTAGCATGACACTTCACACATTTTCTATATAGTTCCATACGAAAATGTGTCAAATATGTATGACCGTACAGTCCATGTAGTCTGACATGTCAGCAAGGGGTATTTTTTCTACAGAGGTCATCATTTCAAGGGAAAAAAATTGATATTTTTTTGACCATCATTCCTAGGTAATTTAGAACTATAGTAATGTTCGTTTGATTATCAAATTTAAGCTAGCAATTTTCTTCTCAAACCCCTCTCTAGATTGCTTTTTCATTTGGTAGCCTAACTTTGCAAGCCCATAACTTGGACATCCAGACTTTGATTCAAGTGCAATTTTTTTTCAAATTGGGTAGAATTTCCTAAACTTTCCAATGGTGGTGTTCTTTTCTTATTTTGGTGCAAGGATATTTTAGAAATTGCATTTTTTGGTGAGTGTACCTACATAATCTTGCATTTTGCAACTTCAAATGCTCTATACAAGCTCATCTGATCACTTTTTTAGGTTCTATTCTTTTGGCTCTAGATTTTTAATCAAATTCTAGGGTTGTGTCAACAAAATCTCACTTTTAGAACTAGTGCTTTTTTTCATTGTAAAACTTTGATTACTTTTTAGAATTGTTGTACATCTTAGCTATAGTGCTTAGTGATAGATTTGGGCCTCAAAAGGTAGCTATAGAAGAAAAATTAATAATTTTATTTTGTTCATTTTGATAAGTGGCCCATTGTACACACAATACTTATAAAGTGCCTATTGGTGTAAATAGATATTTATTATTTACACTTAACTTAGGTTAGTGCATTATTTTATTATTTTTCATTATTTTATTATTTCTCTTTATGAGACACTTAGGATTTTGTGCATCTTCTATAGTTGTCATGTAGACAACATAGAAGTATGCCACTCTATTCATGCACATGGTGTCTACACCACAGGAGTTTGAATCATTCCCTAAGTTGTCATGTTGACAAAACAATTTTTTGCACTCCTAATTTAACACATGTTGTCTACAACACTGATGTGCATGTTCTCACCTTTGTAGGCTTATCCTCACATCATCGCACTTACTTTTGTGTATAATGGAGGATAACCGATATCTGGTGGACATGTGCCTGATTGTTGTACTTATCATGGTGCTGATTCTGAGGCACTCTAGATGCATCTCAGAGGCCTTTATATTGAGGCATTCCTAGTGTACTTGTACATAGAATTGAATACTATACTGTTATTCTAATCATACTCTGGTCTAATTTGTGCTTGTGTTTTGAGTTCCTTGGTCTTGGAGAAATTCTACTCTAACAAAGATTCTTACATGGTATCAGAGCTGAGGGAGATATTCGTCACATAGCCTTTGGAGACCTCATTACTTCATCTCTTCAAGGGACTCGATTCAGATCTAGAGCATCAGTTGCAATTAGGAGTGTCAAGAGTTGAAGCGGACCTCACCATTGCATTCGGAGTGAAGATTCGGTGAAAATTGACTATAAACTTGCCTATTTTAGGCTGTAGTCAATCGGGAGGCAAATTTTTTTTGCAAATTAGCACCTAAAGGCCCAATTTGCAAGCACAAACTCTGCACACAAATTCTGGCCATTCATACCACTCGACAATTTCAAATTCCCACTACAACCTGATAACTGGCAATCAAAATATCTGATAGCCATCGCATAAAATTGGAGTATTACTCTCCCAATAGGCTTTGCTTCATTGTTTGTATTGCAGCAGTTAGAATATATTAAGCACCTTATCAGCTGTATCCACAATGTGGGACAAAACCTTGCCAATCTGAATTTAAAATTTATTTTGCTATTTTTATAACCACCAACTTTCTCGGTAGCCCTCCGACCCTCCACTACCATGCAGACTGCGCCACCAATCTCCAACGTGGATAGCTCACCTCCACATGGTGCTCTCCCATTAGCCCATGCGAACCACCACGTAGATAGACCACAACATGTCCAGTCAGTGCCACACACTCGTACAATCTACACAGTCAGTATACGGATCTGCACAATTAGATCATCCATACATTCTATACATCTAATGTTATCATTCGTACAAGGTGCACATCACCGAAGGCTGAAGTTTTTGTTGACGTCCAAAAAGTGTGATGCTAAAATTGACGATCGTATGACCATCATTCGAGGCCAGTTTGGAACTGCTATGATGGTCATTTGGATGTCAAATTTAATACATTGTTTTCCTCTGAAGACCCCTCTTCATTTGCACTTTGGATTTTGGAGCTTGACTTTGAACGGTCATAACTTGGTCATACCTACTCCAAATTAGGTGCAATTTTTTTTTATTTTGGGTAAAATTTTTTGAACTTTTAATTGGTGTAGTTTGTTTCTAGTTTTGGTGCTTAGATTGGTTAGAAATTGTAGTTTTTCATGACTGTACCTATCTAATCCTACTTTTTGCAACTTCAAACGCATCGTACGGGCTCATCTGGACTCCTTTTCAGGTTTCATTTGTTTTGAAAGTGTATTTTTTTTGTCTAGTTTTTAGATCTAGAGTTAGATTATAGTCTTATTTCGACAAAAGTATCACTTTCATAGATCATCTTGTTTTGCATTGTAATGCTTAACAGTTGATGTAATTTTTGAGCTACATTGTAATAGTCCAGATTTGTACTCTATACAGAGGTTGTAATCAAAAAAATCAAAAAGCCCACTTTGTCCATTTTGGCAAGTGGCCCATTGTAAATGCACTATATATAAAGTGCCAAAATCAAATTTTTTTTGGGGGGGGGGGGGATTTTTTGATTGAGTGAAAAGGGGGGGTGTGTACTATGTACTATGTCTCCTTTATCGTCATTTCTTGCATCATGGGTTCTTTTTCAAAGTTAACTCCACATAATTATTCTACTTGGAAAGAAAACATTAAAGAGCCATTGGTAGAAAAAGGTTTATGGTGTTCTGTCACTAGTGTAGCCAGGAAACCTCCTGCTAATGCTGATGAAACTTGTAAAGAAGATTGGGAATCCAAACAAGAGATGGCCTTAGGTACCTTGTTGAAAAATATCTCTGATCCTATCAAATTTCACATTAGGAAGCTTACAGATCCAATAGAGATTTGGGCTAAACTAGAAGCTTTGTATGGGATAGTAGATGAAGACATGGCTTACACAATGGAGGATAAACTTCTCAAGTTGGATCCTAGAAATTTTGATACAATTAAAGACTATATTACCCAAGTAGAAATTTATAGGGCATAGCTAAATGATTGTAGAGAATCCATTAAAGATGGAAAGATGATCAAACACATCATGACTTATCTTCCATCTGAATATGCTCCTTTTGTTTCTAGCTTTAATACACACAAATTAACAATGGGTAGTGCCTATGTTAAGCCTTCATTTGAGAAATTCTCAAAAATGTTGATCCTTGAACATGACAATCTAGTGGGTATGGGAATTCTCAAGTCTTCCAAAAATAAAGCCTTGGTAGCAAATGAAGGTAGTTCAAGTGGTAAAAACTCAAACAAGAAGCAGAAGCAATGGAAGGCCAAGCAGCAAGATGAGACACAACAATCGTCCTCAAAACAACAATCTTCTTCTACTCAAAATTCTTCTTCACAAGAAGGAAAATCTTCTTCAAAGAACAATAAAAAAGGGAACAATTCCAACAAGAAGGAGAAGAAAACATGTTCCTATTGTAAGAGAAATGGACATGAAGAACATGACTGCAAAGATAAGCAGATTGATGAATTGGTAAACATTATGAGGAAACACAAAATTGATGTTCCTAATACATACAAAGATAAAGGTTCTTCCTCCACTTCAAAATGCAAGGGCCAAGCTTTAGTTGCAAGTAAAAACAATCCGGAGGAATGGATTCTAGATTCTGGAGCATCTCATCACATGGGGGCTTCAAGAAAGCACTTTTCCTCTTTAAACACTTCACATGTACCCTACATCTATGTGGGCAATGATACTCAAATAAAAGTAGAAGGTAAAGGGAATTTTGAGTTAGAGAATGGAATCTTCAAGGATTTATTGCATGTTCCTAGCCTAAGCACCAACCTTCTCTCCATATATCAAATCACCCAGTATGGATGTGGCAAAAAAGTAGAGTTCCTTTCCGACACAGTAGTGGTAAAGAATCTCAAATATGATTCAATGGTGGTGATTGGAAAGGCAAAGCATCAGACAAGACTTTATTCTTTCTCCAATTTTGTGCCTAAGTCCACATCTCTTGCCTTGTTGACTCACTCAAACACTCAAAGTAAACTTTGGCATGACAGATTTGGACACCTTAATTATTGCTACCTTTAGCAATTAAGCAGCAAGGAAATGGTCATTGGTCTACTTCAAGTCTAGTTTTTAGAGGGAGTATGTCCAAGCTATGAAGCAAGTAAACATCCCAAAGAGAAATATGATAAGGGGAAGCCTTGGAAAGCAACTGCTATTCTAGAATTGGTACATAGTGATGTAGTTGGCCCCTTTCTAGTACCTTCTTTTGGTAACGCCCGCTATGTTCTCACATTTATTAATGATTTTTCAAGGTACACTTGGGTCTTTTTTCTTGGTCATAAGAGTGAAGTCTATGACAACTTTATCACATTCAAAGCTCAAGTTGAAAATAAATCTGGGAAAGCCATCAAGATACTAACTAAAGATAATGGTAGAGAATATGTTAATTCTAGACTTATAGACTATTGCACACATGAGGGGATAGATCTTCAACATTTAGTTGCATACATGCCATAGCAGAATGGTGTAGCTAAAAGAAAGAACCGAACCCTTAAGGAAATGACTACTTGCATGCTTCAACACAAGTCTCTCGATCAAGTGTTTTGGGTTGAAGCCATGTGCTATGCCAACTACATTCAAAACCCCAGTCCGCATAAAGCCTTAGTTGGAATAACACCTTTTGAGGCATGGTGTGGAAGGAAACCAAGTGTTAGGCACTTCAAAGTTTTTGGTTCTCCAGCATGGGCCAGGGTACCTCCACAGAAGCATAAGGCATTAGAACCTCAAAGAAAACCATGCATATTTTTTGGATATCTTGATCACCTCAATGTATATAAATTAATGGATCCAGAGACTCATGAAATATTTTATGAGAGGAGTGTTCATTTTGAAGAGACATGTCCAAGTTTGGCCTCTTCACCTCCTCCTCCTTCTTCCTCCTATGTGGATAGTGAACATAGTGAAGATAGTGACTCAGAAGATGACATTCCTCCAACCTTGACTCACATGACACCAATTTCATAGGGTCAACAAATAGTTGAGGACATTCATTCATATTCTTCCACTAAACCTCATTGGGCAAAACAGACCCTTGATGTAGCAGGTTCAATGGTGGGAAATCCTTTAGATACTTAGAGGACTAGGTCACAACACAAGTCATTTCCACATGCATACATAGCCATTGCTTTAGATCCATATTATTTTAAGGAAGCATCAGGGATTTCAGAATGGGATACAACTATGGAGGAAGAATACAATTCATTGATAAAAAATAACACATGGGACTTAGTTCCCCTTCCTAAGTGAAGAAAAGTGGTTCAATGCAAGTGGATCTATCAAACCAAATTTGGTGTGGATGCTACTATTGATAAACATAAAGCTCAACTAGTTGCAAAAGGTTTCTCACAAGTTCCAGGTATTGATTATATAGAGACCTTTGCACCAGTTTCCAAGATGAACTCCATTCCCCTGACACTAGCAATTGTTGCAGCTCAAGGATGGGTTGTACACCAGATGGATGTTAAGAGCACATTTTTTAATGGGGAACTTCATGAGGAAATTTATATGGAGTAGCCACAGGGGTTCATATAGGATTCTACTATGGTTTACAGATTGAAGAAGTCTATTTATTGTTTAAAACAGGCTCCTCAAGCATGGTATGCCAAAATGGACTCATTGCTCCTCTAAGTTGGTTTCAAAAGATGTCATTCTAACTCAAATGTCTACATTCTTCAGAAAGATGAATCTCACTTGATCTTAGTGCTTTATGTCAATGACTTAATCATTACAAGGAGCACTACATCCATCATAGCTAATGTCAAGACCTCTCTTCAAGACAGATTTTCCATGATAGACTTGGGTTTGCTACACTAATTCCTTGGCATTGAGATCATACAGTCTTCAATAGGGATTTCACTTTTTCAGCCTAAGTATGGTCTTGACTTGCTTTCACGGTTTCACATGAGTGACTGTAAACCTGCTCCTACTCCCTTCTTATCAGGTGTTAAGGTAGAGGCTAAGTGCACAACTCCACTTGTTGATGTGACATTATACAAACAATTAGTTGGGAGCCTTATCTACTTGACACACACATGCCCTGATATTGCCTTTGCAGTTGGTATGGTTTCACACTTTATGCAAGAACCTCACGAGCTTCATTGGAAGGCTGCCAAGTACATTTTGCACTATATCAAGGGTACTCATACACATGGGATTCATTATGCGATAGGTACATGGCTTCAATTGATTGCATACATAGATTTTGACTATGCAAGAGACTTAGATTCTCGGAAGTCTACTTCAGGGTACACGTTTCACCTTAGTTCCAGCCCTATTTATTGGAAAAGTAAGAAGTAGAGAAATGTTGCTCTTTCATCCACAGAGGCTGATTATCAAGGGGCTATCAATGTAGCTACAGAGGCTCTTTGGTTACATCACATCCTGGAGGAGTTTGGATTCAATCTACCTAAGCTGACAGTTCTTCATTATGACAATCAAAGTGCCATTGAAATCTCTAACCATCTAGTTCAGCATCAACAGACAAAGCACATTGAGGTTCATATGCACTATATCAGAGAGCTTATGCATGAGTAGATCATAGCACTTCAGTACTGTCCTACAACAGAGCAAGTCACATATATTTTCACCAAACCCTTTACAGAGGTCAAGTATTCTCATTTATGAGATCTCTTGGGGGTGCAGGATGTTGCAGATAGGGAAGTCCCTTGACTTCTCTTCTTCTTATTTTGGGAGGGATTTTTTCCTCTTATGAGGTCTTCTTCTCACTCTTTCTCTATTGTACTTATCTCTCTTTTTGGAGGAGGGTTATTCCCATTAGGTTTTCCCTCTTTCTCCACTTTATGAGAGACTGCATTGCATCATTTTAGCATTTCTTTTCTACATGGGTACCTATCATGGCCTAGTAGTTGGGACCCATTATGCATTAGTAAGCTTAAGTGCATTCCCCTAAGTTGCACTTAAGGGGGAGTGTTGGTGTAAATAGATATTTACTATTTACACTTGACTTAAGTTAACTTAGGTTAGTGCATTATTTTATTATTTCTCTTTATGAGATGCTTAGGAGTTTGTGCATCTTCTATAGTTGTCATGTAGACAACATAGAAGTACGCCACTCTATTCATGTACATGGTGTCTACATCATAGGAGTTTGCATCATTCCCTGAGTTGTCATGTTGACAACATAGTTTTTTGCACTCCTAATTTAACACATGTTGTCTACAACACGGATGTGCATCTTCTCACCTTTGTAGGCTTATCCTCACATCATCACACTTACTTCTATGCATAATGGAGGATAACCCATATCTGGTGGACATGTGCCTGGTTGTTGGACTTATCATGGTGCTAATTCTAAGGCACTCTAGATGCATCTTAGAGGCCTTTATATTGAGGCACTCCTAGTGTACTTGTACATAGAATTGAATACTATACAGTTATTTTGATCATACTCTAGTCTAATTTGTGCTTATGTTTTGAGTTCCTTGGTCTTGGGGAAATTTTTCTCTAACGCAGATTCTTAAAGTGCCAAAAGCATTTTTTTTGGGGGGGTCTTTTGGTTAAGTGAAAAGGGGGGTGTGTAGTAAATGTGTATGTCTCTCTTTTGTGCTCTTTCCATTTTCTACATCATGGCTTCATTTAACTGTCCACCTCTAACTTCATGCAATTATTCTACATGGAAGGATATTGCATCTAGTAGATTAATGGAAAAAGTTTATAATCATTATGTTGATGGTACAATTACCAAATCTATTAATGCTAAAGAACTCATTGAATAAAAAAAACAAGATCAATAAGCTTTAGCAATTATTAGGAGTTGTGTACATAGAGATCTCTTCTTTCACACTACTAGTTGTATAAAATCCAAATCAGCTTGGGACAAACTTGAATCATTGTATGGTAAGTTGGATGAAGAAAAGGGATTTTAGATTAAAGGATGATCTACTTCTCTTGGATCCAAAGAACTTTGATACAATTTAGGATTACATCAACAAAGCCAATGAGGATAGGGAAATACTTAAAGATTGTGGAAATACCATGAAGGATGACAAGTTGATTCATCACATCCTGAAGAGGCTACCTTCAGAGTATGCTTCATTTGTTTCGAGTTTCAATACTCATAGGTTGACCATTGGAACTGCTTACTAGAAGCCTACATTTGATGCATTTGTACAGATGTTAATTGTTGAACAATCTCACTTGATGGATTTAGGACTTCTCATGACATCAAATACCAAAGTCTTAGTGGCTAGTGATGAGCACTAATCAAGTCAAGGAGGAAAAACTTCTAGCAACAAGAAGAAGAAGTAGTGGAAGTAGAAAACACAATCTAAGACACAAAAATCCTCCTCACATCAAGGCAATTCTTCTTCCAACAAGAAGGGAAATAATGAAAAGAAGGAGACACTTTTTTATGCATAGTACAAAAAGCCAAATCATGATGAGCATCCTTGCAAGGCTAAAAGAATCAATGAGTTGGAAAAACTACTAAGGAAGAACAAAATTCAAGTGCTAGGTACTTCTAAGGATTCAAATCCAAACTCTTCAAAGGGTAAAGGGAAAGTATTTATGGCTAATTCAAGTTCTTCTTTGGAATGGATACTTGAATCAAGTGCCTCCTATCAAATGGGTTCTTCAAAGGAAGACTTTTCTTCATTGAAGCAGTCAAAGGTAACACACATCTTCATGAGAGATGATACTAAAATGGAAGTTGAAGGAAAAGGACATGTGGAAATGGAAAATGGGGAATTTAAAGATGTTCTCAATGTTCCAAACCTTAGCTCCAATCTCCTCTCAATTTACCAAATTACTCACCTTGGAGATGGTCACAAAGTTGAGTTCCTTCTAGATTCAATGATGGTGCATAGCCTAAGAGACGATTCATTGGTTGTAGTAGGGAAAGTCAATGATGATAATAAGTTTTATTTCTTCTCCCACTTTGTGCCTAAGTCTCCTTCTCAAGACTTATTGACTCACTCTACTTCACAAACTACATTATGGCATGAGTAGTTTGGTCATCTTGCCTTTAGCTCTCTTCAACAAATTTTCTCAACACACATGGTCAAAGGTCTACCTAAAATCAACTTTTCTAAGGGTGAGTGTTCATCATGTTCAGTGAATATGCATCTCAAGGAGAAGTATGATAAAGAGAAGTCTTCATGAGCACCAATACTTCTCTAGTTGGTTCACATGGTTTTAGCAAGTCCTTTTGTACTAACTTTAGTTAGCCAAGGCTACTACATCTTTACTTTTGTTGATGACTTTTCATGATTCACTTGTGTCTACTTCCTTCATCATAAGAATGAAATGGTTCATAAGCTTCAAGCCTTCAAGACTCATTTTGAACAAAAATCAAGGAAAGCCATCAAGGTCCTATGGGTGGACAATGAGAATAGATATGTGGATATAAAACTTAGAGACTTTTGCAAGCTTGAGGGAATTGATCTTCAAAACCCACTAGCATTCAGTCCACACAAGATAGATGTTATAGCTATGATGATTAGAACACTCAAAAGCATGGAAATTTTCATGATAAAAGCAAAGTCTCTTGAACCTACACTTGAAGTTGAAGCCATTAGTAGTGCTACTCACATACTTAATAGGTCTCCTCATAATGCCTTAGACAAGAAGACTCCTTTTGTGGCATAGTGCAAAAGACAACTAGTTGTGAGTCACTTTAGAGTCTTTAGTTGTCTAGCATGGGCTAACCTATCTTCTAGGGGATGCAAGGCACTAGCTCCTCATCCTTGCACTTTCAACATTTATGAAGATGGTGTTAAAGCGATAATTATGGATCTAGAGACTCACAAAATTTTTGTGGAGAAGGATGTTCACTTTGAGAAAATTTTACACAACTTATCCTCTACTCCTCTTTGCACATCATACATAGTGGAAATTGATAGTGACACTAGTGATAGTGCTTCAATAGATTCAAACACTCAGGGTTATATTGACAGTTGCAGTGAGAGGTCACATCATTAGTCTAGTGCACATGCTTATATTGCCACAGTGAAAGGTCCAACACAACATTGTACATGTTGTCTTCCAGCTCGAACTTTAGTTCATGACTACATGGCAAACATTGTAGGTTCTTTTGTGTAGTCACACATTGCAAACTTGGGAGACAACCTTAAGGAATTACATCTTCTCTTTAATGAAGGTGATCCTTCTATAGTTGTTGTGAGGGCTCACTCTAGCCCTAATGTTCATTCTCTATATGATCAATCTTCATTGGTTGATGTGATTGTGGATCCTTATAAATAGTAGCTATTAGAGGTCTCTTTATTAGTTGAGGAGATAGGTGGTTCATTGGAATAGGTTCAATAAACATCCTTGCTAGATCTAGATTCATTCTTTTTAGCACGGTTGGAATGGGCAAACACTAGCATCAACACAGGGATACTTGAGTAGGTTTTAGGGCCACCATACATCTTCAAGATTGTACCTTTGCCATTGTTTCATCCAAAAGGGAGGAACATCATTATGAACTCTTGAACTAGCACCTTCCCTGGAGTGGCTTTCATTGATAGGCATTCTTCATTTGGGGGGGACTACCTTGTCTCTCTTCCTCTTCTTTCTTATGGGGGGGACTTTTTCCTCTTATGAGGTTTTGTCTTTCTCATTTCTCTATTGTATATATTGGATGTATGTTGTAATGGGAGGGTCTTGATTACTCCATCCATCCATGCATCCCTTTTCATCTGTCTTTTGGGGGAAGGGTTTTTCCCATGAGGTTTTCTCTCATTCTCTTCTTTATGAGAGATTGCATTTCATCATGTTTATGGGTACCGAACATGGCATAGTAGTTGGGACCCATCATGCATTTCATCCTAGTTTTCATAAGCTTAAGGGAATTCCCCTAAGTGGCACTTAACGGGGGATGTTGGTGTAAATACATATTCACTATTCACACTTACTTAAGTTTACTTAAGTTAATGCATTATTTTATTATTTTATGTTATGAGACACTTAGGAGTTTGCGCACCCTTTTGAGTTGTCATGTTGATAACGTAGAAGTACATAACTCTATTTCAGCACATGGTGTCTACAAACTAGAGTTTTCATCATTTACTGAGTTTTCATGTTGTCAATTTAGTTATTTGCACCCCCTTTTTAGTACATGTTGTCTACAACATTGATTTGTATGTTACACCTTTGTAGGCTTATCTTCTCATCATCGCACTTACTTTCATGGTTAATGGAAGATAACCCATATCTAGTGGACATGTGCCTAGTTGTATGACTTATTATGATGTTGATTATGAGGCATTCTAGATGTATCTTAGAGGCCTTTATATACAAGAACTCCTAGTGTACCCTTGATGATGGCATATTGAATTGAATACAATGTTATTTTGATCATACTCTTTTTCTAGTCTATAGTTGTGCTTGTGTTTGAGTTCTTAGTTCCTGAGTGAATTTTTCCCAAAGGATAATTCATACACCTTTTATCATTCATGTTTTCCATTCTCCTAGACCTTATTCTACCCCATTTGACCTCCTCTTCTAAATCCACTAGGACCTTTTCCTATCATTTCTCCGATTCCACCCCTGTCCTGAATGGGGTCTACTTTCTCTCCTTAGGGCATCCACTAGGAGACAATTGGGAGGTAGAGGCCCTAGGGCCATTAATTCTTAGAGGAACATGATGAGTGGGGGTTTATGAAGAGAATGGATATAAACCTCAATAATTCTAGGTGAAAGGGCAAAATGAATTTATGGTATAGGAGGAACATCAAACCATGGTGAAGGATAGTGTAATTAACAGTCTTTTTCATTTTTTCCTGTAAATCCAAAACAATATCAACTAACTCATGGAACAAAAAGAAAGGAATAGAAAGACTATCTTGATTATGAAATGGTTTAGAAGTTGAAAATGGTGATAATGAAATAGAAATAATTTATAAGTTATGGTGACAAAAAGATGACATGCAACTAAAACTTTAAAATTTCTAAAAGTTTGTGGGCACTATTTCAAAATTCTATATATGGGTTCCAAACCTATGACTTATTCCATTTTCTCTTGTTTCTTTTTGTTGGCACCTTCTTTCCCCTTAACAAAACACACACACTTTTTAGAAGTTGAACAATTCACTAACTCTCCTCCACAAACTTCTCCCTTATTCTTAGAGATCAAGTTCAAGATCATCAAGTATGTTTTCTACTCCTATTTTTATACTATTTTGTATGTTTTTGCATCATTTTGTATGTTATTGTATTTTTTGGCATGTTTTTTTAGTTTTTCTTCAAATTTGTTGATTTATTTAAAATGCAATTGGTTTCTGATTAGGAAATGTAAATAGTCAACCATCAAATCCTCATCCTAATCAACAAAGTCAAAATGAAAACCCTCCACAAGATTGAAATTAAAACCCTCTACAAGATCAAAATGAAAACTCTACACAAGAAGAGAAAGAACTTCTACAACCCCCACTGATTGAAAGAGCTCCTCTTGTCACCCAAGATAATATAATAAAGGAAATAAAAAGAGGAAAAAATTAGTGAGAATAAATCATTATTATGTTGAAAGATTATGAGAAAACTAATCCTATGAGAGATGAATTTACATCCTCAATTGAATTTAGTATGAGCCATGTAGCTTATTTTAGTTGTCAATTGGGTATTTGGTGTGTTAAGAGAAAATAACAAAGAAGATATTATGAAAAAATAAATAATCCTATAAAGATGTAAGAAAAAAGTACATATTGAATGGTAAGATATGTACATTGTTTAAAAATCTTGGAGAACAAGACATTGTTAAACATACAATTAAAAGTTTCCCCATCCATTGGTGCACATATGATGATATTAAAAATTTCTATTGGGATATATGGTGGATGGTCTTTGATTCTCTTCCTTGGAATAATCACAAGGTTCTAGTGTATTGTTTAAATAAATTACATTATGCATTTATTCTTGGAGAGATCCCCAATTATTTTGACATGTCAAATTCTCAAGGTAGAGGTGTGGAGTCATAATTTTAGAGGTCAAGGGCACATCATGATCCTAATGTAGTTATAATTCCTATTGTCAATCCATAGGGTGAGCATGTCATTATTCCTTCAATTGCAAAGAAACATGTAGAGATCAGTATTCTAGAGACTATGAATGCTTTGACATAGAGCTTTATTCATTACACATGTCCATTAGTTGAGGATGAGCCTTCTTTGTGTCACTATCATATGTGCCTATCATGTGGATCCTTATGCACATTTTGTAGTCATGTTTGAGACACTATGGATGATGGGCTAGTTACTGATGAGTTCCTTAATGACACATTATGAATTGAGACACAAGTAAATTACAATTAGAATAAACTAATTTGATCATATTTCATATAGATAGTGAATGACTAATTAACATATCTTAATATTATTCAAAATATAGGTTAAGAGTGTTGATGGCCCTAGCATAGATTCTCCAACCCCATTTTATGTCTCCTTGACAAGTTGAGAGGCATGTATTGATATAACGATTTAAATTAATACATATATTTATTAAGTTATCATATGAAGGATTCATAAAAAAAAATTATCCATGTACATTATCTCTCTATTGGACCATCAAAATTTACAAGGGACTTTGAGCCTAGACATGATATGATATTCATAGAGGTACATTTGTTTCATATTAATTTCATTCATTTGATTATATTATATTCTATAAAAAAAAATGTAAATTATGTTATATGATTTACAGTTGCTAATGTCTGAGACTCTTCATCTTCACTAGTCGATTGATCATGAAGTTGTTGCTAAGATGGCTAGTTCAGAGCCATCGAATGAGGTATGAAATTTTTTGCATAGTTTTAGTTGTTATTCATAATAGTTAGTATTGAAATTTCAAATCGTATTTATAAGTATGATTGAGTGATTATATTGATTAAATTATTGTAGGGCCTTATTGCTGCCTATCATCTATGAGTGTTTCAGGTTGGTATATAGAGTGACTATCTGGTGGTGGTAATAAAATAATTAATTTTTTGTGTACATATATTTGATTTCAATGTAAAGTAATTATTGATTCATATATATTTTGTTTGTATTATCTCTAGCTAGAGAGGAGCTTAACAAGAGGATGAGCAAGCATGTAAGGAAGATGCCATCATCCCCATCATCTCCCTCCACAAAATGACCAAATACCTCTAGGGATTTATTTCCATCCCCTCATGGGAAGGATAATATATAGGGTTGAGAACACATGTATAGGCATTTGTGGACATATATCTAATATTTTATGTTAGGAGAAATACTCTAGTGCAAAGCACATAATAATAATGTTTTCTTTGTTCAATTTAATAAGGCCTTAGGATTGATGAAGAAATCTCCTTAAGGTCATCCACCTATGTAATGGATACAAGGCCCCAAGGTGTTAATATGAACTTGAGCATCAATTGGTCTAAAAGGCATAATTTTGCTTTGTTTTATGTTTGCTAGGGTAGTTTAGGTGTTTTGAACCTTAGAAAAACATTTAGGAATGATTGGAATTGGTTTAGGAAGGAAATTTGTTAAAATATCAAAAAGTGCAAAAATTTCAAAAGTTGCATTAGCAACTTTTTGCAAAAAAATTGACAACTTTTTCAAAAACCACTCCCAATAGCTAAAAATGCCATGAGGTGGTTCCGCCCACCTAGTAAAGACCTATCAAGGCTCTAAGAATTCGATGGATGAGAGAGAGAATTTCTATTTGAATCAATAAAATCTATTGTTTTTGGGTTATTTTGATTGGTTTTTTGTACAGTATGGCCTAAGAGGATTGGAGAATGAAAATTTTTGCACTCACTAGATAGTACTATTTATTTGTGAAGTTTTGGCATTGGTTTCAAGTTTCTATCAATCTAGGAACTCAAGTTATCAAATTTTTTTGGTCATTGCCCTGTGAAACCCTCAAAACAAGGGTTTGGCCAAAGAAATGGCCCTAACTTGAAACTCCACCCTTGAATTTGGTTGCAAATTTGTATGGAGCAAGTTAGTGAAATGTATTTTCAAATTTCAAAAGCCTTGAAGTAGGAGGTTGCAGCATAGATTTATGGAAGCAAGCCCTAGGTCTAATATTGCCCATGTATTAGACCTTGTTTGTGCAATTTGATAAAGTAATGTGAAGAAAAGGAGTTGAGGACTTGGTGTGAAGGAAAAACATCTTCATTTGGATTGGAAGAACACTCTAGAGTTAGAAGATGGATTTCATGAACCCATTTCTTGACCATTACCTTGTAGACCATGCCTAAAGTTTCCAATTAGGCCTGAGTGCATGGCTGGGATTAAGGCATGTTGGAGTGAAGTGGAGTCTTATAACTTTGGAGTCTTTTAATAATTTGAAAAGGGTATCTAAAACTATCTTTTTTTTGCCAGGTCTTGCATAATATTTTTTTGTTATTGGTGAAAAGTAGTGATAGGAGACCTAATGGCCTACTAGGTCTGTTACAAAAGTTTGCATTGTGGGTTGTTAGTAGTGGTTCTAATTAGTTATTTACCTTGATTTGGTCATATTGAATTTGTCTTAAACTATTCTTGGTGTTGGGAAGTCTTGGAACATCAAATCCCACTTTTGCTACCTTGGGTGTAATACATCTTTGTTGGTTCATGTAGGAAGAAGTTGGAATTAAGTCTTGTTTGAAGAGTTGGGTTTCTAAAACTATTGAATATTTGTAAATGTCAGAGTAGTACCTATTGGGAAGTAATTCAAGCCTTGAGCAGCCCATTTAGAGTTTGGAGGTTTGGAGTAGAATGTTGATTGAACTTTTCTTCCTTGTGCATACTCTACATCAAGTGGTATCAGAGCAACTTTGATTTGTTGAGATACAATGTCTGATGGAGGAGAAGATTATGAGAGGGATATCCTCTTGAGGATTAATAATGTAGAACTAGTCAAGCTAGTTAAGAAACAAATGGTAGAGAGTAGGGTGGGCTAGAAAGAGAATAAGACCATGAAGAGGGAGTTGAAAAGACTGAAGAATAAGATGAGGAAAGGGAGTGATGATGAATCAAAAAGTAAGGAAATATAAAGGAATGAGGAGTAAGAGAACATCCCTATAGATCAAAGGACCTTACTTGCTACAATGGAGAGGGTTGGAAAGAAAGGAGAAGGGGAATTACCCACTTTCCATGGTAAGTTGGACCCTAACATGTGCATGGATTGGATTGAAGCCCTAGATAACCATTTGAATGTGATAAGACCCTTGAAAATTAGGTCAAGATTTCTAAAGCTAAACTCAAAGGCCCTACCTTGAGTTGGTGGAACTTGTTCCAAAATGAAATATTGGTTGAGGGAAAGGAGCAAATTTCTACATGGAAGAAGATGAAGGCAGAGATAAGAAAGCAGTTCATACCAAAGGATTATGAGGTGTTGGTGCATAAAAGGTTTCAAAATCTTAGACAAAGGGACTTGGATATCAACACCTACATGTAATAATTTCACAACCTAACCCTCAAAGCCAAGATGTATGAGATAGAGAAGAAAAAACTTGCAAGGTATGTGAATGGTTTAAAATATAGTATTCAAGATGAACTAAAATTGATTACTTTGGGTTCAGTACATCAATTCTTTAATATGGCTTTAAAAATTGAAGAGAAACATAAGAGGAAAGGTGAAGCAAGTAGTAGAGGTAGAGGTAACAATAAAAGGGGAAGAGGTAGGTTCAATGGAAGATGATCCTTCAACAAAAATTAGGAAGAGTCTAGTGGATCAAATGTTGATGGGGAGTCCACTAATAGAGGGTCTTTTAGGGGTAGGAGAACCAATGGTAGAGGAAGATCTAGTGGAAGAGGGCCTAGTACATTCATAGGTAAATGCTTTACTTGTAATCAGGTAGGAAATTAGTCCTTTAGATACCCTAAAAAGAATAAGAAAGGGGATAGGAGATTACAATTGACACAAGAGGAGAATAGTCAAAGTTTCACTTCTTACCAATCAGCCACTTCTAGACCTACACTTCTAGAGAAAGGCGAGTCTTTAATGATGCAAAGGACTATGATTAGAGCCCCTGGAACTATAGAACCACCACAAAGGAAAACATTGTTTAAAACCCTATGGAAAGTGAACAATAAAATCTATAGAGTTATAGTGGATTTCAGATCCTCTAATAATGTGGCTCTAGGGAAATGGTAGAAAAATTGAAACTAACTACAATCCCTCACCCCTATCCCTACAAGGTGTCATGGATAACAAAAGACAAACAAACCCTCATTAATGAGAAAGTGTGGGTAGAATTCAAGATAGGAGAGTATCATGATAAAGTTTTATGTGATGTGGCAGAGATGGATGCATGCCATTTTCTCCTTGGAAGGCCATGGCAATATGATATGTGTGCCAAACATGATGGTAAAACAAACATTTACACCATAACCAAGAATGGGATTGAGTACCACATGCCACCTTTACTTGATGATGGAATCTTGGTTACAAATGGGATAATGTTAGTAGGAGAAAAAGAATTCATAAGGGTCACCAAGGAGAAGGATACACCATACTATGCATTAATTTTTAGACCAAAAAAACATCCCATTAAACCACCACACAATCCACCCAAGGTTATCAATGTTGGGCCTAAAGAGGTAAGGGATTTGTTAGAGAAATACAAGGGGATAGTTGTAGGTAGCCAACCAGAGACTTTGCCTCCTAAAAGAGATATTAGTCACTATATAGACTTCATCCCAAGGGCTACACTTCCAAATAATGTAGCCTCTAAGATGAGCCTAGAGTAGAATGAAGAGATAGCTAAGAAAATCAATAATCTACTAGCCAAGGGGTTTATTAGGAAAAGTATACGCCCATCTATAGTCCCTGTAGTCCTAGCTCCTAAAAAGGATGGTACTTGGGGATTGTGTATGGATTCAAGGGAAATCAATAGGATAACCATTAGATATAGGTTTCCTATGCCAAGAATAGAGGATCTTTTGGACTATTTGGGGAAGGAAAGTATCTATTCAAAAGTAGACCTTAAAAGTGGATACCATCAAATTAGAATCATGGGTGGAGATGAATGGAAAACAACATTTAAGAATTTAGAAGGATTGTATGAATGGATTGTGATGCCTTTTTTTCTTTTCAAATGCACCTAGCACCTTTATGAGGCTAATGAATGAAGTCTTAAAACCTTTCTTGAACAAGTTTGTTGTGGTGTACTTAGATGATATTTTAATATTCAGCAAGGACAGGGATGATGACTTAAGACACCTTGATATGGTTTTGAAAAGGCTTCATGAGAAGAAATTGATGATAAATTTGGAGAAATGTTCATTTTTGTAGAACGAACTAATCTTTTTGGAATTTGTGATATCAGGAGGAGAACTAAAGATGGACCCTTCCAAGGTTGAGGTCATCCTTAACTAGCCACCACCTACCACTCCATCAAAGTTAAAGAACTTCCATGGTATGTGTAGTTTCTATAGAAATTTTATAAGAAACTTTAGTGGTGTGTGTGCTCCAATGATAGATACAATTAAAGGAGGAAGGAAATATATATTTTCTTGGACGAAGGAGGCAAATGATTATTTTGAATGCTTAAAAAGAAAAATTGCATACGAACTTATTTTGATGTTACTTGATTTCTATAAATTGTTCATAGTGGAGTGTGTTGCAAGCAATCAGGCAATTGGAGGTGTTCTAAGTTAGGACGGTAGGCTTGTGGCCTTTTTCAATGAAAAGCTTAATGAGATCAAGAAAAAATATTCAACCTATGATCTTTAACTCTATGCTATGGTGTAGTCCCTTAGAAAATGGAGGCATTACTTGTTGCCTAAAGAATGTGTTGTATATACTGATAATCATGCATTGAGTTTCTTGAATAGGCAAGAAAAGATAAATCATATGCATATGAAATGGATTAAATTTCTACAAGCTTACACCTTTACTATTAAGCATAAAAAGGGAGAAACTAATAAGGTTGCTGATGCACTTAGCAAGAGAATTTTGACCATTCAAGAGGTTTGGTTGGAAATAATTGGGATTAATGCCATTAAGGACATGTATGAGCAAGATGAAGAATTCAAGGAGGCTTAACAAGTTTGAAAATCTATGGGTGAAAGGTACAGCACTAAATTTGGTGAGTATATCTTGCAAGAAGGTCTTTTGTTTAAAGGGAGTCAACTTTGTGTTCCCAAGGGATCCATTAGGGAGAATATCATAAAAGAAAAGCATTGTGGTATATAAGCAAGGCATTTTGGGATGGATAAAACTATGGAGTAGGTTAGAAGGTTTTTTTAGTGGCCAAGGTTGTAAATTGATGTTAGAAGATATGTTGAGGAGTGTCTAATTTTCCAACAAGAAAAAGGAGGCTCATCAAATGTAGGACTTTATCCCCCACTCCTGATAGCCCATAAACCTTGGGACTTAGCTAGTGAGTATGGACTTTGTTGTTGGTCTAGCAAGAACCAAATCAGGTTAACAAAATATTTTTGTAGTTTTGGATAGGTTTTTCATAATGGCTCATTTCATGGCTTGCAAAACCACTCATGATGCCTCCCATATAGAAATTTTTTTCTTCAAGGAAGTTTTTAGGCTTCATGGTTTTCCATTGTCCATCATATCTAACATGGACTCTAGGTTTTTGGGGCATTTTTGGAGGACATTATGGACAAAACTAGGCACCAACTTGTGTTTTTCATCTACCTATCACCCTCAATCTAATGGGTAGACTGAGGCAGTCAATAGGTCATTGGGGAACATGCTAAGGTTTCTTTCTAAACAACATGGTGCTTTTTGGAATTGTGTGTTATGCTAGGAAGAATTTTCCTTCAATGATTCTATTAATAGAAGTACTGGTCTAACCCATTTTCAAATTGTTTATGGCACTCAACCTAGGGGTACCTTGGAACTTAGGGTAATCAAGGACATGGAAAGAAGTGCACAAGCTAAGGACTTTGTAGAGGTAATGAGAGAAGTTCACCAATAGGTAAAAAATAGGTTGTAGGATACTTCCACAAAGTATAAATAGTAGGATGATAAGAGAAGAAGGGAACTATAGTTTAAGGTGGGGGATATGGTAATGATCCACCTCAATAAGGTCAGACTTCCAAAGAAACTACATACTAGACTACAAATGAAGAAGATTGGTCCCTTTAAAATAGTAAAGAAATGTGGCAATAATGCCTATCAAGTTGATTTAACAAATGATATTAATTTGTCACCTATTTTTAATGTTTTTGACCTATATGCTTTTAAGGTCCTACTGTAGATGATGTTGATGTACGTACTATTGTAGATCTCAAGGAAGAATTGAAGAGTACCAACCCACCAAAGCCTAAACCCATTATGGAAGCCATTCTAGACAAAAGGATCAGTAAGCAGACTGGGAGGAAGATTTATTATGAATACCTTGTACAGTGGAAAGGACAAACAATAGAAAATGCAAGATGGATGACAGAGAAAGATCTCAAGGCACATGGTTTTGATCCTTCACTTCACAACACTCTAGAGACTGGAGTTTCTTTATGTAGGGGAGAATGGTGCAGAGCACCTAATCAAAATTTTTGTTTTGTTCAATGTAATAAAGCCTTAAGATTGATGAAGAAATCTCCTTAAGGCTACCCACCTATGTAATGGATAAAAGACCCCAAGGTGTTAATATAAACTTGGGCATCAATTGGTCCAAAAGGTGGAATTTTGATTTGTTTTATGTTTGATAGGGTAGTTTAGGTGTTTTGAACCTTAGAAAAAAATTTAGGAATTATTGGAATTGGTTTAGGAAGGAAATTTGTTAAAATGTCAAAAAGTGCAAAAATTGTAGAAGTTCCATTAGCAACTTTTTGCAACAAATTGAAAACTTTTTCAAAAACCACTCCCAATGGCTAAAATTACCATGGGGAAGTTATACCCACCTAGTAAAGACCTATAAAGGCTCTAAGCATCTAATGGATGAGAGAGATAATTGTACTTGCCATTTGAATCAATAGAATATGTTGTTTCAAGGTTATTTTGACTAGTTTTTCGATACAATATGGCTTGAAATGATTGGAGAATGAATTTTTTTGTATTTAATAGATAGTACTATTTATTTGTGTAATTTTGGTGTTGGTTTCAATTTTCTATCAATATAGGAACTCAAGTTATCAAATTTTTTTGGCCATTGCCCTGTGAAACCCTCAAAACAAGGGTTTGGTCAAAGAAATGGCCCTAACTTGAAACTCCACTATTGGATTTGGTTCCAAATTTGTGTGGAGAAAGTTAGGTAAATGAATTTTCAGATTTCAAAAGACTTGAAGCAAGAGGTTGTAGAAAGGATTTATGGAAGCAAGCCCTAGCTCTAATATTTCCCATGTATTAGACCTTGTCTATGCAATTTGATAAAGTAATGTGAAGAAAAGGAGTTGAGGAGTTGGAATGAAGGCAAAACATCTTCATTTGGATCAAGAGAATACTCTAGAGTTAGAAGATGGATTTCATGAACCCATTTCTTGACAATTACCTTGTAGACCATGCCTAAAGTTGCTAATTAGGCTTGAGTGCATGGTTGGGGTTAAAGAATGCTGGAGTGGGGTGGAGTCTTGTAACTTTAGAGTCTTTTAATACTTTGAAAAGGGCATCCAAAACTATCTTTTTTTGTTTAGGTCCTTTGCAATATTTTTGTGTTATTGGTGAGAAATAGTGATAGGAGACCTAATGGCCTACTAGGTCTATTATAGTAGTTTGCATTATTGGTTGTTAGTAGTGGTTATAATTAGTGATTTACCTTGAATTGGTCATATTAAAGTTGTCTTAAGTTATTCTAGGTTTTTGGAAGTCTTGGAACATCAAATCCCACTTTTGCTACCTTGAGTGTAATAGGTCTTTGTTGGTTCAAGTAAGAAGAAGTTCAAATTAAGTCTTGTTTGAAAAGTTGGGTTTGTAAACTTGTTGAATAGTTGTAAATATTAGAGTAGTACCTATTGGGAAGTGATTCAAGCCTTGAGTATCCCTTATGGAGTTTGGAGGTTTTGAGTAGAAGGTTGATTGAACTTTTCTTCCTTGTGCATACTTTGCATCATATTTGACATACATTTGATGTATATATGACATTTTATATTTGATGTATGACATATATTTGATGCATGACATTATTAGACATATAAATTTGATGCATCAATTTTTTTATGTATGAAATTATTGTTGGTCTCAAAATGGTCTTGACATTCGAGTGTTAACACACTTAACCAAATTCTCAAGTTAATGTCATGTATAATACAGAAGCCAAGCCTACAATGTATGTTGAGTCAAAAAATTCAATAGGTGCTGAGTAAACATTTTGTGCCAAGAAAAGTTCAAGTGTTGAGAAAAGTATAGGTCCTGAATCACTAGAGATGTTGAGTGAGCCAATTTTCCTAGATGTGTCAAGCATCAACAACTAGTATGTGTCGAGTAACACAAAATCAAAATATGAGTTTGTGCCTTCACAAACTCAGATGTAAACCATTTTTGGAGCCCACTAAGGGTGAATCTCAAAGGATCTTGAAGATAAGAAAAAATCTTTCACATTACCTATGCAATCAACACGTAGACAATAAGAAAAAGGAGTAGGCATCCAACCTATAAGAAAAGTGTAAGGAATGAGTGAGAAATGAAGATTTAATATTGATTTTAGATTCATGACTAATCCTAAGTATTTTAAATCTTTAAAAAATGGAGAACAAAACTCCATTGTATAGTGGATGAGAAAAGTGTATGGGTGAACTATAGAAAAATTCAAAGGGGAGTTTAAGAGACTTAGTGAAGAACAGAGTAGCATTGTAAAATCTAGTTATTGAAGAATAGAGTATCAAAACTTCAAAGAGTGACATATTATATCAAGCAAGGATTAGATTAGCAAGAGTAGAACAATGATCTAGAATCAACAATTGATGATTACAAAGCTATAAGGTCAAAGGTTTTCTAATACTCTCTAGCAATTGTATTAGATATGGAAATCCTAGGGACTTAGGTTGGCATAGTAGCCATTTGTAAATCCTTTAATAGGGTGGCATTCCAAGTGAATGTAAAAAACTCCTTTAGCTTAGCCTATTGTTAGCAGGTAGTGAAATCCTTTAACTAGGTCACTTTTAATAGAGTGTAATGTCATTAATAGGATAGGCCTTTCATAGGTTAGACCATTGGAAGTGGTCAAAAATTGCAACCTTGAATAGTTACACATTGATGCAGTGATATTTTGTGGGTGTCATCCCCGCCCCGGTTTTACCTTGTCATTTTGGAGGGTTTTTGGGTTACCAAATTTGTGTGTTGTCTATTTTCATGCATGTCTTTACTTTCAAGTTTATTAGATAAATTAGATGCATGTGAATGGTTTCAGTTAATTTTTTTTGAAAAGGTTAAAGGTAGCTACTTTTGATTCACCCCCTCTCAAAAGTAAATCTCCCCAATTGTTGATTCCAACAATTGGTATCAAAGCTAAGTTATTACAAGAAGGAACCTTACAAATTGGAGAAAAGATCTAAAAATGGAAGTCTAAAAACTTGGTAAGATCATAGAGAATTATGCAATTGGCATACAACTCTCTTTACATGCTTTGGAAGAAGTTAGAGGAGAACTAAGAAAATTCTTAAAAAGAAGAAAAGAGATTGCCATAGCTAAGAATGACACACCATACAAGGATATTGACACCTCAAATATATTTTAAAATGGAGATTCCAAAGAGTTCAATGTAGCAATAGCAAACCTGATGGAGAAGAATAGAGCTCAAGTAAAAGAAATCTAAATGCTCAAGCTTAAACAAGAATCACATGCCATGATGCTCTGTGATGTGACTGAACCAAAGAAAAGAGAAATTGGAGACAAAGCTATGCTAGAAGAAGACAAGAAAAACCTTGCCAATAGATTGGAAGAAAATTCAATTGAGCTTGCAAGAATCTCAAACATGTAGCTGGACACCCCAAGTTAGATGATGAATGCACATCATGAACTAAATGTCAAGGAGATTGAGATCTCTATGCTAAAGATGCAAAATAAAAAACTACAAAATGACCTAAAAAGAGAAAAGGAGATTGCAAAAAGCTCCAAAAAACCCAATGAGGTCATCAAGTACTTTGAGCAACTACTACAATCACCAAGGGCAAGCAATGATACTTCAAGACTAGGTTACATTAGCATTGAACAAGGATAGTCCTCCAAAACTACAAAAGAAAGGAGTAACAAAGGTAAGAACACTAAACCTACTTGTCATTTCTATGGTAAAAAGGGACATAAATCTAACGTATGTAGGAGCAAGAATGTCCATTAGGATGAAAAGCCTAGGAATGCAAGTTATTGTCACAAGTGAAAAAAGCAAGGACATCAAGCACATGACTACAGGACTAGGACTATCAATACACCAAAATTTGAAGGTGACTGCTACAATTGCAAGAAGTATGGACATAGATCTTTTGAGTGTAGATTAAAGCCCATGTGGACAAAAAATTAGGCAACAAGGGAAGGTGATCATGGTCATCACTATAATTGGAACTACAGCACTACTTATAACTATCATTACTATCACGAATATGGACACATTCCTAAAAACTACATAAGGACACATTTTAGAGGGAACTATAGTAGATGGTTGAGCCAAACCACATATTTTAGTTTCTTGAAGACTATCATATTAGGAGGAATTGCCCAAAAAAGTCAAAGGCACCCAACTCAAGGAATGACAAGGGTAAAGAGAAGGTAGATATTGAACACATCAAAGGAGAAATGAACAAGACATGGAAGAAAAAGGATGAGGTTAGCACATCAAATGAAGGGATCACTTCACCTAATAGGCCAAGTGGTCACACTTCATTAAACTAAGAAAGAGAAAGCACAAGGGACTGATTCACAAAGTTTCATCATGCATCAGTTCCTAGAAAAGAAAGTACCAAAAAAGATGGATCAGCATGAACAAAGATGCAAAGTTGAAAATTCAAGAGTGTTGTTGAGTTACCCTTAGATGTCGAGTAAAAATCTAGTACAAGCCAAGTTGATTGTCAAGATTGTAGGAGTCAAGTTGGTAGAGGAAGTTGAGTGAAGAAGAAATCTCAGTTGAAGCTAAGTGATAGAAAGGCAATGGAAGCTTAGTAACATAGAATCCTTTAGAAGTCAAGTGGATAGTTATAAAAGTATTGAGCATTAAATGCGATGAAAATAGGGTATAATATTGTATTTTCACTTTTTTTCTTCATTACAAATGTAGAGAAAAGAAGACAAAGAGTGAAAAGTGAATCCAAAGTGAAAAAACTAGTGTATATGAAGATTTCAATAGCTTTTGAGCACAATTCCATCAATTATAAGGTATTTATGATTGTGTCAAGCTAAAAAGTTTCATGTTTTCTTTGTGTTGAAACCCTAGTTTACATAAAATGGCATCTAGCTCAACAAAAACTTACAAGAAGGAATCTATTGAGGTTCAATTAGTATCCAAAGATGTTAGGCAATCCAATTTTTGTCGAATCCTAGGGGTTGCATATAAGAGCGACCTAGCCAAAGCCCTTTCCATCATACCCTCAAAAGTTGTAATGGTTCAAGATGTAAGAAAATGCTATAACTACAAGATAGGAGTTAGAGGTGATATGGATATGAGGGAGGCATATGAGAAATTGTGTGATAATAGAGAATTGAAGGAAGTATACCAAATTGTTGAGAGGAAGGGTTTAACATGAGCCCTAAAATTTCCTATCATGTTCAAGACATAATGGATTAGACTAGTATTGAGTCATGTGCATGATGGTAGTTTATGGTTAGAGAATGGCCCTATCAAAATAAAAAAAAGGATTATACATAGAGTGACTAGGTACCCAACCCTAGATTTTCCAAAGACCCTTAGAAGTGACTCTAAGGAGGAAATTGAGAAGAACATAGGTGCAAAGTGGAATAAGAGAGGAATGATAATTGACACAATCCAAGACCCTTTAGTTGACTTTGTAGTAAGGGTCATTGCACACAAGTTCTACCAGTTTAGTAGACTCAACAACATGCCTTGTATTGCAGTAGATGTAGGATAAAAACTGGTGAAGAAAGATCATACATGTGATCTTACAGAGCTGCAACTACAAAAGATAAATGAAGTTCTGGTAGCAATCATGAGAACAAAGGGAGGACAATGTAAATTTGGTGCAATTTTGATATGTATTTTCTTTATGTACATAATGAATTACCTTCTTTTGGTAAAGTAGAATGGAAGAATGATATGTCTATCATAGCTCATTTCAATGAATACATAAAGCAGATGGGAGCCAATTTTGAGACCTTGATGATTGGTTATTTTGAAGATTTTAAGAAATCAATGAAGCAAAGGCTTAGAATTCCAATTTCCTTTGTAGATAAACATGTAAATGAAGTTTGTTTTCTTGTTGATATTGATTACAAATACATACAAGTGGCCATACCAAGAGTGAGATGGTTGAGACCTCTTGGGTATGAGATAAATATAGATGAAGGATCAATAGAAATAACTACACTAATTGCAAAATAAATTGACAAGGATGCACCACATTTTGGAACTTATGACATGATGAGATCCAAAGTGGATATGGAGTTGAAGACTACCTCCACTTTGAAGAAGAAGGAAAAGCTTGTAAAGAAGCTAAAAGCCAAATTTGGTGAAGGAATTATAGAATAAGTAGAAGAAGAAGGTGAAGATGTTGAGTGTGATGAAGAAGAGCAAGATCAAGGGCCAGTTGTCCTAAGCCAAGCCATGGGAGAACATGCAGGTGAAGAAGATGATAATGAGCTAGAAGCACCAAAGGCTAAGAAAAAGAAAAGGAAAGCTCAGAAGAAATCATTTGCTCCACCCAAAGGGAAGAAGAAGAAACCTGCAAAGCCTAGCCCAACCAAGCCAACTACAAGGGCTGAAACTAAGGCTACTATACAACTAGAAAAGGAGCAAGAAAAACAAAAGGCAACAAAAAAAGTAGAACTTTTGAAATAGAAAAAGAGGAGGAAGTATGTTGCACCTCTTGAATTAGACAAGGAGAGAGAAAAGTCTAATGAAGAACAATTTAGATTGGTAAGATGCTCTAGCACATCTAAATTAGAAAATGTTTGCAACAATATTAGAGATAATGCAAATTTCCCTGATCTAAAGACCATAAAATTCAATAAGTTGTCAAAAGAACAAAAAAACATAGTGGAAGAGTCCATCTAAACTATGATGGTGAAGTTCAAGACTACTCCACTTGAACTAAACAACTCAATGCCAAAGGAAGTAAGCTCATTGTTTGCACATAAATGGCATTACTTTCTTAAGATGGAGAAATAAATTATAAATTCTACATTGGCTCATGTAATGCCAAACCTTAGTAAAGGTCAAATAAAAAAGGCTAACAAGAAGCATGGGAGAATATTTGCACCAAAACATAGAGCCTTCAAAATTTTGTAAAATCAAATTAAAGATGTTGTCTAGAAATCCACATAGATGTGAAAATTAATATATGGTTTAACAACTATAAAGGAAGGACAGGAAGACCCATTTGAGGGTAGGAATCATGAAGAAGAAGAAGAGAATGATAAAGAAGATGAAAGAGAGAAAGAAAAAGATGGAGAGATAGACACAAAAAAAAAAGATAATAGAGAAGGAACCTGGTGAAAAACAAAAAATTGAATAGAGTATCCAAGACACCCAATTGTCACCACCAAGCCCTCCACACAAAACACCTATAGATACAGTCACTGTATAGGATGTTCTTGACACTTTAGCTCAAAACATCAATCCTTTAATTATAGAGGATCTTAAGAAGATCCTTCACCAATCAACATTATGAGCACAAATTTGCACAAATCTAGTATTGGTGAGTGTTGATGAACTATAGAAAGTTGTAACAAAAATAACAAGGGAGAAAGAAACCACACAAGAACAAACTACACAAATTACCATAGCTAAAAAATATCAACCTAAAAAGAAAGAAGTACAAGACAAAATAACTAAGGTTGATTCTAAAATAAAGGTAACAACTATTGTAAAGGAGACAACAAAGAAACAAATAGGGCAATATGTTCTTGTAGAAAAAACCCACAGTGCACCTCCACAAATTGTCATCATTGATCAAGGTAGTAGACAAGAGGAAAAAGAAGTAAAGAAAACCCCTAAGGAGCAGGAGGCAATACAAATTTTGGTAAGCTTTCCTACCTTAGGGACACCTAATAAGAAGCTAAGCACTGATGTAGTCCCATTATAGATATCAGCACCAAGCTTGAGCACTACCAAAGTTGCAAGGTTACTTCACTATAGAGACCCTACACTTGATGAAGAAATAGTCATACCAAGCTATGACTCAAGAACCATGAACCTGCAATACATAAATGAAGTGTAAGAGGCATTAAAAAGAAGAAAGAGACAAGAGATACTAAAAAATGAGTATAGGTAGAATCAAGCATTGGTAGAAATCAAAGAAATATTTCTTGATGCATTTAGCTTGCAAGTACCTGATGGAACTTAGCCCACAATGGAGCAATTATCCAACATTGTAGACTAGGTATAGAATGAGGACCTAGAAACTAGTGTCAAATTATTAGAATGGTTAGAAAGGAAATTTTAGATGAAAGTGAATGAGAAGATACTAAGTTAAATAGTACTTTCATAGGCTGAATTGGTGAAGAAGATTGAAAAAGTGAAGAAAGTACTTGAGAATGTATTCTCATTGTACAAAAAGTTGTGTGATTTCTTATACTTCACATAGGAAACAAGCCAAAGGATATTTATCTTGGAGAAAAATCTAAATATTTCTAGAACTTAGCTACCAAAAGGTTCAGCTTAGAGTGAGAAGCATTTTGTAGCTACACTTCACACATAGAAGGAATTAGTTGTGTTGATAGCTAAAGAGGCCAATATTATGGCCAAGTTGATGTAGATTCAATCCTCCATAACTCCATATCTAGAAGTACTTCATAAGGAGTAGGCCTATGCAAAAAATGTACTAAAGAAAGACCCAAATATTTCTACTTTAGAAGGCATTGTTCATCTTCTAGCAAAGACAACAATCTAACACAAGTCATTGGAGATAGCTTTAGACAATTGGGATGCTTCTCTCAAGATGATTATGGAGGTAAATAAAACATTTTTTGCAAAGTATTCTATTCATCCTTAGGAACCTTTGACATAAGTGTGAAAAAGGGGGAGAGATAATAAGCTAGAGTATAAGAATTTCGTTCATTATTTATTACATCTAATAAAAGGAGGAAAATATACTTATAGGGGAGTATAATTTGTTGAATGGAGAGATGTTAATAAGAATGGTTACATAATACATTTTTAAGGGATTTATAAAGCCAAAAAGATACAAAGCTATAAGGAGATGTGAAAAAAGAATAGATATAGAGTACAAGATTCAAAAATAGGGTACATAGATACAAATAAAGTCAAATAAGGCATAGAGTATTAGTATCAACATGAGACATATTTAGCATAAAAAAATTTGTTAGAAGAATGGTAATGGCACATCACTTAGGGGGAGTTACAAGATTTTGAGGTATACAAATTTTTGAATAAGTTTTTGACATCTTGTACATATGCTGAATAGAATATGTAGTATACTCAAATAGTTCAGATATTATGTTTAGTTAAGTGTTTTTGACACTCATGTAAAAGGCGGAGATTGTTGGTCTCAAAATGGTTTTGACATTTGAGTGTCAACACACTTGACCAAATTCTCAAGTTAATGCCAAGTATAATACAGAAGCCAAGCTACAATGTATGACAAGTCAAAAAATTTAGTAGGTGTCGAGTGAACTTTAGGTGCCAAGAAAAGTTCATGTTCTGAGAAAAGTATAGGTGCTGAGTCACTATAGATGTTGAGTGGAACAAAATTGTTATAGGAGCTAAGTGAGATAGTTTTCCTATATGTTTCAACCATTAGCAACCAATATGTATTGAGTAACATGGAATCAACATATGAATTTTTTCCTTCATAAACTCAAATGTAAACTATTTTTGGAGCCAACTAAGGATGAATCTCAAAGGATCTTGAAGATAAGAAAAAATATTTCACATTACCTATGCAATCAGTATGCAGCCAATAAGAAAAATGGATTAAGCATGCAACCAATAAGAAAAGTACAAGTAATGAGTAGGAAATAAAGATTTAGTAGTGAGCATAAATTCATACCTAATCCTAAGTCTTCAAAATCTTTTAAAAAAAGGAGAACAAAACCCCATTGTATGAGTGGATGAGAAAAGTGTATGGGTGAGCTATTACAAAATTTAGAGAGGAGTTTAAGAGAGTTAGTGAAGAATAGAGTAGTATTGCAGAATCTAGTTATTGAAGAATAGAGTATCAAAACTTTGAAGAGTGACATATCAGATCAAGCAAGGATCAGATCAGCAAGAGTAGAACAAGGAATTGGAATCCGTAATTGATGATTGCAAAGCTAACAAGTCAAAGGTTTTCTAATACTCTCTAGAAATTGTATTAGATATCAAAATCCTATGGACATAGGTTGGCTTAGCAGACATGTGTAAATCCTTTAACAAGGTGCCATTCCAAGTGAATGTTCAAAAGTCCTTTAGCTAGGTCTACTTTTAGTAAGGTAGTGGAATCCTTTAACCAGGTCACTTTTAACAGAGTGTAAAGTCTTTAATAGGATAGGCCTTTCATAGGGTAGACCATTGGAAGTGGTCAAACATTGTAACCTTGAACAATTAGACATTGTTGTAGTGATATTTTGTGTGTGTCATCCCCACCCCAATTTTACCTTCTCATTTTGGAGGGTTTCTGGGTTACCAAATTTTTGTGTTGTCTATTTTCATGCATGTCTTTACTTTCAAGTTTATTAGATAAATTACATGCATGTGAATGGTTTTAGTTAAAAGGTTTTGAAAAGGTTAAAGTTAGTTACTTCTGATTCACCCCCCTCCCCAATAAGTAAATCTTCCCAATTGTTAATTTCAACAATTATTGGTTATCATTAGATATATCTTTTTTTTCTTGTTTACATTTTAAGTATTTCATCTATTTTATTTTAATGTAATTTGCATCCAAAATAATGGCAGGTATCATTATAATAAGATTAGATAGTATCTTTTGACATGTGAATAAGGCTATGATATTAATTTGTATTTAAATTGTATAATTTATGAGTACTTTTGATTATGAGTAACTTATCTAGAGCTTTTGTTTGGACAAGAACAATGAGACTTGAATTCTTATTATTGTTATACAATTAACATTGAAGTTTGAGTCTTATGTTGGCTACATTATGTAGATGTCTACCCTTGAATCTTATTGTCATCATAAACATTTGAAGATTTTATATCATATGCTCTATCTTTAGAACACAAGAATACTTGAAATAAAGTTTTTAATTTATTCATGGAATTTGATATTAATATTTCTTGTTTATCCATCTCTTTGAGAGCTTCATTCATGAAAACACATTATGTATGCTCTTCTTATAATTTCTATAGCTACAATTGTTGCATTTTTTCTTGGATATCTTTTATCTATCATTATCTTGGCACAAGGCACCTAACAACCCTTGTTTTGGCTTTATTTGTGGTGTTGTTTCTTTGAGGCTTCTTATGACTCTAGCCAAGTCAAGGTGGTCTCTTATTGTTCTTAGATCAAATTGGTTTGACTATTAAAGAATTTGGTATAGCTCTTATACCATGTAAGAATTAGCCTTAGGAAAAAATCACCTAAGGCCAAGGAACTCAAGCACAAGTACAACAATAGACCAAAAGAGTATGATTAGAATGATGATATGATATTCATTCAATATATCTTGATATGAAAGTACACTAGGAGTGCATGTATATAAAGGCCTCTAGAATGCTTCTAGAATGCCTAGAAGTCAACATACTAATAAGTCATACAACGAAGCACATGTCCACCAAAATTGGATTATCCTCTATTAAGAACATGAGTAAGTGCGATGATGAGAGGATAGGCCTACAAAGCTATAGCATGAAAAATTATGTTGTAGACACCATGTGCTGAATTAGAGTTGCTTGATCTAGTGTTGTCAACATGACAACTCATAAGAGTACACAAAATACTAAGTGGCTCACCTAAGAAATAATAAAATAATGCATAATAATAAATAATGCATTAACCTAAGTAAACTTATGTAAAGTATAATAAGTAAATAATTATTTACACCAACACCCCCCCTTAATTGCAACTTAAGGGAATGCACTTAAGCTTATGAAGGCTAGAATGAAATGGAAGATGGGTCCAAGCTATTAGGCCATGTTATGTACCCATGTACATAATGAATAAAATATCTCATAAAGTGGATAAAGAGAGATGAAAAAACAAGATGCATGGATGTATGGAGTAATCTAGACGCCCCCCCCCCCCCCCCCCCCCCCCCCCATTATGGCATACATCAATTATATACAATAGAGAAATATGAGAAGTACAAAACCCCATAAGAATCAAAAGGCCCCCCATAAAAGAAAAGAAGGAGACAAGGTAGTCCCCCCCCCCCCCACCCCCCAAAATGTAGTGTGTTGATTAGTGATAGCTACTTCAATATAGAAGTTGATCCATGAGCACTGAATGATGTTCCTACCCTTTGGAATAAACAATGGAAGAGGTATAGGTGAGATGCTTTCCATATGTGTAGAAAGAATCTCAAAGATGAATGGTCCCTTTGAATCCTACTTAATTGTCTATGTGTCGATGCTGATGGTCACTCTTTCTAGCACTATAGAGAATTATAAGTGTAGATCTAGCAAGGATGGATGTAGAACCTATTCCAAAGAAAAAACTGTCTCATCAAATGATAAAGAGACCTCCCGCAACTATAGTACATAAGGATCCACAATCACATCAACCTGTAAAGAATGATCATGTAATGAATAAACGTGAGGGTTAGAGTGAGCCCTCACAACAACTAAAGAAGGATCTTCTTCATCAAACAGAAGATGTATATCATCAATGTCATCTCCCAAATTTTCTATGTGAGACTCCATGAACAAACTTGAAATGTCTGCCAAGAAGTCATCCACTAATGTTGGAGCTAGAAAAAAAAGTGTACCCTACTTGGTTGGACCTATCATAGTGGTAATATGTGCATGTAGAATTTTTTGATGCTATAACCTCTCCCTATATCTGTTAATCAGACCCCACATATCTGAATCTATTGAAGCACTATTGCTAGTGTCATGTTTAGTTTCTACAATGCATGAAGGAGTTTGCTCAACAAAGAGAAGATGAATATCATCAATGATGTTTCCCACATCTTCAATGTGAGACTCCATGAACAAACCTACAATATCTAGAAGTAATTTGTCCCATGAAGCTAAAGTAGGAAGACATGTTATTTCTTGCTACACTAAATTAGGAACATCTACAACTACAACTAGCTTAGTAGTATCAACAAGAGCATCAGGGGGTGTAATACAAGAGCATCTTGGGTGTAAGGGAAATCTTGCATCCCCCAAAAATATTTTATTTTTAGCCTTTTCTATTTTAATAAGGACTAGTAGAATGGGTAGTTACTATTTATGGGAACTTTCTATTCTTAGTAAGTTTGTCATATGAGCTCAAAATGTTCTCATTTTCTATGAAAGGTTCATTTGAGAGATATAAGCCTACCATAAAAACCTCATTGCTCCAGCTCAAGTATCAGAGAAGTTATTTTGGATTTTTGGTAGAAAAATTTGCAGAAAAATATTAAAGCTCACTATTGGAGGCCTTAGAGTACCTAAATGAGGTTTGAAAAATTGATAGAAAGGTGATAGTGCTAATTTAAGCCTATACATCAAGAGTTGGCATTTTGGAAAAGTGGCTATAATAGTCAATCAAAGCAATGGTTTGTGAGTTATGGTCTTCAGAAGTTGGCCTATCAAAATTTATAAAATAATTTTTCAAAGATGTATTTGGCCAACTCTATGTGTATTGTTAGGGTCTGTCAGCCCTAGGTATTTAGTTTGAGCATCTAGAACCTTCCTAGGAAGCATAAAACTGCCTATTTAGGAAAGGCCCAAACGTTGTCTAGGACAACTCTGGGAGATAGTTTGAAGCACTATATTCTAGATTACTATAATGGAGGCACCCATTTGGGTTAGCATATTGTAATTGAGAATTCTATAATTCTGCATTTATGTTGATAATAAGAAATCCATAATTTATTTCTTGCATTTGTTTTTGTTTCTTTGTTTTTGTGATGAGTTTAAGGTATTAAGGGGGGTCCCATACATCAAGTGTTATTAGAGCTAGAGATCTTGAGTGTTTGGATAGATCACTAATTATGAGAAAATTTCCACCAGGACTGTGGTTTGGGCTGAGTGTGTAGATAGATCATCAATTGTGAAGTAGTTTGTACTAGGGTTTCAGTTGAAGTGCAAAAATGCTTCCACAAAGAGAGTGTGGAGAAAGAGTTGTAGGTGTTATACCTAAGGTTTTTTGAGCCCTCCAAAGGTAAATTCAAGCATTGGAAGAACAAATGAAAAGAGGAATAAATCTTCATGTAAGAGATGAAGAGAGGATGAGGATGAAGTAGAAGAAAATGCTAAAGCAGAGGTAGTTCTAAATCTAGAGAAGAGAGGCCTTTTAGGGCCATCTCCAAGATTGGAAAAAGACCTAAGTTTGAGGTTCCCACATTTTTAGAAAATTTTAACCCGAAAGAGCTAATTAGTTGGATCAATGAACTAGAGGAGTACTTTGAGTATGAAGATACTGAGGATCTGGATAAGGTCAAGTTTGCGAAGGAAAAATTAAAGGGACATGTAAAGATCTAGTGGTAAGAGGTTTAGTTGGAGTGAAATAGAAAGGGAAAGGAAAAAATCACTAGATGGGATCAGATGTTAGCTAAAATGAAGTGACAATTCATTCCTATGGATTGTGAGCTTGAACTATTAAAGAAGATGCAAGGAATGAAGCAAGCAGAAAAATTTGTTCAAGAGTATACCAAAGAGTTCTACCAAGTTCTCATTAGAACTGGCCATGCAAAACTTGATAAGGAGAAAGTCACCCATTATCTTAATAGGTTAAGGCCAAGTATTTAGGATGAGCTTAGTTTGGTTCAAATGAGTAGTATTGAGGAGGCATACTAGTTTTCCCTAAGGGTTGAGGGGAAACTGAGCAAGAAGTTTGACAATAAGAATAGTGGAAGAGGTTGTGGTGGAAGATTTGGTAGAAAATCTTATGGAGGCCATAATGATGATCAAAAGAGAAAGGATGAGGCTAGAGGTAGCAACCAAAACCAAAGGGAAAATAATTCCAATCATTTCCATGAACATAATGATAGAGATTAGAGAGGAAGAGGCATAAGACAAGCATCTAGAAGAGGAGGCTTTTAGTGGAAAACATTTTCACTATGGAGAAGAAAAGCATAGAGCATTTGAATGTACCCAATGTAGACACCTAAATTTGATTACACTATTTTAGTAATCCTATTTAGTTATCTAAAAAGGCATTATTAATTAAATTTCTATTTAATTAATCTTTTGTCATCCCCTAGTTGATTAATTTAATTAATCATCTATAGTCCTAATTGATAAATCAAATAATCTATTATTTATCAATTAAATCCTATTCTTCTATCTAATTTCAAAAATCCCCATTTATTAAATAAATCTATTTGATAAATGAAATCCTCAAATTCAAAAACCCCTAACCTATCTCTAATCCTCCATTTAGCCTAATCCACCACATCCACCCATACTAACCAAGCTTAGCCACTAACCCACCCACCCTCATTAATGCCATCCACTTGCACATCTCTAACATCCCTAATCTAATCCTAAACCCAAGCCTAATCCACCCCCTAATGTTGTCACATTCCTTAAACAAGTTTAAGACTTTCCTAATCCAAACCAAAGTCTCCCCTCAAAAAAACCCAACCACTAAGTCATGAGTGCTCTTACAAAACATAAAGACTCTTACAAGCCCACTCATGACTCTTACACCCATCTTCCACACTCTTCCCTCTTCCACACTCATTCCTCTTACATCCCTCTTACATACTCAACCCCACTCATCATGCCCTTAACCAACCCTTAACCCTACCCTCTCAAACTCATCCTCCTTGTGACAAGTGTCACCTTCCCATTGGTGCTAAACAAGCACAATCCATGTGCTCCCCTTTGAGTGCATCTTAGCCCTCCTTAAGCCTTCATCCATCCTTGCATCTAAGCCCTCCATCCCTCTACCCCTTAGCCTATAAATTGAATCCCATCCCAAGCCATTTCATCAACAATCTTTGAGCTAAAGTTACCATGCTATTTTGAGAACCAAAGCCATCAACCATACCCTTATAATGCCAAATTGAGAGCTCACAAAGCTACCAATTTGCCATTACCCATCTCCATTGAAGCAGCTTTTGAGCATCTTGAGCATACATCCACAGCAAAAGGACACATCTACAGAACCAAGAAACATGGAGTGTTTTCTCTTGTGAGGTTTGCACTTCTTGTTCTCTTTCTTTGTCTAAGCATATATGTGAATTTAGTTTTTGGTTTGTGAATGTTTACTTTATTTGTTAATGTTCTTTGCATACTGATTCTGGTTCTACACCCAACACCAAGGAAGGATAGGCTAAAGAATATAAGGTCAAGTGAGAGTTGCACATGTTAATGAAGATACTAGATCCTCACATTCTAAATATATTGAAAGAAGAGAAGTCTTAGTTAATAGAAGAGTGCTATTGAATGGTGAGAATGAATCTAATCAAAGAAGGAGTTTTTTTTTAACAAGGTGCAAATGTAAAGATAAGTGTTGTGATGTGATCATTGATGCTGGAAGTACTAAAAATCTTGTGTCAAAAATTATGGTCACCAAGTTGAAGCTGAAGAGATAGAAACACTTGCATCTATACCATATTTCTTAGGTGCTAGATGACCATAAGGTTATGGTCAATGAGTAGTGCTCAATGAAGTTCAAGATTGGGAGCTACCAAGATGAGGTATTATGTGATATCATACCTATGGACATATGTCATATGTTGTTGGGTAGGTCATGGCAGTTTGACTGGCATACTCTACATGATCAGCAAGAAAATACATACGCTCTAACTAAGGATGGAGTGAAACATAAGCTGAAGTTGTTGAAGGATAAATAAGAAAAGGTATGTAGTGTTGCCAAAGTATGTTTTTTTAATGGAAAAGAGTTTCTTAAAGGTATGAAACATGACCATATGTGTTTTTCTATAATTCCTAAAGATAGTAAAGAAGAAGTAGAGGAGGTACCTAAAGAACTTGTAGATATGTTAGAAGAGTTTTGATATATTATATCAGATAATAAACTTAATGGATTTTTGCAAATGAGGAAGATCAATCACCAAATGAATTTGGTTCTAGGAGCCAATTTTCCAAACAATGCAATGAAAAGAATGATACGAGTAGAAAGTGAAGAGTTGAAGAGACAAGTTCATGAGTTGTTGCAAAATGGGTTGGTTCAAGAGAGTCTGAGTCCATGTTTGTAATAGTAGTGTTAGCACCAAAGAAGAATGGAGAATGGAGGATGTGCATAGATTCTCATGCTATCAATGAGATCACCATCAAGTATAGATTTCCTCTACTAAGGATGGATTATATTATGGACTATTTAAGTGGTGCTTAGTATTTCACAAAGATGGATCTGAAGAGTGGGTACCATCAAATTCGTATTAGAGAAGGTGATGAGTGGAAGACTATTTTAAAGATAAGGGAAGGACTGTATGAGTGGTTGGTCATGCCTTTTGGGCTAACTAATGCACTAAGTACTTTCATGAGGCTCATGAATGAGGAACTAAAAGGAGTTTCTAGGTAAGTCTGTCATTGTTTACCTAGATGATATATTGATTTTTAGTAAGACATTGGAGGAGAATTTGATTCATATTTGCAAGGTGTTTGAAAAGTTGAGGGAATAAAAGTTGTTGATAAACCTGAAGAAGGGTAGTTTTGTAAAGAAGGAGTTGGTGTACTTGGGATTTGTACTCTTAAGAGAAGGTCTAAAAATGGACCCAAAAAAAGTAAAGGCTATCCTTGAATGGCTTGCTCCAAGAAGTGTGATAGGGGTAAGATCTTTTCATGGACTGGTTAAATTTTACAAAAAGTTCATAAGAAGTTTTAGCAATATTTGTGGACCCTTGACTAAAACAATGAGAGGAGATAGGAAAGAGTTTAAGTGGACTATAGGAGCCAATAAGAGTTTAAATTTTTTGAAATAGAAAGTTACTAAGCAACCTATTGTAGCACTTCCTAATTTTAACAAGCTATTTCAAGTAGATTGTGATGCTAGTGGTACTACAATAGTAGTTGTTTTGAGCTAGGAAGGTAGACCAGTTGCTTATTTTAGTGAGAAATTGAAAGATACAAAAAGAAAATATTCTATGTATGATTAGGAATTTTATGCTATAGTTCAAGCATTGAAGAAGTGGAGACATTATCTTCTTTCTAATTAGTTTTTTTTGTATATTGATCATCAAGCTTTGCAATATTTGAAGAGTCAAGGAAAATTTAACCAAAGGCATTTAAAGTGGGTTGAGTTTTTACATAGTTATACATTTATTTTGAAACACAAAAGTGGGAAGTCTAACAATGTTGCAGATGCTCTTAGTAGAAGATAACTTTTGCTAACAAAAATGCAGATAGAGATGGTTGGGTTCAAGGAACTTAATACATTCTATCGAGATGATCCTAATTTCATGAAGCATGGAAGGCTTGTATAGAACCTATTAAATTTGATAGGACAAATTGATTGGATTTTATGATCCAAGATAATATGTTGTTCAAAGGAAGCTAGTTGTGCATTCCAAGAAGTTCAATGAGAGAGAACCTCATCAACGAGAAACATAATGGAGGATTGGCTAGACATTTTGGCAGAGATAAAACTATAGCTTTGGTTGCAAAAAATTATTACTAGCCACAATTATAGAAAGATGTGACAAAATTTGTACAAAGTTGTTGAGTATGTTAGATGGTGAAAGGAGTGATGTAGAATAGAGGTTTGTATCATCCATTACCTATACCAGAGAAGTTGTGGGAGGATGTCAGCATGGATTTATTCTTGGATTACCAAGGACACAATGTGCGCATGATTCTATTTTTATGGTGGTTGATAGGTTTCAAAGATGGCACATTTTATTCCTTCCAAGAAGACTAGTGATGTTGTTCATGTAGCAAAATTTTTTTTTAGAGAAGTGCTGAGATTGCATGGTTTGCCAAAGAGTATAGTTTCAAATCATGATACCAAATTTTTTGGGTATTTCTGGCATACATTATGGAATAAGTTGAAGACAAATTTTAATTTTAGTTTATCACATCATTCACAAATTGATGGACAAAGAGAAGCTATGAATTTTAGTTTGGTAAACTTGCTATGATGCTTGGTTGGAGATAAACCAAAAGGACGGGATATGATTTTACCACAAGTGGAATTTGCATATAATAATTTTTTTAATAGGAGCATTGGTAAATCACCATTCCAAATTGTATATGGGAGTAGTCCTAGAAATGTTTCTAATTTGAGGAAGTTGGATAAGGGAGAGATAAGTAGTGTTGAAGAAAATGATTTTGCTGAACATTTGAACAACATCCATGAGGAGGTGAGGAAACACAACATAAAGAGGAATACATATTATAAGGCTAAGGTAGATGTGAAAAGGAGATATAAGGAATTTTAGATTGGAGATTAAGTCATGGTTCATTTGAGAAAGGAGCATTTTCCAATAGGCACATATAATAAGCTAAAGATGAAGAAGTTTGGATTGTGCAAGATAGTGAAGAGGCATGATTCTAGAAATGCTTATGAAGTGGAGTTGTCTAGTCAATTGACAACAGTATTTAATATTTGAGATTTGATAGAGTATTATGTGAAGGAGGTTATGGAGATGAAGTTGTAGAAGTGTAGTGGAGCATTCTAATAGCCAGTTTGACTACCAAGGAGATTGAGGAGATATTAGATAGTCATATTGTTAAAAGGTACCAAAAATAGAACTTATGAAGAATATCTAGTCAAATAGAAATGGAGACTAGTTGACAATTCATCATGGCTAGCAAAGGAGGAGGTCAACCATCTTGGTTTCCTCTAAACACTTGAGACATGATGGGGTCACTTCTCAAATTACCCCAGGTGTCTGATGTAGGAGCATCTTGGGTGTAAGGGAAATCGTAAATCACCCAAAAATATTTTATTCTCAGCCTTTTCTATTTTAATAAGCACTAGTAGATAGGGTGGCTAACATTTATGGGAACTTGCTATTCTTAGTAAGTTTGTCATACAAGCTCAGAATGTTCTCATTTTCCAGAAGAAGGTTCATTTTAGAGATATAAACTTACCATAAAAATCTTATTTCTTCAACTTAAGTATTAGAGAAGTTATTGCAGATTTTTTCTCAAAACATTTGTAGAAAAATATTCAGGTTCACTATTGGGGGCCTTAGCAAGCCTAAATGAGGTTTGAAAAACTCAATAGAAGGGTGCTAGCACCATTTCGAGTCTATAGATCAAGAGCTAGCATTTTTGAAAACTGATTATAATAGCCAATCAGAGCAATGATTTATAAATTATGGCCTTTAGAAGTTGGGCTACAAAAATTTCTAAAATAATTTGTCAAAGATGTATTTGACCAACACTATGTATTGTTAGGGTTTTTTGGCCCTAAGTATTAAGTTTGAGCATCTAGAACCTTCCTGGGTTGCATAAAACTACCTATTTAAGAAAGGCTTGAACATTGTCTAGGATAGCTTTGGGTTATAGTTCGCAACACTATCTTGGAGATTATTGTAATGAAGGTGCCCATTTGGGTTAGCATATTGTAATTGAGAATTCTATAATTCCACATTTGTGATGATAATAAGAAGTCCATATTTTGTTTCTAGCATTTTCTATTTTTTCTTTATTTTTGTGATGAGTTTATAGTATTAAGGGGAGTCCCCTACATCAAAGTGTGATCTCATCTAGAGTTGATGGAACCAATATTGAAGCTGCTAAAGATAGAATGTCATTTAGAAAAGGAAGAACTGTGGGATCTCTATATTCTTTCCAAAGAGCCATCCACATATCATACAGGTGAATAAGCATTTTAATGACATGCCAAGGATCAAAACTCATATTTATTATAATAATATCCAATAGTCTACTAAGAGGTGGCTATCTTTCAATGTCAAAGATTAGTTCATTGTAACATAAATAAGGAAATACTTCCTTATTCTCACTTTTTAGATGATCAGGACTAAAGCACTCCATTTTTTGTAGTTCTTTTTTGTCAATGGAGGTCTGATCCCAAACCAACATGTGAAACAAAACTCATCCATGAGATCAATGAATGTAAACACCCACCAAAATGTAGAAATATTCAATCACCCCACCCTAATGTATGATTTGGTACTTAGTGTGATAGCCACATGCCAATTTAGGGCATATTTTTAAAAGTAGTATTT
Organism: Cupressus sempervirens; assembly: GCA_028749045.1. Taxonomy (NCBI): domain Eukaryota; kingdom Viridiplantae; phylum Streptophyta; class Pinopsida; order Cupressales; family Cupressaceae; genus Cupressus; species Cupressus sempervirens. The sequence goes on from CM053791.1 coordinate 276,716,629, forward strand.
CTATCCATATAAGCCTATAATGTAATTATAGATTTGGAAAGTAAAGAAAAAGTTATGAACTTTCAAAAAAAATAGAACTTGATTATGTGTCCAGATGAACCCTTATTAAGCAATTGAAGTGGGTAAAATTAGGATTTGTGAGTTGCAAATTTTTTTTTGAATAGAGATCTCTAACTACCTACACCAATGCATAGATCACAAAATTCTACCCCCAAAAAAACAAAAATTGCTTGCAAAAAGGAGTTTGTATGAGAGAGATATCATTGTTTGAAAATTGTTGTTGTAATTATTTTTCCTGAATCACCATTATCACAACTCCAAAAAACAATTGGCTCTAGATTTGGCCTCAGATGTCTAATTTAGATGAAACAAAATCTAATCTGGGGATGGTTTGATCTTCTAAATGTGATTCAAATATTTGATTTGCACCAGCAAGCTCCAATCTTTTCCTGTAAAAATCTCTCCTATTGCCTTGATGGCCAAACTTTTTTTTAAAAATAAAGTAGATCTAAAAAAATATCAGAGATTAAAATGATAAAATATGCAGGTTGAAAACTTAAACTTAGAGATCTAAAATGATCATACCAGTTCTGCAAATCATGCCTTTGAGTTTTAGTTTGCAAAAAACATTTGCCTCAATTTTGACTATGGCCCAGCATAGGAAAATTTATTGTCAATTTTCACTAAATTGACATTTTAAAAGCAATGGCAAGGTCCACTTTGGCTCTAGACACTCCCAATATCTATGAATTCTTTGGATCTGGGTCAAGGTGTTGAAGCAAGAATGGTCTTGAATGGCTATGTGAAGAGAATCTCCCTGAGATTTGATACATGTAAGAATTTTCCTTAGGAAAAGATCATCCAAGACCAAGGAACTCAAGCACAAGAACAATAGTAGACCAAAAGGGTATGATCAGAATGATGATATGATATTCATTCAATATATCTTGATATGCATTGAAATGAAAGTACACTAGGAGTGTCTGTATATAAAGGCCTCTAGAATTCTTCTAGAATGCATAGAAATTAGCATACTAATAAGTTATACAACTAAGAATATGTCCACTCGAAGTGGATTATCCTCCATTAAGCACATGAGTAGGTGCAATGATGAGAGGATAAACCTACAAAGGTGTAGCACAAAAAATTATATTGTAGACACCATGTGCTAAATTAGAAGTGCAAATAGTTTTTTTGTCTACATGAAAACTTCGTTAATTATGCAAACTCTAGTGTTGTAGACACCATCTGCCTAATTAGAGTTGTGTACTCTAGTGTTGTCAACATGAAAACTCATAAGAGTACACAAACTCCTAAGTGTCTCACCTAAGAAATAATAAAATAATGCATAGTAATAAAATAATGCATTAACCTAAGTAAACTTAAGTAAAGTGTAATAAGTATATACTTATTTATACCAACAGACTAAGCCTTGTTTAGATATGTGCAAGCTAATAAACACTAGGATGGATACTAGGTGGTCAAAGTTGGTTAAAGTCTATACAATGATGTTGTAGAGGAGGACCCCTCAAACCTTGTTACACATGAGGGAAAATTGAAAAAATGGGTAGACAATCAGATGTTTCCACTATTCTTCCATTGGGAAAGGGAGTATTTATAGAGGGAAAACTAATCAAACAACCCATGAGAGGGAAACTCAGTGGAGAGATTTATGGAATATAATTCAAGATATGTGGAACATAATTTATCTAGAGTTGAAATGGAGTTGGAATAATGTTATATTATATTAGCCATGTTACATTCATTGTTGGAGAGGAAATTGGGAGAGTGGATGGGCATGGAGGGAGAGTCATGTGTTGTACTATAGGAGGAATAAATTATTGCACACATGGATTCAAATTGGTAGTCATGCCTTTCTAAAATTATTGTTCCACAAATATTCCTCAAATTATATCTTTGTAAGGGCAATAATAGAATGAAAATATTGATTTTGAAAGTTGTGATAGGGAAAAATATTTCCAAGTGGCCTTTTTGTAGTGGTCTGCCTATTTTCATATCAAATCCTCACTAAACTAATGTTGCACACAAAATGTATGTTGAATCGATAGCTTCATGTATGGAGAAATAATCATGATGTTGAGATTCTTATCTACACTAGTATCAAAAGGAAATGGAAATAAAATATTATCTATGAAACACTTGAGCAGAAGTAGTATTAATCATACAACTTAGAAGAATGTCAAACCTAATCTTTGTGAGAGGGTCCAAAGTGCAAACAACATTAAAGATTGAATTTTTACCTTGGATTAAGTTAGTTCATGTTTGTATAGTAAATTTTTCTTCATTAAACTTTCCTTTAATTTTTCAATTTCTTGTATCATTCTCAATCTTCCAAATATCAACACAAAATATTTAGTGACTCTTAGGGTCAATTCTATTTAGTGTGCCTGAGAATGTTTGAGCACTAAAAAAGATGGGATGAGAGTGGAAATAGGTTTTATCCAACCACTCAAGGCTAATGGAGTAGATAGTTTCATCCCACAATGAATAGTTAGAGAGATTCACTAGTTGGGGACTTTATACTAGCCAACACTAAAAAATTTTAGCATCACCCAAGATGGGGCCACAAAATCAAAATAGAATCTAATCCCAAAAGAGAGAGAGGTTAACATAGGTATTGACAACACAATCCTATAACACCTAGAGTTGCATCCATACCTTTCATGAGCTTCAAGATATTCCTTGATAAGGCTAATTATTGCCTTTATTTTATGATAATTTTAAACACTTAGTTAACAATCTATTTTATTTTCATCAAGACATTTGTGAACTTATGGTTACCTAAACCAATGATTAACCTATGGTTAAATAGTATGTCATCTTTTTCCAATATTATATATATAATGTAGCATTTCATATAACCATCAGAATGTGTGTCCTAATATTTGAATTTAATTTGATAATGCTTATTTTTAAATATCTTTGCGTTATAACTAACCTATTAGCAATGAAGCTGAAGATGATTGGAAAAATTCAAGATGAACATTGAAGACAACCAATAGCATTCAAGGAGAAGGACATTGAAGTTTATCCATGGTGGAAAAGTTATAATGGTACCAAAAGACATGGTTGTGAGTATAGAGGAGCTATGAAGACTTGTTATATTCTGAGTACTTATTATTATGTCAAAGCAATTTTCCAGACTTTATTATTCCTACCTTGAGCTATTATCTTTCCTTCTTTCTCTCCTATATATTTATAGCTAGGTTGTTTTGTTTTTTATTTTGGAATACATGTCAATATTTTATTTATAGGGATTAGACCAATTGTGTTAGGGTTAGAAGGAGAAATTTTATGATAAGAAACTATTAACTCTTGCAATGAGTTGTTTTTATAGTTCTATGTATTGTTCCCATGTAATGAATTTCTAAAATGTAATGAAATAGTTCTTGGCTTACATTTTTTGCTAGTAGATTAGTAGAAGCCAACCAAGGGGGCCCACTTGGGAGGTGAATTAGATTAGATTAGTGTAGATTTGGTTTTTTAGCATCCTTAGTTTTGTAAAGTAGAAGTTGTAAGTTCCTTCCTGTAGCATCATACTTTGTGAATGTTCCTATAGCATCTGTAAGAATAGTTATAGTCAATGAATTGAGTTGGAATATATGTTAACATTTCATTACATTTCCAATATTTGTCTTAGTATAGAGTTAAGTGTGTTAATTTCCTATAGCACTAGTGCAGGTTCTTTCCTTGCATTTTACTTTCCTACAACATAAACATAATGACTCATTAAGAGGCCTAGTGCACATACTATGCTGACCATTTCTAGTATATATCCCTGGGTTGCCAAGAATAAATTCACCTCATGGTGGGGAAAAATAATCCTTAGATTGAATACACTATTCCTAAGCATGGCCTTGAGAATGATTATTATACACATATTGTGAGGTGAACCATTTTTGTCACCATTGTTGAGGCTGGTTTCAAGCTAAGAGAATTTTTTAGTCATAGTTCTTAGTTAAGTTTCTTTGAGATGTTTTTAGTCCTGAAACTTTCTTCACTAGTGTGAATAATTCAATTGCATACATCAAAGAGGAAGATGATGAGATGAATATGGTAGATTTCTTCCATGCGAGTCTATTAATTTGAACAAAGAAATTGAAGAAGAAGAAGTTGAGTTTCCTTTTGAAGATGCAAGTCTTATTTTTCCCATAGAATCATCCTCAAGAGAAAAACCTATAGATACAAGTGGTCTTCAACATTTGCTAAAATTTTGGCTAGTTTTCTTGATAACAACGCTCTAAATCCACAACTTGTTAATAACCTAGTACCCAACATTCCTTTCCAGTAGTGACCTCAAAATCTAGTACCTCTAGTAATGACACAACTTACCTTTCCATTCCCTCTTCCAATTGTTGTAACTAATACTAATCTCAAAAACATATCTCCAACTACTCCCCCAAAGTTCTATGGCCTTGCAATTGAAGACCCTGATACTTTCTTGTTTGAGTTTGACATACTCTATTATAGTTTTGACTACAAAACTAATGTCCATAAGCTCAAATTATTTCCAAAAATATTAAAAGAGTTAGCTTTATGATGGTTCATGGGCTTATGAGCCAATGCAATAGGAATTTGGGATGAAATGCAAACTCTATTTATAGATAAATATAAGGAGTATTGCAAAGCATCTAGTTCAAGAGGAGATGATGTCTTTAGGATATCACAAAAGGAAGAAGAAACATTGGAAGACTATTTTTCATGTTTCTTGTATACACTATAGAAGAACCCTCAGCATGTGTTGTCTAAGGATTCACAAAAGCTAGTCTTTCTAAGAGATGTGAATGATAACTATCTAGAAGCATTAGACCTGATGGCTGGTGGTGATGTATATCAAGCTTCTTGGGATGACCTCAAGAAGATATATCAAAACTATTCAAGGTAAACTATGAAGAAAGGCCTCGAGCCTCACTCCATAGTCACTAAAGGAATCAGTTAAGGTATTTCAAAGCTTGAGATATCTAACCTATTGTCAGATTTTAAGAAAGATATTATAAATGATTTTGTAATACATCTTGACACAATGACTACCTAGAAGAAGCATGTAGAAGCTAAATTAGAACTAGAAAAATACTGCCCTCATTGCTAGAAGTAAAAGAAGATTGCCAATGCAACCTAGTTGAAAGTATGGAGACCCAACATCTTCTAAATGAGTACCTTAAGATAGATGGAGATGATGAGCAAGTATTTTTTGTTGCTCAATTTTGGCCATGGGCCCAAGATCAAGGTATGCCTTAGGACCCTTTGAAAAATTCAAATTCATATGGTAACCAATGTCAAAATTGTAATCCCCAAGGTCCTCCAAAATATCATCAACCTAGTTGGAATAATGCTAGGAAAAGCTATCCACAATAGCCCCAATGATATCAAAATACCCAATCATCCTAGCCCAACTAGTAGAATTACTAGAAAAACCATTAGAACCAATGGCAACTAGTCCAAGGGAATTCATAGTCTACAAACTAATGGAGGGAACCTCAACAGTGACTTAACCCAAATACCAGTACTCCATAATTACCACCCCCAGTTCAACAACTTTTTCTAATGCCACCACCTAAAAATATTGGACCTTAAAAGAAAACATAGTTACCTACACAACCTTAGCCAAATCCAAATAGCCAATAGCCACAAAAACCAACATTTATTGTTGATGCTCAACAATATCCTTCTTATCCTCTGAGTGTTGCAGATATACATTTGAGATCTGGTACAAATTTATTAGTGCCTAAACTACCTCTTATAATGAAGATATCAGATACTCCTATAGCATTAGAACCCTTTGTCCCTAAAGAGGTTGACCCAACCAATGTTATTGTCTCTTCCCAAGCTCAATCATTGGTGGAACCTAATTTTACAAAAAAGCTTATACAAAGTAAACTTGTACAAATAGATAAACAACCTTTTGATATTGTTGATCAGTTGAAGAACATGCATGTCCAAATACCCCTATTCCAAGATATTAAAGATGTTCTAATCTATGGAAAATCCATTAGAGATTCCTACCTAAAGAAACCTAGGAGGAAGAAAAAGGGCCCCACCATAGTTCATGTTGTGGGACAATTGGCTAACATTATGTTAGGAAAATTGATCACCCCAAAATATTTTGATCCAAGTAGTGTAGTTGTGGATGTGAGTATAAATGGTCAATTTGTTAAAAATGATTTAATAGATCTTGGTGCTTCTATAAATATCATGACAATGGATACCATGAAGAAGTTGAAAATATAAGGATTAGGGGTTACTCCAACAATTCTACAACTTGTAGACAGTTCTACGGTCACCCTTGATGGGATGATAGAAAACATAGTTGTAACCTTAGACTCTCTAGAGTATCCTACAAACTTCATGATTTTTCCCCCCAAAGTTAATCTATCTAGTTACCTTGTCATCCTAGGTTGACCATGGTTAGCTACAACAGATGCAAATATAAGTTGTAGGTTAGGGAATATGATCATATCCAATGGCCAAGCAACAAAGAAATTTTACTTATATCCTCCAACACAACCATTACTAGATCTAAGAACATCTATTTGGAAAAATTTAGGGGATGAAGAAGAAGAGTTTTAATTCTATAGCATAGCTCATGATGTTACATAGATAATCCTTTCTAAAGCTATGGGAGGAAGATTCAGTACTTTAGAGTATTCTTACTAATAGTTGTGTGGTAGAAAAAGATGTATCAGAAAGTTATATATTGGAATTAACCACATATGAGGAATATGATGAGAATTGTACTTTTCTCAAAGAATTTGACATTCTTCATTAGCTCTTCCCTTGTGAATTAGAAGCAAGTCCAATCTCTGAAGCTACTATGATAGAGTCTATCACTCCTGTTGAGTTATCCAAAGGTCATAATCTCCATGTTAACCCCAAATTAACACCCACACAAATGGAATCATTAACAAAGTTGCTTCAAAAGCATGAAAAGCCTTTGCATGGGACTATGATGATATGAAAGGTTTGAGTCCTACATTGTGCACCCATATGATACACATTAATGAAGGGCTTCTATGACTCTATCAACCCTAGAGAAGGATAAATCCAAGCATTAGAGAAATAGTTAAAACTAAATTACAAAAACTACTTGATGTTGATTTTATTTATCCTATATTCGATAGTAAATGGGTGTCACCCCTAGTCATAGTGCCCAAAAAGGGATAAAAATAGAGAATTTGTGTAGATTATAGAGAATTAAACAAGGCCACAAAAAAGGATCACTTTCCTTTACCATTTATAGATCAAGTTCTAGACACTCTAGCTAGCAAGAAGTATTTCTCTTTTCTAGATGGGTATAGTGGTTACAATCAAATCAGTATTGCTCTTAGTCTGCAACTCTATTTTACCATTTGGTCTATGTACTAATCCTACAACATTCCAATGAGTTGTTATTATGATCTTTGTAGATATATCACATGATTGTATGGAAATATATATGGATGATTTAACAACATTTGGAGTCATCTTTGATGAAGCAATAATGAATCTTGAGAAAGTTTTGATAAGGTGTTAAGAACATAATCTGGCACTTAATAGTGAAAAATCTTTCATGTTTATGTAGGAAGGTGTGGTACTTGGTCATTTCATATCAGTTGTAGGAATACAAGTGATCCAACTAAGATAGAGGTAATTCAAACACTACCCATACCCACAAAACTGAAAGATGTCATATATCTTTTAGATCATTTTTAGGTCATGTTGGATATTATAGATGTTTCATAAGATATTTTAGCAAAATAGCTAGTTCCTTGTATAAATTACTAACAAAGGAAGTTGAATTTAGTTGGACACCCAAGTGTAATGAAGCCTTCTTATAGCTTAAGAAACTTCTCACTACAGCCACTATTTTACAAGGTCCTAACTAGAAGTTTCCTTTTCACATATATACAAATGCTTTTGAGTATTCCATAGGTGTAGTTCTAGGACAAAAATCTCAAAATCTTGAACATGCAATATATTATATTAGTAAGAACATTCATGGACTAGAATTAAACTACACAATGACTAAAAAAGAATTGTTAGCATTAGTTTATGCTTTGAAAAAAATTTGGCACTACATCACTAGCTATTCCATGTTTGTTCATACTGATCATGTAGTAATTAAATATTCAATGAAAAAACCTACTATAATAGGTAGGTTAGCAAGATGGTTACTATTGTTACAAGAATTTGATATAACTATAATTCATAAGCTTCAAAAATCCAATGTGGTAGCTAATTATTTATAAAGAATTCACCATGATGAGAATGACACTACTCTAGTAAATGATGCATTTCTAGATGAATATTTATTTCATGTTGCTGTTCAAACTCCATGGTATGTAGATATTGCTAATTACATTGCATCTAATAAAATTCCAGAACATTTTTCTTACAAGAAAAAGAAGTTTCTTGTAGAGAAAGGTTTCCATTTCTCTTGGATAGATATCTCTTGTTTTATATTGGACCTGATCAAGTTATGAGAATATGTGTGAGAGAAGATGAGACATATGACATTCTACATGCATGTCATAATGAACCATGTGGAGGGTACTTTGTAGAAAAAAGAACAACCTTGAAAATTTTAACAACTGGTTACTGTTGGCCTACACTTCACAAAGATGCAACCAACTATACATGAAAGTATGATAAGTGTCAAAGGATGGGCTGCCCAACAAGAATAGATGAAATTCCTCTCAACACACAAATGGCATTAACACCATTTGACAAATGGGGCATGGACTTCATCGGTCCAATTGATCCTCCATCTAATACAAAATCATATATAATTGTGTGCATTGATTAGTTAACAAAATGGGTTGAAGTCAAAGACATGAAGCATGCTTATTATCACAAAGTTGCAAAATTTCTATATGAAGAAATTTTTACTCACTATGGTGCACCCAAAGAACTAGTCACTAACCAAGATGTGTAATTTACTTCTAATTTGATCTTTGAATTGATGGAATAATATAACATCAGGCACCAAAAATCAAGTCCCTATCATCCTCAAGCTAATAGACAAATAGAAGTCACAAATCAAGAAATAGAGAACATCCTAACAAAAATAGTTCATTTGCACTATAAGGACTAGAATAGTAGATTACCAAAAGTTTTTTGGGCATATAGAACAACATGGAAGACTACTATAGAATTCACACCATTTGAGCTACTATATGAGAAAGTAGTAATTCTCCCCATGAATTTGAACATAAAACTTTAAGAACTACACAAGAGTTGCACATTGAACTTCCTGTAACATAGAGAGAACATCTTCTACATCTTAATTCTTTGGATGAAATGCACAAAGATTCTCTGGAGCACACTAAAATTATATAGAAACAAAGAAAACAATAGCATGAATCTGACATTAGCAATAAACAATTTCAAGTTGGTGACTAGGCACTCCTATATGATTCCAAATTTAAAGATATGCTAGACAAGCTACAGATAAGATGGTTGGGTCCATATGAAAATTAACCACATCTTCAAAAATGGTGCTATCCAATTAACTACCATTGATCCACTACTTTTTAAATTATTATTCAATGGTCATAGACTCAATTTATATAGACAATCCCAAACAAAAGAGGACTTCTTGTTTTAGTTTCAATGGCCAAATTCAAATACGCACTAGGTAACTCTTCCTATAGCAAAAGGTTCTAACCTTCCACTTATAGCTCTTCAACACTAATTTGTTTGTGCATGCCCATAATAAAAACTTTATGCCCACATAAAGTTCCAAATTTCTATATTCACTTTCTCATTTCTTCTTTTTTCTACCTCATCTCATTTCTTTACCGTCCACCCATCCACCTTCCATGTCATCAATTTCTAATGCTTTTAATAAACACCACAAGTTTTCTGATGGATACTGTCACTATGGACGTATCTTCTGCCACCTTTTGGTATGTACAATGATCAAATATCAAGTGTAAGCTTTTCAAATTATTATTAACTTATAGTAAACAATTTTTTTTTCTTATATCTAATATTGCATTCTTTATATTATGGCAGTGCTATGCTAGTTCTAAATCATGTACTGAGTCTGAAAACTATGGACACTTGTCCATATTTCATAGATGCTAGACAAGGTTACTAAAATCAAATGACATTCATACTTATTCATAAAGATATTTCCAAATCTTCACACTTTCTTTATTGATGGAATTCAATTGTCTTAAGTACACAAGTGTCTAGGTGTCATTCCCCTTATTCTTAAATGATTTTATTGTCAAGCTATGATGTAACTTGTATTTAAATTTCATGTGATCTAAATCCCATTTTTGAATGATTTTCACATTTCCATGATTTATTCTCATTAAATCCATATTATTTCTCATAATGAATCATTATGACATTAATTACCTATTAAATAAAATGTGAAATGGGTCTATAAAATAACAACAAAAGAAGCCTAAATTCATAAGGGGGAAATAGTGCAAGCAGTGCAGATAGTGAAAGTGTTAAGAAAAATTGGTTGGACAATTGAAATGATGAGAACTAATGGAGCATATTGTTTTTCTCTGAGATGTAGAGGAAATGAGGAGATTTAATGCATGTGGCTAGTTAGGGTATTTCTTAAGTTTAACTGCATTGCATGAAGAAGTAGCCACATAATTCACAAGGGCATTTGATGAGGGAGAAGCTTTTGTATGGGATTTAATGGTAATTGCTACAAAAGAGCAAATAGAAGAAGTAACTAGGTTACCAGAAATAGGAGAACATTATCCTAATACGCATGATGCAAGATTGACTAAGGCTCAATTTGTCATACCAACTAATCCTTAGTTGGATATTACCAAGCAAGGTTGCAAAAGAACATCTTGTACTACCATACAATGAGTTGGCCATGCACATTATTAGGTACCTCACATGTGAAGGAATATTTTCATATTTGCATGCACATTATTTTAAATTGCTTAGTTGTATAAGGCATAATTATCCAATAAATGTTCCTAATTTCTTGTACAATATGTTTTGCATTAGTTTTAAAGAAACCCAAAAGGGGAAGGACAATTTTTTCACCCATCATGCCCTAATTAAATTACTCATAGAAAAATCACTTAGGGATGTTTCTCCCATGTCATGGGTATAATTTTTCCAAGCCAAAACCATACAACCTTAGGCTGCCCTTAATGAATAGCCCAGTGAAGAGAATGTAGTTCCCACCGATGAACCTATTGATGAGAGCACTCAAAATGCTAAAACTAAGAATGTGCAAGAAAATGTGTCTTTATCTATTCAAGAAACTCAAAAAACTACCTCTATTCGAACAAAGAGAAAATAGAAATTGTTAGCAAAAATCTTTGTTCTAGTAAAAGAAGAGCCAAACTTTATAGTTGTGAGGAAAAAGAGAACTAAGAAGGGTCCTGCAACAATCACTCCTTCAGTAGAGGCACCAAAAGGAAGAAGTAGGCAGAAGGTTGTGATACTAGAAGAAACTCCCATAAGAATAAGTCCTAGAATGAGAGGATAAATTTCTAAACAATCCACTTCATCCAAGCCATCTACTAAAGAATCCCTAGTACAAATTGTTCCTAATAACTCTCCTCCTCACCCTAAAACCAAAAACATTCCTAAAAACCCTAATGAGGAATGTAGGGTTGAAGTCAATGAAAATAAAAATGATACCCCAGTAGGCCAACTAAGTACTTCAAGCAATAAAGATGAAATAGTTCCTGAGCAAGTTTATCCAAACATTTTCCTAGTTCCCTATAAATCAACATGATTTATTGGTTTTGTAGAATAGTTATGAAGGGAATAGAGAAAGAGGAAAATAAACTATGAGAAAGATAGTGGTTCCATTACCTTGCAAAAATTCCTTTTCTAGTTGTTTGGACAACATATGTTTGTTGTGGCCTTATGGGAAGAGGAGAGAAAGAAGATGAAGAAATTCATAGTGTCCCAAGGTGAAGAAATTGTAGATTTGAAGGAGCAATTAGCAAATCAAAAGCAAAGAATGGATCACGCCCTCTAATTGGTTGATCAAACACTTGCTTCGAGGTTGCCACCTCAGATTTATCCTATGTGTTTAAAGGAATAATTTATTTTATTCCAACTTATGATAACCCTTAAGAATATAAATGCAGAATTTAAATTGGCTCAAACAATTTATGGTTTATACTAGACTCTACCATCATAGCAGCAAAATTTTCTCTGTGAATTATATGTGCACAATTTTATCATCCCTTTAGAAACCCAATGGAATCATTTACTCTATATAGGAGATATACATTTGAGGGCTTTGATGTCCTAAATGTATAATGAAGAAAACTTTGATAGGAAATTGAATAATTATAGAGATGAGGAGAGAATAGAGACCCTGCCATTAAGAGCTGAGAGTAGTAAACTAAAAGTTCTTAGGGACTAGTTTAGATTAATTTATGGGAATAAGAACAAGGGAGTAAGGGATAGAACTTCCACTGCCAGAACCAAGGCCTATGCTGATAATAAGAATTTACCCTACTTTTCCTTCCAGAGAACCATGGTTGGTGTTAGAAGTAGATGGGCCATATTACCCAACTCACTTAAAAGGTCAAAGCCACATAGTCCCATCAATTTGGAGGTTTCCTTTTATTGAGCTCCAAAGTATATAGAGTTAGGAAAATAGGCTAGACTAGAACTATGGTGCCCACTCACTATGTAACCTCCAATGCTCATGTGGCATTTATATGACATTAATGCTAATAGACTTGACAACTTGTAGGAAGAAAACATAAGGGAAGTTTAGGAAAGAACATGAGAATTCTGATATACCTTCAAGAGTAGCAAGAAAGGAAGGAATGAAGTTGGGGAATTCAAATCATTGACTAGGAAATACAATGCTTGATGAAAAGCATTAATTTACTAGGGGGGAAATGACAAGGCTAATTATTGCCTCTATTTTATTATAGCTTTAAACACTTTGTTAACACTCTATTTTATTTTCATCAAGACATTTGTGAACTTATGGTAACCTAAATCAATGATTAACCTATGGGTAGATAGTATGTCATCTTTTGCCAATATTATATATAATGGAATATTTCATATAACCATTAGAATGTACACCCTAATATTTGAATTTAATTTGATAATACTTATTTGCAAATGTCTCTGCATTATAACTAACTTGTTAGCAATGAAGCTAAAGATGGTTGGAAGAATTCAAGATGAATGTTGAAGAAAACCAATAGCATTTAAGGAGAAGGATGTTGAGGTTTAGCCATGATGGAAAAGTTATAATGGTACCAAAAGACATAGCTATGCATATGGAGGAGCTATGAAGACTTGTTATATTATCTACATTTATTATTATGTCAAAGTGGTTGTCCACACTTTATTATTCCCACTTTGAGCCATTATCTTTTATTCCCACCTTGAGTCATTATCTTTCCTTTTTTCTCTCATGTAGATTTGTAGCTAGGTTGTTTGCTTTTATATTTTGGAATAATTGTTGATCTTCTATTTATAGGGATTGGACCAATTGTGTTAGGGTTAGAAGAAGAAAGTTTATGACAAGAAATTGTTAACTCTTGTAGTGAGTTGTTTTTATACTTCTATGTATTGATCCCATGTAATGAATTTATAAAACATAATGAAATAGTTCTTGGCTTACATCCTATGCTAGTAGATTAGCAAAAGCCAACCAAGGGGGCCCACTTGGGAGGTGGATTAGATTAGAGTAGTGTAGTTTTTTTTTAACATCCTTAGTTTTGCAAAGTAGAAGTTGTAAGTTCCTTCCTGTAGCATCATACTTTGTGAATGTTCCTACAACATCTATGAGAATAGTTATAGTAGATGAACTAAGTTGGAATATATGTTAACATTTCATTACATTTCCAGTATTTATTTTAGTAAAGATTTAAGTGTGTTAGTTTCTTACAACACTAGTGTATGTTCTTTCCTTGCATTTTACTTTCCTAAAACATAAGCATAATGACTCATTAGGAGGCCTAGTGCACATACTGTGTTGACCATTTCAAGTATACGTCCCTAGGCTAGCAAGATTAAATGCACCTCATGATGGGAAAAAATAATTCTTATATTGAATACACTATTCCTAAGCATGGCCTTTAGTATGATTATTATACACCTATTGTGAGGTAGACCATTCCCCATCAAAGATTACTTCCATATGGCATTTAGTGACTCTCATGGTTAATTTTGTTTTCCATGCCTAAGAAAATTCAATTAGTCAATGGAATTGGATGAGCTTGGGACTACAATTTACCCAACCACCCAAAGCTATAAAAATATATGTTTGATCCCATGGTGAATGGTTAGAGAGATTCATCAATTGGTAGCTTTGTACTAGCCAACACTAAAAGTTTTAGCATCACCCAAGATGGGGCTGCAAAATCAAAATGGAATCCAATCTCCAAAAAGAGAGAGAGAGAGAGAGAGAGGTCATGGTATGTGTTAGAAATATGATCCTATAGCACCCATAATTACATCTATACCCTGAAGAAACTCAGAGATTGGCCCAATCAAAGATCACTTCCATATGGCATTTAGTTACTCTCAAGGTTAATTCCATTTGATGTGTCTAGGAAAGTTTGAGTAGTTTACAATATGAGACTAAGTTGAGACTAGGGTTTACTTAACCACCTAGAGATAATGGAGTAGAAATTTTGATCCCATTATGAATAGTTAGAGATATACACCAATCAATGATTTTGTACTGGCTAACACTACAAGTTTTAATGTCATCCAAGATGAGGCCACAAAATCAAAATAGAATCCAATTTCCAAAGAGAGAGAGAGCTAGAGAGAGAGATTTTATTGTAGGTGTCAACAACATGATCCTATAGTACTAAAAATTGCAACCATACCTCACACAAGCTCTAACAACTTGTCAAATTTCTAACCATTTCCAAATAACAATTTATTCAAATATACAAATTTTAATGAACTAAATATATATTAAATAAATTGTCAAATTATAATGAAATTTTCCTCTATAGTAATAAAGAATATTTAAAATGGATTGCATTAACATTTTATATACCAAACATGTTCAAAAAGCCTTCAAATAATGTATCCAATGATTAAATTGGTGTTTGCTAACTTCCAATAGCATGAAAGAATGTCCAAAAATCCTTCAAATTGTGTATCCAATGGTTGAATTTGGTGTTTTCTATCTTCCAATAGAATAAAACTTGTGCTTTAGTTTGAAAAAAAAAGAAGACAATAGACAAAAAAGAGAATATGTGTTAATAGGGACCCAAACTTTCATTATAACTATTTTTTGGTGTTTTCATATAGTTCATAAGCACTATGTGAAATCTCTCTCTCTCTCTCTCTCTCTCTCTCTCTCTCTCTCTCTCTCTCTATCTATCTATCTATCTATCTATCTATCTTTCTATCTTTCTATATATACTTTTTCATGTATCTATCTTGATCTTCATCTCCATATTTCTCTAGCTAAATCTCTCTCCCACTCCTCTTGTCTACTATATATTGCTCACACACATCTCTCTCTCCCCCTATCACATCCTCTCCCTCTCTTTCAACCTCTCCCTTTCCCATCCCCTAGTCTCTCTCTCTCCATCCCTCTCTCCCTATCCCACCTTCTCTCTTCCTCTCTCTCTCCCTCTCTCTTTCCATCTCTTTCTATATATATTTTTTCATGTATCTATCTTGATTTCCATCTCCATATTTCTCTAACTAAATCTCTCTCCTGCTCCTCTCTTCTACTATATATTGAACTCACAAACATCTCTCTCTCTCTCTCTCTCTCTCTCTCTCTCTCTCCCCCCCCCCCCCCCTCTCCCCCCCCTCTCTCTCTCTCTCCCTCTCTCCCTCTCTCCCTCTCTCTCCCCCTATCACACCATCTCCCATCCCCTACTCTCTCTCTCTCTCTCTCTCTCTCTCTCTCTCTCTCTCTCTCTCTCTCTCTCCTCTACTCTCTCTCACTCTCTGCCCTCTCTCCCTCTCTCCTTCCCTCTCTATTAAAATTAAATCTTACAAAGTTTGTGTGGACTATAGAGCTTATGCGCTATGTAAGCCTAAATTTAAAAATGCTTTAAATAGTGTGTGCACACTATGGAATGCATGCACTATTTAAAGCTTTGGATTCTACCAAACCTAAGACTTTGATTTTCCTTGGGATCCAACCCAAATGTTTGGGGTCTCTAAACTAGTCTAAGATGTGTTTTTTGGAAAGTATACAAAAAATGGTTGATTTTTCTTGTTTTCTCTCCCTCAAGTTTCCTTGTGCTTGAGCATCGATAAAATGAGGTTAGATGATATTGTAGATGTCTATGTTAGCTATACAACCATATAATTTATTTCATATTTGAACTATTTGATGCCTTTCAACTAAAATTTATGTTGAATGTATTTCCATTTCCTCTCAAAACCAAAATGTCCTAATTGGGTTATAGATTTTAGCTCGCTCATCAAATTTCACAACTTAGTTTCTTAGAAACTAGATTCCATTCTGCACACTTTGAAAAAAACAAGTTTTGATTTTAGATTAGCTTTCAATCATTTCTAGGGTGACCACATAAATATTCCATGTTTTTGGGATGTTTCCAATGAGAAAATTCATAAAAATAAATACACATTATAAAATTACCCAAAAAATCTAAGTTAAGCTAAATAGTGTTAGGTAAGTTTTGACTAGAGTGATTAAAGTATTTCAAGAAAAAAATTTAAACTTTAGGGGGAGCACACTTTGGACTATGTTATGTTTTTTCTAGAAAATTTATAAAACTCTCTATGGCCCTCTTTTTTAGGACCTAAAAATAAACTATTTGGAAAAAAGAAAGTAGTTTAGAAACTAGATACAAAGGACTACTACTTTGATTTTTTTCATATCTTAATATTTTGAGTGTAGGTATCTTCAAATTGTTGTTGAAGTTCCAAATTATTGATTTCAAAAGAAAAGTGGCCACTTATAACCCACTTTTAGCATCACAACTTGGTGCACTTACCCCAAACTCCATACCTCCCTTCGAGAGTGAGGTACTTCATCAACACTAGACACACCTCATTTGAGGGCTCAAAAATACTTTCCCTTAGAAACCCTTCATAGTGGTAGATGGTTCCATCTCCCTCCTAGAAGAATTGATTCAATTTAGTCTCATTTGGAACTCTCATCACTTTCTATCATTTCCTACCCTTTAGTGCAAGGTCTGTCACCATAGCAATAAGTTTCTTAGACACCTAGAACATGACACCATTCAATATCACCCTTTTATCCTCTTAGGAATTTACAAATTTAAGTGAACAACTCTCATCATAACTAGTCATTTCCTTCATGAGTGGGACCAATTCCCCCTCCTTTAACATATACTAGGTAAGGGTTTTCAAGCACTATCCTTAATTATCAAAGGTTTAATTCATAACACGTCTCCCCCCATTTCAATATCCTTCACAACACTTCTTGCACTCTCCACAATTCTAGGCTAGGGACAAATTTTTAATTCACAATCACACTTATGGAAAAAAGAAGTTGCAAAAAATAATACCCATAAATTTCTTTAATGTCATGCATATCCATGCCATTTCTCAATCTTGTTATTACATGACAACTACCACTTCCCGTATTCCACTCTATCACAACTAGGGTTTTTTTTAGTGGTGAATATTTGTAATTTTGTGGTTTTTAGATTTTTTTTTGTTGTAATTTGGCTAATAATTTAAGTTTTTATGCAACCTAAATTGCCACATTTTTATTTAGTTAAGTTATTAAATATTTAAAATTGATCAATATTTTATTTTTAAAAGGATTTACACTCAAAGATTCACCACAATATTCAAAACATGATTAGATTTGATCCACCAAAACATTAAATATTATCGAAGAAATTAAAATTAACTCACCAATAATTATGATAATTATTAGTTACATTAGAGATATATTACCAACATATAGTTTTCACTATTGATTTAAAATTTAATGTAATTATCCTCATAATTTCCATGAGATAAAACATTTCTAATTATTATTGAGATTTGCTTATAGTTTCTACTCAAAATTTATGATTCCAAAATAATCACCAATGTAAATAATATTGAAAATAAAAAGTGAGAGATTCGTTAATAAAAATAATTTGGTTTTTTAAAATTATGAAAGTTTCACCAATAATTTATATCTTTCTGTAGAGGAGGTTTTCTTAAGGTTTACCTTGGTCTCATCATCAAAAAGAAATAGATGCCATTTAAAATTAGAATTATTACTCAATATCTAGTACAAATTCATAATAAGGAAAATCATAAAAACTACACTCAAATTATACTTTGGTATTCTTTCCCTCTTGAACCTCACATCTTTATTATTGGGAGTACCCTTTCCATAACTTCTCCCCATTTGTCTATGGTGGCACAAACCCATTAGTTAACTTAGCACTAAGTTGTCACCATAATTAATATGTCAATTCCATGTAGACCCAATCATGGGTGATTGTCTTAATTGATCAAATGGATTATAAATATTTCCTAATGCCCCAATTTCTCTCTAACAATGTAAGCCATGCATCCTCAAACTCATTTTCACCATTTCATTTTCCACTGCATTCCCCTCATGATAAATATGTTGTAAGTCATATTAGTTTAGGATCATTAATAAATGCCACACTTCTTTAATTAGCTTTTTGATCACCTAACCCACTTTCATATTACCCTTCACCATGTCTATGACAACCTTCAAGTCTCCTTCAATAATCACATTTTCCTATCCCACACCAATTGTTAGTTTCTAATGCCAAAGGAGAGCTATAGCCTCTACAACATTATTCAAATCCTTTTTTAAATTACTAGCATAAGCCAACAACATTCTACCATTTTTATTGCTTACCATACCCCCTCCTACTAACTCATACCCTCTCACAACTCCATCAAAGTTTGGTTTAACCTGTAGGACCAGAAAATGGGTTAAATGCATAATATACTATGAGCAAATCACAAATTCAATCAACATATATTAGCACCCACTAGCCTACCATGAAAGCCAAACTAATCAAAACAAAGCAAACATAATTAAAAACTCCCTTTTCCATTTTTAGCTCCCATGTTCTTCTTTCTTCTCCAAATGATTGTAGCTCCAATTTGCCTATAGTGCACACAATATTGAAGCCAAAGCCTATGATGTGGATCATGACATGAGAATTCTAGAAGTGTGATTTAATGTGAGAGAAAAAATGCAAAATGAAAATAAGCCAAGGACTTGAAAAATGCTCAAGAATTAGGACCAAGGACTCAAGATTTCAAGGATTCAAGGACCCGAAATAAGAGAAAGAGTGTCCATTTTATAATCAAAACTCAAAGTGAGGGCATTGGATTTGTCACCCCTAGATATGCAATGTGGCAAGAGATTCCCATGATGCATATGACAGAATATTCCAATTGTGAGATTCTATGACACATGCAAGTCAAACTTGGCTAAATGTGGAAGAGAATCTATGACTTGTCATAAGACACCTCAACCCACTTAAAGCCAAGAATCTATGATGAATAAGCCAAATAGGTTCGTGCGTAAGAGGTAATGATATTTGATTATGAAAAAACTCAGCTAAGTGTCAAAGGAGAATCCACGAGGTGTCATATCCAAGTGTCATGAGGATGCAATATTTTATGGAATATTTGAATTAAAAATCCTCTTATTCCACAAAATAAGAATTAGTAGAAAAAATAGAATTAATGATGGAAAATGGACCTTAGGAAATTAAGAATTTCCATGGTTTGTAGATAATTAATCAATTAATTAATAAAATTAATTAATTGAGGATGATAATTAG
The DNA here is from genome assembly GCA_028749045.1 of Cupressus sempervirens. Taxonomy (NCBI): domain Eukaryota; kingdom Viridiplantae; phylum Streptophyta; class Pinopsida; order Cupressales; family Cupressaceae; genus Cupressus; species Cupressus sempervirens. The sequence continues at coordinate 276,736,353 of CM053791.1, forward strand.
GAAGAATAATAGAATTAAAGTATGGGTTATTTAATCCTATAGAGAGAATTAGTAAATGATTGGCCAAATTTATTAAATGAATGCGACAGTACCCTTTGATAAAAATGTAACAATGATGGATATCAAATAAGATGATGGAAAGTAGACCAAATCCATGGTCAAATTGATTGATATATTGAAATTGATAACATGCCAAGGACACATGACATGAATTGGTTGATATGTAACATTTAACCAACATTGTAAATGCTATAAGATTGAAATTGATTGATAAGGTTTAATCATAATAACATCGATGAACATTGTCAATGTTATTAAAATGGTTGATGATGCCATGATCTGACATTGAAAGCCTCAAAAATGTCAAAGATTGGATGACATGAATGATAGTTTGACCTAGCACTGAGAGCCACGACAGTACTAAGGTTAGATTGATAAGATTGATAGGTTGATAGATTTCCAAGGCACTAAAAGCCACAACAATACCTAGGAGTCAAACAAATGATGATTGATTTGGGATGTTTGATATGTTTTAGGTTGATTAGGACTGATTCTGAGTGATTTTAGGTTGATTTGGGGTGATTTCAAGTTGATTTGATACGATTTCAAGTTGATATGAAATTGATGTGAAAGAGGATACAAATGATGAAATATGGTCAATCTGGCCAAAAGATTGAAGTTGGTAAATGAGAAAATGGGAAAAATTAGTATGAAAAAGTGATGAATTCATAGATGCAAACAATTTTTGAGCATCTACATTTTGCCCCTCTTTGATACAATGTGATTTAGAGCATTGTATCAAAGAATAACTAATGAGAAAGCCACAACATGGCCCAGTAGGGATGATATATACGGGTGCCCCCTTGAGAAATTGACTAATATGAGCATATGATAAGTCAATTTATTGAAAAAAAGAATAAAAAAACCATAGAAATTGACGGATCACAAATCAGAGCTAAGATGTGAAAGTTATGAGGTCTAGAGTGCAAAATAAGGTCACTCCGGAGCCCGAGAATGATTGCATGGGTTAGCACTCAAGAAAAACACAAAATGATGAAAATTATATTTCATGTTGTCCAAAATGAAGATAAAAATCCAACACAATAGATGGATTGCAAATCTGAGTTAAAACGCAAAAGTTATGGGCTCCGGAGTGCAACATAGGGGCTCTAGGAGCAGTTCTGAGTATCCTAGGTCCCCAATTGCTGCCAAAACTCAACCAAGTGTGTCATTGACACACTTGGTAAGTAAAAGTGTTCCATGATAGTACCAAGTGTGTCAATTTTGCACTTGGGAAGCCCAAGTGGTCTCAGAAAGTGAACAAATGTGCCCGAGAAGGCTCTAGGGCCCAGAATCAGCCCGATTGGACTCGGAATGACTTGAAACTATGTGTGCATGCCCAAAATGATGGAAAGATGTAATAACATGAGGGAATCATAAAAAATGGTTGTATTTGGTCAAATATGATGAGACAAATGTCAGACTAAGGTTGAACCAGGTGGAAAGTCTCATAAAGTTGATTGACAGTGTAGTATGATGCAGGAATGCATGAATGCGAGATGAAGATGATTTGGTGAATTAGAAGACATGATTGTGGTGATGGAGAATGAGATGAAGAAGAAAGATAAGATGAGGAGATGTTAGTATGATGGAAATACTTTTGCTTCTAGAAAGTGCACTATATGTCAAATGGAGCTTTATTTTGACATGGCAAAGGGAATGCAATGCATCATGGCATAAAGGGCTAGAGCATGAATGCAAGCCTTTTGCATAAACAAGCACGATGCAAAAATAGAATGACTTTGTCCTTCCTGAGGCATATGTACATGCCCCAGACTCTCAAAGGTACATTGTAATAGACAAAAATGGAAAAAGATGACCATGAACCATCCTAGCCAGTCTCATAGATTAGTTTTATATCATCGAGTGGCATAGGAACATGACCAAAGAAAAACAAAGAAAAAAATTAAATCACTCACTAAACAGTGTGAGCCAATAGCTATTCTTGTCCACTATTACATTCTTGTTAATGTTTTAGGTGTGTAGATAGTGTTTGGCATGTTTATAATGTGATAGTTCTGGTTGTGGATTCAGTTGATAAGTTCATAGTGACTGATTGGATTGATTGTTGGTTCATGTTGGTCAGATAGTGTGATTGTCTTGAAAGTGTAGTGCTTTGAGTTTCAATCTGCCAAGTGCAAGTGTGAACACAAAAGGGATGGTTATCCACAGTGAATATGTACAAGGTTTATTGCAAATTTTTGATGGGTTTTGTGATTTTTAGGGTTTTTTGGGGATATTTGATGTTTTTGTGTGACTAGTTTCTTCAGGACATTTTACGATTTTTAGGGTTTATTTCAGGACATTTTATGATTTTTAGTTCTTTTTTTAGGATCGTATTTGAATGTTTAGGATTTTTTAGGACATTATGTGATTTTTTTTAGGACATTTTATGATTTTTAGGATTTTTTCAGGATCGTATAAGCATAAACAAGTGTTAGCTCCAATCCGTTATGCGATAGGTCCAATGGATAAAAAGTGCATAGGGATATGCCCCTAGTGTAAATTCAAACTCATGCACCATGTAGGTAATATGCCCCCAGACAAGATGCAAACTATGTACAAAGGCCAATGACAGAGTGTGTGTGTGCAGACTGGTGATGCTTAGGCAAGGTAACAAAGGACATTAACCAGTTCATGAGCCATGATAAAGGACCAAGGATGTCTTGCAATATGAAGGATATGATCAAGGAATGATAGAGGAGGAAAAGACCAGATGGAATCCTGATAGATGGAGGAGCAATAACTGATTACACATGGCGCCTGTTTGCCAAGTTTTCACCATGGTACTTGCCCAAAGTGCCTATTTGCCAGGTTTTCACTTTTAGATGGAATTTTTCTCTTGACTCAAATTTTCGTGCCAAGATGCCTATTTGCCAAGTTTTCATCAAGGCATCCATTTTTTCATGACTTTTTTCACTTTTTTTTCTTTTCTTTTTTTTCATGACTTTTTGCAATTTTTTTGATATTTTTTCATGACTTTTAGATGGAATCAAGAATGTCACTGACAAATGCTGAGAAGATATCTGTTGTTGATGCTGCTAGCTAATGAGCTTTGAATCCATGACTAACCATAACTACATAGGATTTGTTTCGAGTCTGTAGCTAAAATCAAATCACTAGAAAGGTCTCGAGATATACCATCATGTACCATATGTAAGACAATGTCTATCTCTTGCGAATCAAGGCATCTAAGTATAATTGGGTCAATAGAAATGTCATGTGGGATGTTACTGATGATGACATATGCAAAGGCTTGTTGGATAAAGGAATAATTTTGGTTATAGGACAAATTAGGTAGCTAGATTGGGGGATAAACAAAGGGATATAAGGAAGGGTTGAGACCAATAACCTTCCATATGAACACTGATTGAGAGAGCTCCAAAAGACTTTCTGGCATGTTGAACACTAGAACACCGATATTCATGGCATCATATTTTTCATTTTGTATCCTTGGGAGCTTCTTAGGTTTTGATTTTTTATGGTCTAATGGTGCCTTTCAATTTTTTCCAAGAGACCTATGCTTCCTAACTTTTTCTCTTTTTTCTTTGTAACTAGAAAGTAGAGTTGGCTCCCCAAAATATGCCAATGTGTTCTCTTTAGGAGAAACTACTTCTTTATGATCTTCAGTCATAATGCCTTCAAATTTTATTATTAGAGTGCCATCATTGTCGAATCGATCAAAAATTGGTGGTCCACATTGGTCCCAATCCAAAGGTTCAGGATAACTTAAGGAGATATCATCATCAGTGTTGAATGGGCTTTGGTTGAAGGTAGATATATGGGTAACTGATTCAACTGGGTCATTGGGGTTATGCTTAGAGGCTAGGGGATTGTTGGTTTCAAGTGGGATATCCTCAGATGCCTTTTCATCATTCAAAACATCCATAGTCTTACACGTAGGTACCATAGTACTAGGAGGACCTATTCGTAATGGTTTAAATCCAAGCCCCAAACTAGGAGGTTGTCCTTCTATAGTGATAGGTTCAATCATTCCTTGTTTCTGAGATCCAAGACCACTATAGCCATCATAAGCTTGTTTCTGCATGATGGTAAACCCAAGTCCATACTTGCTAGGAGATATCAAAGTGGGTTCTTGTTCTGCTTTTGCTTTCTCAATACATATGGATGTATTCTCATTGATAGAAGTATAATTCTTTGTACTGATGGGAGAAAGTGGTGATTCCCTAATGTGAGAGACTTGAGACATAAAGTACTCTCCACACCCATTGTCTTCAATCTGCATCTTTTCCTTGGCTTTACTGAGTAGTATATTGGCATCCACATACTTAGAGGGATTTGTGGGTTGTGCTTCATTGTTTGTTGGGATTTGGAATGCAGTAGCATCTCTTAGACTAGCACAAAACTGGAAAGGATCTAGATCACCGGGGATGGTAACCTCTATGTTGTGATAGGAAAACTTCAAACATTGATGATATGTAGAAGGGACTACTTTCATAGCATGAAGCCAAGTGTGTCCTAGTATCATGTTGTAATTCATTTCGATGTCTAGGACATGGAACAATGTGTCTTCAATAGCTAGACCAACTCTGATAGGTAATGTGATGATGCCCCTAGAGAAGAATTCACCATCATCATAAGCTTTTATTGTGATTCTCTGAGAGGGGTCCACATCATCTTTAGAATAACCCAAATTGTTGACAACCTTAAGAGTACAGATGTTCAGTCCTACTCCTCCATCTATTAAGACACATCTAACTTTGGCATTATGGATGAAGAATTCGAGATAAAGGGGATCATTATGGTTAGGTTTGTCCTTAGGAATATCTTGGGGTGAAAAAGTGATATGTTGTGATGTAGATAGGTTCCCAACCATGGCTTGAAATTGGGCAACATCAATGTTATCTGGGACTACTGACTCTTTAAGGGTTTGATCCAAGATCTTTTGATGTTGGGTAGATGCACGCAAGAGGTCCAAAATGGATATTTGTGCAAGGGTTTTTCCAAGTTGTTTAACAAGGCTATAATCAGCTGAAGCAGGAGCAATATGTCTAGATGGGGGTATAGGTCTAGTAGAAGTAGTAGGTCTAGATGGGGCTCCAGGTAGGGTAATCTTGCTACGACATGTAGTGACAACACAATGAGGGTTTTCAGCCTTCAATGTGAATGTGGATATGTGAAAGTCAGACTCATTAAAGAAATTGATGGTGTAGTCATAGCCGATACATGTGTAATTCACATTACCTTGCAAGTTTGAGTTTGAACTTGAGGGTTTCTCTTTGTCATGATTACCCAAAGGATCTTTGAAAATAGTGTGATCAGAGTTTGATGCTAACAGTGATGGATCAACTATGATGACACCATCATCAATAAGGTCTTGTATTGCATGTTTTAGTTGGAAGCATGATGAAGTCTTGTGTCCTTTGGTGCAATGGTAATCACAATACTTTTTGTCATCCCACCAATCAGCTTTATTCAATGGTTCATCTTTGATTGGGGGTAGCTGCAGGAAGTTATTACTCAGTAACTATTGTAATGCAGTCTCAAGTGGTATTCCCAATGGTGTGAATTTTCTATCCTTGGTTCTAGGATGTCTTTTGTCTTGTGTGGAAGTCTCGGTTTTCTATTGTTGAGGTGTTGTTTGATTAGGAGTTTGTGAATTTGTGGGGTTTACACCTTTCAAAGTTAATTGAGGTTGTGCTATGCTAATCGTGCAAGCATCCAAAATGCCATCATTAATCACATTCTTGTTTTTGGAGAAAAATTTTGCCTTGTCATTAGATGAGTTGGTGTTTGTGTTTTCTTTGTTTATCTTGAGGATTCCCTTATGGATAAGAGCATCTTCAATACTAGCCCCTTTTTTCATTAGTTTAGAAATGGTGCTTGGACTCTTGATTTTGAGTTCATACATTAAGTTCAAGACTAAGTTTTCAATGCACCAGTTTACTTGTTTTTCTTCAGGAATGTATAGTGAGCATTGACTGACTAAGCTTCTCCAATGCAATAAGAATGTGATGAATGATTCTCCTATCTTTTGTTTAGTTGAGCACAAATCAGAAAGTGTCACCTCATTTTTAACGTTAAAGGCAAAGTGGGAGATAAACTTGTCTTCTAGCTCTAACCAAGATTTGATATTACCAAGAAGTTTGGAGTGCCATTCAAGTGCAGGCCCACCTAGAGAACGAGGGAACAATCTCATAAGGTAAGTGGGCTCATCACTGAGTTCGGTACATGAAGCACAAAATTCTTAGATGATATCAATAGGGTTTCCTTTTCCTTGGTATTTTTCAAACCTTGGAGCTTCAAAGTGTTTTGGGAATGGAGGCATATATAGACTTTTATCGAATGGATTAGGACGTAGGTCCTTTTTTGTATATAGAGCCTATTTCTTTTGGACTCCCAATGCCTCAACTTGTTTAGAAAGTTTTTTGAATTGTTGTAATAGTTCTTCATTGGGGTTTTGCATGATGGTATTTCCTTCAAGTCTTTTGTGTCTACGAGTAGACCATTTTTTGTGGCAAGAACTATGTCTACTTGATTCTAACATTTCAGTGTTTGATGAATCTGATGAAGTGTTGCTAGGTGGTGGAGGTATGTTGGCACCTAGAAGATAGAAAGGTCCTTGTTGTTGGGGTACTTTTTGCGATATTTGATGTGGCACTTGTTGTGGGATTGACTTTGATTTTTGTACCATGTGTTGTTGTTGTTGTTGGGATACCTCTGTTGGTTATATGTGAGACCATGTGCATGCTTTTTGTTGTAGAGGTATTTGTTGAGGTTGTTGTGGCACATGTTGTTGTTGTAAAAAATTTTGTTGGTATGCAATTTGTTGCTGAAGGTGTCTTTGGTATTCCATTTTTTGCTTGAGTTTCTCTTGTTGTTTAGAAAACATCATTTTTTGTTGTTGGAATTGCTGCTGAAATTGTTGTTGATAAATTGTGTGTAAGTCAAGTGGGTTTACATGGGATTGCATGTTAGGAATGTTGGATGTTTGCCCCACTTGTGGTTGTTTTCGTTGTGTCTAATGTTGTTGTTGATATGTGGGATGTGTTTTAGGTGGATGTATACTTGGTTGCACCTTGGAAGTGTGGAGTCCTTGTACCATTGTAGGTTGTTGTTGTCATGGGGGTTGACTAAGTCCTTGAGAATTGAACATCGTGTTTGTATTGTTGTTTTGGTACCTTTGTGTTTTAGATGTTCCTGCTTGTGACATCATATTGACTTGACTATGAGATACATTTATATTGGGAATGGGTGTATTGTCAATAAGACTTTTCCTTTATGTGTCCATAGGGATGGTTGCACTTGATGTTTCACATGTTGTATTTATGAGAGGCTCCATAGCATTTGATGTCATAGCACTTGGTAAAGTTAGGAGCAAAGGTGTACTTTGTTGATTTGCCTCCAAAGGAGGTATGTTTGACATCCCTAGAGCACAAGTCCCTTTAGGTGAATCTTGTTGTTGCCTCATGTGACTAAAATCAAGTCTTAATGTCCTTTTGGGGTGTTTAGGGATTGGTGGTGTTTCATCAAACAAGGGGTTAACGTTGATATGTTCAAATGTACTGTGGAGGATTTCAATTGTTGGTTCTAAATGGGACCTTATAGGTGCCATTATTGTGTTTTAAAACTCCAAAGGTTGTTTTCCCTTGTCTAAGTCCAAATTTATCATGGGTTGGATATTTTCAATTGTTGTGTTGGTTTGATTTTTGGACCTAGGACCTTCCAAGTTTGGGTTAAATTTGATAATTTCTTGGGCTGCCAAACATTTGAATTTCTTGCAAAAACTTTTGTCTTGACATGCCCTAGTCATTTCTTCATCAGTGATGCCATAATTAGTGTTAGAGTCATCACTTAGGTGTATAGTACCTTGTTGTATGTTTGATGTGTTAGGTTGGCTAAATTCAAAGGAATGTGATTGTTCATCTTTAGGTGAGGTTGGTACACTTCCTCCTCCTGGTGGCATTGGCACAAATATAGGTTCAAAGTCAGGACTCCATTGAACCATCCCATGTGTGGGGGAAGTGTTTGGAGTAAATCTCATGTTAGGTGCATTGTTCAAGTTTTGTTGTGCCATAGCTTGATTATGAGAGTTTGTGGATACATATTGAAGGGGTCCGCTAGTAATGGTTGTGATGCCTCAATTTGGTCTTTGTCAAAGGTTTGTTGGATTTTCTTGCTCTTTCTTTGTCTTGGATGAGGTTTTGGTTGTGTTTGTGCCTTAGAAAACAAATTTTGATAGAGTTTCTTGGGTCTCTGAGCTGATTGTGTCCTAGTAAGTGCTGGCATGATACCTAAGAGTGCAAATAAAATGGAATTTTTGAGTGTTTTGGGTGATATAGAGTGGTGGATATGCAAGATATGAGTGTTTTTGGGATTTTTAATTGTTTAGGAATGTTGTGAAATGTGAGGAAATGCTAGATTAATTATGGTTTTGATGTGCAAAGTGAAAATGTCCTAGGGATGTTATGCAAATGCAAATGCAAGGTGACATTTTGAAGTTTGACTAGAGGAGATGAAAATGACTCTAAGGTATGCAAAATGACAATTAGGGTTATGTTTTGGACTTTTTAAGGATGCTAAAGGTTGATGTATGCAAGGTATATCATGCAAAGGATGATTTTCTAGGGTTTTTAATGACATTTGGGACATGCAAAATGAGGGTAAATGCTCAAGAAGACAATTTGGTTGATGGACAATTTGATAGGGTTTGGTAGTGAAAAATGATGCTAAGGATTTTGATCAATGCAATATGAAGGGGATATACCACTAGGGTAAGTCAAAATGATGTTTAGGGATTCTAGGGATATGATTATGTTATGACAAGAGTATATGGAAAGTTTTGAACTTAGGTAAAACCTTTTAGAAAGTATTTTGTCTAGGAGTTTAACGTTGTGATAAAGGACTTTGGATCTTGACCAAAAAACTGATAAAAGAAGAAAAGATCAAATTGATAAAAGATGAAAAGGTCAAATCTATCAAGATATAGACAGATTTTGACAAAATAAAATGATAAGAAAAGATAAAAAGACTAGTCAAGATCCATTATCCATCAACACTAGGAGATACTCTAAGACACATACTTTGTTTAGATTTTTGACTAAATTCAAAGGTTTTGGGGGTTCAAAATAACATTTAGAGGACTCAAAATGGTGGTGATGCTGAGTGGATATGTGATAGGGACAATTCCTATGATGGAAAAGGGGATTTTGGGTGTGAGATGTGGTTTTGGGTCAATTATAGAACAGGGAGGTCTAGAGCCTCCTAGATGTAGTTTTGGGGTCCTAAAGTGCAGTTTGGAGGCCCAAAATGGTCATGCAGGTACCCAAGTTAGCCCTAATAGTTACAAGTGCACCCTAATAGTATCAACTACTTAATTGATGCACTTGGAGCTAGTTTGGGCCTAGTTGGTAGTTTTTGGGTGCAGTTGGTAAGCTAGGAAGAACGTTTGCTGATTCTGAAGGGTATAGTTACTAAACTCACATGCCAGGAAGGTAAGATGCTGGGGTTGATGTTAGGATGGGTTGGAAGATGAAAAATTAAGGTTATTATGCATATAATGATGTCTTAAGTGAAGGTGATGAATATTAGGTGTTGTAGAATGCAGATCTGGGCAAGCTAGTGCAAGGGGAGCTAACCAGGAACCTAAGGACACTGTTGAAGCCCCGAAATATCATGTGGAACCCAAAACTAGATCTCAAGACCACCAAGTGCACCCAGATAGTGAAAAATATTTCAACAATGTAGTTGGGGCCCAATTGGGTGTAGTTGGTAGTTTCTGGGCAAAGTTGGTCAATTGGGCTGAAATTGAGGTAATTATGGGAGCTATTTTTTCAGGATTGATGTCACAGAGAGGTAAATAGTAGAGGACAGTGTTAGGGCTAGTATGGATGCTCAAAATGATGATTAGGACACCCACAATGATGGATAAAGTGGTCAATATGATGAATAGGTATTCAAAGATGCAAGGTGGTGAATGCAAAGTGCTGATTTTGAGATGGGAATGCAAAAACTAAGGAAAGTAAACTGAACCTACACATATGCAATATGAAAAGTAATAGATACTCAATGAGGAATAAAAGGTTCAATATGAAGTATATATGATGTATTAATGAGGCCTATACTAGGGTGAATGTGAGTGAAGTCTATGCAAGTGTGAGATCTACGTTTTGCCAAGCACATTTAGGAGCACAAGTCACCATGTTTTCCAAGGTTTGAGTGTGTTGAACCAAAGTTTGAAAAGTTTGATAAAGGTTAAATTTTTTTGGCAAGATGTGATGTTTTGACAAGTTCAAATGATATCCAAGCTGTAAATTTAAAAGTTTGGCTTTTATCTTGATCATGTTTTACACACATGCAAGACACATTAAGACAAGAATAACTGTTGTAAAAAGTTAACAAACACACCACAACCTAGGCTTTTAGGACTGTTCACGTCGGGTTCACCAAATGTAGGACTAGAAAATGGGTTAAATGCATAACATACTATGAGAAAATCATAAACTCAATAAAAATATATTAGCACCCACTCGCCTACCATGAAAGCCAAACTAATCAAAAGAAAGCAAACATAATTAAAAACTCCCTTTTCCATTTGTAGCTCCCATATTCTTCTTTCTTCTCCAAATGATTCTAGCTCCAATTTGCCTATAGTGCACACAAGATTGAAGCCAAAGCCTATGATGCAGATCATGACATGAGAATTCTAGAAGTGTGATTTAATGTGAGAGAAAAAATGCAAAATGAAAATAAGCCAAGGACTTGAAAAATGCTCAAGAATTAGGACCAAGGACTCAAGATTTCAAGGATTCAAGGACCCAAAATAAGAGAAAGAGTGCCCATTTTATAATCAACACTCAAAGTGAGGGCATTGGATTTTTTGCCCCTAGATATGCAATGTGGCAAGAGATTCCTATGATGCATATGACAGAATATGCCAATTGTGAGATTCTATGACACATACAAGTCAAACTTGGCTAAATGTGGAAGAGAATCTATGACGTGTCATAAGACACCTCAACCCACTTAAAGCCAAGAATGTATGATGAATAAGCCAAATAGGGTCATGCATAAGAGGTAATGATATTTGATTATGACAAATCTCAACCAAGTGTCAAAGGAGAATCCATGAGGTGTCATATCCAAGTGTCACAAGGATGCAATATTTGAATTAAAAATCCTCTTATTCCACAAAATAAGAATTAGTAGAAAATATGGAATTAATGATGGAAAATGGAACTTAGGAAATTAAGAATTTCCATGGTTTGTAGATAATGAATCAATTAATTAATAAAATTAATTAATTGAGGATGATAATTAGGAAGAATAATAGAATTAAATTATGGGTTATTTAATCCTATAGAGAGAATTAGTAAATGATTGGCCAAATTGATTAAATGAATGTGACTATACCATTTGATAAAAATGTAATGATGATGGATATCGAATAAGATGATGGAAAAGTAGACCAAAGCCCTGGTCAAATTGATTAATAGATCGAAATTGATAACATGCCAAGGACACGTGACATGAATTGGTTGATATGTAACACTTAACCAAAATTGTAAATGCTACAAGATTGAAATTTATTGATAAGGTTTGATCATAATAACATCAATGAACATTGTCAATGTTATTAAAATGGTTGATGATGCGATGATCTGACATTTAAAGCCTCAACAATATCAAAGATTGGATGACATGAATGATAGTTTGATGTAGCACTGAGAGCCACGACAGTACTAAGGTTAGATTGATAAGATTGATAGGTTGATAGATTTCCAAGGCATTGAAAGCCACAACAATAACTAGGAGTTGAACAAATGATGATTGATTTGGGATGTTTGATATGTTTCAAGTTGATTAGGACTAATTCTGAGTGATTTCGGGTTTATTTGGGGTGATTTTGAGTTGATTTGATATGATTTTGAGTTGATATGGAATTGATGTGAAAGTGGATACAAATGACAAAATATGGTCAATCTGGCCAAAAGATTGAAGTTAGTAAAATGAGAAAATGGGCCAAATTAGTATGAAGAAGTGATGAAGTTGTAGATGCGAACCATTTTTGAGCATCTACATAACCCAACCATCATTTGGAGGGCACCATCACAACCTTACTCTTGATAGCTTCTTTGAATTACCTAGCTCCATGAGTCCTTCCTCAAGATTCCAGTTCCTAGTGATCCTATGTTAGAATCTTCCATGCATAGTGACCCACAAAAAGATGTTGAGTTTTAGAATTAGTTGACTAAGCTAGATCTTCTTCCAACAATTACATGCCATATCCTTCTCAAATATCATCCTATAAGTCAGACCAACTAAGAATTCCCATAAAAAAGTTTCCTTTCATATGAAAGTATCCTCCTAAGCCACCCCTAGAATTTTTTATCATTTAAGGAACTCTTCAAGATCCTCCATAAGGCTCCCCCCATCCAAATATCTCTGAGGAAAACATATCTTCCTCAACCTCCTACTAGTCCCAATATAATCCATCACCTTATTTCCCATCATCAACTCGAGATAATCCCTAGGGACACCAAATTTTGAATGGACCAGTAGTTTACCATCCAGCCAAGTATCCTCTTAGAATCTAAATTGGCTACCCTCTTCCACCATCAATCTCACACTTTCCCTAAGCATACTTCTATTTTTTAGTGATATTAACCCACATCTTGGACCCCATAGGAAGATCATCCTCCTAGATACAATAGACATGTTTCATATCCCTCAAGTACTTTTCTTTGAGGATGTTACACCATATAGCCTCATTCTTCTCCAATTTCTATCTAACCTTAGTAAGGAGAGTATTATTCAAGTTAGCAATCCTTCTAATTCCTAATCCTCATTTACTTTTAGCTTTACACACAACATCCAAACTCAATAGGTTCAGATGGCTCTTTTCCTCCCTTGACCATAGGAAATTTCTTTAGATTCTCTCCCTTTTCTCTACCATAGCTTAAATGATTTCTAATAAGGAAAGTAGGTAAATAGAAATGCCCTGAAGGGAGAACACTAGAAGTTGGAGCTTCTATGTACTACTCAAGAGTTTTCCCTTCCACCTAATCAACTTCTTCAACATCTTTTCAAAAATAGTATTCCAAAATTGATTACTTACCTCTTTCAGTCAAAAGGAGCCCCATATAAGTATCAAGAAGGAATGGCATATTGTATCCCAAAATATTAAGCATCGTCCTCTAGACATGAAGCTCTATATTGGACATCTTGTAATAATCTAGAACATCTTGCCATTATCTAGATTAATTTTTTGGCTAGCATTAATTGTGTAGATATCCAAGACATGTTTCTAGGCTCTAGCTTTAGATAATGAAGAATCCCCACTTAAGAAAGTATCATCCACAAATTATTGTATAACCTTCATTGGGAGGGAAGTGGATAGTTTAATACCCTTGATCTCTCCCATTTTTTCCATTCTCAAGAATTCTATCCCTAATAATTCAGAAACAATGATGAACAAATAAGGTGAAATAGGTTCCTCCTTCCTAAGGTCCTTTTCCACATGAAGTTCCACTAGAGCGAGGCATTCACCAACACTAGTAAGTTTACAGTCTCAATCATTTTCCTGCAAATTTTGATAACTCCCTAGTTCAAGCCAATCATCTCCATGAATTCATATAGGAAGGACTATTTGATCCTATCATAAGCTTTTGAAGTATCTAGCTTCAAAGCCATACCTAGATTACCACTCTTATCCATCAAGTGAAACACCTCATGAGTAGTAATAGGAGCATCTAAGATTTGGCTACCTAGGACAAATCCATTCTAATATTTATGAATGAATTTTTGAAGCAATGAATTTAGGGGGTAGAGGAGATATTATAGATTTTATTGCATAAGCTAATATGTCTAAAGTCAATGAGAGCCACTGAGTCCCTAATTTATGGGGCTAGAACTACAGACATTCTATTAATTGTTTTGAGCATCTTCCTAGTCTTGAAGAAATCTCATGCAAATATAACCACATCAAGTTTTATTACATCCCATATAAGTATTGGAAGGAGGCTAGGGGGAGTCCACCAAGAACCAAAGATTTATAGGCCTTCATAGAGAAAATAGCCTTACACACTTCTTCCTTCCTAACCTATTGAGTAAGATATGCATTCTCCACTTCCAAGATCACATTAGGTATGGTGTCAATCAACCACTTCCTTTCATCCCTTTTGTATACCATATGCTCCTCATTATAAGCATTTTGGAAGTAACTACTTAACTAGATACAAATCTCCTCCCTCTTAGTCATTTTTTTTTTTGTGATGATCCATTACAGAGTCAACCATGTTTCTCCTCTTATGATTAAAGGAAGACCTATGGAAGAACATTGTATTCTTGCCCCCCAACTTCATCCAAAAGATTATTGATCTTTGTTTCTAGAATATTTTGTCCCTATTTATTGTGTCTTTCCACATCCTCCTACATTTTTCCTCTTTAAAAAACATATCTTCCAAGGCCAAACCATCCCCCATCACATTTTGGGGATTGTCTCACTTTCCTTCAACCTCCTTCTTGATCTTAAAGATATCACCAAAGTATCTCTTATTTTAAGGTTGAGCATTCCTTCTCACATTATCCAATTTATGCGAGAGCCCAAAAATTGTAGCACCCTCAATATATACATTCCACCACTCAACACATTTTATAAATTTTTGGTGATAGTGCTACATTATTTCATATCTAAAAGGCCTTGGGCCCCCTACACCTCCTCTCTCCAATTGAAAAGGGTAGGGTCATGATCCAAGACTATCCTAAGTAGTCACATGATAGTGGAAGAAGTTAGTCCATTCCAACCAACTGTGATAAGGAGTTTACCATGTTTGACTTGAATGAGGTCTTCTCCCTTCCTGTTATTCAACCAAGTAAGTTTGAATCCTCTCAAATCCAAGTCCATCAAGTCATTTGTATTTATAAATTCAAACAAATCCTTCATACTATTAGTAAAATCAACCACTCCTTAAGACTTCTCTAGGACATACAATGGAAAATGTAAATTACCCATACAAAATGAATTCCTAGAATGTGATAGGAACTTGGAATACTTCTCCTTGAATACATATCCTAGATTCAACATATTCTTTGTCCTGATCTTGGGGCATACACATGAATGGAATTCTAGATGTGCTCAACCTTCTTATGCTCAGTAATAAGGTACCACTTAGAATTGTGAATAAATCTTCCTTTCCTAATAGTAGGGTTCCAAAAGGTGGCCACTCCTCTCAAAGCTCCCTCTACTTTACTAGAGAAATAACTAGCCCTTGGCCAAATATAATCCACAATATCATCTAGACTTCCAAGGATTATTTAACTTCCTTTATTAGTATGATATCTATCCTAGTATTAGATATATATTTTTTAAGCACAAACATAGTTTGATGGATATTCAACCCCTCTAATATTTCATGATAGGAAAATCATTTCCTACCCTTGGTTATAGGCTGCAACGTTGATTTCCTTCCACTAGCCACCTCCATTTCTATCTTCTTCATCCTTCTATTATGCTTCATCATCTTCCTCACATCTAGTTTCATCACCATCCCCAAATTTAGTTTCTTTTACACTCTTCTCTATCTTCTATGATTTTTCTATATTCTATCATCTACTCCTAGAAGGGAGGTAGAGGTCAATCTAGATGTTATCATTGATTCCACTAGCTTGGCTTCAAGGGGGATTCCTCACTCCAAATAATCATATAGGCCACCTATTTTTCTACCAACTCATTCCCCTTATCTTTTTTAATCTCCTTGCACATTTCCTCTAAATCCCCATAAACCTCCTCAATCACCTTATTTCCCATTTTGGTGTTTAGGAGATCCTAAATTCCTTGTAAGAAGGGGAAAGGATCACCCCTATCAATGTCTATAATTTATCCTTCCTCCACCACACCCAAAGACTCTCCCAATTCCATAGATCTATCAATGATCACACAAGGCTCATCAACCCATAGCCCTTCCCCATAAGTAATAGTGAGCAACTTATTTTCCTCCTCAATACCCATGTCTAAGACCTCCAAAGTTGTGGATTCCTTTGTTACCCTCCAATAAACTTGATCTTCCACCTTCTCATTAGGTGGCTCTACTACTTCTTTCTCCCTCAATTTCTATCCTCTAATCCTAGAAGGCTTACTATTCTTTTTATAGTCCATAATGACATGTCAAAACATTAAGAAATTCTACTAGAATAGCCTTGCATTCTCATAAACTATATGTTGAATCTTCTTCCCCCATTTAGAACTCAACATGATGGACATAGGTAGTGTAATACCAATCACTACATTCATATTGAATCTCACAAAAAATTGCCAAGACTTCTGAAGTGTAACCAAATCTATAGAAAAAAAAATGCCCAAAGGAGTTCCCAATAGACTTGAGGACCCTTTCATCCAAAAACTCTAAGGAAGGCTTGGGAACCTAGCCTAGACCAAAGCCATCCTATTCAACTCCTTATTTGGGTCCAAGGTAGGCTACCATTTAGGCACCATAAGGCTATGTTTACCATAGTACTAAGACCTAGCCAAAACCATTGCCATATCTTCTACCGGCATAAAATTGAAGCAAATTAGACCTTTAGACATCATTAAAACTACTACACTCCCTTTCACCTTCCACTTTTGACTCACCCATTTCCTAACCATCTTAATTGATGGGTGGAAGGCCACAAAATGTCCCACTAGAAATAACCTTAGGTTAGTAGAAACATTATCAACCAAGCTATCGGGAATAAGTATCTCCAACCCCTCATCTCCTCTAATCACCTTAGGATTTTGTAGGGAGTTTTGGGTAAATATTTCCCCCTGAGGACCACATCCTTCTAGCTTGGGACCATGGGGGTAAATTTTTTTGTAGCTTTCTCCACAATATCCCTAGAGAATAGTTCTAACACAATAGCGTCTCCGCCCATAAAGAACTCATGATCCACCATCACTTGGGTTATCCCGCTGAAAGCCAAAACTAGTTATAGGTTAGGGAAAATCCTAAGGATCTAGTCCACCTAAAGGGGGCCAACCCAAATCATCAAAATTTAGATACAAAAAGAGCATAAAAGTTATGCAACACAAAGTTCTGGAGCACAAGGTTTCTTAGTAGATTTTTTAAAGAAGCCCTTAAGGGAATCTCATGGAAAAGGAACCCCCATGAAAGCTAAGACAACCCATAAATCCTACCTTTTAACAACACACAACATTAATTCATGTAATAGGAGGCTTTCCCAAATTGTTTTCTAAAGCACACCCTCTAATTTAACCAAGATTTGTAGGAAATCACCACATTAGATAGGAAAATTGAAACAAGGTGAATCATGGAGATGAACCTATTTTATATTATAGATAATAATTATTCTCCTATAACACTCTCAATGCTTCTTGTGTAATAAGGATAATCCATGTGGAGTGTAGTAGGAAGGAGGTTTTCATAAAGGAGATCATAAAATGGTCTATCTCACTTGTTCACCAAGACATCTATGCAAAAAATTCTCAATCGATACTCCATATCAAATGAAAATTACTATTAATGCTTGACAATTAAATTCATAAGTAGAACATGGCTTAAGGAAGAGAAGTAAGGTATTTTCAAAGTTTGAAGGAATGTGGCTTTAAGGGAGAGGAATATAAAACAATTAATTATTAGAAAAATACTCTTGTACCAAAGGTAGATATATGATATATTTCTAATATTCAAACTAGTAAATCCTTTAGAAGACCTTCTATTGAATTAAATATTCAAATGTGATGAACCATGTACTTGATCATTCATACTGTATAGGTTCTAAGTCATTATAATTATATCTTAAAGTGACATCCCTTAAGGTGACATTAACATAATGGAAACTGATAAGCTAATCTAATGCCAAGATTAAACCTTATTAAACCATTATCATTAGTGATTAAATTAGCAAAATGTTTTTAATTGAGGGAACCTTCATGATATTTCACTACCTTGTAAAGTTTTATGTAGGCCCCTTAGATAAAATTCCACCATGTAATCATTATATTTGGAATGTAATGTGATAGTTTCATCTATTTAGTAAGCTCAACCCTTGAACCTAAAGTTGTTAGATTATGAAAAAAATACTATACATAGCATACCTTATTCAAGTTGGACTTGTTTCTTTTATTTTACAAAGTCTAACAATTGATGATTATGGCTTAACCAATTAGTTTTTATCTTATAGAAGCCATAATTTGCAAGGATATATACAACTTTGTTGATATTCCAAAGTGTATGGGATAGAGTGCAATCCTTGAAGAATTCCATGATAGACCAAGCTTGCTAACGAATTTGAGCTAGTTTCTAGATAGAAGATGAGCTATGGACATAAGATGAGATAATCAAATTTGAGTCACCTTCAATATAGACCTTGGATAAATTCATAATTTTGTTGAGGATGAGACTAATTAGTAATGTTTTTTCCTTAACCATGTTATTTATACCTTAGGGGATACGTGAAAATTTGAATCCCTAAAATTTTCCCCAGTGAAATTTGGTCTAAAAACTATTCACAAAACCATTGAGTTTCCATGTTAGGAGCCATCAAAATTGATGTTTACAAATCCACAATCAGGTGGATTTCATTTTACCTCATCTCTATTCATAGTGAAAGCCATAGATCCTAAAGAAGAATGTGTCAATGGGGGAATTGAAATGAAGTTATAATATTTTAGCATTGAATCATCACATTGAGATACAGTGTAGGAACATTTAATACTCTTAACACACCTATTTATCAGTCTATATATATCCAATTTAATGCCCATTGAGAGCATCTCTAATGTAGAGAAAGAATTATTAAAATATATATTTATTGCATTCCAACAAAGTTGACTAGACTATGGAAGTTACAATGCATTTCTAAATACAAGGGATTGAGGAATTTTGATGATTGACTGGCCAAAACTAAAACATGTCCTATTAGAAATAGGAAATATTGAGAGGGCATCAATCAATATTTCACAAATTTTTTCCCAAAATACTTTATAACTTGCCTAAGAAAGTAAATTGACTATGTTGAACATTAAACATAACCATACAATAGATTAATTCATAACACCATGTTTTGTTAACTAGGGAAACCATGAAAAATGAAAAACCTTGATGGGAATAGTAGCCACAAAATGATCCTCTAATCAAAAGTATCTAGTGAAAGATATTGACCTTGTAAGGAATCTATTACATCTATATAGTGTCTCAATCCTTATTAGAGGACTTATCTCTTTTTATAAACCTCAACCCTATTAGGATTTATTATTACAATTTACAACTATATGCAAGATAATCCAATTGCCCAAAAATGCAATGTACAATAAATTTCTTCAATACAAAATATAGATACAAAAACCTTTGCACTATTGCTAATATATTCAATATATGTTATTGCCTTTGTTGCTCTTCACAAAAATTCATCATACATCATATTCCCTTTATCATACATCTCCTTAGTTGGCTTTCATACCGTTATCACACTTATCAAAATAAAAAATTAACTCTTGTTGACCTAGGGTTAACATCTAGGATATTGCCCCTCATTAATGAAGAAATTATTTTGGTAAACAAAATACTTCAATAACCCAAAATACTTATTTCCTTATCATGCTTTGTTTTTCCTATAAAATACAACAACCTATAAAAACATTATAACTCAATGTGTATTGTTCATACAAATATATGCTCTTGAATACATCATCATGACATGTAGTATCTATAGGTAAGTATGCAAATGTTAATTATTCCTCTATGAACTATGTTGATCAAACTTTAATTGTTGAGATAGATAAACTATGTAATACTAAGAAAATTTTCTAGGTCTATATCCCAAAATTTTATCCTTATGACCTTCTCACTTCATATGACCTATATGTTGTGATAAATATCAACATCATAATAAATAACTTTGCCAAATTTCCAACAATATCCATCTTTATCATTGATGGCAACATATGGGAAAATTAGATAATTCTTAGGAAAAAACCTTAAAAAAAGAACGTGGCCTTTATAAATTTCAAACATTATGGATCATCAATATTTATACCATATTTTTATTATAACTCCTTATTACAATATTACTCCCCCTTTGACTATAATCATTTATGTTATTACCACTTTTCCTTTCATATACATTATACATATTATATTCCTATACAATCCCCCTTGGACATCAATGACAAAGGTGTCAAAGTCTATATACATGTTAAAACTATTTTACCTCTATCTTCAAGTTGATATTCTACAAATACAATCTACAAAGTTTTCCTTCAGATTCTCAAATACTTTCTATCATGTATCCTTGATTGCCTTGGATACACTAATTAGGATGCATAGTCTATATGACATCAAGTTAACTACATTCAAATCTAAGTACACAAATTTCTCAAATGATCTCTTTTCCTTAAGATATTCTTCTATCTGATTATACATATAGCTAATCTTTAGTGTCAAGTTTTTTCTTAATAAAGAGAATTTTTCATGATTCTTTCTTTCTTCTTCTCAATTATACTTATATCATCATAAGTCTTTGTAATTCTTGACTCTAAGTCAATAATCTTGTTTTGAGGGTGTTGAAGTTCATTCAAAAAGTTTTGTAACTCTTTCTTCTTTTTATTCAACTCCACTTTTATATCTTTGATGAATTTGTAGGAAAATGCACATTATACATATAATGATTCAAGTGTTAGAAAATCATTTTTGATATTCTGAGACATTGTATCAAACATTTTAGTGTTACATTTTTCTTGTGCCTCTATAATTTCCACTTTAGATAAATTGAGTGAATTACTTGTCAAAATATTTCACCAATTCCTTTTCTCTCAATTGTGGATATTCCTATGTTACTCTAGCTCTATTTTGGTACTTCCTCTAGTGATTTCTCAAGATTCCTCACCTTCTTGTTCCTCTCAAGTAATTTTCTTATTGATGATTATAATCATTTTTGGTCATTATCATCATATAACTTGTTTCTTGTTAAAGCTACAAATAAAAGTGGTGACCTAGAACTATGTTCACTTGCTTTCTCTATTGCTTTCTTTTTTTCTTGCTTTCTTTCTTTCTTTCTTTCTTTCATTATTTATTTCTTGCTTGCTTTCTTTCCTCTTCTTCTTTTCTATTTTCTCCCTTTTTTTTCCTTTTTAAAAAATTCCTCTCTTCCTCTATTCACTTTTCTTATTCTTCATTCTTTCTTTCTTCCTCTTCCTTTCTCTTCTTTTCTTCTTCCAACTTCTTCTTTTCTTCTTCATTCTTCTTTATATCCTTTTCTTCTTTCTTTTTCTCTTCTCCTTCTTCCCTTTTCTCCTCTTCTTCTTTCTTTTTCTCCTCTTCTTCTTCTTCTTTCATTATTAGAGCTAGTGTACCTCACAAAATTTCCAACAATAGATGATCCCTAATCCTTAAAAGGATCTTTTGTTGTGTCCAAGGTAATCGTGTACTATCTATTTACACAGTGTTAGTAAAAATTATTACTTATGGAATGTTTAATTCCTCTATCATCACTATATCTATTATTGTTGTACATTTTTATGTATCCTTTACCTTTATTTCAATGCTCTTCTTCTATTCTTCTAAAACCTCTTGGGGACTAGATGCCTTCAAGTATGACCTCATCTACATAATTGATCTGTCTATCTCTCCTTTTACTTATTCATAATATTGTCCCATAGTTAGGATGGGTCTTGAATTGTTTCATAGAAAGGGTGCAAGACTAATTAGTTAACTTTGCAAGTGTTCATCACTAGTCACTTCTCAAATTTTCCCTATGTAATTCTCTTTAATTTTTTTCCCTCCTCTACTACCCTTTTCTTTCTATTTACATGTCTTTTAGAATAAGACCTTTTATGTCAAAAAAAATTTATCATTCAATATTGAATACCTTATCAAAAAATATTTTCTAATTTATGTTTTTTAAAACCAATTTTGGGACTCAAAGTTTCATGCTCAATTTGAGTACCTTTCCAAGGTTTTTAGTCATTTTGAGCCCCTATAAGAGGATTTAATGCATATGTATTGGGTTGTCCTTTTGAGGTCTAATATTTTTTAATGTTTCTAACACATTTAATTCATTGTATCCATGCATCCCATGATGATAAATTGCTATTATGGGTCATTCTGTGAAGTTTTGTTCTGAGCGATGTTCAGATCTACATTTTTTCTTAAGTGTCAAATAGCAACAAGAAAACTAGTTTATAATTGAATATCTTGCACCTAGTTAAGTTTCATGAATCATAACTTTGGGATTATTTAGTATGGATATCAAATAACCTGTCTCAATTTTCAAGTTATTTTACAAAATCAGTTGTTTACAGTTGTCATGCTGATGTAAATTGTTCAGAATTATGGGAGGCCTTGTTTGACTAGTTGTAACTTTGACCCAATTGACCCAAATGAGAAGATTCATTTTGAATTTCATTCTAGAGGATAGAGACTTGCTATGTTTCATATTTGAGCTTATGAAGAATTGTTTGACTAGTTTTCAAACTCAATTTAAAATGCAATTTGTAAAGTTTCACTAGTGTCATAAAATGTAGATTGATTAGTACCCATATTTGGGATGCCATAACTCTAAATCCATGGTAGATGAGACCAAATAGATTGTACCAAATTTTTCTACTCAAACAATACTTAATTGTGTTATTTTTCATGCCTTGACCAATTCATTTGCACACTTTTCTAGGTCCATTATGTTTGCAAAAAATTGATACACTGCCAGTGTTTCTAGCTCTGCAAATTTGAGTACCTAACTTTAAACATTTGCAAAATGTACCTAGTTATTTTTCATAATCTCTAGTCACAAATTTATAATTTCTCCAAGATAGTTAGCTAAAACCTTAGTTTTTGTGCCCCCAAGTGTCATTTTGACCTATTTTTGAAGCCAAAACTGAACATGTTTTATTGTTTTCTAACATGTTTGCGGGCAAGAAGTTTCACAAAGGAAAATTTGACAATCAATATCTTTTGACCCAAGTTTCATCATGACACAAGATCTAATTGGGTTCAATAATGTGGAACAAAGAATCAACATGTTAGTTTTCATAGCCCAGTTATCTGTTTTAGTTAGTTTTTAAGGCCAACTAGAGGACCCCTTGGCACAAAAATCATATTTTGTAGAAAGTTGTGAAATGAGTTTTTAATGGTGCATCAATGATTGATTATGAATCTAATTAATGAAATGAAAATATTTTATCAATTCTAGGATCATGTGTTTTAGTTTCAAATTTTTTTAGGTAGACCCATTTCTGGGCCTGATTGATTTCATCAAGCTAATAGAATAATCAAAGGGATTTGGAAAATGATCAAAGCAACTTATGGTAATTATGAGCATGAAAGATTTTAGTAGCTACATATTATCATTGTTTAAGGTTGAATTGGTGTGTGAATGTACAAACATGACAATAAATGAAGGAGTTGAATATACCTAATAGGTTCAAAGGCTTGCATTAGTCATGACAAATTATAAATGATACCACAATAAATAATGAAGGAAAACAATGATGATCATATCATACCTTCATTGAAGGGCAGTGCATAAAGACCATTACGTGCCTAATTTGGATAATCATAGACAACATCACAAGTTTTTCTAGCCTCAAACTATCTATCAACTTTTTTTCTCTACAATCTATTCACTATATCACAAAAGAATGGGTGAAATTTCCAACATACCTTTTGATTGATTAGTAAAGAGTTGAGAGGAATAGGTGTTAGGTAAAATATGGCACTCTAACTCCTTTTGGGATGTATCACACAAGTTTGAGGATGTCAAGGGTAACTTTAATTTAAGCCTCCCTATCTCCCAACAAAATCTAAGTATGCAAAAAGGAGGTAGCCTAATTTCCTATGCTCACACATTGGTTGTTTACAAAATATGACATGAGCTTAGGAAGTGATAAGGTTATTTTCCTAATATTATAGGAGCAAGGGTGAATTCATTTTCAGTTTGAAATGCTACCTTCAACCCCATGAATACATGCAGCTATAGGATAATTTATCTTTTGTTTGATACCATAGTATTGGAGCAATATGGTGGGCATTTCAAAATAATCTTGTTGCTGATAATTGTGCATTGGAGGAATGATCTTAATGCTCAATATCATAGATAACAGAGGATCATCATTTTGGATTCACAACAACAACAAATAATTGATTTCATTGAAGAGGGGTTTTATCATCCCATTTTTCTTCCATTTTGTAGACCACACATTGATGCGAGATTTCTCTATGCTTGTGAATAAGATTGAATTATAACTTGGTCTACAATCCCACATCACTTGGGCATTATAAAATTTATACATTTATAATATTGAATGCACAAAGTTATCTTAAAGACATGAAATTTTTGGAAGGTGAAGCTCATGCATGGCAGCTCACATTTCCATTTGGAGGAAAGGTAAGTAAATTTTGACCAATGTGCTTGTTGAGGTGGATGACCAAAATACATGATGAGGTAGATAATGACTAGACTAGTTTGACCAACTAGAAGTCAACATGGGGCACCTAGGTAGGAAAATCACTAGGTGACATGTGGCATAGATTTTGAGGAGGTATTGACATGAAAGTTTGTAGATGGAACCTCATGATGGTGACATGTAGTAGGATCCAATGGTTTGTTCTACCTTAGAAAATGAAGATGCAAGGTCATTAATAAAAGAAACAAAAGATTGTGATGACACATAAACATGGCATAATAGGATGGATTCACTAGATCATGATACATGGTAGATTTGATGACTAGTGCATTCTTAGACTTCAAAGATCCATGGAAGATAACAAATGTAGGGAAGTGCCATGCCACCAAATGGAAATGGGCTCGGGTGGCTAATGATGTGGCACAAAGTAGTTTTGACCAATCAAAACATGCCATGTGGTGATAACATGGTAGGATGCCCAATAGGTGGATGAAATGGTGAGATGACCATGTAAGGAGATCCAATAGGAGATTGCCACATGGTGGACTACTGATCCAATCAAAGGATGCCATGTGGTAATGATAGAGTAGAGATGGGTCAATCACATGCTACCACAAGTTATAGGTGGTCAAACTAGTGTGACACAAATTGGAAATTAGGAGTGAAAATACAAATGTTCAAAAAAAATTATTTTATTATTAGTTTCTAATTCTAAATGTGCAAGGCTTTTTAAATATTTTGAGGTTATAAACTAAAATTTTGACTTAGGGGAAGAATTAATTTTTTAAAATAATGTAGACCTGAGAGTCAAGAAAGGAGCATCATTTTCAAATGGACATCCTGGGCATCTTTGATAGGACAATATATGACTATCACATAGCATTGGAAAGCTCTCAGAATGAAATTTCTAGATTTGGAGTTTGTTTTTAGAGGAAGCCATAGGTTCTAATTATTTAGGGTTTTGTCTCATGTACTTGGTTTTCAATTACATTTTGTTATGTCAATTTAGGCTTGTGTTTCTGATGAAATGATGAACTTGGTGTGCACCAAATTTGGTAAGGATGGATTTGGTGATGTTTTTTCACCCCTAAATTAGTTTAGTAGTATATTTTATCAGTATTTCAGATCCATACCTAGTGTTTGTAGTAGAATGAGGTTTCTCATCAGTTGGAGAAGATATTTGATTTTTTTAAATTTTAATGATGAGATTCATTTTAGTTTGCAATTGTAGAGAGAAGAGAGATGCTTTTTAGTAGTAGAGGATGGAGATTCATGTGAGCATGTGTCACTTCTAGATTAGATCCAATTTCTTCTTCCTTTCCTATATCTTTCTTATTTTCTCTTATTGTAAGGGTTGATTCTAATTTATTGGAAAGTTTTCCATTCTTGTGATACCACCTGTTAGTTCCCAAGTTATCTGAGGAAGCTCAATTAGGTTTCTACCATTCTTTAGAAATTTATCTATTTTTTGAATAATAGTAAAGCTAATATAAATAGTTCTTGTCTATTTAGTGGTTCTATTAGTTATTTACACGCATCTTGAATGTATAGTTTCAAACAAATGAATACAATCAAAATAAAATGTCTTAGTTTCATTTTGATTCTCCTCTCCTATCTCTATAATTTGCTATTTTTTTGTTTAGGGAAAAAGAATTTAAACCCTTTTGTAGCCCGTTAAGGTTGTATGTCTTATGTGTTTTATTTTTGGAACAAAGAGCCAAGTAAATGCCTAATATATTTGGTAGGGTTGTTAGTTACATGAGAAGGATATTTCATGAGTATGAAGTCTTTATGAATACTAACATTTAATTCAGAAAGTGATAGGATAGATTTTATATCTTGATGTAGGGAATATGTCACTGGTATCATGGATTTATGAGCATGATTTATGGAACTACTCAATAGATAAGGCACTGATCAACTATAGGATCAATATGTTCTTACTATTGCATATTTGGGATTTTTTCAAATCAAACTTAAACCAATTATCCATTTCCCTTTTTTGTTTAGAAGTTGAAAGGATGCCCTCACTTAGCTTGTGGATTTCATTGGTTCTTTGCAATTTTTTACTCTATACATTTGTTATTACATTGGTATAGGATAAATAAGTTATTTATCTACTTTGTTAGATTCAAGTGTATGCTTTAACACTATTACCATATGAATGAATCTAAGGTACACCCACCCAAGTTTTGCAGAGCCTAAAGTAGAAGAAGGGTATCACCTTATAGTTGGCCCTGGTCTCTAAATGAGTGTGTTGACTATGGGAGTTAACTGCCTCTAGACATATTCTATTCCTATCACTAGGTTTTTGAAGCACAATTTTTTAACACACCAACAACTATAAAAATTATAAAACTTACTCAATTATTTAAAAATCCATTATTTATGATAGCATCATTTATTGTTTCAATTGTCAATTGCTATACATTTCTTTTAGCAAAAACTTCTACCTTTGCCTTCACTTTGTTTGCCTCCTTTACCTCTACCTTATCTTCATTTGATTCTTTTAATTTATACTCAATTATTTTAGTCCTTCTTCTTTGAGTTCCTTTGTAGGTAAGAAGAGTCTTTATCTTATTCTCTAATCTTATAGCCATCAGCTTCACTCTATTCTTTTAGGACATTCAATTTTCTCCTTATTAACATTTTTCAATCTGATGGACTTCCTTTTTCTTTGAGAGATGGCTACTTATGTTTTCATAATACTTATATCTTCTTCATCTTTTTGAATAGGTGGTATGAATTGGGGTTGCATTTGAGCTGTTGTTGCATAAGGTGGAGTAGGTATTTGTTTTTATGGACCTACTACTATTACACCTTCTACTATACCTTCAATTGCTAAGGGTCTAGAAATTAGTATCCCTAATCATCCACATTCTCTCATTTCAATATAAATTCCCTTAGCTTCCTTGTAATCCTCTTTGCTCATACCTAATTCTTTCATTATTGTCTCTATTTTATTGTGAACAATTTTCTTTATGTCTTTTCCATATAGTTCACTACTAACCTCTTTAACTTTTTTTCATGAGTATTCCATTGAGGATATTCTTTATCATATCTAGAATCAAGAATGATCTTCACATAATCTTCAATTATTTCTTTTGTCCTTTCATACCTCATAGGATCAATGAAGTTGACCCTTTGGTCCATTATTTCCATGAATGTTACATCAGTTTCAACCATGAAATATATGTCATCTTTATATTTCTCATCAAGTGATGGAGGGATCCTATATCTCTATTTTATTTCTCCTTGAAAACACTTCATCATTCTAGTGATATCTTGTAATTTCTTCTTGTGGTAGTGAGTTATCAGGTTCATAGTGCATTTTTTTGCATTCCACTCATAATCTAGCACACCAAGGAATTTCCTTATAACTTGGTAGAATAGATGTGTTATAAATGATAAAAATATAAATATTGCATTCTTAGTCCTCTTAATTCTATCAATGCTATAAAAATATACTACTTTGTGTTTCACACATATTTACTTTCTCTTTCTTTACAATCATTAGGTATGTTGCATGGATGAATGTAGCAGATACTAAATTAACCATTGAACTATAATTCATCTTATAACCTATTATCATGTTGATCAATCTAACATCAATCTCATTTATTATTTCCAACTTTATAATTTTCCCATCTAACTTGGGGTTTAGAGTTATTTTAACTATCTTCTTTACATTTTTTTCATTCATAGGATTTCTTCCTTCATTACTAATTCCAATGTGTTTTTGAATCATGTCATTATCTATTATGACTAGTATTCCACCTACCCAATATTTATCCTCATGAATTATGCTCAAAATAATTTGAATTCACTCATGGTTGTCAAAAATCTATATAGAACATGTGCCTTATGGTGTTCATCTCATCCAAATTGTCAAAACCTTTCTTAAGAGATAGATCATTATTGTAAACTATGTCTAGGTCCTTCTAAATGTCATTGTGAACAATACTTTCAAACTTATAGTGTATGTACACCCTAACATCTTCTACATGTAAAAAATTGTTGGGAACTTGTGAAAATGATCCTAGAGGGTCATATTCCAATGAAACATAAGGTTTCTTCTTCAATTTGTATCGTTCCCTCTCATTGACATCACATACTATTGGATTTTCCATTCTTTCAAATTGAAACTTCAAATTACAATTGCCCAAATGATAAACACCTTGATTTCCTAGAACTAGGTCTTTCTTTATTTCACTTTTAGAATACACCATATTTCTCCTTAAAATTTCTCTAAATCTCTCCATTAATTCTTGCATGATTCAATGGTGCTCAAAAACTTAATTTGGACCCTTAAATCACATCCTATTTACTTCTACACTAATTGCACAAGTATGTAATCCATAAAAAAGCTATTTATGTTTCCTAGTGAACCTATTTTTCTTGGCGCTCTCATATGTGAACTCCAAATATTATGTACTCTTAACCATGGCTTCTCCATATTATTTTCTACCTTTGTCAATTTCACAAGTCTATACTCATTTTATAACACTTCTGCTACTCTAGTGACATTGATTAGTTTATCAAATTATTCAATTTGATGAGTCAAACCCTACAATTAACTTAAATCTACTTTCATGTGCTTCACTTGACTAGTAACTAACATGTGAAGTTACTAGATCTTTGGCTTTGACAAATACTTCATTGCATTCTTCTACATGTTCTCTTATATTGTCTTTCTATCTATCATTGTTTCTATCATTCGTTCTAAAGTTTGTATTCACATTCATTCTACAATTAGGATTCTTCATGTCTTTTCTCATTTCTATTGTACAAAATCTTACTATGTGACTGATATTATTACATAACAGACATAGTGGCACATTATTCCTAAATCTAGGCTCAAACTAGTTAATAGGTTCTCTATAATATCTAGCAATATGTCCATAGTTGTTGAGCTTATAACACACAATGTTATTTTTCATTCCATTATTCCCTTCATTATATCTTCTTCTTGTAGGGTTAGTACCTCTAAAAATTCTACTATTTCTATTACTATTATCAAATATAGCTTTCTTACTATTTACTTCTTTATGACAAAAATCATGACAATTATCATAATAAAAATATGTAATACGTTTAAATGACTTACTCGCATAGTCACTTTTCATATGACCATATTTATTGAATGCATATAATCCACCTTTGAATTCAATTCATACCTCTTTAGGTTATTCACCTTTCTCATGTTGCTTAGGTACATCAACTTTATTAGGTTGATTAACTTGCTTAAATTTCTTAGGTATAACTTCAAATTTAATTGTCTCAATATTGTTTGGATTATCTTCCTTATGTTTAGGCTGATGAATCATGACATCTTATTCTTTTCTAGTTTCAAACTAACTTTTCTCCAAGGTATCCAAGACCTATTTTATCATAAGAGGGGTTTCTATATAAAGATTTAATCATCAAGATTTTTAGTACTATAATGTAACTTATCAAGTTGTATCTTAGACTAAGTTTACTCTCCTTTCCCAGTAATACTATATTTCTCAAGTTTTGCATTCTATAATTTTGTAGACTCAAGCTTAGATGTTACTTTGGTAGGAGTGAATCTTATATCTATATTCTCAAACTTCAAATATTATTCAACTTTATTGGTGAGTAAGTGCACCAAGTTGTGGTACCAAAAACATGACACACAAAATTTTTTCATTGAATTTTCCAAAGTGTGTGGGTGCTATAGTGCATACATGCTTTGGAAAATTCAAAATTTTTATATATAGGCTACAAACCCACGGCCCATTTTATTGTTTTTTGTTTTTGCATTATTTCTTCTCAACAGTGTGCATGTGGATTGGAAACATTGAAGAATATTGTCACCCACCTCCTCAAAATGCCTCCTCATCACTAAAGATCAAGAATGGGATCATGTAGTATGTTTTCTAATCTTATTTTTGCATTGTTTTATATGTTTTTACATTGTTTTGTAAGTTTTTACATTTTTTTGTAGGGTTCTTTAGTTTTTCTTTAAATTTATCTCTCCCCCAATCTCTCTCTCCCTACTTTCTCTCCCCCTACTCTCCTCTCCCATCCCCTACTCTCACTCTCTCTCTCACTCTTCTTCTCCTACCACCTACTTTATCTCTCCCATCCCCTAGTCTCTCTCTCAAACTACTCTCTCACTCTCTCCCCTCTCACATCCCCTAGTCTCTCTCACTCTCTCTCCTCTCCCATCCCCTACTCTCTCTCTCTCAAGCTACTCTCTCTATCTCCCTTTCCCACTCCCTCTCCCACCACCTAATTTCTCTCTCACTCTCTCTCTTATGCACACTTCCACCCCCCTCTATCTCTCACTTTTTCTCTCCCACCCCCTACTCTCTCTCTCTTGGGGTACTCCATCTCTCCTCTCCCATCCCCCACACTCTCACATTCTCTCTCTTTATTTCCCTCTCCCACTCCCTCTTTGACCCCCTCCTCTCTCTCTTACACACACTCCCATCCACCCCTCTCTCCTCTCCCATCCCCTACTCTCTCTCTTACACACACTCCGATTCTCCCTCTCTCTCCCCCCCTCTCTCTCTCTCTCTCTCTCCCACTCCCTCTCCCACTGCCTACTCTCTCTCACACTCTCTCTCCCCCATCCCCTACTCTCTCTCTCTCTTAGGTGTCACCTTTTAGGCTAACTAATAAAAATGACTAAATTTGAGTATTTCTATCTAAAGATCAATTTTTTTCAAATATATAATCATGTTAAATTTATTCTAGCTAAGTTATATATGGTCTCACACTTTTCCAAGTGGAAATGTCTATTAAATTCATGTTTTAAAGAGTTAGTATCAAATTACCAAAGAAATTAAATTATTTTAGAAAAATGATGTTTCAATAACTCTTATTATTTTTTATGAATTTTTTTTAATAACATACAAACACCATGTTATAGAGCTCAAAGTCAAGAATATTCTCATGTAGAGTTCATAGTGTTTTAATTAGATATAATATATTGTAATTAAAATATTTTACAAGTATGCATTTTAACACTTGAGAAGATGTCGAGTTTGAGAAAGAAAAATAGTAAATCATATCAAAAAAATTAAAAAATTACATGACATTCTAGAGGAGAGAGTCCTCTTCAAGAATCTATAATTTTTCTTTTGGTTGGAATATATTTACTTTTAAAAATGTGGTGGGAAATGAAAACTATCGATTTGAACAAGTTGAAATTTGAATCATTATAAAAGAGAAAATATAAGTCTAAAGTAAATTTTTGTTTTTGATTGTTCTAGCTACATATAATCTATAGCATAATCTAAGATCAAAAGGAAATATGTTTATTTCATTGTAGTTTTGTGGTGGGAACTAGACCCCTAATTTCCAACATTTTTTAGGCAACTAAAAGGTTACCTTTAAAAAATAGGAGAATCTATCATTTATTTTTGCAAATAATTATTAAAAATTATAATCCTAAACTTCATTGATTTCTACACATTTCATTATTTTAGTTCATTTTAAAATTCTAAATAATAATAAAAGATTTATGTCATTGAAGTTGAATAGTTATACTTTTATTAGCCTTTTGCTTTGTAAAGGGTGACACAGGTTTGTACTTTTACCTGGCTACTCTCTCTCTCCTCTCCCATCCCCTACTCTCTCTCTCTCTCTTTCACACACACATTCACTCCCATATCCTACCTCTCTCTCTCCTCTCTCATCCCCTACTCTCTCTCTCTCTCACACAAACACTCCCATCCCCCCTCTCTCTCCCTCTCCCTCTCTCACTTCCTCTCCCATCACCTACTCTCTCTCTCTCACTCTCTCTCTCTCCCATCCCCTAATCCCTCTCTCTTTCATTCTCTCACCCCTACTCTCTCTCCCATCCCCTACTCTCTCTCTTACACACACTCTCATCCCCCCTCTTTCTCTCTCCCACTCTCCCTCTCCCACTCCCTCTCCCACCACCTACTCTCTCTCACACTTTCTCTCACATCCTAGGTTACTCTCTCTCTCCTCTCCCACTCCCTCTCTTACTATATACTCTTTCTCTCCCCCTTTCTACTCTCTCTCACTATCCCTCTCTCTCATCCCCTACTCTCTCTCATTCCCCCACCCCCTACTCTCTCTCTCTCCCATCCCCTACTCTCTCTCTTCCACCCCCTACTCTCTCTCACACATTCCAATCCCCCACTCTCTCTTTCTCTCTCTACCTCTCTCTATCTCACTATCCCTCTCCCACTACCTACTCTCTCTCTCTCACTTACACTCTCTCTCCTATCCCCTACTATCTCTCTCTCCTCCACTGTCTACTTTCTCTCTCCCACCCCCTACTCTCTCTCACTCTCTCTCTCCCCTCTCCCATCTCCTATTCTATCTTTCTCACACACACACAAACTCCCATCCTCCCTCTCCTCTCTCTCTTTCTCTCACTCTCCCACTCCCTCTCCCATTTCCTACTCTCTCACTCTCTCTCTACCATCCCATTCTCTCTCATTCTACCACCACCTACTCTCTCTCCCATCCCCTACTCTCTCTCTCACCCCCTACTCTCTCTCTCTCTCTCTCACTCTCTCCCATCCTGTATCTCTCTCGCTCTCCCACTCCATCTCCCACTACCTACTCCCCTACTCTCTCTCCCATCCCCTACTCTCTCTATCTCTCTCCCATCCTCTCTCTCCCTATTTCACTCTCTCTCCTACTACCTACTCTCTCTCCCACTCACACACTCTCTCTCCCATCCCCTACTCTCTCTCACATCCCCTACTCTCTCTTTCTCTCTCTCCCCTCTACCATACCCTACTCTCTATCTCTCACACATACATACACACACTCCCATCCCCATTCTCCTCTCTTTCTCTCGCTCTCACTCTCCCACTCCCTCTCCCACCACCTATCTCTCTCTCACTCTCTCTCCCCCATCCCCTACTCTCTCATTTCCCATCCCTTACTCTCTCTCTTATCCCCTAATTCTCTCTCTCTTCCACCCCTACTCTCTCTCTGCCACACCCTACTCTCTCTCTCTCTCTCACTCTCACTATCTCTCCCATCCTCTCTCTCTTGCTCCCCCTCTCCCTCTCCCTCTCCCACTCCCTACTCTCTCTCACATCCCCTACTCTCTCTCTCCCCCATCCCCATTCTCTCTATCTCTCTCTCCCATCCCCTCTCTCTCTCACTCTCCCTCTCCCACTCCCTTTCCCACTACCTACTCTCTTTGTCACTCTCTCCTCCATCCCCTACTCTCTCTCTCTCTCTCTCTCTCTCTCTCTCCCAACCCGTACTCTCTCTCCCCCTCTCTCTCATCCACTACTCTCATTCTCTCTCCCATCCCCTACTCTCTCTCTACTACCCCCTACTCTCTCTCACTCTCTCTCTCCCATCCCCTACTCTATTTCTTCCACCCCCTGCTCTTTCATATTTTCTCTCTCATCCTCTACTCTCTCTCTCCCACACACACTCCCATCCCTCTCTCTTACTATTCTCTCTCTTCTCTCCCATCCCCTACTCCCTCTCTCTCTCTCCTATCCCCTACTCTCTCTCTCTTTCTCTCCCATCCCCTATACTCTCTCTTTCTCTCCCATCCCCTACTCTCTCTCTCACACACACAACCATCTCCTTCTCTCTATCTCACTCTCCCATCCCCTACTCTCTCTCTCTCTCTCTCTCTCTCTCTCCCTCTCTCCCTCTCTCCCTCCTACTCTCTTCCCATCTCCTAATATCTCTCATTCTCTACCCTCTCTAATAAAATTTAGGCCTTAATATTACATGTGCACTAAAGCACATATGCACTATTAAGACCTAAATTTAAAAAATCTTAAAATAGTGCATATGCACTATAGTACACACATACTATTTAAAGCTTTTCATTCTACCAAGCCTAAGGCTTGGTTTTGCCTCAAAGATCCAACCCAAAGGTTTGGAGCCTCTAAACTAGTTAAAGACATGTTTTGTTGCAAACATACAAAAAATGATTGATTTTTTTTGTGTTCTCTCTTTCAAGTTTCCTCGTGGTTGAGAATTGATAAAATTAGGTTACATGACATTTTAGGTCTCTGTGTTAGCTATATAACTATATAATTTATTTTTTATTTGAACTATTTCAAGCCTTTTGACTATAATTTCTTTTGAATGTATGGCCATTTTCTGTTACAAACCAACATGTACTAATTGGGCTATAGATTTTAGCTCATTCATCAAATTTCACAACAACTTAGTTTTTTATAAACTAGAATCCATTCTACACACTTTGAAAAAAATAATTTTAGATTTTAGATTAATTTTCAATCATTTCAAGGGGGAGCACATAGATATTTCACATTTTTGGGATGTGTCCAATTAAAAGATTTATTTTAAAAAAATAGACACTATAAAATTACCCAAAAAATCTAGGATAAACTACATAGTGTTAGGTAACTTTTGGCTAGAGTGATTAAAGAATTTCAAAAAAATTTTAAAAAAATTTAGGAGGTCCACACTTTGTACTATGTTATGTTTATTCTAAATAAATAGTACCACTTTTTTTGGCCCACTTTTTTGAGGAACTAAAACTAAATCATTTTGAAAAAAAATAGTAGTTTCAAAACTAGATTCAAAGGACTACTACTTTTATTTTGGTCATATCTTAAAATTTTGACTGTAACTATCTTAAAATTCTAGTCAAAGTTTAGAAATTGCTGATTTTAGAAAAAGAAAAAAGGTGTCCACTTATACCCCCTTCTTGGCACAACAACTTGGTGTACTTACCCTAGTATCATCCTTCAAGCTCAAATTTATATCTGTAATCTTCAGTTCATGCTCTAGGATCTCATTATCTTTCTTCAATCTTAAAACTTCATCCCTATCCTTGATTTGATCTTTAGCCCCTTTATTGTACTTGAGATGATCTATCTTTTCTTTCAACTTTTCAATGTAGTTTTTTTCATCGTCATATCTTTCTTTCAAAGCATCTCTTTCTTCAATAAGAATATCAATCTATTCTAGAGATTTTTCTATAACTATTCCATATCCATAGGGGTCTTACTCAAGTTTTTAAGCCTTCTTTTAGTAACTAGGCTTTGATACCAATTTTTATTAATAGGAAATACTAAGAGGAGGGATAGACTTAGTATTTCACAATATTTTTCCCAAAACTAGATATCTTTAATAACTTTATAACTTTCATAAGAAAGTAAACTAACTACTTTGAATAGTAAACATAACCATGGAATAAAATAACTCATAATACAATTTTTTTTTAAACTAGGGAAATCTAAGCCAATGGAAACCCCCAGTGGGGATGGTACCAACAAAATGATCCACTAAACAAAATTATCATGTCAAAGGTATTGACCCTATTAGGAATCTATTATATCTGTATAGTGCATCGATCCTTTTTAGAGGACTTAGGCCTTGTTAGAAGCCTTAAACCTATTAGGATTTTTTATTAAAATTAACAAATGTATGCAAGATGAGTCTTTATCACAAATCAAATTCCTCTGATCATCCACAATTTCATTAGATCACATTAATTTATTACACTAAACTTTTCATCTTCAATCTTTCCTTTATACCTTTCTATACACTTATCTAAATATAAAATTAACTCTTGATGACTTAGGTTTGACATCTAGAATGGCATCCCTCATTAGTTAAGTAATTATTTTGGTAAAAAAATTTCTTAACCAAAAATACATATTTCCTTACCATGCTTTCTATTTCCTATACAATATCGTAACTCATCAAGTTATTATAACTTTGTCTATAAAAATTTGCACTCTTGCACATGTTGTCATGACAAACTATAGTATCTAAGAGTGAGTGCACATATGCCAATTCTTCCTGTATGAACTACACTAATCAAAACTCTACATTTTCTAATAGATAAATTGTGTAACACTTAGACAATTTTATTGGACAATATCCTAAAAAATTATCCTATAACCTTCTCATTTCATATGACTTATATGTTTTTATAAATGAAAAAACTATATTAACTAATCTAGCAAAATTACCAACATTTCCAAGACTATGTTTAGGAAACCCATATGGAAACTAATTTTACCAATGATAGATGACCATTAGGTGCGAGGAAAAGGGGTATTAGAGAAAAATATAATCCATTTTTTTGAATTATTATTAGCTTAAAAAACATCAAAAAGGTTGTGTTACGTTGAGTTTATGAAGGTGATCACTAGTTAGTATTCTTTTATTTAGGACAAGATCTACAAAACAACTTCCTTTAAAAGTACAACATTGTTCCAATTAAAATAAAATTACCTTTGGTTCAATTCCCTTAATCTTATTTTCCAAAATACAAAATATCATATCTTGATGTAGTATTGTCCATTATTTTAAGTGACATAGATAATTTTCTAAACCATATATGAGAGTAGAACAATTCATTCTACCATGTAACTTACATCTCATAAATCCTTTGGGATTGGGATATTGACAATGGTGATTGATCTTTCCATGTAATGTCACCAAAGATAATGTCAAAAAGACTTACATATTCTATCAAATAAATGCCCCAATGGTTGACAAATTTGGGAGTCACCTTTCAAAGTGTTAGAGTGATTCATGGGAGGGAGGCCATTCCATGAATCTTCATATAATATAGGCTCTTATCCATTGTTAGCTTCCAAAGTAGTATAGTTAGTAATTAATTCTTTTGAGGTAATCATAAAATCTCATTCTACTTACCCTAATGGAGGATCTAAACTAAAAATTATTCTTAGTGAGTCTTTTGAATATAAATATTTTTCTTACAAGATTTAACACCATTTAGAAGTAATAAATGTTCCCCAAAAGGCCATGTCCAAGAGGCCAACTCCACCAAACCCCTTAGAAGATGACATGGTAGTAAGTGAAATAAGATGTATTTTTTTTTCTTTAGAAATATTAAATTTCCAAATGAATTCCTTAACCATTTTCTTTATTTTTTTATAATTCTTGGAGAGACTTTAAGATATGACAAGTAATAATTTGGGATAACAAAGAGAATTATTTCCATAAGAAAAATCCTCCCAAAAAGGGACACTAATCTATGCTTCCAAGTGGATATTCTACCTTTGATCCCATCTATAATGTATTTCCAATATGTTACCTTATTTGAACCCACAAAGAAAAGGGATACTAAGGTAAGTAGCTGGAATTTCTTCTTGTGAGAATCCTAGAATGTGGAAAATTTTCTAAGGTACTAGCTTGTTAGTGTTGGAGATATATATTTTGATTTGGTAGCACTTACTTGTTGGCCAAAAACCCCATTGTATGGGTCAATGGTATATATTATTTCTTTGGTTTCTCTAATAGTTGACATGAAAAATAATAGTGCATCATCATTAAATAAATAATGGGGACATGAAATTAGTGTACCTTTAGTTTGAGCCCCCACCCAAGTTCCTTGTTAATTCTTATATATGATAAATATATTCAAAGATTCTTCCATAATGATGACTAAGGATGGGGAAAATGGGTCACCTTGCCTAAAACCTTATGTTGAATT
This sequence comes from Cupressus sempervirens, assembly GCA_028749045.1. Classification (NCBI taxonomy): domain Eukaryota; kingdom Viridiplantae; phylum Streptophyta; class Pinopsida; order Cupressales; family Cupressaceae; genus Cupressus; species Cupressus sempervirens. The sequence goes on from CM053791.1 coordinate 276,774,200, forward strand.
GAATAATCCACTAGGATTACTATTAATAATGATTGAAAACAAATATTTTGACACACAAGATCTGATCCATTTGTACCACCTAAATATAGGACAAGCCAAAATTCTTGAGAACTTTGAACATAAAAGACCATTGTAATTTATCATAGGCCTTTATCATGTATACTTATTAGAAACATGGTTTCAAAGCCCCAAGAGTAGTAAAATCAAGTTTCCAATGACTCTTTATGACACTAGTTTGAACAAACAAATAGTGGATATCTTAATGTTGCTACATCAACTGAAAAATAATGAAGATACCTTGAATTTTTTTGAACAAAACTACTACGTAGTGTAAGTGATATGTGCTAAAGGAAAGAATTCATATTGGGATCCTATTATGAGACAAATTTATTCCATCATTACAAATTTCCAAGGCCTAGAGACAGTTCTTCATGTCAATAATTTTTTATTTATGCAGAGGCCATGATTTAGCTATGACCAAAACTACCAAATATAGAAGAGTTTGATGAGGAAATCAAGTTCTATAACTTCTACCCTTTCCTCTAACTATAAATAGCTATGTTTCATTCATGAAATTGAATGACACATTCACTCTAGGAACTCCAAGGGTTCCTAGAGACAAGGCTATCCCCTACAAAAATATATGCTCTCATGAAATTTGGAAGCTACTTCATCCAGTTTCCCTTCTCAACTTGCATCAAGATTGCCAAGTTCAGTGAGGTCTCATGGAAGATACTAAGGCACCCTAATGACATAATTATCTTGATAGATATCTTCCATTAGATTGTAGAAGTCAATATTATCTTTGTATATGTAAGAAAGATGGGAATATAATTCCTATTACTATAGGATCATACTTTGGTGCATCATATTTCAACATAAAAAATATATGTTGAATTCATTTGGTTGAATATAAAAGCTAGATTACTATGAAGAGTTAAGACTCAAGTTTGATCCCACGAAGTATATTAATGATAACTTATACTTGGGCTCATGTTTTAGAGATATCCCTATGTTTGAAGATTACTAGGAAGACTCTGCAGATGAATTGGTGAGTAGAGAGAGATTCTACTCAAGATTGATTGTCTAGAAAATAAAGTTGTATTGTGTGAACATCAATTTTTTTGAGATTGAGGATGATGGAAAACACATGCAACCATTCATGTACTTGAAGGAGATCAAGGGAGCTCTAATTGATTATAGCCCACTTTTGGGGCCTACAACTTAAACCTTAGATGAGATGACAGTTGACATAATCAAGAGAGTAGATAAGTGGGTGGACTAGACCATGAAAAGACATAAAATAATAGTTGATTCACATTCAATTTCTAATCCCATAGAATCCTACCCTTCCACTACCACTACAAGTTATGTTGCTACCTTGTCCCTTGCATCAGGTCCTACACAAACTATATGCAAAGGGGACCAACCCTCATAGAAGAACATTCCCATCAATATAATCTATGAAGGTGGTCTCACCCCAAATGTTTGAAAAATAAAGGAATTGAAAAAATCCAAGGAAGCAAATAAGAAAGAAGAGAAGGATCTTAAGGAAGGTCTAGACATACAAGTGATTAATATAGATGACTCTGATGGTAATCCACCATATGATGGTGTCAAAAAGAGTTCATGGTAGGAAAAAACACATCAACACCTTGATGATCAAGGTAATGCTCCCATTGTTAGTTATGTTAGCATGCATTTAGATGATATTGCATTGGTGGAGTATCCTAAGCATTAGAAAATATTGAAATGTTTGATTCATGATTGTATATGTCATTGATGTCAACATAGCATGGTTTTTGTAAAGACAAGTTGAGTAGAAAACAAAGATCTTGATGGTATAGAATATGGTTTGATTATTTGGTGATGTGAAGTTATAAACATCTTCAACATAGTATCTCAATGATTTATTTAAGTGTGAAGAGTTTGAGTCCAAGAAATATAGAAGTTGTACTTGATTTATAGAGAGCAATTCATAGACAAAGTATTGGGAAAGTAGTTCTTGATGTTTGTCTATTAATCAATGATAGAGAACAATCAACTGATGATGTCAGGAAGTGTGCAAGCCCTACAATTACACATGTAATGAAGAGATGCACAATCAAGAAGTGACAAAGAATAGTTAGCTGATGATGTTAGCAAGTGTGCAAGCCCTAGAATCACACATGTGAAGTTTTCTATATAATGTGAGTTGGTAGTGTTATTGTAATTGTAATTAACTAATTATCTTATTATAATTAATTGGGAAAGTTGGAAGACTGATTCAAGGAATTATTATTAAGATATGGTATAAAGGAAAGATGTTTTCAATGATTGTAATGTACATAAAGTATTATGATCATTCTTGAAGTGCAAAGTACAATAAGGAGCAGAGTACTTACTAAATGTGTGTAAGAGATTCAAGGGATTATTAGATGCAAGATTTATGATCTAGTTACAATATCAAAAGGAGAAGAGGTCCAACTAATAGTACAAAGATAGAGGAAGGAATATTACAATACCATTCTATTATTCAAGATGGAATAATACATAGATTATTGGGATAGTGGGTTCATTGGTCTTTCTCTTGAAGTTGTTTGCACTATCTTCAACAACTCCTAATAAGGTTGGCACAAATAATAATAGCGTTGGAATATCCTAATAGGGATTCAAAGTCTCCTAATAGGGACTCATATGTACTGGATATATTCATACACTCCTAATAAGGTCCATCCTCTAACAAGGAATATTTATATTAGTACATCATGTTGTGGGTACCATCCCCACTGGGATTTTCCCTCTACTCAAGGGTTTCCCTAGTTAACATATCTAGTATTATTGGTGTATGACTATCTTGTGGTTTCAATTTATATTACTCATATGATTAATTTTATTTAAGGTTGATATATGTTATAATAGTTGGATAATTGGTTCACCAACACCCCCCACCCCCCCCACAAATCTGAGTTATATCAGTGGACTATATATTATAAGAATTTTAATTAACTAATTATCTTATTATAATTAATTGAGAAATATACAAGACTAACTCAAGGAATTATTAGTAAGATATTTTATAAAGGAAAGATGTTTTCCTTGATTGTAATGTGCATTCAAGTATTGTGATCATTGTTGAAGTCCAAAGTGCAATAAGGAGTAGAGTGCTTAGTGAATGTGAGTAAGAGATCCAAGGAATTATTGGATATGATATTTTTGATCTAGTTAAAAGATCAAAAGAAGAGGTTGGGTTATTAGGAAAAATATAGAGGAAGGAATATTAAAATACCATTCTATTATTTTTCATGGAATACTACAAAGATTATTTGGATAGTGGGTTCATTGGTCTTGCCCTTGAAGTTGTTTGGACTATCTTCCACCACTCCTAACAGGGTTGGCACAAATCCTAATAGGGATTCAAAGTCTCTTAATAGGGACTCATATGTAGTGAATGTATTCATAGAAACCTAACAAGGTCCATCCTCTAACAAGGAATATTTATATTAGTACATCATGTTGTGGGTACCATCCCCACCAGGGTTTTCCCTCTACTCAAGGGTTTTCCTAGTTAACATATCTAGTGTTATTTGTGTATGAGTATCTTATTTTGATTTTAGTTTATATTATTCATATTATTAAGTTAATTTAAGTTTGATATATGTGATAATAGTTGGTTAATTGATTCACTCCCTCTTAGTTATATTAGTGGACTGTATATTCTAACAATTGGTATCAGAGCATCAAATCCTTGAAGGATAAACATAACAAATCTGGAGATTGATGAATTTTTTTTCAAAAAGGATAGCCCTAGATTTTATGATGCCAAATATGAAAGTTAGAAGGAGAAGATAAAGATACATTTGTTGTGCATGGGTCCAGGATATTTGATCTTGATAAAGGGTAAGAAGATAATTATAGAAGAAGAAAAGCTTGAAGGTTGTAGTGAAGAAAAGAGAGATCTATTCATTTGTAACATGAGAGCAAGAGAAGATATACTAATAGATATTCTAGAGAATGTATACAGTTTGGTAAAGTCCCTCGAAACATCTTATGAAACTTGGAAGGTATTAGAATCTACTTTTGAAGGTGATGATCATGCTAAGAGAATGAGATTACAAAATTGGATATGTGCATTTCAAAATGCTAAAATGATGAAAGATGAATCTATAAGAAGTTATAGTTGAAAAATATTAGAAATTATCGTAGGAGTTAGGTCTCATGATGGACCCATGAAAGATGATGAAGTCATATGAAAGATCTTGAAAAGTTTGACACCATTATTCAAGCTAATAGCTAAGATGATTTGGCAAATAATGTCTTGCACTAAGAATTTCACAAAGGAAGCATTGCTTGGAAGATTAGAATCAGAAAAAATAGATCAAAGATAGTTTGGAGATTTAGCAAGAGCCTAAATAGATTTCAGTGGCCTAAAAATCTGACTTAATTTGACAAGGAGTACAAGCAATCATGGAGATTTTGTTGGTAGTAGTAGATCTGATGAAGACAAGAAGATTGAGGGAGGAATTTCCCTTCTTGTGAGAAGAGAAAAAGATGGTAAGAGATTATTTAAGTGTTGGACTTCTAATGAATTTGGTCATTATGCATCTAATATTCCCTAAAAGAGAGGAAAAGTATAAAGAAAATTTTAATCCTAGAAGATATAGAGATAGAAATTGTTTGTATGCAAATTAAGATGAATAATCTAATGAAAATGGTCAAAGTGAAAGTTATGATGAATTAGGATTTGTGGCTATCAAGGAAAATGATATTGATAGAAAAATTGGAGAAGAAAGAGCTCTAGTTACCCAAGTGGAAAAGAATCATAATTGGATAATTGACACTAGTTCTTCACATCACATGATTGATGATATGAATAATTTTTTTAAGTTCAAGAATCATGATGGAGGTATTGTTAGAGTTGGTAGCAATGTAGCCTATCATATAATAGGAATTAGATCCATTAATCTTGATGGTAAAACTAACACTGATGATGTTTATTTTGTTGATGGATTGAAGCATAACTTGTTGAGTTTTAGATAGTTTGTGGACAAGGGTTATCTATTATAGTTCACTAAGAAGACTTGCATTATCAAAGAAATAGATGGTGAGATGATCATAATTAGCACTAGATCTAGAGGTAATGTATTTTAGTTGAATCCTACTAAAATGACATGTTTAGCAGCTAAAGTGGATAAGAGTTGGTTGTGGTATAGAAGATTCTATCACATAAAATTTGATAATATTGTAAAGGTTAGTAGCACTTTTGTAGTTAGAAACTTTCCTAAGATTACAAAGCTTACTAATTTTGTGTGTAAGGAATGTATTTTGGCTAAGAAAAAGAAAGTACCATTCCCTAGAAAGAAGTTCACTACCATAGAGAAGCTAGAGATCATTCACATAGATCTAAGTGGTCCTTCTAAAACAAGAGGATTCTATGGTGAAAGGTACTTTATGATTTTTGTTGATGATTTCACTAGAATGATGTGGGTAACATTTCTTAAAGAGAAATCTAAAGCTTTTGATAAGTTTAAGATATTTAAGAATAGAGTTTAGAATGAATCTTTTGTTAAGATAAAGTGTTTGAGATCCGATAGAGGAGGAGAATTTACCTCTAGAGAGTTTAACATATTTTGTGAAGAGAATGGAATAAAAAAGAAGGTATCTACACCTAGAACACTTGAGAAAAATGGGATTGTTGAAATAAGGAATAAGCTAGTAGAAGAAGAAACAAGAGATATGTTGTTTGAGAATGATTTTTCTAAGACATTTTGGAGATAAGTAGTAAATACAACAATATATAATTTAGACAAAGTACAAATTAGAAAAGGAATTGACATGACATGTTATGAACTATGGTTTGGTCACTCACTATTAGACAAGAATTTCTAGGAATATTTGGGAGAAAATGTTACACTGAGAGAGATGATGAAATTGGTAAGTTTGATCCAAGAAGTGATAAAGGTATATTTCTTGGTTATTCATTGAAAAGAAAGGCTTACAAACATTTTGAACTATAGAACTAAGAAAATAGTTGAATGCACAAATGTAAGAATTGATGAAATGTTTGAAACTAAGGAAAATATGGTAGAATATAATTTGGATGAAGAAGAAGATAATTCTAGAAGTTTTAGACAAAATGCTAAAGTTTTGTTTGAGACTAACAATGATTTGCAGAATGATGTGCTAACCCTTGAGAAAAGAGGAGAGCAAATTTCTAAACCTAGAGAATAGATAAGAGTTGAGATGTAAACTCCTACCCATAATAGGAATCTAAAAAGGAATCACCCTCCTAAGCAGATAATTGGAAGTAAAGACAAAGGTGTGATGACAAGGAACAAAGTAATTGAAGAGATACGTGATATTGATATCAAGATTTAATTGTGTGATTTTGAGTCAAACTCATTGACCCATGTTTCATGAGAAGCGATTCAACATTAATCCATCTCTCATGAGAATAAATGGAACAATTAGCACTCATTGTATCTAGTTGATGCTCATAGGGGTGAAGCATCAGGACTTCATAGGAGGTGACCCATCCTAGTACTACTCTAGTCTTAGTGCTCTTAACAATGGAGTTTCCTCCATGGTTAAACCCAAAGCTTGTAACCCCATTTAAAAAATCTTCACCAAGTTTTGTGCCTTATGGAAAATTCATTAGAAAGCCCCTTTAGCTCATCAATTGATAAGTAGGAGATAATTTCAACAAGTCAAATTGTAATATTGATATTAGGATTTAACTATGTAATTTTGAGTCAAACTCATTGACCCATGTTGGCTAAGTGGTGATCCAATATGAGTTCATCTCTCATGAGAATAAATGGAACAATTAGCACTCATTAGAGCTAGGTGATTCACATAGGGGTGAAGCCTTGGGACTTCTTGGGGAAGTTACCCATCCCAGTACTACTCTAGCTTGAGTGTGCTTGACTATAAAGTTTTCTCCATGGTTGAACCTAAAGCTTGCAACCCCATTTGAAAAACCTTCACCAACTATTGTGCCTTATGAACCATTCATTAGAAAGACCCTTAAGCTCATCAATTGATAAGTAGGAGACAATTTCCATATCAAGTCAAATTGTGATATTGTTATTAGGATTTAACTGTGTGATTTTGAGTCAAACTCATTGACCCATGTTTCATGAGTAATGATTCAACATGAATCCATCTCTCATGAGAATAAGTGGAGTAGTTAGAACTCATTGGATCTAGGTGATTCTCATAGGGGTGAAGCACTAGGACTTTCTGGGAGGTCACCCATCCTAGTACTACTCCAACCTAAGTGAAGTTAACTATGGAGTTTCTTCCATGATTAAAAAAAAAGCTTACAACCCCTTCCACAAAACCTTCACCAAGTGTTGTGCCTTGTAAACCATTCATTAGAAATCCCCATAAGCTCATCAATTGATAAGTAAGAGATAATTTCCACATAAATTCAAATTATGATATTTCTATTAGGATTTAACATGGGTCAATGAGTTTGAATCAAAATAACATAGTTAAATCCAATGTTGCAATAAAAAGTTATGATTTTTTCCCCAAAATTCATCATCGTGAATTAGAGTTTTGTGCAGTTATAAATGGTTTTCACCAAAACTTTGATAACTGCCTCAATAGCACATGAAATCATCTCAAACCAAAAGAAATGGAAAGCTTATTCAATGTACTAAATACCATTATATAAATACACTTGTTTCCATGCTATATGTGGTCATACAATACCTAAAAATAAGAGGAAAATTTCAAGACAACAAAAAAATAGATTTAAAGAATGAAAATATGATACCAAAATGCTTCCAATTCTTATCCACTTTACATCATGCCTATGAATGACCATCACAAGGTTTTAAAATAATTTATAACTTCATGTAGACATTATAACTACTCCAAAGCAAGTGAGGGGAAGGTGATCTAGTATGATAAAAACCAAAACATATTTGGGTTTAGTTTGAAGCTAGACATCGATGACAAGGTACAAAGACAAAAACCCTAAAAGAGCCATTCTTTAATGTAGTAAGAAGTATCTCTATGGGCTTTAGAAAAGAATAGTATGGTAAAGAAAGATTGATCTAATAAAACAAGGAAAATTTCATTTGCACCTATCCAATTTTCAAAAACCCATTTTCTAATCTCATCCAAATGTAGAGAAGATTGTGGAAGCTAACCTATGAGCACATTGTCCCTCTCTAAGGAAACCTAGGGAGCAAGGAGGTGATCTAGAAGTTCCATTTTAAAGTGTCAATCATTAACTTTGTTCACAAATGATATGGGAGACACAAGGTCTATTATAGCAAGGAGATGTTTCTTCCTCTATATAAGATTGTGTTTAGCCTTTTGCAATTATCCCCTTTGTATGAAGATGTGTGTACAATGCAAGAATACAAGGACTCAAAAATAAAATAATCAAAATTCCATAACTTATCATAGAAATGTTGCACATTTTGAAAACTTATAATTGAATCAAAAAACTAAGAAATAATTTTTCACTTAAGAAGAGATGATCATAAATTTAACAAATGAAGACATAAATCTGATTCTGTTTATGAGTTATATAGGAACATCCTTGGCTTTCTTGCAATCCTGCATGTTGGGGGAGTTCAGCTTTGGAGTTTTGGACTTGGTCACCAAAGAAGTGGTGCTTGGTCACTATTGGGTATGGTTTATGCTTGGGAGCTCAACATACTCTATGACGCTTGACATTCTCTGTGATTCTCAGCATGCTCTGGGAGCTTGGCATGCACTGTGGTGCTTAGCAAGGTCTTGTGCTTAGAAAGGTCTTGGAGCTCAGTATGGTCTTGGAGCATAGAGTGGTGTATGGTTCTTAGTTTTCATTGTAAGCTCAAAAATTCTTAGGAATTTATTAGTGTTAATCTTGGTTTTGTTGGCACTCGACTTGGTCTTGGTTTCTATTGGTGCCAATTTTTCTATGAGATGACTTCTGGCATTTAATTTATGTATTGGTATTTGATTTAGTATTTTACTTGACTTGTGGCTTGACCTATATTTAATGTAAGGGATTTAGTTTAATTTGTAATGAGCTAGGCCAACTTGTGTCTTAGTTGGGTATAAGAAGGAGTTTTATAGAGTATTTGGCATGATGATTCATTCCAACTTGGAGAATGAGATGAAGTATACATGTAAACTTTAAAGAGCTAGGGTTGCGACTTAGGAACCAAAGGATTTCTTGCTAGACCTAAGGGTACAAGTATGGATTTTTCTTGGTTTTCTTATCCATTTGTGTATCTAGACTAGCTAGGATTGGGTTTGTAAGTTGGATCTTATTAGATCTTGTAGAAATAATATTTTTATTTTAATTTGTATTTGGCCCTACCTTGAAATGCCTTACAACTAGGCATGTTGCATGTAATTATTTATTATATTAATGAAGAGTTGTGTCTTGCTATTAGATCTTGTCTTGATTCTTTGTTGTATTGTTTTTATTGTGTCATTGTTTGTTGGGGGCTAGGGAATCTCCTTTGGAGATTATCCTACCTTATACTACATAAGGTGGTATCAAAGTGAAGGTTGTTCTTGAGTGTGTGGATAGATCACCAAAGCTAAGGTAATTTACACTAGTATTTGCAGAGAAGGTTGATATAGTAGAGTTGATTGATCTTCTAGATTGATGGATATACTACTTTGGGTTTGCAAAAAATTTAGAAGATGCCTCAAAGAATATTGGACCCTAGGTAAATTTATGATCTTAGAAATGATGTGGAAGAAAGGGTCTCCAAAATATTAGAGAAGAATTTAGATCTAAGATTGCATTAATGAAGAGTGACATGATTGCTAAAATTGTGAGTGCTTTAGGTGGTGTACCTAGGCATGTGCATACTAATGGTACTTATGAGGAAGTTACTAAATAATTTCATGTTACTAGTTTTGGTTGTGAGGAAAAAACTAATAATGTGGAGAGACCTATTAGAACTAGGACTGGTTAGTTTGCTAGACTTGGATCTTAGTTGAAGCTAAAGGATAAGATGGAGGTTTTTAAATTCTTAGGTACTTTGACTTCTAAAGACCTAATTGATTGGATTGTTGAGTTGGAAGACTACTTTGAGCTTGAGGATATTAAGGATCTTCTTAGAGTGAGGTTGACACAAACTAAGTTGAAAGGACATGTTGCTCTTTAGTGGAAGGAATTGAAAAGAAACATAGAATAAGAAGGTGAAATGAAGATCACTAGATGGAGATTGATGGTAACTAAGTTGATAGATAAGTTCATTCATGTTGATTATGAACTTGTGTTGTTTAAAATATTGTGGAAACTCAAAACTGAAATATATGTCTATGAAGGATTATACTGAGGAGTTCTACAAGTTGACTATTTAGTCTAGGTATAGAGAATTGTCAAAGGAGAAAGTAACTCATTACATCAATGGTTTGAGATTCAATATTTAGGATGAGGTTGGTATGTTGAATATTTGTTCAATTAAACATGCTTACTAGTATTCCTTAAAGGTAGAGGATAAGTTGAAGAGGAAAATTCAAGGAACTATAAGACAGAGGGAGAAGTAGGATAGCTTAGCACAAGCTAAACCAAGTGTTGAAGTTGAACCAAAAACTATTGATCAAAAAAGGAGGATAGGTGGAGGTGTGTTTAGAGGTAATTGTTTTAAATGTCGTAAAGAAGGGCATAGATATTTTGAATTTCCACTTAGGAAGACAACTACTATTTTGAATGAGGTTGTAGTTCGAGATAGTTAGCCTGAGCAAGGAGAAATTTTGTTGGCTTGACAATTACTGATTGCTGAGAGGACATTGGATTCTTGTTAGAGAACTAGTTTGTTCAAGACTTGTAAGTTTTATGGTAAAGTCTACAAGGTGATTATGGATGGTGGTAGTATAGATAAACTTGTTGCTAAGGAGAAGGTTCATAAAATTGGTTTGAAGAGAGTTAGACATCATTATCCTTATAGGATTTGTTGGTTGCAAAGTAAGCATGGTTTCAAAATGAGGGAGCAATGCCTTGTTGATTTCCAAATTGGGAAGTATATGTTGGAAATACAAGATAGGCTAAGTTACTAAAAGGGGAGGGGTGAATAAGTAATGAATAAAACTTAATGTTTTTTACCAATAATAGTTCATGTATATTCTAATCTAATTGCATGCATGAGAAATTGAAAGCATTGAAACATTCATAACACTTTAAAACACAATATGGTGACCCAAAAACATAGGGATGATATCCATAAGATTTAGTACTATAGTATAAAGTTGGCCTATTAAGGCTTACAATGATCACTTCTAATGATTTACCCTATTAGGATCAATAAGGACTGTTAGGTCCACCTTGCAAAAGGATTTACAAACATATAATGAAGTATGCACTTGGTAAAGTGATTTATAAAAGACTTTTGGGTCTACCTTGTGAAAGGATTTAACTATAGCACTAGTTAGGATGAACCAATGGTTGATCTCTAATCTACAACCTTGATTTGCTGAATGAGATTCCTTTGTTTATAATGATCACCTTGCTATGATAAATAAATCTTGCCTACTCCTTATACTTCTTCAGCCTTTTAGTTGACACTTTTGCTTCTTATTGCTTGTTACATTATTCTATATCTATGGATGTTACACAATACATTACATATATACCAATCTAATTTAAAATTTATCAAAGTTGGCTACAATACAAGTTTCATCAAAATACACAAAGTAAATTCAACTGCTAGTACTCAAGGTCTGAAGACAAACTCGATGAGGTTCTGATACCCGGCCACCATTATCAATGCTCAACATTGTTATGCACTTGGTAGACATAAAAGTGCAATTCATACTAAGCACTTCCAAGTAGTAAGAACTTGGTCTACACTAGTGACTCCATGAACACTACAAAACTTGACATATAAACTCAATCACTTAGTTGACACTATATAGCTTGATAAACACTATCACTACGAGCTTGGTATAAAATGAATCACTTGGTTGAAACTACACGGATTAGTCAACACTAGATTCACATTGCTAAAACTATGAACTTAGTAACCATTGAAGAACTCAGTTTGCACTAAGAAACTCGATAAACATCATGAAGACCATTTTACACTAATTATCACCAACTTGGTAGAAATTTCTTGGTGCAAATTAAATGTTGTTCCTAGAATTTAGTAGCAACTGTAGAACCTTGTAGAGGCTAAATTACTTGGTTAATATTGTTAACTATACAATAAGCTCAGTAGCTACTAGCTATTTGATTAAGTATGTGTGTCACTAATGAACAAACTTGACCATACTATCAACAATCTCCCCCTTTGGCATTAGTGACAAAAACACTTATCAATCAAAATTGAATTCAAAAAGTCCAAAACAATATTTATTCTCCATTCTATGTCTTCAACTCAATAACATACTCTATTTTTGAAATTTTTGAAATTTTCTTTTGTGATAGATGTTTACTTGAATATCTATACATGTATATGTATAATATTATGATGCTTCCCCATATATATATATATATATATATATATATATATATATATATATATTCAATATACTTTACATACTATATACATCTTCTCATCTTCTCCCCCTCTGCAATATGATTTACATGTTATATAGATCTCCCCTTTTCTACATAAATTCCAAAGACATATTTTTCATGGTAATGCCAAAATGTGGCAAGAAGTCAAAATGTACCTTTAGAAATAGTGACATTGTCTTGTCCTAATTTTCTTGCAACACATTGCTTGCATGTAATGCAATTTGAACTTTTTTTGATAATTCTATCATGTGATTAGCAATAGATAAGTTTTTATAATGGATGAGAGTGTTAGCATGTGCAATGTGTTTCTACAATGTATCCATGTTTGGAAGAATCATACCTTGCATATCTACAAGTGTAGCTCTTATCCTGGCTTCTTCCCTTAGCAATTCTACTTGTGTATCAGTCAAAAATATAATCTATGTGTAATGAGTAGAACTATAGCTCAATTCAAATGACAATTGATGTGCACTTTCCTTTAGATCTTTTCATCTATTTTGAAGAGTTTATCTTTGATTTCCTATGTGAAGATAGATGTATCAAAAATTTTACCAAATAGAGAAGTGACATTGTTGGTAGATATTTCCAATGAGCTAAGAATAGTAGAGAAATCTACTCAATGTATTGCAATCTTCTATGCTATTAACTCCAATACTTTATTTTCAAATTTCTTCTATGCTCTTTACAAAAATTTCTCATGTCCATTCAAATCTTCATTCAATTTCTACACCATTTCTACTAATTGAAGTAAAATAGGTTGAGAAGTATCAACCTCGGTGCTAAGTGCATCTGCAAGAATGTTCTTTTCATCTTTAAGTACTTGAAATTCTTTATTTCTTTCCTCTCTAAGCTTGTATTGGTTAGATTTATTTTTCAACAGCTCTCCTACTATATTCATTTGATCAAGATTTAGAGTAGAGATATTCCAATTTGAAATAACTATCTCCTCATCAAGATCAATATCTTCTTCCTTATCTTTGCCTTTTCTATAAACTTTTGTATTTAGTTGAGCCTTTCTCTCAATTATCTTTATAAATATTATTTGCATACTTAGAATAGTGTAAATAGTGGAAAAGGAAGGACTAGCAACAAATGTAGATATTGTGTTGATTGAAGAAATACCTTGTTGCTAAGCAACCACAACTGATGAATGAGAAAGCACTAAATACTCGATAGATGAAGTGTTGGTCACTTTAGTCAATGAAGTAATAAGCTAACTAGGTGCAAAGATTGGTTGAGAACTTGGATTTATAGTTCTTGACACAACCAATTCTGTAGTAGCTTTGTCTGAGCTTGTTGTCTTTAATTCTTTGCTTGGAGAGTGGGAAAGTGAGGCTATAGCCACTATTGTAATCTTTTCAAGGTTTATTTCCTCAATGATTTGAATCTCATGGAGACTCCCCTTGGATGGCTTCTTGTTCTTGTTCCTTATAATTTTCGTTCTCATCAAATATTTCTTCTTCATCATGTTTGTCCTCTTCTTCCTTGTTATATTATCATCACCTTCTTTATGACTAACAATAACAAAAAAATCCCTATTCTTAGGAAGATTCAAAATATTTTTCCATGTTTTGGTGGCATTCCATACCACATGTTCAATGTCATTGACTAGTATCAAGCATCTATTAAATTTTAAAATAATTTTTACTTCATTCTACTTGATGGAGTCTTTTACTTCTTTGTCATTTAGACTCGACATGAGTTGCTTAGAGTCTACTCATATATGTTCTTTATAGTTTGTTTGGCATGATCCCATCTTGGCATGATTTTATCCATCAGTTCATTTGGAATTTGTTGCACAAGTTGGTTTGATGAATACTTCCATTTACCTAGTTTAGTCATAACCATGTCTTCAATTTGTTGCCTTTCCTCTGCATTTCTGGTTTCATATCTCAATAATTTAAATTTTTCCATGCTAGCTCCTGCATCAATTTCTTTCAATTTCTCATGAAATGTAGGTGGAGGCCATTTGAAAATCATATCTCTTGCTTCTTCACCCAATTTTAGTTTCTTTCTAGATGTTCTTCTTGTAAACACTACAGTAGATGACCTGGTAGGTTTGGTTATAATAACCTTACATTTCTTCTTGACTAGATCTTCTTCTTCTTTAGATTTTTCTTTGTTAGTCTCATCCTCTACATCATCATCTTCTATGTCATCTCCTTTACCTTCTATCAATAAGAGAGTAGAGCTAGTTTGTCTCAATTTAGTTATCCTTTTCTTTCCTTTATTGATAGCTTGAGAAAGTTTTATCTCTAGTTCAATTCTAGCTTTAGCTTCATCATATGTGCCAAAATATTTGGCCTTTGGATCCACAAGTTCATTCAACAATGCCTTAATTATATCCTTGGTGTCATCAATAGTGACCTTACAACTTAGTGGCTTGACCCATACCACTCTAGGTTTGACTACTTGTATATATACTTGGTCACAATCTACCATAAAAAAATCATCCTTGTAATTTTGAAGAAGTCTCTTTTGTATTCTAAATCTAGTATTCATCTTACTTTTTAATGCATCAAAATATTTTTCCATGATATTGACATAATTTTCTCCCATTTCTACTATATACTCATTGATTTGATAAAGAAAAAGCACATATTTTCTCCATACAATTGTGTTTTTGAAGGTCAAATTTTTTGCACAAAGAAGAATAAATAGGTAAAAGTGATCCAAACTTACATGATTTATTCTTTGATAACCTTATTGTCTCCTTATTTTTGTTTAATTTGTTCAACATGAACTTTAAAAGGTTGAAGAACATGTTGTTCTTGATCACTTTGAATGCAACATCCACTACTTCACATAATACACTATTGAGTTGATTGGAGTTGTATATCTTGTGTGCATTTGCATTAATTCCAAACTTTAGCTCCATGTTAGGAACACAACTGATCTTCATAACCCTTCCTTCTCATTCAGTAAGGGTTTTCTTCTCTAGTTCTACCTAATTTATGGTTTTGGTGGATTTAGGCTACTCTAACCATAACTATCCATTTAATCTAGAAATCTTTGGGTATGTGAGGAATGTGGCTTAAACCTATGGTTTCTAGGTGTTGATGCTTGGGTTTTAACACACCATTCACACACAAGTTTTCCAAAGTTTCATCCATTTGTAGGGTTTGGATGTCTTGATTCAAATGTCAAAAATGTGAGAAAATGTCATTAACCAAAAGTACCTTAGATGGAATCTATAATTGAGATTAGGTAGGATCAAGTGTTTCTGCAAATCCCAAATTCAATTTGAAATCTAGTACCTTCCATTCAACTCCACAAACTAACATCTTAAACCTCTTCTTGGTTTTACTATTGGAGGATGCCATCGCTCCTTAGATTTTGTGAAAACATAGAAAATTTCAACAAAAAATTGTACAGATCACTCAGATGCACAGAAATAGCTTTCTACACAACCTCTTGAAAATTGATGGTGACAAATGAATTTGATTTCATCCTTTTTAACAAATTTTTCCTTTTAATCACCACAAATGTCTGGTACACTCACTTGCTTAATGAAAAACTATCTTCCACTCAGCTTGAATTATTTTCTCAATGGGAACATTCATGACTTGGTGTCCACAAAACAACTTAGTTACACCCAACCCTTTTTGGTAAGGTCTTACAACACAACCTTCCTTGAAATAAAATCCAAAATTTCTATAGATGCTTAGTGATCCCTTTGCATCTTGAGTTCTGATATAGATCTTTCCTTCTAGCTAATTGTCACTAATGTAAGATGTCTACTTTAGAATCTTAGTTCTAGTTGCCCTTGGGAGAGATCAAGTAGAAATGCTTGAGCCACCCAATTCTTGAGTAACATGTGCTTCATTTCTCAAACTTGCACTCTCAGAATTTTTTGGAATCCATTGTTATTTCATCTTCTTTCTGATGTTATCAATCTTGGCTTTCTTTTGATCTTTAATTCTTCTAGCATTCATACAGTTCTTGGCAAGGTGTCCAAGTTCTATACAAATAAAGCATCTTCTAGTGGTGTCTCTTGTCCTCATGTGATGTTTTACAAAAAATATTCCAATGTGTCCAAATTCTCCATAGTAGTGACATCTGCACCAAGTGTTGTAGTCCCAACCAAATATAGCTTTACCAATATATTCTTCCAAATTCAATATATTGGTTTTGCGTTCCAAAGATTTTTTGCCATGCTTCTTGCATTTGGGCATTTTCCTTCAAATTTAGGTTTCTCTCTATATTTATTAGCTCAATGACCCTGCTTATTACAATTGTAGAATTTTCCATTGAATTTAGCTTTACCATTACTCAAAAATTTGTTTCATGTATGATCTAACTTACCATAGTGACTAGAAGTAGGTCTTTGATTCTTTTGAGCTTCTTGCTTGGATGATTCATCTTCTTCTGTATATCCAATTCCTACTTTACCTTTCTATCTATATTGGATCTATTCATTCAACTGATCCATATCTACTTGTGATTTCATCATCCTCTTATTAGTTTTCCTTTTAGTGTTTAGATCA
The DNA here is from genome assembly GCA_028749045.1 of Cupressus sempervirens. Classification (NCBI taxonomy): domain Eukaryota; kingdom Viridiplantae; phylum Streptophyta; class Pinopsida; order Cupressales; family Cupressaceae; genus Cupressus; species Cupressus sempervirens. Next base: position 276,791,150 of record CM053791.1, read on the forward strand.
TTTTGCAATCTTTCATTTTATGATCTTAGATTCATTATTTCTTCATTTTCATTAATAATTTGATCAATGAAGTTTTCATATTGAAGGGATAGATGTTGAATTTTATTACTCTTTCCTTCTAACTCTTCTTTTATCTTATTTTTCTCTTTCATGACTTCAAACAATCTTATTGACTAAATTTCTTGTTCTCTTTTTAACTTTCTAACTTCTTCTTGAAATGCACCATTATTTTCTAATAGTTCTCTAATTGCTTCATTAGCCTCATCTAAATTACTTTGTGAATGGATATCTTCAATTATTTCTTCAATGTAGATTTTTCCATTCATTTGTACTACAAGATATTTTCTTCCTTTTAAAGATTGAGAGAGTTGCTCCTTTTCTTCCCTAAGTTGTCCAATAGTCAATTCCAAATCTATCTTTTCATTGTCAATGGCCTTATCAAGTCTGAATAGCTCCATTTCCTCTAATCTTTGCTCAAGCTATCAAAAATTTTCTCTAAGAACTGTAAAGCTCTGATACCAATTTTTGAAAATGTAAGCTAGGCTAAGCTACTAAGAGGGGAGGGGTGAATAACCAATAAAACTTAATCTTTATTTGCCAATAATACTTCATGTGTATTCTAAACTAATTCCATGCATGAAAAATTGAAAGCATTGAAAAATTCATAACACTTTGACACACAATATGGTGACCCAAAAACCTTCCAAATAGAAAGTAAAATTGGGGTGGGGATGATACCTGCAAGCTTTAGTATTGCAATATAACGTTGGCCTATTAAGGCTTACAATGATCACTTTAGATGATCTTTCCTACTAGGAGCAATAAGAATTACTATGTCCACCTTGCAAAAGGATTTACAAACATACAATAAAGTATGTGCTTGATAAAGAGATTTACAAAAGACTATTAGGTCTACCTTGTGAAAGGATTTAACTATTCCACCTATTAGCATGAACTAGTGGCTGATCACTGATCTACAACCTTAATTTTTTGAATGAGATTCCTTTTTGTATAATGATCACCTTGTTGTGATGGATAAATCTTTGTTGCTCCTTATATATATTTTAGCCTTTCACTTCACACTTCTACTTCTTTCTACTTGTTACATTCTTCTATATCTATGGATATAAACAATAAATTACATATATACCAATCTAGTTTATAGTTCATCAAAGTTGGCTATAGTTCAAGTTTCACCAAAATACACAAATTCGGCCGAATTACTAGTACTTGGTTTTTGAAGAAAAAATCCATGAGGTTGTAATACTTGGGAATCATTTTCAATGCTTGGCATTGTCATGCACTATATAGATGTAGAATCTTAGTTCATACTAATCACTTCCAAGTAGTTTGAACTCAGTCTGTACTAGTGACTCAATGAACACTACAAAACTAGGCATATAAACTAAATCACTTGGTTGACATTGGATAAATTGGTCAACTCTATCACTATGAGCTCAATATAAATTGAATCACTTGGTTGACACTACATGGTTTGATCAACACTAGATTCATATTGCTAAAACTATGAACATAGTAAGTAGTAAAGAATTTGGTTCACATTTAGAAACTTGGTAAACATTATGAAGCTTATTTTATGCTAATAATTACCAACCTAGTAGAAACTACTTGGTGTAAACTAAATGTTTTTCCTAGAATTCTGTAGCAATTGTAGAACTCAATAGAGCCTAAATTTCTTGGTTAATAGTATTAACTATACAATAAGCCTTGTAGCTACTAGCCCTCTTATTGTGTGTGTGTGTGTGTGTGTGTGTGTGTGTGTGTGCATGTGCATGTGTGCATGCGCGCGCGCGCACGCGCGCGTGTGTGTGTGTGTGAGAGAGAGAGAGAGAGAGAGAGAGAGAGTAATAAAGAAACTTGACCATACTATCAATAGTATAACAATCAAATTTTGTGTGATATTATGAACATGAATTATTTACATGTGTTTCTTGGTAGACCTTGGCAATATGATTAGAGGGTTGTGTATGATTGTGTCAAGCATGTGTTTACTATTGAGAAAGGTGGTAGGAAGTTTTTCCTAATTCCTTTATAGAATGAAGAACTCAGTAGGAGGAACCTGTGAATTTGAAATCAAGTTGAATTAGAAAATTCTAAGAAGGGTAGAAATCAACATGCAAAGAAGATATGTAGCACACCTAGAATGGATATGAAGAAGAAAAAGAAGAACAAAGGGAAGAGTGTTCAAGTTGAAGACTTGGAGGATATGTGTGCAAAGACCCAGTTTGGGGTTTATGTGTTGAATCCAAGAAGATGTTCTTTCAATTACTAGAACATATTTTCAAATCTAGGGTGTTGGATGTAGGAGCATCCCTTGCTTTCTTGCAATATTTCATGTTGGAGGAGTTTGGCTTTGGAGTTATGGGCATAGTCACCAAAGAAGTGGTGCTTGGTCACTATTGGGTATAGTTTAGGCCTAGGAGCTTGACATACACTATGGTTCTCAACATTCTTTATGATGTTTTACATGCTTTAGGAGCTCAACATGCACTATGGTGCTTGGAAAGGTCTTGGAGCTTGGCATGGTCTATGGTGCTTGGTTTTAACTATTAGCTTGGAAATTTCTGTGAATTTATTAGTGTTCAGCTTGATTTTTCTTACACTTAGCTTGGTCTTGGTTTTTGTTGGTGACAAGTTATCTATGAACTAACTTTTGGCATTTAATTTATGTATGAATATTTAATTTAGTGTTGTGGCTAACTTGTGGCTAGACCTATATTTAATAGAAGTGATTTAATTTAATTTTTAATGAGTTGGGTTGACTTGTGGGTTAGTTTGGTATAGGAAGGGGTCTTGTAGATTCTTTTGGCATGATGATTCATTCCATCTTGGAGAAGGGGATGAAGTGTAGATGGGAACTTTGAAGAGCTAGGGTTGTAGCTTAAGAACTAGACAATTGATTGGTGGACCTAAGGATACAAGTGAGGATTCTTCTTGGTGTTCTTATCCATTTGTGTATTCGAGCTATTTGAGATTGGGGTTGTAAGTTGGATCTTGTTGGATCTTGTAGAACTAATATTTTAATTTTTGTTTGTATTTGGCCCTAACCCAGAAGGCCTTAATGCTGGGCATGCTGCATGTAAACAGTTATTATATGAATTTTTTTTTGGCTTGGTATCATATCTTGTCTTGTTGTTTCTTTGTTTTATTGTTTCCACTATGTAGTTATTTTTTGGGGGCTAGGACATCTTTGAAGATTCTCCTGCCTTGTATCATACTCTTGACTTTCAAATCTTTCAAAGTCCCTTGTGTTGTGATGTGGAGCCTAATCAGACTTAAAGATTTATTTGGTGTAGTTTTCTCTCCATATTATTTCTATGGGGATTTAGGGGTAGCGTCCCTAAGATGGGGTCAAGGGGAAGCACCCCAACTGCTATATTATAAAAGGTGTTAGCCACTATTTTCCTATTGGATGACTTATTCTAGCCCTAATTGTATAAGCAATAAAAATTTTATATCAAAAGGCTTAGGGTTAGGGATTTCATAGTGTAACGGTGATATTGTAGCTTCTTCCAGTGGTATTGAGTTGTAAGGGATTGTCGATTGTAATCACTAGATAATAATAATATTGCACTTGCTATTTGTGGAGATAGCTTGGTGATTGGATGAACCATGTTAAATCTTCATGTCTTGTGTTCTCTTATGTGTGATCTATTTTTTTTTTATTATTGGTTATAGTTGCATGTAACTATTATTTCTATTTGAAGTTAATCCTAACAAGTGGTATTAGAGCAAGAAAATCAACATTTATTTTCATAGCCAGACCATCATTATTTTTTTCTTTTTAGTGATCCTCTATAGGAAGGTCTCAAGACTAAGTGGGAGCCTCATGGTTTAGTGGGAGCAATGGAAGACAAGGGTAAGCTGAGAGTTGACAAGTTTAATGGGCAAAAAATTCAGTTATGGAAGATGCAAATGGAGGAATATCTCTATCAAAAGGATTTATGGAAGCCATTGAAAGGAATGAATAAAAGCTAGAGAACTATGACAAATGAGGAATGGGATATTTTAGATAGAAAGGTACTTCAAAGCATTTGATTATGCTTGGCACCATAAGTGACATTTAAAATTACAAAAGAAAAGATGATAGAAGTGTTGATGGAGACCCTAGCAAAATTATATGAAAAGCCCTCTACTTCAAATAAGGTATTTCTCATTAAGTGTTTATTTAATATGAAAATGGTAGAAGGTGGATCTATTGGAGATTATTTAAATGAGTTTAATACTGTTACTAGTTAGTTATCTTCTATGGGTATTAATTTTGATGAAGAAATTAGGGCTCTCTTGATTTTGTGTTCTTTTCTTGAAAGATTGAATGACTTGGTAATGGTTGCAAGTAATTTTGTTGGGATCTAATACCCTAATGATGTGATTAGTTTTATTTTGAGTGAGGAAAATTGTAGGAAATCCTTAGTTGGATCTACATCAAGAAGTGCTTTGAATGCACAAAGCAAAGGCATAATGATTGAGAGAGGAAATACTTCCAAAAATCATGGGAAATTAAAAGGAAAGTCAAAGGGGAAGAGGTCTCAATCTAGAGGACTAAGAGATTGCTAGTATTGTGGTAAAATAGGGCATAAGAAGAAAGATTTCTAGACTTGAAAGAACAATGAAGGAGATAAACTAGAACAGAATGAGGAAAATGTGGTAAGTAACAAATCCAAAGCCGATGCTTTGCTTCTATCTTAAGAAAGTGTTGATGACTCATGGGTTTTAGATTCTGGTGTTTCATTTCATGCTACATCTCATAGAGGCAATTTTATTGATTATGTTCAAGGGGATTTGGGACTTATTTTTGTGGGGGATAATTAACCCTAGTAAATTGTTGAAAAGGGAAAAGTTAAGATTAAGTTGCAGTATTGGAATCATTCGCTACTACATGAGGTAAGACATGGTGCAAGGCTAAGTAGGAATTTAATTTCAGTAGGGCAACTCAGTGATGAGGATTGTGTAGTTACTTTTAATGATAAAAATTGGAAGGTTTCAAATGGTTCCCTTGTAGTAGCAAAATGTGTAAAAGTAGGCACCTTATATCTTTGTACAATTCATATTGTTCAATCTACTATGATTATTTCAAATAAAAATGAATGTTTAGGAATAGTTGCTGTAGTTGAGCAGGGAGAACAAATAGCTACTATAGATTTTTGGTATAGTGTTGTGACACAAAAAACTTGGGCACATGAGTGAGAAAGGTATGAAATTACTTCATTCAAAGCAAGTTTTAGTAGGTCTAAAATGTGTTAATATAGATTTCTATGAAAGTTGTGTGTATGAAAAACAAAAGAGAGTGAGTTTTGTAAAGGTTAGAAAGGAAAATAAAAGTGAGAAATTAGAGCTTGTGCATACAAATGTATGGGGACTAGCTCAGGTATCTTCCCTTGGTGGCTTTCATTATTATGTAACATTTATTGATGATGCAATTAAAAAAGTATGGTTTTATTTCCTTAGATGGAAACCTAATGTATTTCAAACTTTTAAGAAATGGAAATGTTTAGTTGAAAATGAGACTAGTAAGAAATTAAAATGTCTTACATTTGATAATGGTGGTAAGTATTGTAGTCATGAATTTGAAGATTATTGCTCCACTAAAGGTATTCATAGATAGAAAATTATTCAAAGCACTCCACAAGAAAATGGAGTGGCTGAACATATAAATTGGACAATAATGGATTTACATCCAGGGTTTCCCTCAAACATGTGGGCGCAGGGTATCAATATTGCTATATTTTATTAATAGAGGTCCCTATACTCCTTTGGGTTGTGTTATTCTAGAGGAATCATGGACTGGTAAGAAGGTGAGTATTCTTTTCTCAAAACCTTTAGTTTTGAAGAATTTTCTCATATAGATTCTGATAGTAGAAACAAGTTGGAAGCTAAGTCAAAGAAATGTGTATTTTTTGGATATGGCACTAATGAATTTGGTTATAGGCTTTGGGATTTTGAAAATCATAAAATTGTAAGAAGTAGGGCTGTCATATTTAATGAGAAAGTGTTGTACAAAGATCTATTGCAGCAACATGAGAAGAAAGAAGATGATTATGTAGTACTAGATGATACTCCAAAAGCTGATGTTCCTACAATTCTTCATAATCTGTGACAACTACAACAACAAATATGATACACCTTGATGAATATTAGATGGTCAACAAGGCTAAGTAGACCTCCTAAAAAATTTCTCCTTCCTTGTATTCTATTTTTTTTTACTAATGCTAGTGAACTTGAATGTTATGATGAAGTTGTGCAGGTGGATACAAAGATTCAATGGGAGTTTGCAATGAAAGAAGAAATGGGCTCTTTGCTAAAACAATAAAACATGTGATTTATGCAAGTTTCCTATACATAAAAAAGATTTACAAAATAAATGGGTTTACAGGTTAAAGGAAGAGGATGGAGCTAAGAAATGATTTAAACCTAGCTTAGTTGTAAAAGGATTTGCATAGAAAAAAGGCATTGATTTTGATGAGATATTCTCTACTATTTTTTAAATGACTTCTACTCGTACTATTTTAAGTATTGTGGCTACTAAAGATTTGTATTTGGAGCAACTTGATGTTAAAATAACCTTCCTTCATGGTGATTTGGATGGAGAGAGATATATGGCACAACTAAAGGGATTTGAGGTCAATGATATGGAGAACTTAGTGTGTAGATTGAAGAAAAGTTTATATGGCTTAAACTAGGCACCTCGGCAATGGTATCTAAAATTTGACAAGTTTATGCATGAGCATGGATACATTAGGTGTCATTTAGATCATTGTGTTTATTTTAAGAGGTTGGATGGTGACAAAAAAACTATTTTATGTTTACATGTTGATGATATGCTTTTAGTTGGGTCTAACATGGATCATATTAAGGGGCTGAAATGAAAGTTGACACATGTTTCTATGAATAATTTGGGGGTATAAAAAAAAATCCTTGGTATGAAGGTTTTTAGAGATAGGAAGAACAAGAAATTGACTTTATCTCAGGCTCATTATATCATGAAGGTGTTGCAATATTTCTTTATGGAGAATGCTAAAGTTGTTAGCACACCTTTACATTGTCATTTGAAGTTCACTAAAGAGATGTGTCCCAAGACACAAAAAGAGGGTAACAAGATGTCTAAGGTACCTTATGCTTTAGTTGTATGAAGATTGATGTATTCTATGGTATGTACAAGGCCAGATATTGCACATACAATGGGATTTGTTAGCAAGTATATAAGTCATCAAGGAATTGAGCTTTGGAACATAGTTAAATGGATTCTCATATATCTGAGAAGAACATCCAATAAGTGTTTACACTTTAGGAGCTCTACTAATTATTTAAAAGGATATGTTTACTTAGATTTGGTAGGAAATATTGATATGAGGTAGAGTACTATAGGTTATGTATTTACTATTGGTGGGGCAGCTGTGAGTTAGGTTTCTAGGTTATAGAAGGTTAATACTTTATTGACTATAGAGGAAAAGTATGTTGCTACTATCAAGGTAGCCAAGGAGATGATATGGCTTTAGTTCTTCATGGATGAGTTGGGACATCTATAGAGGGATAACTATTTGTTCACAAATAGCCATTGTCATTCATCTTAAAAAGAATTCAATTATGCATTCAAAGACTAACCATATATACTTGTGGTACCATTTCATTTGATCAATTTTGGATTATGGATAGTCAAAATTGGAGAAGATACATACAAATGATAATCTAGTAGATATGTTTACCAAGGTACTAATGAGGGAGAAGCTAAACTCCTCTTCAGCTTTGGTTGGTCTTCTAGACTAAAGAGAATAAATTAATAGCTAAGTCTAGGGTGGTTTGATATTGCAATGGGAGGTTATTATTGTGGAGCCTAATTAGTCTCCAAGTGGGATATTATTGTGATGTGGAGGCTAATCAGACTTGGAGGTTTATTTAGCCTAATTTTTTCCCCATATTATTTCTATTAGGGTTTGTGGGTAGCATCCCCAAGATAGGTTCAAGGGGCAGCACCCCTATGGGGTCTTGGGGGAGTGCCCTAGATATGCTCCTTGTCATAGTATAGGGTTGGGTCATGAGGCAACACCCCCTACCCCTGAAGCCAAAAAATGATCTTATATTGTAAAAGGTTTTGGCCACTATTTTGCTACTAGAAGACTTATTCTAGCCTTAATTGTTTAAGCTATAAAAATCTTGTATAAAAGGCTTAGGGTTAGGGATTTCATAAGGTAATGGTGATATTGTAGCTTCTTGTGGTGGTATTGAGCTATAAGGGATTGTGGATTGTAATCACTAGATAATAATAATATTGGACTTGTTGGTGGACATAGCCCAGGGATTGGATGAATCACATTAAATCTTTGTGTCTTGTGTTCTCTTATGTATGATCTATTATTTTTTGATATTGGTTATATTTGCATGTAATTGTCATTTCCATGTGAGGTTAATCCTAACACCTTAGAAAGGGGTAAAAGGAAAGCTTATATTCATCTTCGCTTTTGGTCTCTTAATCATCTTGCTTAAAAACATGAACCTATCATTATAACATTTATGCCCTTTACAATCTAATTTCTCTATCACTTGTATTGAAAATAACATAATGAAAAATTCATCAATAAAATCAATGGGAAATCTTTTCTCTAAATCCTTCTTGGGAACTCTTCACTTTTGTCTTCGCTTTCAACATAAATTCAAAAAATATATACTCTTTGTTCATCCACAAGCTTGATTTCATCCTTTTTAATAGAAATATCATCATGAGATTCATCAATAGTTGTACCATCCTTTTGTTCTTCAACCACAACCATATTACCAATACTAGTATTTTCTTATATAGGTTCCATAATGAGTAAAGAAGTTTGTTCATCTTCTTTCACAATTTGGACATTATGTTCATGATTTATCTCTTCCTCTTGGTTTTCAATCATTTCTCCCAAGGCTTGAGTTTTCTCTTAAATATTCTTTCACTTTACTTTCAATTTCATTAATTCTTCCTTTACCTCCTTCATCTCTTCCCCTTTTCTCTTCCTTCTCTCCTCATTTTTCCTCTTCTTTTATCTTCTTCTTTCCTTTTATTTTCATAGTCCCTCTTCTCCTTTTGTAAATCCTTACTCTGTATATATTTTCTAAAAAATCCTAACCCTCCAAGTAAGATTATATCTTCTTGCCCCATCTTTTCTTGCCTCACCTAGGTTTTCCTTTGTGTTCTACTACCTAGTTTCTTGGCATCTAGGTTCTCTCTTCAAATTGCAAAACACAAACACCAACCCAACATAATTTCATTTTCCAAGACCTTTTGGGCTCTAATATCAATTTAATGCAAGGATTTAAGGACTTACAAATCACATAATCACAATTCCATTACTTATCATGGAAAAATTGCACTTTTTGTAAACTTATAACTGAATCAACAAACTAGGAAAGAATTTTCCACTTTCGGAAGAGATGATCATAACTTTCACAAATGAAGAGATAAAAATAATTAAATTTTATGAGAGACTATAAATATTAGTTAAACATATTTTTATAAGTTATAATTAAAAATGAAAATTGGAATCAAAGTTATTACTCTTCCCCCAAAACTACTCATATAAAAATCAGGTTCAAAATAGTCTACACTCAAATGCTTATAATTTCTTCAAATCATAAAGAAATTCGACCAAACAAAAAAAAAAGAAAGAAACTAAGTCAAATAAAATTTTTAAAATCTAAGTTATAGGTCTATATAATTTCATATAAATTTATACCAATAGAAACAAACAATAGGGTTTTTGGAAAATCACATAGAAAATTAACATAAAACTTGTAAAACAAAAAGTCCTTTCATTTTTATTGTTCTCAAAAAGATTCCCAACCATTTCAATTTGTAATTAATGACCATTAAACATGATATTTTAATGTATTTTCAATTTCTCTAACTATTGGATACCTCCTATGACTCTTGACCTTTCTCTTTACATCAACTTTACATATTGTCAATTTTTTGTGACAATATTTTATTGCATATTTGAATTTTTTTTGTATTTTCTAATATATGACCTTTTAACTTCATAAAACCCCTATTGAAATATCAAAATAGACTATATATGACATTTTACCCTTCCATGATTTTATTTACATATTTTTATTGTACTAGACAACTTTGACAATCTATTACAAATTGACTCGAATGCTTAACTTAGCCTTACATGTTGGCTCAAATATATTGACAAATATTAAAATGAAATTTTAGAACACACATTAATGAGATATGTACTCTTTATGTCCATTTTTTTAGGTTCTCCTACACTAGTGTGTTGTTGCCCTCCCCATCTCTAAATTAACCCACTCTTGAGCTCCTAGTAAAGGAATGAAAGATGGATTTGAATTGAAAAGGTCAAAGTTCACACCCAAGAACCTTTTTGATTCTCAATTTACCATATTGAGATCATGTTTTTCTTATGAGTGTGTGCAAGTTGTGAAAGAATAGTCTATCATTAACTACATTAGATGTTCCTCCTTTTGCCATTGGTTATTCTAGACTGTCTACATCATTTTCCTTGAATGGTTTCTTTCTTGTGATAGGTTGGTCCACATCATATGAATCCTCCCTGAAAATGTCAAAAGGGGGTTGAATGGATTACTTGAAATTCTTAAAAGTTTTTCTTCCCTATGTTGATATCTATTGGAAATATAGTTAGATAGATGTCTTGATGGTTGTCATTTATCACGACATATATTTAGCATTTCATTTATGCATTTGGAGTTAGAGTTTGACATCTATATGGACAATGAATCTATGCAAGTGGATAGTATGCACATAACCATAGGTACAAAATAAAATCCTTTTGCAGAATTTGTCCAATCCATTGTTTGCAATATCACTACATATACTAGTTGTGATGATTAAGAAAAGGGAAAAAAGAAAAGGAAAAGAAAAAGAAAGAAGAGACAAAAAATAAGGACAAAGAAGAGAAGAAGAAGAAGAAGAAGACATAAGAACAGGAAAAGATGAAGAAAGTAGAGGAGGAAAAGTAAAAGAAAGAGGAAGAGGAGAAAAGGAAGATAGAGGGAGAGAGAAGAAATTAGTCAAATGAAGATTTTGAACTAAAGCAAAAATGAAAGATTGTGATGCAGGAATCGACACTCTTGGCCAATTTGAAACATGTGGAGTCAGAAACAAGAAAATTAGTGTTCCAACATGAGGTTGACATACCTTATGTAGCTCCAAAAACTTTATCTATTATAGCATTAGTAGCCAATCCATCAATAATTGTAGTAGTGACATTAGATGATGAAGATCATTACAACTTGATGTGTACCTTAAGTAAGTTGTTTAGGAAGAAGAAATTAGTAAATTCTTTGGAGAAGAAATTAACTGAAGTCTTGAACAAAATTTAGAAGATAGTTACTACAATTGTAGCTATTCCAATTTTGTAGTCAAAGGCCATGGAGTTGGCAAAAAATTTTGATAAGGAATTCACAACTTTAGTAGAAGTAGCTTCACCACCAAGCTCAAGCAACACATGATGCAATACTATTTAACACAGTGTGCACTGATGTGCACAATGATCTAAAGGCACTTGATGGAAACATCAAGGGATTGAGAAAGCATATTGATCAAGGGAAAAGATTGTATGGATAATTTGTGTAGTCATACAAGTACCTTGTAGACTTTGAGAGTTAGATAGAAGGTAAGTTAAGTAAACTTGAAACACTGATTCTCAAATTACAACTCTAAGAATCTAGTATTGAAGACTATGGAGCAGAAGAAGAGAAGATACATGGTATGATTAGAGACTTGGAATCTAATAAAGAGAAATTAGAAATGAGATTCTCTAGTGTTAGAGAAATTTTATCATAAAAAATAAGCATTTTGTAGAGGTAACTTGACGAATGTCTTGTAGCTAAGGCTTCCTAAGATAAGTTTCCTTACACTTACTTGAGTGTAGTTGAAGTGGCATCCTATGCACTTTGCACACTAATCTCTATCTCATAGAAAATAAAGAAGAACTAGAAGAAAGAGATAGAAAGACTAAAGGTTATTTATGTAGATATTTTTTCTAGATTAACAGGTTGACCAGCATCAAAACACCCAAATTTTTGTATACAAATTTTGGTACCTCTAGCATTGATGTCAAAGGGAGAGAGTAATATGTAAGGAAAATTGTATGTTTGTAAGTACTAAGAAGTAGTATGTACACAAAGGGGGAGTAATATTGTATATGAAAGCTATTGTAAGGGGGAGTCTACTTATGTATCAATGTAAAGGAGTGATAACAGATGTAATGATCCATCAAAACATAAATAAAATTGTTACCTTTTGAAGGCAATTTTGTAATTACTTTTATTTTGTTTTTTTTATGTATGACATTATTTTGGGACTTAGCCAATTTTTTCAAATGTTTCCATCAATGACAAAGGGGGAGATTATTGGCAATATGGTCAACTAGATTTCTTGATGGTTGTCATTTAAGAAAACATATATTCAACATTTCATTTATGCATTTAGAGTTAGAAAATCGTCTAAGTGTTAGATAATTTACAACAACACAGAAAATAGATGTTAAGTGTATGTACACAACTCATTAGAGTTAGCTCATGTGAAATTGAGGGAAGCTTCATGATAGTATCATGATGATGTGTGCCAGTGTGCATACGTATATAGATAGTATGACATGAGTTATGATTAAAATACTAGTGTGGGTATTTAGCAGTGTTGAATAAAGCATAATAGAGAATTAGATTGTATGGCCTTAGGTATTATTTTGGTTACAAAATAATTACTAAGTTATGATGAGCCAACTATGTCGATATTATTTTATATTATTTAAAGTGTGTGAACACATGAAGGCCAACTAAGAAGAGTTTTTTAATAATGCAAGGCATAAGCAAAGATCTTATCTTGCATAGATAAGTGTGTTATCTATGATAGATGAATAAGTGTTATGTGATGCAAACTATGGTACAAAGAGCTTGAAATATTTGCAAGCCATATGTGATACAAATTCTAATGTATGATTAGAACAAGTGCAATGTAAAACACATAGAAAATATTGTATGTATATCTATCTTGTGAAGAACTAAATTGCATAATTGCATGTTAGGGTAGTAGGCTCTTCTTGCATACATTGTATAATTTTCTCTACCAACTCCTAACATGGTTAAGGCTTATAACAAGGCCTAGCCTATTTTTTATTTTGGTTACAAAACAATTACTAAGTTATGATGAGCCAACTATGTAGATATTATTTATATTATTTAAAGTGTGCAAAGACATGAAGGTCAACTAAGAAGAATTTTTTAATTATGCAAGGTGTAAGAAAAGATCTTATCTTGTGTACATAAGTGTGTTATTTATGATAGATGAACAAGTGTTATGTGATGCAAACTATGGTATAGAGAGCTTGAATGATTTATGATTCATATGTGATACGTATTATAATGTATGATCAGAACAAGTGCAATGAAAAACACATAGAAAGTATTATATGTATATCTATCCTGTGAAGAACTAAATTGCATAATTACATGTTAGGCTAGTAGCTTCTGCTTGCATATATTGTATAATTTTTTCTACCAACTCCTAACATGGTTAAGGCTTATAACAAGGTCTAGCCTCTTAATAGGGATTCGAGACACTATATGTAGTTCATAGACTCCTAACATTAGTGAATCATCTAGTGGGAGTAATCTCCATTGGGGTTTTCCCTTGGCTCAGGTTTTCCTAGTTAAAAAACAATGGTGTTATGAATTATCTATGTGCATGGTTATATTTACTTTTGATCATTGTTGATTTAATTTCATATAAAATTTATAAATTAATTAACAATATTTAGTTGTGGGTGAGAGTTTATAGAATACTAATTCAAACCCCCCCCCCCCCCCCCCCCCCCCCCCCCAACTCTTAGTATTAGCTATTTCTACCAACACCATGGGTTGAGGTAGAATGGTTTCCTAGGCTTCACTACAACTTTTCATTGGAAAGTTTTGCTAAAATATTCTAACAATGTCTTTGTAAACTTGCAACTACCATTTCTAAGTTTCTTAGTGAAAATGCAAGTTGGATGCATAGATTATCGAGTCTACTTAAGACGTTAATGGATGTTGGGCTATCTTAAAATATAATATGAAATTTTTTCGAGCTGAATCTTTATAATAAATATTAAAAAAAAATTAGTTTTAGGGTTGGCTGGCCTGTAGAATTAGGCTAAAGAGTAAAACCTTCTTCGGTGGTGGAAATTACCTATATAATGATGATTGTTAGGATTGTTTAGGGAAGTTCTAGATGGTTGTTTCTTTCTCTATCATATAGAATATTGAAAGGAAAATACCCATGTGGCTTTGCATATTATATTATGAAGTTTTTAATTCCATGCTTTGGTAGATAATAACAAGCTCATTTCATGTACTTGCATATTTTTATTATTTCTTCATTTCTATTATGTCTTTTTGGTATTAAGAGAGCACCCTTCATCAATTCCATTTGTTGATGCTTGTAAATAAGGAAACCAATATTTGAACAACTAAGGATGAACTAGATTAGCTCATTTCAAATGAAAATTGAGTTTATTCTGCTAAACTTTATTTTTATGAATAGTCATTTTTTATTAATAAATAATATACTTAGTTACAACTCAAAAAAAAGGGTTCGGGGATCAAAGATCACCCTGCAAAAGTTCACATGGCCATAGTTGGAATCAATAATTATTCATAAAAAACCTATAGGAAATAACCCTCAGGTTTCCAATGTAGTACTAGCTAAGGGGGGTGGTTTATCCCAATCATTAAATCTCTAGTCATCCTTAGGATTGGCAAGAAGAATGGGAATAGTCCAGCTATTAGCAACATCTTTGAGGGCCTAGTCTTTAGCTTTGGTATTAGTCCATGAAGGTGAAATAGCTAGCTCTAGGCGAAAGGGCCATTTACCTAAAACAACACACTGAGCACCAAGAGGGGAGTCACTGGGCCTGGGGACCAACCTATGCCACCATGGGGTAGGGAAGTCAAGCGACGATGCCAACCACCATCACCCATCACTACCACAAGGAGATTAGTGGCTAGAATCTTGCAAGCATGGTGTGTGTAAGTGGTGGCCATAAGAGCTACACCCTTAGTAGAAGCCCTTGGGTAGAGTAGTATTAGTCAAAGCATCAAGAGGCACTCTGGCAACCATATAGGGAGCATTACCCCAATGATTGAGAAGATCCTTAAGGTGGGCCACCTCTAGAGCCACCTTATTGGCTTGTACTAGAATTTGCATCATTACATTGTTACAAATGCATGTTTTAGTGTACATAGCAACATTTGTGCCAAGAAAATTATGAGTGAAAAGAACAATATTTCTATCTTTCTACAGAGTAAATAAAATCTCCATCTTGAAAGTATGCTAGATTTGGGTAAATTTTCTAGGGAACCTAGTATAGTCACCCAAAATTACCATATGCCAAACAAAAGGTTCAAGCCAAAACAACTTAAAGAAATCATGAATCTAGTGCCAATTTTTTTGAGCACATCTATATAACTAAAAATTATGCAAAAATGTCTCTGGCTGCCACCAAAGATTTGGAACCCCAATATGCTTGAGCCAAGGCCCAAGGCGAAGACCTTGAAAAACTAGGCACCAAAAAAAGTGAGCAATCTTGGGATCCATAATGGCACTCCAAATAGTATTGAAACACTTTCTCCACTAAAAAAGGGAAGGCTATAAATACTAGTGCTAGTTGAGGGTATCCACCATCGACAAGTGGGGATAAAACCATCAATACCCCAAACATGGCTTCTAGATAGTAAAGGGAGTGGTAGGATACCACTTCTAGTCTATCCACCAAGGTCAAACAGACTAAATACCCACCTTGTGAAGTAAGTAATTTAGAATTGTAGAAAGCAATAGATCAAAAGTCTGTCAATCTGAATGGGCAAGACAGAATTGGACTTGCATATCTTCCAAGGATGTAAGACTCATAGAGACCTTTGAAAAGAGGTCCTTAGGTGTCTTGATGCCATGTTTGAAAAAACAAATCACTAGTACCTTGAGTCTTGGCCAGAGGGGTACCCTGAATGGCAAACAACAAAGACCACCAAATGTTGTATTGATTCAAAGATAACCCATTATGGAACCCATCACTAGACTAGAAAATCTAATGCTTGACAATTCCAAAGCTTTCTAAGTGCTCCTAATAACAAAAGATCCCTTTATGTGCATAGGTTCCCACATGATAAGAAGGGTTTGAAAGCCAATCCCTTTCCATGTAGGTCTATTAACCAAAAACCTACAAGAAATTCAATATCAAATCAAAACTTTCCAAGATTCATCTCCAATAATAGCATGTATAATTCATTTGGCACAAAGGGTAAGGCATTTCTTCTATGTGGAAAGAAGACCAAGGCATCTACACTCTTTGGGGAGACAAAAAAAATCCCAAACCACTCTGTGAAAGCCATGATGGTCAAAACTAGAAGCCCAAATAAAGTCATGGAGCAATCACTATAATTTCAAATAAGAGGCTTTGGAAGGAGCTAAACAAGAAGAATAATAAACATGTGTAGTTGCCAAATTTCCTCACAAGAGAAAGGGCTTTCATAAGCCAATAGTCAAGTTTTGTTTCAATTTTGATAAGCACCACATTCCACAAATCAACTGGTCAAGCTTGAAAGGAAAATAGAATGCCTAAAAAGTGAAAGATCTCCCTATCCATGACCCACTTCCATTCATGCTGGTCAAGCCAAGTTGGAGCTGGAAGAAAAAATTATCGATAATAAAGTGTTTTGTGTCATTGAATAGTAGAGCTAGATGCTTCACAAGAGGTGTCCAACCATTGTAAGACATTAGAAATATTTTCCTCATCCTCTAAAAGAGTGAGAAAGGATTCATTAACAAAGTGTCCATTGACTAACTGAGAGGAGGAATCTTGTAAGGAAATGCCATGAACAAAACTAGAAGAAATAGAGTGGTGTAGCAAGTATCCAAATCCCTTAGCAGTGAGAACATATAGAGCTAGAGCTAGAGGGAAACCTTATTGGGTGGAGTGAAAGAGCCCAAAGGCTTTAGATTGAGAGCTATTGATAGTAATAATAGTATGAGCATCTCCAAAAATCATCTCCATAGACTAAAGAAAATTGGGACCAAAACCAAGAGCATCAAGCATAGCCAAGATGAAAGGTCATTCAATCTGGTCATAAGCTTTAGAAAAATCAATTTAAAAAAATACAGATGGCTAACTAGATTTATGAGCAATATACTTGGATGTAATAAAGCTAGTTTTCACTGGCCACACAATTAAAGGTAGGAGATGGCAGATTTTAAGAGAAATTGCATTAGCAAATAATCTTATAGGACACATTAAGTAAATTAATGGTCCATCAATTACATATATCCTTAGGATATCTAGCTTTAGGTATGAATTTGATGTTTCCTTTGTTGATAATAGCTCCTAGACTCTTATAATAATAGGCATCAAGATAAACTTTGTGTAGGCCAGGACCAATAAACTCCTAAAGGTGTTTGTAAAATTCATAGGGAAACCCATCACACCTATGGGATCTACCATTAGCCATGAAAAATACAACCTCCTTGAGGTCTTAGATGGTGAGAAGTTTCTCATAGAAAGAATGGTTCTCAACTACTAGGTGCCTTGGAGTAACAATAATAAACTTTTTAAGGGCTTCCTCGTAAGCAACCAAGTTTTCATGTGAAGAAAACACATTTTTGTAGTGGTGAACAAAAGCTTTCAAGATGTTAGAGAGACTAGAGAGAATAGAATTTATTTGTTTGATCTTTTTAATCACAAAATTGGAATGACAGGCTCTAAGAGCTTATGGCACTCAAAATTGAATTCATGTTTTGAGTAACTTTCAAAATTTTGAGTCACTTTGAGCCCTATAAACACATTTTCTTACTTGTGTACCTAGCTATCATTTTAAGGCCTAAGAGGTATTTTATGTTTCTAAAAACTTGCACTTAGCATGTTTAAGAGTCCTATAATGATAAAGTAACATTCTATGTCATTCTGTGAAGTTTTATTTTCAACAATGTTCAGTTCTACATTTTTGCCCAAGTGTCAAATAGTGTACAATAGCCCAGTTTTCTTTTAAATATCTTATACTAGGTAATGTTTCATGACTCACCATTTTTGGATTTTTTAGCATGCAAATCACTGAACCAATATTTCAATTTTTGAGTTGTTTCAATATTTTTAAACTAGGTTTTGAGTCTCTCAAAGTTGGTCACTTATCTCTGTCATGCTAATGCAAATTGCCCAAAAATATGGGAGGCCTTGTTTGATCGATTATAACTTTTACCTAGTTGACCATATTGATAAATTTCCTTTTGCATTGTATTCTAGAGGTCACACGCTTGTCATACTCTAGATTTGAGCTTATGAAAAATCTATTTGATTAGTTTTCAAATGCGATTCCAAATGCAATTTATAACTTTTATTGGTGTCATAAAATACAATTTATTCGATACCCTTATTTGTGATCTTATAGAATTAAATCCCTAATTTGCTAGATCAAATGGTTTGTTGTACTACATTCTACTCTAAAAATAGTTTGGTGTGGTAGCTTGTAAACCTTGATGAATCCATCTACACACTTTTTGAGGTCTATTCCATTTGCAAAAAACACTTTTCTACTAATGTTTCTAGTCCTATAATTCTAAGTAGCTTTCTTTGATCACTTACCAAATGCATCCCATTATTCTTCATGATCCCAATTCATAGAATTGCATTCTCCTCATGGTAGTGAATTATTCCCCTAGTTTTTAGACCCTCAAGTATATTGTTTCCCTATTTTTGAAGCTCAAATCAAATGCACTTTCTAGTTTTCTAACAAGTTTATCTACAAGCAATTTCAACTAGGAAAATTTGAACGTCAATATCTTTTGAATAAATGGTCATTATACAATGAGATCTAATAGGATGCATAATTGTGAAATGAAGTATTAGCATATCAGCTATCAGAGTGCTTTTATCTATTTATGTCAATTTTTAAAGCTAGGTAAGAGGTCCTATTATCAAAAAATTATAGTTTAAGGAAATAGGGTAAACAAGTTTTAAAATGATGATTTGGTGCTTGATTTTGATTTTAGTCAGTTTGAGAAGATCGTAATGGATCAATTCCAAGAATTAGTTGTTCAAAATTTTTTAAAAAATTAGCTAGACCCACTTTGGGGCTTGACTAATTTTGTTAGACTGATAAAAATGTGTGCAAGTCAAAACTTTTGAGGGGGAAATGGTAATGATTGTAATTTTTACAATGCTTCACCATATGCATTATCATCATCATTTGAATTCAATAAATGTATGGGATTAGATACTATATAAATGATGAAGGATTCTAATGAGTGTAAGGGGCCATTTGTTTGAATGTACAATGTTCTAATGAATAAAAAGGTAGATATGATTAGATTCTACTCTGACTTAAAGTTAGAAGTCAGAGAATGTCAAATGATCTTTCATTGTGGAGATACACAATGATTTCAAAATAAAGATAAACAATGAAGAGTTCTATGGGCAACCATATCCCATGATTAAGGGAATGGGATGAAAAAAACAAGCTAGCTCATGAGCTCCACATAGATTGAAGGTAGGAGTAGATTTCCATGTGGTCACCCCACATTATTATTGATTGTGGCAAATACAACTTTCATGAAATTGGTTGTAGTCAGCCTACAACTTGAGGGCATTACTTTCTTGGTATCAATTGCTTAATATATCATATTCTAAAAAGGGTAGCTTTAAGGGCCTAGTTGGATATATGATACATGCCTTTTAGATTTGTAACATAAATAAAAGATTCACTTCTACACCTAATCAGTGAGGACACTCAAGGCTCCAAGGCATTACCAAGCAACAATACCAATGTTGGCAGCTTGAAAATAGAGCAAACAAAGAGGTATCCCATTGTGGCAAGGAAAAAAAGCAATAGAAAAAGCATCCATGTCCAAAAGTCATCTCACAGCTAGAAGAAAACCACTAGAGCAAAGCTCAACGCTAAACATGTAGGATCAAAGAGTAACTTTGAAAGGCCAAAGGGTTAAAAAAATCATAGTAATCTAGAACAGAGAGATGAACCATCCACATCTCAAGATGACTAGCATGAATGGCTTCACATGGTGGAAGATTCCTTTGAAAGGAGGCAGGCAACCCGTAGCTAGCAGAGCTCCACAAAAGATGATGTAGGGGCATCCATGCTAGAAAAGATTGTGATAGGGGCATGTAATAGAGAATTCATGTTGTACAAACAATAATCCCATGATAAGGAGGAACCAAAATCTATGGTAGAAGCCTTTGAAGAGGCATACCAAAGTGCATGAGGATCATTACTAGTTGTAGCGGTTTTTGTGGGAGGTGTAGCTAATAATTTTGTCCCACATTTCTTATGGGGTGGCCTTTTATGTTTTTAAAATGCCATACCACACTATAGTAAAGTGTCTTAAAGGACACCCACTTTTTGAAGCTGAGCTAGTACACATGGAGGGGCCCATTATGTGTGGCTAGTTGGCATAAAAGTCAAAAAAATTTGAAAATAGATGGAGGTCAAAGAACATGCCACTTGGCATCATTCAATTCCATTTTTTGAGATCAGGGAGGTAAGATTAAAGACCTGTGATATTACGTCAAGAAAGAAGGAGTCATCAAATTGGAAATGGAAAAGTAAAGAGCTTTGATGGCATGACATAGTGTATGATTGGAGAAGCTCAATGTGGAGATGTGAGATGTCACAACCATTGTAAGATTGGGTGAGTCAATTTGAAATGGTGTGAAGTTATGACTTTGTCATAGGAAGGTAAAAGTAGAAAGCTATGTCAACTTTCAAGCTAATGTATCAGAATGACTAAATTTGAGTATTTCTATCTAAAAAATAATTTTTTTCAAACATATGATCTAGATAAATTCATTCTAACTAAGTTGTATATGGTCTCACACTTTTCTAATTGGAAATGTCTATTAAATACATGTTTTATACTAGTTTGTATCCATTTACTAAAGAACTAAAATTATTTCAAAAAATTGGTGTTTCAATAACTTTTACTATTTTTTATGATTTTTTTTAATAACATATAAATATCATTGTATAGAGCTTAGAGTCAAGAATATTGTTATTTATAATTTATAGTTTTTTAATTAGATATAGTATATTATAAGTAACAAATTCTACAAGTATGTACTATAACACTCGAAAAGATGTCAGTTTTGAGAAAGAAAAAAAATATTAAATCATATCAATTTTTTTTTTTAAATATACATCTTTTTAGAGGAGAGAATCCTCTTATAGAATGTATAATTTTTCTCCTTGTTAGAATAGATTTGGTTTGAAAATGTGGTGGGAGATAAAAATATGAATTTTAGGGGAGTTGAAATTTGAATTTTTATAAAAGAGAAAATATAGGTCTAAAGCTGATTTTTATTTTTGATTGTTCTAGCTATATATGTTATCTATAACATAGTTTGAAATCAAAGGAAAATAAGTTAAATTTCATATAGTTTGTGGCGGGAACTAGACCCCCCAATTTTTAACATTTTTCAATAGTTAAAAAGTTGTCTATAAACATTAGGAATATTTATCAATTCTTATTCTAAATAATTGTGAAATTTTATAATCCTAAACTTTATCAATTTCTACACATTTTGTTAGTTTACTTTATTTTCAATTTTGAAATAATAATACCAATTTTATGTCATTGAAGGTGAACAATATACTTTTAATAGCCTTTTCCTTTACAAAAGGGTGGCATAGGTTTGTGATTTTACCTAGGATCATAGGAGAAAAAATTACAAGGTAAGATGCTATGGGATTTCAAAAAATTGAAGTGTTTTAAATGCATAATGTGAAGCGAGGCCTATCTGTAATTTTGACAGATGAAAAATTGACAAGTGGCAGAAGGGAAAGGAAATATAAAATAATAATAAAGTCCAAAGACTTTTCAAATGCAAGAATTTTCAAAGAATGAAAAAATTTAATAAATTTATGGTTTCATATAGTTTATACTATATGATCTTTTAAAATTTTCATTTTTTATAACTATTCATAGCCCAAGGGCTAGAATTTTTAATTGATCTCAAGGGCATAATTTTTGTCTAAAATATGCACTATAATATGCCATTGGAACTAAGAAGAGATGAATTTTCCATTTATATAGTAGGTTTTTGCATAGGTATTCACTGGAACCAATTATAGGAGATTTTGTGATCTCAGGGCATCCTCAATGAAAAATGAAAATTTATTGTTATAGATGAAATTGAAATTAAATATCGCTAGATTTTTATTGTTTTTTACTTCATTGATAGCTTTAAGGATGATTTGATTATTTTAAAGGTAGCTGGTTACAAATGAAATTTGTTGATAGTACAATTGAATTTTATGGCAAAAGCAGAAGTGACAAGCCAAAATCATATTTGAAACTCCACCACAAATTTGATGTGTATCCGATATTTTCTTCAAGATGATAGTTTGCTAATTTTTTAAGGGGATATATCAGATATTTTATGACATCATTTATGATTTTAATTGCAGGTAGATGAAGAAGTTTAGTTTCAACAACATCAGAATGAAGACATTTTCAGTGGGACAAATGATAATTTTAGATTCTAGATCCTAAAATATCTTGTCTTCTATGTATCTTTCTTCTCTTCTCATTGTAGGGGGTTCCAAAGTCGAAAAATCTCCTAACTATTGTAATACCATTCACAGTATTTCTTTTGTTATGAACAACAATAGTGTGTTTCCTTTGAAGCATTTTGTACTACAAAATCATTCCTTGATATTGTTTTTCTATGTTTTGATATACAGATGATGTGTTAGTTTCAATGAAATTAATGCAAGAGCTTCATTTTTCTTAGTTTTATTCTGATTCTTGTCTCCTTCCTCTGTTGTCTACAATGTTTTGTGTTTAAGAACCAAGAGCTTAAACTCATTTGTAATCCTTTAAGGTTGTATGTCTGGATAAGTTTGATGTTGGAATGAAGAGTCAAGTAAATACTTATTTACCTTGACAAGGTTGCAGGTTTCACCAGGAGGATATTATAGTAAATATGAGAGTTTTATGAAGATTGATGTCTATTTGCAATATAGATAGATAGATCAAATGTCTAGATATATGAGTATACTTCAGGAGTTCATATGTATGTTAAGGTTTAGTTGATACCCAATGGATAATGGACTGGTTAGCTTAGAGGTTACATATTTTTCTATTCCATACCTAGGCTATGCTGATGATTGAATTATTAATTGAATATATATTTTTTTTATGTAAACAAGTTGAAATATTTTTCCTTCACTTGGTTTATAAGGTTCACGTGCTTTGTTATTACCTTTTTCTTGTCTATGAATTCTTGCATAAATATAGAAGATTAAAGGGTTTTATCTACTATCTAGATTTAGTTGTATGCCTTTACAGTGGTACCATATAAATAATCTAAGGTCTACCTACCTAGGTCTTGTAGAGCTTGAAGAAGAAGGAGAGTTAAATAGCCTTAAAGTTGGCCCTAGTGTCTAAATAGGTGTATTGAAGATGGGAGTTAGATGCCCCTAGGTGTAAATGTTCTTCCATGAGGTTATTCAAAATTTGTTAATTTAGAAGCCAATAAGAGCCTCGAAGAATTATTTAGAAGCCTTATTGCTGACCTCAAACCAAAGGAGGCAAGCTTTGATTTGGGCCTCTCAAGAAGCATAATTATCTACAACCTTTCATCATGACAAAGCTTGGCAAGATGCATTTGTAAATCAACATCAAAAGGGTTAAGGGTGAGAGCTTCAAAAGCTTTTTTGAGAGTTGTGGTAGTGGATTCATAAGACCATCATTTGAAAACCACCAACTACTACCCATAGATGCACATAAATCTAACTATTCTAGTAATAAAATCATTCCATCATTGAATCCAACCTATCTAAGAATGCAGATGTGGCTCCATATTTTGAACACTTAGGATATGAGAAAATGTGGAAGCATGCATCAACACTGATGTATTGAGGAAAAAATGAGTCCTAACGATATGCTAGACAATTGTATACCAAGAATAGAAAAATAGGTGGGATAGTGGTATGATATTGTCACATTTGGAAAAGGAATGATAGGTAAATCTCAATCCTTAAAAAAAGGAGAAAAAATATTATGTAGTAATCATAGCATGATTGAGATGTTTAAAATTTAGTTAGAGCTAGCTCAAAAAATAGACCAAGTGTGCCAGACCCGACTATGTTGGCAAAGGTTAGTATTGGGGTCATAAAGGCCCAATTTATTATGCATGTAGTACCGGGCTTCCCTTTCCCTAACTATCTAGGAAAAGGACAAAATGTCATCTTTGTCAGAGGCCAACTCAACCATATTGAACTCACCATACATAAACCAAGTAATTGGAGACAAATTGTTAGCCATCCAACCCCATAATTGAGATCTTTACATAGCATCATTGGAAGCATAAATATTAACTACTCGAAAGGAATGATTGTTGATAGAAAGAAAAAGTCATATTATTTTGTGCATGAAGTCAGAACCACACAAAATAATAGTAGAATGAAGACAAGGTGACAGAAGAGTAACTACACCACCTCTACTAGTTTTATGTTGAGAGAAAAACATAATTTGATCTGGCCAAATGACATGACATGTAGGGAAAAGCATGAAACCCAAAATTTTAACCTCTTGTATCCAAAGAAAATCTAAATTACTAAGACTATGACAGGTTTGTAAGACCTTGCACATTCCATGATAAACAAAATCATGAAAATTCCTCCATATCTTCCTCATCCTCGAAAGAGGAGTAACTGTTTTGTAAGAAGGTTGAAGCTTTCTTAATGCTAGAAAGAAATTCCTCTAGATTGATAGCTTGTTGTTTCTCCTCTAGTTTCTCAGCATGTCTAGGAGGACTACGAGAATGTCACACATTCTAAGTCATAATGGAGCAAGTAGCAAAAGGAGTTTTAATCACAATAGAAGTTTTAGCCCTTTTGGCTCCTTTGATCCCCTATGAACTACTAGGGTTTGAAACTTGAGAAACACCAGGGTTTGGTTTTGGAAAAACTATCATCGACTGTACAATGGTTGGGGTTTGCGCTTATGTTGAAATAGGAGGAACTAAAATGATAGCCACATATGACTGTTTATGAGTTGAGGGAGTCTTGCTATTGCATCCAACAATAGTCCATTCTTCTTTTTGTTTCCCTTTAGCTGGTTTGATAGGAGTCTTCTTAGGTGATGGTTTAACCCTAAGCATGGCCAAAGTGCAATCCCTAATTTTGTGTTTTGCTGACTGACACCTATAATAGGTGATGGGCAGGTTCAATTAGAGCACCTTCTAAGAGAATGTTTCAAAATCAATCTATATATCCACATAATACTTGAGATCCTTGGAAAGATCAATGTAGTGCCTACCCTAGTTTGCATTTTTCTATTGTTGCCAAACTCTTTCTCGGTGATTTTTTTATTAATTAAGCCTAATTATAAGATTTAACTAATGGTTTAATTTAATGAAAAATTAATATGATCTTTAAATATTTATTTTATCTAATTAATTGGAAAATTAATTAAATAAAAGAATTAAATTTGATGATAAAAGTTATAAGTTTAGATTTGGAATGTGATAATATTTATTTAATTTAATACTAATATATTTAGAGTACATTTTTAAATAAATGCTAAATAATATTAATATTATTATTTAAGTTAACAAATATTTTATCAATAAAGTTTCAAAAGAAATTAATTTATTAATAATTTTATGATAAGTGCGTGAGATTTTAAAATTAATAAATTAAATTGAAAAGAGTAAAGTGAATATTAAATTAATTAACATGTATTATTTTAATATTTATTCACATAGGAGTATGCCAACTCTCGTGAGTTGTCATGTTGACAACACAGGATTTTGCACTCTAAGTATGTACATGTTGTCCACACTTAGGAGTTGGCACATTATTTGAGCACATGGTGTCTAAAATATTCTAGACACCTCATCATGTTTATCTTCTTATCATGGAAGTTATGTGTTTGGTTGTCATGCTTATCTCCTAGTTCTTTCTAGACACATTCTAAATGCATCTTAGAGGCCTTTATAAAAAGGCTCTCCTAAAATGTATGGACATCCTCATATGCTTATACAAGCTTGTATGCTTCGACATGCTTATATGTTTTTGCATACTTCTATATGCTTCTTCATGTTTATAGTCACTTGGGGATTCAATTTTTGGAGGAATTGCAAATGTTAGAGAAGGAAGGAATTTCTGGATAAGAGTAGGATCTAAGAGGAGGAGAATTCTCTATGGATTTTTGAGGCATAGCGAATTAACATCAGTTTCTAGGTAGGCACTTACAATTATTTTGCATATTCTGTTATGCTCTCTCTCATCCTATCTTAATCATGTTTGCTAAATGACTATTAGAATATATTTAGACCGTATGCTCAGTTTATAATTGATCTACATTATGTTCACAAGAGTGATTCATACATGTTAAAATATGACATATTGACTACACAAAATAAAATTGTATCAAGATGGTACTTAGAAGTCTGTAGGTGGTTGTTTTATATGCAAGTTACTTACTATTGTCTAGACTTTCTAAAAATATTGAAATTTAGGGTGTTCCTTCTTAGCATTGTGCTGTCATATGTGATGTCATTAAAAAAATGTTCTCCTTCTTGACATTGGGCATGTTGGAGAACATAGAGGTCAAACAATTAAATCAGGCACACTATCAACACCAAAAATTGATACTAATATTTTGTCATAATGTTTCTAGTCTCAATTGTGTTCTCTTCAAATTCTGGAAACTGGAAGTATTAATGATCAATAATATCTGAAATTGACAAACTGAATAATAGAGAATTGAAAATAAGATGGCTACATATTAAGCCATGGATATATTTTATGCATTGATTTCTTTTAATGAAGTTTTATATCTAGGGAAGATCAAATTGATAAGAAGGTGATCTGTAATCAAGCATGTGTGAGTGAAAGTTTGTCTTAGAATTAACCAGTCCCAATGTGGGGGATGTATCTTCCAACTCCACCATTGGATTGTATTAAGATTTGGGTATGTTTGAGAGAAGCTAATTACACTCATACTCACCAGAGCGATCGAGAAGTTTGTATCTTATTCAAAAGTTACACTTATTTTGGTACGGGTCTATCTAGATACAACAAGGAGGCATATCTTTGGTGATTGGGTTAGTGAGCACTTAGTAGAAGAAGGCTATATTCCATTATAATATGGTCACAACATGTGGCTAGAGGAAAGCTATATTCCATTTAAATATGGTCACCAGTAGATGTGCTTGTGGCATTTGGGAATGATTTTCATGATGACAAATCAAGATGCAATCATCACTTGAGACATGAATCAACTTGTAGACTATTGTTTTCCTATCCATCACCACAAATAAGCAATGAGCATATATATATATATATATATATATATATATATGTATATATATATAGACTATAATTGATCTTGAGAGTTTAGAGAAGTATGATAGAAGCCAAAATTGATTGTTGGGCATTATATGTCTATGAACACTATTCTTCAAACTTACTTCTACATTCCTTCCTACAGAACACCTACAATCACACTAATTAGCTTTAGTTAGTCCTAATCAAGAATGATTATTCATAGTGGCTACTAAATAACAATACAAGTTAATTATCCTACTATCTATCTTAGTCAAACTTATTATTTGAAAGCATGTTTTATTGATATACAGGAATAATTGATGGAGAGCAGCACAATTTATGTGTCAAATCATAATACTTATAATTAACCTTGTGAATTTGTTTTAACCAAAAGTGGCAACATTTTTCCATTGTGTATGTTCTAGATAAGATTGCTAAACTCACCTTCTTGGCATTACTATTGTATGGATGTAACTGCCATGTACAGATTTTCCTCCATTCTAGATTCTTTTGATAGCTCGCCTTGCTGATACAAAGGTAGATGAAGGATGTAAAGATTGTTTAGATTTATAGTCAAACAAGTTAATGAGAGCCTTATATTCTTTTTAATACTTGTATTCAAATAGTAGACTACTATAAACATTATAGTTTGTTTGGTGGAATATACTTGATAAGGGTAATGCTCATCTTTATATAATATCTTTTAGGTTGGTTAAAATTGGGACATATGCTTTTCAATCATCGATTCTTAGTCAAATATTTGTTCTTCTATATCCAATAGAAATAGTGATGTCCTGAGTGATAGATTATTCAAGTTTAAATTTTACTTAAAGTTTATATATAGAATTTAAATTTCTAAAAGTTGGTTGTAATCAAAGGGTTACATTTTAATTAGTCAAAGAAGATATTTTCAAGGATTAAATTGTTGGTAGTTGTTAGAATAGATTTTAGAATTAGTTTACCTATTATTGTAAATGAACTTTTGAATTCATAATTATTTAATAAGTTTCCTTAATAAGAATTTTATAATTCTTTATTATTATTTCAATAATAATTATTAATGAAGTTTTGTTATTGGTGTAGGTAGTAATACATCTAATATAGTCAATTTTTAATTGATAAAATTAAAAGGTAATTTTATTAATTATTTGTGACTAATAATTGTTGAGGTAGTAAGATAAGTATTTGAATTTTGATAAACATTAATTAATTTAATTAAATCAATGGCGCATATAGTTAAATGAATATTGTAGAATTGTTCTAATATTATTTGGGATTGGAATTATCTAATGAGTTGAATATATAATACTTTCCTCTTGATTATTTTTGAGAATTGATTTAAATTAAGATGGGTATTCGGGTTTCTATTCAAATATGATGATTAAAGTAGTTGATTTTTAATTTATAAAATTATTGTTGATTATTGATTGATTGATAATCATTCAATTAATAATATAGTGATGTAATTATTAATTGATTTAATTAATTTCAAAATTAATTAAATTTAATTGATAATTAAGTGATACAATGGAGTTTAAATTGATACGATTGTTTCAAATTTAGTTATTATGAGATCGTTTGGTACTCCATATTTCATGTACACATGATGATTATTTAGTATTCTCAGATATTGATGATGATTATTTAGATGGTTTAATATCATATGTGTTTTCTTATGGATACTTACCCCATATTGCATGTGTATGGTGTGCGTATCTACATTTTTTGAGTTTTGGGGTTGACTAGATTGTTGACCAGTTATAGGACGTCTACCAAAGGCTTGGGAGTTATGCAAATGTAATGGCATGTTGATGTTATTTGATCTCAATCTTTCTAAACCCAACCATGGTAATGTGATGGTATGCTCTATGAGATGTTTATATTTACTTATTGTTATTGTTTTCCAGTATTCTTGTGTGAAGTTGAGGTGTATGTATTTGAGATACTTAACCATTTTTGAGTCATTGATCAATCATACTTGGATTAATTTCCAGTTGCCATGATGGGACTAAAGTGTTGATTTATTCTTGATGTTGTCATGTTGTGACATGTTTTGACTTGATCATTTTGGAGTCTTCAATCAATATTATTTGCTTTGAGATGCCTTTTTGGTTGCTTGTTGAGAACCAATGGATATTGTGATTTATTTTGAGATTCCTTATAGTTGCTTGTTGAGAATCAATGGATGTTGTGATTTATCATTGATATGGATATTGAGATTTATTTTGGAATACTATGTAGTTGCTCGATGAGGACCGATGGATATTGTGATTATCATTGATGCCTTTAGTTGTTAATAGAGAACTGTTGTGGTCATGATTATCAATGGATGCTTTTTAGTTGCTCATGGAGATTTGATGATCTTATTGTGGATTATCTTTTGGCATTTTTATAGTCACTTGTATAGGACTGAAGTGATTTTGTGATTTATGATTCCATGAGCCTAGGGTAGGTTATCTACTTGTAGTGTCTTGAAGTGGCTTGCAATGGGGGTCAGGGCCCTAAGTGGCTGCCAGGGTAAGTCATTGCAAGTTATTTAATAAGTGAAAACATTTACACTAAATGGGAATTAAAATGAACCTAATAAAATAATTTAATATTCTCGCCCATGCCTCAAGTGCTAATACAGACTAGGATGAGAGTAGAAAGAACACTTGGTTGCGACCTTGCATTTCATATTATGCCTCGTCAATATGAGAGGATACTTGTGGCTGCATAGGGATCACTAGGGGGTCGGGGTCTATTGAGAGACTACCAGGGTAACTCTAGCATGATTCATGCAATGACACTTTTTTGCTTACATAGTAGGTTTCCTACATGTCATCGTTGTGCCTCTGGGTGTAGATGTCGATCTGTGTGTTGGAACCTTTGATTTAGCATACTTTTAGGATTCTTGGACTTAGAGAGTACTTGTGTTATGTGATTTTTTATCTTGTGTTATGTGATTTGATATCTTGTTTGGGACTTGAGATTATCTCCTCAGCGTGATGGGAGTGGGCCATTTAGGTCCCATATCATTGGGTGGTAGTGCTTTTCCACTCTTAGCATTTGAGATCTGTCCATAGTCACCATGGCTGGAGCATTTTTTGTTAGCATTTACTTTCATTCTATTCTTTGATCATTATGATGGATGTTATTGACTGGTGTGTTTCTTTATATTGATGATTAGCATGTGATAAATGATGTATGCTTTGTAGGATCATCTTATGTTTTATTCATGCATGTTAGATTTCTTTATGCTTATGTAGTAGCATGTTTTAGGAGTGACATTCTTACTATGATAATATCAATGATCTCTGCAGTAACTTGGGATGTTATATGTGGAGGGATGGCTAGGGCCCACAATGGTCTAATGATGCTATTGATAGTTGGGAGGAACCACACACTTAGATTTAGATGTTTTTAATGATGGATGGATGTATCATGCATATTAATAGTTTCATTTATTGTACTTGTATCATAGATTCAATGAGGATGATGTATCTTTATTTTTACATATGTTTAATAATTTAAGCCTTTCATACCCAATGACATGTACAGTGGATGATTGAGCATTTTGAATTTAATTTCTAAAAGGCATTTGGAACAAATGTATATTATGGACATTGGACTTTTCATTATTCTTTCATGTAGATGTGGTAGTTGTTAGACTTAATATTAATTAGATTAAATGTGACTCAATGTCTTGGGATCCTTAAGGAATGTAACCTATTATGTATGCTTATGTATGCTTATAGTTGATTGTATGTTATTACTTCCACTACTATGTGTTAGATGTGAATGAGTTATCTTTCATGTTTAAAAATAAATAAATAAAATTGTTTGGCAAACTTAGTAAAAATTTAGGTTAATTCTTTTGGATCCCTTGGCGGGGCATTACAATCAACCTCAATGCACATGTGTTTCTAAGGACAAGCATTGAAAAACTTTTCATGTTCTTTGGTAATAAATTTTCCAAGAGTGTTGGCAATGGACTCAGTAGAAGGCCAACACAACAAGGGTAAATCTGCAAACTCCATCCATACAAGAATCTTAAGCTTTTTGTCATCAAAGACAATGAAGTCTCTCGACTATCTTTGAAAAACTAGCAAAGAGGAATACACTGACCAAGGGCCATTGCTGAAAACCATTTTTGTCTGAGACGAGTTGGCAAAAAAAAAAAAAAAACAACCTTTGGCAAGGTTTTGTAGCATCAAGACAGAAGCTTTTCTTAACCCATTCTTAGAGCATAGCTTTAGGAGGAGTCCTGCCCACAAAATACCCTATCAAGGTATACTGTTCTAACCAATCACAAGAAACATCAAATTCTTGCAAAGGAAGGATAATATAGGACTACCTCATGATTTTGTTAAACTTTGAATGATTAAAAAGCAAAGTAAAATTGTTGAAGGAGATGGAAAATATAATATTTTATTTGTTTAAAGCTGTCAAATCCCATGAATTTCCATTTGTAAAGCCCACGAAACGGAACAGGACGTGATCCCTGAATGTTGGAGAGGGAATGAATTTGAAATGTGAACATAACAAATAGAGATTTATGATTGAAGTGGAAACATGAGACACTTTAAAACAATGCTAGAAAAAAACTTTAACGTGTTTTTGAAGCTTCAAATTCATCGACTTGGTAGTACTCCCTTTATTCTGCAGCCTCACAACAACAATTGGAGAAGACAATCGACTTCCTAATGAAAAAATTAAAAATCGTTTCCATTGGAGCTAACAAGGGTCTGATTAAAACTTAGTGATTTATTCAACAAATGCGTTTTTAAATTCTCAATAGAAATCAACTTGAATTTGGAAAAGTTGTTTTGGATGCGACTTGTTACATCTCTGGCTAAGGAAAATGTATAAATTTTTCAGTCTTTGTGAAGTGGGTTATCTCATCTAGGAATATCTCTTGATTATTTCTCCCATACATCTCGATGAGTACCCTTACCTATGCAGTGCAATTGGACAGTGTCCTCCCGGTAATGGGGGATATTGTGATCTTTAATCTCGTTATTTTCTTTGCTCAGCAAAGAACACTGACTTTCTATTGTGCTCTTCTCTTGAGAATTAGCTGACATGATCTCAAAATATACTTTTGGACTTGTTATTATTATTATTATTACTATAGCTCAACTATAATTAGAAAAGTATGCTACTTGTTATTAAACTATTAAATCTTTACATATATGTCATATTTACTATTAAATTGTCCATTATTCTATAAATTATTCATTATTCATGGTACAAGTATAGCTAGATATATGTATGGATTCTTATAGCTATATTTCATATTGGGAGAAAATTATGCGTGGTGGAAGTATAGCTGGATATATATATGGATTCTTATAGGTATATTTCTTATAGGGAGCACATATGCATTGTTGAACTATAATATATTTGCTTAAGATTATACCAAATTGTTCTATTCTATAAATTATTCAAGTTAGGAGTAGAGTTATACATATATGGTAGATCTTATACCTATATCTTTTAGTTGGAGCATGTAAGTTTGTCCAAGTCAATTGTAAGGCTCTACTCAATTGTGTTTTCATAGAATAAGGATAGATGAAAGGAAGATGACTATGTTTTAATCTGCAGTATCTTATTGTGCAAATTGATTATATATTGATTATATACAACTAGGAGATGGCAACTTTATCATTATTCATGGTAGAAGTATATCTATAAATATATGGTATGTCTTATACCTATATCTATTATTTGGATCATGTATATTTATCCAAGTAAATTGCAAAGATGAGTATCATGTACATTTTCATAGAATGAAAATAGATGAAAGGAAGATGAATATGTAATATCTTATTGTGAAAATTGATTATATACAACTAGGAGGTGACAACTTTATTATATGCTGTTGGATACAATTGATAATTGCATGATTGTCTTTGATGTTACACAAATGTCATATCAGTCATCAGATAGAGTCTACCGAGCTCAGAAGGTAAGTACAGCTGTTGACAGAGTTTATCGAGCTTGCAAGGTAAACAAAGGAAGTTCAGTGTTTATCGAGCTCACTCGGTAATCAAAGGATTTGTTGCCAAAAGACAGTGTTTACCGAACTCACTCGGTAAACAAAGGATATGAGACAGGTTGTCAGTATTTACCGAGTTGACTCGATCATTGAAGAAAAGAAGCAGACAGTGTTAACCGAGCTCACTCGGTCATCGAAGAAAAGAAGCAGACAGTGTTAACCAAGCTCACTCGGTCATCAAAGGAAAGTCGAAGAAATCGGTGTTTACCGAGTTCACTCGGCGACTGAAAGATTTCACGAAATTCTCTGTATTAACCGAGCTCAGTCGGTTAACACAGGAATTATTTTCTGTGCAGTATTTACCGAGTTAAGTCAGTCAGCGAAGGATTTCTCGAAGGTTAAGTAATTAAAATTAATTACTTTATGTAATGTATGAAGCCGACTTATAGCACAATTATTTATAATTGTAACTTGTATTTGAGCTGACTTGATAATCTGAAAGGTATATATGAAGGATCAAGTTGCGAATTCAAGTATGGAAGTATGAATGTGAAAAAGCGAGCAGATATGATTGAATATCTAATATGCGAATTATAACGAAGGTCAGAGCAAGTTTTTGAAGGATCAGAGATGCAGAGTTGCATTTGATCAGAGAGGAACAGAATAGAGATCTGTATCAGCAAAGATAAGTTGTATTTATTTCAGATCACTCATTTTTACTTTCTAACAATTGTAATAGTGTTTTCAAATCTCTTAACAGAGTGGGTTTAACAGCCTTTTGTAAAATCCTCTAACAAGGTGGCAATTCAGTTGAATTGATCTAAAGACCTCTAGCAAGGCCACTCCTAGCAGGGTGATTAAATCCTCTAACAAGGTCGCACCTAACAGTGTGTTTTGTAACCTTTAACAAGGTTGGCTCCTAACAGGGCTCACTTTAGAAGAGTGAAAAACAGTAAGTAGTTACATTGGTGGTTTTTCCCATATTGGGTTTCCACGTTAAATCTGGTGTCTCTTGTCTCTTGTTTCTTGTATTTTCAGTTTGATTATATGAGTATCAGCAATAAGTATTTCCTTTGACATCTTAAGGGATTTGTGGGAAAAGTTTTTGTAGTAACTGATTCACCCCTCCCCTCTCAGTTACTCCATTCTTATTTCCAACAATTGGTATTAGAGCTTATTGGTGCTTGCAGAAAAAGATTTCAAGGATCTAAGCCAAAGATCAAGATGTCTTACAAGAGAGAAATTCCAAGACTCAACAAAAATAACTTCTCTGCATGGCAAGGATTGATGAAACTTCATTTGGCTACTATTGGTGATACAGGACTGAAATATCTTGATGAAAAATACAAAGAACCTTCCGGCACATTATCTGTCAATGATATTGCTGAAAAGAAGACTCATAACAATATGATGATAGACATTGCATCTGCACTAAGCTATGAAGAATTTGATGATATCAAGGATTGCCAAACCGCTTTTGACATGTGGAACAAGCTGAAAAAAATCTATGGAGGAGATGACAATGTGAAAAGAGCAAAAGCAGAAAGTCTAAGAGGACAATTTGACCAAATGAGAATGAGAGAGGATGAAAACATTGCAAAATATATTGATAGAATCAAAGCATGTGTCAGTGCAATCAGGGCATCTGGAGGTGATATCAAAGAAGAGACGGTTATAAGCAAAGTTCTCAGAACCTTGCTTCCTATCTATGCAATCAGAGTTTCTGCAATTCAAGAAAGAAGGTGTGAAGCAAATCATAATATCAATTTGGAGGCTATAGTTGGAAGACTAACCGCATTTGAACTAGACAATTTTGACAACTATGTTCCAGCTTCCAAAAACACTGAATCAGCATTTGAGGCCAAAATTTTACTCAAAGATAGAGGCAAAAAGAAATCAGAGTCAGAAAGTGATGATGAATCAGACCAAAGTTTAGACAGTGATCTTGAAGTAATTGAAGCTCTACTGGCAAAGAAATACTCCAGAGGCAGAGGAAAATATAAAGGTAAAGTTCCTCTAATCTATTTTTCATGTGAAGAAATTGGTCATATTGCAGCTAGGTGCCCAAACAAGCAGAACAATGATGAAAAGAAGGGTCATAAATGGAATAGAAAGAAATATTACAAATCATTCAAGAACAAAAGTAAGAAATCATGTTTCATGGCTGAAAATTCTAAGGATTCTGATAATAGTGAAGATGAAATTGTTTATATTGCTGTGAAAGATGATTCTGATAGTGATGAGAAAGATAAAATAGCTCTTATCTCTCATATAAGTATGAATGATACATGGATTATAGACAGTGGTTGCTCTCATCATATGACTGGTGATAAAACTAAGTTTGATCAGTTTGAGGATTATGATGGTGGCAGTGTAAGGTTTGGTAATAATGAACCTCATTTCATAAAAGGAAGAGGAAGAATCTCTCTAACCAAAGAACTTATATGAAACAATGCCTATTGGGTTGAAGGTCTTAAATATAACTTGCTAAGTGTGGCACAATTACTCAATACTGGATTTAAGGTGGAATTCATGCATGGAAAGGCAAGACTGTTGAATGAGCAAGGAAAGCTGATAGGATCTGGCACACAAACTAAAGGTAACTTGTTCTACCTAGAACTTGGTGAATGCTCATGTTTTATTGCTCAAATTGAAGAAATTTGGTTATGGCATAAGAGGTTGTGTCATGTCAATTTTGATAATCTGGTGAAGATAAGCAAATTCAAAAAGGTAAGAGGCATTCCTAATATAAAGAAACCTGAGGTCGGTTTATGCAAGAATTGTCAGATTGGAAAAATGGGAAAGACTAGTTTTAAAAGTAAAAGCCATCAGTCTGAAAATATATTAGAAATTGTGCATACTGATTTATGTGGACCCATTGGAATTGAAAGTTATACTGGAGAAAAGTTCTTCATTCTTTTTGTTGATGATTACTCAAGAATGATGTCTGTTATGTATCTAAGGAATAAATCAGAAGCTTTTGAGAAATTCAAATGGTACTTGGCAAGAGTAGAAAAAGAAACAGGGAAAAGATTGAAATGCTTAAGGTCAGACAGAGGTGGTGAATTCATTTCACATGAGTTCAATAACTTCTGCATTGAAAGAGGAATTAAAAGACAAGTTTCAGCACCAGGAACTCCAGAGCAAAATGGGATAGCTGAAAGAAGAAATAGATCCATTATGGATTGTGCAAGGACCCTAATGATTGAAAAGAACATTGCTATCAAATACTGGAAGGAAGCTATCAGCACTGCAGTTCATACCTTGAACCGAGTACAACTGAAAAAGGACTCATTCAAAACTCCCTATGAATTATGGTATGGCTACAAACCCAATGTAAGTTATCTAAAAGTATTTGGAAGAAAATGTTATATTTTGAAAGAATCTAGAAAAGGTAAATTTGATGTAAAAGGAGATGAAGGAATATTTCTAGGTTACTCTAGTAAAAGCAAAGCATATAGATGTTTAAATCTATCTACTCACAAGGTCATAGAAAGTGCACATGTGAAAGTTGATGAGTTTGCAGAGAAATCAGAAGAAGAAAGCAAGAAGGTTCCTGAAGACTATAGAAGATTTATTTACATTGAACCTGATACTATACCAAGTACTCCAGTTAATCAGGAATCCTCAACTCCCGAGTCATCAATGACCGAGTTGCAGGAAGTTCAAACCGAGACACAGGAAGTTTTTACCGAGCTAAAAGAATCCGAGTCACTTTCAGACTCTACCAAGCAAGTATCTACCGAGTCTGAATCTACCGAGCCAGAACAGCAAGAATATGAAGTACAAAGGGACAACAATGAAACTCATTCAAGAAGTAAAGAACCTGTGTTAGCTAAATATGTCAGAAGGCATCATGCTCCAGATCAGATCATTGGAGACAAGTCTGAAGGAACTCTGACAAGAAGTAAGTTAAAAGGCACTCGTTTACTTGCTGATTTTGAACCCAGAAATATCAAAGATGCATTGGCAAATGATAGTTGGATTGAGGCTATGAATGAAGAAATAGAACGAATAGAGAAAAACAAAACATGGACTCTTGTATCTAGACCCAAAGATAAGAATGTGATTGGAACAAAATGGGTATTCAAAAATAAACTAAATGAAGATGGCAAGGTATCAAGAAACAAAGCTAGACTAGTATGCAAAGGATATGCTCAAGAAGAAGGTATAGACTATGGAGAAACCTTTGCTCCTGTTGCAAGATTGGAAGGTGTAAGAACCTTACTTGCATATGCTGCTCACAAAGGATTCAAAGTTTATCAGATGGATGTCAAGTCAGCATTTCTCAATGGAATACTGGATGAAGAAGTTTACATTGAACAACCTGAAGGTTTTGTTGATCCAGATAAGAAGAACATGGTCTGCAAATTACACAAGGCGCTGTATGGTCTAAAACAAGCTCCTAGAGCATGGTATGAAAGATTGCATAACTATCTTATTCAGATTGGTTTTCAAAGGACTAATGATAACAGTAACTTGTATATAAAAGAAGGTCCAGATAATAAGATTGTTTTGGCAGAAATATTTGTAGATGACACTGTTTTCACAGGCAATGATGATCTATGCAAAGAATTTTTAGAACAAATGAACAAGGAGTTTGAGATGTCTATTTTTGGTGAGATTAAATTCTTTGTAGGTCTTCAAATCCAACAAAGTAAGAATGGCATCTTCATCACACAGTCAAAATACATCAAGGAGATATTAAAAAAATTTGGTACGGAGGATTGTAAACCAGTTGGAACCCCTATGTGTACTGGATTGAAACTTACCAAGGAAGATGAATCCAAAGAAGTGGATCAAACTATGTATAGATCTATGATTGGAAAGTTGCAGTATGTAGTACATACTAGGCCAGATATTGCCCTTGCAGTCGGTATTGTAGCAAGATTTTCAGCAAAACCAAGAGAAACTCATATAATGGCAATCAAAAGAATAATGAGATATTTGAAAGGAACTGAAGATTATGGGTTATGGTATAAATTTGGAGGTAATTTGGATTTGAAAGTATTTACTGATGCTGATTGGGCAGGAAACCTTGATGACAGGAAAAGCACAAGTGGAGGAGCATTCTTTCTTGGAAAGAGATTGGTTTCTTGGACAAGCAAAAAGCAGAATTGTATATCCCAATCTACAGCAGAGGCAGAGTATGTTGTTGCAGCAGTAAATTATTCAAATATTGTTTGGTTTAAGCAGTTATTGCAAGGAATGAGGATGGAAATCAAAGAACCAATTGTTATGTTCTGTGACAATACTAGTGCAATCAATATATCAAAGAATCCAGTGATGCATTCTAAGACCAAGCATATTGCAATCAAATATCATTTTGTCAGAGAATTAGTACAAGACAAGGAGATCAGATTGGAATATGTCAATTCAAAGGAACAAATTGCTGACATATTCACAAAGCCACTACCTAAGGATGCATTCTTGTATCTCAGAGGTAAGTTAGGGGTTACACCCCTATCCGAAATTCACTAAAAACAAGTTTTAGTGATGCATCAACGCATACCAAAATGAAAATCTATCTGTTGATGCAGTCAAATCTGGAAGCTTTGCATATGAATCAGTACTAAAGGTACATTACAATTCATTTAAGTTCTATTGTCTTTGGCATTTGTTGTCAAAGAGGGAGAGATTTACTTTACTGTCATATCTTTCTGAAATTTGTGTGAAAAAGAAAGTTCTTATGTAATTCCTTCACAGAGGGAGATTACTGAAAGAGGGAGAGTCTATCATCTTAGAGGGAGAATTTTTTTGATGACACATTGTGCTGATAAGGACTTGTTTTCAAATTTCATTTTTCTATGACATGTTGTGTTGCCATCAATGCCAAAGAGGGAGATTGTTGGATACAATTGATAATTGCATGATTGTCTTTGATGTTACACAAATGTCATATCAGTCATCAGACAGAGTCTACCGAGCTCAGAAGGTAAGTACAACTGTTGATAGAGTTTACCAAGCTTGCAAGGTAAACAAAGGAAGTTCAGTGTTTACCGAGCTCACTCGGTCATCGAAGAAAAGAAGCAGACAGTGTTAACCAAGCTCACTCGGTCATCAAAGGAAAGTCGGAGAAATCGGTGTTTACCGAGTTCACTCGGCGACTAAAGGATTTCACTAAATTCTCTGTATTAACCGAGCTCAGTCGGTTAACACAGGAATTATTTTCTGTGCAGTATTTACCGAGTTAAGTCGGTCAGCGAAGGATTTCTCGAAGGTTAAGTAATTAAAATTAATTACTTTATGTAATGTATGAAGCCGACTTATAGCACAATTATTTATAATTGTAACTTGTATTTGAGCCGACTTGATAATCTGAAAGGTATATATGAAGGATCAAGTTGCGAATTCAAGTATGGAAGTATGAATGTGAAAAAGCGAGCAGATATGATTGAATATCTAATATGCGAATTATAACAAAGGTCAGAGCAAGTTTTTGAAGGATCAGAGATGCAGAGTTGCATTTGATCAGAGAGGAACAGAACAGAGATCTGTATCAGCAAAGATAAGTTGTATTTATTTCAGATCACTCATTGTTACTTTCTAACAATTGTAATAGTTTTTTCAAATCTCTTAACAGAGTGGGTTTAACAGCCTTTTGTAAAATCCTCTAACAAGGTGGCAATTCAGTTGAATTGATCTAAAGACCTCTAGCAAGGCCACTCCTAGCAGGTTGATTAAATCCTCTAACAAGGTCGCACCTAACAGTGTGTTTTGTAACCTTTAACAAGGTTGGCTCCTAACAGGGCTCACTTCAGAAGAGTGAAAAATAGTAACTAGTTACATTGGTGGTTTTTCCCATATTGGGTTTCCACGTTAAATCTGGTGTCTCTTGTCTCTTGTTTCTTGTATTTTCAGTTTGATTATATGAGTATCAGTAATAAGTATTTCCTTTGACATCTTAAGGGACTTGTGGGAAAAATTTTTGTAGTAACTGATTCACCCCTCCCCTCTCAGTTACTCCATTCTTATTTCCAACATATGCAACCTATTTTTTTCATAGAATGGGCATGCATCATAACAAAGCGACTGTCTTTCACTATGAAGTATCTTATTTGATTAGAATATTTTAAGATATAAAAGGGAGATGCTTATCTTTTATTTGCATTATCTTATTTTTCTTTGTATATTGATCATAGATAATAATAATAAAAGGGGTTGGTTGTCTTTTATTATGCCCTAATATTGATTCTTAGATTGATAGAAGATAAAAGAGAAACAATAATTTTAGGTTATGTAGGCTCAACCAAAGTTAAGCTAGAAAATTTTACAAGACTTTTATCTAAGTAGATGATGAAATTTAGATTCTCATAAAACTTAAGACATAATGTAATGACGGGTGAGGTAAAGAAATTAATTTGTAATGAGTAAATTAATTATAGCTCAAGTAGAGTATTGTGTTATTATCAATAATTTATTTGTATAGTTATCTACACGTATTTTTGGCACATCAACTTTACTTAGTATTTATTAACATGTGTGAAATGACTCTACTATGACCTTTACGAGTATTGAAATGTCCTTGTTTCAAGATCGTTATCATTGGGAATTACAACAAGGTATGAATGGAAATTTCATTTTCTAAGTATTGTCATCTTGATTGGTGTTACTAGTTATTTATTGTGAATGATATATTTATTATGAATGAAAGATAGAATAAATTTTGTATCTGTTGGTTTCTTTTAAAAACTACTATAAATATTAATGTATGGACATGAATTAAGGACAATATTTATGATGCGTTTGTTGGATACAATTGTTCAATTGTGTGTTGTCTTTGATGTTACAAAAATGTCATATCAGTTATAAGTCAAAGTCTATCGAGCTTAGATGGTTAGCAAGGCAAGAGACAAAGTCTACCAAGCTCAGATGGTTGGCAAGGGAAGAGACAAAGTCTATCGAGCTCAGAAGGTTAGCAAAGAAGGTTTATAGTGTCTACCAAGAATTCTCAAGTTTTACCTTGCATAGATAGTTGCTACCAATCTTTTAAGTTTTAGCAAAGGAAATTTAGTTGTTATTGAGATCACTTGGTCATCAAGAGAAAATAGTGCAGAAAATAGTTCTAACCGAGATTTCATGGACAGTGAAGGAAATTTAGTTCTTAGCAAGTTAACTCAATAGCTAAAGGATTTTGCAAATTTTGCAGTGTTAACTAAGTTAAGATAGTTAACTTAGGAAAATATTTCTAGTAGTAGTATTTACTGAGCAGGGTCAGCCAGTGAAAGATCTCATTGTTTTGTGAAATAAAATTTATTTGTTTAAAGTAATACTTGTAGTAGACTGATGTATGGTTTATTGGTAAATGCAACTTATGAATGAGCCGACTTTATAGTATCAATTGTATATATAAGAAGTCAAGTTGCAAATTCTAAGTAAGTGATGGATTTGATTTAATGTGAATGAGAACGAAGATTGATTATTGTGAAAGCAAATTTTGAAGGATGATCAAAGATCATTAAGGAGTAGCAAAGCTATCTAATAGTATAGAATAGAGATCTGTAATTAGCAAATTTAGTTACATCTTATTCAAGTCAATTCATTGTTACTTTTTAACCATTGTAGCAGTGATTTCAAAATCTCTTAATAGAGTTAGTTTAACAACCATTTTTTTAAATCCTCTATCAAGGTGATAGTTTAGTTGAATTGTTCTAAAGACCTTTAGTAGGGCCACTCCTAATAGGGTGATTAAATCCTCTACTAGGGTCACACCTAATAGTGTGTATTGTAACCTTTAACAGGGTTGGCTCCTAACAGTGCTCACTGCTCACTTCAGAAGAGTGAAAATTGGTGGCTAGTTACTTGGTGGTTTTAACCATATTGGGTTTCCATGTTAAAACTGGTGTCTCCTTTGCTCATGTTATTTACTTTTGCATGCATTTTAATAATTATGAATGCTTGAAGATTAGTAACAAGTTAATTTACTGAGTTACAACATTTTTATAGTGTTTGCCGAGTATTAGCAGTAACTAGTTATTTAAGACATCTAAGGGATCTGTGAATTTTTTTTGCAGTAACTAATTCACCCCCTCCCCTCAGTTACTCCATCTATAATTCCAATAGTTGGTATTAGAGCTCTTGGTGCTTGCAAAAAAATAGTTCAAGGATCTAAGCTAAAGATCAGGATGTCTTACAAGAGAAAAATTCCAAGACTTAATAGGGACAACTTCTCAGCATGGCAAGGATTGATGAGACTTCATTTGGCTTCTATCGGTGATTCAGGACTGAAGTACCTTGATGAAAAATATGCAAAACCTACTAGTACATTATCTATCAATGATATTGCTAAAAAGAAGACTCACAACAACATGATGATAGATATAGCATCTGCTCTAAGTTATGAAGAATTTGATAACATCAAGGATTGCAAAATTACTTTTGAAATGTGGAAGTAGCTGAAAGAGATCTATGGAGGAGATGATGTGAGGCCTCGCCCCGACCCATCGTAACATAGTGATGCATTACTATTATTTTGATACTCACAACTCGAGATGTTGAGACATTATCTGATGTTTAGAATATATTATATTATTTCCTGTTGTATGATGTTACTTTCAGATATTTGATGTTTGTTATTTAATATTTTATGTATATGTATGTTGATGAAACCAGTAAATGTAGGATTGATACTTTGATTTAGGAGATTTTAATGGTTAAGAATTGAGTAGGATGAAAGAAACCCTGAGTGATGTATGTTCCAATTTATATGAAATTTTGATATGTATATATATCTGTACATGTGATTTAATGGGACTACTGATGTGTGCAATGAGTGTGCAGATATTTTAGCCGAGAAACCCGATGGAGGAACAAAACTGATTCCTATGTGCTCATTGTGGAAACCTTGTTGTTTGTAATAAAATTTATTGTGAGATGTATGTATGTATCTTTCTGTGATCAGTAAATGTTAATGTTCGTAACTATGTTCTTTTAGTGTCGCTTGACACTCGTGAATTGTTTGTGCTCTTTAGCGTGCTAGTTAGGGTTAG
Source organism: Cupressus sempervirens (assembly GCA_028749045.1). Lineage (NCBI taxonomy): Eukaryota > Viridiplantae > Streptophyta > Pinopsida > Cupressales > Cupressaceae > Cupressus > Cupressus sempervirens. Next base: position 276,834,467 of record CM053791.1, read on the forward strand.
CTGTGTAACCCATGAACCTAAGTAGAATTAAGTTAGTATCTTTTGCTAATTTGGTTCTTAATTGAGTTTAGTCATCCTTAATTTAGATTAGTGCTTAATCTACATTGTTAGAGTTGTTAGTTGGTCCTAATTATTTTCTAGATTTTTTTTGGTTCCAAACCTATTCCTAAGGCTTTAAAACATGAAATAATTATACCCAAGGGGTATGGGTATGGGTTGGGGGTCTTTTCCAACCCCTAAGCCTCTTTTATTGACTTTTGAGGTCACTCAAAAAATCTCTTTTTGCCTTTGTGCGAAAATTGACTATGGCTACCATGAGTTGCATCACCTCACCTCCACTTAGTGATTAACCATAGTGTCAGTTGAGTTAGGAGCTTCTAGATTTGTAGGTGGGTGGGAGAAGTTATTGCTCCTTTTGGTGGTTGAGTTTGAGGCTTATTTGGAGGCCCTTCTTGGAGTAGTGGAGGTTGTTACCCAATCTCTACATTTAGAGAGGAGTCTTGGAAGATTGAAGTAAGGAAGGGAAAATCTCTACTCAAACTTGTTCATTTGCCATTACCTCTTTGTGAAGGTAGGAATTTTAATCTCCCTTGTTCAGTTTCTCATGCTTGTTTTATGCTTTTTCTATGGTATTGTTAGTTGGATGCTTGTATGTATGTGGGTATGTTGGGAAGGATTGCAACCATGTTTTTGAATGATTTCTTTTCATGTTTATGTTTGCATTTTTTGAAGCTTTCTTGTATGGGTGTTTTGGTATTACTCACCCTTGGATAGGGCAGAAGTGACCAATTTTTGGAAAGGTCTTTTTAGTTGAACTCCAACCAGTGTAGAGTCTCTTCTCAGGATGAGAAGAGAGAGAGAGGGTAGGGTGTTATAGGCCCCTATTTGTTAGTAAAAACCTCGTATGAGTTTGGTATATTAAGATGGAAGAACGGAAGTTCTTGGTTTATAGCCCCAATTGGGCATCTATTTTGGTGTTGTGCCTAACTTCTCCTGTTGGAAGAATCCACCTTTCCCTAGTTTTGATTCATTATGAATTCTAATGTGAAAACCTTGTATGAATATGTATGTTTGATTGTCTCTTGTTCATTCTTGTTGTCACCTGATTAGATTCTATTCTCTCCACGATTCTTAGAAATGTGTTGCAGAAATTGTTATGGGAACCCCTGATGAGAGTCATGAAGGAAATTCAATTAAATTATTGTAATTTGGGATTGAAATCCTATGTAATTTGTATTTCAAAACCTTGTTGTAATGGCAACGAAGCTGGGCTTTCTTCCTAATTCTTTCCCGGCTGAGCCTTTGAATCAGGTTTGCCAATAAAAATGGTGATTGAGTATAATTGTTTATCATGTGATTCAATCGTAATTTTAAATTAGACGGATGCACATCAAAAATAGGATGGAAATGATGTTGATTTAAATAGGAAAATATTTCAAGTTTCCTTATATGTTGAAAACAAAAAAAAAATCATATTATGGATGTAGATTTAGTTTTCATGATTATCAAAATCAAACAATTCTTGCATTATTGAATAAAATGGATAATTCAAATCCTTGGTATATTAAGTTGTAACAATCCTTTTAGATTTGCTTTGAAAAAAATAATTACCCCCTCTTGGTAAGATATCAACTTTATAATCTATAATTAAAAAATATTTGAAAAAAAAAAAGTATTCCATGAGAGTAAATACTCTCTGGATTTTGTATGGGGAGGCAATTTAATTCCCCTCATTACAATAGAGAATCTTATAAAGATTATTTTTATATTTTTTTTGAAAAATATAAATATAGATTAATCAATTTATAAATAAATATACAATTCTAAAATAGACTATTAACATTTTAAAAATATCCTAAATATCTAATTCTTACCTAATAAACTTTTGGCTTAAATTCCCCCTTGCATGTTAGATTTGGAATGAATATTTTAAAAGGTTTTATAAAAAAAAAATTTGTGCAATTCAATGGTTATCATGGAGATGATGTCACCCCCCTACCCTCCCTTAACTCACGTTGACTTTGGCTTTTGGAAGATTGTGTTTTGAATTTGTTAAATTTTTTTTAAAAAAATGGTTTTCTCCATGGACGGCCACCTTGGTTTCCACCCAAGGCATGTGGGGTGGGGAAACATCATTGATGTAGGGTCAGTGTACTCAGCTAGTGCGTTGAGTAAGTGCTTTGGGAAGCGTAGGGTATGGGGGGAGAAAGGGGTCGATGTGACATGAGGGATGGGGGTAGAGTAGGGTTCAAGGGGTTAGTTAGGTTAGGTTATTTTATATGTTAGTTTAGCTTATGTAATTTATTTTGCTATGTTAATTATTAATAATGTTAGTTTATGTGTTAAGTTATGTTATTAAGTTTGCATTAAAATTAGTTTTTAATGTAATTATAGTTGTAGTATATGTTAGATATCTTTTAGGTTTGTTAAATTTGAGTAGCATTAAGATAGTTTATAATATGTTATTTATTAGTTGTAGTTAATTTAAAAGTTTTTGTTTTATTTTAGATATATTTTATTGTAGTATTAATGTTATGTTAGTTTAGATTTATATTAAGTTAAGTCTTGTTTAAATTTATGTAATTTAGAATAGTTTTAAATTTATTTTTTTCTTAGTTAGTTAATTTTGTTTAATAGTTAGCATTATTTAATTTCAAATATATATAAGAATTATTTAATTATTATTTGGTTTAATTTTGATAATCGTTATCTTTAATGGGAATATCTTAATTAAGTTAGATTCCCAATTTAGATATAATTTAATTATTATTTCTTTATTATAATCATAAAGTTTTCTTAAAATGCTTAAATTATCATTAATGTATTAAAATTCTTGAGCATTAATTAGTTTTAATTTAAGGGCGAATTGGCTATTTAAAGCTTAAATGTAGATTTTATTTGATTAGATATTTTAAACTTAATCTAAACCCAAATTCATTTACATTGTTATTTAAATAATCTTCATATTTTTGTAAGTTAGTGTAATAACATAACTTTTTTCGATATCAACTTAATGACAAGAGTATTAATTTAACTAGTGTAGAGAACCTTACTTAAACTATGATCGCAAACTTATCAAACTTAGAGCATTCTAATTATTAATTTTTTTTTAAAAAATTGTGTTCTTGCCTTGTAGTTTGGGCATGACAGATGATAATGTGAGAAGAGCCAAAGCAGAAAGTTTGAGAGGACAATTTGATCAAATTAAGATGAGAGAGGATGAAAACATTGCAAAATATGTTGAAAGAGTTAAAGCATGTGTTAGTGAAATCAAAGCATCTAGAGGAGATATCAAAGGGGAGACAGTTATAACTAAAGTTCTTAGAACTCTACTTCCTATTTATGCAATCAAAGTCTCTACAATTCAAGAAAGAAGATGTGAAGCAAATCATAAGATAAATTTAGAGGCCATAGTTGGAAGATTGACTGCATTTGAGCTAGACAACTATGATAATTATGTTCTAGCTACCAAGAACATTGAATCTACATTTGAAGCCAAGCTTTCATTCAAGGAAAAAGGAAAGAATATAAAGGATCCTCAATCAGATAGTGGTGAAGAAGCAGAATAGAGTTTAGACAGTGATCTTAAGGTGGTTGAAGCTCTACTAGCAAGGAAATATTCAAGAGGCATAGGGAAATACAAAGGTAAGGTTCCTCTAATCTATTTTTCTTGTGAAGAAATTGGACATATTGCTGCTAGGTGCCCAAATAAGTAGAAAAAGGATGAGAAGAAAGGTTACAAGTGCAATGGATGGAAAGACTTCAAATCATTGAAGGATAACGGTAAGAAAACATGTTTCATGGCTAGAGATTCTAATGATTCTGATGATGAAGATGAAGATTAAATTCTTTACATTATTGTAAAAGATGAGTTTGATAATGATGAAGAAATGACACTCATTTCTTATGTGAGAAAAAATGATACATAGATTATAAATAGTGGTTGTTCTCATCACATGACTGGTGATAAAACTAAGTTTGAACATTTTGAAGACTATGATGGTGTTAGTGTAAGATTTGGTAACAATGAACCTTGTTGTATAAAAGGGAAAGGAAGAATCTTGCTGACTAAAGAAATTGTATGTTATAATGCATATTGGGTAGAAGGATTAAAGCAAAATATTTTGAGTGTGGCACAACTACTCAATAATGGATTCAAAGTGGAATTCATGCATGGAAAAGCAAGACTACTAGATGGTGCAAAGGAAAACTGATTGGATCAGACACTCAAACAAAAGGTAACTTGTTTTATCTTGAACTTGGTGAATGTTCATGTTTTATTGCTCAAGTTAAAGAAAGTTGGTTATGGAATAGGAGGTTATGTCATGTGAACTTCGATAACTTGGTAAAAATAAGTAAATTCAAAAAAGTAAGAAGCATTCCTAACATAAAGAAACCCGAGGTTGGTCTATGCAAGAATTGTCAAATTGGCAAGATGGGAAAAATTAGTTTTAAAAACAAGAACTATCAGTCTGAAGAAATTTTAAAAATTGTGCATACTAATTTATGTAGACCTATTGGCATTGAAAGTTATACTGGTGAAAAATTCTTCATTCTTTTTGTTGATGATTATTCAAGAATGATGACTATCATGTACCTAAGAGAGAAATCTGAAGCATTTGAAAAGTTCAAATGGTATTTGGCTAGAGTAGAAAAGGAAATAGGAAAATGATTAAAATATTTAAAGTCTAACAAAGGTGGTGAATTCATTTCACATGAGTTCAATAACTTTTACATTGAAAGGGGAATCAAAAGATAGGTTTCAACACCTGGAACTCCTGAACAAAATGGAATAGTTGAAAGAAGGAACATATCTATCATGGACTATGCAAGGACCTCAATGATTGAGAAGAGCATTGCTATCAAATACTGGAAGGAAGCTATCAATACTATGTTGGAATTTAATTATTATTTCCATTACTGACAACACTTATCTACATTAGCATAGTCATCAAGCTTCACAAGTTTACACCGAGCATACTGAGCATTCAGTGGTTACCTTGCAGGTCCATCACTTAAGTAGTTCATATCAAGAATTCATAAAGCCACTGGGTGAATATGCAATCCAACAGTGTTCAATGAGCTTTACAGTATTCACCAATCTTCATAGTGTTTACTGAGTAATGAAAGAATAGTGTTTACAGAGTGAAAGAAATGTAAATGAAGGATTCAATTTTTATCGAGTGACATTACATCTATCGATTCATCCATGGTTACCAAGTTTAGAACTACGTGAGTTGATTAGTATGGATTGAGACTTCACTTCTACTGAGTGCATGATGATGCTGAGTAATGTAGTGGGTGCTGAGTATTAGAGGGTCACCGAGTTAGTTTAGTGAACCCGAGTTATTTACTATTGGGCCGACTCAATAATGTTTTGTTCACTTGTGTTTTTCCCAACCTTGCAATTTTAATTATTTAAATGGTATATATGTAATGTATTATATAATTTGCAAGAGATGAAATATGTATGCATGTATCAAGAGAGACATTTTGGAAGGTGAAAATATAAAATCAGTAGAAGAGCAGAGTAATTAGCAAGGTCTACAATGAGTCGTAAAAGATTCATCAATCACAAGAGGTGATCTATACTCTAAGGATCTAATTAGAAAATCAACTTTGTAAGTAGATCCACTGTTTCATCCTAACAGGTGAATTAGTTTTGTAAATCCTTTAACAAGGTAGACTTAATAGTCTTTTGTATAAATCTCCTAACAGAGTGCATACTTCAGTATATGTTTGCAAATCCTCTAACAAGGTGGACCTAGCAGTCCTTTATGCTCCTAATAGAGCAGATCACCAAAAGTGGTCAATGTAAGCCTTAATAGGCCAACTTCATACTACAGTAATGAAGTTTTGTGGGTATCATCCCCACCCCAATTTTACTTTCTATTTGGAAGGTTTCTGGGTTACCAAATTTCTATGTACATGTGTTATGAATGCTTGATCTCTCATATATAGTAGATTAGATGAATGAATGGTGAATACTATATATGATTAAAGTGTTGCATTGTCTTAAAAGTTTTCAAGTTACTGATTCACCCCTCCCCTCTCAGTAACTTGTCACACCTTGAATATTTCCAACACGCTGCAGTTCATACCTTGAACTGAGTACAGATGAAAAAGGACTCATTCAAAACTCCCTATGAGTTGTGGTATGGCTACAAACCCAATGTAAGTTACCTAAAAGTATTTGGAAGAAAATGTTACATTTTGAAAAAATCTAGAAAAGGTAAATTTGATGTAAAGGGTGATGAAAGAATATTTTTGGGATATTCTTGCAAAAGTAAAGTATATAGATGTTTGAATTTGTCTACTCACAAAGTCATAGAAAGTGCACATGTGAAATTTGATGAGTTTGCAAAAAGAATTGAAGAAGAAAGCAAAAGGGAACCTAAAGACTATAGGAGATTTGTTTACATTAAACTTGATACAATGCAAAATACACCTATTAATTAGGAATCTTCAACTCCTAGGTCTTCAATAACCAAGTTGCAAGAAGTTCAAACTAAGCTAATACCTACCAAGTTGCAAGAACCCAAGTTGCAAATAAAAGCTACTGAATCAACAACTATCGAGCTCGTGCAACCAGAACCAAAACTAGAAGTTGAAGCATAGACGGATAACAATGCAAGTCATTCAAAAGGCAAGGAGCCTATGTTAGCCAAGTATGTCAAGAAGCATCATGCACCAAATCATATCATTGGAGATAAATTAGAAGGAACAATGACAATAAGTAAGTTGAAAGGAACTTGTTTACTTGCTAATTTTGAACCTAGAAATGTCAAAGATGCATTAGAAAGTGAAAGTTGGATTGAAGCTATGAATGAAGAGGTAGAATAGATATAGAAAAAAAAAAAATGGACTCTTGTACCTAGACCTAAAGACAAAAATGTGATTGGAACTAAGTGGGTATTCATAAAAAAGTTAAATGAAGATGGTAAGGTGTCAAGGAACAAAGCTAGACTAGTATGCAAAGGATACTATCAAGAGGAAGGTGTAGACTATGGAGAGACTTTTCTCCTATTGCAAGATTGGAAGGAACCTTACTTGCATATGCTACATACAAAGGATTCAAAGTTTATCAGATGGATGCCAAGTCAACATTTCTCAATGGCATAATGGATGAAGAGATTTACATTGAATAGCCTGAAGGTTTTTTTTATCCTAACAAGAAGGACATGGTCTACAAATTTCATAAAGCATTGTATGGTCTAAAACAAACCCCTAGAGCATGGTATGAAAGATTACATAACTATCTTATTCAGATTGGTTTTCAAAGAACTAATGATAACAGTAGTTTGTACATCAAGGAAGGACCAAATAATAAGATCATTTTGGTAGAGATATTTGTAGATGATACTTTGTTCATAGAAAATGATGATCTTTGAAAAGAATTTTCAAAACAAATGAACAAGGAATTTGAAATGTCAATGTTTGGAGAAATCAAATTCTTTGTTGGTCTTCAAATTCATAAGAGTAAGAATGGTATCTACATCACTCAATCTAAATACATTAAGAAGATATTGAAAAATTTTGGTATGGAAGACTACAAATTGGTTGGAACTCTTATGTGTACTAGATTGAAACTTACCAAGGATGATGAATCAAAGGAAGTGGATCAGACATTGTATAGATCTATGACTGGAAAGTTGCAGTATGTAATGTACACAAGACCAAAAATTGCCTTTGCTGTAGGAATTGTAGCAAGATTCTCAGCAAAATCAAAAGAAAATCACATGATGGCAATCAAAAGGATCATTAGATATTTAAAAGGAATGAAAGATTATGAATTATGGTATAAAGTTTGAGAAAAATTAGATTTAAAAGTGTTTACCGATGCAGATTGGGCAAGGAATGTTGATGATAAAAAGAGTACAAGTGGAGGAGCTTTCTTTCTTGGAAAGAGGTTGGTTTCTTGGACAAGTAAAAAGAAGAACTGTACATACTAGTCCACAATAGAGATTGAATATGTTATAGTAGCAGTAAACTACTCAAACATTATATGGTTCAAACAATTATTAGAAGATATGAAGCAAGAAATCAAAGAACCTATTGTTATGTTTTGTGACAGCACAAGTGCAATTAACATATCCAAGAATTTAGATGCATTCAAAAACCAAGCATATTGCTATAAAGTATCACTTTGTTAGAGAATTGGTACAAGAAAAGGAAATCAAATTGGAATATGTCCATACAAAGGAACAAATTACTGACATATTCACAAAGCCTTTACCTAAGGATTCATTCTTATATCTAAAAGGTAAGTTAGGGGTCATTCCCCAATCTAAAGCTCACTAAAATACAATTTTAGTGATGCAACAAAGTAATGAAGACATTGCATATGAATTAGTGCATTAGGTACAATCTTATTCATTTGATTTGTGTCATCTTTTGCATGTGTTGTCAAAGAGGGAGAGTATAATATCATATCTTTCTAAAATTTTGAAGAAAATGAGAGCTTGTGTAAGAGAAAGAGATTATTATGAAAGAGCGAGATTACTATAGTTGTGGAAGAGAGTAAAGTATTCAGTCAATAAAGACCTATTTTCAAATTTAATTCTACTATGACATGTTGTGTTGCCATCAATGTCAAAGAGGGAGATTTTTGGATGTAATTGTTCAATTGTGTGTTGTCTTTGATGTTACACAAATTTCATATTAGTTATTAGTCAGAGCTTACCGAGCTCAGATGATCAACAAGGCAAGAGATAAAGTCTATTGAGCTCAAATGGTTAGCAAGGCAAGAGACAAAGTCTACTGAGCTTAGATGGTCAGCAAGGCAAGAGAAAAAGTCTACTAAGCTCAAAAGATTAGCAAATAAGGTTTATAGTGTCTACCAAGCATTCTCAAGCTTTGCCTTGCATAGATAGTTGTTACTGAGCTTTCAAGGTTTAGCAAGGAAATATAGTTGTTACTGAGATCACTCGGTCATCAAGAGAAAATAATGTAGAAAATAGTTCTAACTGAGATTTCATGGATAGTGAAAGAAATTTAGTTCTTATCGAGTTAACTTGGTAGCCAAAGGATTTTGCAAATTTTGCAGTGTTAACCGAGTTAAGACGGTTAACTCAGGAAATTATTTCTGGAAGTAGTATTTACCGAGCAGGGTCGACCATTGAAGGATTTCATTATTTTGTGAAATAAAGTTTTTTTTTTTGAAGTAATACTTGTAGCCAACTGATGTATGGTTTATTGGTAAATGTAACTTATGAATGCACTAACTTAATAGTCTGAATGGTATATATAAGAAGACAAGTTGCAAATTCTAAGTAAGTGATGGATTTGATGTAATGTGAATGAGAAGGAAGACTGATTATTATGAAAGAAAATTTTGAAGGATGATCAGAGATCATTAAGGAGCAAAAAATCTATCTAATAGTGTAGAATAGAGATTTTAAATCAGAAAATTCAGTTGCATCTTGTTTAGGTCAGGTAGCAGTGATTTCAAAATCTCTTAACAGAGTTAGTTTGATAGCCATTTTTGTAAATCCTCTAACAAGGTGACAGTTTAGTTGAATTTTTCTAAAGACCTCTAGCAAGGCCACTCCTAATAGGGTGATTAAATCCTCCAATAGGTTCACACCTAACAGTGTGTATTGTAACCTTTAACAGGGTTGGTTCTTAACAGGGCTCACTTCAGAAGAGTAAAAATTGGTAGCTAGTTACTTGGTGGTTTTTGCCATATTGGGTTTCCATGTATTGAAATAGTTATGTATATTGATATAATATTCTTATAATAATTACACAAATTTACATATGTGTAATTACTTTTAAACATGTTGATCTAGTGAAGCTCCAAATGTGTCTAATATAGATCTAGGTTGAAACTCTTCTAATCTTTTAGATTCAACTTTGCAAGTAAAATTATTTTACGACATATTTTCAAATCATCATAGAAGTCGCAATAATAGATGGTACATTACTTATCATTTATTATTCTACATGGAAGAGATGAAGAAGAAAATAAACACACAAACATGTGATGAAATATTGTTCCTCTTATGTTCATGATATAATGATGATCTACCAAGGTGATTTATCTAGTGGGCTACTTAAAGAAGCTTTGTGTATAGTACTTCAACATTATGCTTGAAAATGTTATATTGTGTACTTTGAAAATGTCATATGCATGTATGTCATAGCATGGAATTTTATTTCCCATATAGTTTTAGTTGTTATATAAGGGATTCAATTGAAAAAATATAATAAATCATTCAAAATGGGACTCAATGTATTGACTATTAGCCTAAAGACAAGATATTTCAACATGGGTATCTAATATACTATGTTGATAATTAATAAGTATTCTAGATTAATGAGATTTATATTATTTCTATAAGTTTTTTGATAAAGTTTACATAGCTGATTGATATATGCAAGTACATTCCCAAATATGTTAATTTGAATTCTATGCATATGATGGATTGACTTCATCATTTAAATCTAAAATATAATTCATCCAATGAGTTTTTTTTTTGAATAAATCATGTGTTTACCAAATAAGAAGAATTACAAAGGTAAAGTAGAAATTATTATTTCTTATATTATCTCCAATGTAGCTTATCGGGAGACAAGAAGACATTGAATCAATAACGTTTACATTGCTTATGAATTTATAATTTTTAAATAAATAATTTTTCTACTCTAAAAGGAACTAAATTGATGAATCTTCTAATGCATTTAATTGTGAGTTACATGGAAATTCATGTGGGTATTGATTAACCTATTGTATAGGGAAGTACATAGATCTCAATACTAGAAAAGTCCATTAGGGACATTACTAGAGTTCTTGCCATCATGAAACCTAAACATTTGGTATTTGTGGATATGTGTTTTCCTCCCAAGAAAAAAATAAATTGAACTAAGTTTAGGAGATTGAGAATAGAAATGCCTACTAGTTAGTACTAAGATTCATTCTCTATAAATACACATTGAGAAGTTTAAATCTATGAAGGTGCTAATATATTTTGTTACTATCAATCAATAATTTAAAATTTCATAGCAACAAAATTTAATATTGTTATTTGATTCTAAGTGGCAGTATAACTATTACTAGACATAATGTAAAATATTTATGATAATTGTTTATTGTTATAAGTCACATTTGTGTAATTGAAGTAGTACTCATGATTTAGAACAATTGTCTATTCATTATAAAATGGTGTGTCTAGTTTTCACTTGTAACTAGATTTGTGTTTGTAATTCAAGGATCATTTTCTTCGAAAATAAAGAGGAAAATTAGTTTTAAATTATTTTTTGTAAAAAAATTGATTTTTTTCTATATGAAATACAAGGATAATAGAAAATATTTTATAACTAGTTGATTATCTTATGCTTATTCAGATTCAAAGATCAAGCGTTACATCATCCTTGATGGAATTTATCTTTTCAATGGTTTTATTAGTTCTCTTTGATAAATATATTTTATTAATATTACATCAATGTGTCCTTGTGGTATTTAATTGGGGATAAGTTTTAGTTTGAATATGAGTTCGAAGGATTTTTTGTGTAACTTCATCTTGTCATATTTAGACTTTTTAGTGGAAAGTTATATTTGGTAAGATTAATCGCAACCAAAAATTATAAATAACATTATGTATGTAAATGTCTTTCAAGTTATGGGCTTTTTTTGAGAACAATTTTTTAAAAACTATCTCATAAATTTATACAAAGGATCAACAATTGAACTAATAAAGATAGTAACAAAAGAAGGCACTAGTATAGCATTGAATTAAGATAATCAATTAAGGTATTCTAAAGAAATCTCAATTAAGAAATTATATTTGCAATCCATAATTTAGAAATAGAAAAAGAAAAAAGAAAATAAATAAATAAAATCCTTATTTAAAATGATCATATAAAAATCATTCTTTCATATAAGCAATTTATTCACTAATGTTTCTAAATGTTGAGAGAATCACAAGAAGTCCAACTCAAGAAACATTGTCATCTTGAGAGATCACTAAAGTCTTAAGTTCTCAACAGAAGAACCTTCAACCAATAAATTGGATTTGAGGTAAAGGCCTACCTTCCTAGGTTTAGATGAGACCAAAGTGAAGGGGAAATTGATCAAAAGACAATTGTCACATTCACCAAAGATGATTAAGAAATCACTAGGTGAAGTGGAAAACCTACTTGATTTCCAATCTATAGTTTTGGGAACCAATAGATTAGAGAATATGTTGAGGATCGTCTTGTCATAATCCTTGGTTATAATTTACTCTATTGCAAGGAAAAATCCATTAGTTAATAAATAATATTTTCCTCAAAAAGAGGTGACGAATCTATTCAGTAAAAAATTTCAATCAGGTACTCTACTATGGGAGAAGGTCCTAAAGGAGATAAAAGTTATTATTTTTAAAAGAAATTATATTTCAAAATGTATCAAAATAAACATTAATTTCAAAAGAAACCATTTTTTCTAGATGACATCAAGCCATTAGATATTAGAATTTTTGAGTTTATTCTTAACAAATCATTTCCTAATTTTTCACAATGTGTACAAAAGTTTAGTGAGGAATATGGTGAATCAACACTTGACCATTTGGATTCTCTTTACACATTTATAGAATATTATATTATCTATTTGTGTAGAAGATCAGGTGATGAATCTATTGTTACACAATTGAATGATAATGAAAGAGGAGTGTTTGAATCAGTACCTACATAAAGATTCTCATCATTAATGAATTTTGAGCAGTGGTCTCTTGGTGTGATTAATGATGGAGGTAAGAAAGAAGAAAATATGTTCTATGAATACAAATAAAATTGGGCTTACACCATAGAAGAAGAATCATCTATATGTCTCGTTTGAATACTATTACCAATTTTTATCATTGTGCAAAATAAGTAGAAACATTGACCAGTCTCTTTTTCATCTAAGGTGTTAGCCATGTTTCACATCCTTCTTTAGATTCAGTAAATGACAATCATGCATGAAAGGGATACATAAAATGATCAATCATGTCTACTCTCCTATATCCCTAAGTTTCTTTAACTTTTTGAATTCAATTTTTTTTATGCTTGCACTCAAGATTTAAGTTGCAATCTTGTGATTCATGCTTGTTCATATGATTTTGGGCAATCAAGGGTTATTTCTCAAAATGGTGGTGATGGTGCAAAACAATCATCAAGTGGTTAAATTTGTGTTCACATGATCACAAGGTGTCAAGCTAACTAGGGAGTAAAGATGGTGATGGTGTGAAAGATTTGTTTGTGTAGCCACAAGTGGTTAACCTTAATCATGGGTTTAATTTTTGAGGATCTGGATGCTTGTATCACCTAATCACAAGGTTAAGGATCTAGTTAAACTTTCAAATTACAATGATGTGTTGATGGATGAAGCACTTAGCTTGACAGGAAGTCGCATGATTATAGAATGAAATATTAAAGTGAAAAATTAAGTTGCAAAGTAGCAAAATGATGAAACCTATCTTAATGGGGCCCTCTTACATTTCCAAGCAGTTTGATCATCTTTCTTCTAGAATTGTTAGATCTCAGAAGATCTACAATCGGTGTATTCCCTCTTTTCCAAGATACACAACATTCAACCAATATATAAATATGTGAATGTGACATGTGTCCTAGTGGAGTTGAATTAAAAGTTTGAGCCATGCATTAAGAAATGTGTCAGAACTATGACATGGTGGTAGTATCTAATTGGCCAAAAATACTAATTATGCCAAGGTTTTTCATTTTTTCAACCCCTACCTAATCTTAGTAGATCAAAAAATGTTGTATCCTTACATTCTAAAGGTGATCAAAGTTTTAAAAATGTGAGAGTATGAGGGAGAGACATGTATCATGTTAGCTCACTATTTTACAAATCCTTTGGTCGAAGTGTCATAGGTGATGAACTTCAAAGGATTCATCCATCAAATGAAGATTGATGATGTTGAATTGATATATTTCATCAAAAAGAGCTTTAAAATAATAAATTGAAATTTTAAAATAGGTCCACAAGCCTTGGTCATAGAAATAATTAGTCACATTGTTGCAAAGGAAGAAAATATCTCATTGAGTGAAGACTGATCAACTCAATCAATGAATTTCTAGTGAAAGGTTCTCTTTCTCCAAGTTGTGAAGGAATGATAAGGATCAAATTCAAGTTGAACATGTGATCAAATGAAGTTAAGTAAAACCAATGGTTTATGTAATGATATGGTTAATGCCTTCAGATGCATGGTCATAGGGTTACCTTCCTAACCTTTGGTTAAGGTGGTGACATAATGAAAGGTTATAGTCATGTGGTCATAAGGTTAAACATTAATCTAGAGTTTGAAGCCACAAAACCATGTGAAGTATCTGGTGGTAAGAAGAAATGTGGATCACATGTTCACAAGGGTTTGAATCAAGTAATCTTCTAAGTTGCAAAGCTACAGAGCTATGATGAGCTACATAAAAGTTAAGTCCTAGCTTCAACACATGGTCACAATGAGTTAATGAAAAAATTGGTTTCAAGTTGCAAAGTGGAAAAATACCTATGATCAAATGTTCTCAAGAGTCAAAAGGGTTATCATGAGTTATGGTCATAGAGATGTGAGAGGCCACCATAGGGATGAAATCAGATGATATAACATCTAGCATTTTAGAATAAGTTGGAAAAAGCTAAGGTTTTGATTGATCAAGATATTGACGTGGATGACAATTTGAAGCTTCCTTATAGCCATCAGATGATGAAGATCAACAATCTATGTATGCTTACATTCTAAAGATGATTGGAGTTTAAATAATGTGAGGATACACTCTTTTGACATGTGTCCTATCTGGCCTAGATGGTGAAGCTAGAGTAGAGAGACAAATTAAAAGTTGACATGTGGTACATTCCTAAAAGGTTAAAAGATCAATAGAGATATTATGGTCATACTTTAAATGAGTTTCATAATATCATTGATAAAGGGAGCATAAATTCATTCAACATCCTTCATTCAAAGTAGCAGTAAGGAATGGTTGATTGCCTAGTTGCACAGGGTTAACATTCACCTGAGATCTATACAACAAATTAGCAAAGCTATGGGTCACATCTTCAAAGGGTTAGTAGTTAAGTTAAGTGTTAAGTCTTGAAGATGGAAAAATGATGCAGAATATTCAATGTCTAAGGTGAGGGCAACATCACAACTTGAACCCAATAGTTAAGGAATGAAAATATGGCATTGCAAAATAGTAAATTTCCCCCTTTTTGCATGGTCATGGTCTAAGATGTTGTTAAGAGAAAAAATACAACAAAGAAGAAAAGCAGATAGATAGTAGCATCATAGAAATGCATTATCACATGAAGGGTTAAGTTTTAGATTTTGGATCAACAAAGGGAAAATGAGTTCATTTGATGTCTTCTAGCCAATAAAGTGGAGTTACTATCTTACACTAGTCTTGAGATGATAAGGCATAGTAGAGAAATGTGAGATTCCATGACTATCATATGATTAGAGGAAGCAAGAAAACATGTCACAATCCTATGCCATTCGTAAGATCAAATGAAAGAAGAAATGAAGACATGATGTCATGATTGGTTCTTAGAGTTCGGATTGCATGATATGTAGTATATCATAAGATCTCAAGGAAATAGGCTAAAGGGTAAGATGATACATTGGTCATAAGATCACATAGTCATGCCATCATAAGGTTAGTCTTGACCATAGGATCATAAAGCCAGAGTAGGAGAGACCTGATGACATGAAAAAGACATGATCATGAGATTGTGAAGAAGATAAGGTAAAGACAAGATGTTACACCAAGATAGTCATCAGGAAATTATAAGGGTTTAAGATCTAACTACCAATGCTATGTCAAGGTTAGTTTGAACCATGATTATGAGATAGTAGGGAAGACAAACACAAGATAAGATGTTACAATAATTAGAGTGGAACATAAGATTGTAGCATCCTATCATCACAAGTCAGCTTGGTCATAATAGAAATATAGTTGTGAGGATGTAAAAGGTGGTGAGTCTAGGTTATCAAATAATGATATGTGGCTCTTGCTAGGTAAACATTTAGTGATGTAGAGAAGGAGTGAAGAACTAGGGCTAAAGGCACACCCCACTATCCAAACCACCTACACAAAGCCAACACAGTGAAAACAACAACATATACAAACAACTTGGAAGATAGAGGAAGAAAAATGCCTCCATTCATATATTCATCCAATGATAAATTATATGCCTAGCTATAAGGCCTTCTAGGTTACAACAATAGATATCAATTCAGTTACAATCCTTAATGATCAAACTTCACATTCTTTCTACTCCCTAAGATGATTTCTAAGACTTTCACAAAGACCTCTTAAATACATGCACAACCACAAGTTGGCTTGTTGAAATACAACCAAATAAACTCTCATATTAAATGCTAAGATAAGCCACAAGTTAGCTCACAATAGATATCTATCACAAAAATAGAATGCAAAGGTCAGCCTTAAAGGGAAACTACACACAAACAACTCAATAACCATAGGAACTTGGCACCCAAAGGAACTCGACAACTTCAAGAACTTGACAACTTTAGGAAATAGGCAACCTAAGCAACTTGGAAACCAAAGGAATTTGGCAACCAAAGGAACTTGGAAACCAAAGCAACTCGGTAACCAAAGGGACTCAAAATCCAAAGGAACTTAGAAACCAAAGGAACTCATTAAGCAAAGGAACTTTGAAACCTTAGGAATTGGGCAATGCAAGACATTGTAACTTGATAGAAACTAAGAAAACTAAAAACATATAGGATAGTAGTACAATCCATGATGTTTCTGCATCAGACAACCAGGGTTGGAGAAAATTATTCTCATGAATCATTGATATGTCACAACCTAAGCTAAATCCAACTTAGATTGATAAATCCATGTAGCATCTTCACTAGGTCTATTTTTCCATTTTACCAAATACTCATAGTAGTCTTTTCCTCTTCTGCTCTTACCAATTCCCTGCTCCAATATTTGTTCAACTTCCTCAATCTACTTCTTAGGATAATCTTCTGATACATCCACTTCATCATCTAACTCATGATATTTGTATAAATCAACAACATGAAATATAGGAGATAATTCCATGTCATTAGGTAACTCAACTTCATAAGCATTACTACTATCAAACTTCTTCAAGATCTTACAAGGTCCAAACTTCTTCATCTTCAACTTATTGTATGTTCCAACTGGAAATCTTCCTTTCTCCAAATGAACCATCACTTCATCACCAACTTCAAAAACATGATGTCTTCTATATTTATCAGTATTCTCCTTATACTTTTGATTTCTTTGTTCCAACCTCAACTTTACTTCCTTATTCAAAGACTCCATAAAATAAGAAAATTCTTCCCCTAAAAAACTTCTCTTTCCTTCACCAACAACATCCCTCAAATTTGATACTCCTCTAGGCTACATTCCTATAACAATGTCAATAGGTGTTTTCCTTGTACTCCTATTCACAAAATTATTATATGAAAACTCAACTTGTGCCAATATTGTCTCCCAATTATTTGGCTTATTTCCAACTAAACATCTCAACAAATTACCCAATCTTCTATTCACAAACTCTATCTTTCCATCTATTTTTAGATGGAATGTAGAACTAAACTTTGACTCAGTATCCATATTTTTCCACAAACTCTACCAAAAATAACCAACAAACTTATTATCTCTATCATAAATAATACTTCTTGGTAATCCATGCAATCTCACAATCTCTTTAAAGAAAAGTTCAGAAACATTCTTATCATTTGATACATTATTACATGGTATAAAATGAGCCATTTTAGAAAACCTTTTACAAAATATATCCACAACCACAAATATATAATCATACCCTTTCACAATTTTAGGTAATCCAAGAACAAAATCCATACTAATGTCACTCCAAGGTTTCTTAGGAATAGTAATAGGTGTGTAAAAACTAGTATTCTGACTTACTCATTTTTCCACTTGACAAACTCAACAACTTACAAACTTTTGAACATCCTTATACATTTGAGGCCAATAATACTTCTCCTTTAGAAAACTCAATGTCTTATCAATTCCAAAATGTCCAACTAATCCACTACTATGGCTTTTGTTAATAACATTTAGCCTCATAAAACTTCTAGAGATACACAACTAAATTCTTTTAAACAACATACCTTCTTGAATAAAATATTCATGAAAATTACTTGGTTGTTCCATCAAACTAGGTGCTCTATACTCTACCCATATCTCAGAAAAGTTAAGATCAGTATCATACAACTCCTTCATCTCATCAACACTAAGAAATTTAACCTTCATCATAGTCAACAAAGAACATCTTCTACTCAATGCATCAACAACTCTGTTAGTAATTCCACTTCTATTCTTGATAACAAATGTATACCTCTTCAAGTAATCAACCCATTTCATATGTCTTTGATTCAATTTATGTTGACTTTCTAAGTACTATAAAGCTTTATGATCACTATACAACACAAACTCCTTAGGAATCAAATAATGTCTCCACTTTTTCAATGCTTGTAAAATAGCATAAAATTCTTAATCATACATAGAATACTTTCTTTTGGAATCATTAAATTTCTCACCAAAGAAAGCAAGAGATTTTCCTTCTTGACTTACAACAACTCCTATTGCACTACCACTTGCATCACATTCAACTTGAAATACCTCATTAAAATTAGGCAAAGCCAATATACTAACCATTGCTCCAAAATTACTTTTACCTTCTCAAGATTCATCTACAAACCATTGGCTGAAATCACAAATCCTAAATACACAATCTCTTCTTTCATAAAAGAACACTTTTTGAGATTAATCATCAACTTTTCCTCTTTCAATCGCTGTAATACTTGTATAAAATGCTCAAGATTTTCTTTCTTAGTATTACTAAATATCAAAATATCATCCAAATAAAAAATCACAAACTTACCAAAAAATCTTTTCACAATTTCATTCATCAACCTCATGAAAGTAATAGGTGCATTAGTCAAACCAAAAGGCATAACCAACCATTCATACAATTCATCTTTTGTCTTGAAAATAGTCTTCCATTTATCACCTTCTCTGATTATGATATGATGATATAGACACTCTTTAAATCTATCTTGGTAAAACACTTTGCTCCACTAGAACAATCCATTATGTCGTCCATCCTCAACATAGAAAACCTATATTTCATTGTGATCTTGTTAATAGCTCTGGAATTATTACACATTCTCCATTCTCTGTTATTTTTAGGTTCTAATACTGTAGGTACAACACATGGACTCCAACTTTCTCTAAGAAAACCTTTCTACAATAACTCATGTACTTGTCTATTAATTTATTCATTCTTTGTAGGTGTCAATCTATATGGTGCTTTATACAAAAAAATAGCTATAGGAATAGGATCCATACAATGACTTATACTTCTCATTGGAGGTAAACAATTAGGTATATCCTTTGTAATAGTCTCCTTATAGGCATTCAATAATTTTTCAATCTCTACTGGCACTTGGTCACCACTGACTGACACTCAGTTAACACTTTTTTTTGGCAGTCAGTTGCTATTTGCATAACGTGATCTTCTAGGAATGATAGCAAAGAAGACTTGATTCTTCTTCATTTCCTTTTCAAATCATTTTCTATACAATTTCTCATAGTAGTTTTTTGAATTTTTTCTAGACTTTCAATTAAAGGAAACAATATTACTTCTTCCCATTTACCCAAAGGGTGTATTAATTCAATCTTCCATCATGTAAAACATATCTATCATATTTCCAAGGTTTACCAAAAAAAATATGACAACAATTCATAGGCATAATATCATAGAGAACATCATCAATGTAATGTCCAATCTTGAACTTCACAATACATTGCACACTTACTAATATCTTATGCTCATCCTTGATCCATGAAACATGATAGGGTTTAGGATGTGTCAGTCTCTACAACTATAACTTTGTAACCAACTCTTCTAATGTACAATTTGTAGAACTTCCACTATCAATGATTACCTTGCAACATTTTCCAACCATCTTACATCTTGTTTTGAAAGGACTTCTCCTTAAAATATGTTCCTCATCACTTCCCTTATTAAATAAGGTTCTTCTCACCATTAGATTTTCTCTAGCCTTGGGTTCACTTAGTGAACCCTTAGTGTCCCCTTAAATCACAACATTTCTATTACCTTTTCCACTTTTAGAGGATCTACACTCAAAGGATCCATGTCCCTCTTTACCACATTTGAAACAATTACCATGAAAACCACCTCTAGAATAAGAATTATCTCTTCTTTAGTAATAATTAGTACCTTCTCAGTAAGAATTGTCACCTTTCCATTTGGTCTTGCCTTTTTCATTATTCTTCCATTCAAATTTCTCTTTATCTTTCACAAAAGTATCAAATCTACCACCTTCTCTAGAGGATCTACCTTGACCTCTTTGAAATCTACTACCTTTGCCTCTTTGTCTTTATTCATGTTTATTTGTCAAGATCTCCTCATCTTTCAAGGCATATTGGTATGCTTCATCCATAGTTTCCAATTTCACAAAACTTATTTCATCTTGGATTCTAGATCTCAATCCATTTATGTCTTTGTTTCAAAATTTACATCTTTCTCAAAAAGATAACTTGATAATTAGCAAGAAGGAATTTCTTCTTTACCTTATTCACCATCTTTGCCCAACTCTTGATCTTCTCCTTTCCTCTCCTTTGTCTATCAATTTGTAAATGCTCCCACCAAAGTGAATCATGACCTTTCACCCTCAAAACTACAATTTTCACCATCCTATTATTAAGATTGTTTTCATACACAAATAATTTTTCCATTTTAGAGATCCAATCTAACACAACATTGGTATCCACCATTCCATCATAAGGAACAACTTCTACAATAGGCTTTGAATTTTCTTTAGACAACACTCTCAACAACCTTGCTTCATCTTGGTCTTCTTTAGGTTTTGGATTAGATTTTTTTTCTACTACTTCGTCATCACTTAAATCATCAAGATGTGCTCTCCTTTGGGTTGTCTTTATAACATCTAATCTGGTTGCATTTTGTCTCAATGTATCTAGTATTGCATTATCAAAATTTTCTCTACCTCAAACCTTCTTTACAAATTAGGTTCCTACAAGATCATAACCCTCTGGAAGCTATAGGTTAAATTTTCAAATTTATAACCCTACAACCAAATGCACTTAGGATTCTACATGATGTAAAATTCATAAAGATGAACCTCTTCTCTGATACCACCTAATGCAAGGAAGAAGTGAAGAATTAGGGGCAAAGGCACATACAACTATCCAAACCACCTATACATAGTCAACATAGTGGAAAAAAAAACATATACAAAAAACTTAGGAGATAAAGGAAGAAAAATTCCTTGATTCATATATTCAACCAATGATCTATTACATGCCCAATTGTAAAACCTTCTAGGTTACTACCTTAGATATCAATTTTAGTTACAATCTATAATGATCAAACTTCACATTCTTTCTGCTCCCTAAGATTATTTCTAAGACTTTAACCAAGACCTTTTAAATATAGGCATGACCACAAGTCATCCTATTGCAATACAACCAAATAAACTCTCATATTAAATGCTAAGATAAGCTAAAAGTCAGCTCACAATAGATATCTATCAAAAAAATTAAATGCAAAGATCAACATTAATAGGAAACCACACATAGATGACTTGACAACCATAGGAACTCAAAACCCAAAGGAACTCAAAAACTTTAGGAACTCAGTAACCAAAGGAACTCAAAAACCAAAGGAACTCAACAACCAAAGGAACTCAAAAACCTCAAGAACTCAACAACCAAAGGAACTTGGCAACCAAAGGAACTCAGAAACCTCAAGAAATCTGCAACCAAAGGAACTCAACAATCTTAGGGACTTGGCAATGCAATACACTTTGAAACAATGCTAGAAAAAACCTTAATGTGTTTTGGAGCTACAAAATAATTGACTTGGTAGTACTCCCTTTATTCTATAGCCTCACAACAACAATTGGAGAAGACAATCGACTTCCTAATGAAAAAACAAAAAATCAATTCCAATGGAGTTGACAAGGTTCTAATTTAAAACTTAGTGATTTATTTAGCAAATACAATTGGGTGAATTTTAAATTCTCAATAGAAATCAACTTGAATTTGTCCAAGCTGTCTTGGATGCAACTCGTTATCTTTTGTTGAGAAAGGGATATATGTTTTTGTGGAGAAAGTATAAATTCATTGTTGTCCATTACATCTCTCACTGAGGAAAATGTAAATAAAACTAATAAATTTTTCAGCCATTGTGAAGTGGGTGATCTTGTCTAGACTACCTTTTCAATTATATCAACCAAAGTGGAGGAATGCTTGGGATGGACAGTCTGATATATCTTGATTATTTCTCCTAGACATCTCAATTGTATCCAAACCAATAGTAGTTTCAATCTATAAATTGAATTATAGATTAATATAATTCACAACGTGAAACGAGACACAAAGAGAGAGAACATGAATGTCAAAGGTAACAAAATTGTTTTATGTATGCATGCTACTAATAATAAGGCATAGGTCAATGGGAGGGGTTTGGGCTCTATTTTTGTGGATTGGGTGGCTCTGTGATGCTCTTTTAGGGGGGGTTAAAGGGTTAATTGGAATCTTTTACTAAAAACTAGAAGCCCTAAATTTTTAGCCCTCTCAAATTGAGCGAGTGAAAAAGGGGTGGGGCTAAATTTAGCCCCACTAACTTAGGGAGGAATTATGCCATTTATTAACAATCTACACTTCACTTTCCCACCAAAATGAATTCCTACCAAAATAAATTTATGAATAAATTTAATTTAACTTTTTAAAAATTTAGGAGACAAAAGCCTCCTTAAATTTAGCGAGTATATTTTTTAAAAGTGGATTCATTTATAAATTCATAGGACCACTTCCCATTTTAAATATCCCTAAAAATTTTTAGCAATACTTGCTCTATTTTTAAGGAAGTGGGTGCCCATGGGACCTTAGTCTAATAACAATAACCACCTCTGAATAAGGGGGATCCGAATAAGATCAATCTGAATCAGGAGGCTACAAATCGACCTCCATCAGAGATGAATCTACATAAGGTGAATCCGAATAGGGAGGATCTAAATCTACCTCTGTCAAAGGGGGATCTGCATAAGGTGGATCTGAATGGGATGGACTCACCTCCACCTTATAGGAATAGTAGAGGTGGATCCTAATAAGATGGATCCACCTCTGTCTTATACTACAATACTTTTCCTTGCACTTTTAATCTCTTTATTTTCTTGACTTTTTACTTTTCTTTGCTCATGAGAATTATCTGACACAATCTCAAAACATACTTTTGGACTTATTATTATTATTATTATTATAGATCAACTATAATTAGAAAATTATGGTGCTTGTTGTTAAACTATATAACCTTTATATAATACATATGTCATATTTACTAATAATTTTCCATTATTCTATAAATTATTCACAGTACAAGTATAGCTAGATATATGTATGGATTCTTATACCTATATTTTTATTGGTAGCAGATATGTGTTGTTGAACTATAAAGTTTTTTCTTAAGATTATATCAAATTTTTCATTATTCTATAAATTATTCAAGTTAGGAGTAAAATTATAAATATATGCTGGATCTTATACCTATATCTTTTATTTGGAGCATTTTTGTTTATCCAAGTAAATTGTAGCACTCTACTCAATTATGTTTTCATAGAATGAGGGTAGATGAAAGGAAGATGGCTATGCTTTAATTTGTAGTATCTTATTGCATAAATTAATTATGTACAACCAGGAGATGACAAATTTATTATTATTCATGTTAGAAGTATAGCCATAAATATATGGTATATCTTATACCTATATCTTTTCTTTGGGTCATATATGTTTATCCAAGTAAATTTCAAGGATGAGTGTCATGTAGATTTTCATAGGATGAGTATGTTTATTTTGATCATCTATGTGTATCATGTACCTTTTCATAGAATGGGAATAGATGAAAGGAAGATGGCTATTTATTAATATGCAATATCTTATTGTGTAAATTAATTACATGCAATCTATTATTATCATAGAATGGGCATGGATCATAATGAGGCAATTGTCTTTCATTATGAAGTATCTTATTTCACTAGAATATTTTACAATAGAAAAGGGATATGCTTATCTTTTATTTGAAGTATCTTATCTTGTCTTCATAAATTGATCATAGATAATAATAATAAAAGGGGTTGGTTGTCTTTTATTTTACCCTAATATGGATTCTTAGATTGATAAAAGATAAAAGAGAAACAATAATGTTAGGTTATGTAGGCTCAACCAAAGTTAAGCTAGAAAAATTAACAAGACTTTTATCCAAGTAGATACTGAAATTTAAATTTACATAAAACTTGAGAAGTAATGTAATGATGGGTGAGCTAAAAAAATTAACTAGTAATGAGTAAATTAATTATAGCTCTTAGAGTATTGTGTTATTGTCCATAATCTATTTGTATGGTTATCTATAAGTATTTTTTGGCACATCAACTTTACTTGGTATTTATTAACATGCATGCAATGGCTCTACTATGGTCTTTACGAGTATAGCAATGTCCTTGTTTCAAATTTATTATTAGGAATTAGAACAAGATATCTATGGAAATTTTATTTTCTAGCTAGCCTCATCTTTATTGGAGTTACTAGTTATTTATTGTGAATGATATATTTATTATCAATGAAAGATAAAATAAACTTTTTTTCATTTCTATTTAAAAATACTATAAATATTAATGTATGGACATGAATTAATGATAATATTTATGATGTTTTGACCATCTTTTATGATAATTGACCTGGTGGAATAATCTCTTGTTGCAAACTTAAAAAGGTCCAAGTTATGGGAGTTGGAATATGCCTTATTCCTCATTTTAATTCAATAAGGATGCAACAATAGAGATAGAGTACATTTTCATATTTTTTTTGAAAAAATTCCTAAGATTTACAAAATGAAAGAGGCTTAAGGAGCTAAAAGAGGAAGGATAGCAAGTGTAAAGGGAGGTTCACAATGTTTATGAGAATTTGAAATAAGGACAATACTCAATCCTATGTATTAACCAATTCATTTGTATTTTTTTATTGGGAATGTGCAGGATCATCATGTGCCAAAACTTGGTGATCTGAAAAATATATAGTTCTAAAATGCCTCAAACCATTTCAAAATTTATCCCAACTTTTTTCCCACCTACCCTGATACTAAATGAAAATAATTAATATCTTTATAAGGTCTACTATATCTTTTGATACCAACCTTATATGGTCAACTTTAGAAACATCCTAAAAATGTGTTTTTGGCCTATTTTTATGTGATTTTTACTTCAAACATGTAGCTAATGACTTTTTTTTCACCAAAATTTGATGAAATGAAAAGGGTTTCTTAAGAATGTTCTTATCCTTCCATAAATGTAAGGTTTGTCAAATTATGAGTTTTGTAAGTAATTAGTACTTATTTTCTAATGGAGTTATGTATAAAGTGTTGACTAACACACTACTTAAAAAACAACTATAACTTTCAAAAGGTAAAACATTTTTTAAATCCAAAAGATGAATCACATTCTATCTTTCTTCCACTATAAGGAAAACAAATTTTAAAAAATAAAAATTTGTAGATTTTTGAGTTAGTTAAGGTGGTCAAACATGAGAGTTTTTTTATTTCAAAAATACTAAAGACAAAAAATAATTATTCATTATTTAGTTAGAATAAAAATACCCAAAAATATGTGTCAAATCCAAGCATGAGTCTACTACTTATATCTAGAATATTATTAAAAAAATATTATCATTTGATTTTGAATAAGGTGGTTAGATGTACATCTACTTCTTATTTTTGTATTGAAATTTTTGTAATATTGCATTAAAATTCAAAAATTTGACCAATCAAATTTTTTTTTTTTGAGATAAGTCCTAGTAGTTTAGAAACTAGATTCAATTTCCTAGAGATTCTTTTCTCTCAATTTTTTTACATAAAGCTAATAACAAGTAGAAAATTACATGTCAAGTTGACATAACCCTAATTTTATAATTTTTTATTGCCACTTAAGAGCATAGTTTGGTTGACCATGATCCTGCACATACCCTATTATATAGGGTATGAAATATTTTATGTATTCAATAGTGAAAGAGTTATCATTCCCCTGTATCATTTTACAAATGGACTAAATGCTTTATTTTCTATAATATTTTACAAGTATATTTGAGTGGACATTCAAAACTATGGGAGGATGAGATATTTGAGTCCATTCCTTTGGGTTCTAGTGAACTAATCACCATATGTTAATATTGATTAAAATAGGTATGCATATTGACATAATATTCTTATAATACAGTACACACATTTATATTTATGTATTTACTTTTAAATATTTTGATCTAGTGTAGCTCCAAATGTATCTAATTTAGATCTAGGTTGAAAATGTTTCTAATATTTTAATTAGATTGAACTTTGTTGGTAAAATTGTTTTAGGATAGGTTTTCAAAGCATCATAGAAGCTGCAATAATAAATGGTGCATTACTTATCATTTATTGTCCTATACGAAACAGATGAAGAAGCAAATAAATGCACAAAAAAGTGATGAAATATTGTTCCTCTTATGTTCGATAATATAATGATGATCTACCAAGGTAATTTTTGTAGTCGACTACTCAAAGAAGCTTTGTGCATAGTATTTCAAAATTATGCTCGAAAATATTATATTGTATACCTTGAAAATGTCATATGCATGTATGTCATAGTATGGAATTTTATTTCCCATATAGGTTTATTTGTAATACAAGGGATTCAATTTAAATAATGTAATATCATTAAAAATGGGACTCAATGTATTGACTATTAACCCAATGACAAGATATATCAACATAGTTATCCAATAGCAACTATGCTTTTGGTAATTAATAAGTATTCTAGATTAATGAGATTTGTATTATTTCTACAAGTTTTTTGATAAAGTTTACATAGCTTATTTATATATAAAAATACATTCCCAATTTGGTTTATTTAAATTTTATGCATATGATGAATTAACTTCATCATTTAAATTTGGAATATGATTCATCCAATGAGTTTTTTTGAATAAATCATGTGTTTTCCGAATAAGAAGCATTACAAAGGTAAATTGGAAATTATTATTTCTTGTATCATCTCCAATGTAGCTTATTGGGAGATGAGAAGACATTGAATCAATAACATTTCCATTGTTAATGAATATATTTTTGAAATAAATATGTTTGCTACTCTAAAAGGCACTAAATCGATTAACCTTCTAACCCATTTAATTGTGAGTTATGTGGAAATTCATGTGGGTATGGATTAACCTATTGTATAGGGAAGTACATAGATCTTGATACTAGAAATTTCCATTAGGGACATTACTAGAATTCTTGTCATCATGGAACCTAAACATTTGATATTTTTGGATATGAGTTTTCCTCAAAAAAAATGAAACTTTAAATAAGTTTAGTAGATTGAGAATAGAAATTCCTACTAGTTAGTACCAATATTCATGCTCTATAAATACACATTAAGAAATTCAAATCTATGAAGGTGCTAATATGTTTTGCTACTATCAATCAATAATTTAAGATTTTGTAGTAAAAAACCTTAATATTATTCTTTGAGTCTCATTGGAACTATATGTATTACCAAACATAATGTAAAATATTTATGATAATTATTTATTGTTATGGGTCACATTTGTGTAATTAAACTAGTACTCTTTAGTTAAGAACAATTATCATAGTTCATCATGAAAAGGTGTGTCACTTGAAATTAGATCCATATTTGTAAGTAGAGGATCATTTTTTTTTTGAAAATAAAGAGGACAATTACTTTTAGGGTTTTTTTTTGTACAAACTTTGAGTTATATCTTTAAGAAATACAAGGCTAACATAAAATATTGTATAACTAGTTGATTATCTTATGCTTATTTTAATACAAAGATCATGTGTTACATCATCCCTAATGGTATTTATATTTTCAATGGTTTTATTAGTTCTTTTTGATAAATCTATTTTATTAATATTACTCCAATGTGTTCATATGGTATTTTAATTGGGGCTAAGTTTTAGTTTGATTACAAGTTTGAAGGATTTGTTGTGTAACTTCATCTTGTCTTATTTGGACTTTTTAATGGAAAGGTGTATTTGGTAAGACTAATTGCAAAAAAAAAATTATAAATAACAATACATATAAATTTATTTCAACTGATGGGCTTATTTTGAGAATAATTTATTAAGAGCTATCTCATAAACTTATGTAGAGGATCAATCAATTAAACTGATAAAGTTAGTAAGAAAAGAAGGCACTAGTCTAGCATTGAATTAAGATAATTCATCAAGGTTTTCCAATGAAATATCAATGAAGAAAAAATATTTGCAATCCATAATTAAGAAAAACAAAAAATATTTTATTTATTTAAAAAGATTTCATACAAAGAATTCTTTCATATAAGGAATTAACTCACTAACTTTTCAAAATATTGAGAGAACCACAACAAGTTCACCTCAAGAAACATTTTCATCTTGAGAGTTTACTAAAGTCTTAAATCCTCAAAATAAGAACCTTCAACCAATAGATTTGGGTTGAGGTAAAGGACCACTTTCCTAGGTCTAGAGAAGCCCAAACTAAAGGGGAAATTGATCTAAAGATCATTCCCACAATGGCCCAAGATTATTGATAAATCACTAGGAGAAGTGGAAAACCTACTTGATTTCCAATCTGTGGTTTTGCGAACCAGTAGATTAGAGACCATGTTGGAAATAAGCTTATCATAATCCTTGGTTACAATTATTCTATTGTAAGGAAAAATTCATATTAAAATTCAGTCATGTACTTTACTATGTTAGAAGGTGCCAAATGAGATGAAAGTGTTAGAGTAATTAGTAGTTTGTACTTATTAATTAAATCACTTTGGTTTAATTAATTAAGTTTCCCATTACTCTTGTTTTCTTAAGCTTGCTTTTAGGTGCATATAATTAATATTTTATTAATTATATTGTATAACTTAGCTTTTTAGGCTTTAGTTTCCCTTTTCGGGTTTCGTGATTCCTTTATAAGGATTCACCTCTTTGTATTCTTAATAATGAAGATCCGTTGAATAATATTTTCTTCGTCTGAGTTTTTTAGATCAAACCCTTACCTCTTCTTGTCTTTTTATTCTTCATGAAAATTTTTTTTCATGTAGGTTTTCTTGGGGTTCATGGATTTGTTGTGCACTTTTTCTCAAATCCTACATGGTATCAGAGCCAGATCTGCTATAGTTTGTTCGGTGTTTCAAGAAAAAGGGAGAACAAGGGTTTGGCAGATCAAATTTGGTGTTTTTTTGAGTTTTTTTGAAAAAAAAAGGGGGGTCACCAATTTTTGGAGTAGTTTGAGGCCAAACGAACATCACGGATGGATTTAGAAGGCATCAAAACCCTTATTTTGATATAGAATTTGTCTGATTCAGACAACATTGATCTGGGAGGCAAAAAATTTTTGCCCATAGGGCCGTATGGCCCCCTGCATGCAGTTTGAGGTAGATTTTTCAAAAAAATTGCAAAAAAAGTAAAAAAGAAGAAGTTTTTGCCATTGGTTGTTTGCTAACCGTAGCGAAACCGCTAGTGGTTACCGCCATGGTCATCGCTGACGGTCCGCCAATGGCCCGCAGCGGCTCTGCTGGCTGTGTCTGTCCCGGCCCCACCACAACCCCGCTTAGTAGTGGCTCTCCACTCTCCCTCCTCCTAGCTATTTCTCCACCGGTGGTGTGGCAGGGGAGGTGTTTTTTTAAATTTTTTAATTTTTTTTATTAAAAAGAAAAAATTTTCTTGCATCCAGAGGCCCTAGAGGTTTTCTCTTCGTAACTCGAGCATACAAACATATTTTTTTAATCCAAAAAATGCGTCGAAAAGCTCGTTCTAAGACAAAGATGTTGGTATAGGTGTTTTTGGGTTTTGATGTAGTTTGGTTTCCTTTTTTGGTAGTCAAAGCTAGATGTTCTATTTTGCACATCGGGAGGCGTATCTTGAGCATCAGATCACCGATTTTGGACTTCTTTATATCGTTGGAAAAAATTTTCTACGTTCTTTTTAGTGATGCTAGTTGTTGTTCTAGATTCTATTCTAGGAACTTTTTTATTCAGCCTTCTAATTTTTTGCATGCTGGTGAATATCCTGGCTATTTTAGGTCCAGGGATCGATTTTGTTGCTTTAGATACTTTGTTCTAGGCTTGCTAGATTTTGTTGGAAAGCTGATTTTGTGAGTTATTCAAGTGTAGAGGTCCTTTTTCCAGATTCTACTTGGGTTCTATAGGTCCTAGGATCTCTTCTTCTGTTCTTCTGGCTCACTCTTCTTTCTGACTTCTGAGCATTGTATGCTTCTCTTCTGTTGCATTCTTTTTTCTGTAAATGCACTGAGATAAAGTACCATACTGCATGTGTATTTTTGTTTTAGTTGTTTACCTTTTTTTGCCTTCTGATTCGAGTAGTGTCATCTAAGGACACTCATACAGATTACTTTATTTTTGGGATTCATCATATCTTGTGCCTTATTATACATGCACTACTCTAATAAAGTGCCATGGGGGGTTGATGTTTTTCCTTAGTTTTCCATCTTCCTTTGTCCAAGTGAGTGTCCCTTGTATGACATTAGCCTCATGCTGTGTCTGAGATTGATCACCTCAATACACACATATGTACTCTTTTGTGCATCATGATCATGGTTCCTTGACTTGCTGTTCTTTTTGGCCCACTTTCTCAGTTTCCTATCACCCCTCTCCCTATTTAGCATTATGGGGGGGGGGTTCACTTATTGGTTCTATTTCTTTCTTGGTTCAATTGAGTGATCTATGTATTCAATTTTTGTTCCTACATACTAGGCGATTGCAGTGGCCAGGTACCTATGCATTTTGGTGAGATGGATCATCTACTATATAGAAACTCGTTCATTCATACTTTTGGAGGTCACCTCTTTGATTGATCAGCTCTTCAAACTTTGTCTTCTCTACCTAGTCATGCACTATTTGAGTGGGGGTTCCAGCAGTTTCTTTTTACAGTGTTTGTAGCTTCATGTTTTGGAGATGCTTCATGCTCTTTTTTGTTCCTTTCTTTGGGATATTTCCTAGATTGGAGGCTTTGCTTCCTTCATCTAGTTCTTTTTCTTGTACTTGGGTACCTAATCAGGCCTTGTTGTCGAGACCCATCTTTTTTTGCTTTCATAGATGTGCTAGGGTAGTTTACCTCCTGAGCTTCGCTTAAGGGGGGGTGTTAGAGTAATTAGTAGTTTTCACTTATTAATTAAATCACTCTAATTTAATTAATTAAGTTTCCCATTACTCTTGTTTACTTAAGCTTGCTTTTAGGTGCATATAATTAATATTTTATTAAATATATTGTGCAACTTAGCTTTTTAGGCTTTAGTTTCCCTTTTCGGGTTTTGTGATTCCTTTATAAGGATTCACCTCTTTGTATTTTTAATAATGAAGATTCATTGAATAATATTTTCTTCATCTGAGTTTTTCAGATCAAACCCTTGCATCTTCTTGTCTTTTTCTTCTCTGTGACAAGTTTTTTGCATGCAGGTTTTCTTGGTCTTCATGGATTTGTTGTGCGCTTTTGCTCAAATCCTATAGAAAGGTATCATTTTTAAAAGAAAATATATTTCAAAATATATATCAAAATAAAAATTTATTTCAAAGGAAACCATTTTTTCTAAATGACATTAGGATGTTGGATCTTAGAAGTTTTGAGTTTATTCTAAATGAATTATTTCCTAATTTTTCACAAATTGTATAATAGTTTAATGGAGAATATGGTGAATCAACACTTGACCATTTGTATTATCTTTATAAATTTATAGAATATAATGATCTATTTGTGTAGAAGATTAGGTGATGAATATATTTTTATAAAATTGAAGATAACAAAATAGGAGTGTGTGAATTAGCACCTACGCAAAGAATCTCATCATGTGAGGCATTTGAACAATGTTCTCTTGATATGATTATTGATGGAGGTGAGAAAGAAGAAAATATGTGCTATGAATAGGAAGAAAATTGGGCCTACACCATGAAAGAAGAATCATATATGTCTCCTTTGGATACATTTGTCAACTTGGAAAGATGTGATGGATCATATGTAGTATATTAATTATTTAGGATGGTAAATATTTATCAAAAGATAATTTCAGATTTCAGCCCTGTGTACAAGAAATTACTAATAAACCTCATGAGTTGGGAAGCTCAAGTGATTCTTATTTAAATATTTTTCTAAAAAATTAATAAAATACAATGATGGAAGAAGATGTCAAATATAGGGAGAAATTTATAGAAGACAAATAAAAGACCCAATGATAGTCCAAATTTGAATAAAAATGAAAATATTGGTTTAGTGTCAAGAAGAAGTTGTACATGCAAAAGCTTGTATCAAGAAATAAGTCAATGGGTGTAAAAATGGTGAAAGGGATCTTGTCAGTACAAAAGGGAATTTAAATATATTAAATAAAGAATATCATATATATGTTCATAAAATTGGTACAATTTTTTTTCTTATTCCACTAGAATAAATAGGTTGATCTATCACCATATACTCAAAGGATTATAGTGAATGAATAGGTCTCAAGAAGATGAAATTTTTTACTATGGTTAAAATAATGAAAAAAATCTAGCTTTTTAAAATAATTGTTTAGATCTCTTACATAATGAAGCTCCTCATAAGTATGAATAAATTTTTACTAAGCATTAATATATTTACAATATATTTTGTGATATAGCACATGTACAAGAAATTTTGACACATAAGATTGAGGTAAACATTACTCATGTTGATGAAATAAATGATGACTCTTAAGAGGTTCCATTCAGTGAAGGTATGGACTAGAATACACTAGGTGATCTTCTCTATAATGAACCATAGGAAAATCAAAAAGCAGATATGCAATTATTCACCATGTTCTTGAATTTATCATTTAAAGAAAACATGTAGAAGAGAGTACACCTCATGATTACTTTGAAAATATTTCATGATTAAAATTCAAGAGGCCATGAAGAAAAATTATGTGAAAGTGAATTTAATTTTTTATTATTTGAATCATAGAATTTGTACTCTAGATACATGGAAGATGAAATTAGTACAATGATAAATTGTAATATAGTTGAATTTGAAAGAATATCTAATAAAAGTATGTTTGTAGTGCCTCTTGTATTTTCATTATGTACCTTGTTATATTTTGATTCGAGAGATATTTTGATACTTATGTTTGATGATATTCAAAATGACTTGATGGTCATATATTATATTTTGATTGTCAATATTATAGATAATAGATGCTACATTGTTTAGTTTGATCATATCTGCATGACAATGGTTATTGATGTGACATGATGCTTGATGATGTTATCTGGTTACTTTGTATTTGGACATATACTCTATTTATGATTAAATGATGGACTTATTGGATCCTAGATACTATGATTTGATCCTATAGATATTTACCTTATTCTAGCTTGGAGATGTTTTATGATGCAGTGAATGATTTAAATAGGTTATTTTAACATAATTAAATAAATAGTTCATTACATGATTTAATGCATTTATCTCTTTGGCTATATTAATAAATGCAATTGCACTTGATCATGTTGTTCAGTGTGTAGGATTTATATCTTCAACAATGGCATATGGAGCTAGTGATTTTTTTGTTTATGCCTAGCAAGTGGCATCCATGTATGAGCAATGTATTTTGTTTAATTGTTAATTATACCCTTTCATGTTTAAATAAATCCAGATTCATTTGCATTTGTGACTAGACCAGTATTGTGTATATGCATTTATATATCTACATTTTCATGGAAAATTAGTAATGAACATTACAATTTAATATTCCGAAGAGAATTTTATAATTAATTTCTTTTATTTTATGTTCTTGACTAATTGACCATATTTTTAATCCCAAGTAATTGGGATTGCCAAATTTATGGGGATTAGGGAAATTTATTTGATTATTCTTTTTAATTAAGATAATTTATATGTAACTTGAGAAAAGTTCATATATTGGTTAAAATTTGGATTTAAACTCACTTCTCACATTTTAAAAAAGAGAAAGTTGGAGCAAATCCTCTAGAACCCCATGTGAGTTTTTGTTGTTTTGCTCATTGGGTGAGTTGTGATCATGGTGTCACCATGAGGATAGGTGGGTATGTGTAGGATCATGGTCAACCAAACTATGGGCTTAATTGGGAGCCAACAACTAGAAAATCAAGGTTATGTCAACTTGAAACATAATTTTATAGTGGTTCTAGACTTTATATCAAAAAGTTGTAACAAAATAATCTATAGAAAATTGAATGTAGTTTCTAAACTACTAGGCCTTATCTAGAGAAAAAATACTTGATTGGTCAAAAGTTTGGATTTTAATGCATACTAAAAAAATTTCAAGGCAAAAATAAAAGTAGGTGTATGTCTAACCATCTTAATCAAAATCAAAAGATAATTCTTTTAAATATAATTATAGATATAAAAATTAGACTCATGCACAGATGTGACACATATTTTTGGATATTTTTATTCTAAATAAATAATTATTTATGAATTTTCTACTATACTATTTTCAAAATTAAAAAACTCTCATGTCTGACTACCTTAACTAGTTCAAAAAAATTCAAAATTAATTAATTTTCTTTTTTTATACTAGCGAAAGCATAGAATGTGACACATCTTTTGGATTTCAAAAATCTTATACAGTTTGAAAGTTATAGTTATTTTTCAATCAGTATGTCAATCAACACTTTGCAGCTAACTTCATTAGAAAATAAGTAATAATTCCTTAATTAACTCATAATTTGATAGACATTATATCGATGGAAAGATGAGAACATTCTCAAAAAACCCTTTTCATTTGATCAAATTTGGATAAAAAAAGTCATTAGCTACATTGTTGAAGTCAAAAATACACAACAATGGGCCAAAAACACAATTTGGGACATTTTTGGTGTTGACCATGGAGGGTTGGTATCCAAAGAAAAAATAAGCCTAATTGCGTACCCATTCCCAAATCGGGTACCTATTATCAAATCGAATAACCTTTTTTTTAAATTTTTTTTTTTTTTTAAATCAATTTTTTTAATAATAGTATGACGCCTTTTTAGGATACTTAAAATGTTTTCTAAAGCTTGTAGGACCCTTAACCATACATATAATGGTTCCAAAGGATCAAAAGGGGTCATAGGGTACCCTTTGCCACTCTTTAACTCATTCAATCACAATATGTGTGCTTATGGTTCCTAGGATGCCTAACCACATAAATGATGTGATATAATGGCTCAAAATGGGCCTTAGAATACCCTATGACCATTTTTTACCCATTCAATGACATTAAGTGTGCTTAGTGGTCATAAGATAATCTATTACCCCTTTTGACTCATTCGAACACATAAGATATATTCATAGGATCACTAGGAATGTATTTTCTTATTTAATGGGTCAAAAGGGGTCATAGGTGTAGGATTAGAAAATAGGCTAATGTCCAACATACTATGAAAAAATAAAAAGCTCAATAATCATACATTACCACCCACTAGTCCACCATGAAAGCCAAACTTATAAAGAAAGCAACACAAGGTTAGAAACCCCCTCTTTCATTTGTAGCTCCCTTGTCCTTCTTTCTTCTACGAATGATGTAAATCCAAAATTGCCTATAGTGCACATAGTTATGAAAAAAAAGCCTAAGATGATGATAATTCTATGAGAATACTTTAAGTTGTGATTTTAGTGTGAGAGAAAGAGTGAAAAATATGAGAAAACTAGGGACTAAAGAACTCAAGAATTAGAACCAGAAATGAGAGGAAGAATGCTCATTTTATAATCAACATATAAAGTGAGAGCATTGGATTTGTCACCTTAGATATGTGATGTGGCAAGAGATTCATTTGAGAATCCACGACACATATGACACAAGATGCAAAGACTCTATGATGCATGGAAGTCAAACTTGGCTAAATGTGGGAGAGAATCTATGACACATCATAAGACATGTCAAGCCCACTTAAAGCCAAGAATCTATGACAAAGGGAGCTAAAGATAGACATGCATAAGGGAATAAGAATATTGGATTATGAAATATCTTGGACAAATGTCAAAGGAGAATCCATGAGATTTCATACTTGAGTGTCATGATGATGTCAATATTTCATGGAATATTTGAATTAAAAAATCTTTATTCCACAAAATAGAAATTAGTAAAAATGGAATTAATGGAGGAAAATGTTACTTAGGAAATTAAGAATTTCCATGGTTTGTGAACAATGAATGAAATAATTAATAAAATAAATTAATTGAGGATGACAATTAAGAATAATAATGAGTGACAATGATAGGGTTAAATTATGGGTTATTTAATCCTATAGAGAAAATTAGTAAATGATTGGTCATTTTGATTAAATAAGTGTGATAGTATCCTTTGATGAAGATGTGATAATGATATAGATTGAATATGATGATGATAGATAGACCAAAGCCATGGTCAGATTGATTAATTGATTAACATGTGAAGGGCACATGGCATGAATTGATTGATACATAACATTTAACTGGCATTGTAAATGCTAGAGGATCAAGATATATTGATAAGGTTGATCATAATAATATCCATGGACACAGTCAATATTATTAAAGTGATTTGATGATGTTATGATTTGACACTGAGAGCCTCAAAAATATTTAAGATCAATGACATGAATGATAGTTTGACCTAGCACTAAGAGCCATGATAGTACTAAGGTCAGATTAATAAGATTTAATAGATTGATAGGTTTCCAAGGCACTAAAAGCCACAACAATACCTAAGAATGGACAAATGATGATAGATTTGGGATGTTTGATATGTTTCATGATGATTAGGACTGATTTTGGGTGATTCTAAGTTGATTTGGGGTGATTTTGGGTTGATATGAAATAGTTCTGAGTTGGTATAATATGATTTTGAAATGACATGAAATTGATGTGAAAGAGAATACAAATGATAAGGTATGATCAATTTGGCCAAAGGATCAGAGTTAGTAGAATGATAAAATGGGATGAATTAGTATGAATAAGTGATGAAACTATAGATGCAAACCATTTTTGAGAATCTACATTTTTTCCCTCTTTGATACAATGTGGTTTAAAGCATTGTGTCAAAGAATGCTAATGAAAAAGCCTTAAAAGCATGCCCCACCAATGTGGTATATATTTATGCCCCCTTAATAAATTGAACAACATAGGCATATGATAGTTTTATTTCATCAACAATGAGAAAAAAAATCCATAGCAACTAATGGATCGAAAATCATAGTTAAAACGTGAAAGTTATGGGCTTCAAAGTGAAAAAGGGCATCGCAACCAACATAGAAAGGACCTCATGCACATCCATATAGGTAGAAAAAAACTATAAAATGGCTTGGATATGGTTTTGAAGTTCATTTTCACTCTCCCATTTGGATGAAAAGAGCTTTGGAGCAAGGAGAATGGATTGACTACCTAGGGAGCTACACCATGGTGAACGAGTGCAAACCTTCCAATGACAAGAAAATGCTAGACATTTGGTGAGTAAATTTAAGCCATATTTGTAATTTTATGCTTTTTCATGCCTTTTTTTTCTATTCCATGATTTTTACTACTTTTTACACACCTAGGAATGTGTCAAGGTCAAACGGGGTCAAACGGGGCCAAATTAGGGTCCTAGGGCCAGGGTAGGGCCTCCAAATGCCCTAACTATGCTCAAAATGCATCCATGTGCATCATGGGTGCACTTGGAATGCCCAAGTGCATCCTAGGTGTGCTTGATATGACCAAGTGCACCTTGGGTGCATTTGGGAGCCCCAGTTGTGCCCTAGGATGCTTCAGGAGTCCAAATGGGGTCCACATGGTCCTAGATCAACCTGAAACTTTGGGTGGGCTATCATAACCCTAGGGGGATGTTAGAAATATGTTAAAATAAAGTCAAAGGTGATCAAAATGCTCAAAATTTTGTCAAACATAGAGCTAATGTAGGTCAAACTAGGGTAAATGTTGATAAAGAGTTGTGCAAAGGGCCAAAAATGGTGCAAATGGACTCGAAATGACTTGAAACTTGGACCACATGTTAAAAACCATAGGAATAGTTGAAAAAATAGGTTAAATGAGGATAGGATAGTTGGAAAAAATCCAAACTTGGTCAAACTTAGCTTAGATGGAGGAAAAAGGTTGACAGATGGATAGGGATAGGGTCAAAGTGATGCAAATGAGCTTGAAATGACCCAAAACTTGGAAAACATGTTCAAAACCCTTGAAATAATTCAAAACATTACTCAAATTAGTCAAAAATGCCTAGGAAAAGTCAAACTTAGTCAAAGTAGAGTCAAACTAATTCAAACTTAGGTCAAAAGTAGGGTAAACTAGATGCAAAACCATGGGAGGTTGACATAGGCAATATGATTATGTAGGAGGAGCTACCCCTATTATGGATAAGGGGACATAGGCCATAGAGCCTTGCACTATAGCATCAAATGATAGTTTTTGAGTAGGGGATTTTGGCCGAGTTGGGATTATATCATGCTACATTCATGCTAGAGTTGAGGGGGAATAGGTCTCTACTGACAGCTTTGATAGAGAGATGATGCTCAGAGATTAGTTCCTTCCATATATTAACAAGGAAGGTGACTATGACACTGATGGATGTATGGTGCATCCTTAGGATCCCTATTCATGGAGAGTTAGCAAAGTATGACCCAGCTAGAGGATGAGTAGCACTACACCACCTATTCAAATGTCGAGATGTAGAGTTAGGGATTCGAGACTATGAGATCAGATGGGACCTATTGGTGACATGCCATGAGCGGTTGAAAGTTGTGATATGTTGGGTGATTGGTGGATTATTGATACCAAATAGATGGGGACATGGTTCCTAGTTAGATGGCGTTGAGTACTAGAGTAGATGATCATGGAGGGCACAATTTTCACTTGGGGATCATGCATGTTGGCAATGTTATATTATTATCTACATCAGGTAGCATACAAAGGTGGACTATCATTTAGCACTAGTAGCACATTATTATAGATCTCAGCCTATGAGCATATTGTAGTATTTAGGCCTCTTGTAGAGTGAAAGTTGATGGATGATATGCCATATGCCTATAGCTATAGAGGTGTACTAGCCTGAGGACCATTAGGATATGCGAGGTACTTTTGGCATCATATAGATACTATGACATAGTTTATCTAGAGACCTTACAAAGATTGCCCCAAATGGGATGATGATGACACTCACCTACCATACTATAGATAGGAGTGCTATCTCATAGGGCACATAGTGATTGGGCACCTAGTCAAAGAGATGTACCTAGTAGAGCGGGTACAGAGATAGTTTGGGGAGACACAAGATGTACTGAGAGGGCTAGCACTGTTTTCCCAATCTAGAGCAGAGGTTCAAGAGTGGGGACGACCCATCAGGATGTAGGTAGCATATACATAGGTAGCAAATTTATAGCTGAGGCTATGGGAGTTAGCAGTAGATATAGTGGATGTAGGCATGATAGCAACATATGATAGATGGTTTGCACAATATTTTCCTAGGCCTTTGATAGATCTAGTAGTACTAGTACCATGAGGGAGGCCATAGGTAGAGCAGGATGAGGAGGATGATGAGGAAGGGAATGGGGGAGAGGATGAGGAGGTAGGAGATGAGGGCGATGGGGGAGAGGATGATCCTAATGAGGAGGATGAGGGAGAGGATGAGGAGGGAGGAGAGGAGGGTGATGGGGGAGAGGATGATGCTGAGGAGGAGGATGAGGGAGAGGATGAGGAGGGAGGAGAGGAGGGCAATGGGGAAGAGGATGATGTTTAGGAGGAGGATGAGGAGGAAGGAGAGGAGGAGGAGAAGGGAGATGAGGATGCTGAGGGTGATGTGAGGGGTGATGATGAGGATGTTGAGGACAAGGATGAGGGAGATGATGAGTATGTTGAGGGAGAGGATGAGGGAGATGATGTGGAGGGAGAAGGTAGTGGGGGTGGGGATAGTGTTGGAAGTGGTGATGAGGGAGAGGATGAGGATGACTACTGATAGGCTAGGGCTAATGTTGTTGTGATGGATGTGGAGGGGGATCCCATGGACTATGCCAATAGGGCACTAGCACTAGTACATGTAGGGCCTAGTCAGGTAGATTTGATGGAGGTGATTAGAGGTCTACAGAGTTAGTTGGATTAGGTGGTGGTAGAGAGGGATGTTGTGACAATAGAGAGAGAGAGAGAGAGAGAGAGAGAGAGAGAGAGAGAGAGAGAGAGAGAGAGAGATGCAATTGCAGCTATGAGAGATTTGGCTATGGCTGAGAGAGATGTGGTAGTGCACTGGGTAGATATGGTAGTGTAGGAGTCTCAGGAGTTCATCAATAGTATTAGAGATGCAAACTTTTGGGAGATCATGATGATGATGAGTAGTGCACACATGGAGGCCCAGTATTGGTGAGATTAGTATGAGAGAGTGGTGCAACCAAGGTAGAGAGTAGAGAGTTTTTTTGCATCAAGATCTCACTTCCATAGGACACAAAGGGCACAGAGTAGTGTAGGGATGATGGGGCCTATGAGTCCACTGTAGAGAATAGAGGGATCCTACTCAAGGCTAGATAGAGGTTGTGAGGCCAAGTATAGCATGGGATGACACTAATAGCCTCATGTATAGAG
This sequence comes from Cupressus sempervirens, assembly GCA_028749045.1. Taxonomy (NCBI): domain Eukaryota; kingdom Viridiplantae; phylum Streptophyta; class Pinopsida; order Cupressales; family Cupressaceae; genus Cupressus; species Cupressus sempervirens. Next base: position 276,875,106 of record CM053791.1, read on the forward strand.
GGGCCTCTCTATTTTACTTTTTGGTTTCTATTATACTCTTTCATGGTTCATGCCTATGGGCAATTAGTATTGATGTAAACCATGGTCATGTACTTTGATACTTTTGTGAAACATATATGAGATGTACTCTTGTTATGATGACTATATGAGATTGATTATGCATATGCTTTTAATGTTTTATATGGATGCATTTATGCTTTTTTATGTGGACTTATATATGATGACATCATGCATTGATTTATCACATGTTATGCATTGGAAATACCATCTTTTATTTGTGCCACATGTTTTTCTCATGGATGAATGCCTAATGCAATGCAAAGGATATGGAATGAATGTAAATGAAATGTAAAATGATGTGGAATGCATACTAATAAAATGTAAAATGATACAAAATGAATGCAAATAAAATGTAAAATGAATGTCAATGACATGTAAAATGAATGTAGATGAAATGCAATGATGTATTGCTATGGATCATTTTGGATTTTTGACATATGTAGGAATGAAGGACAATAATGTTTTTGATGTATCAGAGTATGAGACCAAGGTAATGGATGAAGAAGACACAGAAGGTGAAAGAGATGAGATGAGGATTTTTTTAGTATGATGAGAAGACATTTACTTTTGAAAAGTGCACTATGTGTCAAATGGAGCTTTATTTTGATATGGGAAATGGAATGCAATGCATCATGGCATAAAGAGCTAGAGTGCAAAAAGAAAACCTTTCGTGTAAACAAGCATGGTGTAGATAGAAAATGACCTTGTCCTTCCTAAGGCATATATGTGTGCTCTAGACTCTCAAAGGTATGTTGTAATAGACAAAAATAGAAAAAGATGACCATGAACCATCCTGACCACTCTCATAGATCAATTTATATCATCGAGTGCCATAGGAACATGATCAAAGAAAAGTAAAGAAAAAATAAATCACTTACTAAATAGCATGAGCCAATATCTATTCTTGTCCATTATTACTTTCTTTTTAATGTTTTAGGTGTTTAGATGGTGTTTTACATGTTAATGATGTGATAGCTTTGGTTGTGGATTCAGTTGATAGGTTGATAGTAACATGTTGGATTGACTGTTGGTTCACATTGATCAGATAGTGTGATTGTCTTGAAAGTGTAGTGCTTTGAGTTTCAATCTGCAAAGTGCAAGTGTGTACACAAAAGGGGTGGTTATCCATAGTGAATATTTATAAGGTTTATTGCAAATTTTTGATGGGTTTTGTGATTTTTAGGGTTTTTGGGGATATTTGATGTTTTTGTGTGACTAGTTTTTTCAGGACATTATATGATTTTGTTGTGATTATTTTAGGACATTTTAGGATTTTTATGAATTTTTTCAGAATCATTTTATGGTTTTTAGAATTTTTTCAGGATTATATTTGAATGTTTAGAATTTTTTAGGATCATATTTGAATTTTTAGGATTTTTTTGGGATTGTATTTAAATTTTAAGGATTTTTTCAAGATCATAAAAGCATATACAAGTGTTAGCTACAATCTATTATGTGATAGGTCCAATGGATAAAAGGTTTTGAGGGATATGCCCCTAGTTCAACCTCAAACCTGTGCACTGTGTAGGTAATATGCCCCCAGACAAGATGTAAACTATGTACAAAGACCAATGATAGATTGTGTGCAGACTAGTGATGTGTTAGGTAAGATAACAATGGATGTTAACCAGTTCATGAGCCATGGTGGAGGAGCCAAGGATGTCTTATAAGATGAAAGATATGATTAGGGAATGAAAAGAAGAGGGGGAAAAAACTATATGGAATCCCAATAGATGGAGGAGCAACAACTGATTACACATGGTGCTTTTTTGCTAGGTTTTCACCATGGTACTTGCCCAAAGTGCCTATTTGCTAGGTTTTCACTTTTGGACAAATTTTTTCTCTTGACTCAAATTTTTGTGCTAAGATGCCTATTTTCTAGGTTTTCATCAAGGCGTCCATTTTTTCATGAGTTTTTCCTTTTTTTAGGTCTTTTTTATTATTTTAAAATATTTTTTTAGGACCTTTTTTCGAGTTTTTTGATATTTTTTCAGGACTTTTAGACAAAATCAAGTGTAGTACTTGCAAAGATGCATGTTGTTGATGGACATGGGTAGTGTTTCACCCTCTAGAGTTACAAGTTGATATACTTTGAATGAAAATGATGCAGTAACTACATAAGATTCTTCCCAATTTGGCTCAAATTTGCCTTATTTTTCTCTATGCTACTAAGTCTTGTAGTTAATCGTCAAGACTAAATCACCATCCTAAAAATGATGACCTTGAACTTTCTTGTTATAGCTCCATTTGAGTCAATTTTGGTAAGATTGTAAATGTGTCTCTCTTCATCAAGCATTTCCAGCTCATGGAGTCTAGATATTTGGTAGTTCTCATCATCAACAACATCTTGTAGGGACATTCTCAATTATGGCATTTCAACTTCAATGGGAAGTATGGCCTTAGTGCCATAGACAAGGGAATATGGTGTTGTGCTAGTAGGAGTACACACACTTGTTTGGTATGCCCAAAGAGTTGGATTTAGTTGTAGGTGCCAGTCTTGACTAGAATCATTGATAGTCTTTTAGAGAATCTTAACAATGATCTTATTAGATGCTTCTTCTTGGCCATCTCCCTATAGATGGTAAATACTAGAATATCCATGATATATGTTGTACTTCTCATAGAGATTGTCTACATCTTTGTTTTGGAATGAAATACCATGGTTAGTAATAATAGCCAAGGGGATTCCATATCAACATATGATGTAGTTTAGAATAAACCTTGAAATCTATTTTCTCATAGTGAAGGTCAGAGGGATAGCTTCAACCCACTTGGTGAAATATTTTGTTACTATGATAATGAACTTATGACCATCAGAGAATGAAGGAGAAATAGCTCCAATAAGATCAAATTTTGATATTGAAAAGGGCCATGGAGATATGACTGGTTACAATTCTTGTGCTAGTGTATGAATCAAATTGCTATGGATCTGACATTTATGACATGTTTTGGAAAAATCATGGGCATCTTGTTCCATGGCTAGCCGGTAATATCCAGCTCTAAGAAGTTTCTTGGCTATACTTAGACCATTGAAATTACCTCCACATATACCTTCATGAACCTTGTGTAAGGAAATTTTAGCTTCTTGTGAGTTAAGGCATCTAAGAAGGGTTTGGTCAAAGGATCTCTTGTAAAGGGTGTCACTGATGATGACATATCTAGTGGCTTGATGGATAAAGGCTCGACAATAATTTTTGGATAAGTTGGGTGGTAGGATTTGGGCATGTAAGTAATCATAAATGTCTTTATACCAGGGAGAATTATTACCAACAAGTTCATAGACAAACTCAGATTGAGGGAGCTTGAATGCTAGAATCAAAAGCTGCTCCACAAGGAATTCACAACATTCCATGTTTTGAGGCATATCAATCATAGCACTGATTATAGCCATAGCATCAAATTTCTTGTTGTGTATTCTTGGTAGCTAACGAAAAGAGATAGTGACAAATTTAGACTTAAGGAAGTATGTCATCTACTTGTAAGGCATTAACTTATAATCTTTGTTTACATAGTCATCATTGACTTGGTGAATGATCAACTAGGAATCACCAAAGATTTGTAAATGTTGAATGTTCCATTAGATAGCTATCTTGAGTCCTATGATAAATGCCTCATATTTTTCTATATTCTTGGTACAATGGAATGTTATCCTATATGACTTGGGGATTATATCTCCTTGGGGAGTGATAAACATAATGCCAACTCTTGAGCCATTCCTTATATGTGAGCCATCAAAGTAAAGCTTCCATTCATTAGCTACATCCATGTGAAAAATGGCTTCATCTAGAAAGTCTATTAACATAGGATGATCAGCCATCATGGGTGCTTCTACTAATTAATCTGCTATCACTTTCCCTTTGATTTCCTTTCTATATACATATTCTATGTCAAATTCACTAAGGATAATGACCCATTTGGCTAAGCATCTCATGAGAGCAGCCCTGCATAGGAGATACTTTAGTGGGTCTATCTTAGAGATGAGCATTTTTTTTCTGATGGAACATGTATTGTCTCAGCTTTTGGGCTGCAAAGACAACAACAAGAAAAGCTTATTCAATGAATGAATAATTTAGTTCATAGCCCACAAGTGTTTGACTAATGTAATATATGGCTCACTCTCTTCCTTGTTCATCATTTTGTGCTAAGAGAGCTCCTAATGCTATATCTGTAGCAGATATTTATAGAATGAATCATTTTCCTAGAATAGAAGCCATTAAAATTGGTGGATTTAGAAGATAATCCTTGAGCTATTTGAAAGATTCTTGGTACTACTTGTTTCATTGAAAGGATACTCCTTTACATAAGAGGTGTTGAATGGAGTGACACTTATCTGCCAATTGTCCAATGACTCTATGGATAGACTATGATCTTCTTTGTAGTCCTCTTAAGGTTTTGAGATTTGTTGGAGGAGGAATGTCAAGTATTGTTTTTACTTTCTTAGGATCCACTTCAATGCCTCATTGAGAAACAATGTATCCTAGTAGTTTTCTAGAAACAACCCTAAAGACACAATTTTTTGGATTGAGACAGAGCTTGTATCTTTCCATTTTGTTGAATATCTAATCTAAGATGCCTAGATGATCTTTGCTTTTATAGAATTTGCAAAGTAAGTCATCAACATAATATTCCATTAGGATGTGCATGAAATCATGAAATATGGTGGTCATTTCTCTTTGATATGTTGCCCCAGCATTTTTAAGACCAAATGGCATAACATTCTAGTAGTATGTTCCCCAAAGGCATGTAAAAGTTGTTTTGTGTTGATCTTCAGGGGCTATTCTTATTTGATTGTAGCTAGAAAAGCCATCCATTAGTGATAACATCTCATACCTAGCTATCATGTCTACAATGATATCTATGTTTGGTAAAGAAAAATCATCCTTAGGACATGTCTTGTTAAGATCATGAAAATCAGTGCATATTTGGATGCCCCCAAAGTGTTTTCTTACTAGTACTAGATTAGATATACACTCTACATAATCAATGGGTCTTATGAAGCTGAAATCCAATAATTTCTTCAATTTAGCTTTGCCAAGGAGGGCAACTTGAGGATGCATTTTTCTCAACTTTTGCTTTACTAGTTTCATTCCTAGTTTTAGTGGTAAGTGATGAAGGACTAGTTCAAGATTTAATCTAGGCATGTCTACATAAGACCAAGAAAATTTGATCTACCTCTCTAGAAATAATTTGACAAATTAATCATTTTCTTCTGGTGACAATGAGGCTACAAAGTTTATGACCTTGGGGTTGTTCCAAGTTCTCAAATTAATCTCTTCTATCATTTCCACCAATAATGTTGATCTTTCCTTCAGTGGGGGTGTGTCCAATCTTCCATCCTTGAGTGCCTTAGAGAGGTTTTCACCCTTAGATACATCCTTTATTTTTACTTTTTCATGGTCTAATGGAACCTTTCAGTTTTCACCATACTATTGCCTTTTTTTGTTATTTTCTCAATTTTGTGACTAGAAGAAGGAGTTGACTCCCTAAAATATGCCATGACATTTAGAAAAATGGAAAATATAGATTTGTGATCACTTTTTCATAAATCTTCACAAGGCTCAAATAATTCTATGATGGCATCATCATTTTCAAACTGGTCAAACATTGGTGGTCCTTGTTGGTCCCAATCAATAAGATCAGGGAAAACTAGGGAAATGCCATCATCAGTGTTGAATAAGCTTTGGTCAAAGGAATATATATAGATATATGCTTTAGTGATATCATCAAGATCATGTTCAAAAGTAGGAGGGCTTGGATCCTAGAATTTTTTGGTCCAAGGTGAAGAACTCGTTTGAGTGATAGGTGAATTGACATGTTTATCTTCCATAGGTAGGCTATTGGGGTCAGAAAACATATGACCAAGACCGAGGGAGGTATCAAGATCATCGATGTTGGATACATATTAGATGGGTTTAGGTTGGTTGTTCTCAAATGCCTTGTCATTGTTTGAAGCATTCACCTCCTCAAACAATGATGACTCAATATTAGGAAGACCCAAAATAAATGGTTTGAATCCAAGTCCCAAGCTACAAGGTCATCCTGATGCAATGATGGGTTGAACAATGCCTTCCTTTTGAAGTCCCAAGCCACTACATCTATCATATCCATTTTTCTACATGATGGTGAATCCAAGTCCATACCTATCAGGGGATATAGGATTGATTTCTTTCTCTAGTTTAGTCTTTTCAATCCATGCAAAGGTATTTTCATAGACATGTTCTTCATGTAGTCCACCTCCACTAGTGAAAGCCATAGAAGGTTTCTTTTGAAATGCAAACTTAGGCTTGTTTTATATAAGCTAAGGTTTACCATATGACTTGGCAGATACATGAAGTTTCCCAATGTGAAAGGCATGTGACATGGAGTACTCACCACAACCTCAGTCTTGGATTTTGAGCTTTCCTTTGGATGTGGGTGTGAGTGTGGAAGAATTGACATACTTGGAGGAATTGAGTGGATTTGCTACATGGTTTGTTTGGACTTGGTATGCAATGGTTCCTCTAAGATTGGCATAGAATTGGAAGGGATTTGGATGACCCAAAATGGTGACCTCTACATTATTATAGGATAATTTTAACCACTGGTAGTATGTAGAAGGCACTACTTTCATAGCATGTATCCATAGATGGCCTAGTATCATGTTTCAATTCAATTCTATATCTAGGACATGGAATAAAGTGTTCTCAATAGGAAAAACAACTCTAATAGGTAAGATGATGACTCCCGTAGAGAAGCATTCACCATCATCATAAGATTTGATTGTGATCCTTCAAGAGGGATCCACATCATTTTAAGAATAAACCAAGCCTTTGACTACTTTAATTGTACAAATATTTATCCCCACTCCACCATCTATCAAGACACATCTAACTTTAACATTGTGGACAAAGACTTCAAAGTGAAGGGGATCATTGTGGTTTGCTCTATCTTTACGAATATCCCAAGGGGAAAAGGTGATATGTTGTGAGGCAAATAGGTTCCCAACCATGGCTTGGAACTAGGAAACATCAATGTTATTTGGGACTCTTGACTCTTTAAAGGCTTGATCCAATATCTTTTGATGTTGGGGAGATGCACATAGTAGGTCCAAGATGGATATTTGTATAGGGGTCTTTCTGAGCTATTCAACAAGGCTATAATCAAATGAAGTAGGAGTAGTAGGTCTGCTAGGAGGTAAAGGTCTAGTAGAAGAAATAGGTCTAAATGGGGCTCAAAGTAAGGTGATCTTGGTACAACATGTGGTGATAGTGCAATGAGGGCCTTCAACCTTTAAGGTAAATGTGGATATCTAGGAATCTAACTCATTAAATAAATTGATAGTGTAGTCATATCCAATGTGCATGTAATTGACATTACCTTGTGAGTTTGAGTTTGAACTGGAGAATTTCTCCTTGTCATGATTACCCAAAGGATCTTTGAATATAGTGTGATCAGAGTTGGATGCTAGGAGTGATGGATCAATTATGATTGCACCATCCATAATAAGATCTTGTATTGCATGCTTTAGTTGGAAACATGATGAGGTCTTATGTACTTTCATGTAGTGGTAATCATAGAATTTTTTTATCATCCCACCAATCTACTTTAGTTAAAAGTTTATCTTTGATTGGGGGTAACTATAGGAAGTTATTACTCAGTAACTATTGTAGTGCAATCTCAAGAGGTATCCCCAATGGTGTGAATTTCCTATCCTTGGTTCTAGGATGTCTTTGAGGTTTGTCTTGTGTAGAAGTCTTAGTTTTCTATTGTTGAAGTATTTTTTGATTGGGAGTTTGTGAATTCATAGGATTTGCACCTTTCAAAGTCAATTGAGGTTGTGTTGTGCTAATCATGCACACATCCACAATGCCATCATTGGTCACATTCTTTTTTTTAGAGAAAAAATTTGTCTTGTCATTAGATGAGTTGGTTTTTTTGTTTTCTCTATTTATCTTGAGGATTACCTTATGGATAAGATCATATTCAATACTAGACCCTTTTTTCATTAGTTTAGAAATGGTGCTTGGACTTTTGATTTTGAGTTCATACATTAAGTCTGGGACTAAGTTTTCAATCCAGAAGTTAACTTGTTGTTTTTCAACAATGTCTAATGAGCATTGACTAACTAAGATTCTCCAACGAAGTAAGAATTTGATGAATGGTTCTCCTGCCTTTTATTTAGTTGAGCACAAATTAGAGAGTGTCACCTCATTCATGATGTTAAAGGTGAAGTGGGAGATAAACTTGTCTACTAGCTCTGATCAAGATTTAATAGTGCCAAGAAGTTTGGAGTACCATTCTAATGTGGACCCACCTAGAGAATGGGGGAATAATCTCATGAGGTAAGTGGGCTCATCATTGAGTTTGGTACAAGAGGCACAAAATTCTCAGATGTGATCAATAGGGTTTCCTTTTCCTTGGTATTTTTCAAACCTTAGAGCCTCAAAATGTTTTGGGAATGGAGGCATATATAGAATTTTGTCAAATGGATTAGGGCATAGGTCCATTTCTATATATAGAGCTTGTTTCTTTTGGACTCGCAATGCCTCAACTTGTTTGGAAAGTTGTTTGAGTTGTTGCAATAACTCTTCATTAGTGTTTTGCATGATAGTCTTTCCTTCAAGTCTTTTGTGTCTATGAGTAGACCAATTTATATGGCAATAACTATGTCTACTTGGTTCTAACATTTCTACATCTAATGAGTCTGGTGATGTGTCACTTGGTGGTGGAGGTATGTTGGTACCTTGAAGACAAAAGGGTTGTTTTTTTTATACTTGTTGGGGTACTTGTGGTATTTGATGTGGGACTTGTTGCAGTATTGACTGTGATTGATGTACCATGTGTTGTTGTTGTGCCATTTAGTGTGGTTGCTATTGGGATACCTCTGTTGGTGGTATGTGAGGCCATGTATGTGATTATTTTCATAGAGGTATCTGTTGAGGTTGTTGTGGCATGTGTTGTTGTTGTAACAAATGTTACTAGTATGAAATTTTTTGCTTAAGGCATCTTTGATATTCTAGTTGTTGCTTGAGTTTCTCTTGTTGTTTAGCAAACATGGCTTGTTGTTGTTGATACATTGCATAGAAGTCAAGTGGGTTTATGTTGGGTCGTGTGTTAGGGACATTGGATTCTTGCACTACTTGAGGTTGTTGTTAATGCGACTAATGTTGCTATTGATAGGTCACATGTGTGTTGGAAGCATTAAGTCCTTTGACTATTGTAGATTGATATTTCTAGGGTGGTTGGTTGTATCCTTGAGGATTGATCCCCATGTTGGTATTGATTCTTTGGCACCTTTGTGCATTAGAGGTTTCTCCTTGGGACATCATATTGACTTGACAATGAGGTGCATTCCTTTTGGGACTAGGTGTAATGTCAATAAGACTTTTCCTTTGTGCACAAATAGGGATTGTTTTAGTTGATAATTCAAATAGTGTACTCATGGGAGGCTCCATAACATTTGATATCATAACACTTGGTATGGTTAGGAGCAAAGGTGCACTTTGTTGATTTGTCTCCAAAGGAGGTATGTCTAGAATCCCTAGAGCACAAGTCCCTTTAGGTGCATCTTGTTGTTTCATCATGTGACTAGAATCAAGTCTTAATGTCCTCTTGGGATATTGAGGGAGAGTCTTGTTTCCCTTCATTGGTTGTGGTTCATCAAACAAGGGATTAATGTTGATATGTTCAAACATACTTTGGAGGATTTTGATTGTGGGTTCTTGATGGGACCTTGTAGGTGCCATTATGATGTTTGAAAACTCCAAAGGTTTTTTGCCCTTATCTAATTCCAAATTGATCATGGGTTGTATTTCTTCAATGGTTATGTTGGTTTGATGTTTAGACTTAGGTCCCTCCATATTTGGGTTGAATTTGACAATTTCTTAGGCTGCCAAAAGTTTAAAGTTCTTGGAGAAATTTTTGTCTTGACATACCCAAGCTATTTCTTCATCAGTGATGCCATAATCAGTTTTAGAGTCATCACTTAGGTGTATAGTACCTTGTTGTATGTTTGATTAGTTATAGTTGAAGGCTCTTGTATTGGGTTTGTTGAATTCAAAGGAATGTGTTTGTTCATCCTCGGGTGTGGTTGGTACACTTTCACCTCTGGGTGATATCAACACAAATATAGGTTCAAAGTTAGGACTCCATTGAACCATCCCATGTGTGGGGGAATTTTTTGGAGGAAATCTCATGGTAGGTGCATTTTTTAAGGTTTTTTGTGTCATAGCTTGATTATGGTGATCTTGCAGATACATGTTCAAGGGGTCTACAAGTAATGGTTGTGATGCATCGATTTGGTCTTTGTCAAAGGTTTGTTGGGTTTTCTTACTCTTATTCTATCTTAGATGAGGTTTTTGTTATGTTGGTGCCTAAAAAACAAAGGTTGATAAAGTTCTTTAGGTCTCTGTGTTGATTGTGTCCTAGTAAGTGTTGGCATGATACCTAAGAATGTAGATGCAATGGAAAGAAACCTAAATGGACTTTCTACCTCCCAAGTATGCACCAAAACCACCAACTAAACCTAGATAGTACCAAAGTGCACCTTGGGTGTATTTTGGGGCTTGAAGGTAAGTATTTGGTAAGTAAGAGGTATGCAATGGCTAAACAGAGGTGCTAGGGTGCCTAAAATGCAAATTTTGGATGTTTTGAGTGATTTAGCGTATCTTGCAAGGTTTTGGGATGCAATGAAGACTATGGAAGTGCAAATTAGGGTTTTGGAACCTAGAATGAAACTCCTAATTATCAAGTGCACTCTAAAACTACTAGGTGCACTCTAAAACTACCAACTACACAGCTGAAGTGTATAGTTGGTAAAATAGGGTGCAATTGGTAAAACAGGTCCAAACTTGATAATGAGGATGTGGGTATGAAAGATATGACTATTTTTTGGATTTTTATGTGTTTAAGGATGTTATGCAACCTAGGAAAATGCCAAATTAAGTGGGGTTTTGATATGCAAGATGCAAATGTCCTAGGGAAGTTATGCAAATGCAAATGTAAAGTGACATTTTGGAGATTGACTAAAGGAGATGAAAATGACCCTATAATATATGAAATGAAGGTTAGAGTTGGATTTTGGAATTGGAAATGATGCCTAAGGTTAATTTATTCAAGTTTTACTATGCAAAGGATGGTGTTATAGGGTTGATAATGATGTTTTTGATATGCAAAATGAGGATTAATGATCAAGAAGACAACTTGGTTGATGGACAAGTTGATAGGGTTTGATGGTGAGAATGATGCTAGAATTTTGATCAATGCAAGATGAGGGGGGATATACCACTAAGGAAAGTCAAAATGATGTTTGGGAATATGAAAATGTAATGGAAATGTTGCATGAATTTTTTTTTGAACTTAGGTGAAATCTTTAGAAAGTATTTTATCTAGGAGTTTAACCTTGTGATAATGGACTTTAGATCTTGACAAAAAAGTGATAAAAGAAAAAAAGATCAAAATGATAAAGAAGACCAGGTAAAATATATCAAGACATAGAATGTGTTTGACCAAAAAAAATTATAACAAAAGATAAAAAGACTATTCAAGATCCATCATCCATCAACACTAGGAGACACTCTAAGACTCATACTTTTTTTAGATTTTTGACTAAGTTCAAAGGTTTTGGGGTTCAAAATGACATTTAGGGGACTTGAAATGGTGGTTATGCTGATTGGATATGCACTATGCAAAGGTCCTAAGGTGCAAAATGAGATTTTGGGTGCAATATGTAGTTTTGGGTCAAATACAGAATGAGGATGTATAGGGGCTCCTAGATGTAGTTTTAGGGTCCCAAAATGCTTATGTAGGTGCCCAAGTGCACCCTAACAATTCCAAGTACACTCCAATAGTACCAGTTATGCCTATGGTGTAGTTGGGGCAATTTTGGGTGCAGTTTGTAGTTTTTGGGCGCAGCTAAGATGTTGGGTTTGATGTTATCATGGGTTAGGAGGTGCAAAATAGGGGTTATGACCTAAGGAATGATGTAATAAGTGAAGGAAATGAATACTAGGAGATGTAAGATACAAATTAGGGCATGCTAATACAAGGGGACCTATCCAGGTACCTAGGGACACTGTTGAAGACTCAAAATGTTATTTGGAATCCTAGACTGGGTCCTCAGACCATCAAGTCTACTCAAATAGTACCAAATGTGCCTATGGTATAGTTGGGGCTAGTTTGGGTGTAGTTGGTAGTTTCAGGGTGCAATTGGTAAACTAGGCTAAAACTAAGGCAATTCTAGGTGCTATGTTTTCTAGATTGTTGACACCATGAGCTAGATAGTAGAGGGAAATGCTAAGACTATAATGGAGGTTCAAAATGATGTTTAGCACACCCAAAATGATGGTTAAAGTGGGCAAGATGAGGGTTGGGTATGAAAAGATGCAAGATGGGACAATGAAAAGTGTTGATTTTGAGATTGAAATGTAAAATCTAAGGGAGGCAAACTAACCCCTAATGAATGCAATATGAAAGGTGAGGGATATTAAATGAGGACTAAAAGATGTAAGATGAAGCCTAGGTAATGCAAGTACGAGGCCTAAATTATGGTGAATGCAATGATGAAACCTATGTTATGCCAAGCACATTTAGGATCACAAATGGCCATGTTTTCCAAGTCTTGAATGTATTTAAGAAAAGTTTGCAAAGATGTGACAAATGTTATACTATTTTGACAATGTGTAATGTTTTGAAAAGGTTCAATGTGTAAATTTTAATGTTGGCTATTATCTTGATTAATGTTTCACACACACACAAGATGCATTAAGACATGAATAGTTGTTAAAAGTGAACAAACAAACCACAACCTAGGCTTTAAGATTGTATCCACTAAATTCCTACTTGAACCAAAGTTTAGTGATGCTTATCTAGAGTAAAAAACCTAGGATCTTGGTACCACATGCTCTCCCTTATAATGCACTCACTTCTTGGGGCTACCAAGATCCGCTTCCCAAGGGGCATGACTTTCCAAGGGACTATTACCTCTACTAAGGACCATGAGAATGTAGGGTATCTTCACAGGCATGGGTGACCCCTTAAGCTAGTGGATAGAGAGGATTTTGGCCAGTAAAGAATAGTTTTTAGTAAGGGCATTCCATTCAGCAAGTGAATGATAAACTTCCATAGAAGGTCTCCTAGCCCTAAGAACCAGGGCTTGATGCACCACAAGTTTACTGGAGGAGAGCTATTGTGCAACAATACCTTCAACACAACTTTCAACATAATAAAATTTTATATAGCATCTGGAACATTGACCTGGCTTTTGGCCCATTACCACTCTAAGGTTGTCCCCTAACATACCCAATATCGAGTATCTTGGTCCAAGGTAGGCCTCCTATAGAAGTTACATGGATTTCTCCTACACCTAAGGTCCATGAATGCTGAGGGGAGAGGATATGTCCAATGTAACCCCTAGGGATTAAACACTGTAGGCATGCCAAGTAGAAAAGAAAATTTTTATTTTAAGCACCAAATGAAGTGTTATCTAATCTAGGAAATCCACATACACATGGTTTTGACAAACACATAATAGTCTTCGACAACATCTTGCAAACAAACATTAGTAGTTTTTTATGATTATGTATTCATCCAATGATTTCCACATGATATAAATAAACCATTAATAACACAAAATCATCTAACCTATGCCCTAGAGAGTGATAAAAACCTTAGATGCAGATTCTATGTTATGTGTGTGTTTTTTGTGAACTAGGTGTGCTCTGGCAGCACCCTAGAAGGCCAAAATGGCTAAGAAAACCCCCAAGTGTGCTCAGATAGTGTAGAATACAACCATGATATATTTAGGGCCTAGTAGGGTGCACTCGGTAGTTTCTAGGCATAGTTGGGAAGTCAGAGGCAAGTTGTGGGGAAATGGTGCTTGAATAAGACCTAGAAACTACAAGTTTTGAAACCTATACTACTAAGTGCACCTAGAAAATGTAGAGCACACCCATGGTGTAGTTTGGGACCAAAATGGAATCTTTGGTAAGTTTTGGTAGTACTTGGTAAGTTAGAAGTAATAGATAGGGGTTATGGTGTCTCCTAAGCCCTTAAAACTACTCCTAAGGGTCCCAAGTGCACCCTAACAGAGTAGAGTGCACCCTAGGGCAGAAAGCTAAAAAAATGCATGAAATTAAAGGATATAACCATATTAATCAACCCCCTAATTAATCTAGGTGTGATAAGGAAGTGTAGATAGTCGTTATACCTTCCAAGTTAGCTCCTTCCTTGCACCTACAAGCACAAAACAAGAAAACCCAAGTTAGATAACCATGTTCACGTTGGGTTCACCAAATGTAGGACTAGAAAATAGGCTAATGTCTAACATAATATGATAAAATCATGAACTCAATAATCATATGTTAGAACCCACTAGTCTTTCATGAAAGCCAAACTAATAGGGAAAGCAACACAAGTTTAGAAACCCTCTCTTCCATTTGTAGCTCCCATGTCCTTCTTTCTTCTCAAAATGATGTAACTCCAAAATTTCCTATAGTGCACACAATTATGAACAAAAGCCTAAGATGATGATAATTATGTGAGAATACTTGAAGTTGTGATTTTAGTGTTAGAGCATGACTGCAAAAGATGAAAAAACTAGGGACTCAAGAACTCAAAAATTAGGACCAGAAGTGAGAGGAAGAATGCTTATTTTGTAATCAACACATAAAGTGAGAGCATTGGATTTTTCAACTTGGATATGAGATGTGGTAAGAGATTCCTTTGAGAATCCATGATGCATATGAAAAAAAATGCCAAGTATAAGATTCTATGACACATGGAAGTCAAACTTGGCTAAATGTGCAAGAAAATCTATCATGCATCATAAGACACCTCAATCCCACTTAAAGCCAAGAATCTATGACAAAGGGAGCTAAAGATAGACATGTGTAAGGGAATAAGAATATTGGATTATGACATACCTTAGCCCAATGTCAAAGGAGAATTCACAAGGTGTCATAGCAAGTGTCATGATGATATCAATATTTCATGGAATATTTGAATTAATAATTCTTTATTCCACAAAATAGAAATTAGTAAAAATGGAATTAATGGAGGAAAATGACTTAGGAAATTAATAATTTCCATTTTTTGTGAATGATGAATAAATAAATTAATAAAATTAGTTAATTGAGGATGAAAATTGAGAAGAATAATTAGTGAGAACGATAGGATTAAATTATGGGTTATTTAATCCTATAGAGAAAATTAGTAAATTATTGCCCAATTTGATTAGATAAGTGTGATAGTATCCTTTGATAAAGATGTGATAATGATAAAAATTGAATATGATGATGATAGATAGACCAAAGCCATGGTCAAATTGATTGATTGATTAACATGTCAAGGACACATGACATGAATTGATTGATACATAACATTCAATTGACATTATAAATGCTACAGAATCAAGATCAATTAATAAGGTTGATCATAATAATATCGACACACATAGTCAATATTATTGAAGTGGTTTGATGATGTCATGATTTGACATTGAGAGCCTCAACAATGTTAAAGATCAAATGACATGAATGATAGTTTGACCTAGCATTGAGAGCCATGATAGTATTAAGGTTAAATTGATAAGATTTGATATATTGATAGGTTTCCAAGGTACTAAAAGCCACAAAAAGACCTCAGAATGGACAAATGATGGTAGATTTGGGATGTTTGATATGTTTCATGATGATTAGGACTAATTTTGGGTGATTTTGAGTTGATTTGGGGTGATTTTGAGTTGATATAAATGGTTCTAAGTTAGTTTGATATCATTTCAAAATGACATGAAATTGATGTGAAAGAGTATACAAATGATAAAGTACGATCGATTTGGCTAAAAGATCAGAGTTAGTAGAATGAGAAAATGGGATGAATTAGTATGAAGAAGTGATGAAACTGTAGATGTGAACCATTTTTGAGCATCTACAATAGGAAATTTTATGATCCCATTTAACCCATACAAACACATAATGTATGTCCCTAGGGGTCCTAGGACCCTTAGGAACATATGTGGGCCTACAACCCCTGAGAACCTTTGATATCATTGGACCCATATAAATGATTATAATATGTCCCTAGGGATCATAAGACAACTGGCGATATCTTATGACCACTTTTAACCCATATAAATGATTATAATATGTCCCTAGGGGTCCTAGGACACCTAGAGACATATATTATAATGAAATATTTTGAAAGGTTTCATAGGCTATCCTATGACCCCTTTCGACCCATATAAATGATTATAATATGTTCCTAGGGGTCCTAGGACCCTTATAGATATATGTTTAATGAAATGTATAGAAAGGGGTTATAGATTATCCTATGACCATTTTCAACCCATATAAATGATTATAATATGTCCTTAGGGGTCTTGGGACCCCTACTAACATATGTTGTAATGAAATGTGTCAAAAGTATTCATAGGTTATCCTATGGGCCCTTTCAACCCATATAAATGATTATAATATGCCCCTAAGGGTCCTTGGACCCCTAGAGATATATGTTATGATGAAATGTGTCGAAAGGAATCATAGGTTATCCTATGACTCCTTTTGATCCATATAAATGATTATAATGTGTCTCTAGGGGTCCTCAGACCTATAGAGACATACACTGTCATGAAATGTGTTGAAATGGGTCATAGGTTATTCTATGACCCCTTTCAACCCATATAAGCGATTATAATATGTCCCTAAGGGTCCTAGGACCTCTAGAGACATATTTTGTGATGAAATATGTTTAAAGGGTTCATAGGTTATCTTATGACCCCTTTCAACCCATATAAATGATTATAATATGTCCCTAGGCATCCTAGGACCCCTAGAGAAATATGTTGTCATTAAACATGTTGAAAGGGCTTATAAGATTATCCTATTACTCTTTTGACCCATATAAATGATTGTCCCTATGCATCTTAGGACCCCTAGCGACATATGTTGTAATGAAATGTGTTGATAGGGGTCATAGATTTTCTTATGAGCCCTTTGAACCCATGGAAACAATTATAATATGTCCTTAGGGGTCCTGGGATTGCTAAGGACATATGTTGTCATGAAATGTGTCAAAAGGGGTCATAAGGTTATCCTATGACTCCTTTCAACCCATATAAATGATTATAATATGTCTCTATGCATCTTAAGACCCCTAGAGTCATATGTTGTCATGAAATGTGTCGAAAGGGGTCATAGCTTATCCTATGACCCCTTTCAATCCATATAGATTATTATAATATGTCCCTAGGGGACCTAGGATCCCTAGAGACATATGTTGTAATGAAATGTGTTGAAAGGCATCATAGATTATCCTATGACCCCTTTTAACCCATATAAATGATTATAATATGTCCCTAGGGGTCTTAGGACCCCTTGAGACATATGCTATAATGAAATGTGTTGACAAGGGTCATAAGTTTTTCTATGAGCCCTTTTGTCCCATGAAAATGATTATAATATGTCCCTAGAGGTCCTAGGACCACTAGGGACATATGTTATAATGACATGTGTTGAAAAGGGTCATAAGGTTATCCTATTACTCCTATCAATCCATATAGATGATTAAAATATGTCCCTAGGCATCTTAGGATCCCAGAGACATATGTTGCGATAAAATGTTTTGAAAGGAGTCATAGATAATCTTGTGATCCTTTTCAACCCATATAAAGGATTATAACATATCCCTAGGGGTTGTAGGACCCCTAGAGACATATGTTGTAATGAAATGTATCAATAGGGGGTTATACATTTTCCTATGACCTCTTTTGACCCATATAAATGATTATAATATGTTCCTAAGGGTCATGGGATGCCTAGAAACATATGTTGTAATGAAATGTGTCAAAAGAGACTATGAACCCTTTCGACCCATATAAATGATCATAATATGTCCCTAGGAGTCCAAGGACCCCTAGGGACATATGTTGTCATAAAACATGTTGAAAGAGATCATAAGGTTATCCTATGACTCATTTTGATTGATATAAATGAATATAATATGTCCATAAGGACTCCTAGAGAAGTATGTTGTCATGAAATATGTCAAAATGACCCCTTTTGACCTATATAAATGATTATAATATGTCCATAAGGGTCCTAGGAATGCTAGAAAAATATTTTGTAATTAAATGTGTTGAAAAGGGTCATAGGTTATCCTATGTCCCCAATTATGCCAAAAGGGGTTGTAGGGTACTCTATGACCCCTTTCAACTCATTTGAATACATGATATATCTTTCTAGAGGTGCTAGGACCCTTAGGAACATATGTTATCATTTAATAGGTCAAAATAGGTCAAAGATTACCCTATGGACCCTTTCAACCCATTTAAAGACATGATTTATTTCCCTTGAATTCCTAGGACCCCTAAGAACATATATTGTACTCTATGACCCCTTTGAACTCATTTGAACACATGATATATTTTTTCAAAGATTCTAGAGCCCCTATGAAAATGTGTTATCATTTAATGGGTCAAAAGGGGTCATAGGGAACCCTATGACCCCTTCATCCAATTCAAACATATGATGGATGTTCCTATAGGACCTAAGACCCCTTGGAACATACATGATGTGTTGTAATGGGTAAAAAGGGGTCATAGGGCATACCATGACACATTTCAACCCATTACATGATAAAATATGTTCATAGGGTTTGTAGGACCCCTAGGGACATACATGTTGTATTCCAATGGGTCAAATTGGGTTAAAGGATATCCTATGACCCCTTTCAACCCTTTACATGACAAAAGATGTTCTTGTGGGTCCTAATACCTATAGGGACAAGCATGTTGTGTTGAAAGGGGTTGAAGAGGGTCATAGGATAACCTATGACCCATTTCAATCAAATACATGATAACTTATGTTCCTAGGGATCTTATGCACCCTAGGGACATATATGTTGTGTTCTAATGGATAGAAAGGGGTCATAGGGTATGCTATGAACCCTAGGGACATACCTCTTATATTCCAATGGGTAGAAAGGGGTGATAGGGTATTCTATAACCCTTTTTGACACATTACATGAGAACACATTTTTCTAGGGGTCCTAGGACCCTTATCATCATGTGTGTTGTGCTTGAATGGGTTCAGTTTTAACCAATTACATGATGACATATGTTCTTAGGGGTCCTAATACCCTAGGGCCATACATATGTTATGTTCCAATGGGTCAAAAAGGGGTCATTAGATGCTCTATGACCCCTTTCAGCCTATTACATAATAATATATGCTCCCCTAGGAATGTATGTTATGTAATTGGTTGAAAGGGTCATAGGATACTCTATAAACCTTTTCAACACATTGGAACACAAAAATAATGTCTATAAGGGTCCTAGAACCCCTAGGAACATATGTTATCATGTATTAGGTTGAAAGGGGTTATAGGATACTCCATAACCCCTTTCTACCCATTAAAACACAAGATTTATATCCCTAGGAATCTTTTGACCCTTAGGAAGATATGTTATCATATAATGGGTCAAAATGGGTCAAAGGGTATCCCATGACCCATTTGCACTCATTAGAACACATGGATATCCCTAGTGAGGACTCTAGGAACATAAATAATCATATAGTTTATTAACTTAGGTTACTAATATATATAATATATAATAATATATGTGATATACAATTAGAGCATCCCATGACTCATTTGGACTCATTGGAACACATGTATGTCTCAAGGGGGACACCTAGGAACATACATCATCATATAGTTTATTAACTTAGGTTAGTAATATATATAATATATAATAATATTTAATGAGTAAGAACTATATATAAAATAATTATGTAATAAATAATATTTTTATATATAATAAGTAATAACTATATATGAAAAAATTATATAATAAATTATTATTATTATTTAATACTATATAATAAATTTGAGTAACTATATATAATAATTGGTCCCCCCTCCCAATTATGCTATAACTATATTATACTAGGACTTGATATAACTTAAAAATTGCTCCTCACTCCTACATTTGAGTTTGGTACCATGATTTGGGAACATAGATCGAGTACCCATTCTCAAATCGAATACCCGATCACACAAGGTATTACATTTTTTATTTGATACAAGGATGGGTGGGAAAGAAGTCAAAGAACATTTTGAAAAACTTTTAGGCATTTAAAAACTAAATGATTTTCACATTGCCACTTTTTGGCACACCATGATCCTACACATACCTAGGAGCATTGGATTTGGAGTAGGAAACTCTTCAATTGTCAAATGTTAACCCAACATAGGTGATCTAATTATTTTGAAGAATCATTCTCCATTTCATCCCTTTTGGCTGTCAGGTAGGCCCTTTCTCTTTAACTAGTCTTGGCCAAGTTCAACTTGTGTTTTCAATTTCTTTATAGTTTAAGGTTGAGATATAGTATTCCCCTTTATTTTTGTATGTTTATTTGGATTGGTTCGGCATGTGTGACCATCTAAAGGGTTTTGACTTTTCTTGTCTCCTAATTTAATAGTTTTTAAAATGACCAAGAAAATAGGCCAATGCATATAAGGCTACTAAATTTCTATGAAAGATAAACTCGACTGTAGTCTTGGGCCAACTATAAGGAACAACTCCTTCTTCACTTTAGGATCTGCTAGACCTAGGTAGGTTAACCTTGAGGTTTTTATATATTGTACTAGTGTAATTAAAACATAAATCTAAACCTATTTATTGCAAATGAAAACCCCTTTATCTCCTACTAACTCTTGCAATAACACAAATTTGTAGTAGCTAGATGCAAATCTATGAACGTCATAAGTTGAGTGAGGGTTAGACTTTTTAGCTCTTAAACATGAAAGGGAAGAACATTTGAATAATGATGTTGAATTCAACAAAACTCCTAATATGTAGCAGCATGAACAAGTGATCATGTAGCTGACCAATGCTTAATCCATTGGGCAATTCTATGAATCAAATACATACATATAGGTACCTAAGACATTTTCATATCTTTAGATATATGATCTATCCATTCACCTTGTAAATAGACATATGTGTTCAATCTAAACCTCATTCTTACCTGATATCCTCTTAAATAAAATTGCAACCCTATTGATTTCTCTGAAGCATTTACATAACCTCTTCAGTTATAGGCAATAATGAAACAACATACAACCTTAAGGGACTACAACTATGACCTAGGCTCTTTGTTCAAAGATTATAAAACATTGAAAATTCACTAAGAAAGGAGACAAGATCTAAAATGAAAACTCAAAAACTTGCTATTCTATGTATTAATTTCCTTGAAATTAATACATTCATATGAATGAAAATAAAAACATAGAAAACACCTGATAGATTTGAACTATCTATATTCTCTTCATTACTGTTGTTCGTATAAGAGAAATTTCTAAAAAAAATATGGTGTCATAGTATGGGAACACATCAAAATTAGAATCAAAACTTGGTATCATAGTAGCAAGTGGTTTTTCTCAAAAGACTAGAACCCATAGATTTCACAGTGAAAACTAGGACCCCTACAATGGATGAAAGAACAAAAGATATAGACCAAGATGAATTCCCAAATTTGATTTTAGAATGACATGTGTCCACTTGGAATTCTATTCCCTGCAACTGAATAACCTCTCTCTTCTTTCTACCCATCTGATTTGATATGTTTTTCATCATCATCCTATAATTGATATGGAAATATCTCTACTAAAATGATGAAAACTTTTATGTCACCAAAAATCTAAACTGCATCATGAAATGCTGGTAAAAACTTGGGTATAAATTGAATGATGATGACTAGAATCGACCCCAATTGCATTCTTACCATGTTTTACCCATATTCATGTCATTACCTTACTAGAAATCACAACTAAACTTTGATACTTGAATGCAGTTGCAAGTTAGGAATCTGGGACAAAACCTCCTTTAACTTGAAAAAACTACTTCCTGTGTGAAAACTAACCTTAGAATCAAAAATATTTTCTTCTCCCAATTTTAGTTATATATAATATGCCTATATTCACCTTTTGGAAGCCCCATAAATCTTAATTTGAAAAATACCCCTTGTTACATGGCTTAGGTCTGCAACTTCAATTTTGAAATTTTTAAAAAATTCCTAAAGTATCAACTTTGTTTCTTACCTACTTCGTTTAATGATCGAGCACTTCCATGAAGCATGGATGCACTAACCATTTGATCTTGCCATATGGCATGATCTTAAGCCTCTAGTCTGAACCTGTCATCAATCGCCACATTATCTTCAGCCTGTGCCTACTACCACATGTACCTTGCTCACATACCTACAATATCTAACTTCCTCACATCTTTATTTTGTGGGCATGTGCCCACCCTTGGATGAGAACATGTGTTGTCATCTAGTGCATCATCCTATGAATTGACCACATTAGCATGCTTTTTTGTTCATTTAAAAATTTTCTTGGGCCACCTGACAGCTGACTGACCACGAGCCCCACGTTGTAGCATAGAGCTTCCAAAAACTGCTTGTCTTGTTGACATTTACTTATTGAGTCATTTTGTATTTTAAGACTTAAAAAGGCCCTCCCATGAAGAATGTGGGATAAATGACTTTCAAATAAATCCATGCTTTGCCTTCTCTTCACCGAACCTCATAAATTTCTTGTCACCCAAATGTTACTCTTAACTCAAACCAATCTAATCTTCTTGACTCACCTAATTTATGGCTCTTTATTCACACCCAAAATGCCATTTCCATTATGACCAATGCTATTTTCATTTTTATTCCTCTACAAATCAAAACAATAGATGCTTTTATTTCTTTAAATAAATTGTTGAGCAACTACCTCCAAATTATTTGGAAGTTTGTGAAGTTTTAGTGGGCATTGTCTTCTACTTTGGACGGCTAGAGCAACATCTTCCTTACATACATCAGCTTCTATGTTTTTAAAAATGGCCCCTTTTTCAAACACAAACTTCTTGTTTAACATGGGGCTTCTCTGTTTGACAATAATTTAATGTTTTCACCATATCATCTCTTTCCTTTTCCCACTGATATTCTTTAGTCTTCAATATTTCATGATGGTTCAGCAAATGAAATATGTTCTTTTAAAATCTAAAAGAGCTAGTGTCCCATAATCCTCGGGGAAAAAAGAAGCCTAGAACTACTTTGAAAAAGGATTCATCATAATAAAAAATGGATTGAGTTCCTTAAGTAATATTTTACTTTAGGAGATTACCATGCTCTATTATGCATCAATAGATAACATTCCTTGAAAGAGAGGTTTTAATATCATCACCAAATTTGCCTCTTAAAAAGGGTTTCTAGCATCAAAATTGTTACACTTTTATATGAAATGATGATAACTTGTGCAATTCCCCTCTTATTTTCACTTCTTTGGAGTTCTATCAATCTTGATAAAATTAGCTAGACCCCAAAATGGGTTCGGCTAAAAAAAAATTTCCTTTCAAACAACTGGCATCCTCATATTTGTCCCTTGACCCCATTGGACATATTAGACTAATAGGATTCAAATTCAATCATTGATTCATTATTTAAAACTCACTTTTAATCAAATCTGCAAACTATGAATTTGTGTCTAGAGGCCCACTAGCTGGCCTTAAAAATTAACTCAATCAAGTAACCAAGCCACAAAAATTGGCATGAGTGTTCAATCCTACCCACTCTACCATACTAAAAATTCTTAGTCCATTACAAATTCCCAGTCAAAATATTTTAATTGCTGAACATCCATACTTCAATTATCTTGTAGGAAAAAGTGTTTAAAAACATAAACTAGGCTCGGGTTCGGCATTATAAATTGGGTTATTGATCACTTGGGGTTCTAAAAACTAGGGTATAAGATATTTTCCATTCAAAAGATAAGAATTCATAATTAGGGCTTATGAAAAATACCAAGAAAAATTTGGCAAATTTTTGAAAACAAGCACTTGAAAATTTTAAGCTGGGAAATGTGTCAAAAAGTAATTTTTGGGAAACAATTGGACATGAGAAAGTAAGCAAATGGATTCATCATGACTTTGAGAATTGGAATACTTCAAGGATTTCTAGGACACAATGTAGTGGTATAATCCATTTAGGTTTACCAATCACGAGATCAAAGTTATAACATGCCGAATAGGGGTATAGATCAATTTGGATAAATTAGCCATAACAAAACAATGTAAACTAAGTTTTTAATCATGTTAGCAAATTGATCAAATGGATTTGTCATGATCTCAAAATTGGAACATCTAAAGTGCTTGACCCATAGAACACAATACAAAAATAATTTCTTCATTTGGGTCAACTAGGTCAAAGATAGAATTGGTCGAAAAAGGCTTCCCATAATTATGAACAATTACACAAATGCACAAAACATTAAATGACCAAATTTGAGGGGTTGGAAACCTAGGAAAACAAATTTTAAAATACTTGAAATTTGAACCATAGATTTTTTGTTATGCACACTAGAAATTCTCAAAGTGGTAAGTCATGAAACATTCTTGGGTAAAAGATATTCAAAGAAAAACTAGGCTACTATACGCATTTTGACACTTGGGCAGAATTGCAAATTTTGACACTAGCTCAAAATGGGACTTCACCAAATGATTCAGGATGGCAAAATAACATTGTGGATCACATGCATATGTCAAATGAAAGGTGTTAATCCATTCAAACACCATCTAGGCCTCAAACTAACAACTAGCTACATATGCATAAAAAGCACTTTAGGGAATTGATTCATAATTTTCAATATGTGACTAAAAATTGACCATGCAATTTTTAGTCCCAAAAGTGGCTCTATCTGGGGATGCATGTCCCTTATGGACATGGAAAGTATTTATATCTCTAGAAGAAGTAGACCATTCTCAAAACATCAAAAACTTCCTCTCGAACAAATTTTTTGAAAATAAGGAAAGAACTACCTCTACTATGTACAAATGATGCCCCTGGGCCAACGACCTTCAACAAAAACCCTTACCTCTATCAAAAATATGATTCTCATCTAAACTTGCATTCGGTAAACTAGAAATACTTCTCCTATTAGTTTCACCAATCAAATTATCATTCTAAATCAACTCACTCAACAAAACGAAATCTAAACCTTGACTTTCACAATGCATATACAAATTAGCTTCATTTTAAATCACTTGCTCATTATGGAAGTTCTAATCAGGATTCTTAAAAATATCAGACTCAAACTAAAAACTCTCTTTATTTAATGAATCATACATCCTATCAATCTCAAATATGAACCCATCATATTCAACATGGGGAAAGGGATCACACATACCTTGAAAATGTGTATCCTTATGCATAACTGAATGGTACTCAAAGGAGCAATCAAATTTATACTCACACATATCATCAATGTCAGAATCTGAAATCACCTCACAACCTCCCAATACATCTTCACAATTGAAATGCTGATCAGTTTTTACCTTATTTGAATCATCATAAAACTTACCATGAAGTTTTAGCTTCTCTTCAAAGACAACTCCATCAAACACCTCATCTTCAAGCTCACAAAATGCAACATCATTAGAAAATTCAATATCACACATGGAAGAAAAATATTCTGATTTGTTACAGTAGTATGACGGTGTGCTACAAACTTTATCATATAAAGCATTAGTATGAATTTAAATTCACTACCCATTTCATCCTCATGGAGACTTTCAATGTATGAAGAAAAGTCAGAACTGTATGAAGACTCACTTTCTATTTCTTCTACCAAACATATAGTGTCCATAATAACATTATCTTTTTTAGGATAACCATTACATATACACCACATTTCATTCCTAAACCCCTCACTACATGCTGCAAATTTACTATCAAATGTAGGAACACTTGACAATCCTTCCCTGAAATATTCATATTCAAATTTAGTAGCATTAATTGGATTCAACATTTCTTTATCTTCATACCTTGAGGACAAATCATTCTCAAATTCTTCATTGGCTAACTGATTTTTACAATGCAAACGTTGATATGCACTTTCCCTTTTAGACTCAGAAGGAGAATTCATACCTTCATCTTCGTATGAATGTTCACTTCCATCATTGCTTTCTACTTTCCAATCAGCATCAGACTTGTATGAAGATGAACAGGTAGCATCATTTTCCTCACTTTGATTTGAGTAACCACTATCATCATCTTTTTCATTTGATGCCTCTTGATTATACATTAGATTAGCAACTTTATTATCATCACTTGAAGCATGAATTTTAGCATCTTCTTTCTCATATTGAGATGAATGTCTTTCAACTTCCGATTTTATAACATTGTCAACATGATGCAATCTATGGATAAGAGAAACTATTTCTTGCATATTTGACTGATCAAATGAATCCACCTTACCATCCATTGCGAAAAAATTACAAATTTGTGCACTATGTTCTTCTGATTATGACTGAGATAAATGTGATTCACACTCTTCATCTTGTTTTATCTCTCCATGGCATGTTGGATCAGCAACATCAATCTCATTATCAAAGAGATAACTCTCAGCCTCATCACTTGCACAAGATTGAGATTTAGCTACAACAACATCAAACTTTGAAGCATTAGTTATACCATCATATATATAATTATCATGAGAAGAACTTACTATTGTAACTAAACCTTGATCCATAAAATCAACACGGTGCTCAACCCTATCAAAGTTTGAAATAAATCGTTACTATTGTAGCATTAGGAACATGCATGTCATCATTTGTAACCAAACTAAACTTACTTACACACATTCTAATCTAGATTTTCCACTTGATTAAAACCTACAATAGGGGTATTAATAAGCTTATTTTAAATTAAAGTGTTAACATTATGTTCCACTTTCCTTTCATAACCATTATACTGACAATCATTCATAGAAAAATGACCTCTGATCAATCCATACTTCAAATTATTCTCAATATCCCTAGCGGTCATGAAAGCTTGATATAATGTCTATGGTTCTTTATCCCTTAGTGGATAATTCATTTTCTTGTCAAATGCATCCAAGTAAATAGCTAAATAGATTTGATTATTAGGTCTATAACTCTTAGGGATCTCATTCAATTTTTTTGCAAATCTGATGTTAAATTAAGGGACCAGTTCATCACACTTAACATGAATCTTTAAGAGCTTATCATAAGAATCAGATATGCTTACTCTCTCTCTAAATTTCTCCATGAAGGTAGAATACAAATGACCTCAAGGTGAAACAAAACATCTTGGTAAAAAAAAAACTAGTCTCTAGCATCACCTTCTAAAGTTTGAACAAATAACTTCATGTGAACGTCCTAATGAGCAATCTCATAGTCACCCATCAAATAACTTAAAAATTGAACATGATAACAAGCTAAAACAAAATGGTCCCCACTAAACTTAGGCAAACATTTTATAATATCATTAGGAATGACATTTGGGAAACCTTGAATACCATCAAAGCATAGTAGCATATACCACTTGGTAGAAATAGATCTAGAAATTTCACTGACAAGCTACATACTTGATAAAGGGAAATTTGACATTCTTCAAACTTAAACTCATGAATCATAAGTACTCTCAGAATTCATTACTTGTAGCAGATCAAAAATTCTTTCTACCAATTTAGAACTTCAAACATACTTCCAAATGTAAAAACACTCTTGCTGAATCTATCTCTCATAAAGTTTGTTGAAATGTATCAAACTAGTCTACTATTTAGTGCTAGAAAAACCACTTCACAGAGAAACTTTTGTGAAGCTTACTTTCATGGAAATGAAATCACATGAAAATGTAAAATACCTTCAGTGTTCCTAAATGAAAACTTTGACCTACTGATTGCCATAGATGCTAGTTTTAAATCTTTACACCACTAATCAAATCCTTGTAGAGCCGCCATCTCCTTGAGGACAAAAAAGTGAAATCACTGCTATGATTCATTTTAACATTCAAATTTCTTATGACAATAGATCAACACAACACTTTAAAACTCATCAGTCAAGAACTCACATATCTCTCTTCTGGCTCAAAACTTATCATAACTTTTAGATCTACACAATTGAATTGGAAGGTTCTAAAAACATTTAAATGTAACCAATCTACACTAGTTTAGAGATCTCTTAGAGAGTCGCCACTCACAATTGTGAGAAAGATTTTTAATATATGATTTATAATATGACAGATCTAAACTAGACTTTCAATTTCTAGAATTTGCAAACCATCAAACACTTAGAAGAGAGAAACCATTGTTAAACAATTTTGACTCTGAAATTACAATAGTACTTTGAAAATAAAAACTGGCTGAATTAACTAAAGATGAATACCTTTTAGCAATGCAATTTACATTCAACCTCAATGTTACTACTACAAATGGATAAAACTTAACAAGGTAACAAGAAACCTTGCATACAAAACTAAATATGCACAATATATATTAAAAATTTCTAGCTCCTTATCAATGAATTCCTTCATAGACTCCCGAGTAGAGTCACCATTTTCTTCACTTTTGATTTAATATTTTTGAAAATGACCAAGAAACTAGACCAATGAAACTAAGGCTAGAAAATTCCTATGATAGATACACTTGACTACAATCTTGGGCCAACTATAAGGCATAACTCCTTCCTCACTTTAGGCTCTGCTAGACTTAAGCAGGTTAACATTGAGGTTCTAAAATATGGTGCCAATGCAATTAAAACATAAACCTAAACCTATTTACTACATATGAAAATTCATTTATCTCCTACTAACTCATGAAATAGCATAGATCTATAGTAGCTATATGAAAATTTATGAACTTCATAAGATAAGTGAGGGTTAGACTATTCAGCTCCTCAACATGAAAGGGAAGAACATTTAAATAATGATGTTGAATTCAACAAAAACCCTAATATGTAGTAGCATGAACAAGTGATCTTGTAATTGACCAATGCCTAATCCATTGGGCAATTCTATGAATCAAATACATACATACGAGTACTTGAGACATATTTGTATCTTCAGATATATGATCTATCCATTCAACTTGTAAATAGACATCTATGTTCAATCTAAATCTCATTCTTACATGATATCCTCCTTAATAAAATTGCAACCCTGTTGATTTCTCTAAAGCATTTACGTAACCCCTTGAGTTATAGGCAAAATTAAAAAACATACAGCCTTAAGGGACTACAACTATGACCTAGGCTCTTTGTTCAAAGATCATAAAATGTTGAAAATTCACTGAGAAAGGAGACAAAATCTAAAATGAAAATACATTCATATGCATGAAAATAAAAACATAGAAAATACTTGATAGATCTAAACTATCTATATTCTCTTCATTATTGTTGTTCATACAAGAGAAATTGCTAAAGAAAATGTGGTGTCATAGTATGGGAACACATCAAAACTAGAACCAAAACTTGGTATCATAGTAGTGAGTGGTTTTTCTTGAAATATTAGAACCCACAGGTTTCACACTGAAAACTAGAATCCCTACAATGGATGAAAGAAAGAAACATATAGACCAAGATGAATTCCTAGATCTGATTTCAAAATAACATGTGTCCACTTGGAATTCCATCCCCTGCAACTAAATAACCTCTCTCTTCTTTCTACCCACCTAATCTAATATGGTTTTCATCATCATCCTATAACTAATATGGAAATATCTCTACTAAAATGATGAAAACTTTTATGTCACCAAAAATCCGAACTGCATCATAAATTCTGGTAAAAACTTGGGTTTATATTGAATAATGGTGACCAAAATTGACCCCAACTAGATTCTTACCATGCTTTACCCATATTTAGGTCATTACTTAATTAGAAATCATAACTAAACTTTGATACCTAAATACAGTTGCAAGTTAGTAATCTAGGACAAAACATCCTATAACTTGAACAAATTGCTTCCTCTGTGAAAACTAACCTCAGAATTAGAAAGTTCATCTTCTCCTAATTCTGATGATATATATTATGCCTATATTTCTATCTCAAAAGCTACCTAAATCTCAATTTGAAAAATACCCCATATTACATGGCTCAGGTCTATGACTTCAATTTTGCAAAAAATTAAAAATTCCTAAATTATCAACTTTAGAAAAAATGATTTTTGATTTAAAAAGAATTTTGAATGTGCATTTTATGAAAAATAATTTAAAAAATGACATTTTAAAAATATTTATTTTCTATGAGGAAATCTTAAAAATTATTTTGACATTTCTAAATTTTTCCCTATCCTAATCTCAAGTCAAACTGGGTTTGACAAGGCCTGCCACATGGCAACACTTGATTGGTCCACCTCTACACACTTGCCACCTCATTGCCACATGGTGCTCTCCCACTTACCTGTTTCACTTAATGATCGAGCACTTCCTTGAAGTGGGGATGCACTAACCATCTAATCTCGCCACATGGTGTGATCTTGAGCCTCCAGTTTGAACTTGCCATCAATTGCCACATCATCTTCGATCTAAGCCCACTACAATGTGTCACTTGCCCACATACTTGCAATATCTAACTTTCTCACATCTGTTAGAGTAAATAATTAATTATTATTTATTTATTCTATTTACTTAAGCTTACTTAGGTAAATGCATTTCAATAATTAGTTGTAGCCTAGGAGTTTGTTAGAAGTTGTTGACAATACAGGAGTTTGTTCTCTCCTAAGTCATACTTATCCTCTCACATTGTTTCCACCTCATGTGGATGTATGCTTAGTTGTCAAACTTATCTCCTAGCATCTTCTAGCTTGTCCTTAGAGATTCATGGAGCTCTTTATATTTGGGGTCCCTCATTGTATTTTCACAATGCATATTGTAAATAAAATTTTCTTATGTTGCAATATTTTTTTCTCTCTCATGTCCATTTAGGGTTTTTCCCTTGCTCCACACTCTTCTCTCCTTGGCTTCCCTTTGACAAGTTTTTGCATGCAGGTGATCTTGGGTGTCTTCAAAGTTGGATTTCATCAACTTCAATAACATCTTCATTTTGCAAGATGAGGACACATGTCATCATTTGGTGCTTCATCCTATGAACTTGCCACATTAGTGTGCTTGTTCTTTCATTTAAATTTTTTCTTGGGTGACTTGATAGCTAGCTGACCATGGGCCCCGCATTGCAGCATGTGGCTTCCAAAAAGCACTTGTCTTCTTGATAGTTACATATTAAGTTGTTTTGTATTTAAAGACTTAAAAAGGCCCTCCCATGAAGAATGTGGGATAAATGACTTTAAAATGAATCCATGCTCTTTCTTCTCTTCACCAAACCTCATAAAATTTTTTACACCCAAATGCTACTCTTAACTCAAACCAATCAAATCTTCTTGACTCACCCTATCTCTGGCTCTTTATTCATGCCCAAAATGCCATTTCCATTACAACCAATGCCATTTTCATTTTTCTTCCTCTGTAAATCAAAACTAAAGATGATTTTATTTCTTTAGAGAAATTTTTGAGCAACTATCTCCAAATTATTTGGAAGTTTATAGAGTTTTAGTGGACATTGTCTTCTCCTTTGGATGGTGGGAGCAACATCTTCCTTACATACATTGACTTCTATGTTTTTAAAAATGACCCCTTTTTCAAAAACAAACTTCTTACTTAACATGGGGCTGCTCTGTTTGACAATCATTCAATGTTTTCACCATTTCATCTCTTTCCTTATCCCACTGATATTCTTTAGTCTTCAATATTTCATGATACTTTAGTAGGTGAAATCTATTCTTCTAAAATCTAGAAAAGCTAGTCTCCCATAATCTTTGGGGGGAAAAGAAGCCTAGAACTACTTTGAAAAAGGATTCACCGAGACTAAATGACAAAGGTCCACAACATGTCTGCGAGTCCACAACCTTCTGCAATAATCTTCAAATTTCTACCTAAACATAGTTCTTTTGGATTAGGGTGATCTTTTTGGTTTGTAGATGGGAATCTACAAAAATAGGACCAATTTTTTGAAAAAGGCTACACAATGCCCATCTTCAATGCATTTCTCTCTCAATCATTTTTTTGGTAAAATAGCCACCAAATCTAGGCCCAATGTAATTACAAATTAGAATAGAATTTTTTGTTAGAGATAATGAATGTTACAATTATAGAAAGCACATCACCTTCCAATGAAATAATAATGGTGACTTCTGATGCTCATATATAATTAGTTCATAGAATATCAGAATAACTATCATTCTTTAGGACCACAGAGCCTTGCCTATCTCTTATCTTGTTTTGATGACTTCTTCTGAAGAGAGTTTATATTTTACTACCTTGGCACCTCCCCTACAATACTAGAAGCTACTTTGCTTGATGTTAGCTACGAAAAATCTTCATTTTTTTCTCCTCCAAGTCATCTATTCAACATTGAGATACATTTTTTTATTATCATCATAATAAAAAATGGATTGAGTTCCTTAGCTAATTTTTTTTGTGAGGAGATTATGATTTCGTATTGTGCATCAATAGATAAGATTGCTTGAAATAGAGGTTTTAATATCATCACCAAATTTTCCTTCTGACAAGGGTTTTTGGCATCAATATTATTAATATCTCATATAAAATGATGATAACTTGTGTAATTCCCATCTTTAAAATATTTTCACTTCTTTGGAGTTCTATCAATCTTGATAAAATTAGCCAGACCCCAAAGTGGATCTAGCTAAAAAAAAAATTCCTTTCAAACAACTGGCATCCTCATATTTGTTCCTTGATCCCATTGGACATCTCAAATTGATACAACTCAAATTCAATCATTGATTCATTATTTGAAACTCACTTTTAATCAAATCTGCAAATTGTGAATTTGTGTCTGGAGGCCCACCAACAGGCCTTACAAACTAATTCAATCAAGTAACCAGGTTGCAAAAATCAGCATCAGTGTTCAATCCTACTTGCTCTACCATACTGCAAATTCTTATCCCATTATGAATTGCCAGTCAAAAGATTTTAATTGCCGAACATCCATACTTCAATCATCTTGTAGGCAAACAATGTTAACAAATATAAACTAGGCTTGGGTTCGACATTCTAAATTGGGTTATTGATCACTTGGGGTTCTGAAAACTAGGGTATAAGTTGTTTTCCATTAAAAGGATAAGAATCCATAATTAGGGCTTGCGAAAGATAATAGGACAAATTTGGAAAATTTTTGAAAATAGGCACTTGAAATTTTAAGCTGGGAAATGTGTCAAAAAGTAATTTTTGGTAAATGGATGGACAAAGAAAGTATGAAAATGGATTCGTGATGACTAGAGAATTGGAATACCTCAAGGATTTCTAGGACACAATGTAATGGTACAATCCATCTAGGCTTACCAATCATGGGATTAAACTTATATGTTGAACAAGGTTACAAATCAATTTGGATACATTAGTTGTATCAAAACAATGTAAACTAAGTTTTTAATCATGTTAGAAAACTAATCAAATGGATTCTTCATGATTTTAAAATTGGAACATATGAAGTTTCTAACCCCGTAGAACATAATACAAAAATAATTTCTTCATTTGGGTCAACTAGGTCAAAGATATAATTGGTCAAATAGGGCTTCCCAGAATTGTGAATGACTACACAAATCCATGAAACAGTAAATGACAAAATTTGAGGGGTTGTAAACCTAGTCAAATGGATTCAAAATGAGTTGAAATATGAAACATAGGTTCTTTAATATGGAGAATAGATATTATCAAAGTAGTGGGTCATGAAACATTCTTGGGTAAAAGATATTCAAAGACAAACTAGGCTACTATACGCATTTTGACACTTGGGCAGAACTGTGAATTTTGAAACTAGCTCAAAATGGGACTTCACCGAATGATTCAAGATTGCAAAATAAAATTGTGGATCACATGAATATGTCAAATGAAAGGTGTTAAGACATTGAAATACCATCTAGAACTCAAACTGACAACTAGCTACATATGCATAAAAAGCACTTTAGGGCATTGATTCTTCATAATTTTCATTATGTGACTAAAAATTGATCATGTAATTTTTAGTCCCAATAGTGGCCCTATCTAGGGATGCATGTCCCTTGTGGACATGGCAAGGATTGATATATCTAGAGGAAGTATACCATTCTTAAAACATCAAAAACTTCCTCTCAAAAATAGGGAAACAACTACCTCTACTATGTACAAATGATGGCCTTCGGCCACCGAACTTCAACAAAAACCCTTACCTCTATCAAAAATATTATTCTCATTTGAACTTGCATGAGGTAAACTAGAAATACTTCTCTTATTAGTTTCACCAATTAGATTATCATTTTGAATCAACTCACTTAGCAAAACAGAATCTAAACCTTGACTTTCAGTATGCATATAAAAACTAGCTTCATTTTCAATCACTTGCTCATTATGAAAGTTCTAATAAACATGCTTAAAAATATCAAACTCAAACTAAAAACTCTCTTCATTTAATGAATCATGCATGCTATCAATGTCAAATATGAAACCATCATATTCAACATAGGGAAAGGGATCACACATACCTTGAAAATGTGTATCCTTATGCATAAAAATATGGTACTAGGAGGAGCAATCAAATTTATACTCACACATATCATCAATGTTAGAATCTAAAATTAGTTCACAACCTCTTGATAAATCTTCACAATTGAAATCCTAATCAATTTTTACCTCATTTGAATCATCATAAAACTTACCAGTAAGTGTTGGCTTCTCTCCAAAGAAAACTCCATCAAACACCTCATCTTCAAGCTCACAAAATGCAACATCATTAGAAAATTCAATATCAAACATTGAAGAAAAATATTTTGATTTATTATAGTAGTATAACAAAGTCTCGCCATTTGCATCTAGCTCAACTAAATCTGAAACTTCGATGTCTTCTTAAAACAATAGATTGATAACTCCATGCAAGGATGCTCTTTGAAAATTTGGACAAAACATGGGTTGTTCATCATCACAACCTAAATCATATAAAGCATTAGTATATAATTTAAATTCACTACCCATTGTATCCTCATGGAGGCTATTAGCCTATGAAGAAAAGTCAGAACTATATGAAGACTCACTTTCTATTTCCTATACCAAACATATAGTGTCCATAGTAAGATTCTCTTCATTATCTTGTTTAGGATAACCATTATAGATACACCATCATTCATTCCTAAACCCCTCACCACATGCTACAAATTTACTATCTAATGTAGGAACACTTGACAATCCTTCCCTAAAATTTTCATATTCAAATTTAGTAGCATCAATTGGATTCGACATTTCTTTATCTTCATACCTTGAGGACAAGTCGTTTCAAATTCTTCATCGGCTAACTAATTTGTATAATGCAAACATTGAGATGCCCTTTCCTTTTTAGACTCAGAAGGAGAATTCATACCTTCATCTTCATATGAATGTTCAGTTCCATCATCACTTTCTTCTTCCCAATCAGCATCAAACTCGTATCAAGACGACCATGTAGCATCATTTTCCTCACTTTGATTCAAGTAACCACTCTCATCATCTTCTTCATTTGATGCCTCTTGATTATACATCAGATCAAAAAAATTATTATCATCAATTGAAGCATCACTTTTAGCTTCTTCTTTCTAATATTGAGCTGAATGTCTTTCAACTTGAGATTTTATAACATTTTCAACATGATGCATTATATGGATAAGAGAAATAATTTCTTGCATATCTGACTAATCAAGTAAATCCTCGTTACCATCCATTGCTGAAAAATTACAAATATGTGCACTCTATTCTTCTAATTGTGACTAAGATAAATGTGATTCACACTCTTCATCTTGTGTTATCTCTCCATGGCATGTTGGATCAGGAACATCGAACTCATGATTAGAGAGATAACTCTCAGCCTTGTTACTGTAGGGCCCATTTACCGTTGCACGAAAAGCCATGATTGTTAGTGAACATGGAACACCACATAATTAACCACCTGTGGGTAGGGCCAAAAGCCATGACTATTAGTGAACATGGAACACCACATAATTAACCACTTGTGGGTAGGGGAGCACGTCACATCACCCAATAGTTACTTGCACAAGACTGAGATCTAAGTGTAGCAACCTCAAACTTTAAAGTGTTAGTTAAATCATCATACATATAATTATCATAAGAAGAACTTACTATTGTAACTAAAAATTTATCCATAAAATCAACACGATGCTCAACCCTATCAAAGTTTGAAATATATCTTACTACTATAACATCAAGAACATGTGTGTTATCATTTGTAACCGAACTAACCTTACTTATACACACATTCTGATCTAATATTTTCACTTGATTAGAACCTACAACAGGGGTATTGATAAGCTTATTTGAAGTTAAAGTGTCAACACTATGTTCCACTTATCAATCCATACTTCAAATTATTCTTAATATCCCTAGTGGTCATAAAAGACTGATATAATGTTTGTGGTTCTTTATCCCTTAGTACATAATTCTTTTTCTTGTCAAATGCATCCAAGTAAATAGCTAAACACATTTGATCATTGGATCTATAGCTCTTAGGGATCTCATTCAAAATTCTTGCAAATCTGATGTTTAATTGAGGGACAAGTTCATCACACTTAAAATGAATCTTTAAGAACTTATCATAAGAATTAGATATGCTTACTCTCTCTCTGAATTGATCCATGAAGGCTGAATGCAATAAACCCCAGGATGAAATAGAACATGTTGGTTAAAAAGAAAACCAATCTCTAGTATCACCTTCTAAATTTTGAACAAATGACTTCATGTGGACGTCCTCATGAGCAATCTCATAGTCACCCATCAATGATGACTAGCTAAAATAAGATGCAGGTCCCCACTACACTTAGGCAAACATTTTCTAATATCATTAAGAATGACATTTTGGAAACCATGAATACCATCAAAGCATAATGGCATATACAACTTGGTAGAAATAGATCTTGAAATTTCACTGACAGGCTGCATACTTGATGAAGGGAAATTTGACATTCTTCAATCTTAAAACTCATTCATCATAAGTACTCTTAGAATTCATTACTTGCAATAAATCTAGAATTCTTTCTACCAATTTAGAACTTCAAACATACTTCAAAATTTAAAAGCACTCTTGCTGAATCTATCTCTCATAAAGTTTGTTGAAATTTGTTAAGCCATTGTCCTATTTAGTGCTAGAAAAACCACTTGATGGAAAAACTTTTGTGAAGTTTACTTTCATGGAAACAAAATCGCATGAAAATGTAAAATACATTAAGTGTTGCTGAATGAAACTTTTGATCTTCTGATTGACATAGATGCTAATTTCAAATCTTTACACCACTGATCAAATCCTTGTAAAGCTACCATCTCCTTGAGGAGAACAAAGTGAAATCACTATTATGATTCATTTTAACATTCAAATTTCTTATGATAGTAGATCAACACAACACTTTAAAACTCATCAGTTAAGAACTCACATATCTCTCTTCTTGCTCAAAATTTATCATAACTTTCAGATCTACACAACTGAAGTGAAAAGTTTTGAAAATATTTAAATGTGACCAATCTACACTAGTTTAGAGATCTCTTAGAGAGTCGCCACTCAAAATTGTGAGAAAGATTTAAAACATATGATTTATAACATGATGGATCTGAACTAGATTTTTAGTTTGTAGAATTTAAAAATCATCAAACACTTAGAAGAAACAAACCATTGTTAAACATTTTTTAATCTGAAATTGCAATAGTACTTTGAAAATAACAACTAGCTAAATTGACTGAAGATGAACACCTTTTAGCAATACAATTTACATTTAACCTTAAAGTTACTACTACAAATGGATAAAACTTAGCAAGGGAACATGAAACCTTGCATAAAAAACTAAATATGCACAATATATATATCAAAGATTTCTAGCTCCTTATCAATGAATTCCTTCATAGACTCCCTAATAGAGTCACCATTTTCTTGGTTCCTGATTTGATAGTTTTGAAAATGACCAAGAAACTAGACCCATACATCTAAGGCTAGCAAATTCCTATGATAGATACACTCGACTACATTCTTGGGCCAACTATAAGGCATAACTTCTTCTTCACTGCAACCTCTACCAGACCTAGGAAGGTTAACCTTGAGGTTCTAATATATGGTACTAGTGCAATTAAAACATAAATCTAAACCTATATGCTATAGATGAAAATCCCTATATCTACTACTAACTCATGCATTAACACAAATATACAGTAGCTAGATGCAAATCTATGAACTTCATAAGATGAGTGAGGGTTAGACTTTTCAACTGTTCAAAATGAAAGGGATTAACATTTGAATAATGATGTTTAATTCAACAAAACCTCTAATATGAAGCAACATGAACAAGTGATCTTGTAACTAACTAGTGCCTAATGAATCATGCATGCTATCAATCTTGAATATGAACACATCATATTCAACATGGGGAAAGGGATCACACATAAATTGAAAATGTGTATCCTTATCCATAACTAGATGGTACTTAGAGGAGCAATCAAATTTATACTCACACATATCATCAATGTTGGAATCTGAAATCACTTCACAACCTCCTTATAAATGTTCACAATTGAAATGATGATCATTTTTTACCTCATTTGATTCATCATAAAACTTACCATGAATTATCGACTTCTCTTCAAAGACAACTCCATCAAACACCTCATCTTCAAGCTCACAAAATGGAAAAACATTAGAAAATTCAATATCACACATGGAAGAACAATATTTTGATTTATTACAATAGTATGACAGTGTGTCACCATTTGCATCTAGCTCAACTAAATCTGAAACTTCCATGTCTTCTTCAATCAATGGATTAATAACTCCATGCAAGGATCCTCTTTAAACATTTGGATAAAACATGGGTTTTTCATCATCACAAACCTCATCACATAAATCATTAGTATATACTTTAAATTCACTACCCATTTCATCCTCATGGAGACTTTCAGCATATGAAGAAAATTTAGCATTGTATGAAGACTCACTTTCTATTTTTTCTACCAAACATATAGTGTCCATAATAAAATTCTCTTCATTATCTTGCTTAGGATAACCATTATGGATACACCATCATTCATTCCTAAACCCCTCACTACATGTTGCAAATTTACTATCTAATGTAGGAACACTTGACAATCCTTCCCTAAAATCTTCATATTCAAATTTAGTAGCATCAATTGGATTCAAAATTTCTTTATATTCATACCTTGAGGACAAATCATTCTCAAATTCTTCATTGGCTAACTGATTTTTATAATGCAAACATTGAGATACACTTTCCTTTTCAGACTCAGAAGGAGAATTCATACTTCCAATTTTGTATGAATGTTCACTTCCATCATTGCTTTATTCTTCCCAATCAGCATCAGACTTGTATGAAGATGAAAATGTAGCATCATTTTTCTCCTTTTGATTAAAGTAACCACTCTCATCATCTTCTTCATTTGATGCCTCTTGATTATACATCAGATTGACAATTTTATTATCATCACTTGAAGCATGAATTTTAGTTTTTCTTTCCCATATTAAGATGAATGTCTTTCCACTTGAGATTTTATAACATTCTCAACATGATGCAATCTATGGATAGGAGAAATAATTTC
This sequence comes from Cupressus sempervirens, assembly GCA_028749045.1. Taxonomy (NCBI): domain Eukaryota; kingdom Viridiplantae; phylum Streptophyta; class Pinopsida; order Cupressales; family Cupressaceae; genus Cupressus; species Cupressus sempervirens. The sequence continues at coordinate 276,914,611 of CM053791.1, forward strand.
TTGCATATCTAACTAATCAAGTGAATCCACCTTACCATCCATTGCTGAAAAATTACAAATCTATGCACTCTATTCTTCTTATTATGACTAAGATAAATATGATTCACACTCGTCATCTAGTGTTACCTCTCAATGACATATTGGATCAGCAACATCAAAATCATGATTAGAGAGATAACTCTCAACCTTGTCACTTGCACAAGACTGAGATCTAGGTCCAACAATCTCAAACCTTAAAGTGTTAGTTACCTCATCATATATATAACTATCATGAGAAGAACTTACTATTGTAACTAAACCTTGATGCATAAAATCAACACAGTACTCAACCCTATCAAAGTTTGAAATACATCTTACTACTACAAAATCAAGAACATGTGTGTTGTCATTTGTAACCAAGCTAACCTTACTTATAGACACATTCTGATCTGAATTTTCCACTTGATTAAAACCTATAGTAGGGGTATTGATAAGCTTATTTGAAATTAAAGTTTCAACACTATGTTTCACTTTCCTTTCATAACCATTATACTATAAATTATTCATAGAAAAATGACCTCTAATAAATCCATAATTCAAATTATTCTCAATATCCCTAGCGGTCATAAAAGCCTAATATAATGTATGTTGTTCTTTATCCCGTAGTAGAAAATTCATTTTCTTGTCAAATACATCAAAGTAAATAGCTAAACACATTTGATCATTGGATCTATAACTCTCAAGGATCTCATTCAAAATTCTTTGGAATTTTATGTTAAATTGAGGGACAAGTTCATCACACTTAACATGAATCTTTAATAACTTATCATAAGAATTAGATATGCTTACTCTCTCTCTGAATTTCTCCATGAAGGTGGAACGCAACTAACCCCAAGATGAAATAGAAAATTTTGTTAAAAAGAAAACCACTCTTTAGCATCACCTTCTAAAGTTTGAACAAATAACTTCATGTGCACGTTCTCATGAGGAATCTCATAGTCACCCATCAAATCATTGAACAATTCAACATGATGACTAGCTAAAACAACATGGTCCCCAGTAAACTAGGAAAACATTTTCTAATATAATTAGGAATGACATTTGGGAAACCATGAGTACCATCAAACCATAACGGCATATACCGCTTGGTAGAAATAGATCTAAAAATTTCATTGATAGGCCACATACGTGATGAAGGGAAATTTGACATTCTTCAAACTTAAAACTCATTCATCATAAATACTCTTAGAATTCATTACTTGTAGTAGATCTGGAATTATTTCTACCAATTTAGAACTTCAAACATACTTCAAAATGTAAAAACACTCTTGCTGAATCTATCTCTCATAAAACATGTTGAAATATATTAAACCATTCTCCTATTTAGTGCTCAAAAAACCAGTTCATGGAGAAAATTTTGTGAAATTTACTTTCATGGAAACAAAGTCACATGAAAATGTGATGCAGGAGCATCTAGAGGTATAAGGGCAATCCTGTGTCACCCAAAAAAATGTACTTAGACTTAGTTTCTATTTTATGTCTTTACATTTTTGGATACCCATTTGGCTCAAATAAAGGTTCCAACTCTCATAGTTCAACTATCAGTGCATTTAAAAATCCCGAAAAATAGGAGCATGCAATTTGACCATCATTTTGGTGACCTAGAAGGTGTGACTTGGCCAGATGAATGTAATCGAGATTTAGAGCATTCCAGAAAAAGAATCAGGTCAAAAGGCCCCACGGTTTGAAAGTTATTGCAATTTTTTGGGTTTTGGAGACCCCCTAAGAATGCTTCAAAGTCAAGTTTGGGGCATTAAATGACCTCGAAAAGGGTCGAAAAATGGGGGATGAGCAAAGCTCGTCTATAGGGCTATAGAGCGCTTCGAGAGCTTTCCGAAAATGTAAACGGTTTGTCAATCGGAGTTACGGTTCAAAAGTTATGCCTCCCGAAAGTTCGGCTACTATTTTTGGATTCTTCTAGAATTGCACCGACTTCTAACGCAGCTTCCAGAACCTTCTATTTTGTCGGTGGATGCCTACTAGCACTTTCTAGAATGTACTCCTAGTCCTTAACCCTCCAGGGTCTATTTAAGGAGATTTTTGGCATTGTAAAAGGCAGTTCGGATTGGAGCTTGAGAGGAGGTGCTAAAAGGAGAAATATTCTCCAGATTTATGCTATTGTAAGCCCGCAGGGCATGTTTTGAGTTTATTTTCTCTGCACTATTTGTACCAGCTTATTTTCTTAGTTAATATAATTTCCCCTTTCTATTGTGTCTATTCTGGTTGTTGGGTTGTGTCCCCATCAAAATGTAAAATACCTTTAGTGTTGTTGAATGAAACCTTTGATCTATTGATTGGCATAAGTGCTAATTTCAAATCTTTACACCACTAATCAAATCCTTGTAGAGCCGACATCTCCTTGAGGAGAAGAAAGTGAAATCACTGCTATGACTCATTTTAACATTCAATTTTTTTATGATAGTAGACCGACACAACACTTTAAAAATCATCAGTCAAGAAATCACATATCTCTCTTCTTGCTCAAAACTTATTATAACTTTTAGATTTGCACAATTGAATTGAAAAGTTCTAAAAACATTTAGATGTAGCCAATCTACACTAGTTCAAAGATCTCTTAGAGAGTTGTCACTTAAAATTGTGAGAAAGATTTAAAACATATGATTTATAACATGATAGATATGAACTGGACATTCAATTTGTAGAATTTGCAAACACTTATAGGAGAGAAACCATTGTTAAACAATTATAACTCTAAAATTACAATAGTACTTTGGAAATAACAACTGGCTGAATTGATTGAAGATGAACACCTTTTAGCAATACAAATTACTTTCAACCTCAAACTTACTGCTGCAAATGGATAAAAATTACCTAGGGAACATGAAACCTTGCATACAAAACTAAATATGCACAATATATATTAGATATTTCTAGCTCCTTTTCAATGAATTCCTTCATAGACTCACCATTTTGTTGGATCCTAATTTAATAGTTTTGAAAATGACCAAGAAACAAGACCAATGCATCTAAGGCTAGAAAATTCCTATGATAGATACACTCAGCTACAGTCTTGGACCAACTATAAGGCATAACTCCTTCTTCACTTTAGGCTGTGATAGACCTAGGTGGGTTAACCTTGAGGTTCTGATATATGGTACCACTACAAATAAGACATAAATCTGAACCTATTTACTATAGATGAAAACCCTTTTATCTCCTACTAACTCATGCAATAACATAGATCTATAGTAACTATATGAAAATCTTTGAACTTCATAAGTTGAGTGAGGGTTAGACTTTTCAGCTCTTCAACGTGAAAGTGAAGAACATTTGAATAATGATGTTGAATTCAACAAAACCCCTAATATGCAATAGCATGAACAAGTGATCTTTTAACTAACTAGTGCCTAATCCATTGGGAAATTCTATGAATCAAATACATATATATGGGTACCTAAGACATATTAGTATCTTCAAATATATCATCTATCCATTCACCTTGTAAATAGACATCTATGTTCAATCTAAATCTCATTCTTACCTGATATCCTCCTCAATAAAATTACAACCTTATTGATTTCTTTGAAGCATTTACATAACCCCTTGAGTTATAGGCAACAATGAAACAACATACAACCTTAAGAGACTGCAACTATGACCTAGGGTATTTGTTCAAAGATCATAAAATATTGAAAATTCACTATGAAATGAGACAAGATCTAAAATGAAAACTCAAACACTTGCTATTGTATGTATTAATTTCCTTGAAATTAATACATTCATATGCATGAAAATCAAAACATAGAAAACACCTAATAGATATGAACTATATGTATTCTCTTCATTACCATTGTTCATAGAAGAGAAATTACTAAAGAAAATGTGGTGTAAAAGTATGGGAACACGTCAAAATTGTAACCAAAACCTAGTATCACAAAAATGAGTGGTTTTTCTTGAAAGACTGGAACCCACAAGTTTCACAGTGAAAACTAGAACCCCTATAATGGATGAAAGAAAGAAAGATATAGACCAAGATGAATTCTTAGATTTGATTTTAGGATGACATGTGTCCACTTGGAATTCCATCCCCTGCAACTAAATAACCTCTTTCTTCTTTCTACCCATCTGATAAAATATGGTTCTCATCATCATCCTGTAACTGATATGGAAATATCTCTGCTGAAATGATGAAAACTTTTGTGTCACCAAAAATCTAAACTGCATCATGAAATGCTGGTAAAAACTTGGGTTTAAATTGAATAATGGCGACCAAAATTGACCCCTACTACATTATTACCATGTTTTACTCATATTTAGGTCACTACCTTACTAGAAATCAGAACTGAACTTTGATACCTGAATGTGGTTGCAAGTTAGGAATCTGAGACAAAACCTCTTTTAACTTGAACAAACTACTTCCTATGCAAAAACTGACCTCAGAATCGAAATGTTCATCTTCTCCTAATTTTTGTGATATATAATATGCCTATATTCACCTCTTAGAAGCCCCCTGAATATCAATTTGAAAAATACCCCCTGTTATATAGCTCACGTCTACAACTTCAATTTTGCAAAAAATTAAAAATTCCTAAAATATCAACTTTAGAAAAAACACTTTTTGATTTAAAAAGAATTTTGAATGTGCATTTTATGAAAAATAATTTTAAAAATGATATTTTAAAATTACTTATTTTCCATAAGGAAATATTAAATATTATTTTGACATTTCTAAATTTTCCCCTATCATGATCTCAGGTCAAACTAGGTTTGATCGGGCATGCCATGTGGGAGCACCCAATTGGTCCACCTCTGCACACATGCTAGCTCATAATCACGTGATACTTTTTTTCTTACCCACTTCACTTAATGATCAAGCACTTCTATGCAGCGAGGATGTGCTGATTGTTTGATCTCATTACATGGTGCGATCTTAAGCCTCCAGTTTGAACCTGTCATCGATCGCCACATCATCTTCAACTTGGGCCCATTACCACATGTCACTTGCTCACATACCCACAATATCTAACTTCTTCAGATCCTCATTTTGTGAGCATCTACCCACCACTAGATGAGGACACATGTCATGATCTGGTGCATTGTCTTGTGAACTTGCCACATTAGCACAATTGTTCTTTCATTTAAAACTTTTCTTGGGTAACCTAACAGCTGGCTGACCACAGGCCCCACATTGTAGCACATGACTTTCAAAAAGTGCTTGTCTTGTTAATACTTACTTATTGAGTTTTTTTGTATTTAAAGACTTAAAAAGGCCTCCCATGAAGAATATGGGATAAATAACTTTAAAAAGAATCCATGCTCAGCCTTCTCTTTGCCAAACCTCATAAATTTTTTTACACCTAAATGCTACTCTTAAGTCAAATGAATCAAATCTTCTTGACTCACCTATTTTCTAGCTCTTTATTCACCCTTGAAATGCCATTTCCATTATGACCAATGTCATTTTCATTTTTCTTCCTATGCAAATCAAAACTACATATGCTTTTATTTCTTTAAAGAAATTGTTGAGCAACTACCTCCAAATTATTTGGAAATTTATGATATTTTAGTGGACGTTGTCTTCTCCTTTGGATGGCTAGAGTAGCTTCTTCCTTACATATAGTGGCTTCTATGTTTTTAAAAATGGCCCCTTTTTCAAACAAAAACTTCTTAGTTAATGTGAAGCTACTTCTTTTGACAATCATTCAATGTTTTCACCATATCATCTCTTTCCTTTTCCCATTGATATCCTTTAGTCTTCAATTTTTCACAATAGTTGAACAGGTGAAATATATTCTTTTAAAATCTAGAAAAGCTAGCCTCCTATAATCTTTGGGGAAATTTTTTTCCTAGAACTACTTTGAAAAAGGATTCACCGAGACTAAATGAAAAAGGTCCATAGCTTGTCTACGGGTAGCCAACCTTTTGCAATAATCTTTAACTTTCTACCTAAACACAGTTCTTTTGGAATAGGTTGATCTTTTTGGTTTGCAGATAGGAATCTAGAAAAAATAGGACCAATTTTTTGAAAAAGACTACATAATGCCCATCTTCAATGCATTTCTCTCTTAATCAATTTTTTGGTAAAATAGCTGCCAAATCCAGGTCCAATGTGATTACAAATTAGAATACAATTTTCCCTAAGAGAAAATGAATGTTACAAGTAGAGAAGGCACTTCACCTTCCAATGAAATAATAATGGTGACTTATGATGCTTGTCTACAATTAGTTCACAAAATATTAGAATAACTTTCATTCTTTGGGACCATGAAGCCTTGCCTATCTCTTATATTGTTTTGATAGCTTCCCCTCAAGAGAATTTTAATTTTATTGCCCTAGCACCTCCCCTTCAACGCTAGAAGCTACATTGCCTGATGTCTGCTATGAAAATCTCCAGTTTTCTCTCCTCCAAATAATGTATTCAACATTGAGATACAATTTTTTATTATCATCATAATAAAAAATGGATTGAGTTCCTTAAGTAATATTTGTCTATGAGGAGATTACCATGTTGTATTGTGCATCAATAGATAACATTTCTTGAAAGAGAGCTTTTAATATCATCACCAAATTTGCCTCTCGAAAAGGGTTTTCAGCATCAATATTATTAAGCTCTTATATGAAATGATCATAACTTGTGTAATTCCCCTCTTTAAAATATTTTCACTTCTTTGGAGTTCTATCAATCTTGATAAAAGTAGCTAGACCCCAAAGTGGGTCCAGCTAAATTTTTTTTTTCCTTTCAAACAACTGGCATCCTCATATTTTTCCCTTGATCCCATTGGACATCTTAGATTGATGGGATTCAAATTTAATCATTGATTCATTATTTAAAACTCACTTTTAATCAAATCTACAAATTGTGAATCTGTGTCTAGAGGCCCACCAATTGGCCTTAAAAATTGATTCAATCAAGTAACCAGGCCACGAAAATTGGCATGAGTGTTCAATCCTACTTGCTCTACCATATTACAAATTCTTATCCCATTACAAATTCCCAATCAAAATATTTTAATTTGTGAACATCCATACTTCAATTGTCTTACTGGCAAACAATGTTAAAAAACATAAACTAGGCTCGGGTTTGGCACTATAAATTAGGTTATTGATCACTTGGGGTTCTGAAAACTAGGATATAAGTTCTTTTCCATTCAAAGGATAAGAATCCATAATTAGGGCTTATGAAAAATAATAAGAAAAATTTGGTGAATTTTTGAAAACAAGCACATGGAAATTTTAAGCTGGGAAATGTGTCAAAAAGTAATTTTTGGTAAACAGACAGACATAAGAAAGCATGCAAATGGATTTTTCATGACTTGAGAATTGGCATAATTCAAGTATTTCCAAGACACAACATGGTGGTAAAATCCATTTAGTCTTATTGATCACTGGATCAAAGTTACAATGTGGTGAACAGGGGTACAGATCAATTTGGATACATTAGCTGTAATGAAACAATGTTAACCAAGTTTTTAATCATGTTAGCAAACTGATCAAATGGATTCATCATGATCTCAAAATTGTAACATATGAAGTGTTTGAACTATAGAACACAATACAAAAATAATTTCTTCATTTTCATCAATTGGGTCAAAGATATAATTGGTCAAACAAGGCTTCCTAGAATTGTGAACTACACAAATGCATGAAACAGTAAATGACCCAATTTGAGGGGTTGGAAACCTAGTCAAACAGATTCAAAATGACTTGAAATATGAAACATAGGCTCTTTTCTATGGACACAAGAAAATTCCAAAGCAGCAGGTCATGTCACATGCTTGGGTAAAAGATATTCAAAGACAAACTGGGCTACTGTACGCATTTTGACATAGGTAGAATTGCAAATTTTGACACTAGCTCAAAATGGGTCTTCACTGAATGATTCAAGATGGAAAAATAACATTTTGTATCTCATGCATATGTCAAACAAAAGGTTTAAGCCATTCAAACACCATCTAGGCCTCAAAATGACAACCAACTACATATGCATAAAAAGCACTTTAGGGTATTGATTGTTGATAATTTTCAATATGTGACTAAAAATTGCCCATGAAATTTTTAGTCCCAATAGAATTTTATAATTTATAATTATTAAACATTATTCTAGTCATTTCTACATGCAAGCTTGGAACTTTATTTTTATTAGATTTTTGGGTCAGTACTACTCTTGGGCCCAAATTTTGATGGTAGGTCATCACAATTATGATGGAAACCTGTCACCATGTGAGAATACCATGAATTGGCTCATATCAGGATAGCATCAAACTTTTGTTGTCATAAATTGTGACAAAAAGGTCCTCGATCATAATTGTGATGCCTAAAGCCATCACAATTTGGAAGAAGGAAAGGGAAAGAGTTCATCTTCATGCCATCTAAATTATGACAATAGAACTTCACAATTACAATGACTCAAGTCTTTAATCCTCCATTGTAATTGTGATAGGTATGTGACAACAATATTGTGGAAGTGATGGCTATCCATTAGGAGGGTCTGTGATTGTTGTGATAGAAATCTGATGGCAATGTTTTGGGGGTGTTGCCACACCATCACGATTGCAATAGATTACTAAATTATAAAAAATTTAAAATTAAAATCAAGTCAATGTTGAATTATAATTTATTTCTTGGTCTCTCGTAATTTGGGGTTTTCCCAAGTTGAAAATTTTATCTAACTCTCTAGCGCACCTTAATCTCTTGCAAAATTTACACATATCTGAGTATTTGAACTCAGAGGCTACTGCAAAGTCAACATCATAGAAATTTTGGAGCACCAACATTATTATGGCTATTATTTCTTTTTTTTTCTTGTATGAGTCTAATAAATAATGCTTGGAACAATAATGTTGGAGACTATATTGCTAACTACACACACAATAATATTCTTAGACTCCACTCTTATCCTCTCCATAAAGGCAATAATTGTAGCTAAAGTTCATAATAATAAAAATTTCATGATATATGCAAGGCTTTGGATGCTTATAAATTTGAAAGGAATGGGGTTTTGGAAAAAATAACGTAAAAGAGAAAGTGAAAGAGAATGGGAACATTCATGAAATTTTTATGCATTATAGTGATGCTGATTTGTTTAGTATGTAAGGTAGGTATATTGAGAGTAGCTCAAGAAGATCCCTGTGATGACAATGTTTTATGTAGTGAAGATGGTGACTCTAAGAAGGAGACTAGTGTATTTTTTGAGATTAGAAAATATGGTGGTAAGACAGTGGGATATTGCCTTTGAAGTAGGAGCATCCTAGGCTTTCGTGCAATCCTACATGTTGGAGCCAAGTGCCTGTGGTTTCCAATTTTCTATTGCTATCGAGCTCTTAGTGGATGTTGAGTTATTATATCTCCTAATGGATACCAGTTACTATAGCTCCTAGTGTATGCCAAGTTATAGTAGCTCCTAGTGGATGTCGAGTTATTGTAGCTCCTATGGATGTCAAGTTACTATAGCAATATTGTGTTGACCAAGTGTTCTTGTATGTGTCAAGTACTAGTATTGTTCTTGGTTCTATTTGTGTCAAGTTGTTTGTGAGAAGACTTTTGGCATTTAATTTATGTATGGCTATTTAATTTGTGTTTTGGCCAACTTTTGGATCAAATTATATTTAATGTAATGGATTTAATTTATTTTTTTATGCACTGAGTTGACTTGTTGTTGAATTGAGTATAAGTAAAGGGCTTTCTAGAGTCTATAGTAGAAGAGGGAGATTCATTTTCATTTGAAGGACTAAAGGGGATTGTGTAGATGCAAATTTTAAAGAGCTAGGGTTGTGGCTTGAGAACTAGAGGATTTCTTGGTGGACCTAAGAGTACAAGTGTGGATTTTCTTCGTGTTCTTATCTAGTTGTGGATATGGACTAGCTTTGATTGATTTTTTAAGTGGAATTTGTTAGATCCTACAGAACTATTATTGTAATTTTTATTTGCATTTGGCTCTAACTTGGAAGGCATTATAGCCAGGCATATTGTATGTAATGAATTGTATCTATGAACAAAGATTTGTGATTTGGTATCAGATCTTGCATTATTATTTTTTTCTTTTTATTTCCATTATGTAGTTGTTTTTTGGGGGTTTGGACATCTCCTTTGGGGATTCTCCTTCCTTGTATCAGAGAAATTGATGATCTTAGTGATGTTGTGGAAGAAAAGATCTTAGAGAAGATTAGAGAAGATTTCAAATTTGAGATTGCATTGATGATAAGTGACATGATTGGTGAAATTATGAGTGCTTTAGGTAGTGTACTTAGGCATGTAGGTGTTGTAGGTAGCTATGAAGAATTTGCTAAAGAATTTGAAGTTACTGGATCTAGTGGTGAGGACAAAACTGATCATGTGGGGGGACCTATTGGAACTAGGTTTGGTTTATTTACTAGGCCTAGATCTTAGTTGAAGTTGAAGCATAAGATGGAGGTTTCTATTTTTTTAGGTACTTTGACTCTTGAAGACTTAATTGATTAGATTGGTGATTTGGAAGACTACTTTGAGCTTGAGGATATTAAGGATCCACTCAAAGTAAGGTTGGCACAAACTAAGTTGAAAGAACATGCTGCTCTTTGGTGGAAATAATTGTAAAGAGATAGAGAAGAGGAAGGTGAAATGAAGATCTTTAGATGGAGATTGATGGTGACTAAGTTGAAGGCTAAGTTTATTCCTTCTAATTAAGAACTTGAGTTTTTAAAAAGGTTATAAAATCTGAAATAGAAAGATGTGAGTATGAAATATTGTACCTAGGTGTTCTACAAGTTGACTATTTAGTTTGGTCATAGAGAATTGTCAAAGGAAAAGGTAGCTCGATACATTAATGTTTTGAGATTTAGTATTCAAGATGATGTTGGTATGTTGAATATTTTATCTATTGAGGATGCTTATCAGTATTCTCTAAAGGAAAAAGATGAATTGAAAAGGAAAATTCAAGGTAATGTTAGCAGGAAGGAGAAGAAGAATAGCTTGGCATAAGCTAAATCGAGTGTTGAAGGTGAACCAAAACCTACTAAGAAGAAAAGGATGACAAGTGGAGGTGGCTTTAGAGGTAATTGTTTCAATGTGGTAAAGAAGGTCATAAATCCTTTGAATGTCCACTTAGCAAGGAAACTACTATTGTGAATGAGGTTGTAGTTCAAGATAGTCATCCTGAGCAAGGAGAAATTTTGATGGCTCAATGAGTATTGGTTGGTGAGAGGATATTGGATTCTTGTTAGAGGACTAGCTTGTTAATAACTTGTTATAAGTCTCATGGTAAATTCTACAAAGTGATTGTGGATGGTGGTATTATTGATAGCCTTGTTGATGAGGAGATGGTTCAAAAAATTGGTTTGCAGAGAGTAAGACATAATTATCCTTATAGGATTTTATGGTTGCAAGGTGGCCATGCTTTTGAAGTGAGGGAGCACCTTGCTGATTTTGAAATTAGGTAGTACAAGGATCAAGTGTTGTGTGATATTGTGGACATGAGTAGTTGTCATGTCTTTCTTAGTAGACCTTGGTAGTATGATTATAGGGTTGTGTTAGAGAAAAAGGTTAATTTAATTTCATTAATTAAATTACCTTTTATCCCTTCTTAAGATTTCACTTTATGCATTTTTTCATTCACATTTAATAATTAATTAGTAATTATTAAATGACTTTTACCTTTTAGGTTATCCTTTTTAGGTTTTGATCTCCTCCTATAAGGATAGATCACTTATAAGTATCTTGTATCTTTTATTTTTCTAAGAATACAATTGCATATTTTTTAGAGAAAATCCTTACCTCCTCTTGTCTTTTTCATCTCTATGAAAAGTTTTTCTAAATGCATGTATTCAAGGGTTTCATGGATTTGTTTTTTTTATTTCTCAAATCCTTCATGGTATTAGAGCCATATTTGCAATAGCTTTTTCGGTATTTGGAGAAAAAGGAGAATGAGGGTTTGATAGATTAGATTTGGTGTTTTGTGAGTTTTTTTTTTTGTGAAAAAAAGGGGGTCTCTAATTTTTAGAGCACTTTGAGCCCAAATAGACCTCACAGTTGGATTCAAAATTTGTCAAAACCCCTATTTTCATATAAAGTTCATCCATTTTGGATAATGTTGATCCAGGAGGAAAATTTGTTTTTCCCAGTAACTTGTACAACCTCCTACATGTACTCCAAGGTAGATTTTTAATAAAAAAATTACAAAAAAAAAGAAAAAGAGGTTTTAAATACGATTGTAGTTACATAACCACTATAGCACCACTATGATTACCATTGTTGTCTCCACTAGCAATCACCACTTAGCAACTCTACTAATAGCTCTTCAATGACTTTGCCAGTGGCACTACAAGTAGCTTCAACCCTCCACCCCACCACCACTACTTTGAGTATTGTGATTTGTAATTTTTCTTTTTAAATAATTTTTTTTCTTGCATTTATGAGGGCCTTGTCATTTTTTCATTGTATCTTGAGCACATGAGGGTCTTTCTTTGATCTGAAAGAAGCACTAGAAAGATAGTTCTGAGATGAAGAGAATGGCATAGGAATTTTTTGGTTTTGATGTAGTTTGGTTGCCTATTTTTATAGTCAAAGCTGGGTGTTCTATTTTCATTCTAAAGGGCATGCTTTGAGCATCCCAACTCTATTTTTCAAAAAACATTATATTTTTGGAAAGCTTGATTAGTTCTCTTTCTAGAAATTCTAGTTTTCCTTCTAGATTCTAGTCCAAGCTCTTTCTATTATGGTTTTTTCTTTATTGTACAATGGTGGATATCTTGGATGTTTTAGGTCGAAGAATCATTTTTTTGGCATGGGATTTCTTCTTTTGGGCTATACTATCTATTGTAATAGATCTTTTCCATTTCTAATAATTGTTGATATCTTTTGTAACCATGTTTATGCAAACACATTGAGCTAAAGTGCTACTCTTTCCATATTTTGGAATCCTTTTCATCATTGTGACTTATTGTACTCACACTACATTATAAAGTGTCATGGGGGGATAATTTTTTTCCTTTTAGTAGCATCTTCCTTTGTCAAGTGGGTCTCCCTTCAATGACATTATCCCCATGATGTTTAGATGCACGTGCCTTTATAGGTGTCTATACCTCTTCCTCACTCTCAATGTTCTTGGTTCTTTCTTTTTGACAAAAAGTTTTGGCCCACTTTCTTAGTTACCTGTCACCTCACCCTTGTCAGCATTAGGAGGGTTCTTTTATTATTTTTCATGCTTCCTTGGTTTTATTGACCAAATCTTTAGGCTTTTTTTTTCATGTCATTTGTATCTTCAAGTTCAGTTGTTTTCCTTTGTGTGCCTCCTGATTCAGTATAGATTATAGTCTTCCCTACCTGGTTAGTGGAGGTTCTATAGATTAGTATTTTTTTTTTATAGAGTTTGTCACTTATTCATGCTTCAATGATGTTTCTTCATGATCTCTCTTTGTTCCTACTTTTTGGAACAATTCTCTAGTTGGCTTCTGTAGTCCTTCACTAAGTTTTCAGCTATCAATTTTTGGAGTAGAGTTTTTTTCCATCATTTTTTCTCTATTTCTTTATTTCATAGAGATTTAGTTGTGATTGGGTACCTTATCACGTCTTGTTTCTAGGAGTCAAGTTTTCTTTTAGGATTACATTTAGTTTCCTTGCTCCTACATTGTTTGTAACTCCATTGTTGTTCATCTTAAGGGGGAGTGTTAGAGGAAATGGTTAATTTAATTTCATTAATTAAATTACCTTTTCTCCCTTCTTGAGATTTTGATTTATGCACTTTTGCATTCACATTTAATAATTAATTAGTAATTATTAAATGATTTTTACCTTTTAGGTTATGCCTTGTACCTTTTAGGTTACCCTTTTTGGGTTTTAATCTCCTTCTATATGGATAGATCATTTGTAAGTATTTTGTATCTTTTCTATTTTTGAGAATACATTTGCATATTTTTTAGAGAAAACTCTTGCCTCCTATTGTCTTTTTCTTCTTTGTGATAGTTTTCTCTACATGCAGGTATTTGAAGGCTTCATGGATTTGTTTTTTGTATTTCTCAAATCCTTTAGGTTGTGAATGATTGTGTTAAGAATGTGTTTATTATTGAGAAAGGTGTAGGAAGTTTCCCTGATTCTTTTATAGAATGAAGAGATCGATAGGAGGAACCTAAGTACCAGCAACCCAATTAAGTTGGTAAATTCTGAGAAGCTTCAAGATCAACGTGGAAAGAAGACCTATAACACACCTAAGATGTATGTGAAGAAGTAGAAGAAGAACAATGGAAAGAGTGTATAAGTTGAAGATTTGGAGGATATGTATGTAAACAATTAGTTTGGGATTTACATGTTGAATCCCAGAAGATGTTCTTCCAGTTACAAGAACATATTTTGAAACCTAGGGTGTCTAATGTAGGAGCATCCTAACCTTTCTTCCAATCCCACATGTTGGAGTTGAGTGCTTGTAGTTTGCAATTCCCTATTGCTACTAAGCTCCTAGTGGATCTTGAGTTATTGTAGCTCCTAGTGGATGCCAAGTTACTATAGCTCCTCATGGGTGCTGATATATTCTAGCTCTAGTGGATGCCAATTTACTATAGCTCCTAGTGGGTGTTGAGTTACTATAGCTCCTAGTGGATGCTGAGTTATCATAGCAATCTTGTGTTGACCAAGTGTTCTTGTGTGTGTTAAGTGCCAGTATTGGTCTTGTTTTTGTTCATGTTGAGTTGTCTATGAGCCAAATTTTGGCATTTAATTTATGTATAGGTATTTAAATTATATTATTATCAACTTGTGGCTCAACCTATATTTAATGTAAGGGATTTAATCTAGTTTGTTATGAACTTGGCCAACTTTTGGCTTAGTGGATTGTCTAGATGCAAATTTTAAAGAGCTAGGGTTGTGGCTTGAGAACTAGAGGATTTCTTGGTGGACCTAAGGGTACAAGTGTGGATTTTCTTAGTGTTCTTATCTAGTTGTGGATGTGGAATAACTAGGATTGATTTTGTAAGTGGATCTTATTGGATCTTGAAGAACTAATATTGTAATTGTTTTTTGTATTTGGCCCTAAACTAGAAGGCCTTACAACTAGGCATATTACATGTAATCAGTTGTATATATGAATAAAGAGTTGTGATTTGATATCAGATCTTGCATTATTGTCATTTTTATTTATTTTTCTATGCGGTTGTTTGTTGGGGGTTTAGATATCTCCTTTATGGATTCTCCTACCTTGTACTACATTAGCTTTCACATTGATCCCTTTGGTTGCATTCTGTGAGACACAAATGGTGACTATGAGGAACATAAGGATGTGTGCTACAAGAAGGAAAAGTGTTATCATTAAGGATGTCATCCTTCATTAACACTACTTGGTTGTTATTATGAGACTTATTCAACTTCTTAAAATAAATTAAGTCAAAGATTGCAACTTATCACTTTATTTCTTTGCTCCTATATTTCTATGAGGCTTCATGAACTTTTGAAAGAAAAAAATCTATTAGACATATGAAAATGATATCAATTATTATTATTATTACATTTTATGTTGATCAATTGTAATAGTGTAATAAATGATTTTTCATAACAAAATAAAGATGATTGATAAAGAGTTTTCCACAACTAAATTCCTTTTCATAGGACATTATCTACTTTTATCTACCAATAATTAATTGAAATAATTATAAAAATGATTAATTAAAATAATTGTATCAATGATCAACTATAATAATTGGAATACTAACTAACTAAAAATAACTGTAACAATGATCAATTGAAATAACTATATTAACGATTAACTAAAATAATTGTATCAATGATCAACTATAATAACTATAATAACAATTAACTGAAAGTAACTATAACAATGACCATCTAAAATAACTATATTAACAATTAATTCTCTTTCCCTACATACAATTAAAGTAAATGCTTCACATAAAAAGAAGTAGAACATACAAGTAATGTATAGTGAGTCTTTAGTTGGTTGTGCAAGCCTCAACTTTTAGTAAGAGGAGAAGCATTGACTTAGGCTTAACCTCTGAATCTTGGATCATACTTATCTCCACACAATCTATTGAATTAGAAAGGTCCTCCCTACCCTAAGATTAGGCATGGGATACTTTTAGTCTAGCCACCTAAGAATTCTAGTGTTTAGAATGTCCACATAGTTATGGATGAACATTCTAAATAACTGGCTCCACTAACATCAAGTGATCATAGATGGAAAACATGCCTTTAAACAACTTGGGCCAAAGTTTTCTGATGGTTTCAGTGACCTGATATCCACTACTCTACTTGACAATAGGGGAACAATAATATGGACAAGCATGAGCTATTAAATAAAATTATTTTGATTTATTGTATCATATATGACTTTATTTCCATGTCATTTTAGATTCCATCTCACCTCTTCACCTTTTCCATGGATATACAGCTAGTGAGTCCTAGGTGCTCAAAATCTTAGAGAAATTGGCTTTGTCTATTGATTCTCAACCAAATCATGAATATTATATGTTTCCATCTTATCATAATCTATGGATTGAAATAATATTTTCTTTAAGACTTGCATAAATATCATTTGATTCTAATTTCTAGTAGCATATTTAAATCATGATTTTATAACATCATAAATAACTCTTTCATAAAAAGGAACTCACTAATGATACTTATGATGAATATAACTATAGTTTACTACTACAATAATCAAATTTCAGTAACAATTGATAAAGAAATACATATCAATTCTTGGAACTTGATTGACCACATAACATGATATAATCTAGAAAGATAGGAGTCTAGCTAGGAACTATGATTCAAATCTTCCTTGAAATGATCTTCATGCACAAAATCTAGCATAAAATATATCACATCTTCAGCAAGAAAATTAATACAAGGTAGAATAGAGATTGGCAATATTATAGATGCAAATATTTTAGCTGGTATTTGCAAAGGTATTGAGTGGTAGATGGAAGTTGGAAATGAGAATGGAAATCAGAAATATGATTTTTATATCCTCCATCTCTATTGACCTCATGATATATTAAAGGTTACATGACTCTTTGGCTTCCAAGAAGTTATAACATAAGAAAAAGAGTCTTGGCTCTTGGGTGCCAATTAAATATGCTAAGTGTCATTTAGTTTTCTAGCAAAAAGAATGAAATACAGATGGAAAACAATGTAAAGGTTATAAATACAAAATAATTATGGTTTATATCTATCTATATGCTTGTAGATATAATTAGGAGGTGACATCATACTATTATAAAAGAAATAATAATATTATGGTGTCTATTTATTCTTATATCTATGTGTACATACATAGGTATTTATTATAATTATGTGGTGGAAAGATCAATCAAAATCCTTTGAGGTACATAACATCAAGTGATCATAGATGGAAAATGTACCTTTAAATGACCTTGGCCAAGGTTTTTTGATCGGTTCAGTGACCTGATCACCACTGCTCGACTTAATAATCAGGGAACAACAATATAGATGAGCATGAGCTATTTGATTAAATTATTTTGATTCATTATATCATATCTAACTTTATTTCCATGTCATTTCATATTGCATCTCAAGTCTTCACCTTTTTCATGACTATGTAGTTGGTGAGTCCTAGGTGCTCAAAATCTCAGAGCAATTGGCTCTATTCATTGATTCTCAATTGAATCATGAATATTATATGTTTCCAACTTATCATAATTTGAAATTTGAAAGAATATGTTCTTTGAGACTTGTAGAAATATCATTTGATTCTAATTTCCAATGGCATATTTAAATCATAATTTCATAATATCATAAATAACTCTTTCTTAAAAAGGAATTAACTGATGATACTTATGATGAATATAACTAAATTTTACTACTATGGTAATCAAATTTCAGTTCCATAATAATTTTCATATTAACATTTAAAAGAATTTAATTAATATCCATAATTCAAAAATTAAACAACTGCTAAACATCACATGACAAATAATGCATTACAACCATCTTCATTAAATAGTTAATACACTAATATAATAACTACCTACTTCACATGATTATGAAAGAAAAATTTGTTCATTGTAATAGTTATGAATAAATTTACAACTAGGTCAAAATTTGGGATGTAACAAATGACCTTTCATGTTTTTTCTTTTATTAATGTTATATATATCAAATGGAGACAAAGTTGGATGAATTTCCATATTCTTTTAAGAAGCAATACATGTGGTGTTTTAACCATGGTTATAGATTCTACAACGATATGAAGATATATATATATATATATATATATATATATATATATATATATATATATATATATATATATATATATATATAAAAGGTTTTAGTTATGTTCTTAATAATGAATCACATAATGAAATTTAATCATTTAATCATAATATGATTCAATTGTGTTGAACCTTTTCATCAATGTGTTAGATCCACTCTTTGGGATTCATCCCAGAGTATATATTATATTCTAGCACTGTATCATTCTAATGATAATCCATAGAATGTAAAAAACTTCTACATAGTGAAATCTAAAACTTGTATATACTTTCTAATTAATTTCAAATATAAAATAGAATTGCATCCAAAACAAATATAAAACATGATTGTAAATAAATAGAAATAATAGAATACATTAGAAAGGAATAATTTGAGGCAATCCCATAGAAAGAAATTATTTTGAATACTTCATATACTGTAGCTAAATTTCATAAATCAATGAGTTTGACTTTAAAAAGTGCACAAGAATTTGAATTGTAATATCATAATTTGACACAATTCAAAGAATACCACCTACTTATCATGAATTTATAAATAAAAACTCTATAAAATACCTTACAATCAACTGCACTTGCTAATGCAAAATTGTAGATCTGTGAATGACAATGTACCATTGATTTGATAAACTTGATTTGATTGACTCCAAAAGTATTTTCATGGGTAAATACAAACCTAAGAACATCCACAACATAATAATAAAGAGAAAAATTCTATCTTTGAAGCACAATGACCAGTTGCACCCTCATATGTTTCCAATCTCTGCATTAATGGCATTCCATGAGAAGCTATGAACATGACCTTTCTATGTATTGAAAATTATTTAGTCTCCTCAACACTACTATCTTCTTCTTCTGAGGCCTCTGGCTTTTGACATGGAAGTAAAGAATCTCCTAAGCTCTCAAATATACAAATATTTGCAATTCTTGTCTACCCAATAGTAAGTGCAAGCGAGATAAATCCCAACAACATCAATTCTACAAGAAATTCAAAAGAAACAAAGATAAATACTTTAATTATGTTATTTACATTGGATCATGCTTTCTCATGATGTTATCTTTCTCTTATTTATATGACGAATCATAGAATTTGGTTGGAGGCATTGATGTAAAAATAACAACACAATCAAATCTAGAACCATGAATGATAGGTTTATATGAATTGTGGAAATAATCTTATTCTTATTAGGTTATTTATTAATCATTAGAATCAAGTTCAGATGAACCTTGATGGAAAGAACAATAACAATATAAATTAATGTCTTTTTCTTAGATTGAATATAGCATTAGCAAATCATTCACCTTCTTTGATCTTATCTATTGCTTTGCTCAGGGATTTGTTTTTGCATTTCTTCAACCACTACACTTTAAAGACAAAAAACATTTTAGTTCGTTATGGTCTCAAGTTTTGAGTATGTGCAGGATCATGGTCAACCAAACCATGGCTTCAAGTGGTAGTGAAAAACTAGCAAATTAGGGTTATGTTAACTTGACATGTAATTTTAAAATATTTATGGGATTTACATAAAAAATTGTAAGAAAGGAATCTATAGGAAATTGAATCTAATTTCTAAAATACTAGGCCTTAGCTAGAGAAAAATAATTTGATTTGTCAAAATTTTGGATTTGAATGCAGTACTACAAAAATTTCAAGGTGAAAATAAAAAGTAGGCATACGTCTAAACATCTTAAACGAAATCAAATGATAATATTTTTAAGTATAATTATAGATTAAAAAAGTAGACTCATGGCCAAATGTCATGCATATTCTTGGGTATTTTTATTACAAATAAATAAATAAATATGAATTTTCTACTATAACTTTTCCAAAATAAAAAAAATCCCATGTCTAACCACCTTAACTTTAATTTATCTTTTTCTTTATACTAGGAAAAGCATAGAATGTGACACAACATTTGGATTTAAACAATGTTATACCATTTGAAAGTTATAGCTATTTTTCAATCAATATGTTAATCAACACTTTATAGACATCTTCATTAAAAATTAACTACTAAATACTTATCGAACTTAGAATTTGATAGCAATTATATCAATAGAATATTGAGAGGGTTATAAAAAAAAACCTTTTTGTTTCATTGAATTTTGATGAAAATAATATAGTTATATGGCTACTAGAAGTTTGAATGTCTATGAAACCTATCTCAAAAATATCTTTTGAGTTAACCAAATAGGTCTGGTAGATACCAAGCCTAATTAGGTACTTGATACTAGATCAAGTACCCAAAAAGTGGTAGCCAAAATTGTTTCAAACATTCATAGCCCAAATTTTGGAGGGAAACCAAAATTTGGGAAGTGTCGGCATTATTATTATTGAATATTAATATTATATATGATTATTATTGTTATATAATCTAGTAATATATTATTATATTAAAATATAGTATTATATTATTATTATTAAAGTATAATATTTTCATGGAATATGTTGAAAGGGGTCATAGGTTATCCTATGTCCCCTTTTGACTCATTTGATCAAACAAAATAGGTCCCTATGGGTCCTAGGACCCCTAAGGGCATATGTTGTCATGAAATGCATTGAAAGGGATCAAAGGTTATCCTAGGATCCCTTTCAACACACTCAAATGAAAAAAATAGGTCCCTAGGGTTCCTAGGACCCCTAGGGACATATGTTGTTATGAAATATGTTGAAAGGGATCATAGGTTATCATATGACAACTTTTGGCATATTTGATCAAAGTAAATAGGTCCCTAGGGGTCCTAGGACCCCTAGGGACATATTTTGTCATGAAATACATTAAAAGTGGTTGTAGGTTATCGTACACACCTTTCAACCCATTCAATCAAACCAAAAAGGTCCCTAGGGGTGCTAGGACACCTAGGGACATATGATGTCATGAAATACACCCCTAATGATGCATTCAAACTAACCAAATAGGTACCTTGGGGTCCTAGGACCCCTAGGGACATATATTGTCATTAAATATGTCAAAAGGGGTCATGTGATAACCTATGGCCCCATTCAATGCATTTCATAACAACATATGTCCCTAGGGGTCCTAAGATGCCTAGGGAAGTATTTGGCTTGATTGAATGCATCAAAAGGGGTCATATGATAACCTACAACTACTTTCAATGTGTTTAATGACAATATATGTCGCTAGGGGTCCTAGGAATCCTAAGGAACTATTTGGTTTGTTCAAATGCACCAAGAGTAGTGTATTTCATGACAACATGTATCCCTAAGGGTCCTAAGACCCTTAGGGACCTATTTGGTTCGATCAAATGCATCAAAAGGGGTCATATGATAACCTACAACCAATTTCAATGTATTTAATGACAACATATGTCCCTAGGGGTCCTAGAAACCTTGGCAACCTATTTGGTTTGTTTGAATGCATCAAAAGAGGTCATAGGATAACCTATGATCCCTTTCGAAATATTTCATGACAACATATGTCCCTAGGGATCCTAGGACCCCTAGGGACTTATTTGTTTTATTTGAATGCATCAAAAGGGTTAATAGGCTAACCTACAACCCCTTTTGACATATTTTATGACAACATATGTCCCTAGGGGTCCTAAGACCATTAGGGACCTATTTGGTTTGATCAAATGCACCGAAAGGGGTCATAGGATAACCTATGACCCCTTTTGATGTATTTGAACAAATCAAATATATAGGTCCCTAGGGGTCCTAGGACCTCTAGGGACATATGTTGTCATAAAATGTGTTCAAAGGACTCCTTTAAGCCCATTCAATCAAGTCAAATAGGTCCCTAGGGCTCCTAGGAGCCCTAGAGGCATATGTTGTCATGAAATAAACTGAAAGGGATCATAGGTTAGCCTATGATTTGATTCGATGCATTTAAATGAACCAAATAGGTCCCTAGGGGTCCTAGGTGATGCAAGAGCATCTTGGGTTCCCTTGTAATCCTTGACTTTTGGTTTTTTTTCCTTTGGTCAAGTGCTAGTTTTAGGAGCATCTTGGGTGCCAAGTGCCATTTTCTCTGAAGTCTTCATTTGTCAAGCTGTTTATGTCTAGTTCCAATTTTGATTGACTTGGCTTGCATTTAATTTTGGTATAGGTAGTTTATATTTGTTTTGAGCCAACTTGTGGCTTTCTAGAATCTTCTATAAGCCATTTTGGAAAGTATTTAAATAGGTCTAGGTTTGAGTTTGAGGGGTAGTAATGAAGTAAGAAGGAAGGTTAGTTAGAACTCAAAGGAGAACTTAGAGGATCAATTAAAATATGCAAACTTGAAGTTGGTTGGTCTAGATTTGTATCTATTTGTAATTGGTTGTAACCTAGAAGGCCTTACAGCTAGGCATGTATGAAGATCTTTGATGAATCAATAAAGATATTTTTGTTCTCTCTCTCTTTAGTGTTGTTCCTTTTTGTTTTCTTCTATTGTGTTAACTCTTGTAGGGTGGTTTGGATATTTGGGTGAGCCTTTGGCCCTACTTATTCTTCCTTGGTTTGTGTCAGTTGCTATTAGATCTTGAGGTTCATCCTTGTGGAGATTGGATCGTGTAGAACCTTGATTTGGATTTGGTTGTAGGGTGGAAAATCTATGGATTTGACCTGTAACTTGTAGAGGGTGACAATCTTTCAAGAACCTGATTTGTAAAGATGGTTTGTGGTAGAGGAAATAATGTTGGTAATGCAATATTGGATACATTGAGACAAATTGTAGCCAGATTAGATGTTGCAAAGATAGCCTAGAAGAGAGGACAACATCTTGATGATGTAAGTGATGATGAAGCAATAGCACCAAATCCTAACCAAGAACCTAAAGAAGACCAAGATGAAGCTAGATTATTGAGAGTATTATCTAGAGAAAATTCAAAGCCTATTGTGGAAGTTGTTCCTTATGATGGGAGATTAGACACTAGTACTATGTTGGATTGGATCTCAAATATGGAGAAGTTATTAGAGTATGAAAATACTCTTGATAATAGAAAGGTGAAGATTCTAGTCACTAGGTTGAAAGGTCATGCATCACTATGGTGGAAAAATTTGCAAACTGATAGAAAAAGGAGAGGAAAGGAGAAGATCAAAACTTGGCCAAAGATGGTGGATAAGGTAAAGAAAAATTCATTCCTATTGATTACCAAGCTATCTTGCTGAGAAAGATGCAAAATTTGAGACAAAGAGACATGAGTGTGAAAGAATATACTAAAGAATTCTATAGATTGGACATTAGATCTAGACATGTGGATGATGATGTTGAGAAAATTGGAAGGTATATTAATGGATTGAGATCTAGAATTCAAGATGAAATAAGATTTGTGAATTTGGAAAGTGTAGAAGAAGCATATCAATATGCCTTGAAAGCTAAGGAGATCTTGACAAAGAAACATGAACAAATACAAAGAGGTAGAGGTGGTAGATTCCAAAGAGGTAGAGGTATATCTTATGGAGAAGCTAGTAGATATAAAAAAATTGTATATGATAAAGGCAAATCTAAATGGAAGAATGATGACAAAGGAAAAATTGAATGGAAAAGTGGTAATTCTTATCAAGGAGGCACTAGTTCTTACCGAGGAAGAGGTAATTCCTATTCTAGATGTGGATTTCATGGTAATTGTTTTAGATGTGGTAAAGAGGGACATAGATCTTTTGAATGTAGATCTTTTGAAATTAGGAGAAATAACAAAAAATTTGTGATTCAAGGAGATGATGAGGGTTCACCAAGTGGACCTGAGGGTGGAGAAAATTTGATGGTGAGAAGAACCTTATGTAATAAGGGAAGTCATGAAGAACTTGCTTTAAGCAGAAGTCTTTTCAAGATAAGATGTAAGATGGTTGGAAAAAGCTGCAAGGTGATCATTAATAGTGGAAATTCTACAAATTTGGCATTAGAAGAGCTAGTTTAAAGTTGCAATTATAGAGGTTGAAGCATCCTAAACCCTATCATGTTTTATGGATCAAAGATGAGCATAAGATATTGGTAAGTGAGCAATGCCATGTGAAGTTCAAGATTGGACATTACTTTGATGAAGTTTTGTGTGATATTATGCCTATGGATTGTTGTCATATTTTGTTGGGTAGACCTTAGCAATATGATAGATATGCTATACATGATGGAAGATTGAATCAATATACCCTTTGGGTGAATGGGAAGAAACAAATATTGTTGCCTTTGATTGAAAATCCATATGAGGTTAGTTGTATTGCTATAAAAATTTCCATGGTAAATGGAAAGAAATTTGAAAAGGAAATGAAGAAGAATCAAGTTTGTTTTGCTAAAATCCCTAGAGGATCAAGTGTTGGTCGTAATGATTGAGTAGTAGAAGCTAGTAATGACCAAGTGACAGAAGATAGTGATAGCCAAGTACTAGAAGAAATTGCCAAATTGCTGAATGAGTATAAAGAGATTGTTGCTAAAGATATTCTTGATGGTTTACCTCTAATGAGAAGTATAAATCATTGTATGCATCTAATTCTTGGAGCTATTTTGTTGAATAAAGCATCATATAGATTGACACCTAAAAAGAATGAAGAACTTAATAGACAAGTGCATGAGTTTTTGTAGAAAGGTTTGATAAGAGAAAGCTTGAGTCTATGTGTTGTACCTATTGTATTAGCACCTAAAGAAAATTGAGAATGGAGACTGTGTACTGATTCTAGAGCCATTAACAAGATAATAGTGAAATATAGGTTTCCTATCCCAAGGATGGATGATATAATGGATTGTTTGAGTGGAGAAAAGTATTATAACAAGATTTATTTGAAGAGTGGCTATCATCATATCAGAATAAGAGAAGGTGATGAATGGAAGACTACTTTCAAGACAAAAGATGGTTTGTATGAATGGTTGGTTATACCTTTTGGTTTGACTAATGTATCTAGTACTTTCATGAATTTGATGAATAAAGTTCTAAAAAGATTCTTGGGTAAGTTTGTGATTGTTTATTTGGATGATATTCTAATATTTAGAAAAAATAAAGAAGAACATCTTGAGCATATTAGACAAGTATTGAAGAGGTTGAAAGAGAAAAAGTTGCTAATTAATATGAAAAAGTGTTCTTTTATTCAAGAGTGATTTTAGCTAATGGATTGAATATGGATCCTAAGAAGGTTAGAGAAATTTAGGAATGACCTACACCTAAGAATGTGGGTGAGGTAAGATAATTTCATGGTTTGGCTAGTTTTAATAAAAAGTATATAAAGAATTTTAGTGCAGTTTGTAATGCAATGGCTAAAACAATAAGGGGAGATAAAAAGAAATTCAAGTGGACATATGGAGCTAATAAGAGTTTTGAGACTTTAAAATGAAAGGTTGTTGAATTACCTATATTCACTTTACCTAATTTCAACAAAGTATTTCAAGTTGAATGTGAAAAGGTGAATGATGCTAAAAGGAGGTGTTCTGTGTATGATCAAGAATTTTATGCCATTATTCAAGCATTGAAGAAGTGGATGAATTATTTGATTCCTAAGGAGTGTCAACATAAATTAAACTAGAGATATATGAAGTGGGTTGAGTACTTGCAAAGTTTCACATTTGATATTAAGCATAAGAGTGATTTACTAACAAAGTTGGAATGAATTGAGTAGAAGATGTTCTTTGTTGACCGAAATGAAGGTTGAAGTTCTTAGTTTTGATGAAATGAAACAGTTCTATGATGTTGATCCTAATTTTTTTTTGGCATGGAGAGAGTGCAAAACACCAAGTTATATAGATCAGATAAGTAAGTATGATGAGTACTTCATTCAAGAAGGTATGTTGTTCAAAGGTATTTAGTTGTGTATTCCTAGAAGTTCTATAAGGTTGAATCTGATTAAGGAAAAGCATAGTGGTGGATTAGCTAGACATCTTGGAATTGATAAGACATTGGGTTTGCTGAAAGAGAAGTATTATTGGCCAAAAATGTATAAGGATGTTCAAAAATTTGTAAGGAGATGTGTAGTTTATCAAGTTGCAAAAGAAGTGAGTCAAAATACTAGTTTGTATACACCTATTACTATTCTTGAGAAACCTTGGACTGACATCAGTATGGATTTTGTTCTTAGATTGACTAAGATAGTGGAGGGGTATGATTCCATATTTGTTATAGTGGACTGATTTTCTCAGATGGCTCATTTTATACCATGTAAGAAGACATTAGATGCTAAGCATGTTGCCAAACTTTTTTGTAAAGAGATTGTGAGATTGGGTGGATTGCCAAGAAGTATTATTTATGACCGAGATAGTAAGTTTGTTGGTTATTGTTGGAAGACTTTGTGGAAGAAGATGGGTATTGAATTAAAGTTTATTTATACATTCCTTCCATAGAAAAATGTACAACCAGAGGTTGTGAATAGAAGCTTGGGTAATTTGCTGAGATTTTTGGCTAGGAATAAGCCAAGTAATTGAGAAATGGTATTGGCACAAGCTAAGTTCGCATATAAAAATTCTATGAATAGGAGTACAAGGAAAGCACCTTTTGAGATTGTTAATAGAATGCATCCTAGAGGATTATCAAATTTGAGAAATGTTGCTAGTGAGGAAAGAGAAGCACCATAGGAGAAGAGTTTGCTGATTTTGTGGAGTCTTTGCATAAGGAAGTGAAGTTGAGGTTGGAACAAAGTAATCATAAGTATAAGAAGAATGCTGATTAGTCTAGAAGACATCATATTTTTGAAGTTGGTGATCAGGTGATGATTCATTTGAAGAAAGGTAGATTTCCTATTGGAACATATAGTAAGCTAAAGATGAAGAAATTTGGACATTGTAAGATCTTGAAGAAGTTTGACAGTGGTAATGCATATGAAGTTGAGTCACCTGATGCCATGGATATATCTCCTATATTCAATTTTGCTAATTTATACAAGTATCATGAGTTAGATGATGAAATCGATATACCTAATGATTATCCTAAGAAGCAATTTAAAGAAGTTGAATAAATTTTGGATTAGAGAGTTGGAAAGAGTAACAAAGGAAAAGATTACTATGAGTATTTGGTAAAATGGAAGAATAGAAAAATTGAAGATGCTACATGGATTTCTCAATCTAAGTTGGATTCATCTCAAGTTGTGACACTTGCATGATTTAGGAGAATCATTTCTCAAACCCTAGTTATCTGATGTAGGAGCATCTTGGGTTCCCTTTTAATCCTACACTTTTGGTCTTTCTACCTTTGGCTGCCAATTTCTTAGTGGATGTTGAGAATTCAATTGATGTCAAGTCATTCCTTTGATTTCCAAGTTCCTATGGTTACTGAGTGAACTCTTTGGATGTTGAGTCATTCTTAGTTGCTATAGAGTGAATTCCTTTGGATGCTAAGTGAATCTTTTGGTTGTTGAGT
Organism: Cupressus sempervirens; assembly: GCA_028749045.1. Taxonomy (NCBI): domain Eukaryota; kingdom Viridiplantae; phylum Streptophyta; class Pinopsida; order Cupressales; family Cupressaceae; genus Cupressus; species Cupressus sempervirens. The sequence continues at coordinate 276,942,093 of CM053791.1, forward strand.
GATTTTCTTTGGTTGTTGAGCATTGGAGGATGCCAAGTTCATAGTTGTTGCTGAGTGATTCCTTTGGATGCCGAGCTTGTGTGGGTGCCAAGTGCCAATTTTTATGAAGTCTTCATTTTCTGAGTTATCTATGTCTGGTTACAATTTGGGCTGACTTGGTTTGCATTTAATTTTAGTATAGGTAGTTTATATCTATTTTGAACTAACTTGTGGCTTTCTAGAATCTTTTGTAAGCCATTTTGGCAAGTATTTAAAGAGGTCTAGGTTTGAGTTTAATGGGTAGTAAGGAAGTAAGAAGGGTGGTTAGTTAGAACTTAGAGGAGAACTTAGACGATTGAGTAGAAGATGTGAAATAGAATTTGGTTGGTTTGGATTTGTATCTATTTGTAATTGGACATAACCTAGAAGGCCTTATAGCTAGGCATGTATGTAGATATTTGATGAATCCATAAAGATATTCTTGCTCTCTCTCTCTCTTTGGTTTTGTTTCTTTTTGTTTTCTTTCATTGTGTTAACTCTTGTAGGATGGTTTAGATAGATGGGTGAGCCTTTGACCCTAGTTATTCTTCCTTAGCCTACATCACTAGGACCTCTAGGGACATATGTTATCATGAAATGCATTGAAAGGGGTTTTAGGTTATCCTATAACCCCTTTTGACCCATTTGATCAAAACAAATAGGTCCTTAGGGGTACTAGGACCCCTAGGAACATATGATGTCATAAAGTGCATTGAAAGGGATTGTAGGTTATCATATGACTCTTTTTGACCCATTCAATTGAACCAAATAGGTCCTTAGGGGTCCTTGGATCCCTATGGACATATTTTTTCATGCTATATGTCAAAAGGTGTCATAGGTTATCTTATGACACCTTTCAATGCATTCAATCAAACCAAATAGGTCCCTAGGGACATATGTTGTTGTGAAATACAATGAAAGGGGTCATAGGTTATCCCATAACCTCTTTTTATGCATTCAAATGAACCAAATAGGTCCCTAGGAGTCTTAGAACCCCTAGGGACATATGTTGTCATTAAATACATTGAAAGAGGTTGTAGGTTATAATTTGACCTGTTTTGATGCATTCAATAAAACCAAATAGATTCCTAGGTGTCCTAGGACCCCTAGGGACATATGCTATCATGAAATGCATTGAAAGGGGTTTTAGGTTATCTTATGACCCTTTTCGACCCATTCAATCAAACCAAAAAGATCTCTAGGGGTCATAGGAGCCGTAGGGACATATGTTGTCATGAAATATGCAATTTTTGATGCATTTCAATGAATAAAATGGGTCTCTAGAGGTCCTAGGACCCCTATAGAAAAATATTATCATTAAATACATCGAAAGGGGTCGTACATTATCCTATCTCCCCTTTTGACTCATTTAATTAAACCAAATAAGTCCCTAGGGACATCTATTGGCATTGAATGCATTGAAAGGGGTCATAGCCTTTTCACACATTCAATCGAACCAAATAGGCTCCTCTAGAACCCCTAGGGACATTTTTTGTCATGAAATTTATTTAAAGGGAATATAGATTATCATATGATCCTTGTCGACACATTTGAACAAACCAAATCAGTCTCTAGGGGTCCTAGGATCCCTAGGTACATACATTGTCATTAAATATGTCAAAAGAGTTCATAAGTTATTATTTATCACTTTCAATGCATTTGATCAAACCAAATTGGTCCATAGGGGTCCTAGTACGCCTAGGGTCATCGAAAGGGTTTGTAGGTTATCCTATGACCTCTTTCAATCCATTCAATTGAACCAAATAGATCCTAGGGCTAGGACCCCTAGGAACATATGTTGTCATCAAAATGTTGATAAGCTATGACCCCTTTTGACATATTTGAATGAGTCAAATAAGTCCCTAGGGATGTTAGGAGCCTTAGGGACATATGTTGTCCTTAAATATTTGAAAGGGGTCATAGGTTATCCTATGAGCCCATCATTAAATATGTCGAAGGGGGTCATAGGTTATCATGTACAATATAATAATCATATATATTATTTTATTATATTTAATAATAATATTCATAATATTAATTATATTAGTATATTTTATTTAATAAAATACTAATATATAATAATATACAAATTTGTTCACATTGCCCACACTTTCTAAATTTTGGTTTCCCTCCAAAATTTGTGCATCCATTTCATGTACTGATATCATATCAGGTATCTCATCTAGGATCAAATACTCGATATGGGATCGGGTACCTAAAAATTGGCATACTTTTTCCAAAATATTCTCTATCACTGTAGATCAAACAAACACATTTTTTTGGTGCCATTTTCACAGGTTTGGAGAAAAATGATTTCTTGGGGGCCATACAATATTTTTTTTTGCTATAATGTATTATTAGGTGTTTGATATTATTTTTTGAATGGGAGAAGTAGTTAGTGAAAGGCTAAATGAAAAAGGAAGGCATGATATGAAGACATTGCAACATATAGCTAAAGAGACAAGGTAAATCACCAAAGGAAGAGACAAGGTATGTTAAATGTAAGTCAAGTTGATCATGTATTGATCAAAGGTCAGATCATAGAGTCAGATAATGAATATGTATAGTTGGGAAATAAAAATGTAGCAATTGATAATGATAATTTTGAGATTGAAAATTTAGAGAAGGAAAGTTTACTAGTTCATAATGTAAATTGCATGATTGGCCATGTTGAAAATGAAAATGCATAGGAACATTGTATATCTCTTAATTATAATCAACATAAATGTCCTAGAATACCAAAATGGATAATTGAAATTGACAAAATGATTATTGCCAATTCGGAAGGGAAAAAATCACAAAGAACCATTCAGTTATGGGCTTGAAGACTATATAAGATGTTTTTTGACAATAAGATAGTGGTGGATCAATGTCAAATTTTTATGCATTTATTAGAGATGTGAAAGATGTGACATATGCTTCCCAAATTGAATATTCATGTCAATAAAAAATTGCAAAGAAATGCCATTATTGTGAAGAATGTTTTCAATGCTCTCAATAGCATTAGAATAAATAGTAGGGAGAAGGATAAGAGAGCTTCTTGAAACCTTATTACAACCTCTTTGGTAAGTCATCATTTAAGAAAGGGTAGATATATGAGACAAAATTTTATTCAATTGAACCTAAATTATACTAATTTGAGATGAGCACTTCCTAGACAAGAGAGAATTGATTATCCTCTTCAAAATGAAACATGGGCTTTTGGTTGGAGACTTCCACATTTTGATAAGAAGCTATCCAATGATGTGAAGGAAGAAATTACACAATTTTGGCACTCTAGCTCAAGAGTATCACCCAATGCTAAAGAAATGTTAAAGTTGAGAAATGGCATCAAAGACCACATGCCACATCCTAAACATTATTTGGAGGTATGTAAAACTATTTTTTTCAAAGAATTTATAGAGTCATCATAGATTACATATATCACAAAGGCCTTTTGAATATTTGAAGCTATTTTACTATGTGCCACTTAGAATTTGAAATACATGTTATTGCAAATATCATATTGAGTTTTCTATGTACCATGAACTATTACTCTCTATCCATTCTACTTTGCATAGTAAAGAAATTTTGGAGAAGTGTGGTGCTAGTGGGCTTCCAAAATCATCAAAAAAATTACTAGATCAATTTTAATGTCAAGGATTTGAAGGTTGTTTCTTTTATAGAAATGTTTTCTTAAATGAGAAGTGTTCAGAATGTTGTGGCTTATCCAAGTTTGACACATGTTTCCATGAAGGGTGTGAACAAGATCTTGGGAAGAAAATAGTAAAAAAATGGTATGGTGAAATACACATTGAAGAGTGGGGTTGAGTGCTCTAGATGTGAATTAGTTGTAAAAGAAATCAGTGTGGCTAGTTTTATTTCATATTTCAAGACAATTTTTTTCTACATATATACACGGCATAGTCATAGGTCTCAATGGTTGGATCAATAACTTAGAATGTGTAAGGAGACTTTTTCCATTGGAACTATTTTATCAGTTGTTGACTTTGTTGAGAAGTATACATTATAGCCTCAAAATGAGACACAATCTTAGTATTACAACTCCATTTAGATTGCTATTTTTTTCCACATAACATATAGACATGCTCCTAATAGTGTGGAAGATAGTCAGAACATTATTAGAGATTATCATTTTTATATGAGTGATGATAGATCTAACTCTCACGAGTTTGTGCAAACTGTTTCGAGAATTATTTTGATTTCTTATAGGAGCATGACATTGCTAGGGATAGACATATCATTTGGTCAGATAATTGTTTAGGTCAATTCAAGAATGCTCACATATTTTAATGGTTGTGTAGGATGCACATAGAGAGAGGGGTGCCTCATATTTGGAGTTTTTTTATTCTGAGCATGGGAAAGAGGAACATGATGGAGTAGAGGCATGTGTGAAGAGAGCTCTAGTTAAGGAGCAACTGAAGATTTCAAGAGCAGAGCTTCTTGATGCTCATAGCATTGTTAATTGGTCTAGTTCAACATTATCATAGGTAGGACTCTTGATTTAGTAGTATGCAAGTTCTTTTTTTTGTCAAGAAAGGGTCCATAGGTGATAGATCATATTGTGGTACAGTTAGATACTCATAAAAAATCCATTCATTCTAGAGCTTTGATTCTAGTACATGGACCATTTGGATATGACAACTAGCTTGATTTTGTTCTAGTTGTTCTCAGTGCGATTGGGATCACTATGGGTCAAGTGAGTGGGTGAACACATGGGCTCCACATTATCTTACTCCATTGTATATCATACAATCTATCAAAAATGATGACATGGAAAGTTCACTTAAGCATAACCATCTATAAGATCTTCAACCAAGACATGTTTTTTCATTGGTTGCACCATAGGAGAATGATGAAAAATTAAATTATTGTCTAGCACATTATGTAAGAGGTAAAAAAAATATTACAAAACCAATCATAGCTGATGAAGGATTCACATATCCTATTAGTTCAGTTGTTAATACTAGAACATGGCTGTGGACATACATGCTTAGCAGGAATGGAGTTCATGCATTCAAAGACTATTAGAAGCACAAAAAAAATCTCATATATCCACATATTATTATAGGAAAAAAATGTGAATTTGTTGAAGCATCAAGGAAGACTAAAAGTAAAAGAACTTTTTACTATTACTAATGCTGATCATGAAGCCCTATTGGAGACCCTAAAATAGAGAGGAGACCCTACAAGAACACTTGACTAGGTATATTTAGTTCTTATATTCTTTTGTTCATAATGATTTAGTGAATTGATGATTATATTGTTTAATAGAATATGTTACTAAATTTTTTTATGATATTGGAATGTAGGTACATCATGAAGAGTATCCATGCATGAAGATTAAAAAAACTAAATAAGGACTAGAATGAAGAAAAATCTATTCTTTTTTTGACACTACAATTTTTGACACCACTATTTTTTACACTGTGATTTTTGATAGTTATGTAACGATGTAATAAAGATGAAACACTTTAGATATTGTAAATATAAACCTATTGATTTAATGTAAGAAAAAAAGGTGATTTTACTTAATGTAGTTTATGTGGAGGGACCTAAAAATGATGATTTTAATACATACTAACACCAAACTTCCACTATGCCCAATGTCAAAAACTTGAGATAGGTAAAAAAATAATTTTTTTTCTTAATACTAACCCAAATAAGACCCTTTTTCTAGACTCAAAGAGCCTCCATCATTTGTGGCCACTCTCTACCAAAGAGTCTCCAAGGTGCTCTAAGTGTGTTTCGAGGTTGATATTCTGAGGGTCATAACTCAAAGCTTGTGGGGGCTATCAATGAAATATTGAATGATAAAAGATACTCATGGCAAGGCCTACCATAAACCACACAATTTCTTAGAGATAAAATTCTATTTGGACTCAACACAATGAGCTTTCTTGATGCCAAAACTCGTAGTTTCCTCAATTCATAGGTGCATTACTACATAACTTTGAAACTGATGATCTTGGCAATTAATCGTTAGCACCATTATCTTTAGATGGGTGGATGAACCCTAGTGACACCCTTTTTTTTACTACAAATAGCCTTCATTATTCATAGCCACCTTGTACCAAAGAGTCTCCAAGCTACTCTACGTGCATTTTGAGGTCGATCTTCTGAGGGTCATAACTGAGAGCTCCTAGGGGTTATCGATGAAATGTAAAATTCTATAAGATGGTCATGCTAAGGCGTAAAATAATCTATCTCATTTCTAAGATATCACATTCTATTTTGATTCAACACAATGATCTCACTTGATGCAAAAACTCATAATGTGCCTCAGTTCATAGGTGCATCATAGCGTAACTTTGAAACTATTGATCTTGGCATTGAATTGCTTATTCTATTACCTTTGGATGAGTGAGTGAACCCTATTAATACCCTTTTTCTAGCCACAAAGAGCTTCCATCATTCATGGCCATCATTCATGGCCACCCCATATCAAAGAGTCTCCAAGGTGCTCTAAGTGCATTTTGAGGTAGATCTTTTGAGGGTTGTAACTCATAGCTCATTAGGGTTATCAATGAAATATTGAATGATAAAAAATGGCCATGTGAAGGCCTACAATAATATATCTAATTTTTGAGAGATCACATTCTATTTGGATTTGGCAAAGTAATCTCACTCAAAACCAAAACTCGTAGTGTGCCTCAGTTCATAGGTACATCACAACGTAACTTTGAAACAACTAATCTTGGAATCAAATCATTAGTGCCATTATCTCTAGATGGGTAAGAAAACCCTAGAAATACCCTTTTTCTATTTCTAAGAGCCTCCATCATTCATGGCCACCCTTTACCAGAGAGTCTATAAGGTGCTCTAAGTGCATTTCAAGGTCAATCTTCTGAGGGTCATAACTCAAAGCTCATGGGGGCTATTGATGAAATGTCTAATGCTACAAGATAGTCATGTTGGGGCCTAAAATAACCTATCTCATTTTCAAGAGATCACATTCCTTTTCAATTTGGTACAACAATCTCACTCAATGCCAAAACTCATAGTGTCCCTCAGTTCATAGGTACATCACAACATAACATTGAAACTACTGATCTTGGCATTAAATTGTTAGTGTCATTAGCTCCAAATAGGTAGGTGAACCTTAGTGAAGACCTTTTTCTAGACATAGAGATCCTCCATCATTCATGGCCATCCCATATCAAAGAGTCTCCAAGGTGCTCTAAGTGCATTTTGAGGTCAATCTTTCAAGGGTCATAACTTAGACCTCATGGGGGCTATCAATGAAATGTTAAATGCTACTTGACAATCTTTTCAAGGCCTACAATAACCTATCTCATTTTCAAGAGATCACATTTTGTTTGGATTTGGCACACCAATATCACTCGATGCGAAAACTCATAGTGTGCCTCAGTTCATAGGTGCATCATAGCATAACTTTGAAATTGTTGATCTTTGCATTGAATCATCAACACCATTAGCTCCAAATGGGTGGATGAACCATAGTGGAACCTATTTTCTAGCACAAATTACCTCCATCATTTGTAACCACCCTGTACTAAAGAGTTTACAAGGTGCTCTAAGTGTGTTTTGAGGTCGATCTTCCGAGGGTTGTAACTTAAAGCTCGTGGGCACTATCAATGAAACATAGAATGATACAGGATGGTCACGTCAAGTCCTATAATAACATATCTCATTTTGAGAGATCACATTCTGCTTGTATTCAGCATAATAATCTTGGTCAATGCAAAAACTTGTAGCGTGCCTCAATTCATAGGTGCATCCCAATGTAACTTTGAAACTACTAATCTTGGCATCAAATCATTAGTACCATTAGATCCAAATGGGGAGGTGAACCCTAGTAAGACTATTTTTATGACTATGGAGAGCTTCCATCATTCACAGCCACCCCATATTGAAGAGTCTCCAAGGTGCTCTAAGTGTGTTTCAAGGTTGATCTTTTGAGGGTCATAATTCAAAGCTCATGGGGGATATTCATGAAACATCAAATTCTATAGGATGTTCATGTTGATTCCTAAAATAAGCTATCTCATTTCTAATAGATCACATTCTATTTGGATTTGGCATATCGATCTTGCTCGATGTCAAAACTCATAGTCTACCTCAATTCATAAGTGCATCACTACATAACTTTGAAATTGGTGATCTTTGCATTGAATTTTCAGTGCCATTATCTCTAGATGGGTAGGTGAACCTTAGTGAAATTCTTGTTCTAGCTATGGATAACCTTCATTTTTTGTGGCCACCCCATACCGAAGAATCTCCAAGGTACTCTAAGTGTGTTTCAAGGTCAATCTTCTGAGGGTCATAACTCAGAGCTTGTGGGGGCTATCGATGAAACTTAGAATGCTATAGGATAGTCATTTTAAGGTCTACAATGACCTATCTCATTTCTAAGGTGCTCTAAGTGCATTTGGACAGGTGAACCATAGTGACATCTTAAGGGATTACAAAGATCATTTCAAATTAAACATATATGATAGCATTTAAAATTTAAAATTACATCAAAATTTGATAATAAAGGTTGTTAAAATGTTATTCACAAATTATTTCTTTTGAATCGAATATAACAAAAATGATCAAAATGAATGATATTTCATAAACATGAACAATACACAAGATCTGCAATAAATTGAACAATACTATACTAAATTAATATCTATATTATTGTGCACATAAATGACAAAAATATATATCAAAATACATGTATCCATAGACAAATTATGCAAATATGTATCAAAATACATAGATCCATATACAAAATGTGGCTAATGATGCCATTAGAATATTTATAATATCAATGTTTCTATATACAATGTGGCATATGCCATCTCAAAATGTCTCATGACACATCCTATGATAACTAGTATCCTATGCTGCTAGTGGATGATTAAAATGCAACCTATTTGCTACACTAGGTAGATCAGATGCCTCCTACATAAATGAAAAAGGAAAAACCAAAGTTAGACTACTAAATTTATATGATTCTATGAATATAACATTAAATTAATCAAATGCATAATTATCCTTTTTTTAATGAAGATTTATAGTATTAAAATTTCATCATAAATACCTCTCTCATTGACCTCATGTGTCGGTCAAGAGTCCTCTCATATGTCCTTGGTAATGCTTGAACCTTGTTGATTGTTGCCTATGTGTGTTAAAGTAAATTTTTTAGATGAATCCTCAACTTAAACTATAAAAATATAATTCATAGCATTCCAAATTTATAACATATAATCAAGAATACAAACTACAACTTACCTCAGTTGCATCAGCAAAGATACAGAACTCTAGCTTTTGGCCTCCTGTACACTAGGTGTTTCCTATGAGATACATAATACTAGTTTTTAATATCATGGAAATACATTTTTAATTTATTATGAAAATAAGGAAAATAAAAAATAAATGATACTTATACATAAGATGGGCCTCTCACTGTGAATGGAAATGCTAGAGGGTCTATGATGTGGAATCTGCCTAGACTCATCAACAGTAGCCATGCCCTGTATAACAAAGAATGTAGTTAAATTCCATTACCACAAACATTTTACAAGAATGCATCAATATTTAATTACTTTTAAAGAACCTAATTATCTTACCCTTATCAATGGGTTATGCCTCACCCCCCACATTCTACCCCCCATTGACAGGTGATACCTATAAGAGAAATGAAAGATTGGAAACCATATATGCTCCAATATCAAATAGAAAAAATAATGAGAATAGAACATAATGTACCATAGATGTTTCAAGGCCAAATGAAATAGTTGAGAGCATGACATTATCAATCTGTATGAGCTCCTCCTTAGTCATCAACATACATGTATAAGTCAGTATGGGTTAAAATTACTCTATTATAAAGATTAACTTTAAAACACATATGTTGTAACAAACAAATATAGACACATACTAATACAAAAGGATTCCATGCCTCTGCATGCTCCTCTCTCACATTAGGGTGTGTAGTCTTTATACATGCATCTAGTGTATCCTAATCAAATACAAACTAGTAATTAAAAAAATTACCTATGGGACTCAGACATATATTCTTGCATGCTATGCAAGTCTGGGGCACACAAACATGTGATGAGCCCACTGATGATCAAATCATACCAACATCATCAATATGAGGAGGAAACACTAACTTAGCTTGGGATATAAATAGGCTACTCAATCTATGGCTGGCTCTAATAGTCTGAGAGCTAACCTCTTCAATGATATCAAGATGTTGCACTAGAGGAGGGGGGAGACATTAGTGGGGGAACAAAAGTGTCAGCTTTCTTCCATTGGGCAAAGGGTCTATTTTGAGGAGCTCCTCCTCCTACACCCCTATTGGCTTCATGCTCCAATATTTCACCTTTAGGTGTAACAAAATTTTGGCATTCAAATTTTTAATGAAATAAAATGACACCTCTAAATTATTTTGTGGAGGGATGTAAAAAACCATCCACCAAAAAACTCAAAAGTTTGAACACATAGCCTCATTTGTGCATCATTTAATTGATAATTTGGGATTTGTGCACTCTACTTGCTTACTATTTTTTGGGTTCACAAAAAGGATAAAAATATCATCTTTAATTATATTTAGGGCTGCAACCTATAAGAATTTTTTTAAGGAAAGAATTCACCCAAGATCAAGGAACTCAAACAAAAGCACAATAGTAGGCCAAAGATAGTACAATCGGAATGATGATATATTCATTCAATATTGATTGTAAGTACACTAGGACTAACTATTTATAAAGGCCTTTGGAAAGCTTCTAGAAAGCATAGAAGTTAGCAACATGATAAGTCATACAACTAGGCACATGTCCACCATGGATTATCCTCGATTAAGAATAGGAGTAAGTGTGATGATGAGAGGATAAGCCTACAAAGGTGTAGCATACAAAATAATATTGTAGACACCATGTGTTGAATTAGAGTTGCTTACTCTAGTGTTGTCAATATGACAACTCATGAAAGTACACAAACTACTAAGTGTCTCACCTAAATAAATAATAAAATAATGCAATATAATAAAATAGTGCATTAACCTAAGTAAAATAAATACTTATTTACACCAACACCCCCCCTTAAGTGAAACTTAGGGGAATGCACTTAAGCTCACAAAATCTAGGATGAGATGCATGATGGGTCTCAGCTATTAGGCCATGTTAGGTACCCATGTAAATAATGAAATGAAATCTCTCATAAAGTGGAGAAAGAGGAAAAACTTTATTGGAAAAACCCTCCCCCAAAAAGAGAGATGAAAAAACTAGATGCATGGATGGATGGAGTAATCAAGAACCCCCCCATTACAACATACATCAAATATATACAATAGAGAAATGTGAGAAGAACACTATCTCAAAAGAGGAAAAGGTCCCTCCCACAAGAGAGAAGAAGAAGAGAGACAAGGTAGTCTCCCCCCCCCCCCAAATGAAGAGTGTCAATTAGTGATAGCCACTTTGTTGTAGAAGCTGATCCAGGAGTACAAAATAGTGTTTCTCCCTTTTGGAAGAAACAATACCCTAGGTACAAGTGAAATGCTTCTACTGTGTGTGAAAAAATCCCAATGATCATCGATGTCTTTGAAACCTATTCAACTGTTGTTATAAAGGATGAATGTAGAACCTATCCCAAATAACATACTATCTCCTTGAATGATAAAGAGACCTTCTATAATTGTTGTACATAAGTATCTGTTAGTCATTTTTTCCTTCCCACCAGAATTACCGCATTTGAATTTGACGTGGTAATGTTTACAAGTTTTAAATATTCAAATATTCAAAAGGGGGCATGAAATACCTTATGATAACCTTACAATATTTCTTCCCCATGTATTTTAATGTTTCCACAGGCCCACAAGTCCCCATCATTGAATCAAGATAGATCAATGGTTGGCGCTATGTCGCTATGGAAAGTTACACATTGTTTTGCCATAGTGACATAGTGCCTTTTGGCCACATGGTCGGAGGGTGCTCCCTTCTCCTTGTTGTTTCTCTGACACTAAGTTTTGGTATATCCATGGTGGGCTCTATGGTGCTATCAAAAAATCTGTGTTCCTCATTGTTAGTGACATAACGCCCAAATGGAAAGTGATACGATGGTGACATCAAGAAGAAGGTGGGTCCCAAGTATGCCCCATCAGATATTAGTGATGAAATTTGTCAGACACGTTGGCAGTTGATCAATCTTTTCATTGGCCAAGGTATGACTGTGTAGAATGTGGGTCTTGCTTCATTTGGTGGACCACAAACAAGGACTTGTCAAATAGGTTGGCACATGGCCAGTTCTTATTAGTTGGTATACTTATAGGTCAAATCCATCTTGCTTGCCGCTAGATCTCAGGAAATCAATGATGGGTGCTATCTCGCTATGGGAAGCTACGAGGATGTTATCCATAGTGACATAGCACCTCGGCGATGTGTAGCATAGGTGACATAATGGGCTTTCCCTTCTCCCAAGTGATATTATGGCTCATCTTGGGTGGCAATTTTTGGGTGGGTCATAGTATAATGGTGGCTTTTTATTGGTCCATTCAGCCAACTCAGTGTGTAGTTGTACAATTTTGTTGATCATTGTAGATCTAAGGAAATCGATGGTAGGCACTATCTCACTATGGAAAGATGTGAGGATGTTACCCATAGTGACATAGTGCCTCAGCAAAATGTGGATGAGTGGGGATAGGTCACACCAAGATAAAGATGCCAGGTTGTGCCAGGTGGTTGCCAAGTGTTTCATGGGCCCAGAAGTTTTAAGGAGATAGCATAGTAATGTGGTCAGTCTTCATGATCAACAGATCAGTCTAGATCCACGGTGGGCACTATCTCACTATGAGAAAGTGCTCGAAGGATATGCATAGAAACTTGGCACTCAGTGACATGTTTCCCAATGGGTTTGGTGGAGGCAATAATGGTTAGATGTGCTAGCAGTTAATGTGACTATCACAGTTGGAGTTTGAGGGCTGGCACAATTAGTAATGAAAATAGATGGTCAACCATGTTGGACTCTTGTGAGATGACAAGATAGAGGGAGGTTATTGGCCCATGTAGCCCATTTTGGATGCAGAGTTTAGTTGACTTGCTGACCCTACTGATTCATATGCTCAGGAATGAAGAGTGTCGAGAATTTTTATGGAAATCTGATCTTCATGATCAATTCCAACTGCCTTGGATTAAATATGAAAGAAAGAGGAACACTCTACCTCCCCCCTCGATCCAACCTATCTACTTGGTCAGAGCATAGTTATGGCATTGTTTCCATCCTCTTAAGGCATTATTTGACATAGAAGATCAGATATCATTGCATCTGGATCCATGTCCAAATCAAATTTTCTTCATGATTGTTCTTTGTAGGACTTCAATGTAGTGGTTGGGGAGTAACTTCAGTTGGAGGACATCTCAGTTATACCTGAGCTATAGAGGAAACTTCAAAAAGTTTTGAAGGTCAACCTTTCTCTATTTTCTTTGTTACTACTCTATAGATTCTCAGTGTATATTCCCCTATGCCTTTAAACTACATGATTTTCTATCTTATCTCTTTTAGCCATTGGTATGAAAGTGCAAGAACTCTTTGCCTCTTATTGGTGTTTTGTAGAGATCTATGATCTACATGACTATATCTCCTTGGCCTATTAATGATAATATAAGTGAATCTCTCTTTCCTTGTGTCATTCATCTTGGTCTTCTGATCTACATGTGATTATTAGATTAAAGCATGTCTAAATGTGTATATCCTTAGCTTCATTCTGGTTCAATAGTGCATATATGGGTAGAGTTTGGTCTGAAAACTCTATTTTGGTGCATCACCTCTTTAGATTAGATTAGCTAGATTTTCTTTCATGCTCTCCTTCTCCCTTTTCCTCTCCAAGAATAGTTAGGTGTGCCTTGATAGAAAGAGGAAGCTGGCCTTCTCCAGAGACTCAACCTCATAGTTCAAGTCCCATAGCTTGGAGGTTGTTTCCATTTTTCATGAGGTCATCCTTAGGTAGCAACTTTGGAAAAGGGTGAAAACTTTAGTGACAATAGTTTTTGGCATGCCTAGTGGGACAACTTTTTCAAAAAAATTCAAGCCTACTAGTGTCAAAAGGGAAGATTTCAAGATCAATACTAAGGAGATAGTACTAGCTTCAGTGTTTAACCTTCAAGAGGCTCATTCTTCAAAGTACTTGGTGACTCTGAGATTCAAATACATCTATGGTTCTAGAACAAAGTTGTAGTGATTCATGCCTAGAGCTGAAACAAGGGCATCTTCTAGCTTTCATTTTCAAACCCTAGAAGAAGGAAGACTAGAATATCTTTATCACCAATTAGGAGTGCAATAGTAACAAATATACTTACAAGATCTATCTATACTCCTTCTACTATTAGATCTCAGCCTAGACTACCATCAATACATATCAATAGATCACTTATCTAAATGGCATTTCCTAGAGCTCATAATTTTGCCACCTTTAATGTTGGGAGACCTCTCTTATTAGCCCAAAGACATGACATACTAGTAGCTACCCTCGAAAGTATACCAAAGTTTACTAGTGAAACTTCTATCTCTCCCTCATAACATATTCAAGAGGTTACAAATGTCTATAATATCCATGGTATTATAGAGGATGATGTTGCAGTTAGTCTCCTAGCCTCATCCTTGAAAGGAAAAGCACTACAATGGTATAGAGGTTTAGCTCATGGTTCTATAATAGATTGGGATGGATTAGGAGTAGGATTGTGCAAACATTTTGAGGATAAAAGTGACTATTTGTCACTTTTAAAGCAGTTGACTACTATAAAAAGAGCCACACATGAATGTATGACTAATTTTAATTATATATTTCAAAAGACATGGGATAGAATACCTACTTCAATTAAGCCTACCCCTGGTAATGCCTTCTTGCATTACCTTGGAGCTTTTAACAATGATATTGCCACTACAATCCAAACTATGGGAGGAGATACCTTGCCTAATGCTTATGACATAGAAATAAAATTAGAGAACATCCTAATACAAGGAGGTAAACTAGCTCCAAGGCCTCCTATGCCCTTCTTTCCTGATGTTCCAAATCATTAACCAGCAATGGCTCCCCTTCCCACAACTTCTACATCACAATCCCTTACTCCAATCCCTCAAGCTTCCACATCCTCAAATGGGATAGATGAAATCAAAGCGATGATGCAATCTCTGATGCAAAACATGGATAAAAGAGAAAAGAACCCAGAGAAAAGATTGCAAGATTATGGGAAGAAGCTGGAGGATAACTCCTCTATGATAAAAAAAGTAAGCAACAAGGTGGTGACTTTAGAAAGATAGAAAGCTCAAGGTAGTAAGCCTCATCAACTACAATATCAAACTCCAAGCAGTGGTAGACCTCCAAATCCTAATCATTGGAACAATTCTTTTGATCAGAGTAGTCAGGGTGGCCATGCTTCAACCTCAAATGTAAACCAAAGTAGGGCCATAGTCCTTCAAAACAATATGGCTCAAGATCAAGATTTTTATCCCTTCTATAACTATTCCTATGCCTATTGTATGTGTCAGAAGGTTAAATATTTTATGGCTTTGATAGTCCAAGAACCTATAGGAAAAAAATCATACAAGGGGGACCAATTAAAAGATGCCTCAGATATGCAAAGACAAGGTGATTGCTCTTTTATGAATCATCAGATGGAGGAGCATTGTAATGTAAACCAGCATTCCATTGCTCATAACACTAGAAGCAAAAGAAGAGCTATAGAAGATGTTTTCCCCCCTCCTCCCAATTAGGCCTCAACTTCAAATATAATATCTCATGAGCAAGTAGAAAATAATCAATCAAGTACCTTTTAGTAGCAAAGGCAAAACCATGGCAAAAAGGATGCAAGTGATCCTTAGGTTATTCCATCTCAACCTCATACAATTGTAGCTCCCAAGGGTTCTACCAAAACACCTACTATGCCATTCAGTGTGGTAGAGAAAATGAAGAAGACAAATGTGAATATCTCCATGTTGGATGATGTTGCTACTATACTTGTGCAAAGGAGGTTGCTGCAGCAAGAATTGGAAACAATTGAACCAAAGGATCAGACACTCAACATGGAAAGTGCCACCAGCCTAGTACAACCATCAATGGAGGCAGAAACAAGTAGAAAGGTTAGACCTCCTCCATTCTATGTTTCTCTAATTATAGGGGGGCAAACTAGTCCATAATTGGATGATTTATTCAGGGGCTAGCAGTTCAGTGATGCTTAGGTGTGTTACTGATGCTTTGGGAATGAAATATGAGCCCATTGTTAGGGATGTATTACAATTGGATGGTAGTATTGCCAAGACTATAGGGATCCTTAGGAATGTGGAGATGGCCTTACATGCATGCCCTAGTTGTATTGTAACCCAAGATATCTCTATTGCTAAGGTTAAGCCATATTTTGCTATCTGTCTATCAAGAGACTTTACAGCCCAAATAGTTGGTTACATATCTTGTGATTGGTCATATATGTCTTTCAAGATGAGATATGGAGCCAATGCTTCAATCAGAGTAGAGCCTCAAGCCCTCCATCATATTGAATCTTACACCCCTAATTCCTTCAAAATGAATTGCCCTATCCTAGAGATGGATGAGAATGACATAGTGAATGAGCCCACCACTTCCCTAGCAGAGATCCTTGATTTTTTCTTGGATGAGTGGGCTGATGCATATCAATTTGATCTTATGTTAGAAACCCTTGAGATAGGTCTTAGTGATGCTCTAGTTCCCAATCTTGTGGAGACTAAAGAAGATATGAGTGGGATATGGAGTATGTACTTTGATGGATTAAGGAATAAAAATGGATCAGGGGTTGGTGTGATGTTAATTTCTCCTACACAAGTAAGGTACTACTTCTCCTTTAGGTTCTAATTTAGTTGCACTAATAATGTAGCCGAGTATAAATCTTTGATTCAAGGTCTCCTACTTGCTCAAAAAAGAGGAATTCAAGCCTTAAGGGTGTATGGAGATAGTGAGTTGGTGGTTAATCAAGTGAGAAATTAGAATACCACAAGAATGGTTTTCTCAAGTCTTATAAAAATAGGGTATGGGATTTTCTTGAAGGTTTCAATGCATTTAATATTCAAAGCAACCCTAGAAAGGAAAATAGATATGCTGATAGACTTGCAGCAATAGGTGCATCTTATGATGTGCCAGGGAATCTTGAAGAGAAGAAGAAACAAATCAGAGTGGTAGTAAGGCCTACCATCCCTGATAATAATATCCATTGGCAAGTGTTTGAGTCTGATGAGAAAATTGTGAGCTTCTTGTAGAATGAGGTAGAACTTTCAAAGAGAAATCAATCAAGACTATAGGATTAGTATGGTGACCAAATCATTCATCTTAGTTCTAACAAATTGCCTAAGGGTCTCATTACCTTAGAAAGTGTTTTCAATCTTGATGACCAAACAAGTGGCAGAGACATGAACCTAGCTACTGATGAAGATGATAATATTCTAGTCATGGTTGTTGATGGAAAGTCCTTGAATGTTGGTAAGGTATGTTCTAAAATTGAGTAGGAGAGTTTTATTCATCTATGTCAAGAATTTAATGATATATTTGCTTGGACATATGATGATTTAAAGGGTTTTGACCCAAGGTTGTTTCAGCATACCATAGATTTAATTAATGATGTAAAACCAATAAGAAAAAAGTAGAGGATAGTGAATCCTAAAATTGAACCCTTAATGAGAAAGGAGCTATCCAAATTGATTGAGGCCCATATAATTTTCCCTATCAAGCACTCATCATGGGTAGCAAACCTTGTCCCTGTTAGGAAGAAGAATGAAGAAATTAGATTGTGTGTGGACTTTAGGGACCTTAACCAAGCTTCCCTTAAAGATAACCATCCTTTCCCTTCTATGGAGCAGATTTTGTCCAAGGTTAGTGGTTCAAAGAGATTTTCATTTCTCGATGGATTTTCTGGCTACAATCAAGTGCTAGTTAAAGAGTCTGATAGGTACAAGATTGTATTTACCACTAAATGGGGTACCTATTCTTATTGTAAGATGCCATTTGGGCTAACCAATGCAGGTGCTACATTTCAGACGGCAATAGAGATGGCCTTTAAAGGATTGATTGATAGGTTTGTCTTATTTTACCTTGATGATATCATTGTATATTCAAAGGATGTAGAAGATCATTTTGATCATCTAAGACAGGTATTCTTAAGATCCAGAGAGTTTGGAGTTTCCCTTAACCCAAGTAAGTGTGTCTTTGCTACTAACCAAGGAAAATTATTAGGACATATTGTATCTAAGGATGGCTTAACCATTGATCTAGAGAGAACAAAAGCAATACTTGCCCTTCCTCTCCCTAAACACAAGAAAGGGCTGCAAAGTTTCTTAGGTAGGATAACTTTTGTGAGAAGATTTATACATAATCTTGCTACCATGGTGAAACCTCTTACATCTATGCTCAAGAAAGGTATGGTTTTTGCATGGACCAAGGAAGGGAAGGAAAGTTTTGAAGAGATCAAGATAGCCAACCTCAACCCCTACTATCATGAATCCAAATTTTGAGAAAGATTTCATCCTTTATACCTAGGTGGTGAGTCAAGCATTTCTGTTGTTCTCACTCAAAGAAGTGATAAAGGTGATGAGCAGCCCATAGCTTTCTTTAGTGAAGGGCTTAAAGAATATGAAGATAAATATAGCTATGTAGAGAAGCAAGCCTTTGTAGTCATCAAAGCTTTAAAGAAATTTAGACACCTTCTGTCTCATAATAAGATTCATTTTTTAGTACCCCATGTGAGTGTGAAGGATTTCTTGTTGAGAAAAGACATTAGTGAGAAAAGAGCTAGCTAGATTACTGAAGTGATGGAATATGATATTGACATTAAGATTACCAAGCTGGTAAGAGGGAGGGGGTTGTGTAAAAAGATCTTATCATCTCAAGAACCTGATGAGGAAGTTGCTATGATACTAGCAGAGTGGCAAGAGGTAAGAAATAGTGATCCAAGGAGTTGGATGGATGATAGGATGAATTTCTTATTAGGCAATGGATATCCTCAAGGATTAGATAGAACTAAAAGGAGACAGTATAGATTACAGTCAATTCCTTATGTCATAGTTGATGGTGTCCTCTTTAGAAAAGATTTTAATGGAGCCCTACTAAGATGCCTTGATACAAACTAGGCTGAAAGAATGATCAAAGAAATTCATGATGGCCTTGATGGTGGTCATTTCTTAGCAAGGACAACTGCAATGAAGATCATGAGGGCTTGTTACTTTTGGCCATCCTTGTTCCATGACTATCATAGGTATGTAAGGAAGTGTGAAAAATGGGCCTTCTTCTCTGGCAAACAAAAACTTGCAGCTCTTTCCCTTCATCCTATCCAGGTGGATCAACCTTTTTCTTAGTGGGGATTGGATTTCATAAGCCCTATCAATCCTCCTTCTAATTTAGGTCACAAATGGATTTTAGCTGCTATAGATTACTTCACTAGATTGACAGAGGCAATTGCATTGAAGGATGCCACTAAATCTTTAGTTGTGGATTTCCTTGATGGGATTGTGACCAAGTTTGGTGCCCCTTCAACCATTATTTTAGATAATGCAAAGTCTTTTGTTGGAGCTCAGATTTGTGCATGGGCAGCGGATCATAATATCTATTTGAGCACATCCTCAAATTACTATCTTTAAGGTAATGGCCTGGCTGAGTTGTCCAACAAAAACCTAATAAAAATCATGAAAAGAACAATAGAAGGTAACTAGAGGTGTTGGAATAAAAATTGAAGACTACATTGTGGGCTAACAAAATAATGCCTAAAAGGTCACTAAGGAATTCACCATTTTTGTTAGTCTATGGTAGAGAAGCAAGGTTTCCAATTTCATTGAAGTTCCCATCTGTAGAGCTAGCTCATCAGCTAGAGTTGATTGAAGATGATGCCATGACAGTAAGAATGACAAAGCTGATGGAGCTAGAAGAGAAGAGAAATAAAGCTATGCAAACCCTAGAGATACACTAGCAACAAGTAAAAAGGAGTTTTGATAGGAAGGCTAGGGTTAGAATCTTCAGGGAGGGAGATTTGGTTCTGAAATTGGATGCAGATAGGGTAAAACTAGGAAGACGCTCAATGTTTGATGCATTATGGAGTGGTCCCTATCTGATTACCAGTTGCAAGTAGACCAATGCTTTCTAATTAAGCAAGCTTGATGGTGAGTTTCTACCTATCCCAATCAATGGGATCTATCTCAAGCCATGTTTCTGAGGGTTTGAGATTCCATGTACATAGTTAACTTAGTTTTTTTTCTAGTTTGTTTGCTATTTTTCCAAGAAGTGCACGAGCACAGGATTGTCTCCGTGAGATAGAAAATTTTGAAATTTTGAAGGTTGTAGAAGGAGGTTTTGGTCTTTGGTTCTAGTTATAGAGATAAGGGTTTCAGGGTTTCCCTCTTAGAGGTAGGGTTAGGGTTTCATAGTGTACATAGGATCCACATCTTTTTGACTCTGTAGCGCAATGGATGCCTGAGGTCACTGGTCTATGTATAGCAGGCTAGCATTCCCTCTAAGTTGCCAGATTTGTTAGTCATTTTTGCCTTCCTACCAGAATCACCGAATTTGAATTTGATGTGGTAACATTTACAAGTTTTAAATACTCAAATATTCAAGAGGGGGCACAAAATACCTTATGATAACCTTATGATATTTCTTCCCTATGCATTTTAATGTTTTTGCTGGCCTGCAAGTCCCCATTGTCGGATCAAGATCAATCAATGGTTGACGCTATGTCACTATGAAAAGTTGCACATTGTTTTGCCATAGCAACATAGCACCTTTTAGCTACATGGCTAGTGGGTCCTCCCTTCTCCTTGTTGTTTCTCTGGCACTGAATTTTGGTAGATCTATCATGGGCACTATGGTGCTATTAGAAAATTTGTGTTCCTCGCCATTAGTGACATAGCGCCCAGATGGAAAGTGATACTACGGTGATATTAGGAAGAAGGTGGGTCCCAAGTATGCCCCATTGGATATCAATGATGAAATTTGTCAGACATGTTGATAGTTGATCAATCTTTTCATTGGCCAAGGTATGACTATGTAGAATGTGGGTCTTGCTTCATTTGGTGGACCACAAATGAGGACTTGTCAAATAGGTTGGCACATGGCCAGTTCTTATTGGTTGGTATACTGATAGGTCAAATCCATCTTGCTCATCGCCAGATCTCAGAAAATCAATAGTGGGCGCTATCTCGCTATGGGAAGCTACCAGGATGTTATCCATAGCGACATAGTGCCTCAGTGACATGTAGCATAGATGACATAATGGGCCTACCCTTCTCCCAAGTGATATTACAGCTCATCCTTAGTGGTAGTTTTTAGGTGGGTCATAGTACAATGGTGGTTTTTTATTGGTCCATTCAGCCAACTTAGTGTGCAATTTTACAATTTTGTTGATCACCATAGATCTAAGGAAATCGATTATAGGAGCTATCTCACTATGGAAAGTTGCAAGGATGTTACCCATAGCAACATAATGCCTCAGCAAAATGTGGATGAGTGGGGCTAGGTCACACCAAGATGAAGATGCTAGGTTGTGCTAGGTGGTTGCCAAGTGTTTCATGGGCCCAAAAGTTTTAAGGAGATAGCGCAATAATGTAACGAGTCTTCACAATTGACAGATTAGTCTAGATCCATGGTGGGTGCTACCTCGCTATGGGAAAGTTCTTGGAGGATAAACATAGTGACATGGCACCTTGGTGACACATGTCCTACTAGGTTCGGTGGAGCCAGTAATGGTTAGATGCGATGGTAGTTAATGTGACCATCATAGTTGGAGTTTGAGGGCTGGCATAGTTAGTAATGAAAAGAGATGGTCAACCACATTGGACTCTTTCAAGATGGCAAGATAGAGGGAGGTTATTGGACCATGTAGCCCATTTTGGATGTAGAGTTTAGTTGAATTGCTAACCCTGCTAATTCAGATGCTCAGGAATGAAGAGAGTTGGGAATTTTTATGTGAATTTGATCTTCATGATCAATTCCAACCACCCTAGAGTAAATATGAAACAAATAGGAACACTCTACCCCCTTGATCTAGCCTATCTACCTAGTCAAAGCATAGTTATGGTGTCATTTCCATCCTCTTAAGGCATTATTTGACACAAAAGATTAGATATCATTGCATCTAGATGCATGTTTAGATCAAATTTTCTTCATGATTATTCTCTGTAGGACTTCAATGTAGTGGTTGGGGAGTAACTTTAGTTGGAGGACATCTAAATTATGCTTGAGCTATAAAGACAACTTCAAAAAGTTTTGAAGGTCAACTTTTCTCTATTACTGCTTTGCAAATTCTCAGTGTAAATTCCCCTGTGCCTCTGAACTACATGATTTTTTGTCTTATCTCTTTTATCCATTGGTATGAAAGTGCAAGAACTCTTTTCCTCTTACTAGTGTTTTGTAGAGATCTATGATCTACATGAGTATATCTCCTTGGCCTATGAATGATAATATAAGTGAATCTCTCTTTCCTTGTGTCATTCATCTTGGTCTTCTAATCTGCATGTGATTATTAGATTAAAGCAAGTTTGAATGTGTATATCCTTAATTTCATTCTGGTTCAATAGTGCATATATGGGCAGAGTTTGGTTTGAACACTCTAATTTGGTGCATCACCTCTTTAGATTAGATTATGTAGATTTTATTTCATGCTCTCCTTCTCCCTTTTCCTCTCCAAGAATAGTTAGGTGCGCCCTGATAGTAAGAGGAAGCCAGCCTTGTTCGAAGACTCAACCTCATAGTTCAAGTCCCACAGCTTGGAGGTTGTTTCCATGTTTCACGAGGTCATCCTTAGGTAGCAACTTTGGACAAGGGTGCAAACTTTAGTGAAAATAGTATCCATAGTCACATCAACCTATGAAGATCAATCATGTAGAGAATGGACATGAGGGTCAAAAAGATCCCTTGCAACAATTGCAAAAGGATCCTCTCCATCAAAGAGAAGATGTATATCATAAATAATGTCCCCAAAATCTGCTATGTATGAATCCATAAACAAACTTAAAATGTTTGCTATGTAGTCATCCTTTGGTGCTCAAGCTAGAAGGTTAGGTGTACCATGCTTTGCTAGACCTATCACTATGGTAATATATGCATGGGGAGTATGCTGATGTCATGACCTCTCTCTACATTTTTTTGATAGAAATCCACATATTTGAATCTATTGAAGCACTATCACTAGTGTCACTATCAATTTTCACACTGTATGATGTACGAAGAGGGTTAGAGGATAAGCTAGGTGAAATTTCCTCAAAGTGTACATCCTTATCCACAAAGATCTAATCTATCTCAAGATCCATAAGTCTATATGCCTTCGTAGTAGCTTCATATCTTATGAAAGTACAAGGCCAAGGTGGTGGTGCCTTGCATCCCCTAGAAGATATGTTTTCCCATGTTGGACAACCAAAGACTCTAAAGTGTGCTACTACTAATTTTCTACCACACCATACCTCAAAAGGAGTCTTTCTATCTAACATAGGATGAGGAAACCTATTAAGTATGTGATTGGTACTACTGATTGCTTTGACTTCAAATGATGGATCTAGAGACTTGGCTTGTGTCATGAAACTTTCAATAGACTTAAGAGTTTGTATCTTCAATGTTGTAACATTTATCTTGTGGGGACTAAATGCTGGTGGATTCTAAAGATCAATGCCCTCAAGTTTGCAAAAGTTTTTAAGTCTTTTGTTCACATGTCTTCTTTCATTGTCCATCCTTAGAACTTTGATTTCTTTTCTTGATTTTTGTTCAACATGAGTCTTTAAGGCTAGAAACTTGTCCAACACTTCATTCTTATGATCAAAAAATTAGACCCAAGTGTAGCATGAAAAGTCATAAATTAAAGTAAGTATGTAGTGATCCTAGCTAACTAATGTCACTACAAAAGGGCTTGCTAGTACCATGTGATACCAACTGAAGAACAACTGGTGCTCTTGAAGACTTCCCTTTATGTAACTTATCCTCTAGATGCATATCCACTAAACCTATTGAACATTCACCTATGGAAAAGTTTATTTTAGGTAGACCTTTGACCATTTTTTTTGAGAAAAGTTGATGAAGATAGTGGAAGGCAAGATGACCAAACCGCTCATGCCATAATTGGATGTGTGAATTAAATTGAGTCAACAAGGCTTGTGAAGGAGATTTGGGCACAAAGTGGGAGAAATAATAAAACCATTTGTCACAATTAACTTTCCCCACTACAATCATTGAGTCATCTTTTAGACTATGCACCTTTACTAAGTCACAAAGGAACTCAACTTTTTGATCATCTCCGAGGTGAGTGATTTGGTAAATTGAAAGGAGATTAGAACATAGGTTGGGAAAATAGAGAACATCTTTGAATTCTCCATTTTTCATCTCCAAATTTCCTTTCCCTTCAACTTCCATTTTTGTATCATCTCCTACAAAGATGTGTAGTACCTTAGATTGCTTCAGTGAAGAAAAATCTCCTTTTAAAGAACCCATATGATATGAGGCACCTAAGTCAAGAATCCATTCCATTGAAGAACTTGAATTTTTCATGAGTGCTTGCCCTTTGACCTTTGAATATAAAGAAGATCCTTTCTCCTTGTAAGCATTAGGAAGTGGAACATTCTGTTTCTTTATGATATTGGTCAACTCATCAATATTTTTATGATAACACTCATGTTATTCATGACCCAATTTCTTGCAATAAGTACAATTTTTCTTTTCCTTATTATTATCCCCCTTCTTATTTGAATTTGAGGAAGAATTCTCTTGTTGATTTTATTGTGGTGTTTTCTTTTTTGCATCCTTTGATTTGTTATTCTTCCAGTTCTTATTCTTGCCCCCTTTCCTTTATTTGAAGATTGTCTAGCTGAATTTTGAGAACCCTCATTATTGGCCACCAATGCCTTAGACTTAGATGAATTGAGAATCCCCATTGATTTCAACTACTTCTATTCTTTATCCAACAATTCAGTATAATGATCAAAAGATATTTTTTCATAGGTAGACCCTTATGTAGTCTTTGATGTGTTATAAGTAGAAACAAATGTAGAGTACTTAGATCGTAGCTTATTATGAATATTAACCTATAATCTTTAATAGGACTCCTACAATCATCTAGTTTCATTCTTAATTCATTCACCTTTTATGATAAAATCCTTTATGGAATCAAATGCCTTTGGATCTAAGGAGACAAGCTCATCTTCAAGTTTGGAAACATCTTCCTCAAACACTTTAACATATAGGTTTTGGAGGGTATCCCAAGCTTCCTTGGATGTACAAGACTTATGAATCTGATATATGATCTTGTCTTCAACCCCCAAATAAATATCACCTAGGGCTTTCCTATCCATTGTTCCAATTAATGATTTCACTAGCAGATACTTGATCATTTATTGGTTTAGGAAGGGTACCATCTACATATTGAGAAACTCCTTTATGCATTAAATGACACCACATTTTAATGGATCATGTAGCATAGTTATTTGGAGATAATTTTAGAAACTTAAAATTTCCCATGATGGAAAAAATGAAAGAAAAACTATAGAAAAGAGGAACACAACACCAAGAGCACCCCTCCTTTTCACTCAATCAAGAAACCCCCCACCCCTACCCCCCCCCCCCCCCCCCACAAAAAAAAAAAAAAAAAAAAACATGCTTTCGACACTTTATATGTAGTGTGATTACAATGGCCACTTGCCAATTTTGGCCTTAGTGGACTTCTAATTTTTCCTTTTACAAACTCCTTATGGAGTTCAAAATTGGAACATTAAAATGTATCTCAAATATACAACAATTCTGACGATATATCAAAGTATTACAATACAAAAAAGGACCTAATTATGAAAGTGAAACTTTTGTCCACACAATCCTATAATTTGATTGTAGATCTAGAAAGTAGACAAAAACTAACACACTTTCAAAAAAATGAAACCTATTTTGATGTCTAGATGAGCCTGTACAAAGAATTTCAAGTTGCAAATTGTAGGATTGGACAGGTATAGTCACCAAAAGACACAATTTCTAACAAATTCATGTGCAACACTGGAAAAGAGCTACACCACTAAATTTTTTAGGAAATTCTACCTAATTTCTAAAATATTACACCTTATTTGGAGTTGGTATGACTGAGATATGGCCTCCCAAAGTTAGACTACAAAATCAAAAAATTAATCTGGAGAGGGGTTGCATCAAGAAAAGATGGGGTTAAATTTGATAGTCACATGACCATCACAATAGTTCTATTTTTCCCCTAGATGATGGTGAGGTAGCCATCAAATTTAGGCTTGTGAACTAATGATGTTAGTGTACTTGAGCCCTGTGATGATGTTAGTGTGATGTCAACACTATACAAATAATGACATCACTATACAAAACTGTACAAATTTTGTAGAGGTGGCATACAGAATGGTAGGCTGGTAGGTGATGTAGATGTCCACATAGGAGACTGAGCATAGCTAACATACCACTAATTGGGATTGGTGTCTATGTCTTCCATGTGGACATTTAGCCTTGGAAATCTTTCGTAGTGTCGGGAGTGTATATCCATTGCTAGAGATTTGTTGCTAACACTGACAGAGCTTGGATTCATTGATAAAGGAGCATCCAGAGGTATAAGGGCAATCTTGTTTCACCCAAAAAAATGTACTTAGACTTAGTTTCTATTTCATGTGTTCTCATTTTTGGACACCCATTTGGGTCAAATAAAGGTTCCAACTCTCACAGTTCCACTATCAGTGTGCTAGAAAATCTTGAAAAAATAGGAGCATGTAATTGGGCCATCATTTTGGTGAACTAGAAGGTGTGAATTGGCTAGATGAATGTAATTGTAATTTAGAGCATTCTAGAAAAAGAATCAGGTCAAAAGGCCCCACATTTTGAAATTTATTGCAATTTTTTGGGTTTTGTAGACCTCCTAAGAATGCTTCAAATTTAGGTTAGGGGATTAAATAACCTTGAAAAGGGCCAAAAAATGGGGGACAAGCAAAGCTGGTCAATTGGGCTATAGAGCGCTTCGAGAGCTTTCCAAAAATGTAAACAGTTTGTCAATCGGAGCTATGGTTCAAAAGTTATGCCTCCCAGAAGTTCAGTTACCGTTTTTGGATTCTTCTAGATTTGTGCCAACTTCTAACACAACTTTTGGAACCTTCTATTTGGTTGGTGGATGCCTACTAGTACTTTCTAGAATGTATTCCTAATCCTTAACCCTCTGGGGTCTATTTAAGGAGATTTCTGGCATTGTAAAAGGCAATTCAGAGTGGAGTTTGAGAGGAGGTACTAAAAGGAGAAATTATCTCCACATTTATGCTATTGTAAGCCCTTAGGGCATGTTTTGAAGTTTATTTTCTCTATACTAAATGTACTAGCTTATTTTTCAGTTAATACAATTTCCCTTCTTCTATTGTGTCCATTCTGTTCCTGGGTTGTGTCCCCATCAAGTGGTATCAGAGCTAGTTTTCTTGAGTGTATAGACAGAGCGCCGACTGTGAGGCAGTTTGCACCAGGACTATGTGGTTGTGGGTTTGAGTTAGAAGATGCCTCCACAAAGAGAGCATGGTGAAAGGGCCAGAGCTATTAATCTTGAGGAGGTTAGAGCCCTCCAAAGGCAGGTACAAGCATTGTAGGAGGAGCTTTGTAGAGGAGCAATTGTGGCCGTAGGTGATGAAAGTGAAGATGACAATGAAGAAGATGAAATAGGACTAGAAGGGGAATTTGACAGGGAAGTTCTGAGTCATGCAGAGGAAAGACTTTTTAGGGCCATTACTAAGTTTGGGAAAAGACCCACAATTGAAGTGGGTTTTTCAAGAAATCTGAAACTAGATGAGTTGATCGATTGGATCAATGAACTGGAAGAATACTTTGAGTATGAGGATATCACGGACCTAGATAGGGTTAAGTTTGCAAACCCAAACTGAAAGGCCATGCCAAAATCTAGTGGCAAGAGGTCCAATTGGAAAGAAATAGAAGAGGAAAGGAGAAGATCACAAGATGGGATCGCATGGTGGACAAATTGAAGAAGCAATTCATTCGGACAAAGTATCTTTTAATGAGTACATAAGATATGTTGGTCTAATTTTTTGCGAATCAAATTTTCTTAGGATCATAAAAAAAATCAGATGAGAAGTTTCTAATAAGTCATAGGGCTTTAGGTTTTGGCATAGTATATTTTGATACCTTTGAAAAATCTGTGAAAAGCCTTAGGTTTGTCCTTTTAAGTTTTTCTTGGCGCAAATTTTTTTTTAAAAAAAGAAAAAAAAAACAACAAGGAGCAAATATTATTTTCCTGCCTGCTTCATCACCATTGTTAAGTCTTTTGAAAAAGGGGTTTTAATCTTTCCATTTGATTTGATTTGAATCTACAGTTGTCACATGTTTGCTATGGCAAGATGCTTGTATGTTATGCATAGTGAGGTAGCGATCATCGAAAAATTATGTGTGATATAGAAAAGTGGAGTTCGGTGCCACAAAATGTGTTGGTTGGAAGATCTATTGACCATGTACTATGTCCTAGACTAGTCAGTTTCAAGAAGAAAGGCACATGGAAATATTTGCAAATGGTGTCACCAGAGTTTAATTTTATCCGGCAATTCACCAAGTCACTAACTAAAAACACTTGCGACTTGCTGGTGGTGATATAGCGAATGCACAAATTTTTCAAAGATGGCATCTTTCTGAGATCAAAAGTAATTTTGAGGATCCTGAGGAAGATATGCTACACATTTAACTTTTTTCCCTCTGCACTTATTGTCTTTTGTAGTTTCTTTTTTTGGGCATTGTTTTTAAAGTGCTTACCGGAACTTGCCATATCACTAGCCGAATTTGTGGTTTTTATGCTGGTAGCGATGTAGTGATTGCTCAAAAAATGGTAATGTAATTGAAAAATCCTCAAAGGTGGGCCCCAAAAGAGTGACATGATAAGGCTGAGCTGTGCAGGTCAAATTACATGGTGGTGTCCTGTTGAAATATCTTTGAGCCAGAAAACTTTGATTCATTAGAGCTCACCATGTCACTAGCTAGATTGTTGTTTTTTTATTCGATAGCAACATAGCAACCCACCTGAAAGTCATAAACATGGTGATGCCCAAGACATGTGATGTCATCAAGAGATTTAAAAATATATATATGTGCCAGCGTGTTGAGCCAGCTCGGCGACAACAATATCATGGACCCACTTCCCATGTATAAAGTACAAAGATTTTTTATTATGAGATTGAGCTAGGATCAAAGGCCACCATTAGCCTACTATGAAGAAGTTCTTGGAAGTTATGTATAGTGAGTTGGTGAGTGGTGGCCCACCACTATTGTAGTAAATTGCTGATCACAAGATCAAATCTAGATCAACGACGCTTGTTAACTCGCTATGAGGAGATGTGCAATAAATAAGTATAGCGAGTTAACGAGCAAGGGACCCACCATTGTATTCTTAAATGTTGTTTCAATTATCTGCCACACAATTAAAGTAAACAAGGATTAAATTAGATCTCCCACCAATAGTCAATTTATTGCCTAATGGATAAGGCACTGGTCCTATAAATCAGAAGTAAACAAGGATGAATTCTACTACTGCATATCAAGTCATCTTATAAAATCAAAATTATTTTAATCTTGTTCAAGAATTATAAATGCTGGTCTCAACTCATTTATATCTAGTTCCTGAGTCTTAGGTAGCTATTATTTCCAAGAATATTTGTAAATTTTACAAGAATTATGACTAGATCTGCTGATAAGGGATGCATATAAGTTTGAGAGCATTGAAGAATTGAAGTGAGCTGTGTATGTATGTGAAGGTAATAGATGAGAATCAGAATGAAACTAAGATAATTTCATACATAGTTGCATTAGAATTATCCCTAGGTATACTTGCCTTTTTTAGTAGAGCCAGAAGAGTAGGAAACCATCATTTGGTTTTGTTGAAGTTGGGTTATAGTGATTCATTCATATAGTTGATATTGGGAATTGGTTAATCCCTAGATTGTGTGAGTCATTTCACTGTGATATTAAGCATTTTGTTGCTTGATAGTTTCAGCAGTTTGAAACACCAACAAGATACATGCTACTCCTAATCATTTAGAGCACAAGCATGAGGGAAAAAATGAATAATTATTTATAGCAGCACTATCTATGAGAGAATATAGCATAGCTTCAAAATTATGAGCTGCATCTTTAGCCAGAGATGATAAAGCAAATTGCTTCTTTTTTTCTTCTTTTTTCTCCCACACAAGCATACCCATCTACATGTCATCTACTAGAATCACTACATTACATTTTCTATTTTGAAGAAACAGTTCCTTAAAATTGTACTTCTAGATTGCACCAGGAAAGCTTGTATAACTTATAACAATGCATCTCGTATAGTTTCCTCATAGTATTTACATTACTGGGGCTCCAAACTCGACAATGAAGTTTTTTTGAAAACTTGCAAGCTAAGCTTCCTTTCTTCTTTAAATAAAGTAGTGAAAAAGACTCCTAACTCAACAAGGTCATGTTGTGGATGCAAGCCATATAGAAAGATGAAAATAAACTACTGGAATGAAGAGGAAAGGAATGCAAATACAGATGTTCTACAATATATCAATCCTCCCAAAGATTGAGTTCTTGTTTAATGTCTTGCAAAGAAATCTATAGTAAAATGGCCACAAACCTATGTGAATAGGTCTGGATCAAATTCTATTAGAGGTAATGCTACTAATTTGAGTGAAAAAGAAAATGGGAGCAGCTATGGCATATTACATTCTTTGTTTTCGATCTAGATTTTTCCAATACCAAGACATCTTGAGATTCCCTGCATGCAAAAGAAATACAAAAAAAAACATGCATTATATCAGAAATATAAATTTACCACAGCTTTATCCTTGCACTTAAATATATGCTAACCCTAAACCTAAACATCATCTATAAAACAACTTTGTGACCTGAAAGAATTAACAAATTAATAGTGGCTCTATTTTTTAAATTGTGATGAGTAGAAGAGAAAGATAATATATAAAAGCATTGAATAGCTTTGGAATCTGCCTCTGCAACTTTTTGATAGATAACAAACTTGGAATGATATCTAATGACTAGATTCTTACCTCCTTTCTCCTCTCCTATTGACCTTGCACCAAACTCCCGTCCATTGTAGTCACAGTGTGCCCCAAAACAAAATTAACACTGTCGTGACCTTTTTTCTTATGTTCTAAAGGTTGAAATATCAACAATTTTACCATAGTCAAAATTTGGTCAAAATTTTGACCATATCGGGCCCATTTTTTCAAAAAAAATGAATTTAACAACCCAAATAGGCCTTTGGTCAAAAATTTTGGAAAAAAATGGGGGCCTAATGTAGTGAAGATCCCTTCCTTGTGGTATTTAATTTGGTTTATGCTCTATATGTAATTTTTGGATTAAGATAAAAGTTGAATAAGTGTGTTTGTAGTTATATTGATGAATAATGCATTGTTAGGCAGAGATATGACTAAATAATCTATTTTTGTGCATCACCCCCTTAGAATAGATTATCTATATTTTCTTTTCATGCATTCCTTCTCCCTTTTCCTCTCTAGGTATAGTTTAGATGCACCCTAATAGTAAAGGAAATCAGCCTTCTCTAGAGACTCAAGCTCACAATTCAAGTTCCATAGCTTGGAGGTTGTTTCCATGTTTCACAAGGTTGCTTGAGATGCATTACCTTAGGAAGGCTATAGAATTTTGTGACAAAAAGAAGCATGCACTACCACCATAACTATAACCATAATTGTACCCTTCTTGATGTGTACTAGGCTATTGGACACTCCCCCTACTAGAATCCTATTGTGCATACTAGGTGAGATAACTTTTTCATATTTCACTATCTCAAGGATGATCCCACTGATCCTTTCCCATAGCACCTAAGACTTGACTACCTTGCTAGTCACTCTATAAATCCTACTAAGAAAGGTTCATCTTACTTAACTGATAGTGGCCACCTTTCAAAGTTATTTACTAGGTCTAAGGTAAGGGCACACTTGACATTCTAGGTTGTGTGCTCTAAACCTATGAACTTGCTATAATATAGAACTCTCTTGCCACATTGCCCATAGAAATCATTTTCTTCTCAGTAGAAAATCCAAGTGTCCTCACTTGATGCATATAGACATCTCCAATGATGGAGTCCTTAAACCTCATATAAAATGTTAAGGAATACCTCATTGTGGTTGTAGCATAAGTACTACATGATCTAAAAGAATCTCATCTCATGTTGATCTGCTAACATGTTCCATTTTTTAATCTCATGGAGCTCATAAGCCTAAGCCTTTGAACTAAGAGGATGTGGACCTCTCTCTTTAAATATATCCTAGGTGAGATCTATACTGATCTAGAGCTTATGCCCCTTAGTGTTCCATAAAATAGATGCATAGTCCCTTAGCTACATGATAGCACAACATACTCTCATGTTTCTTGTATAAGGATGCATAGAAAAGAAAGGCCAATGTTAAGTATGTAATGCCCTGCCCAAAAATTCTTGGAAAGAAGGATAAATATAAGCCAAGATAATTTTTATTTTTATTTTTAAATTACAAGTATGAATGCAAATGACATACAATATATGAGGATCACAATGATCACAATAGAAGACTAACCAAACATCCTAACACCAATGGATCTCCAAACACCAGTACTAACCATAATGACTAACAATAGAAGATGCATAATTGAATTCAAATCAAAACATTATGAATTCAAAATGTGACACCAAAGGACTAAAGAACACCTAAGAGGGTATCCAAAACACTTCCTAAAAAGTTCATCTCTTACCAAATAGTGCCCATTGTTTGCTTGAACAAGTTTTTTGCAAATACTAGGCGATACTTTAAATCAAAACTGGGCAATACTTTCTAGTATCATGTGACACTTTCCAAGAAGGGGTGTGACACTTTCAAGGTTTTTGTGACACTTCTCTCAAGGGCATGTGATACTTTACAAGTATCGTATGAAACTTTTTCAAAGGGGGTGCAATACTAGAAAATATCACACAAAATTTCTCTAACAGACATGTGGCACAATCAAGGAATGCATGACACAATTCTGATGGGTGTGTGAGACTTTATTGTATCACACCATGTTAACACATGGTTGGCAAGGAAAGCAAGAAACAAGTCCTAAGCATGAACAACATGTGAAAAATGAGTTCAGAACTTCCCATTGGGGAGTACCAGATCCATAGTTTGAGGCATGAAAACTTGAACACACTACTAAAAGATGGAAACTACAACTAACCATCTAAACAAATAGTAAAGGAAAAGTACATAAGGGAACATCACAGTGTACTAAAACAACATCGCAATATACAAAAATAACATTGCAATGTATAGTGCAACCAAACTAAGTATGTACTTCCTCTGAACCATAATAGCATCATAAGATCATCATCAGCCCTAGCCATCCCCTACATGTAACATCCCAAGCTACTAACTAGATCATCGGTACTATCATAAAATGATGTCACTAATAAACATGCTATAACATAAGCATAAGAAAATCTAACATGCAAAATGTAAATCATAAGATACTCCTAAGAATACATATAACATCATCTATCATATGCTAATCATCATAATAAGGAAATGCATCAGTAAATAACATCATCTAAGATGATATACAAGCATTCCAATGAAAGCATAAATTAGAAGAAATAATACTCTAGAGCCTGAAGTATTAAGTGAAAACATCCAAAAATGGTTACACTAGTATAAAAGACTATGTTTGTACACTGATCCCTAGTAATGGTATGTGTAGCTAAGCCTCTCAACCACATGAAACCCATAGGTCCACTCCCATCATGTTGATGGAGATAATGATCCAACTTGAAAAATACACATAAAAAAAATGTCCATGGCTAAAACTCATGCTAGACTAAATGATGACTAAAAACAAGACATAAAAACTGCTTAAACTATAGGTCTTGGTCAAACATTCAATGAGCTAAAAAGTAGGGGCTAACATCATGGAGAGTCACTTGGCATTGAAAAGCCCAAACTTGGATCTATGTGGACTTAACTTCCCAACAAAAGGCTCTCACACTGAAGCATTTTTTTATTATCTTAAAATATTATTACCACCCAATGTTTTATTTATATATCACTTACTTAAAACTTCCTCAACCAACCCTTTGGGCAATGGTCACCAAGCCGTGAGATAGAAGCTCCCTCCATATGCTACCCTACCCTACCCATGCTCATCTAATGATGAGTGCCCATAGGCATGCATAATCCTAACCCAACCCCAATGATCATAGCTTCCAAAAATACCATGGAAAGTTAGGACTCACAAGTCACTCAACAAGTGTATGAGCACATATTCTTGTGTGGTGCACCATGATCATGAAGATAATAACACAAGGACTGGATGTGAACACAAGAAAAATATCACTAAATTGAAAACAACTCAAAAGGATAGATTCTACACAAATCCCAAGAAAGAAAAAATCATACACCATGAACTCACTTAACTAGCCTCAATATGAGAGGATGGATTCTACACAAATCTCAATGATGTAACAAGACCTAACATCATAAACTCACTCAACTGGCCTCAATCTAGGAGTATGAATTCCACACAAATCCTAGTGTCCATGAAATAATAACAAGGGTCCAAATGAAAACCTAACACTAGGTATAAAATGACTCAACCAATCATAAAGTCAGGAGTATAGATGTAGCATGCATCCCAATGCAAACATAAAGGTGCAATAATGGTCTAACTGAAATCCTATAGATAATCCAAGTCCACGACTAACACTGTGCTAAGAAAATTTGAGAAAACTGTGTGGCACACAAAATGAGCTAAAGAGCCCAAAAATAAGAAAACATCAAAATTAAAATTGATTTTGCCTTTGGGAACACAAACCCCAAAAATCCAACAAAATTTGGGTTTAGACACCATATGCAAAAATGGCCAACATAACACTACAAAACCCTAAACCCTCATCCCAAAAATAGGGAAAATGTTCATACTTGACCAACCAGGTAGAACTAGCAAATAGAAATGGAGGGGAACATTAGTTCTCATCCTCCTAAAAAATAGTTACCACAAATAGAAGTTGAAATAGAGCATAAACAATAAAATGGGAGAGCCCTAACTCATAGCCAAAAGGGTAAAATGGGAATCTAAACCATAAAATAAAAATCTTGTAGAAGTAGCCAAAAATTGTTACAATCCAAGGTCTCCTTGAACTAGATCCAATGAGACCAAACTTGCAAAAAACCCATGCCTATAGCTCCCACAATGAACAAAATAGTAAATCCTTATGAAGAGGATTTTGGGTTTTACCCTCAAACTTTCTAATTCAAAGGTGAGAAGTGAGGAATTAAATTTCTTTTTTCAATACTTTCTCACTTTTTTAGTGAATAATTGATTAGGGAAAATAACTAGCCAACCTAGTTAAACACCAAATCAACCCAAAAAAAAAAAAGGCTATTCCTAGAAATAAGAATTCATCAATGGAAAATCTACTAGAAATACAATAAAAAGCCTAATAACCCAAAGTCGTAGAAATTTCTTTAACAACTTTTGCAATAATGCAAACCTCTAAATGCACAAACATGCTTGTTGGTCTAATAAAATAATGCAAATGAGTTCAGATTTACTAATCACTAAAAGGTTTAATTAAACAATTAAAATAAGGATACGTCAACCATAGAGGCATGACACTTGTAAAATATGAATGACTAAACTACTAACTCCATGTACCACTGCTAGGGATATAAATCCTATACACTAAACAACATGATCAAGTGCAATTGCATATAACAACATAGCTGAAGTAATAAATGCATTAAATCACCTAATTTAACTATTTATTTAATTATAGTGAAATAATCTATTTACATCACTCATTTTTGCATAAAGAATAACAATGTAGGAATGAAGTAAATAACCATAACATTAAATCCATCAAATAACATAATTAGAGATATCTCCAAATACTAAATAACCAGATGTCATCATAAAACACACTATCATCTCAAAATGGCATCATCATATAATATGATCAACTAATCAACATAGTAGTCTAACATCTATGATACTGAAATCAAGGTATAACATCTAACCCTTAGGTCATCTCAATTGTAAAACATAACATGAGTAACAGATATCTCTCAGATCAGAATATAACAAGGCAAATATCCACAACAAAAAACCAAAGAATCCAACATGGACAACACATTTCTAATTATTTAAGCATTTAATAATGGTAGTTTACATAACATGAAAAGGCACTTAAAACATATAAGCAAACATAGTCATAAAATTGACTAACCACTATTATAAGAACCTAGTCCAGTGTAGTAGGGTTATTGTACATAGTACAATCTCTACAGACATCTCATGATAATCATGAAATGACCTCATGATACCTAATCGATCTTGGTAATCACTGGTACAATACTTAGTGAACCATAAATCACAAAATAATCTCATAAATAAGCCAAATTATAATCAAAGCAACTAATCCAAAATATAAATCCAATCACCTCAATGGTATAGACTACTCATGGTCCCAATCATGATCCCTTCTCAACAAAAGATCAACAAGGTTGCATCCATTAGAATGACTTATAGAATAAAAATGGGAGAGGCACTACATCATCCCCCATAAAGACTAAGCAAAATGAAAACCAAGCAATAGGGATGATTCACTAATTCCTTCACAATTCCAACCAAATCACTCCCTCTTCTCAAACCATCACATCAACTCTCAAATAGGTCAACCACAAGAGAATAGGTGTTACATTAACATAAGGTTCTCCAACAAGGAACTTCCTATGCACTAGGAACAACCATATAGCCATAAAGACAACAATATGAGGTAAGGAAAAGGCCACTATACCTCATCCACAAGTGACCAACTAAACATGCACCTACCATGAGACCACAAAATTAGGTCAAAAGACTATGCACTTCCAATAAGCATTAGTATCATGGGGAAAAAAGACCATCATGAATTCCCAAGAATACTATCATGTCACACATGAGCATCCTCGAATCCATGTGAACTCACCCTTGAACAAAGAAAATGACAATTTACTAACAAAATAAAACACTCCAAAGGATACTCACCACTACTAACCACCAAGCATAGGAACACTTAGTCTCTATGATAAAAAAGATCAACTATCACTAGGAACTAGGGTTACATAACCCAACCAAACAAGACATTACCTTTCCACAAGGTTGCAAAGCATTTCATTAGTGGAAAAAATCATGTAATATCACATACCAACTCATAAGAGGGTAACATATTTCCAACAATACCATGTCCTTCTAGCAACCTGTTGGGAATACTACACCCAACCTATCACTAAACCAAATCTTCAGCCTCAAGCCAACTATCATAGAGCAACTTGACTGAGACAACCCACATGAAGATATAAGCTTACAAAGAAAGAAACCACAAAGCATTAAGGATTAGAGGGAGTCTCTCTCAACCTTTGCACTAAAAAAATCCAAGATGCATTAGGGAATCTCACAGTTCCACCAACCATCAAAATACTCATCCAACACTAACTAGGCTAGTGGCATAACCATGCTAGCCTACCTGAGAGAGAGAGAGAGAGAGAGAGAGAGAGAGAGAGAGAGAGAGAGAGAGAGAGAGAGAGAGAGAGAGAGAGAGAGAGAGAGAAGAATACAAAGATATGCCAAAGAAAACATCCCAAAAGGTGGATCTAGACTCATAAAAAGACCAAGTCACTTCCAAGTGAGAAGGCAACATCTACATTAAGCAAGGAATTCTCATAGTCCACACTTCTTCTCACTAAGGTGGGATGCTATGATAGGGAACACAAACCCAAGAACAAATCCCAACAAGTACCTAGTAGATTAAGAAGGCTTGTTAACTCTTCCTTTAAGAATAACATGAAGGTTTAAACTTCTCCAATGGCTATAAATGTAGTATGTCATGATTGAATTGGCCTCTACATGATAAAGGGTACTCAGAGAACTGATCTGCACATTCAAAAGTGTGAAGGAGCTACTTTTTGTTCCGCAAAAAATATTTTGCATTAGCATAGTCTCATATGAAGTTTCTCACCAAACCAAGTGAGATGATAAAAAGAATCAGGTGAGAAACAACATGACCACTTTTTTTCTCACATGAAATTTCAAATCAACAAAAATTGCCTTTACTCTAGAGGCCATAACTTTCACGTTTGGACTTCAATTGACTCTATTCAAAAAGTGTCAAAAATGTACTGATGAGGCCTAAAACATGATGGAGCTTAAAGATGCCTAAGACCTAAGATATTTAATAACCACTCAAGATAAAACATCAAAGGCAACACTAACTTCCTTGGCTACCAAGATAAGCAACAAACAAAATGTCCAAAACAACAAAAGAGAAGGCATGTCTAGAATGACATAAGGCATGAAAAGAAAGGTTATTCACACATTGAAACCATCATTACTTTTCTTTCATAATTTTATTAATTAAACATAATACAAACATTAATACACAATGAACTAAAAGGTTTTCAAAGAAAGGGTTCAAGAGTCACTTTCCATATAACATGTACCTATCTTTTTGAATTTCTTTCCAGAATAACCTTACATTTAATCACCATTTAGACCATCCAATAACATTAACAACTTTACATCTACTACAAGAACATTAGTATGTTCTCTAAGATAATATCCCTTGAACTTACTACTAGAGGTTTGAAATGAACATGATAGAGCCACAACACATTTAGAATAGTCATCATGAACTAAAACAAAAAGCCCAAATGGGGAATTGCTAATTCCAACAATAGATCAAAAAAGATATCAGTTAAACAATAAATTGAACGTGATAACTGTCACAAAAAGAGCAATAGAGAAATTCGATGACTATGCCAAGAGAGGAAAATACTGAAAACCAATGCTAGCCCAACAACATGAGTAAAATACCTCTAGCCAAATAAAATAAGGCATCAAAAAAATCACATTATATGTGATGACTAAGAACAATTACACAAGAGGGATAAAGCACCACACAATGCTAAGGAATACATCATCATAGTAGTGTTAGAGTACACACTCACACACATCAAACAATATACCATTAATAACCCCATGCATATGTAGACTGCAATAATTTTATTTATTATTTTTCATGAAATGAAACATATAGATATTCGGGTATGTGAAAGATCATGGTGTGCCAAAAAGAGGCAATCTGAAAAATCTGTAGTTTTGAAATATCTCAAACCATTTCAAAATCTATTCCAACATTTTTCGCACCCACCTTGATACTAAATGAAAAAAATTAATATATTTATAAGGTATACTATATATTTTGATACCAAACCTATATGGTCAACTTTAAAAACATCCTTAAAATGTGCTTTTGGCCTATTTTTATGTGATTTTTACTTTAAACATGTAGTTGACGACTTTGTTTTCACCAAAATTTGATGAAATGAAAAGGGTTTCTTAAGAATGTTATTATCTTTCCACAAATATAAGTTTTGTCAAATTATGAGTTTAGTAAGTAATTATTACTTATTTTCTAATGGAGTTGTGTATGAAGTGATAAATGACACACTACTTGAAAAATAACTATAAGTTTCAAATAGTACAACATTTTTTAAATCCAAAAGATACATCACATTCTATGTTTCTTCTAATATAAGGAAACAAATAAATAACTGAATTTTGCAGAGTTTTGAATTAGTTAAGGTGGTCAGACATGAGAGTTTTTTATTCTAAAAATAATAAAGTCAAAAATTATTTATTTATAATAAAAAATACCCAAAAATATGTGCCACATCTAGGCATGAGTCTACTACTTATATCTAGAATATTATTAAAAAATATTATCTTTTGATTTTGATTAAGGTGGTTAGACATACGTCTACTTCTTCTTCTTTTTTTGAAATTTTTGTAATATTGCATTAAAATTCAAAGTTTTGACCAATCGATTTTTATTTTTTTGAGATAAGTCCTAGTAGTTATAAACTATATTCAATTTGATAGAGATTCTTTCTCTCAACTTTTTGATATAAAGTAAATAACAAGTAAAAAATTGCACATCAAGTTGACATAACCCTAATTTTTTGATTTTTTATTGCCACTTAAGAGCATAGTTTGATTGACTATGATCCTACACATACCCATCCATCAATTTAATACAATTTCCATAAGCTTATGAAGGAATCAGATTGGGGACTTAAGTAATTAACCCAAAAGATCTTAATATAACACCTACTCCTTTGCAATGATTCATAATAAACACTCATTTCTTAATGAAAGGAACCATTTCATTAGTATAATGACATAACATAGAATCACAAATAAGATTGATTTATTTACTTATAGATAGGAGAAAGATAGGGAAACAATGAACCTTACTCCATAAGGAGAAATAAATGAGGCACTCAAATCCAACACATGGACACCAATCAGTGTTTCCATCCAAAAGGATCACATACATGAAACCAACCAACCAAGGCACATTGATTTCATCTAAAAATAAGGAAAGACTCAATTCCTTCTCCTTACACTAACCTAGTAATATCTACTAGACAAGAAAGTCCATCCCAAGTAGATACCAAAGCAACCAAGATCACAAGCTCTTAACTAAGACACTCACGATTGACATACATAGAAACAACCATATGGGAAACATATACACATACATCCCAATGTTTGAACATGGGCTCTAACACCAGATGTAAAGCCCCACTCAAAGATCCATGAAAATAGGGATAAATATAAGCCAAGATAATTTTTATTTATTTATATTACAAGTATGAATGCACATGACATACAACATACAAGGATCACAATGATCACAATGAAAGACTAACCAAACATCCTAACACCAACAAATCTCCAAACACCATTACTGACTAAAATGATTGACAATAAAAGATGCATAACTAAATTCAAATCAAAATGCGTCAAATTCAAAATGTGGCACCAAAGGATTGAAGAACACCTAAGAAGGTACCCAAAACAATCCCTAAAAAGTCTCGGTCTTACCAAAAAGGGCTTGTTGTTTTCCCTGATAGGTTTTTACAAATACCAAGGGATACTTTAAATCAACACTAGGTGATACTTCCCAATATCACATGAAACTTCCCAAGAAGGGGTGTGACACTTTCAAGATTTGGGTGACACTTCTCTCAAGGGCATGCAATACTTTACAATTTTTGTATGAAACTTCTTCAAAGGGGGTG
This sequence comes from Cupressus sempervirens, assembly GCA_028749045.1. Lineage (NCBI taxonomy): Eukaryota > Viridiplantae > Streptophyta > Pinopsida > Cupressales > Cupressaceae > Cupressus > Cupressus sempervirens. The sequence goes on from CM053791.1 coordinate 276,983,220, forward strand.
TGATACTAGAAAGTATTGCACAACATTTCTCTAACAGGTGTGTGACACAATCAGGGAATGCATGATATAATTTCAATGTGTGTGACACTTTATTGTATCACACCATGCTAACACATGGTCACCTAGGAAAGCAAGGAAAAACTCCTAAGGATGAACACCAGGTCCAAACTAAGTTTAGAACTTCCACACTAGGGAGTACATGATCCACATTTTGAGGTGTGAACACTCAAACACACTACTAAAAGATGTAAACTACAACTAACCATATAAATAAGTAGTAAAGGAAAAGTATAGAAAGGAAAATTGTAGTGTATAGAAATAACAATGCAATATACAAAAATAACATTGTAATGTATAGTGTAACCAAACTAAGTACGCAGTTCCTCCCAACCATAATAGTATCATAAGACCATCATGGGCCCTAGCCATCCCCTACATGTAACATCCCAAGCTACTAACTAGATTATCAGTACTATCATAAAAGGATGTCACTACTCAAACATGCTACAACATAAGAATATCGAAATCTAACATGCTAAAAGTAAAGCATAAGATAATACTATGAGTACTAATAACATCATCTATCATATACTAATCATAAAAATAAGAAATGCATCAATAAATAACATCATCTAACATGATATACAAGCATTCCAATGAAATCATAAATTGGAAAAAAGCATACTCTAGAACTTGAAGTATCAAGTGAAAAGATCCAACAACTCTTACACTAGGATAAAAGATTGTCTCTATACACTGACCTCGAGTAGTGGTATGGGTAGGTACACCTCCCAACCACATGGAACCCATAGTTCCATTCCCATAATGTTGATGGAGATAATGATCCAACCTCAAGCACACACATAAAGAAAATGTCCATGGCTAACACTCACACTAGATAGAATAATGACTGAAATCAAGACATACACAATGCATAAACTATAGGTGCTAGTTAGACACTCAGTGGGCTACTAAGTAGGGGTTGATGTTATGGAGAGTCACTTGGCATCAACATTCCCAAGCTTAGACCATTGTGGACTTAACATCCCAATGGAAGGTTCTCACATTGAAGAATTATTTTATTATCTTAAATTTTATTATCACCTAGTGTTTTATTTAGTTATCACTTACTCAAAACTTCCTCTATGAACCCTCTTGGTAATATACACTAGGCTACAAGATAGAAACCCCCTCCATATGCTACCCTACCCTACCCATGCTTATCCAACAATGAGTACCCATAGGCATGCATAATCCCAACCCAAGCCCAATGATCATAGCTTCTAGAAATACCACAAAAATTCAAGACTCACAAGTCAGTCAACAAATATACACACACATACTTGTATGTAGCACACCACCATCATGAAGATCATAACACAAGGACTAGATGAGAACACAAGAAAAATATCACTCAATTGATAATAACTCAGGACGATAGATTCTACATGAATCCCAAGAAATAATAAAACCATACACCATGAACTCACTCAACTAACTTCAATCTTGGAGGATGGATTCTACCTGAATCCCAATGATGCAACAAGACAACATCATGAACTCACACAACTAGCCTCAATCTAGGAGTATAGATTTTACACAAATCCTAGTGTCCATGAAACAATAGCAAGGGCCCAAAAGAAACCCTAACACTAGGTATAAAATGACTCAACCAATCAAAAAGTAAAGAGTAAAGATGCAACATGCATTCCAATGAAAGTATAAAGGTGCAACAATGGTCTATCTAACATCATATAGATAATCAAAGTCCATGACCAACACCATGCCAAGAAAACTTGAGAAAACTAGGTGGCACTCAAAATGAGGTAAAAACCCCCAAAATTGGAAAACTTCAAAATTAAAACCCATTTGGCCTTTGGGCACAAAAACCCCAAAGATCCAATAAATTTTGGTTTGAACACTACATGCAAAAATCACTAGCATAACAACATGAAACACCAAACCCTCATCTTGAAAATAGAGAAAATGTTCATACTTGACCAACCAGGTAGAACCAACAAACATAAATGGAGAACACTAGTTCTCAACCTCCTAATAAATGATCAAAAGGGAAAAATGGGAATCTAAACCATAAAATAAAAAGCCTATAGAAGTAGCTGAAGATCATGATAATCCAAGGTCTCCCTGAGTTGGATCCAATGAGACCAACCTCATGAAAATCCAACACCTATAGCTCCCACAAAAAACAAAATAGTAAATCCTCATGAAGAGGATTTTAGGTTTTACTCTCAAACTTGCTAACTCAAAATTGATAAGTGAGGAATTAAATTTCTTTTTTCAATACTTATTCACTTTTTGAGTTAATAATTGATTAGGAAAAATAACTAGCCAAGCTAGTTAGACCTTGAATTGAACCAAATGAAAATAAGCTATTTCAAGAAATAGGAATTCATCTATTGCAAAGTTTCTAGAAATTAAATTAAATAAAATTAAAGCCTAAAAACCCAAAATCACAAAAATTTCCTTAACAACTTTCGCGATAATGCGAACCTCTAAATGCATAGACATGGTTATTGGTTTAATCACATAATGCAAATGACTTCAGATTTAATAATCACTAAAATGTTTCATTAAATAATTAAAATAAAGATACATTGACCATATAGGGATGAAAATGGTAAAATATGAATGGCTAAATTATTAACTCCATGTACCACTACTAGGGATATAATTCATCCACACTAAACAACATGATCAAGTGTAATTGCATATAACACCATAGCTAAAGAAATAAATGCATTAAAGCATATAATTTAACCATTTATTTATTTATACTAAAATAATCCATTTGCATCAGTCGCGCTCACATAAAACATAACAATGTATGAATGAAGTAAATAACCATAGCATTAAATCCATCACATAACATAGTCAGAGATATGTCCAAATATTGAATAACTAGATGTCATCATAAAACACATTGTCATCTCAAAATGGCATCATCATGAAATATGATCAACTAAACAACATAGTAATCTAACATCTATGATACTAAAATCAAGGTATAAAATTTGACCCTTAGGTCATCTCAATTGTAAAACATAGCATGGGTAACAAGTATCTCTCAAATAGAATATAACGAGGTAAATATTGGTAACACAAAACCAAAGCATCCAACATGGAAAGTCCATTTCTAATTATTTTAGCATTTAATAATGGTAGTTTATAGAACATGAAAAGGCACTTAAAACATATAAGAAAACATAGTCATAAACATGACTAACCACTATTATAGGAACCTAGTCCAGTCTAGCACATTAATTGTACATAGTGAAATCTCTGCACACATCCCATAATAATCACAAAACAACCTCATTGATCCTATTAACCACTGACACAAACCTTAGTGAACCATAAATCACACCATAATCTCATAAGTCAGCCAAAGCATAATTAAAGCAACTAATTCAGAACATAAATCCAATCACCTCAATGGTGTAGACCACTCATGGTCCCAATCATGATCCCTTCTTAATGAAAGATCAAAAAGGTTGCATCCATCAAAATGGCTTATAGAAGTCAAATGGGAGAGTCACCATAAAGTAACCAAGTATGAGCCTTACGTCTATCTTGTTTACCACCAAAGTATGGCAATTTACACTATTAAAGGGCTTTAATCATATCAATTTGAAATAAATCCTCATTATCATGGTCTTGACCTCTCCTATGGTAAGCTCTTCCACTAGGTGGTGTGCAAGAATTCTCACACTTATCTTTCACTCCTCCCTATTCTTGTTCTCCAGGAGAACCCTCGACTCAAGCTTCCAACCAAACTATAAGATCCTATAGAAAAAGCATATATTCCTCAACTCCACTAAGATTATTTCTCTATCACTCCCTTTCTTCCTGACATTCCCCCTCATGGTATTCTTCATTATTTTCCTCACCATGGTTATTTTGTTAGTTATTTCTCCATCCAACTAGCCTATGTGTAGGAGGCATTCTTTAAGGGACAAGAAGAAAATAATTAGATACTAACACAAGTGTATAAGAATATTAAATAAAAACCATTACATTTAATATTAACACATAAGTAATTTAATATCCACTATCATCATAGGAGTATAACACAAAGATCCCAATGTTGAAACATGGGCACTAATACCAGATGTAATGCCTTTCTCAAATATCATTGGAACAAAGACAAATAAAACCCCAAATTTTTTTTTAAGATAAAGCATGGCTACATACAACATCAACATAAAACTAATTCTCAAGTGCACATCAAAAGACCTAGAAAAATAGTTTAGACAACCAATGATCTCCAAACTTCACTACTTACCAACACATTCATTACTAGCTAAGCAAGTTAAACATACAAAGTCCATTTTCAACTATAATGATGTTACAATGAATCCTAATTAGATATCCTTGAATTTCACTAATCCTAAATTGATATATTAAACATCCCTTCAAGATAGGAGGTATCAACCCTATGTGATACTTTTCCAACATTGTGCAATAGTTTCTAGTATTGTATGATACTTTGCACTAGTACCATGTGATAGTTTACAAGTATCACATGATAATTTACAATATCATATGATACTTTTTACAATTACTATGTGATCCTTTCTAGTATTACACAATACACTTTACTATTACTATGCAATACTTTACTAGCATCGCATGATACTTTGAGTTACTTCCTTGCAATACTTTCTAGCATCACCTTAGAATTTTCCCTAAAGTCATGTGATATGTTTCTAGTATCTCCTAATGTTGAACCAATGTCACCTAGGTTTTCTCAGATGCACCAAATGACCAATATGAAAGGAGACAATGCAATACAATAATTATGGTTAGATACTCTATGGGTCTACTACATATGGACTCTAGTCAAGTGTAACTCACTTGGCATATGAAATACCAATATATATCTAATGTGAAATAAATCCCTAAGGAAACCATTGCACCATTCCCTATGATTAATTGGTCAAGTGTTCACTTATTTGATTTTAAGATTTAGTACCCATTTATTAATTTATTTATCCCTTGTTTGAACTTCTTTATGCTACCTTATTGGAATATACACCAGGTTATATGAGGAAAGCCACTCCACACATCTACCCTACATACCCATGCTCATCACATGTTGAGTGCCCAAAAGAAGTGCAAGTTCCCAATCCAAAGCCAAATGAATAATCCCTCAACTAGCCTATATCTGGGAGTTTGGGTCTCGCAAGATCCTTTCAAATACACATACATGTGCTTATATATGGGAGCAATTACCTACACAAAATCATCAAGTAACCAATGCAAGGCTTAGATATGAGAAATGAAACAATCAAATAATGATAATAATCTCACTGTACCGACCTATATATAGGAGTATAGAGTTTACATGAATCCCAATGTAAACACAATAAAACCATGGTTGGATTGAAAACCTAAAATTAACTTCAAATCAAACACCCAATATTAGTGCAAAGAAAATACTCAAGAAAACTAGGTGGTATGTAAAACAAGGTGATGCAAAAATAACTCAAAGTAAAGGTTGTCAAATCTCGAAGAAGTTAGAAACTTTTATCTCAATGGTTTCTAAACATCCTGAAATCAAATAATAATCAAGTTCAAAGCTTGTATGTATAAATGACCATAATAATGATTTAAAACTTACAAATTACAAAGTCAAAAACCTTCAAATTCTCACACAAGCCTAACCAAGCCATAAAAATATATGGAAATAAAGGGGACACTAGCTCTCAACCTCCAACTATAAAGAAATTAAAATCAAAAGCTAAAATTGGCCAAGACTAGTTAAACAGAAAAACCCTACCTCACAAGAAAAAGGGCCAAAATGAAGAATGATGCTACAAAATAATTGAAGCACCCACACTAGCTAAAACATCAAAAAGGTACGAGTTTCTTGCTCCAAATCCAATTCATTTATCCTCATAGTGATACCATTATCACAACTCACCCAATAAGCAAAGCATCAGAAACCCACATGGGTGTTTGGTGGATTTTCTCCAATTCACTCTTTTCCAAAATGTGAGAAATGAGTTTAAACCCACTTTTTGACTAATGTATGCACTTTTCTCAAGTGGCATATACATTATTTTAATAAAATAAAATAATCTAAGTAGCTCCCCTAGTCTCCATAAATCTTGCAATCCCAATTTCTTGGGATTAAAACTATGACCAATTAGTCAGGAGCATAAAATAAATTAAATCAAGTGTAAAATTCCATTTAAAACATTAAATTGTAATATTCCATAATAATTTACCACAATAATGTAGACATTTAAATGCATAGACATAATTTTGGTCTATTCACAAATGGATTAATTAACAATTAAACAAGATTCATCTCTGATATAGGGATGCAATTTTCTAGGTATAAAGAACCAAATTACTAACTCCATGTGCCACTACCGAGGATATAAAGCCTACACTTGAAACAAAAGAATCAAGTGCAATTTTATATAATAATATTGTTAGAAATAGATAATACTAAGAGGGGGGTGAATTAGTATTTTCAATCTTTTTGCCCACAACCGGATATTATTAATTACTTTAACACATGCATAAGGAAGTAAATAAATAATGTTGAACAATATAAACAACCATACATAAATAGAGCCCATAACACCATATTTTTTTAACTAAGGAAACCCTAGCCAAGTGAAAACCCTGGTGGGGATGAATCCCACAAAATGATTCACTATATATAAGAATCTAGTTAAGGGTATTGACCCTATTATGAGTCTATGAATAATGTATATTGTTTTGAGTCCTTGTTTAGAAACTACGCCTTGTTAGAAGCCTCAACCCTATTAGGAGTTGTTGGATTATATAAAAATGTGTGCAAGAAGATCCCATTATCCTAACATGCAACTATATAATAAGTTCTTCAAGAGAATAAATATACATACAATACTAGATCGCTTGTTGTACTTCACAATTCTTCTAATTCTCAATTCTGTATACAAGGAATGACTACACATATATCAATTTGCATCATATCTTGAATTGTCATGTTACATAACATTACTTCGCATCACATATCATAGCATCACATATTATAATATTGCATAGAATAATAAATTTACAATTGAAGTCCTTTACTTATATCAATCATATTAATAAATTCTTCCTTATTTATCTCACATATCATCCTTAGAGTTAGCTCATCAATATTTATTAATCAAAACAATTCTATACATTGTACAACTCTATTTGCTGACATGCTCTGTTCTACGCTGTAAAGTAACTGCATAGGTATTTCCTTCATAACTTGAACTTGGTTTCTTGTATAGACATGTGCACTAGTATGCATCATTAGAGTGAGGTCATGCATCTATGGTTAACTATAGAAGAGAATATTCCAAGCAAATATTCCACTATCAATAAATCTCATCATGTTGCTGTAACATTGTCCAATACTTAGACAATTATCCTTCATAAATAATCATAATTAAACTTCAAAACATATGTTGCCATAAATGAAAACCACATAATTTGACTAATTGGTCATATTTCAAACAATCTCCCCCTTTGGCATTGATGACAACATTTTGGGAAAATTGGCTAAGCCCCAAAAATGTTGTCATACCAATCAAAGTAAATAACCATACATGACATAGTTAAAACATTATATTGATGTTTTGAAAAAAGATTGCATCCCTTATAACTTTGATTACAAAGATTTCTTAAGAAAAATCTTACTACTATATGTTAAAGTACAACTATGTAACTTATAATTATAATTTACCTTATTTCTCTCTCTTTGATATCAATGAAAAAGGTGTCAACAAAAAAGAAAATTCTGTCAAAATTTGAGAGTTGCATCAAAACTTGGAAAAACAATCATTGAAGTTAGTCTTCAACTACAAAAGATGTTTCTTCCAACTTTCTTTCAATGCATCTGACACACTTATTAGTGCACATAAAGCATATGCAGCTAACTCTGTTGTATTTAAGTCAATAGCCACAAACTTATCATATGAGGTCTTACCTGCCAAGCATTCCTCCGACTAATTTTGTAACATTGTAATCTGTGGGGATAAATGGTCCCTCAAAAGAGTAAATCTCTGTAGAGCTTTCTCCTTTTGTACTTGTATATCCCAGATGCTATCATGAAGTGCTTACATTATATTCTCAAAGATTTCTAATTTTTTATTCCATTTCAAAAAGTTATTAGTTAGCATCTGAATCTCAGTTATCTTCTCTTTGATTTTCTCATTAAAACGATGAACGTGAAGGTATGGCATGTTGCACTTAGCATATATCTATTTCCCTTCTTCCCTACTCTACCTCAATACCTTAATGCATACATTTAATTTTCTATATCATTTTGTATATTTGTACACATAGTATTTAGAAGTTTACCATCATGCTCAATCTATGCTTGAATTGTAGCAACATTGGTAAGAGTTGTAAACTCATTATCAAAGGTTTTGCAAACATTTGTCTATAGATGTATCAATAGAGCTTATTATCATCTCCAATCTATCCAAAACTAAACCTAAAGTCTTCTCAATTGACTTAACTAATTTCTTCTTTTCAAGGAATTTAGTTAAAGAAGATATAATATTTTGTGCTTCATCTTCATCATCTGACTATACTACTGAGGTACCCACTACCACTTGTGTAGGTGGTATAGAGGGTTTCACTGTTGCTATTGCTAATGGCACACTTGTAGTAGCTACCTTAGTCATAGTTTCAAATTTCTTTTTAGAAGATGCATCTTCTTTCTTTTGTTCTTGCTCTTCTTCTTCATCAAAAGAGTTGCTATAATCAACAATATTGCCAAAAATGTTAGAGAAAAAATCTTTAAATGGTTTTTCAGTTCTATCCTCTATTACATTAGTGTTATCTACTTGCATAGATTCACTATTAATGGTAATGTGTGACAAGTCACTTGGATTTGCAATTTTAGTTGGTTACTTAGAACTATGAGGTGGACTAATTGCTGCCATAGTAGGGTTTTCTTTCTTTGACTTGGCACTCTCCTTAGACTACTTAGGCATAGTAGACATGTATGTGACTATTGCCTTTTGAGTTTCCACATTTAGAAGAATAGATCTCTTCTTAATTCTCAACAATGGTGTTATTACTTTCAAAATTTCCTTTATCTCTCCCTCATTATTTACTATACATAGATTTTTCACCATATTCATCCTTATTTGTTTATCCTCCTCAATTACTCTACTTTTTATGTTTCTTAGTCTATTGTACAAATCTTCAAGTATTTAAATTTTTATGTTTTTCAAACCTTTTATCTTTCAGAATCATATTTCTTAGAACTACAACAGTTTCTAGTTGTCTCCTATCCATATTATTGTACAAATCATAATACTTATTTAATTACAAAAAGTTGTTATCATTAATAATTTGCACATTAAGATTTTCTACCTTTGGCTTCCATGCTTTGCTTCCTACTGAAGTCTTTGCTTCCTGATCTACTAGCTCTACTGATTTGTCATGAGTTTCTTCTTTAGATTTTGAGGAATAGATTTGCAAGGTTCTTCTCCTTTTACTTGGTCCACTTGTTGTTTTCTTGAATCTCTTCTTAGGAGGGGGTTTATTTTTCTCAAACCTTGTGGACTTTCTTGGTGTTGATGCATCCTCTATTTTCTTTAGTTTCCTCAAGGGTTGTTACTATGCAACTACTACATATGGTAGTGTAGGTGCTTGCAAACTTTTCTGTGCAACTATGACCTCTTCAGTAGGTCTAGCCATTGCAATAGGTGTAGGGGTCACTAGTTTAGATTGACCACTATCCTTCATTTCTAAGGCTATCCCTTTTACCTCTTCAAATTCCTTTCTAGACATCCCTAAATCTTTTAAGATGGAATCAATCACTTTGTCTACATTCTTCTTGATATCTGTGTCTAATATATTTGTTTTGACTTCTTTCATCTTTTCAACATATGTACCCCATCTAGGGCATCCAGAGTCAACTATAGAGTGTAGAATTATCTACACATATCCTTTAATTAATTCAACACTCATTTCATAACCCATAGGTTCAATGAACTTCACTCTAGGAACTACTACCTCCATGCATGTGAAATCCATTTCTACCATGAAACATAGTTCATTCTTATATTTTTCTATCAATAAAAGAGGTATCATATACCTTTGCTTCATTATATCTTGGAATGATTTAATCATTCTATCAATATCATTATCCTTGACTGCTTCTGATTTAGATCTATAAGCACAAGTGATAGTTTGTAGTACGCACTCCCTTCCATCCCAATTTGAGATACAAGGAAACTTCTTTACTATGTAGAAATATATATGAGTGAGTAGGGATTCAAAACCAAAGATTTCTCTCCTAGACTTCTTGATTTTTGATATGTTATCCAACTACTAAGTTTATATAATATCACATAGATTGACCTTTTCACCCTTTACTTCCATCACATAAGCTACATGAATAAATTTGATAGGGCCTAAATCTATCCTAGATCCATAGTTGAATTCATATCCCAAAATTTTACTAACAAGTCTCACTCCATCATCTTGAATGGTGGTGATCTTCATGTTTCTACCATCAAAACTTGTGTTGAGATTTGTTTCAACTAACTTGCACACATTCTTTATGTTCATGGGATTGCATCCTTCATTACTCAAACCTATGACCTTGTGAATTAGGTCATTATTGATGCATATAATTGAATCTCCCAACCATAGAATGTCATCATGAACACTACCTAGAATGATTCTTGTCCATTCATGTTTATCAAAGCCCATATAGAACATATGCTTAACTAGGTTAAGTTGTTCTAGGTATGCATATTCTAGTTTTAGTGACAAATCATTGTTGCACATACTCTCTAATTCCTTATGAATCTTAGTATCTCTTAAGCTTTCTATTTTAGAGTGAATGTAACTTCTTATGTCTTTAACATGAAGAACATTTTTTGGTACTTACAAAAATGATCCAATGGGTTCATCAAGTAAGGAAGCAAATGGGTGTTTCCTGAAGTTATATCTAGGTCTATCACTAATATTAAACACTCCTTGTGTTGCTATTACTAAAAATATGCTCAATGAATTCAAAAAAAACTTGAATTTTGTGTTTTAGGGTTTTCAACGATCACGTGTATTTGCAAACTTCTTCAATACTTGAAATCTCTCTTCAATCTTGCACTTAATATTTCAAACAAGAAAATGATGTTCGTAAATCAATTTGTGTACTTTGAATCTTTTGCAATCTATACTTCACATTAAATGTATATCTACCACTAGTTTAAAATATTGTCTCTATATAGCAGAGAGGTTATTTTTCTTACATAACTTTATACTAGTCATATTAAGCAATGTAAACTTCACTGTAGACTCCTCTCAATGTCTAGTATATACTATTAACAATGCAACTTGTGATATTCTTTCTAAAATCAGTTATTCTTAACTTGCACATTGTTTTATTGAGAATGCTTAATGTAGGTAAGATGGGTCACAGACAATAAGTGACCTTACTATCTTATCATGTACATTAGGATGTGCTTCTTCCTAAACTATATGAGAACTTCTAGTTTCTTTTGCCTTTACAAATATTTCCTTAAATTCTTCTACCAACTCCTTCATTTCTTCCATCAGACTGTCATCATTTCTTCTATTGTTCCTTCCATAGTTCTGGTTCCTATTAAGGTTTCTTCTATCTATTCTATAAAACTTTGTTGTTTGTCTAAAATTATTACATAATTGACATACAAGTACATTCCTTCTTTGTTCATTATTCTAGTTATCAGGTGCTCTACAATTCCTTGTGATATTTTCAAGATTGTGGCATCTATAACAAACAATTTGTCTTCTTTCTCTACTTTCATTGCTATGAGATCTTCTTTTGTTGCCTACATAGTTAGTATTCCTAGATATTTTTCTATTTGTATTATCATCATCAAATTTAGGTTTCTTACAATCTATTGCATGATTTCCATATCCATGACAATTATAAAAGTAAAAAATTGAAATAGGTTTAAAAGACTTACCTTTGCAATTGTCTCTAATATGTTCAAGTTCATTACACCTAGCATGAGATTCATTTTCTTCTATTATCCTCATCTTGATCAGATTCTTTAGATTTCTTAGAGTGAGTAACATTCTCCTTGTCTTTAGATGTATCATCTATTTTTCTTATGTTTAGATCCTTTTTGACTTCAGGAGTATGAGGTCCTTTTCTCTCTATAGATTTCTTGACCGATTGTCCAAGGAAGAATCCAAGTCTAGTTTTTTCATAACTAGGTCTTTGTATAGATTATTTTTCTTGAATATTTTCACTACTGATATATAATTTCTGAAGTTTCTATTTGGTTTGCACCAATTCACTTATCACAATAGTGTTGTATTTCACTAACTCTGCATGCTCGAACTTGATAGATTCTAATTTAGATGTTACTTTTCTTAATTGGGATCTTAGATCTGCATTTTCAACTTTTATTTCAAAGTCATTCTTTCCTCCATTTTTCTTGAGACTTAGCTTGAGTTCAACTATTTTTCACTCATGTTTTAAGATCTCATTTTATTTCTTTAGATCTTTAATATCATCATCACCAATTTTCCCACTAGGTCCATTTTGCTTCAAGTCATCTATCTTATCCTTTAGTTCACCAATGTAAGCTTTTGCATCTTTATATCTATCTTTTAGGCTATCTATTTCATTAGTAAGGAGATCAATTTGTTCAAGAGCTTCTTCAAGATTCTTCTTCAACTATTCCATATCCATAGGGATCTTATTAATGATGTTAAGCCTCTTCTAAATAAGTAGGCTCTGATATCAATTGTTAGAAATAGATAATATTGAGAAGGGGGGTGAATCAGTATTTTCAATATTTTTGCCCACAACTAGATATTATTAATTACTTTAATACATGCATAAGGAAGTAAACCAATAGTGCTAAATATTATAAACAACCATAAATAAAGAGAGCTCATAACACCATATTTTGTTAACTAGGGAAACCTTGGCCAAGGAAAAAACCTAGTAGGGATGAAAACCACAAGATGATTCGCTATATATAAGAATCTGGTTAAGTATATTGACCCTATTAGGAGTCTATGAAGAATGTATAGTGTCTCGAGTCCTTGTTAGGAGACTAGGCCTTTTTAGAAGCCTCGATCTTGTTAGGATTTTCTTCAACCTTTTTAGGAGTTGGTGGATCATATAAAAATGTGTACAAGAAGAGTCCACTACCCTAACATGCAACTATACAATAAGTTCTTTAAGAGAATAGATATACATCAATACTAGATCACTTGTTGTACTTCACAATTCTTCTGATTGTTAGGTCTTCATATAGGGAGTGATGACACATATATCAATTTTCATCATATCTTGCACTATCATGTTACATAACATTACTTCACATCACATATCATAGCATCACATAGCATAATATCACATAAAATAATAACTTTGCAATTGAAGTTCTTTACTTATATCAATCATATTAATAAATTCTTCCTTAGTTGGCTCACACATCATCCTTAGAGTAGGCTCATCAAGATTTAGTAATCAAAGCAATTATGTAAGTTGTATAACTCAATTTGTGAACATGCCCTATTTTTCACTATGAAGTAATTGCATAGGTATTTCCTTCATAACTTGAACTTGGTTGTTCATATAGATATGCACATTGGTATGCATCATCAAAGTGACATCATTCATCTATGCTTAACTACATAAGAGAATATTTCACTATCAATAAATATCATCGTGTTGCTGTAACATTTTCCAATACTTAGACAATTTTCCTTCACAAATAATCACAAGGAAATTGCAAAACATAAGTTACCATAAATGAAAAACACATAATTTGGCTGATTGGACATATTGCCAACAAATATAACTAAAGAAATAAATGCATTAAATCATATAATTGATGATTTATTTAACTATATTAAAATAAACTATTTAAATTATTCACTATGTCATAAAACATCTCCAAGAAAGAATGAAGTAAATATCTATAGCATCAAATCATAGTATCCATGATCTCATTATTCCATCATATAATCACAAAAATAATATATGTTTGAATACAAAATAACTAGATAATATCATCAAGCATCATGTCACATCAATAAGCATCACCATGTAGATATTATCAAACTAAACAATGTAGAATCTATCATATATGATATTGAAAATAAAATTATAATATTTGACCATTAGGTCATCTTGAATATCATCAAATATGAGTATCAAAACATCTCTCGAATCAAAATACAATAAGGTACATAATGCAAACACAATAGACACTACATCCTCCCCCACTAGGCATAGGCCTACTCCTTGAAGCCTACAAATAATAGGGACATTTCTCTCTCAACTATGTGGAATCCTCCAAAATAGTCAAGGTCTCATCCCTTGAGTCCCATAAGGCCCTTCCTACCTCTGTGTCTTGACCCTAGTGGATCTTCCTAATGGTTAACCATTGCAAAAGCTCTATGAGATCTACCTGCATCTCCTACTATGGGCTCTAAAATGACAACTCCTCTGCAAAGTCCTAATGATGTCTTCTTAGGACATCCTATCAGCTTATGACCAAGTTGACTGCAAGAGAAGTATGCACTAGCACTATAACTATAACCATAAGTGCACTCTCCCTAAGCTATACTAGTTTGTTGGACACTCTTGTTGGAATACTATTGTCCATATTTAGTTGGATAAAATTGTAATGTTTGACCATCTTGAGGGTGATTCCACTAATCCTTTCACATAGTACCAAAGCCTTGACCACCTTTCTGGTCACTTTGGGAGTCTTGCTAAAAGTGGTTCCTCTTACTAAACTGATAGCACCCTCCTTTCAAAGCTATTTCCTAGGTCTAAGGTAAGGGTGCACCCGACCTTGTAGAACATGTACTTTGACCCTATGAACTTTATATGCTATTGAACCCTCTCACCATATTTCCCTTAGAAATCTTTGCCTTCTTGATAGGAATGGTAGGTGTCCTTGGCTGATACATACAAATATCTCCAATGATGGAGTCCTTAAGATGTCAGATGAAATGTAGAGTAAGAAGTACCTCATCATGGTTATAGAATGAGTAATACCTGAGCTCAAAGAATCTCATCTTGTACTAATCCACTAAAATGTTCACTTGTTTAATATCATGGAACTCATAACCTTGAGGCTCCCTAAAATGAGGGGATGTGAACTTCTCTCTGAACCACTCCTCAAATATCTCTAAGGTGAGATCTTCTATATTGATATGGAGCTTCTAACCCTGAATATTTCACCAAATAGATGCATGGTCCCTTAGTTGCATGATAAGATAATCTACTCTCAAGTTGCTTGCATAAGGATGCATAGAAAAGAAATGCCCCATGTCAAGTAACAAAGTCCCAGCCTTGATGCCACCTCCCTTAGCATTAAACTATGGAAGTTTAGACTATTGAAGGGCTTTCATCATATACATCTAGAAGGAATCCTCATTATCACAATCTTAATCTCTCCTATGGTAACATCTTCCACTAGGTGGTGTGTGGGAATTTTGATGCTCATGCTCTCAATCCTCCCTATTCTCATGGTCCAAGATATGGGAGTTTTTACCCAATGATCCCTCTTCATGTCCACCACATTTTTGAGAACCCTTGACTTGAGCTCCACACTAAACTATAAGATCCTATAGAAAAGGTACCGATATCTCAATTCCACCTAGATTGTTTTCCTATCTCTCCCTTTCTTTGTGATGCTCCTCCTCATGATTTTATTGATTATGTTCCTCACCATAGTTATTATGTTAGGTATTCCTCTAATGAATCAACTTACGTCCAAGCGGCATCCTTTAAGGGATAACTAGATAAGAATCAAATACTAATAAAAGCGTACAAGAATATCAAATTAAAAACCATTAAGTATAATATCAACACATAAGTAATTCAATATCCACTATCATAATGAGAGAATAATGTAGAGATCACAATCATGAAACACATGCTCTAATACCATATGTAATGCCCTACTTAGAGGTCCTTAGAACAAAGACAAATAAAAGTGTAAACAATTTTTTTTTTTGAGATAAAGTATCACTACATACAACATAAAATTGCAACTGATTCCTCAACAGCCAACAATATTCAATCATCTCTACTTACCAACACATTCATTACTAACTAAGCATGTTAAAAATAAAAAATCCATTTCCAACTATAACAATCATAGAATGAAATTGGATTAGATATTAATGGAGGTATGCTTTGATACCACTTGATGGAGACACAATCCAAGAATAGAATGAACACAATAGTAAAGGAAAAATTTATTAACTATGAAAATATGCCACTACACTCAATGTAGAGAGAATAGACTCCAAAACATTCCCTATGGGCTTACAATAGTATAAATCTAGAGATAATTTCTTCTTCCAGTACCCTCTCTCAAACTCCACTCTGAACTGCCTTTTACAATGCCATAAATGTTCTTAAATAGACCCCAAAGGGTTAAGGATTAGGAATCAATTCTAGAAAGTGCTAGTTGGCATTTACTAACAAAATGGAAGGCTCCAAAATTCACTTTAGAAGTCGGTGCAAAATTAGAAGAATCCAAAAATGATAGCCGAACTTTTGGGAGGCATAACTTTTGAACCGTAGCTCTAATTGACCAACCATTTACATTTTTGGAAAGCACTTAGAGTTCTCTATAGCCCTATGGATCAGCTTCACACATCCCCCATCTTATGGCCCTGTACAAGATCATTTAGTGCCTCAAACCTAACTTTGAAGCATTCTTAGGAGGTCTCCAGAAACCAAAAAACTGTAATAATTTTCAAACCATGAAGCCTTTTGACCTGATTCTTTTTTTGGAATGTTCTAAATTATAATTTTAATCATCACTCCAATTTAAACCTTCTAACTTACCATAATTATGCCTCAATTACATAGCCCTATTTTTTTTGCATTTATACGTATCCCAAGGTGCTTAAAAACTCTAACCCAGAACACTGATAGTGGAGCTGTGAGAGTTGGAACCTTTTATTTGACCCAAATGGGTATCCAAAAATGAAAACACATGAAATAGAAACTTTTTCTAGGTATATTTTTTTGGTCACACAAGATTGCCCTTATACCTTTGGATGCTTCTGCATTAGATATCCTAGATTTTGATTAACCCTAAATTGATATATTAAACATCCCTTCACTATAGGAGGCATCAACTCTCCAAAGGGTGCCTAGAACACCTTTTGAAACACATCCAACAAGCTTGAAAGTACTTTTTGTCTTCCTAAGCAAGTTATCTCACACCCCATGCAATATTTTTCTAGCATCATGTGATACTTTTTAATATTTTACAATACTATTCACTACTATGATGCAATACTTTACAAGTATCACACAATACTTCTTAAAACTACCATGTGATAATTTCTTGTATTGCACAATACACTTTACTATTACCATGGGATAGTTTACTAGTATCGCATGATACTTTGAGCTACTATTGTGTGATACTTGTACCTATAGTCGTATGATAATTTTCTAATCTCACCCAATGCTAAACCAATGTTTCCCAAGTTTTCCAAGAAATGCCAAATGACCAAAATGGAAGGAGAATAGAGTTAGAATCTCTAGAGTAGGGAGTACCAAAACCAATTTAGTTTAGGAGTAAATACTCAAAAACATAAAGAAGATTGAATAAATCTAGAATCTAATCCATAACATTTATTGTAACATGCAAAAAGAAACATTGCAGTGAACATAGATGAGCATAAATGAACTATATTAATAAGTGGAAATAACAAAATCACAAGGGAAACATACTTTGAAATGGTACATAGAACCATGCTTACATCTAGCTCCAAAACTAAATTGGATGAAGGGTAACTTTGTACACCTATCCTTAGTAGTGGTATAGGTAGCTACACCTCCCAACCACTTGGAACTTGTTGGCCCACTCTCATCATGCTGATCAATATAGTGATTTGACCACAAATACACATAATATAGTTAACCATGGCTAACACTCATGCCAAATAGTATAGAGGATTGAACCAAAGATCCTGAGACAATGCAATACAATAGTTCTTGGTTAGACACTCGATGGGTAGACTACATAGGGACTCTAGTGGAGTGTAAGTTGCTTGGCATAAAAAAGGAAAAGCTATATCTAGTGTGAAATGAATCCCTTAGGAAACCACAACACTAGTGTGGAACCAATCCCTCAAGAAAGCATCACACCATGCTTACAGATTAACCATACAAGCCACACCCTTAGATTAACTACTTAAGTGTTCACTCATCTTATATTAAGTTTTAGTACTTATTTATTAATTTATTTATCAATTTTTAGAACTTCTTTACCTTGCCTTGTCAAAATATACACTAGGGTATATGAGAGAAGCCACTCCACATATCTACCCTATATACCCATTCTCATCACATGATAAGTTCCCAAAGAAAATGAAAATTTCCAAACTAACCCTAAATAAAAAATCCCTTAGCCAACCTATACCTAGGAGTTTTGGTCTCTCAAGATCTCATGAAATAGAGATGCATGTTCTCATATGTGGGAACAACCAACTATATGAAATAATTAACTAATGTAAGGTTCAAATATGAGAAATGCAATAATAAAACAAGTATAACAATCTCACTCAAAACCTATATCTAAGAGTATGGATTCTATGTGAAACCCAATGTAAACACAATAAAAGCATGGTCAAATTGGAAACCTAAATTTACTCCAAATCAGTGACCCAATATTAGTGCCAAGAAAATTCTTAAGAAAAATGGGTGGCATGAAAAATGAGGCAATGTAAAAATTTCTCAAAAAATGAAGGTTTTTGAATCTCGATGAAGTTAAAACATATTATCCCAATGGTTGCCAAACACCCACTACAACATTTGGGGCATCTTGCAATGATAATTTGTGATGGTGGTGAAATATATGTTGATTTTCATGTTTTCTTTTGTAATTGCCCCCAATATTGTCACAATACTGAATTTAGCATCATAATTTCAATATAGGCATAATTATCGGAAAAAAAAAACATGACATATCTCATTCCCCATTTTTTTTTATTATGGAGAGCTGCACATGAAACAGCTAGAGATCTCTGAACATTTTCATGCCCTTGTGATTGGTGCATTTTATTACTTTGATCTCTATATTTTGTTGCCATTACCTTGTTTTATGATTTAATTGTTGTGGTATCTCTACATCTCATTTTTTTCCCCTTGCTATGTGATTTTATTGACGTGATCTTTGCATTTTAGTGCCATGCCCTTGCTCTATAATTTCATTGTTGTGATATCTACATTTCATTGTCATGCCCTTGCTCTATGATTTCCTTGATGTAATCTCTATATTTCATTATCGTGTCCTTTCTCTACAATTTGACTTTTGTGTCATGCCCTTGTTATCTTCATGTCATTTCTCTACAAATTTATTCAAGGGGAAAAGAGGTACCCACGTAAATATTCTTGTCTTTTCCTTCTAAATATTTATGTCTTTATATTTCCTTCTAATCATGTATCTCTTTATATATAGAGAGATCTTTTTAAGGTTCTTATTACATATTAGCTCACAAAAAAGACAAACTAATATAGTTGCATACATATTTGAGAATCCAAAAAATGAAAAAATAAAACTCACTCAACTTATGCTAAGTGACTTACCTCAAGATCTTGCACAAAAATAATGTAGACCAACAAAAATGGGTAGAGTTCGCAAGATTTTTTACAAAAACATATCATAGTAGATATGTTTATAAAGAAACCATCCATAACCAAGTTAAATTGATATATTTTTTAATAGTTTGTTTGATTACAAATTCTATTAGAATTTTCATTAGATTAGGTACAATATAATGAACAATCAACTATTACGAACTAGCAAAATCAAATACAATTTTCCAAGGTGGTAAAATTACATTGGGTGGGCTTAGGAATTTGAATTTAATTTTTTTGCAGGAAGGAAATTTTGGCCAACATTTCTCTTGTGGTCAAATTAGCCATAAGATGGAAGGATGTCTTCAGAAGACATTATTAGGACTATGTAGAGGAGTGACCATATTAGAGCCCATAGTAGGGGATGTAGGTAGATCTTATAGACTTTTTGTGATGGTTGAAAATAGTTAGGAATAACCTCAAGGGTCAATACATAGAGGTGGGAAAGGCCCTATGCAACCTAAGTGATAAGACCTTGACTATTTGGGAGGATGCCACATGGTTGAGAGAGACATGCCCCTATCATTTGTAGTTCTTAGTAGGGGAGGATGAATTGCCTCTCTTGTTTGGATTATGTACCTTGTTATATTTTGATTCGAGAGATATTTTAATAGTCATGTTTGATGATATTCAAAATGACCTAATAGTTATATTATATTTTTATTGGCAATATCATAAATGATAGATGCTACATTGTTTAGTTTCATCATATTTGCATGATGATTCTTATTGATGTGACATGATGCTTGATGATGCTATCTAGTTAGTTTGTATTCAGACATATATTTTTTTTGTGATTATATGATTGATGTAAGTCAAGCACTTCAAAGAATAAATTAGAAAATAAAACAACATATAAATTTGAAAATGTAGTGCCTCTCATGTTTGCAGTTTGTACCTTGATGTCTATTTTGATTTGAGAGATACTTGATACTCTTATGATATGTAATTTGAGATGAACTAAGGGCCAGATGTTATACTTTGATTTGGTACCATAGATGCTTTACTGCTATACTATTTGATTTATTATATTTTCATGTTGGTGCTATTTTGAGATGATAATATATCTATGATGATATCTAGTTATATGGTTTATTACACATATTTTTTGGTTATGTTATGAGATGAATTTTATGCCCCAATTATTTACTTCATTCTTGTATTTTTATGCCTTATAGAAACATGAGTGATGTAAATGGATTAAATAGGTATTTTAATAAATGTTGCTTCAGCTATGATATTATATGCAATTTCACTTGAACATGTATTTTAGTGTGTAGGAATTATACCCCTGTCAATGATACATGGAGTTAGTAATTTAGCTATTCATATTTTACCAATGTCATCCCTGTATGGTCGATGTATCCTTATTTTAAGTTGTTTAAATCTAAACTTCTTGGTGATTAGTAAATTTGAACTCACCTACATTATGTGATTAGACTTGTGAGCATGTCTGTGCATTTAGAGGTTCACTCTATCATGAAAGTGTTAAGTGATTTTTTATGATTTTGGGTTTTTTGGTTTTCAATATTTTTGGATTTAATTTTTGGTAGCTTTGCCTTAGGTGAATTTCTATTACAGATAATAACCTTTTTTCATTTGGGTTGATTTGGAGTTTAACAACTCTAGTTGGCTATTTTCCATAATTGACTATTCACTTGAAAAGTGAATAAGTATTGGAAAAGTGAATTCATTATTCAATTCTCACTTTTTAGAAATAGAAATTTGAGAGACAATTTAGAAATCCTCTTCTGAAGGATTGGTTTTTTGTTTTTTCTAGGAGCTATGAGTGTGGGATTTTCATGAAATCAGTCTTGTTGGATCCAGCTAGAGAAGAACTTGCTTTTCTGTCACTTTCAATAGATTTAGTGGTGTATTTTTTTTATCTGGCTATTTTCAATATTTTCCCCTTTTTTGTTAGGTAGGGCTTTCTTGTTTTATTATTTTTAATATGTTTCAACTTTTTTTTCTTGTAGTAGTATGTTAGGAGGCTGAGAGCTAGTGTTCCCCCTCATTTCTATTTGTTGGTTCTACCTGGTTGGTCAGGTATGAATGTTTTCCTTATTTTTGGGATGAGGGTTTGGGATTTTGAGCCATTTTTGCATATAGTGTCTGATTTAATTTTTATTTTATTTTCAAGGGTTTTATACCCAAAGGCCAAATGGGTTTTAATTTTGAAATTTTTCCAAAATTTGGGATTTTACCTCATTTTTGGTGCCGCACTATTTTCTTGGGTTTTCTCAGCACAATGTGGTCTATGGACCTAGATGATCCATTTGGATATCAGTCAAACCACTATTGAATTTCTTTGTTGCATTGGGATGCATGTTGTTTTCATCCTCTCGAGTCTATTTCTATTGAGTGACTTTATGCTTGTGTTCTCATCTAGTCCTTGTGTTGATCTTCATGATGGTGGTGCATCACATGTGAGTACATAAACGTACATTTTTGGGTGACCTATAGGGCCCAATATTTTGTGTTTCTTCTTGAAGTTATGATCATTGGGGTTGGTTTGGGAGTTTGCATGCCTTTGGGAACTCATCATAAAATGAGCATGGGTAGGGTAGTGTAGAATATGGAGGGGGCTTCTATCTCACAGCTAGTTATCATGATGCTATAGGGTTGGCAGAGGAAGTTTTAAGTAAGTGATAACTAAATAAATACTAGGTGGTAATAAAACTTAAGATAATAAAATAATGCTTTAGTGTGAGAGCCTTCCATTGGTAAGTTGAGTTTGCACAAATTCAAGATAGGTCTTGTCAATGCCAAGTGACTCTACATGATGTTAGCCCCTACTTAGAAGCCCATTGAGATGTCTAACCAGGACATGTAGTTTATGCATTGTCTTTGTCTTGGATTCAATCATCACACTATCTGGCATGTGTGTTAGCCATGGTTGTTGTTTTGTGTTTGTGGTTGGATCATTATCTCCATCAACATAGTGGGTGTGGACCTATGGGTGCCATGTGGTTGGGAGGTGTAGCTACCTTAACCATTGCTAGGGACTAGTGTATAGAGACAGTCTTTGTTCTAGCATGACCATTGCTGGATGTTGACACTTGGTACTTCAAGTTTTGGAGTATGCTTTCTTTAGGTTTTTATTCTATCATTGGAATTCTTGTATATCATGTTTAGATGATGTTATTTACTGATGCATTTCCTTATTTTGATGATTAGCATGTGATAGGTGATGTTATCTGCTTTGTAGGATTATCTTATGATTTCCACTAGCATGTTAGATTTCCTTATGCTTATGATTGTAGCATGTTTTAGTAGTGACATCCCTATTATGATAGTACCAACAATCTAATCAATGGCTTGGGATGTTACATGTAGGGGATGGCTAGGACCCACAATGGTCTTATGATGCTTTTGATAGTTGGGAGGAACCACATACTTAGTTAGTTGTTTTATTCATTGCAATGATAATTGTATTATTGCGATGTTGCTTTTAGTATATTGCGATGTTTCCATTCCATAATTTTACTTCCTATAGTTTTTTAGATGGTTAGTTATTGCTTTCTTTCTTCAGATGTGGTTCCAGTAATCTTGCTTTGATATGTGGATCCGATACTCCCTAGTGTGGAGGTTTTATTCTTTTTTTCCCCTTTTGTGTTTTTCCTTAAGTATTTCTTGTGTTTCCTAAGTGACCATGTGTCAACATGGTGTGATACAATAAAATATTGCATGCCCATTAAGATTTTATCATGTGGTTGATGAATGCATCACATGCCTCTTAGAGTCTTGTCATGTGATACTTCTTATTATTGTACCCTTTTAGAAGAATTTTCATACAATAACCTTAATTTATTGCATGTCCTTGAGTGAAGTATCACTCATTCCCTAAAAATGTCACCTTGCTTCTTTAGATGTATTGAATGATACTAGAAAGTATCACCCAGTGTTGTATTTAAGTATCACCTAAAAATTGCAAAAACCTATGCATGGGGGCAGTGAGCACATTTTGGTAAGACCCAAACTTTTTGGGAAATGTTTTAGATACCCTCTTCAATGTTCTTCAATCCTTTGGTGTCTCATTTTGGATTCAAAATGTTTCTTTTTGAATTCAATGCTACATATTTTTATTGTTAGTAGTTTTGCTCAGTAGGGGCATTTGGGAATCTATTGATTTTAGGATGTTTGGTTAGTCTTCTATTGTGATCTTTATGATCCTAGTATGATGTTTCCATGTGCATTCGTACTTGTTTAAAAAAAATATATTGCTTGTATTTCATCCTTGTTTCCAAGGATCTTCAGGTAGGGCATTACATCTAGTATCACAGCCCATGTTGCAACATTGGGATCTCTATGTTATGCTCCCACCATGGTTTTGATTTTTTTTTGTATTGTTATATTATGTTATATTATTTAATATCTTGTTCATTCTTGGTTTTAACTCTTATGCTTGTGATCCATTTCTTCTAACAGTATCTTGTTGTTCCCATAGGGATGCCTCTTGTATGTAGACCTGGTGGTCATGGTGGTACCTATAGTGGTAACCATGGAAATGAACATTATGAAGAGGAACATTGGGAAGGAGAGGGAGAATAGGGTAAAAATGATAATTAGAATTTCTTGGGGGCATTGATGCCACTATTTCAAGAAATTCTTACTTGAATGGGCCCTCGTGTTAAGGAGGGCTAGCATGATCAAGAGCACAAAGAGGGATCTCATCATGGAGAATCCCACCATTTGGAGCATAGAAAGGAGGAACATGAGTGTTAATATGAATGTTCTTATACACCACTCAGTGAAAGAAGGCACTATTGGAGGGGTCATGACCAGGATGATGTTGATCTCACTCAGATTGAGATGATGTAGGAACTTCAGAGGTCCAAACCACTAGATTTTGATGGCTAGGGAATAGGACTCAAGGTTGAGACCTAGTTACTTGACATGGGGCATTGTTTCTCATTATTACCTTATAGGAGCAATGTAAAGGCCTATTATGTGATCACATAGCTGAAGGAACATGGTTCCATTTGGTGGGATGGAGAAAGTGAAAGGCTTGGTATCAATGTCATGGATCTCACCTAGGAGATCTTTGAGGAAAGGTTTAGAGAGAAGTTTCTATCACCATAGTATTGTGAGGATCACATTGATGAATTACATAAGCTTAAATAGGGCTTTATGATGGTTGATCAGTATGAGAATAAATTTCTTGGTCTAAAATAGTATTTGAGCTACAGGCATGATGATGCACTCATTATCCAACATTTTGTTAGAGGCCTTGGAGACTCCATCATTGGAGATGTTTGTGCTCATCGACCGAGAACACTTTATCTTGTTGTGGACAAGGCAATGATCATAGAGAGAAATGTGGCTAGAGGGTATAATGGAAAGTCTGGTTCTCAAAACCAAAGTGCATAGAATTTAGGGTTGGATGCATAGTTTACCTAGTCCTTAGGGAAGGGCCAAGCCCAATTTGAACCTTCTCAAGGTGGTAAAAATTATGGTCATCAGTGGGGATATTGGACCAAGTGTGGTCAATTTTCTATTACCTCAAGAAAGAAAGGAGATAACAAGAACTAAGGATAGAAATCTAAACAAGATTGACCTCCTCAAAGTACTAAAAAAACTCTAGCAGGGGTAGTGTACCATATCCTAGTGCTACTCAAAGTGGTTGTGGGATAGGTCCCAACTTTGTAGGGAACTATTACTCTTGTGGTTAGCGTAGCCATAAATCTTATGATTGTTTGGTTAAACCATCCATAGGACCTAGTAATGGCACAACAAAATCTAAGCCTATTGTAGTAGATGTGGGTCAAAATCACAAAGACTTTGTAGTAGTTGACAACCATTAAGTAGATTATCAAGGTACAATAGTCAATGCTACATGTACATTGCATGGTATTTCAACTTTAGTTTTGTTTGACTCTAGTGATTCAGATTCCTCCATTTCATCATCTCTTGTTCAACAATGTGGGCTAGTGGCAATGCATCAAGTTGATAGGTGGCAGGCTAAGTTAGCCACAGGTTCCAAAGTGGTTGTAGACTCATTATTAGTGGTTGTGTTTTTAATTTGGGAACCTTCACCACCATAGTGGATCTATGCATTCTACCTCTAGGATCATATGGCATTGTTTTGGGCATGGATTGGTTAGCTACACATAAGGCAATTATTAATTATCATTGTAAGATTGTACAGTGTGTTGATGACATAGTTGGGTAGGTGGAACTTTTGGGAGTCCCGAGGCTAGTCTCACTTCATATGATCTTAGCTAATCAACTAAAGAAGAGTGTGCAAAAAGGTTGCTAGTTGTTCCTTGTGTCTCTCAATGATCTCGAAGAAGTTAAGAGTTATACATTGATAATTGATGATCACCCACTCCTTCATGAGTATGTCAATGTGTTTCCTAAAGAGATTCTAGGTATGCCACCACAATGTGACATTGATTTTTGAATTAATCTTGTACTAGGAGCAGAGCCAATTTCATAAGCTCCTTATTGCATTACTACTTAGGAGTTGAGTGAGCTCAGATTGTAGTTAGAGGATTTTTTGGCCAAGGGCCATATTCATCCTAGTGTATCCCCATGGGGTGCACTAGTCATCTTCATGAAGAAGAAGGATGGTTCTTTGCATTTATGCATTAATTACTAATAGTTGAATAAGGTGATGATGAAGAATTATTATCCTTTGCCGAGGATAGATGATTTGTTTGATTAGATCAAGGGAGAATGGATGTTCTCAAAGACTAACCTGAAGTTGGGATACCATCAACTTTGTATCCAAGAGGCTAATATTCATCAAAAAACTTTTTGTACATGGTATGGGCATTATGAGTTCACGGTTGTACCCTTTGCATTAAACAATGTGCCATAACTATTTATGAGTTTGATGAATGGTTTATTTCACACTTACCTTGATAAATGTGTTATTGTATTCCTGGATGACATATTGATCTATTCAAAGCCTATGGAGGAGCATGAAGTCCATTTACATCAAGTATTGCAGTGCTTGAGAGACCATCAGTTAAATGGAAACTTAAGTAAATGTGGGTTCTTCTATTCAGAGGTGATTTGTGACACATTATTATAGGTGATGGAATTGTAGTGGATCCAAAGAGGATTTATGGTATCATGGATTGGCCAGTACCCACTAATGTCTCAAAAGTTCATAGTTTTTTGGGTTTAATGGGTTACTACCATCACTTCATGAAGGATTTCTCATCAGTAGCTCATCCCATCACTTCTCTTTAGAAAAAAGGGAAGAATCTTGTTTGGTCAGACTAGTGTGAGGTAGTGTTTAATGCTCTTAAGGATTTTTTGACCAATGCACTAGTCCTTGCAGTGCCTAATCATGTAGGTGATTTCATGGTTTGCACAGATGCTTCATTGGAAGGTGTGGGTGTAGTGTTGATGTAGGATGGTTGAGTAATTGCATATGAGTCTAAGAAACTCAAATACCATGAGCTTAATTGCCCCACTCATGATTTGGAACTCATGGTCATAGTTTATGCCATTGTCTATTGGAGACATTTTCTTTTGGGACACATGTTTGAGTTGCATAGAAATCATAGGAGCTTGTAGTATATCTTTACTCAGCCAAATCTAAAGGCACAAAAATGTCATTGGATGGGGTTCTTATGTGAGTATGAATTTGATGTTCATTACATTAAATGGAAGGAGAATATCATTATGGATTCCTTGAGTAGGAGATGACATGAGGTATTAGTGATGTCATTGGAAGTAGATTTGTAAGGCCATATTTTGTAGGCATTTCCTAGTGACACTTGGTATTAGGAGGTGAGGGCAAAGATCAAGTCTAGATGTACCCTTGAGGGGAGATTTTAAGGTTATGTTCTTAAGTCTAATGGACTACTACATCACATGGGGGGTATCTATGTACCTATGTTAGGTGATCTTCATACCTTGGTTTTGTCAAAAGTGCATCATGCACCATATTCTGCACATGTTAGAGTCAAGAAGATGCATGCTGATCTCAAATAGTTGTACTTTTGGGTAGGGATGAGACACAATGTTACTAATTTTGTTTCTAGATGTCTTTAGTGCCAGAGAGTGAAGGTAGAGAATTAGCATCCAATAGGCCTTTTGCAGTGACATACCATTCCAAAGTGGAAGTGGGATATGATATCCATTGATTTTATCATAGGGTTTCCAATGTCATCACAGAGACATGATTCTATCATGGTGATAGTGGAGAAATTGTCCAAGGTAACACATTTTTCACCAATGAGAGAATCCTACATAGCTTCTTTTGTAGCAATTTTTTTCTTGGTGGATATTGTTTGTTTGCATTGGATTCCTTGCTAGATCATTTTAGATATAGATCTAGTGTTTACTTCTGCACTATGGACATCTCTCCATCATACTTTGGTCATGCAACTCAATTTTAGTTCAGCTTATCACCCAAAGATTTATGGTTAGACTAAGAGAGTGAATCAAGTTTTGGAGGATCTATTTCGCATGTATGTTATGGATAGGGAGGTGAAGTGAGAAGACTATTTGTACCTTGTTGAGTTTGCATACAACAATAGGTATCATAGTTCTCTTGGCATGTCACCTTTTCAAGCCTTGTATGGTAGACCATGTCATACACCTTTGAGTTGGGATCATTTAGAGGAATGAGTTCTTTTGGGTCTAGAGATGCTTCAAGATATGGAGAAATAGGTTGTTCACATTAGAGAGAATTTGGTTACTACTTTGGATAGGCAGAAGATTTATGCAGATGCCCATAGGTTGGATCGTCACTATTAGTAATGGGGTATTTTTGAGAGTGTGTCCAAGGAAGATCCCCATCCATTATGGAAAATGCTCTAATTTGGTGCCACATTTTGTTAGACCTTTTGAGATCCTCGAGAGGATTGGTCCTGTTTCTTATCAACTAGCATTGCCACCTAGCCTATCACACATCCATGATATTTTTCATGTTTCTATTTTGAGGTAGTATATTCTAGATGTGACCTACATTCTTGATTGGAATGTTGTATATGTAGTAGATAGGTAGCTTACTTTGGAGCCCATTCATATCCTACAGCACCAGAGGCTGACCTTGCAAGGTTAGGACATAGAGCAGGTAAGATTCCAATGGGACCCGAGCAATGAGACCTCTAAGACTTGGGAGGATGCTACATGATTGAGGAGATAGTACCACTATCTTTTTGCAAGCTTCTAGGAGCAAGCCTATGCTAGTGGGGGAGGATGTAGTGCCTCTCATGTTTGTAGTATGTACCTTGTTGTCTATTTTGATTTCAAAGATACTTGATACTCTTATGATATGTATTTTTAGATGACCTGAGGGTTAGATGTTATACTTTGATTTGATACCATATATGCTTTACTACTATACTATTTAGTTTATCATATTTTCATGTTGATGCTATTTTGAGATGATAGTAGATCTATGATGATATTTGGTTATATGATTTATTGGACATATTTGTTAGTTATGTTATGAGATGAATTTTATGTTGTGGTTATTTACTTTAGTCTTGTATTTTTATGCTTTCTATGAATGTGAGTGATGTAAATGGATTAAATAGGTATTTTATTACATGTTCCTTCAGCTATGATATTATATGCAATTGCACTTGATCATGTATTTTAGTGTGCAAGAATTATACCACTAGCAGTGGTACATGGAGTTAGTAATTTAGCTATTCATATTTTACCAATGTTGTCCCTGTATGGTTGATGTATCCTTATTTTAATTTTTTAAATTCTAAACTTTTTATTAATTAGTAAATTCAAACTCATATGTATTATGTGATTAGACCTATGAGTGTTTCTATACATTTAGAAGTTTGCTCTATTATAAAAGTGTTAAGTGATTTTTTGTGATTTTGAGTTTTCAAGTTTTAAATCTTTTTGGATTTCATTTTTGGAAGCTTTTCCTTAGCTGAATTTCCATTATAAATAATAACCTATTTTTATTTGTGTAAATTCCAAGTTTAGCTACTCCAATTGGCTATCTTCCATAATCGACTATTCACTCAAAAAGTGAATAAGTATTGGAAAAGTGAATTCATTATTCACTTCTCACTTTTTAGAAATAAAAATTTGAGAGCTAATTTGGAAATCCTCTTCTAAAGGATTGGTTTTCTATTTTTTCAAGTAGCTGTGAGTGTGGGATTTTCATGAGATTAGTCTTGTTGGATCTAGCTCAGGAAGACCTTTCTTTGCCATCACTTTTGATAGATTCAGTAGGGTATTTTTTTTATCTGGTTGTTTTTAGTATTTTCCCCTATGTTGTTAGGTAGGACTTTTCCCATTTTATTATTTTTACTCCATTTTAGCTTATGTCTCTTGTAGCAGTATGTTAGGAGGATGAGAACTAGTGTTCCCCTCCATTTTTGTTTGTTGGTTTTGCCTGATTGGTCAGGTATGAATGTTTTCCCTATTTTTGGGATTTGGGTTTTGGATTTTGAGCTACTATGTTGGCCATTTTTGCATATGGTGTCCAATTTCAAATATTTTTGGATTTTTAGGGTTTTTGCACCCAAAGGCCAAATGGGTTTTAATTTTGGAATTTTTCCAAAACTTGGGGTTATTACCTCATTTTGCATGGCACACTATTTTCTTGGGTTTTCTCAGCACAATGTGGTCTGTGGATCTAGATGATCCATTTGGATATAAGTCAGACCACTATTGCTTTTGTTGCATTGGGATGCATGTTACATCCATCCTCTCAAGTCTATTTTGGTCGAGTGACTTTATGCTTGTGTTCTCATCCAATCCTTGTGTTGATCTTCATGATGGTGGTGCACCACACATGAGTACATACATGTACATTTGTTGGGTGACCTATGGGGCCTGATTTTCCATGTTTCTTTCAAAAGTTATAATCATCGAGGATCAGTTGGGAGTTTATATGCCTTCGGGCACTCATCGTTGGATGAGCATCGGTAGGGTAAGGTAGCATATGGAGGGGGCTTCTATCTTATAGCCTAGTGTCATTACACCATAGGGTTGGTAGAGGAAGTTTTAAGTAAGTGATAACTAAATAAATACTAGGTGGTAATAAAACTTAAGATAATAAAATAATGCTTCAATGTGAGAACCTTTTGTTGGGAACTTAAGTCAACACAGATCTAAGCTTGGGCTTGTTGATGCCAAGAAACTCTCTATGATGTTAGCCCCTACTTAGTAGCCCATTGAGATGTCTGACCAGGACCTATAGTTTATGTATTGTCTTTGTCTTAGATTTAGTCATCATACTATCTAGCATGTGTGTTAGCCATGGTTGTTGTTTTATGTGTTTGTGGTTGGATCATTATCTCCATTAGCATATGTGCCATGTGGTTGGGAGACATAGCTACCTTCACCATTGCTAGGGACTAGTGTACAAAGATGGTCTTTGTTCTAGTCTGATCATTGTTGGATGTCGACACTTGGTACTTTGGGTTCCAAGGTATGCTTTCTTGTGGTTTTTATGCTGTTATTGCAATGCTTGTATATAATATTTATATGATGTTATTTATTGAAGCATTTCCTTATTCTAATGATTAGCATGTGATAGGTGATGTTATCTACTTTTTAGGATTATCTTATGCTTTCCACTAGCATGTTAGATTTCCTTATGCTTATGATTGTAGCATGTTTTAGTAGTGACATCCCTATTATGATAGTACCAACAATCTAATCAGTGGCTTGCTATGTTATGCATGGGGGATGGCTATGACCTATGATGTTCTTATGATGCTATTGATGGTTGGGAGGAATCATGTACTTAGTTAGTTTTTTTATTCATTGCAATGTTAATTGTGTTATCATGATGTTTCTTTCAGTACAGTACAATGTTTCCCTTCTATACTTTTACTTCTTATATTTTATTAGATGGTTAGTTATTTCTTTCTATCTTCAGATGTGGTTCTAGTGCTCTTTCCTTGAGATGTGGATTTGATACTCCCTGGTGTGGAGGTTTTATTCTCTATTTTTCCCTTTTATGTTTTTCCTTAAGTATTTCTTGTGTTGTCTAGGCAACCATGTGTTAGTATGGTGTGATACAATAAAATATCGTACACCCATTAGGATTGTATTGTGTGGTTGTTGAATGTGTCACATGCCTCTTAGAGCTTTTTTGTGGGATACTTCCCATTATTGTACCCCCTAAGAAGAATTATCATATGATGCCCTTAATGTATCACACATCCTTGAGTGAAGTATCACTCATTCACTAGAAATGTCACCCTACTTCTTTAGATGTATCATGTGATACTGGAAAGTATCACCTACTGTTATATTAAGGTATCACCTAGAAATTGCAAAAACCTATGTAGGTAGGTAGAAAGAATTTTTTGGTAAGACCCAAACATTTTGGGAAGTCTTTCAAATACCCTCTTTGGTGTTCTTCAATCCTTTGGTGTTGCATTTTGGATTTGGAATGTTTCTATTTGAATTCAATGTTGCATCCTTTTGTTGTTAGTAGTTTTGGTTAGTATTAGTGTTTGGGGATCTGTTGATGTCATGATGTTTGGTTAGTCTTTCGTTGTGATCTTTTTGATCCTAGTATTATGTTGTTGTGTGCATTCATACTTGCTTTAAAAGAAAAATTCTTTCTTTTTTTTCATCCTTGTTTCCAAGGATCTCCAAGCGGGGCATTACACAAAATGCCATGATTCGTTATTAAACTTTTGCAATTATACTCTACCTCTACAATGAAAGAAAATAGCTACTTATTACAATTTTAAAAATTACCATATTTGGCAAATTTTTTGAGAAAAATAGACTTTTCCATTTCTGGCAATTTTCAAAACCCATCCTTTGAATCTTGATTTTCCACAAGAAAAGTTCCCAACTAAGGCAAGATGAATTACCAACTAATCAATGAAATCAAAAATATTATTTTGGATTTATTACAAAAATAAAATTCTAAAAAAATTGGAAAAAAAAGGCCAATATGATATTTCAAACTCCTAAAAAAATGTCAAAATGACCTCGTATTGAGTTGAGCTACATCAACCATCCAAAAAGCCCTCATGCAACTTCCCATTAACTTTCAGCGAAAACCCACCTCTGAGTCAAAAGTTATGAGCCCCAGAAGTAAATCTTTACAAAAACCCACATCTAAGTCAATAGCCTTGACCCTTGGATGCCCTTGCATCAATGATGAACTTATTGGATCTTGAATAATTTAATTTGATACTATAGATATTTACATCATTCTTGATAGGAGATTTTTAATGATGTAGTTAATGATTTAAATAGATTATTTTAATGTAATTAAATAAATGGTTAATTATATTATTTATTGCATTTATCGCTATGGCTATATTATTATATGTAATTACACATGATAATGTTGTTTAATGTTAATGATTTATATCCCTAGTAGTGTCACATAGAGTTAGTGATTTGGTTTTATATACCTAGAAAATGTTGTCCATGTATGGGCGACATACCTTGTTTAATTATTAATTAAACCCTCCAATGATTCAATAAATACAAATTCATTTCCATTTGTTACTAGACCAATATTGTGTCTATGCATTTACATGTCTTCATTGTCATGGAAAATTATTAAGAAATATTGTGAGTTAATATTTTGAAGGGAATTTTATACTTGATTTAATTTGTTTTATGTTCCCAACAAATTTTTCATAGTCTTAATCCCAAGCAATTGGGATTGCAAGATTTATGGGGATTAGGGGAGCTAATTAGATTATTCTATTCAATTAAACTAATTTATATGTCACTTGAGAAAAGTGCTTATATTGGTCAAAAAGTGGGTTTAAACTAACTTCTCACATTTTGGAAAGAATAAAATTTGAGCAAATCCTCCAAACCCCTATGTGAGTTTCTAGTGCTTTTCTCATTCGGTGAATTGTGATCATGGTATTGCTTCAAGGATAGGTGCATTTGATTTGTAGTAGGAAACTCTTCCCTTGCTGAGCTTTTAGTTAATAGGCACTCCAATCATTTTGTAGTGTCATTCTCCGTTTTGGCCATTTTGGCTTTGAGGTTGGGTTTTTCCTTTTAAATAGTATTCACCTATTTGAACTTCTATTTTCAATTTCTTTATAGTAGTCTTTTCCTTTTAAATAGTATTCACCCATTTCAACTTATATTGTCAATTTCTTTATAGTTAGAGGTTGAAAACTAGTGTTCCCCTCTTTTTTTGTATGTTTTTTTGGCTTAGTTGGGTGTCTGTGAGCATGTAAGGGTTTTGACTTTGTAATTTGTAAGTTTTAAACTATTATTCTTGTCATTTGTACATACGAGCTTGGAACATGATTTTTATTGTATTTTTGGTTGTTTGGTAATCATTGGCATAATTGGTTTTAACTTCGTTGAGATTTAGCAACCTTTCGATTTGAGCAATTTTTGCATCACCTCGCTTTGTGTACCACCCATTTTTCTTGAGTATTTTCTTGTTAGTAATATTGGATCATTTATTTGGAGTGAGTTCTAGATTTCCAATCCAACCATTGTTTTATTATGTTTGAATTGGAATTTGTGTACAATCCCTACTCTAGGATATAGGCCTATTGAGTGAGATTGTTATACTTTTTTGATTGTTTTATTTCTCATAGCTGACGGTTACATTGGTTACTTGATTATTTCATGTAGTTATTTGTGCCCACACATGAGCATGTGTGTGTGTAATTGATGAGATCTTTCAAGACCACACTAGTACAAAAATAATAATATATGACTAAATAAACTACTTAAAATTTTAGATATATGATTAATTTTGATTGCATGACCATCACTAGTTTATTGCCATATATTTATCTCCTCACTAAATTTATGACTAAACTATTTTAATCATATATTTGGTCATTTTTTGTTGTTAACTGGTAGTTTAATTGATAATTTATTTAGTTGTTGATTATTAATTGGTTATGTGTTTGGTCATTTATTTGATCATTTATTTGGTAGTTTATTCAATATTTTATTTCATCATTAATTTGGTAGTTGATCCAATAGTTTGTTTGGTAGTTGATTTAATAATTTATTTGGTGGTTTATATGGTACGTGGTTTGGTAGATTATTTAGTACTTTATTTAATCATTAATTTAGTCATATTAGGACATGATGGAATTGAACCATCATCCTCCTATGTGTAAAGTAGGTGCTCTTCCATTGATCTAATTGCCTTTAAATAATTTGCACTTCTCATGGTTATTGGAACATGTTATACTTTCTTTAAGGAACACAAAGTTCAAATATTATGAAAAATAACAATCCAAATCTTTATCAATTGACATAAGAGGAAGGAAACCAACTTTAGACTACCTTCATTATGATAAATCATCACACACACATATATATTATATCTATTCTTAAGTAACAGATTATCTCAATTGGAATAAATCATCTCAAATCTAATAAATATACTTAGTAAGTTTAAATTTTGATAAATAATCCTAACAAAATTCATCATAAAAATTAATCCTAAGTTGGAAAAGAATCTTTCTTTAGTCTATATGGTGAATAATAGAGGTGTTCATTTTACCTTTTGTGATTGTGCTTGTAAACTGGTTAGAGAATTCATAGTTTGTGTGAAGTGTATAGGAATGGTTATTTTGATTAAAAACTACTAAATTTTTTATTGAATTTCTTCTCTCCTAAATTTTAAAAAAACTTGGCCTTTCAACTCCAAGTATTATCATGAACTTTTATTGTATTATGCATACTTTTATGATAAATTTCAAAAATTAAGTTGCAAGTTTTACCCATCCATCAAGAAAGATTATAAAATATCATACTCCAAGAGTATGACATGTTAAAGTTTCAAGCTAAACCCAAAGACAATGTATGTGAATAACAGTGGCATGTTTCAGTGCATTATATAAAAATAAAACAAACCATAACTTCAAAGAATGAATGCAGTCATCTATTTCTAAAAAGTCCACTCTTAAAATATTTTACAGCTACAAATTAACACAATAAGAAGTATAAAAACTAAAAATTTTAATAAAAATTTCAAACAACCATATTTGATTGATAGATTGCACATGTTTAAAATACACCACAACATTCAAATGTAATATTTCTAGAGTTCCAAAAAAAATTAC
Source organism: Cupressus sempervirens (assembly GCA_028749045.1). Classification (NCBI taxonomy): domain Eukaryota; kingdom Viridiplantae; phylum Streptophyta; class Pinopsida; order Cupressales; family Cupressaceae; genus Cupressus; species Cupressus sempervirens. The sequence continues at coordinate 277,018,848 of CM053791.1, forward strand.
ATAAGAATATCAATGAAATAATAAACTTAAAAAGTTAATAAATCATTAAAAATTAATTAAATCTTCTAACCTTTGATATGGATGAATATCTCCACACTATTATTTGGTTATGAGAATAACCACACATGCTAAAAACATCATTGATAATTTCCAAAATAAATTTTGCAAGTTTTACCCATCCATTGATAGAGATTGTAAAATATCTAACCTGAAGAGTATGACATGTTAAAGTTGCAAGCTAAACCCCCAAAAAATGTACTGCATTATGTAAAAAGAAAAGAAATCATAAGTAATAAAATATGAATGTAATCATCTATTTCCAAAATTAAAAGCCTCTTAAAATATTTTACAAGTACAAATTAACATAATGAGAACCATTAAAACTAGATTTAATCAAAATGTCAAACAACCATATGTCATTGATAGACTCCACATATTTTGAGATACGCTACAACATTCAATTTTAAGAGTTCTAGAGTTCCAAAGGAAAAATACATAACAAAATAAATAAAATTTTAAATTTTAAAAGCTTCATAAATTAATTAAAATCAATTAAATCTTCTAATGTTTGACATGGTTGAATATGTCCACACTATAATTTGGTTATGCGAATAGCCACACATGCTAACAAGCTAATCCAAATCAATAAAGTTTGTAACCTAGGGAATACTAGAAAAATATCCAAGGCATTCCATAAAAGAACACAAAAATGTGCTATAAATTTTTTAAATGGTTACTTTTGAAACATCATTAAAAAAATTAATTTCTAGCAATTGAGTTGCCTATGTTATGAAATCTTCCATTGTTTAGAGTTGCTTAAATTGGAAATTTATTTTTATAAAATAATATCTTTTCATAATATTAATAATGTTATGCTTTGATTACATACCTAGGATAATGATAAAATTCAATTTTGAATACTACAAATTAGATGATTCCTATATTAACATTCGATAATTTGGTGTCTCTCATAGATTATTGGTATTTAATATTTTAGAGATCTTGCTTTAAAAATATGAATTTTCATTGATATTTCAAAATTAATATTTTGTATTTCACTTGTGGTTTCATTTTTAATGAAATTTACTTAAGGTACATTAAAAATTAATGTAATCATATATAATTCCAAGAAACCACTATTTCTCATAAGAGGTATCCATAATCAAGGTAAAATTTGTATTTTTCTTGTAAAAAGGAATCAAATAATACCTAAAATTTTAGCGAACATACTAAGCTTATTGGTTTCTACCATGATAGAAATGAGTTATCCCCTCATGGTAGCTCTTGATATGGCTACACGTGTAGCCCAATATGAAAAGAAAGAGTCTTGAAATACAACCCCTTATAGCATGATACGTGAGTCATTTTCTTTCATTTGAGGTAGCTACAAATAGTGTGGACACTTGAGAATGTAAGTTATAAATATAATAACATTTCATTCTTCATATTATTGAAAATATATTCTATATCATACACTAAAACATCCAAAGGTAGAGAGAGAAATCAAGATCATCTAGGCCTAGGCTCTATTATAACATGGATATGTGCAAACAAATAAAAGGCATTTTTTTCTTTAAAGTATAATATGCTAAAGTATGTTATATGGGTCATATTATAGAGTATGGATTGTGATTTCTATTTGCATGAAATATCTTTGTCCATGGTTATGATCCTTACATTAAAATTGATAATCATAGGAATGTACACATGATCACTATATTGTTTCTTTGGTGACTTACACTAGATTTTTATTTTTGAAAACTACAAAATAACATTTTTCATAGATTTTGAAGTGAATGGTTTAGAATCTGGTTTAGTGCCTACTATATAAATATTAACAAAATGACCACTATCCTCAAGGTAAGTTTCATAGGCCAAGTTTGGTATCTCAGCCATATTTCATGGATAAATATGTTCCCCCCATTATTTGTATTATTTCACAAGAAGATGGGAACTACTATCAATGTAACTAGTGTACTAGTCATAGCCACTACAATTGTTACATTTTCATAGAGTTATAAATTCTTCCAAAATCTCCTTTCCATCAACACTTTGGTCATATTTAACGCAGTAGTCATAAGGCTATTAAATAAAATGTACTATATAATAGGTGAAACATAAAGTAAGGATCAATCATTATTCGTCACATTACTACTCATATTCATTGCTTCTTCAATTGTAATATCTACATATTGGTGTTGAAGTGATGGGTGGGTAACTTATGTTATTATTATTATCATATTATTTTTTAGGAGATTGTTAAGTTTTATTTTTCCTAAGGGTAGAGTTCCAAAGGTGTGGGGAGTACCACTGGCACTATGGATACTTGATTTATCTATTCATGTCAATATATTTCCTTTGGGCTCCATGGATAGTGCTTCATTCATTATGTTGTTGGATAGGGGTAATTCTTCTATATCACTTTTTGTTTGGATTTCATACATCCTATAACATTTCCAAAGTCTCAAAAGTGGAAAGGATAGAAAAATATGATAACATGGTTCTTACTTAGGTATGACATTGGAAACTCTATAGAAAATCTGATGGAGATGCCTATCTTTATTTACTTATAATTTGATATAGTTGTTTAAGGGGGTTTGATTTTGTAATGATATTTCCAAATCTAAGAAAATGATTCTCTACGTATTCTTATTATGAATATGGAAGGGATGATATTTTAAATATTAAAAACAAAAAAATCCATTAAATAAAAAATTAGAACATACAAAGCATAATGATTAGTACCCTTTAGGTTTGAAAAGTAATTCATGTTGAATTTGATTGGAAGATCAAGGGACCTAGCTACTAGAAGACCAAATAAATTGAAGGATTAACTAGCTTGTAGAGAATGTGTGTCTTTTCATCATTGGGAACATATGGTAAATAATTTGTAGCCACTACATCAGGCCTAACTGGCTATTGTAATTCTGATATTTCCATAGGATAAGGAATTTCTAGCATTTTCATTCACATGTCATTGCATAAGACCCCAAAAAACTCTTGGTGTTAATTAAATAATGATAACTCAGGATTTTTCTTTCTAATTTTTACCACTTGATTAGATATATTTTCTTAACTACATAACCAAACACACCCCAATGGCTACCCATAAAAATATGTCAAAGATCACCCATATTTTCTTAACTACATAACCAAATACAATCTAATGGCTTCCTATTAAAAATATATCTAGCATCAACCACTCTTGAAATATTATAGTAGAAATGCATTGAATGATTTTTGGTTAACCAAAAAATAAATCTCCACTTGTGACAATTTTACCTTACTCAAGGAGAAAATTATTATCTTTCTCCAAATATATTCTATAACTATAAAGGAAGAAACACTTAAATATTAGTAACATTTGCAAAGAATTTAGCCTAATATCAATTAATAGACCAATCTTCCTTTTTTCCAAATATTATACTTTAATTTGGCTGGTATGCATAATGTATAGCTAGGATGTATAATTGTAAGAAAATCAATCTAAAATAGAGTCACAATTCTTTGATGGGATGACTACAAGAAGTAAACCCTATGATCTAACCACGTTGAATGACTTATGAAGGATTCCATGCAAGAAGATATTTTTGCAATTGTTTTCTTATTGGATCCCATAAAACTATAATATCAAAATAAAATTTGTTTGTATCCTAAACTGCACAACACCTGCTACTTTAAAAGGTAGTTTAAATATTTTTAGTGGTGAATGGCCTATTTCTTTACAAAATGTACACAAATTTTATCATATTTGAATTGGAAGCCTTGTGTCCACTCAAATTTTCTCTTTCAATAGATTTCCAAATAAATTTTTTCAAACTGGCTATCAAATTTTGTATGTTCTATCAACTCTACATAGTTTTTCAATTCAACCAACAAACCCAAAATAGTTGCTACTTTATAACTCTACCTTAGCCACTATTTTGAAACCTATGTGATCTCTCAATTACAAATAATCTTTATTATTAAAACTAAAGAAAAATACAATCCAAAAGAAAATTAAAATATGTGCCCTTTAAAAGACATATTCAAGAAAAGAAAAATATGATTCAAAAGAAAGAGAAAATTAGAAAGACACAAAGGCTCAAAATAAAAAATGCAAAAATTATGTGGATTTCAAAGCTACTTAACCAAGAAAAAAATATGAAAGAAAACTTCAAAATAGCATCCAATTTCACTAATTGAAAGATTTCCTTCATTCATAAAGTTTTCAAACTTCCATTTTCCAAATCTATTTTGGGTCCTTAAGTACCCAAATCCATCATCTCCTTCATTGATTTTGGCTCCCTATGTCCCAAAATTCAAATTTTCTTCTACAAATTCTTCAAAATTTCCTCCTATCCATCACCCTTCAAGGTGTGTGCCAATGAAAATCATTTCACATCCTTCATCCACTCATTCACTAGTCTTCCAACCTAGCATCCATCAACTATGTCCTCTTCCCAACTAGTCCACTACCTTAATCCAAACTTTTTCATAAGTCATTTTCCTCCATTTCCCAACCCATCTCATCCTTTTTTTCACCATCCTACCAACATCTATTATAAAATAGTAAAAATTCCTTGAAAATAACAAAGAAAGATAAATAACTATCAAGAGATACAATCCATGTATCTAGATGCTTGAGTCCTTTATTTGTATCTAGTGTCTTCCAATTCCACTTATCTACCCATTCACTTTTCCTCTTCCATTTGGACTATAAACTAGGGTAAGCATCATCCATACTGCATTTCCTTACATATCTTCCATATTTCTTGATACTGCCAATCATCCTTTTCCATCTTTTATCTTGACTATCATATTCCTTCCATCCATTCATGCCCACTTTCCACAGTCTTTGTTATGTTCATTTCCTCCATCCTCCATCCATAATCCTACATAATTCTATCCTTCTTTCATTTGCCTTTGGTCTTGATTATCCCATATATTTCCTCCATTTCATGTTCCATATTTCATCCATATCCTTCACTTTATTATTCATATCATATTCACTTCCTCCACATCATATTATTCTGCCATCCATTTTGCATTTTCATACCTATACTTGTGATTAAAACTAGAGGCATTAAAAAAAAATTGCAAAAAAAAAAGAATTTAAATCCATGGACGCTTTGGACAATAAACAAACCTTCATTTCCTCTATGTATTCCTATGCCATATTTTGATTTCCATGCATATTTTCCCACCATATTTCATTCTATATTTTCCTATCCTTTCTATGGGGCATTTCAAAATCTTTGCAATGTGGCCCTTTTAATCCATATTCGTATTCCCCATCATTTTGGGTCTTATATCCTTTCACCATTTCTTCCATCTATTTATCTTTATCCATTGAATCTTGTTACTTCTCATCCATTTGTCATGCCTTGGTTCTCCCTTGTCATTGGTCCAAATCTATTATATCTACATCCTTTCATATTAAATTCAATCCCAATCTTCCAATCAAATTCATTTATCCTCTAATTCAATCAATATTCCCTTCTTCCAATCCTTTCACATCAAATTCATTTATCCTCTACTCCAATAATTTTTCATCCTATCAAAACTATTCTTCCAGTCTCATTCAAGTTCGTTCTTCCAATTGCACTCCAATTCAATCTAGATTCATCAAAATCTCCATAAAAAATAAAATAAAAATCAAGTGCAATTAATACTAATCCAATCAATCCAATCTTTCAATCTTGTACATCAATCCTTATTTAATTCACCATGTTGATCCAAATCAACTGAGAACATATTGACCACATTTTAACATCATCATGGGATGTGTCCTTCCCAATCTTTGGATGTGTATTGTTCTTATCATTAACTTTTTCATACTCAATCAATCATTATCATTCAATCCATTAGTTTCTTTTTCAGTTTGACTAGGGGGAAAATTTTGGTTTTCTTTTGGTTTATTGTGCATGATTTCTTGTTACTTGTATGTTCTAGTATTTTTTGAATGGTATTTTCATCCTAGTGTTCCAAGGAATCATTGTCTTCCATATCATGGTTTCATAAGACATATGGTTGTATTAGACCCCTTTTTTTATAACATACTTGACACATTGTCATCTTGGTTCCTCATACCTTGGTGTATAGTGTGGAATACAATATCAAACCTAGGTTGATGACACCATTATAGTATAAATCTATCAATCTTATCATTTTTCCCTCTGCCTTTCATACTCCTATCTATTTTGAGAGAACATTTACATTCTCCAAACCTACATGTCCTCTCAAGGGGCATGCCATTCCACCCTCATCATTCATCCTCATCCTTCCATGCCTGGTGCACTATTCAACTAGTGCTATATCAAAGAGTGGATAAATGTAAACACCTAAAATTTTCTAATTGAGCAAAAATACACTTTTCTTGACCAATTAAATAGATATTTATTATTTATTTAATTTTAGGCTTAACCTACATTCAATTAAACAAATTTACATTTATTTTATTACATCCATCTTCATCCACTATCCTTGATTTAAACAAATTTATATTTATTTAATCTTAGCCTATTTCCCCTCATTCCTCTTATAGCTTAATCCTTCACTTTAATAAAGTAAATGACTTAGTCTTCTTAATCAATCCACTTTTATTTTTCTTGGAATTAAATTTTATATTTAATTGTATTTGAGCACATGGGTTCTAACTTTAACCTTCACCTAACCCCACCTTCCTAGCCTAACCCATCCTTCTAAACTAGGCCAATCCACCTACCCACTAATTAATCTTAGTTTCCCATCTAATCATATCCTTAATCATTTTCACAATCCTTATCAAAGGATTAACAAACCCTAATCACATGTGACATGTGACTCTTACACACTTACCCGTTTCCCCCCCTTCACATGTGTGAGAAAACCTTGAGCTTCCAACCTCTTACACATGTGTTTGACCCATCACATCAAATGTTTCTCACACATGTGTGAGCATATTTACCCCCTTGAATGGTCAAAACCCTAATCAACATGGAGTCCTCTTGGCCTCCACCTCATGGACTCCTCATTGATCCTGAGAAATCTTAGCCCTTCATCTCATGTCAAATCTTAGCTATCCATTTCAACTTATTTCTTATAAAAGAAAAACCCTCTCTACATTTCTAGAAGCAAGATTTAATCCACTATTATGTTGCAGGATATGTGAGAAACTCTATTATTTTGACATATTTCTATGAGTCATTATATCCAATATTTCTCAAGAATGAGATCTCAAATGAGAACTCATAACTCTCTATTCATGGAGTGCAAGGGTTGGAAATGGAGGCCCTCAATTTGACCTATTTTGGGCCCATGCAAGTATGCCATAGAATGAGAGATATAAAGAGGAAAAGAAAGAGTTCTAGTCTCCATGATGATCAAATATGCATGCAAATGAAGACACAAGCTAATGTAAATGATAACAACGCAAAGCATTGCAAGAAAGGAAATTTAATTGACGAAATGAAATAACAATTCAAGATTAATCTATGAAAGAAAATATGAAGATAAGCTGATATGAAAATACAAGGATGAAGCATGATGATGAAATCCATAAATGCATGAGAGAAGAAGACAAGAAGAGAGAAGTTGCAATGAAGCTCCAATGTCCAAACCCTAAGGCTCGAACTCCTTCTAAAAAATTGCTCCCCAAACCTATAGCATAAAAATACTATAGCAACTAAAATTTATCCAAATAAGAAGGAGAGGGCTCCTTATATAGTCAATTGTGGAGGTGATAGGCTTCTCACAACTAATATGGGATAGTAAGGCTTGATCTATGTGAGACAAAATTCAACCAATGAGAAAAGAGGAGTGTCTAAATTAAGGAATCTCACTTAGAAATATGTGCATTTAAGTGTAGAGAAAAAAAGATTTATTTATTTACTTTTATATAATTTATTTCCCTTTTTTCAGTGTAAGGAGAGATTTAAGTGGGGATTCTATTTAATTGGAAAGAAGAAAGTTATTTTAATTAAATAGGAGCTATTTTATTTAATTAATAGAGAAGTTTTATTTTAATTAAATAAGATTTAGAATAAGATGATCAAATATTGAAATAATTAAATTAATTGTAATTTTATCAAGGAAAAGGATTTGAATTGATTCAATAAAATATTGTGATGCATTGATTTAGGAAATTGATAAATTGAAGAATTGGGGCCAATAGTATAGGAGATCATTTGATGGTGCATACATTTTCCCCTCTTTGACTAATGTGTGGCTATTTAGGGAACACATGTAGTCAAAGAATGAGGTTAAAGTGTGAGGTTGTTTTGGGATCACAAAACAACATAGATGTGTGGTCAACTTAGGATCACATAAGGACAAAGAATACAATTTTTTATAACAATTTTTTCTTAAAAAAGACAAGGCTATCCTAGCTGGAACAAACATTGATAAAGATGAATCAAGGATTTAAGTTAAATAGGTATTTCCCCCTCATGACCAAAACAAAAATGAAATAGAGTAGAAACAACAAAGTGACAAATTTGATCAAATCAAACTAAAGATAAGGTTTTTGATGTAAATTGGAAAACATAAGGATCATGGAACCAAGGTAGATCATCAAGAAAGAAAAATGATGCCCCAAATTTGAATTAGAAGGAAAGAAGTGTGGTGAAAGAAAGTGGAAGATAGAAGTTTGGAAGAGGTGGAAAGAAATGGAAAGAAGAAAGAGAATGCCTTAAAATCAATCAACTATTTAAGATAGAAAATTTTGATTGAGATCACGAAATAAGGTAAGGAAATGAAGATCAAGAAATGACCAAAATTGATTAAAAGTCCAAAAGAAAGATGAAGGAAAACCCTCTCAAACTCATAATGTAGCCTAAAAATGCAAAGTAACATGAAGTCCGAGAATACAAGTTACATGAAAATGCAATGGTATACTTGCAATAAAGCAACTATAACACAAGATTTTGTGTTCCTCATTTATTCAAGAATACAAAGGAACATATTTTAATCATTGGTCCATTATTAATAGACATCACTAGTGACAAGCATAATTATGAAGATATGAATGTGATTTATATCACATTGGAATGTGGAAAGATTCTAACATAACCATCAAAGACATAAAGATCAAGATGACTTCAATGTTAGCTTACCCAATTTAATGTAGCAAAACCATGCTCACATGAAAGCATAGATCCTGGGCTGACCATAAGAATGGTTGTACAAAAATAGTCAAGGATGATGCCTCATATTTCCTAAGTATTTCAAGGGGACAACAAGAGACACTCTAGAGTTTTAAGACCACACCCACAAGTAGAAAACAAAGAAAAATATTCCCCATGCCCCAAGTCCTCTAGCTAGAGATACCATAGAGACTTATTAGAAAAGGACTCTCAATTTTTTTTAATAACAATCAACACACAAAGAAAATATCATGACATAGCTCAAGCATTAAGTATTTTTGTTTTAAAAATTTAAGTTAGTTAATTGATACTAAGTTCTGAGGATGAGGATCAAATGCTTGCAAGTAGGTAAGATCACATGATAAAATTTGGTAGGACCAAATCAATAAGTGTTAAAAAAACATAATCAATGTGAGGGGTTGTTTTAAAAAAATGCATTTGGGGTGGTGTTGAAATTTTTTTTTTGCAAGGTGTTCTAACTAATAATGCAACCAAGAGACCAAAGCTAACATAGTTATGCCCCCTAGACAAAGACAAAGACCAATTCTAAACCAAGGAAACAAGTACAAGTCATGATGGAGAAAGGCTAAGTGTCAAGGACATGTGCTAAGAAATAGGAATACAAAGGCCTCAAGTAACACGCAATTCTAGGGTTTCAACACTTGGAATTTGTTGCAATTTTTCTTTTTTGGAATATATAATTTTTTTGAGATATATTGAGGCTCCTATTACTAGGTTTTCACTGAGATGATCATTTTTTAGGATATTTTCTAATTTTTAGAATTTTTGACATTATAGATCATTTTTTTTGGATTTTTGAAATATATCAATTTTTTTTGGATTTTTCAAATCAATAAATGTATACAAAGGATGCCCCTAGATAGAAACACAAACCAAACTCCCAAGAAAGATCACATTGTACAGTCCCACTGCATAGAAAGTTAAATGACAAGAGAATGAAGGAGAATGAAGAGAAGAAATCCTCAAGGGAAAACTCCTCAAGAGTACTCAATCTAGGGGAAAATTGTCATGCAAAGCACATTTGGACAAGCAATGAAAGACCGACATAGGATAAGTCAGGAAAGCATAATGAAAAAGTAGGAAAGGATGTAGTCCAAAGGAGTAGAAATGTTAGGAGGCTTCATAGCATCATGTTTTCCTCTTTTTTATTAGAAGAAGAACAAATGAGAAAAGGATAGTGAAAGGCTATAATGAATGGAGGAAAATAGATATGAAGGCTAAACATGAAAGGAATGAAAGCAAGATCATCATAAAATAGTTGAAGGGATAGCCAAATGTTTGTGTATAGGTCAACATTGTCAAGATTAAAGTGAGATGATAGAATGAATGAAAGATGTAGAAGAACTATGAATGATGCCTGATTGCCAAGTTTTCATTATGACACTTATCCCAAGTTCCAAAAGAGAGTGGTTTTCACCATAGGAAAAAATTATTTCTCTTTATTTTTCCTACGAAGGTGCCTGTTTCCATGTTTTCACCATGACACACTTTCAATTTTTTCAATTTTTTTTTTTGTTTTTTTTTTTTTTTTCCTATTTTTAAAGAATTTTTTGGAAGAAGGCAATCATTTAGATAATTCTCCTTTAAAGAATAAACCATGATATTCCAAGGATTCAAAATGGTACACTCAAAGATATTGATAGAGAAAGGAAGATGGAAGAGAAAAATGGAGGATAAGGTTTATGCAAAGCAAGTGAGGTTGGAGGATAGGAGGAATAGGAAAATGAGGAAAAAAGCTAGAAGGTATAAGGATAGTGAATGGAAGGATTTTGAAAGGGTAGACTGAAAGAAAGGCAAGATCAACATCAATACACAACTTGAAAGCTTGTGAGAGGATGGAGGAAATGTAAATGAAGTAATAAGTGAAGGAATATATACCATTCCAATATTTTATAAATACAAGGTCGGCCAAAACACAAGTGAACAAAAAATTACTGTGTCGGCCCATTAGTAAACTCGGGTTCACTGAACTGACTCGGTGACCTTCTCATACTCGGCATCCACTATGCTACTCAGCATCATCATGCACTCAGTAGAAGTAGAGACTCAGTTCATACTAGTCATAGAACATTGCTTGGAACTTGGTAGCCATTGGTGACTCAGTAGATGTAGTGTTACTCGGTAGAAACTATCTTCTTCGTTTACCTTGCTTAGCTTGGTAAACGCTGAATCTTTTGTTTACCTTTTTCACTCGGTAAGCTTTGCTGATCTTTGATTACCTTTTTCACTCGATAACCACTTTTGAACTTCATTTACCTTTTCCACTCGGTAAGTTATGTTGATCTTTTCATTTGGTATCTTCTAGAATGCTTGGTGAGAACTGTTTGCTTGTTGAACTTCTTATTCAGTCAGTATCTTCTAGAATGCTTGGTGAGAACTATTTACCTACTGAACTTATAAGATAACCACTGAATGCTTGGTATATACTTGAGACTAAGTAATGAGCAAGATAAGCATTCAAGAAAGAATAAGTGTTTTGCACTAATGAAAAATATATCATAATTCCAACAATCTCCCCCTTTGGCATTAGTGACAAAAACACTTATGAGTAAAAAAATTATGTACAAAATTTGATGTACTGATTTACATATATCTCCCCCACACAATATGCTTAGAGTATTTACAAATATCTCTATCTTTTCTAACTCTATCTCCCCCTCTACACTCTATCTCCCCCTTTTTGACAATAATGCCAAATTAAGCAATATATATTTACACAGAGACACCAAAATGGTAGATGAATTCAGAATGTACCTTCAGAATATGAGCCAAAGTCTTATCCCAATTTTCTTGCAAAATTTTGTAGGAGGAGAGTCCTATTTGAACTTCTACTAAAAGTTCAATCATATGATCTACAACTGAGAAATTGTTGTCATGGATCAATGCTTTGGAGTGGACAATGTGTTTTTGCATTGTGTCCATGATAAGAAGGATCATGTTCTGGATGTCTATTAAGGTAGACCTGATCCTTGCTTCCTCTCTTAGCAATTTTGCCTACTTTTCTGACAAAAATTTGATTCTAAGATGATGGGATGAACTTGAATTGGGGTCAAGTTGCAACATTTGGGCACTGCCCTTCATATCCTCATCAATTTTATTCAATTTTTCTTTGATCTCCTTGGTGTACTTGGTAACATCACAAAGTTTGGCAAAAAGTGAAGTTACATTATTAAAAGAATTTTCAAAATTGGCCAAAATTATAGACAATTCTACCTGTTTTATTGTAATGTGCTAAGCAATGTGCTCAAGCACCTTATTATCAAATTTTATTTCAGCCTTCTCAATCAATTTTTCTTGACCAGAGGTGTCCTCGTTGAATTTATTTATAGCCTCTTCTAATTGAATCAAAATGTGTTGAGTAGAATCTACTTCAACACCTATAGCCTCTGTAATAATGTTCTTGGCATCCTCTATTATTTTGTATTCCTTATCCCTTTCAGATCTTAACTGCTTTTGCATGGCCTTCATCTCTATTAATTGACTAGCATACCTCATTTCTTCAATGGTAGCATTTTCATAGTCAATTTTTGGAATAACTATATCTATGTCTAAATCAATTTCTTCTTGTATTTCCTTTCCAGTTATCAGAAGTCTTAATGGTTTCTTTTGTTTGACTTCTGTGGCCATTGGTTTAATCTTAGGAATAGACACAATAGTAGAGATGGAAGGGCTAGTAGTAAAAACTAGGATAGGACTTGAAGAATGAATGCCAATAGAAGTATTTACTGGATAAAAAACTGGAATACTTCCCAAAAATGATGATATACCCATTATAGTAGTATCTAAACTAGTTATCTAAACTAGTTATACTTGAAGTAGATGCAAATAATGCTGTTAAAATTATAGAACATGCTGGAACTAACAAAATTGTGGAACTTACTAATATATTGCTTGATGATGTTGGAACAGAGGAGGCTAGCTAGGTGACTGAAGAAGAGGGCTACAACTTGGTAGATGAAATGGTACACTTCCACTGATGATACCTAGAGCTGTGAAGTGGTAGGTACAGATGATAAATCTGATGAAGATGCTATCAAATGTGTGGAAGCTGATTCCAACCTTAATGATGTGATAGTTTTAGGTGGAGAGTGAGGAAGAGATGCAATGATTGCTACTATAATTTTTACTGGATCATCTTCCTCCTTATTTTCCTCTTCAGCTTCTTCCTCTTTTTCTTCCTTGTCTTTTTCCATTAATGCATGCATCTCTCCTGGTGATACTATGATAGATGGAGAGGCAGTTGTATCATCACTATCACTGGTGTCATCATCTTGGATTTCTACTGGATCTTCATTAGGCTTATGCAGATGATAGATTTTTTTCCACATGTTTGTTACATCATTTACGACATGCTCAATGTCTTTGATTAAAATCAAACAAGTGTGGAATCTCATCATCATTTTGCCTTCATGATTTTTCATTATAGCCTTTATTTCTGCTCTAGTGAGATTTGGTTGAAGGTTTTTCAGAGATTGCTCATAGATATCTTTCATCATTTGGGTGGTTGTTTCCCATCTTGGTTGCAATCTCTCTAGTAGTTCCTTGGAGATTTGAGAGGCAAGCTAGTCTAGGGAGTATTTCCATTTTCCTATCTTGGAGAGTACCAGTTCCTCTATCTTCATTTTCTCAACATCTATTCTTGTTTCAAATTTCAAAGCTTTGAAATTTGTGATGCCTGCTCCTTCTTCCAATTGTTTGAGCCTTTCCTCAAATGTGAGTGAAGGTCTGACTAGTATAGGTTCCTGCTTGCCTTTTCTAGTTCTCCTTGAGAATACTGTAGTAGGTGTCTTCTTAGGTTTGGTAATGTTTACCTTACCTTTCTTCTTTAGAGGTTCTTCTTCTATAGATTCTTGTTCTTCTTTTTCTTCTTCTTCTCCTTCTTCTTCATCATCTTCTTCATCCTTGCCTTTACCTTCAGTTAGCATAAGAGGACTAGTAGTAGTTTTCATTTTGGCTATCTTCCTCTTGCCTTTGTTTATTTCCTAAGGTAGCTTGATTTGAAGCTCTATTCTAGCCTTTGCTTCATCATAGGTTCCAAAGGTAGGAATGTTAGGGATAGCTGGTTCATTAACTAGTGCCTCAATGATATCTCTTGCATCATCAATGTTTAATTCATAAGGCAATGGTTTTACCCATGCCACTCAGGGTATGACTGCCTGTATGTACACATGATCATAGTCAACCATAAAACATATATCATCTTTATAATCCTCTACTAGTTTAGGAGGAATTTTGAACCTGTTGTTCATCCTTTACTTGAAGTCTACAAAATAGTTATCCATGACTTTATCAAAATTTTCACCCATTTCTACTATGAACTCATTAATCTGATATAAAATTGGAGTGTCTTTCCTCCATACTATAGATCCTTTTGATGGAAAAAACTTTTGTACATAAAAGAATAAACAAATTTAAAAAGAACCAAATTTATAGGGGTTATTCTTAGAAGTCCTTATGCTTTCCATATTTTTATTCAGCTATCTTAACAGCAATTCTGACAAATCAAATTCAATATTTTTCTTTACAATATTAAATGCTAAATCCATAGCTTCACACAGTACACTATTCAATCTATTGAAATTGTATAACTTATATGCAATCACATAAATGCCAAATCTAAGTTCCATGTCAAATATATTGTTAAGCTTTAGTCCTCTATCATCCCACTTTGCTAGGGTTTTCTTTTGTAACTCATCCCAACCTAGGGTTTTAGTGGTTTTGGCTTTGCTTAGCATAGGCAAACTCGTGATTTTATGAATCATCTTTTTGGTTAACAATACGGGTTGTTCCAACCACAACTGACCATTATGTACATGGCTCAGAACATATCTAACCCATTTAACTTGGAAACTTCTTGGTAGGTGTAGAATATGGGTCAAGCCTTTTCCTTCTAAGTGTTTGTCCTTAGGTTTTAGGGCTCCATCAACACATAATTGACCTAGGGCATTACCATCAACACATAATTGACCTAGGGCATTATCCATATCTAATGTACCAGTTTCTTGAATAGCACATTTGAAATGAGTGCGAATATCATGAACAAGAAGTACCTTAGGAGGGATTTTCGATTGAGCTCCATGAATATCAAGTGATTCTACAACTGCGGGCACTGCCTTGAATTTTGGGGCTTTCCATTCGACTCCTTTTACAAGAATTTTAGAACCCTTCTTCACCTTGCTACTGCTGGTGCTTGTAGATGCCATTGATGCTTGGTGGATGAAAAGATTTTCAAACAATTACTTTGCAAGAATTTTGCTTCAAATCGCTTGGCATGCAATTGGAAATCCTTTTGGCTCTGAGAATTTTAAGTCACGGTGGAAAATGAAATCAAATTCTGCCCTTTTAATGAAATACTATCATTAAGGCTCAGTACAAAGGTAGATGAGATGACATAGTGCGTGCTAGTCTGTCATTGAAATACTCGATAGAACCTTGCAACTTGGTGGACAAATAAAATCTTTGATATTCCCAACCTAGCTTGGTAAGGTTTTTTGTTAGCATTTCTTGGTACATGCAACTCGGTGATTGATGCCATTTCTATGATTCATGTATTTGAACTACTATATTGATCATTTGCACACATTTTTATAATTTGGAACTGTTTAAGATGTAGCTAGAAGATGTAGTTCCTAAGTCTTCTTAAGTCTCAATTGGAAATGATGGAGTCACCCACTTCTTGAGTGACATGATCATTATTTGAACTGTCTTGATCGATAGATTTAGGAATCCACCATTGTCTCATTTGCTTCTGAATGTTATTAGCTTTTTCTTTCTTTTCATCTTCAATTCTTCCAGTATTCATGCAATTCTTAGCTATATAACCAAGTTCAGTACATGTGTAACATCTTATGGTTGTATCCTTCTTTCTTAGGTGATGTCTTGCACAGTTTATCCCGATGTGTCTATATTCTCCATAATAGTGACACTTATACTAGGTATTATAGTCCCAACCAAATATTGCTTTGATAATTTGATCTGCTAGATTAAATGCTTTTGATTTGCATTATGATGCCTTGTGACCTAGTTTCTTGCATTTGTGACATTTTCCTTCAAATTTTGGTTTTTCTTTGCATTCATTAGCTTTGTGACCATGCTGATTGTAGTTGAAGCATTTGCCATTGAATTTTGCATTTCCATTACTCCAACATTTTTTTGATGTATGACCTATCTTACCACAGTGATTATAAGTAGGCCTTTGATTTCTTTGTGTGCCTTGTTTGGAAGTTTCACCTTCTTCCTTGTAACCAAGTCCAACTTTGCCTTTTTCTCTATGAAGATTTTGCTCACTTAGCTGATTTAATTGAGTCATGCATGCTTGTGATTTCATTATTCTCTCATTGATTTTCTTTTCAATGTTTAGGTCATTTTCCAAACTTTCATTGATTTGTGTTTCAGATCTCAAGTCACTTTTTAAGCTTTCATTAATTTGTCTTTTAGCGATCAAATCATTCCTTAGGTCTTCATTTTTAGATCTCAAATTCATAATTGCTTCATTTGCATTGAAAATTTGATTTTATAAGATATTGATGCTGAATGGATTGACTATTTCTTACCTCTAAGTCTTCATTTACTTTGTTTCTTTGTTCCAAGACTTCACATAGCCTGATTGATTGGATTTATTGTTCTCTTTTGAGTTTTCTTACTTCTTCTTGCAGGGAACCATTCTTTGCCAGGAGTTCCTTGATTGCCTCATTAGCTTCATTTGAACTACTTGATGGTAAAAGGTCTTCAATCTTTTCTTCAACATACTAATGATCATTCATTTGTCTTGCAAGTTCCTTCCTTCTTTTCAAGGATTGAGAAAGATGTTCCTTAGCTTCTTTGAGTTGAGCCATGATCATTTCTGGATCTAACTTTTCATTTTCAATAGTTTTGTCAAGTTTGAATATCTCCATTGCTCTTGATCTTTGCTCAAGCTGTCAAACTTTGTCCTGAGAACCAAAGGCTCTGATACCAGTTGTTGGAAATATTCAGAATGAGATGTGTTACTTGAGAGGGGAGGGGTGAATCAGTAACACATAAAATTTTTAAGCATTTTAACCATTCATCATTCATTCATCTAGTCTACTGCATAAATAAAAATCAATCATTCATAACACATGAACACAATGATTTGGTGACCTAGAAACCTTCCAATTAGAAAGTAAAATTGGGGTGGGGATGATGCCCACAAAACTTCATTACTATAGTATGAATTTGGCTAGTTAAGGCTTACAATGATCACTTCTGGTGATCTACCCTGTTAGGAGCAAGTAGGACTGCTAGATCCACCTTATTAGAGGATTTACAAACATTCAATGAAGTATGCACTCTGTTAGGAGATTTACAAAAGACTGTTAAGTCTACCTTGTTAAAGGATTTTAAAACTAATTCACCTATTAGAATGAAACAGTGGATCTACTTACAACTTTTTTTTTAATAAGATCCTTTTGCATTGATCACCTAATGTGATAGATATAACTTTTTTGTTCCTTATGCTGACCTTGTTGTATTCCTTTTGCTCTACTATTGATAGCAATACCTTCTTCATATGCGAAAAATACTTTCTTATTTCATGTGAATATGTTCATATTCCTATTCATATATCAAAAATGATATCATACATTACATATATACCATTCCAATATTTTATAGTTACAAGGTCAGCCAAAACACAAGTGAACAAAACATTACTGAGTCAGCCCATTGGTAAACTCAGGTTCACTGAACTGACTTGATGACCTGATACTTGGCATCCACTACGTTACTTGGCATCATCATGCACTTGGTAGAAGTAGAGACTTAATTCATACTAGTCATAGAACATTTCTTGGAACTCAGTGGCCATTGGTGACTCAGTAGATGTAGTGTTACTCGGTAGAAACTATCTTCTTCATTTACCTTGCTTAGCTTGGTAAATACTGAATCTTTTGTTTACCTTTTTCACTCGGTAACCTCTGTTGATCTTTGATTACCTTTTTCACTTGGTAACCACTGCTGAACTTCATTTACCTTTTCCACTAGATAAGTTCTATTGATCTTTTCATTTGGTATCTTCTAGAATGCTTGGTGAGAACTATTTTCTTGTTGAACTTCTTATTTAGTCGGTATCTTCTGGAATGCTCGGTGAGAACTGTTTACCTGCTAAACTTATAAGGTAACCACTAAATGCTCGGTATATACTTGAGACTAAGTGATGAGCAAGATAAGCATTCAGGATAGAATAAGTGCTTTACACTAATGAAAAATATATCATAATTCCAACAAGAGAGTGCATGCCCATAATAAGAAGTTGCAAGAATTTTAAATAATGTGGACATGCACCCTTTTGACACGTGGTCAGGTGCTCTGAAATTTTTAAAGCCTTTTTGTTTTCAAATAAAGTTGTCTGATCATCATAGGATCAACGAGTGAAATTCAAAGTTGAAGCACAAACACAAAAATAATGTCTATAGGAGTTAATTTGATTCAGAGTTCCTTTATGCAACCTTAATGCATAGGTATAACATGAGAGTTCACCATTATTGAGTCACAAAATTGAAGATTCTCTCAGTGCAAAATGATTTCCAGAGGTAGGGCACAAAATTTCACAGTGGTTTCAACAAATTTGCAAACAAAGTTGCAAAAGAAGAAGGGAAAATTTTGGTAGGTAAGTAATTTGTAACCTATAAAAATCAAGAACTTGGTGTGTGAAAGTTTTTAAAATTTTAAAAGATGCCTCCACGGAAGGAATTTTCTATGCAAACTAATTATTTAAAGAGGTTTTTGCATGATGATTTCCTGAAACAATTTCCCTTATCAATAAATGAAATAACTAAAGGAAGGGAACTCATTCCTAAGAACCCTAGGGTAGTTCTCACTGAGGGTTTCTATGATAGGGAAAACTAGGTAAGAGACACCCAAGTATCTATTGGAGGTTTGCAATTGTTCAAAAAATGGTTTGCAGAAAGGAATTTAGATTTCCCCATGAGCACTATTTGGTAATTTGAAATTGGAAGATTAACAGTCCCTATAGTTTTCTTTGATAGTGATCTATTCACTAACCTAGCTAAGAAATATGATCCTATTATGGGGTGGATGAAGAATCATTCTAGAGTGAATCTTTTTAAGGTTTTCCCTGAGCTGCTCAGTGAATTTTTTAATCTCAACCCTAACCATGTTGTGCATTATATCATTAATATGGATTATTTGCAAGAAAGATATGATGCACAAAGAATATACCTAAGGATAGGACCATTGTAGGATCATGTTACTAAATTTGGAACGTTATCTGTGATTACTACCAGCACACCCGAGCCATTACTAAAAGGACATTTTAACCCTAGGGCTCAACCATTATATATTTCTCTTTGTAAGATTTTTGGAATGGATGAAGCTGAGCAGATCCCAGGGTCAATTGTCCTCATAATGGCTCAAACTCTTCAATTTGGGATGAGCACTATTCTAGATTTTTCTACTCTTCTTGCAAAGGAGATTCACAATGATTCGGTGGGGATAGCAAGGGGAAAAGTGGATAAACCTTTCTATTGGTATTCATTGCTTATGTATGTATGTTTGTATAAAGGACTTGCCTTCTTTTCTATGGGTATGGAGCTAGAAATAACTAGGAATGGAGAGAGGAATCTAGTACAGTTGTGGAGCATGGATATGACCTTAGAAGCTATAGATGCTAGTTATGTGAGGTTTGATAAATATTTTGCATCAAAGCTTAGATTGCTTTTGAGAGGAAATAATGCTAGAATTCCACAAGTACTGTTAGAATTGGTCAAACCCAAGGACTATGAAAAAGGGTTACTAGTTAGTCATAATTGGCGGGATATAATTTTATATAATGATTCTATTGGCATTATGATTATTTTGTCATTAGTGATAACACTTACTCAATTCTGTATGCTTACCAAGTATCCAAGTGGTTACCTTGTAAGCATTCATAGTTCAACAGTTTTCACTGAGTAGTGAGTGGCTACCTTTAAAATTTAGACAATGTGAAGTCCAACAGTGACTACCAAGCTTCTTAGTATCTACCATGCTTCATAGTGAAAATAGAGCAATGAAAGATTCAGTGCAAACCAAGCAATGAAAGATTTAATGCAAACTGAGTGATCAAAGATTCAATGTTTACCAAGTGAAGCAAGGTAAACTCAATATATATTATCCACTAAGTGATACTACATCTACTGAGTCACCAATGGTTATTGAGTTTAGAACTACATTGAGTGACTAGTATGGACCGAGCCTTCACTTATACTAAGTGCATGATGATGTCGAGTATCAGAAGGTCACCGAGTTAGTTTAGTGAACCCCAGTTAATTACTAATGGGCCAACTGTGTGATGTATTTTTTTACTTGTATTTTGGCCGACCTTGTAATTTTGTAAGTTTGAAAGCTATGTATGTAAGATGTATAGTAAGTTATCAAAAATGTATAACATGATGAAGGAATAGCAAAGTACTGAAGAGTATATGTGAAAAATCATCAACAATAGTTCAAGGTACATAGCAAGGTCAATTCAGAGACTAAAAAGTTACATCCATCACATGAGGTGATCAATGCATAAGGGATCTTATCAGCAATCAGTTTCAAGTAGATTCTCTACTTCATCCTAATAGGTGAATCAAATTTTTCTAATCCTCTAACAAGGTAGACTTAATAGTCTTTGTACAAATCTCCTAACAAAGTGCATACTTCATTGTATGTTTGTAAATCCTCCAACAAAGTGGACCTAGCAGTCCTTTATGCTCCTAATAGGGTAGATCACCAAAAGTGGTCAATGTAAGCCTTAACCAGCCAACTTTATACTACAGTATTGAAGTTTTGTGGGTATCATCCCCACCCCAATTTTACTTTCTATTTGGAAGGTTTTTGGTCACCAAATATTGCGTTCACTTGTGTAATGACCATTTTATGTTTCAAAATTTATGCATGCAGTAGCATAGATGGATGTGTGGTAAAATGAATAAAATCTTTTAAGGTTACTGATTCACCCCTCCCCTCTCAATAACCTATCATTCCTAAATATTTTTAACAATTGGTATCAGAGCTTTGTGGTTCTTAGCATAAAATTTTAATAGCTTGAGCAAAGATATAAGGATAGATGGAGATATTCAAACTTGACAAGGCAATTGAAAATGAAAAGCTAGATCTAGAAATGGCCATGGCTCAACTCAAAGAAGTAAAGGAGCATCTTTCTCAATCCCTGAAAAGAAGGAAGGAACTTGCAAGGAAAATGAATGGTCATCAGTATGTTGAAAAAAAGATTGAAAACCTTTTACCATCAAGTAGATCAAATGAAGCTAATGAGGCAATCAAGGAGCTCCTAGCAAAGAATGGCTCTCTATAGGAAGAAGTAAGAAAACTTAAAAGAGAACACGAAATCTAATCAATCAAGCTATGTGAAGTCTTGGAACAAAGAAACAAATTAGAAAATGAAACAAATGAAAGGATCAATGCAAATAAAAATCTTATCAATCAATTATCCAATGCAGATGAAGAAATCATGAATCTAAGATCTAAAAATGAAAGCCTAAGGATTGATTTAATCACTGAAAGACAAATCAGTGAAAGTTTGGAAAATGACCTAAATGCTGAAAATAAAATCAATGAAAGAATGATGAATTCACAAGAAGACATTATTCAACTGATACAACAAAATGAGCATAATCTTCATAGATAAGAAGGTAAAGAAGGACTTGGATATAATGAAGAAGGTGAATCTTCCAAACAAGGTGCCCAAAAGAATCAAAGACCTACTTGCAACCACTATGGTAAGTTAGGTCATACATCAAACAAATGTTGGATCAATGGAAAAACAAAATTCAATGGAAAATGCTACAACTACAATCAACATGGTCAAAAAGTTAATGAATGCAAAGAAAAACCAAAATTTGAATGTAAATATCACAAATGCAAGAAGCATGGTCACAAGGCATTCCAATGCAGATCGAAATCATTCAATCTAGATGAACAAATTGCTAAGGCAATATTTGGATGGGATTACAATACATGGTGCAGATGTCATTATTGTGTAGAATATGGACACATTGGCAAAGACTATTCAAGGCATCACTTGAGAAAAAGAGATACAATAGTAAGATGTTATGCATGCACTGAACTTGGACATATAGCCAAAAGTTGCATGAATATAGGAAGAATTGAAGATGAAAAGAAAGATAAATCTGATAACATTTGAAAGTAGATGAGACAACTATGGATTCCTAAATCTACTAGGAAAAATAGTTAAAATGATGGCCATGTCACTCAAGAAGTGGGTGACTCCACTATTTTTCAATTAGATTCATGAAGGAGGATCTGGAACTATATCACCAAGCTATATCTAGAATAGTTCCAAATGAAAGAGAGAAAATGATCCAATCAGTATTGCAGATACATTGGGATCACAGAAAAGTTATCTTTCACTGAGTGCATCATAGTCTACCAAGAAAAGTTGTTAAAAGATCTTACTGAGCAAGGTTGGGAGTAGAAGAAAAAAATTTTGTCAACCAAGTTGATACTCATGTTGAGTTAGGTTAGTGGATGATAGTCTGTCATGCACTATGACAACATGCTACGTAACATTAATGGTGAATTTTTCATCAAAATGGGAAAAATTTAGTCACATTTTCATTGTATTCTTAGAGCTAAAAGATTTCCAAGTGCATTAAAGTAATTTCAAAGAAATTTTGAGTGAATTTGCATATAAAGAAGTTTGTTCAAAGATTTTCATTACTTACTGAACAATAATGGCTTCTGCAAGCACAAGCACTAGCAAGGCAAAATGTGGATCAGAAATGTTGGTCAAGGGCACAAAATGGAAAGCATTGAACTTTAAGCTGGTTCCCACTATTGCAGAGGCACTAGAACCTAATGGCACACAATTGCAAATACCACCAAAGGTACTTTTAATCAATGATATCTAAACTCATTTCAAATGTTCTATACAAGAAATAGAAATAATAGAAATGGATAGCACATTAGAATAAATGTGTGTTAGTGGCTCTCTGAAACTTGAACATAAACATCTAGAGACAAAAGGATTGACAAACATCTCCCATATGCCAAGAAACTTCCAAATAAAATGGATCAGATATATTCTTATCCATGTTCACAATGGTTAGTTATGGTTGGAACAACTCATACTAATCACCAAGAAGATGATTCACAAGATTATTAGTCTTCCCATACTTAGTAAAGCCAAAACCACCAAAACCCTAGGTCGAGATGAACTTCAAAAGAAAACCCTAGCCGAGTGGGACAATAGAGGCTTAAAAGTTAGCACAGTTATTGATGTTGAACTTTGATATAGAATTCATGTGATAGCTCACAAGATCTATAGTTCAAGCCAATTGAACAGTGTGTCGTGTGAGGCTGTAGACCTGGTGTTTAAGGTTGTGAAGAAGAATTTGGAATATGACTTGTCAGAGCTATTACTAAGGCAACTGAACAAGAACATGGATAGCATTAGATCATCCAAGAATAACCCCTATAAATTTGGTTCCTTGTTCCAATGTTTATTCTTCTATGTGAAAAAAATCTTTCCCTCCAAAGGTTCTCTCATATGGAGAAAAGATATTCCCATTCTATATTAGATTAATGAGTTTAAAGTAGAAATGGGTGTCAATTTTGATAGCATAATGGACAACTATTTTGAGGACTTCAAGGAGAGGATGAACAATAGGTTTAGGATCCCTCCTAAACTTGTTGAAGATTACAAAGATGATGTTTGTTTTATGGTTAACTGCAATAGAGTATATATTCAGGCAGTCAGGCCCTAAGTTGCATGGGTAAAACCTTTACCTTATGAGGTAAACATTGATGAAACCAGAGATATTATTGAAGCACTAGTAAATGAACTAGTAGATCCCAAGTAACCAAATTTTGGAACTTATGATGAGGCAAAAGCTATAATAGAAATGGAAATCAAACTTCCCCAAAAAATCAACAAAGGTAAAAGGAAGGTTGCTAAATTGAAAAATGCTACCAAACCCCTAATGATTATTGAGGGAAAAGGCAAGGATGAAGAAGAGGAGCAAGAACCAGAAGATATAGAGGAAAAATCAAAGGAAGAGGTCAAGCTAGTCAAGAAGAAGGGCAAGGTAATCATTACCAAGCCACCCAAAGCCTCCACAACTATTTTCATTAGAAGAGGTAAAGGTAAGAATAAGGATGAAATAGTATTTAGCAAGCCCCAACTTACCTTCCAAGAAAGATTGAAAAAAATGGAAGAGGGAGCTAGCATCACAAATTTCAAAGCATTGAAATTTGAAATAAATATTGATGCAAAGAAAATGCAAATTGAGGAACTGGTACTTAATAAGATGGAAAAATGGAAATACTCCCTAGACTAGCTTGCCCCTAAAATCTCCAAAGAGCTATTAGCAAGATTGCAACCGAGGTGGGAGTCAGCCACCCAAATAGCCAAGGACATATATGAGCAGTCCTTGAAGAATCTTCAACCAAGTCTTATTGAGGTAGAAACGAAGGCAGCAATGAAGAACAATGAAGGTAAAATGATGATTAGATTTCACACATGTTTGATTCTAATTAAGGATAATGAGCATGTTGTAAGAGATGGAACAAACATGTTGAAGAACTTCTATCATCTATAAAAGCCTAGTAATGATCCAATGATAATCAAGTATAATGATGGCAACAACAGTGATGAAGGGGATGATAGGACTCCAAGTGCTAGTGATGTTCAGGCACTAAGGTCTGATGATGAAGAAAAAGGGGAAGAAGCTAAAGAGGAAGACAAGGATGAAGAGGATGAAGAAGATGATTTAATGAAGATTGCAGCACAACTCATTACTTCCCTTCCTCACTCTCCACCTAGGATAGCCACATCATCAAGGTTGGAGACAACTTCAATAGGATTGACCACATTAGAAACATCATCCATTCTTGCTACCCCATAGCTCCAAGCATCCTCTATGGAAGTAACCATTACTTCATCTACTAAGTTGTAGCCTACTTCATTAGCACCTCAGAAATCAGTCACTGCAACATTAGCTATGTCTACCTCCTCTGCTACATGTAGAGTAAGTTCTATAATTCTTGCTACAATTTTGTCTACTCCAATTATGAATATTCTAGTCTATACACGAGCTATTTATACATCATTTTTGGGAGCCACACCAATTTTGAATTCAATCGGTACCTCTCTTAGGTTTCCTCCAGTTGCACCAATTCAAGTATTTTCTACTAGTCCATCTATGTCAACTATTGTCTCTAATTCCAAATCCAAGGAAGTAAGCACAGAAGTAAAATTGAAAACTCCTCTAAAACTTCTACTTACTGGGAAACAAATTGATGAAGATATAGATTTGGATACAAAAATTGTTATTCCAAAGATAGACTTGGAAAATGCCTCAGCTAGTAAGATGAGAATGGTTAGTTAGCTTCTAGAGCAAAAGGGCAGAAGCAACTTAGAGAAGAGAGAGATAGAGAATATACTATAATAGAAAATGCCAAAAACATAATTATTGAAGCTATTGGTGTTGATGTCGATTCATCTCAACACATTTTGTTGCAATTAAAAGAGGCTATTAATAAGTTCAATGAGGACACCTCTGGGCAAGAGGAGCTCATTGAAAAGGTAGAAAAGAAATTTGATAATAAAGTGCTTGAGTACATTGCTTAGCACATTACAATAAAATAGGTTGAATTAACCTCAATTTTGAGTGATCTTAATCAAGCATTCACAAATGTAACATCACTTTTTGGCAAGCTTTGTGATGTTACTGAGTACTCTAAGGAAGTCAAAGAAAAATTAAATAAGATAGATGTGGAAATGAAGGATAGTGATCAAAAGTTGTAGCTTAACCATAGTTCAAGCTCATCCCATCACACAAAGGTGAATTTTTTGTCTAAAATGTAGGTAGAGTTACTCAAAGAAGAAGCTAGAATCTAGTCTACACTGAATGACATTCAAAATATGATTCTCCAAGTCATGGATCAAATGTAGAAACACATTTCCTACTCAAGAACATTGAGTCATGACAACAAATTTTTAATAGCAGATCATATTATCAAATTTTTTGCAAAAGTTCAAGTGGCTCTCTTCACCTACAAGATTTTGCAAGACAATTGGGATAAGACATTGTCTCTTATTCTCAAGGTACACTCAAATTTTCTCTTATGTTTTGGTGTCTAAATTTAAATTTATTCTATATACATTCTTTGGCATTATTGGAAAAAAGGGGGAGATGAGATTGTTGGCAGGATAAGATTGTTGACATTGGGACGATGAGATGAATAAGGAATAAGAAAGACATTTTTCAGATAAAAGCTATGTATACCATATATATGGGGGAGATATGTGAGATATGTAAGATATGTAAATAGTAGAGTAAATCAGAATGTAAGTTTTGATTCATAAGTGTTTTTGTCACTAATGTTAAAGTGGGAGATTGTTGGCATTATGATTATTTTATCATTAGTGACAAAACTTACTCAATTATATATACTTACCAAGTATCCAAGTGGTTACCTTGTAAGTATTCACACTTCATTAGTTTTCACTGAGCAGTCAGTGGCTACCAAGAAAATTCAGACAATGTGAAGTCTAGCAATGACTATCAAGCTTCTCAGTATCTACCATGCTTCATGGTGCAAATAGAGCAATGAAAGATTTAGTGCAAACCAAGCAATGAAAGATTTAGTGCAAATTGAGCGATGAAAGATTTAGTGTTTACTGAGTGAAGCAAGGTAAGCTCAATATACAGTATCTATTAGGTGATACTACATCTATCGAGTCACCAGTAGTTATTGAGTTCAAAACTACATTGAGTGATTAGTATGGATCAAGCCTTCACTTCTATCAAGTGCATGATGATGTTGAGTAATGTAGTGGATGCCAAGTATCAAAAGGTCACTGAGTTAGTTTAGTGAACAAAAGTTATTTACTATTAGGGTGACTCTGTAATGTATTTGTTTACTTGTATTTTGGCTGACCTTGTAATTTTGTAAGTTTGAAAGCTATATATGTAAGATGTATTGTAAGTTATCAAAAATGTATGACATGATGAAGGAATAGCGAAGTAATGAAGAGTATATGCAAAAAATTATCAACAACAATTTAAGGTACATAGCAAGGTCAATTCAGAGACTGAAAAGTTACATCCATCACATGAGGTGATCAATGCATAAGGGATCTTATCAGCAATCAGTTGCAAGCAAATCCTCTACTTCATCCTAACAGGTGAATCAGATTTTTCAAATCCTCTAACAAGGTGGAGCTAACAGTCCTTTGTGCTTCCAATAGGTTAGATCACTAGAAGTGGTCAATGTAAGCCTTAACCAACCAACTTTATATTTTAGTATTGAAGTTTTGTGGGTATCATCCCCACCCCAGTTTTACATTCTATTTGGAAGGTTTTTGGGTCACCAAATATTGTGTTCACTTGTGTAATGACTATTTTATGTTTTATAATTTATGCATGCAGTAGTATAGATGGATGTGTGGTAAAAAGAATAAAAAGTTTTAAGGTTACTGATTCACCTCTCCCCTCTCAATAACCTATCATTCCTAAATATTTCCAATAGTTTCAACAGTAATAAGGGTATATTGATTTTTGGGAAAGCCTCATGTGCCTTTGAAGATAGTAATAACCGAGTTGTTATGGAAAATAGGCACTATAGATTAGAAGAAGTTGCCTTAGAAAGGAACATTTTTTCCAATTGTTAGTATGGAAAATGATTTTGTCTTTGTAAGGAAAGGTTGGAAGCATTTGAATTTGTTCATAGATAGATATAACATGGCAGAATATCATGCCAGATTTATTGATCCTGAAGAATTTTATGACCTCTTAAGAGAGAGAATAAAAGCTTCTTGCATGGTGCAACAAGTCTACTATCCAAAGGATGTGATTAGAAATTTTTTACTTTGCAAGAACAAGAATTGAGAAAGGAGAAATGGATAGTATTTAGCAAAACCCTAGAATTCATTAATGCTTTTGACCTCCATTATGATCCATTGAAAGAAAAGAAATATTGGGGAGCCAAGATATAGGTGTTGATGAATAATTTTGCTGTGATAATACAAGCCATGAATGAGAAGAAGGATGCATATGCTAAGGCTTATCTAGAAAAGGCTTCAAAGGTGCAAAGGAGAATAAATAGTAGAAATATGATGTCTTTGGGTTAGTACACTTTGTAGATAGGGGTAGGATATGTAATGATCCAAAATGTGTAGCAGGTTCCTGTTTAGTAGATACCAAGGCTAGAAAGCCACCTACAGCCAATGCTCCAAAAAGACAAAAGTTAGAGCAAGGGTCTTCTTCTCAAATGGAGCAATATTCCCCAGGCCAGTCTCCAATCATAATTAATGATGAAAAATCTCTAAGAGAATAGTTTGGACAAATTGGTGAAGAGGGAGATGTAATTGTTACATCCATAGATTTGGAGATTGGTGAGCCACAAGAACCACCTACACCTTCCTTGGAATTAACTATTTCTAATTACCAAGGTAATGAAATTGATCCAATAGTTGGCCAAGCCTCTGAGAGATTTATTAATGATGAAAATTTTGTAAAGTCTAGGGCATTTGCACAATTTTTATGGAGGCTAAATCTAAGAAATTTTGAGAAGACTTGCGAAAAGATAAAGGTAGAGCAACCTTATAAATTAGACTTTATTATTAAAGAAGAGGTAAAATCTAAGTTTCTAAATGATTTTTCTCAATTTACACCTAAGGCTAGAAGGCAAGTAGTTAGATAGTCAGGAGTCCTTATTTTACCTGAATGGGATATACTGAATGCCAAAGTTTTTGATTTAGTAAGGAAACAAAAGGATGTCTATCTTAAGATTGAGAAAGAGATATTACAGGCTCATAGTGGAGTCAAGTTTAGTGATGACCACCAAGCCCTTGTTATTTGGTCAATTAAAAAAAGAGACAAGACCAGAATGTAAGAAATCTCTACTACACAACATATTGCTGCATTGGTAGTTTTAAGGGCTGATGAGGTAGGCACTAAGTACATAATTGGAATGGCCTTTGAAATGCTAAAATTTGGTAGCATGGTGTCTGGCCAAGAGGAAGACAAATTTTCCCAACTCAATGCTAGGTTTGAAGAAGTTTTGAAAGCATATGAGGAGAGGGGTATGCAAATATAATCATTAGAAAATAAAGTAACTCAAATGGAGAAGATTCTTGGGAAAAGAAAATTAGGAGAGACCAATAAACCTAGGATTGCATACCCCCCACAGCCACCTATTGAGCCCTTTAAATCAACACCAATTATTGTGATACCTAATACCCTAGAAAGGCCTCAGTTCTATATTGCAGAGGATTTTGAAGAAGAAAAGAATAAGTTGTATACATTGCATGTAGAACTAAATAATTAGTTTGAGGATAAAATAAGGTAGATTATAATGTATTTAGTAGATAAGATTGAGTGGCCATCATTTTTTGACTTATTGAAAAGAATTGCAGCTATTAAGGATGAATTAAAGAGAAATGAGGGTAGTTTCAGACCCCTTATGTAGAAATGGACATAAAGGAATAAAGATATCACTACTATGTGTATATCTGGCATTTAGCTACCATGTCATCAAATAGAACAGATCTTTGATTTGCTAAATAAATTGCAAGGTTTTGATGACAAACAAGATTCTTTTCAAAAAAGATTAATTATTTATTTTTCAAAGTATATTGTAGAAAAATTTGATTTATTTCCTTGTGCTTTAAAAATAATTGACAAAATAAAGGAAAAGGAAGAATGGAAGAAGGAGCTGGATGAAGTTTTTTGTGAAAGGATAAATAAAGTTATAAATCAAACTGGTCATTTGTTATGGGCCCAAACAAATGAGGAGCTAATAAAAGTATAGTTATTTTATAAAGATGTCAGGAAAAGCCTTGTTGATAGAGAGGTAGTTGAAAATTCTTTAATAACTATACAAGGGGAGTTTCTAAATTTTAATTGGCCAAATGACACTACTTATAATGAGTGGAAAGATAAATTCATGTCTATAGAGTAGATGTTAGAAGATGACAAGGCAGAAGATGATGCTAGTATAACTATTACTTTAATAATTGATGATAAAGACAAAGAAAATCACCAAATTAAAGTAAACTTGTACGTAACTAAAGAGGACACATCACTTTCAAGCCTCATGGTCACTTATTCCAAGGAATTAGATTAATAGAAGAATCAATTCATAGTATTTTTTCCTTACCAAAGGGAATAACAGAAAGGGACACACAAAGGAATGTTTAATGTATTAGCCTTTCTGTTATTTGCATTTTTGTCTTTTTTGATAGGTGTATGTAAATATTTTTAGAAGGACACCTATCAATCACATTTTTCCTTTTCTTGTTGCAACTCATGTTATATAAATGAGTTTTCAAGGCATTGTGATGATCCAAAAAACTTGTATAACTTTTGTTTTCTCTAAAGAAAAGTATAGATAGTCAGTCCAATAGTATGTAGTTGTTTTTAGTTTGCTTCTAATTGTACTCTTTGATGACACATTGGAATGATACAAATAATAATTTGTTCTGGGCTTTCAATTGATTTCTATTGGTCATTATATTAGTCATCTGAAAGGATAATAGAAAGGGGTATTTACACTATATTTGTCATCAATTTTTGTCTCCTTTTTATGGGTTTGTCTACTTTGAATTCATTTTAAATAAGGTTTAACTTGGCTAAATGCAATTTGGATGGGTTGTATGTTGATATCACTATTGCTTTTAATTCAAGGAATTATAGAAATGCTTCAATGAATAAGTAGGTTTATGAGTTTATACAAAGGATACTTCATAAGAATGAAAATGGGTGATTACAATTGATTAATTCATGTACAAGTTATTTGAATTAGATCTCCTGCCAATAGTTAATTTTTTTCCCAATGGATAAGGCACTGGTCACATAAGTTAGAAGTGAGCAATGGTGAATTCTGCTGCTACATATCAAATCATTTTAAAAAAATTAAAGCCATTTCATTCCATTTTGTTTAAAGTTACAAATGCTTGTTAGCACTCATTTGGAGATAGTTTTCTGAGTCTTAGATAGCCACTAATTTAGGAATACTTGTAGACTATAGAAGATCTATAACCAAATCTACATATAGGGGATGTGTTTAGATTTGAGAAGCTTTTAGAGAAAATTGATAAACTATGTATGTGCTTGAGGGTAAAAGATGAGAATCAGAATGAAATTGAGATAATTTCATACCATAGTTTGCATTAGAATCGTCCCTAGGTATACTTGCCTTGGTTTAGCAGAGCCTAAAGAGTAGAAAAATGTTTTTGGTTTTGTTGAAGTTGGGTCAAAGTGGTTTATTCATGTAATTGCTACTAGGAACTGGCTAATCCTAAGATTGTGCGAGTAATTTCATTATGATATTGAGCACTTTGTTGCTCAATAGCTTCAAACACCAACAAAATGGTGACTTTGCTGGGGAATTACACTTAGTGTTGTCATAAATAATGAATTATTAGAGATCTGTGTCCCCTTAGGTAGAGTTTTAGATATTTCATGAGAAAATTCTTGTGGGTTTGAAAGTTGTTTACATTTTTCTTGAAATGATTAAGTGAAGTAATTGTGATTATCCATTCAACAAATTTATTCTCATTCTGATAGGGTGGGTGGCAACTCAAATGATTAACCAATGTCAATTTTTTAAAAATTGTTGTCCTTAATTATGGAGAATAAAAGAAATACATGGGAAAATGTGAGGAAAAACCCAGTAATCAAATTACAAACTGATCTCCTTCCTAGTGGAAGATAGAATTGGGCTGTGAAGAGAAACCAGATGTAGAAAGAAAGCTATTCATAGGAGCAAATAGTATTGAAAGATAATGCTCACTATTCTACTATTGAAAAAGAGCCTTTCTCCAAAGGTTTGAGATCTCATCCAATTTTGTTTGATGAAAATTTCTATAATACCCCTAAAATGATATGCCAGGAGAAGATTGTGCAACCACATGTATTTAGTTTTGAGGATAGGACTAGTAACAATCTTTTCTAACATAGTAAAAACCCTTTCATGTCAAATTATTTGCCTAAAAAGGTTAGACCTAGACACTTAGAACCTAAAAGTTTTAATGATGAGAAACCATTTGGGTCTGAGTTCACTATCCCTGATCCTGATGAGAATGAAAATTTGAAAGCACAACTTGCTAAGAAAGAAGCTATTAATAGGAGATTTCAAAAGGAAAGGGAAGAAGTGATTACAAAGAACTATGAAGAAAAACAAGAATTACTAAGGTGAATTTCTGCTCTAAAGAAGAAAAATGAGATAGCAGCTAGTGCATGGTAGCCTGAGATTGTGGGACAAAATGAACAACTTAAGAGGCAAGAGAAGAATTTGTTGGAGACTCAAAAAATGAATCTAGAGGGATCTTTAATACAGTAGATTAAGAACTATACTACTCTAGAAGTTGATAAAAATAGAATAAAAAATGTGGAACCTATTGTAGGGGCTAAGGACAAAGGAAAACAAAAGGAGATTGGTATTAAGATCGATGAGCTAAAGAAGATAGTTCAGATCCATGATTCTATGTCACTTTTTGATATTGAATTGGAAAAGAGAAGGAAAGAAAGAAATCCTTTAGCTAAGTGATTTGACATTGCTGAAAATGAGGCTGCTATAGCTGAGATCAACAACAAGATTAGGTTCTTGGAAAATACCAAGAAGCAGTCTGCAGCTATGCCTAAAGATGATGATGGATTTAATGATGCAAATTAGAATACTACTAAGGTAATTGTTTCTTTCTTGTCTTCATCTTCACTAAAAGTAGATCTTAACAAATCTATTGGTGACTCTAGCACTAGTAATACTATGAATAATACTAAGAAAGACAATGCTAATCACCCCAAGATTGATTTACAAAGAAGACATGTTCAATTAGAAGGCTATAAGAAAATATGTTTTGATGGAATCCCTAATTTTCCAAATCCTATCCCATAAGAAATGAGGAAAATATTGCCTAAATTTTATGGAAATAATGAGATTTCTTGTGAGGACCATTTGAGGAGTTTTCTTGATATGATGAGCGATTATGAGGTTGAAGCTGAAGATGTCATTATGAAGTTGTTTGTCTAGTCTTTAACTAAAGATGCTAGAGAATGGTTCAAGAGACTCCCTCAATTGTATATTGTTGATTGGAAAGATATTGATTTTTGTTTCAAAGAGCAATATGGTGACAATAAAAAATAGAGTTATATCTTGAGTGAATTCAATAATATTAAGAGGTTGCCTAATGAATCTATTACTGAATTTAACACTAGATTTCAGAAAAGGATGTACGAGCTAATGCAAGCCATGTGAATTGATGACAAGGTATGTTTGATCACTTATCTAAATGCTTTTGATGGTAAAATGGCATACCAACTTAGGGATAAAGATCCTAGGACCTTAAGAGATGCTTTCAAGATTTCCATTAATATAGAAAATAATTTGAGTATTTCAGGTAGATTAGAAAGAAAAAGAGATGATCCTAGGTTATTTGGGAATAAGGAAAATAGAAAGGAAGAAAATAAAGCAATAAGAGGAAAAAATAAAGAGCCTAGTGAAATGAGTCAGATTCTAAATGCTATAAAAGGTTTGAACCTTCCTCAGATGAAGAATGATAGGAACCCCAGTGATAATAGGGCTCCCTATCAATCAAATTTCAATAGAAAAAATAGGCTGCAAAATTTCCCTTATAACACTACTTGGAAGGATGGTTAGCCTAATATCCCTCCTCCCAAGAAAAACAACAATAGGGTGAACCCTGATCCTTTGTCAAAAAATTATATAAATTTGGTAGATTATCTTGAGTTTTTGGCTAAACCTACTTGGTGTTTTGCATTTCAATTACCCCATTCTCCCGAATCTTGTGCAGTAGCATTGTCATTCCTAGGAAATCAAACTACAGTAGAAAATTGTCATGAGCAAGAAGAAAATAATGATGATGTAGGATGCAATATGTTTGAATCACATTATTCTGACTGTGAAGATTATGACAGAGATGCGTATGACCAAAAACAGTTTTAGAATGTCATACAATAGCAAGTATTTTCTAATGAAAGTGATGTGGAGGACAATGCATGTAGCATGGTAAATGCAAAGGAAGAAGTAACACTAAGAAAAACTTCTAGGGAAGAAATTGATCAAATTACTACCAATATGATAGCTCAAGTTCAAACTAGAAACATGGCTCAAAGAGATGAAAGTAATAATTTAGCTATTTTCATCATAAAAGGGGCTGATCCTAAGAAGGGGAAAATTATGAAACCTAAAGAAGCTCCTGCTGTGAAGGTTATAATTACTAATAGAAGATGGGAACAAAAGAAAGGAGGAAATCTGATGCAGGAGCATCCAGAGGTATAAGGGCAATCCTGTGTCACCCAAAAAAAAATGTACTTAGACTTAGTTTCTATTTTATGTCTTTACATTTTTGGATACCCATTTGGCTCAAATAAAGGTTCCAACTCTCATAGTTCAACTATCAGTGCATTTGAAAATCCCGAAAAAATAGGAGCATGCAATTTGACCATCATTTTGGTGACCTAGAAGGTGTGACTTGGCCAGATGAATGTAATCAAGATTTAGAGCATTCCAGAAAAAGAATCAGGTCAAAAGGCCCCACGGTCTGAAAGTTATTGCAATTTTTCGAGTTTTGGAGACCCCCTAAGAATGCTTCAAAGTCAAATTTGGGGCATTAAATGACCTCGAAAAGGGTTGAAAAATGGGGGACGAGTGAAGCTTGTCTATAGGGATATAGAGCACTTCGAGAGCTTTCCGAAAATGTAAACGGTTCGTCAATCGGAGTTACGGTTCAAAAGTTATGCCTCCCGAAAGTTCGGCTACCGTTTCTGGATTCTTCTAGAATTGCACCGACTTCTAACGCAGCTTCCGGAACCTTCTATTTTGTTGGTGGATGCCTACTAGCACTTTCTAGAATGTACTCCTAGTCCTTAACCCTCTGGGGTCTATTTAAGGAGATTTCTGGCATTGTAAAAGGCAGTTCGGATTGGAGCTTGAGAGGAGGTGCTAAAAGGAGAAATATTCTCCAGATTTATGCTATTGTAAGCCCGCAGGGCATATTTTGAGTTTAGTTTCTCTGCACTGTTTGTACTAGCTTATTTTTCTCAGTGAATATAATTTCCCCTTTCTATTGTGTCTATTCTGGTTGTTGGGTTGTGTCCCCATCAAGTGGTATCAGAGCGGGTTTTCCTGAGTGTGTAGACAGAGCGCCGACTGTGAGGCAGTTTGCACCAGGACTGTGTGGTTGTGGGTTCGAGTTAGAAGATGCCTCCATGAAGAGAGCATGGTGGAAGGGCCAGAGCTGTTGATCCTGAGGAGGTTAGAGCCCTCCAGAGACAGGTACAAGCATTGCAAGAGGAGCTTCGTAGAGGAGCAAATATTGCCGCAGATGACAATAGTGAGGATGACAATGAAGAGGAAGTAATGGAAGTTGACGGGGAAGTTCTGAATCCTGTAGAGGAAAGGCTTTTTAGGGCCATTTCTAGGTTTGGGAAAAGACCTACAATTGAAGTGGGTATATTTTCGGGAAATTTGAAACCAGATGAGTTGATCGATTGGATCAATGAACTAGATGAATACTTTGAATATGAGGATATAAGGGACCCAGATAGGGTTAAGTTTGCAAAGGCCAAACTAAAAGGCCATGCCAAAATCTGGTGGCAAGAGATTCAACTGGAAAGACTTAGAAGAGGAAAGGAGAAGATCACAAGATGGGATCGCATGGTGGACAAATTGAAGAAGCAGTTCATTCCTATGGACTACGAGCTAGATCTGTTTAAGAAGATGCATGGGTTAAAGCAAGCAGGAAGATCAGTCCAAGAATATACAGAGGAGTTTTACCGACTCTTGATTAGAGCGGGGCATGCAGAAGCAAATAAGGAGAAGGTTGCAAGTTATATAAGTGGGTTACGACCTAGCATCGAGGAGGAATTAAGTCTGGTAAGAATGACCAGCGTTGAAGAAGCATACCAGTTTGCCCTACGAGTTGAAGAGAAGCTGAGTAAAAGGTTTGAAGGAAGACAAAGAGGGTGCGGTCAAGGAGGAAGGGGAAGTGGTAGATCATCTGGAGGCTGCAATGAAACTCAAAAGAAAAATGAAGATGAGGGTACTAGCAGGAACCAGAGGAATGAGGGTTTCAACTGCTCCCGTGATCAAGATTTTGGAAATCAAAGAGGAAGAGGTAGAGGACGTGGGCAAGGAAGAGGAGGCTTCCATGGTACGTATTTCCATTGCAATGAAGAAGGTCATCATGCCTTTGAATGCCCTCAACGACAAGGAAGGACAGATAGGAGAGCTGAGGGCCAAGCTAGGGTTGCTCATGTGGATGAGGATGCACAATCATCACATTCAGAGGATGCAGAAAGAGGAGAGACCTTGGTAAATGAAAGAGTCCTACTAAGTGGTGAGAATGAACCAGGACAACGAAGGAGTTTGTTCCGTACCAGATGCAAGTGTGAGGATAAATGTTGTGATGTGATCATTGATGGTGGTAGCACTGATAATTTGGTATCAGAAGAGATGGTCTCTAAGTTGAAGCTCAAGAGGGAGAAACATCCCCAGCCCTATCGGATTTCTTGGGTAAAAGATGATCATAAGGTCCTGGTAAGTGAACAATGTTTAGTAAAATTCAAAATTGGAAGTTACCATGATGAAGTTCTCTGTGATGTTATTTCGATGGATGTTTGCCATCTATTGTTGGGTAGACCATGGCAGTTTGATAGACATGCAATACATGATGGACATGCAAACACATACTCTTTGACAAAGGATGGAGTTCACCACAAATTGAAGCCCATGAAAAAGGAAGGTGAAAAGGTATGTAGCAGTGCTAGGATTTGTCTTGTTGATGGAAGGAAGTTTTTAGATGGCATGAAACATCAGCACATGTGCTATGCTTTGATTCCTAGAAAAGATAAAGAAGGTAGTAGTGAAATACCATTTGAAGTTTCAGATTTACTAGGAGAATTTGGAGATATTATCTCTAATAATGTTCCAGATGGATTGCCACCAGTAAGGCAAATCAGTCATCAAATAGATCTGATTCCAGGAGCTAGTTTGCCTAACAAGGCTGCTCACAGGATGACTCCTACTGAAACAGAGGAGCTAAATAGACAGGTTCAGGAGCTGTTGAGGAAGGGCTTGATTCGAGAGAGCCTGAGTCCATGTGCAGTACCTGCAGTACTTGCACCAAAGAAGGATGGAGAGTGGAGGATGTGTACAGATTCTCGAGCTATAAATAGGATAACCATCAAGTACCGGTTTCCTTTACCAAGGATGGATGATCTTATGGACTGCTTGAGTGGAGCTCAGTACTTCACAAAGATAGATCTGAAGAGTGGCTATCATCAGATATGGATTCGAGAAGGAGATGAGTGGAAAACAGCCTTCAAGACCAAGGAGGGTCTTTATGAGTGGTTAGTCATGCCCTTTGGATTGACGAACGCCCCAAGCACCTTCATGCGGCTCATGAATGAGGTACTTAAGAAGTTCTTGGGAAAATTTGTTATTGTCTATTTGGATGATATTTTAATTTTCAGCAAGACTTTGGAAGAACATTTACTGCATATTCGTAGTGTCTTTGAAAGGCTAAGGGAAGAGAAATTGTTAATTAATCTAAAGAAGTGTGTCTTTGCAAAAAGGGAGTTAGTCTATTTGGGATTTGTTATATCCCCTGAAGGTCTCAAAATGGATCCAGAGAAGGTAAAAGCCATCTTGGAATGGCCTACTCCAAGGTCTGCTACTGAGGTAAGATCATTTCATGGTCTGGTTAGTTTTTACAGGAAGTTTATTAAGAATTTTAGTGGCATATGTGCACCTCTAACTGATACAATAAGAGGGGATAGAAAAGAGTTCAAATGGACTGCAGCAGCTGCGAGAAGTTTAGAATTGTTGAAGAAGAAGGTGACTGAACAGCCTGTGTTGGCACTTCCAAATTTCAGAAAAGTATTCCAGGTGGATTGTGATGCTAGTGGTAGCACCATTGGGGTTGTATTAAGCCAAGAAGGTAAGCCTATTGCATATTTTAGTGAAAAATTGAATGATGCAAAGAAGAAGTATTCTATTTATGATCAAGAGTTCTATGCAATAGTTCAGGCCTTAAAGAAATGGAGGCATTATTTATTGCCAAAGGAATTTGTTTTGTATACTGATCATCAGGCATTACAGTACCTAAATAGCCAAGGTAAGTTGAATCAGAGACATATGAAGTGGGTAGAATTCTTGCAGAGTTATACATTTGTGTTAAAGCATAGAAGTGGAAAATCTAACAGGGTTGCAGATGCATTAAGTAGGAGACAGTTGTTGCTTACAACAATGCAGGTTGAAGTAGTTGGGTTTGATGAACTCAAGAATTTGTACCCCGAGGATCCTGATTTTGCTGAAGCATGGAAAGCTTGTAAAGAACCTGTTGCTGTAGATAGAACCAAGTGGTTAGACTATTTGATTCAGGATGGCATGTTGTTCAAAGGTAGTCAATTGTGCATTCCAAGGAGTTCCATGAGGGAAAATCTGATTAAGGAGAAACACAGTAGAGGGATGGCAGGACATTTTGGTCAGGATAAGACCATTGCCATTCTTAGAGAACATTATTTTTGTCCTCAAATTTCACAGGATGTGAAGAAGTTTGTACAGAGTTGCCAGGTTTGTCAAGTTGCCAAGGGGTTTAGTCAAAATACTGGCCTAGATCAGCCATTGCCTGTTCCATCAAGGCCATGGGAGGACATAAGTATGGATTTTGTTCTTGGATTTCCAAGGACCCAAAGGGGTAATGACTCAGTATTCGTGGTGGTTGATAGGTTCTCCAAAATGGCACATTTCATTCCATGCCACAAAACTCATGATGCTGTCCATATTGCAGACTTGTTTTTCAAAGAGGTGGTAAGACTACATGGTCTTCCAAGAAG
Source organism: Cupressus sempervirens (assembly GCA_028749045.1). Lineage (NCBI taxonomy): Eukaryota > Viridiplantae > Streptophyta > Pinopsida > Cupressales > Cupressaceae > Cupressus > Cupressus sempervirens. Next base: position 277,057,825 of record CM053791.1, read on the forward strand.
TATAGTTTCTGACCGAGATACTAAATTTGTGGGGTATTTCTGGAGGACATTGTGGAAGAAGTTGAGAACAGACTTGAAATTCAGTTCCACGCATCACCCACAGACTGATGGCCAAACAGAAGTGGTAAATAGAAGTCTGGGCAATTTGCTAAGATGTTTAGTTGGAGATAAGCCCAAGGGATGGGATTTGATTCTACCACAGGCAGAGTTTGCTTATAATAACTCTGTAAATAGGAGTACTGGAAAATCACCATTTCAAATTGTATATGGGAATAGCCCAAGGACTGCACCAGAATTGAGGAAGATAGAACAAGGGGAGAGAACAAGTGCTGAAGCTGAGGAATTTGCTGAACACATCAAGCGTCTACATGAGGAGGTTCAAGCACACATTATCAAGATGAATTAAGAGTATAAAGCTAGGGCTGATGCAAGGAGAAGACATAAGGAATTCCAAGTAGGGGATCTTGTCATGGTGCACTTACGAAAAGAAAGATTTCCAGTTGGTACCTACAACAAGTTGAAAATGAAGAAATTTGGCCCCTGCAAAATTTTGAAGAAACATAACTCAGGAAATGCATATGAGGTGGAGCTGCCAGATGGTATTCACATTTCTCCCATTTTCAACATTGCAGATTTGACAGAGTATCATGATGATGGTGCAGATGAGGAGTTGGTTTTAGAGCCGTGTCCAATTCCTGCTTCTAAGAAGGAGGAGATAGAAGACATTCTAGATCATCGTGTGGGTAGGAGTACCAGAAACAGACAGTATGAAGAGTATTTGGTCAAATGGAAAGGACGACCAATCGAAGACTCAACTTGGATTTCAGCAGCTGAGGTTTCCCATTTGGGATTTCCTCTACCATCCATAAAGTGACAGGGTCACTTTTCAATCTACCCTGGGTGTCTGATGCAGGAGCATCCAGAGGTATAAGGGCAATCCTGTGTCACCCAAAAAACAATGTACTTAGACTTAGTTTCTATTTTATGTCTTTACATTTTTGGATACCCATTTGGCTCAAATAAAGGTTCCAACTCTCATAGTTCAACTATCAGTGCATTTGAAAATCCCGAAAAAATAGGAGCATGCAATTTGACCATCATTTTGGTGACCTAGAAGGTGTGACTTGGCCAAATGAATGTAATCGAGATTTAGAGCATTCCAGAAAAAGAATCAGGTCAAAAGGCCCCACGGTCTGAAAGTTATTGCAGTTTTTCGGGTTTTGGAGACCCCCTAAGAATGCTTCAAAGTCAAATTTGGGGCATTAAATGACCTCGAAAAGGGTTGAAAAATGGGGGACGAGTGAAGCTTGTCTATAGGGATATAGAGCACTTCGAGAGCTTTCCGAAAATGTAAACGGTTCGTCAATCGGAGTTACGGTTCAAAAGTTATGCCTCCCGAAAGTTCGGCTACCGTTTCTGGATTCTTCTAGAATTGCACCGACTTCTAACGCAGCTTCCGGAACCTTCTATTTTGTTGGTGGATGCCTACTAGCACTTTCTAGAATGTACTCCTAGTCCTTAACCCTCTGGGGTCTATTTAAGGAGATTTCTGGCATTGTAAAAGGCAGTTCGGATTGGAGCTTGAGAGGAGGTGCTAAAAGGAGAAATATTCTCCAGATTTATGCTATTGTAAGCCCGCAGGGCATATTTTGAGTTTAGTTTCTCTGCACTGTTTGTACTAGCTTATTTTTCTCAGTGAATATAATTTCCCCTTTCTATTGTGTCTATTCTGGTTGTTGGGTTGTGTCCCCATCAAAATCCTAAAGATATAGAGTTTTCAAATAATGTCCCCAAAAAAATAGATGAGAAGGTATCAAAGATCATCACAAAACATGATAAGAATCATCAAAATACTCTAAACATTTTGGATAAACAAGATGAGAAAAGGAATGTGACTAATGATGATCCTCTTGGTTCTTTCATAGATATGCTTGCTATTTTTTCTTAGATTACTATTAAGGTTCCTCTATCTAAATGGCTAAGAATTCCTAAACACCAAAATAAAGCTATAACATGGATGGGAAATACTAATGTAAAGGTAAGTCGGGATTGTAATGAAAATGATAGTCCTGAAGAAAGCACTAAAGAAGAAGTAAAGGACAATGAAGCTCAAGGAGTTGTCTCTCAAATTCCTCAAATGTTTTTGGATAATTCTAAAAATCAGTATTCAGGAAATGATGAACCATTTTTCTTGAGTATTTTAGTAAATGGTAGAACATTAAAAAATTACATGATTGATTCTGGTGCTTCCAGTACTATGATGCCTTTTGAAATAATGAAGAAATTAGGCTTAAAAGTGGATACAACTCAAGGGAGATGTTGTGCTATGGATAAAAGAGAAGTGATAGTCATAGGCACTATAAACTCTTTGTCATATAGATCAACAACCTGCCCTAACAAAGAACTTACTATGAGTGTATTGGTTTTGACATTCCACCTCAGTATGGCATGTTATTATCAAGAAAGTGGAGTGCTACTATGGGTGGGAGTCTATAGTGTGATTTATCATTTGCTACTTTTAATATTGAGGGAAACCTGATAAAATTAAATAAGGAGCCTAAGAGTATACACATGATAGAGGAAGATGTAGAAGACAACATGACAAATTTTGTGGATACAGATATTAATGCATTTAGAGTAGAGGTCCTAACTTTGAAAAAATCTAAGCATAAATCTTAGATGGAAATGGAAGTTGACACAAAAATATACAAGGGTGATTTATGGACTATGTTTTTTGATGGTGCATGTTGCAAAGAGGGGTTCGGTGCAAGCATTTTGCTGATATCTCCAACAGGGGTAACATAAAAATTCTCCTTTACTTTAAGTTTCCCTTGTACTAACAATATAATAAAATATGAGGCCTTGTTGTTAGGTCTTAGATTAGCTCATAAGCATGGGATAAAGTGTCTATATGTTGTAGGAGATTCTAAATTGGTGGTATCCCAAGTAAGAAATGCTTATGTTTCAAAGAATAAAAAGATTGAAATAGTGTAGAAATGTAGTCTGGGACATGATTGAATGTTTTGATGCATTTGAGATTATTTGGAAAGATAGGACAAATAATAAAATGGTAGATTTACTGGATGATATCACATTTGATGGTGTGTCTAAAATTGAGATTCAAACTAGACCTTCTATCCCTAATAATGTTCAAAACTGGCAAGTGTTTCAAGATGATAAGGATATTCTAAGATTTTTGAATTGTGAGCATATGTTGTTAGGACAATAAATTGATTGTCTAGCTTATGTAGAAAATGTAGATGGAAAAGATACAATTTTTAGGCAGGAAGTTGTACAATTGAAGAAAAACAAAATTCCAATGGGTCTAGTTGTTTTAGAAACTATTTTTGACAACCAAGATAGGTCACAAATGGATACTAATGGGTATAATGCCAAGGATTTATTGGAGGTGAACTTGGGAACTTAGGAAACACCTAAAAAGGTATATATTGGTAAGAAATTACTTCCTAAAATTAGGAAAGATGTAATAGACCTATTAAGGAAGTATAGACATGTGTTTGCATGGTCATATGATGATCTAAAAGCCTATAGGGAAGATCTCTTTCAACATGAAATCCCTTTGAAACTAGATGCTAAGCCTTTCAAACAAAAAAAAGGCCAATAAATCCAACCATGGCTCCCAAAATGCAAGAAGAATTGATCAAGTTAAGAGATGCTAGGATTATAAAGTCTATTAGACATTCTTCTTGGGTATCCAATCTAGTACTAGTAAGAAATAAAAATGGAGATATAATGTTATGCATTTATTTCAAGAATCTCAACATATCTTCATTAAAAGATAATTATGGTTTACACAATATGGAAGCCATGTTGCAAAGGGTCACTAGTTCAGAATTGATGTCCATGATGGATGCATTTTCAGGATATAATCAAGTAGTTGTCAAAGAATTAGAACAGTTTAAGACTACTTTCACTACTCCATGGGGTACTTATGTTTATGTCAAGATGTCATTTGGGCTTACCAATGCTGGGGCTACTTTTTAAAGGGCCATGGATGTAGCTTTTTCTGATATCATTAATATATTTTTGGTTGTATATCAGGATGATTTAACTGTGTATTCTAAGGATAAAAATGATCATTTCATGCATTTAGAAAAGGTGTTTATCAGAGCCCTCAAGTATGGTGTCTCTTTAAATCCTAGAAAGTGTCAGTTTGGTGTCACTGAATTAAAGTTTTTAGGACATTTAGTTGGCAAGCATGGAGTAAGGATTGATCTTGAAAGGGTATAAGTAATAGAAAAGATTTAGAAACCTAAAAGTGTTAAAGGAATTCAATCATTTTTTGGCAAATTAATTTATTTAGAAGGTTTATGAGAAATTAGTAGGCCTATATCAAGAATGCTAAAGAAGGGATCTGACATAAAATGGGATGGTGAACCTAGTGTTGCATTTCAAAAAAATAAGCAAGCTATTAAAGATTCCCCTCTTCTTAGAGCTCCTAATTATGAAAAACCAATGCATATATTTTCTTTCACCTCATTTCACATTGCTGTTGTAGTACTATTACAAAAAAATGAAGAAGGTTATGAGCAACCTATTGCATTCTTCAATAAGTCTTTGCAAGTCGTAGAGCTTAAGTATGACATCAATGAAAAATATGCATATGCATTGGTCAAAGGAGTGAAGGACTTCAGATGTTACTTAATGGGGACTACAATTATTGCTTTTGTCCCTACTGCTACTATGAAAGACATTTTCTCACAACAAGAGATATCTAGTAGGAGGTGTAGGTGGACCAATAGAATACAAGAATTCAATATTGACATCCAGATTACTAAATTGATTAGAGATCAAGGTTTGGCCAAGTTGATGATAGAAGAAAATCTAGAGGCAAACCAAACTAATCAATTGGATGATAATAGCAGAGAAGACCTCTATGATATGGACACCTTTGAGTGGTACAATAATATAATCTATTATTTTCAAACTATGAAATCTCCATCAGAGTTAACTGATAATCAAAATAGATCCCTTATGTTGCATGCTATAATATATTTTATAGTCCAAGGATAGTTGTGGTGGAGAAGCATGGAAGGAGTCCTCTTAAAATGTGTGGATGAAATTGAGTCTAAAATAATTTTGAAAGATATGGATGAAGGTGTATGTGGTGGTCAATATATGGCTAAAACTACTGCTCATAAGATTTTGAGGGTTGGGTTTTGGTGGCCAACACTTTTTAAAGATGCTCATAACCTTGTGAAATTATTTGATACTTGTCAAAGATTTAGTGGGAAGTTGAAGTCTTTTGGAAATCTACCCTTGAGACCTATTGAGATGCAAGCACACTTCCAACAATGGGAAATTGATTTTATAGGTGAAATCACAAAAAAGTCTAGTGGAGGTCATTCTTGGATCTTGGTGGCTACTAATTATTTCACCAAGTGGGTTGAGGCAATACCTACTAGGAATGCAACGAGCAAGGTGGTGATTAATTTCATCCTGAATAATATTATAATTAGGTTTGGATGTCCTTAGAATATTGTAACTAATAATGCCATGTGTTTTAGATTAGAGGAATATAAAGATTTTTGTAAAAAGTATGGCATTACAGAATACACATCATCACCCTACCACCCTCAAGGTAATGGTTAGGCTGAATCTAGTAATAAGAGTATATTGAAAATCATCAAGAGGATTTTGGGGAAAAACAAGAAGGCCTGGGATTCAAAGTTTCTATTAGCCCCATGGGCTGATAGGGTTACTATAAAAAAGGCTATTGGATGTGCCCCATTTGATTTGGTCTATGGTATACAAGATAGACTCCCACAAAATAACCTAAAGGAGATGTATACATTTTCTCAACTATATGAGGATGATATCATTGATGAGATGCAACTTAGAATGGATGATATTTTGCAATTAGATGAAACAAGGAGAGAGTCTTCTATTCAGAATGCTAAATTATAATCATAAATGAAGCACTTATATGAAAAAATGGCCACTAACAAGAAATTTGAAATAGGTGACATGGTACTGATGTGGAATGCTAGATTGGAAGATAAAGGAAAGCATGGTAAATTTGACCCAATTTGGCTTGGCCCATATAACATTTGTGATAAAAATGGAGAAGATTCATATTTTTTGAAGGATTTAACTAGAGGTATTCTTGAATTTCTAGTTCATGGACAATTCTTGAAGAGGTACTTTTCTTAAAAGTATATGTTTTCCATGAATAGTAGTTTTAGGGTTCTTGGTTTTCCTATACATTTTTTATATTTTGTAAATCCCTATAAATAGTGTCTCTATATAGTTTGGTTTCTTGTTTCTTGTTTTTGTGTGTTGCTCTGTGCTCTCTAAAAAAGTTTTCATCCTTGTACCAAGTATGTGGTCTACTCTTCAAAAGATTCTAAATTTTTGCATAGACTTAGGTAAGGAAATTGATCCAATAATTGCCCAAGGCTCTGAGAGGTTTATTAATGATGAAAATTTTGTAAAGTCTAGGGCATTTGCACAATTTTTATGGAGGCTAAATATAGGAAACTTTGAGAAGAATTGTGAAAAGATAAAGACAAAGAAACCTAATAAATAAGACTCTGTTATTAAAGAAGAGGTAAAATCTAAGTTTCTGAATGATTTTTCTCAATTTACACTTGAGGCCAAAAGGCATGTAGTTAGATTGTTAGGAGTCCTTATTTTACTTGAATGGGATATAGTGAATGCCATAGTTTTTGATTTAGTAAGGAAACAAGAGGATGTATAGGTAAAGAATAAGGAAGAGATATTATAGGCTTATAGGGGAGTCAAGTTCAGTGATGACCACCAAGCCCTTGTTATTTGGTCAATTGAGAAAAGAGACAAGACCAGAATGCAGGAAATCTCTACTACACAACATACTGGTGCATTGACAATTTTCAAGAATGATGAGGTAGGTAGTAAGAAGATAATTGGAATGGCCTCATAAATGCTAAAATTTGGTAGCATGGTGTCTAGCCAAGAGGAAGATAAATTTTCCCAACTCAATGCTAGGGTCAAAGAAGTTTTGAAAGCATATGAGGAGAGGGGTATACAAATACAATCATTAGAAAATAAAGTAACTCAAATGGAGAAGATTCTTGGGAAAAGAAAATTAGGAGAGACTAGTAAACCTAGGATTGCATACTCCCCACAACCACTTGTTGAGCCTTTTAAATCAACACCAATTATTGAGATACTTGATACCCCAGAAAGGCCTTAGTTCTATACTAGAGAGGATTTTGAAAAAGAAAAGAATAAGTTGTATGCATTGCATGTAGAACTAAATAATCAATTTGAGGAGAAAATAAGGCAGGATATAATGTATTTATAGATAAGATTGAGTGGCCATCATTTTTTGACTTTGACAAAGATTGCAGCTATAAAGGATGAATTAAAGAAAAATGAGGGTAGTTTCAAACCCCTTATGTAGAAATGGATAGAAAGGAATAAAAATATCACTACTATGTGTATATCTGTCATTTAGCTGCCATGTCATCAAATAGAAAGGATCTTTGATTTTCTAAATAAATTGTAAGGTTTTGATGAAAAACAAGATTCTTTTCAAAAAAGATTAATTATTTGTTTTTCCAAGTATATTGCAGAAAAGTTTTGTTTATTTCCTTGTGCTTTAAAAACAATTGACAAAATAAAAGAAAAGAAAGAATGGAAGAAGGAGCTAGATGAAGTTTTTTGTGAAAGAATAAATAAAGTTATAAATGAAATTGGTCATTTGTTATGGGCCTAGACAAATGATGAGCTGGTAAAAGTACAATTATTTTATAAAGATGTTAGGAAAAACCTTGTTGATATAGAGGTAGTTGCAAATTCTTTAATAATCATACAAAAGGAGGTTCTAAATTTTTATTGGTCAGATGACACTACTTATAATGAGTGGAAAGATAAATTCATGTCTATAGAGTAGATGTTAGAAGATGATGAGGCAGAAGATGATGCAAGTGTAACCCTTACTTTAACAATTCTTGATAAAGATAGAGAAAATCTCCAAGTTAAAGTAAACTTGTAGGTAACTAAAGAGGACACATCACTTTCAAGCCTCATGGTAACTTATTTCGAGGATCAAATTGATAGAAGAATCAAATCATATTATTTTTTCCTTACCAAAGGGAATAATAGAAAGGGACACACAAAGGAATGTTCGATGTATTAGCCTTTCTATTATTTTCATTTTTGTCTTTTGTGATAGGTGTATGTAAATATTTTTAGAACGATACCTGTCAATCACATTTTCCCTTTGCTTTTTGCAACTCATGTTAAATAAATGAGTTTTCAAGGCATTGTGATGGTCCAAAAAACTTGTATAATTTTTGTTTTCTCTCAAGAAAAGTATAGATAGTTAGTCTAATAGTATGTAGTTGTTTTGTGTTTGCTTCCAATTTTCCTCTCTGATGACACATTGGAATGATAGAAATAGCAATCTATTCTAGGCTTTCAAGTAATTTCTATCAGTCATTGTGTTTGCTTCCAATTGTACTTTCTGATGACACATTGGAATGATTGAAATAGAAATCTGTTCTGGGCTTTAAAATGATTTCTATCGGTCATTGTATTAGTCATTTGAAAGGATAATACAAAGGGGTATTTACACTATATTTGTGTCATCAATTTATGTCTCCTTTTTATGGGTTTGTCTACTTTGAAGTCCTTTTAAATAAGGTTTAACTTGGTTGAATGCAATCTGGATGGGTTGTGTGCTAATATCATTATTGCTTTTAATTCAAGGAATTATAGAAATGCTTCAATGAATTAGTAAGGTTTATGAATTTATAGAAAGGATACTTCATAAGAATAGAAATGGGTGATTACAATTGATTCATTCATTTACAAGTTATTTGAATTAGATCTCCTGCCAATAGTTAATTTTTTTCCCAATGGATAAGGCACTGGTCACATAAGTCAAAAGTGAGCAAGGGTGAATTCTGTTGTTGAATATCGAATAATTTTAAAAAAATCAAAACCATTTCATTCTAGTTTGTTTAAAGTTACAAATTTTGGTTAGCACTCATTTGCATATAGTTTTCTAAGTCTTAGATAGCCACTAATTCCAAGAATAATGTAAACTATAGGAGATTTATAACTAGATAAGCTTATAGGGGTTGCATAAAGATTTGAGAAGCTTATAGAGTTAATTGATAAACTGTGTATGTGCCTAAGGGTAAAAGATGAGAATGAGAATAAAACTAAGATAATTTCATACCAAAATTTACATTAGAATCTATCCTAGGTATACCCACCTTGGTTTAGCAAAGCCTGAAGAGTAGAAAACCATTTTTGGTTTTGTTGAAGTTGGGTCAAAGTGGTTTATTCATGTAATTTCTACTAGAAATTGGTTAATCCTTAGATTGTGCAAGTAATTTCACTATGATATTGAGCACTTTGTTTATTAGTAGTTTCAAACACCAACAAGTAGTATCTTGATCTTTCTTAGGAGAAGACTTAAGACATGGTGGGAATGAGAAAGGGTGTGTAGGATCAAAAGAATGATGAAATAGATAATAGATATCATGAAAAGGATTGGATAACATGGAGGGTTCTCTATCTTTCTTTATGTTCTTTTTTTAATCATTTTTATCTTTAGCCTTTTGAGAGTCCTCTTGACATTGAGCCACTTCTAAGGAAAAGGGATAATATGAGGTTTTCATGATAGTATCTTGAGGAGATAGTGAATGACTAGTTGAAGTGAGCATAGTACACATAGCATCCTGTGAAGGTTGATCATGTTTAGTCCTAGTAGCATGAAAAAGGTTTTTAGCCAAGTATAGATTAGCTTGAATTTTTTTTAAATGTAGCCCTTGAGGATACACATAATCAATGTGAAAAGCATTAGGCTCTTTATTTGATGGAGGCATATTGTATAGCTTTAAGTTTTAGGAAGTTCATGAGTGTTAGAAGAAGTAGAGGTATCAAGGAAACCATCACTTGGCATAGGTTCATCAACATGATTTTTCTTAAGAGAATTATCCTCATCATATAAGTTGGTCCACCTCACAATAGGTGTATCATAGTCATACTTTGGGCCATTCTTAGGAATAAGATATTTAAACTAAGGACTAGTTTTCCCACTATGAGGTGCATTTAATCTTATCAACACAGGGATGTATACTTGAAATGGTCGGCACAATATGTGCACTAGGTCTCTTAATGAGTCACTAAGCTTATGTTGTAAGAAACTAAAATGCAAGGAAAATAACTTACATTATTACTATAGGAAACTAACACATTTAACTCTAGGAACACTAGAAATGCAATGAAAGGCTAATAAATATTCCAACTCAGTTCATCCACTATAACTGTTCTCACATATGCTATAGGAATATTCATGAAGTGCGATGCTACAGGAAGGAACTTACAACTTCTACTTGCAATACTAAGAATACTTATAAATAAATCTACACTAACCTAATCTAATCCACCTTCCAAGTGGGCCCCCTTGGTTGGCTTCAACTATACTACTAATGTAGGATAGAAGCCAAAAATTATTTCATTACATTTTAGAAATTCATTACATAACACATAGAACTATAAAAAACAACTCAATGTAAAAGTTAACAATTTGTTCTCATAAACTCTTTCATCTAACTAAACTAACACACTTGGTCCAATTCCTATATATAGGAGATTGACACTTATTCCTATAACAAAAGAGTAAATAACCTAGCTATAAATTCATAGGAGAGAAAGAATAAAACTAACAATTCAAGGTGGGAAGAAGATATAATGGCTTAAGGTGGGAATAATAAATCCTAAACATCCGCTTGCCATAGGAATAAATGTAGAGAATGCAATAAGTTTTGATAGTTCTTCCATACTCGATGTCATGTCCTTTGGAACCTTTACAACTTTCCTCCACTATGGCTACACCTGAGCATTCTTTTCTCCTTGAATGTTGTTGGCACTCATCTTTGAATTCTTCCAATCATCTTTTAGCTTCATTTCTAATATGTTAGTTGTAATATAGAGATAATTACAAATAAGCATTTTCAAATTAAATTCAAATATAAGAACACACATTTTGATAATTATATGAAATACTACATCATATATATGATATTGGAAAAAGATGACATACTATCTATCCATAGGTTAATCATTGGTTTTGGTAAACATAGGTCCACAAATGTCTTTATGAAAATGAAAAAGAGTATTAACAAAGTGTCTAAAAACTATCATGAAATAGAGGCAATATTTACCCTTATCATCTGCCTCCTAGTAAACTAATGCTTGTCCTCAAGCATGGCATTTCCTAGTAAATGACCTGAATTCCCCAATTCTTCCCTTCCTTTCCTACTTCTCTTGAAGGTGTAATAAAATCCTCATGTTCTTTCCAAAACCTCCCTTTTGTTGTCCTCCTATAGCTTGTCAAGTCTATCAACATTAATGTCATCTAAAGGCCATATCAGCATTGGAGGTTACATAGTAAGTAGGCACCATAATTTGGGTCTAGCCTATTTTCCTAGATGTAAATACTTTTGTGCTTGGTGAAGACCAACTTCCAAGTTGATGGGACAATGTGGCTCTGACTTGTTAAGTGACTCAGGTAATCTGTCCCATCTAGTTCTAGCACCAGTTATAGCTCTCTAGAAAGCAAAGTAGGGAAAATTCTCATAATCAGCATAAGCCTTAGCTCTAGAAGCGAAGATCCTATCCCTTACTCCCTTGTTCTTATCCCCATAAGTTAACCTAAACCAGTCCCAAAGAATGTGTTCTAGTTTTATACTTTGAGCTCTTAATGGTAGCAGTTCTATCCTTTCCTCATCTCTTTAATTATTCAACTACCTATCATAGTTTGCTTCATTAGACATCTAGGATATCAAGGCTCTTAAATGCATATCCCCTAAAGTAAAGGGTTTCATTGGGTTTCTAAAGGGATAACAAAATTATGTACATATAATTCACAAAGTAAATTCTACTACTAGGATGGTAGAGTCTGATATAAGCCATAAAATTCTTGGGCTGATTTAAACTCTGCATTTATATTCTTAAGGGTTAACATGAGTTGGAACAAGAGAAATTGCTCTTTTAAACAAAGAGCATAAACTCATGGTGGTGATCTATAGGCAAGTGCTTGATCAACCAATTTAAGGGCATGACCCATCTATTGTTTTTGATTCACCAATTGCTCCTTAAAATATGTAATTTCGACATTCAAAGACACTATATCTTTCTTCATTCTTTTCCTCTCCTCTTTCCATTAGGTCTTTGCAAACATATGTTGTCCAAACAACTAAAAAAGGAGTTTTTGTAGAGTAATGGAACTGCTATTTTCCTCATGGTTAATTTTCTTCTTCCTCTATTCTCTCCATAATTGTTCTACAACATCAATAAACCATGTTGATTTATAGGGAACTAGGGCAGTGTTTGGATCAATTTTCTCAGGAACTATTTCATCGCTATAGCTCAAAGTACCTATTTGGTCTACTAGGGTATCATTTGGATTTTCATTAACCTCAACCCTACATTTCTTGTTAAGGTTTTTGGGAATATTTTTAGTTTTAGGGTGAGGAGGAGAGTGGTTAGGAACAATATATATAGAGGATTCTTTAGTAGATGGCTTGGATGAGGGGGATTCTTTAGAAAATTTCCCTCTCATTCTAGTACTCCTTACAAGGGTTTCTTCTAATATCACAACTTTCTGCCTACCTTTTCATTTTGGTGTCTATGCTCTAGGAGTAACTGCTATAGGACCCTTCTTAGTTCTCTTTTGCCTCACAACTATAGGGTTCAACTCTTATTTTACTAGAACAAAGATTTATTTTTGTTTTCTCTTTGTTTGACTAGAGCTAGGTTTCTATATTTCTTGAATAGGTGAAAGCATAGTCCCTTGCACATTTTTTTGAACATTTTCTTCTATGTTTTCTTGTACATTTCTTTGCACATTTTTGGCTTCAACCTCTTGGGTTTTTTTTTCAGCAAGTTCATTGATGGGAACTACATTCTCCTCACTAGGTTTTTCATGAAGGGTTGCCTGTGGTTCCAAGGTTTTTGCTTGGAAAAATTCCACCCATGATAGGGGAGATACATCCCTAAGTGACATTTCTATAAGTAACTTAATTAGGGCATGATGGGTAACAAAATTGTCTTTTCCTTTTTGATTTTCTTCCACACTAATATAGAGCATATTATATAAGAAATTGGGAACATTAACTAGATGATTATGCATTATACAACTTAGTAATTTAAAATGATGTGCATGTAATTATGAGAATCTACCTTCACATGTAAGGTACATAATAATGTGCATGGCTAGTTCATTGTATGGCAATAGAAAAGACATTCTCTTACATTCTTTCTTGGTAATGTCCATCTAAGGGTTGATTGGGATGACAAATTGAGCTCTGGCCAACCTAGCATCATGAGTGTTGGGATAATGTTCTCCTATCATTGGCAACCTTGTAACTTTTGCTATGCATTCCTTTGTAACAACCACTATTGAGCCCTATACAAAAGCTTCCCCTTCATCAAACATCATTGTGAATTTTATAGTCACTTCTTCATCATATGTACTCAAGTTAAAAAGTACCCTAACCATTTGCATGCATTAAACCTCCTCATAGCTTCTACATCTGAGAGCAAAATGGTATGCTCTACTAGTTCTTTTCTTTAAAATTGTCCACCCATTTTTAACACTTCACTATCCACACTGCTTCACTATTTGCCCCTTACAAATTCAGGCTTCAATTTTTGTTTTATAGACCATTTCACATTTCATTTAATAATTAATTAATTCCATAATGATTTTTTATGAGAAATAATATGGCTTTAATGAGGATAAATCATGGAAGTGTGTGAAAATAAATCAAAAATGGGGTTTAGATCACTTAAAATTTAAACACAAGTCACATCACAACCTGACAATAAAATAATTCAAAAATAAGGGGTATGATACTTAGCCATCTATGTACTTAAGGAAATATGAAGATTTAGAAAAATATTTATGAATAAATGTAATTATTGGGTTTCAATAACCTTCTTTGTCTCCTATGAAATAAGGATAAGTGTTCACACTTGTTAGACTTGGTAAGGGGGTAGAAAACTGATGTAACATCGCCATCATATAAAGAATGTAGTATTAAATATAATTAATTAAATCTATAGACTATAAATGAATTATAATTTGAAAACCTTATACCTGTTAAATGATTGTTGCACATACCAAAAAGGTGGTGGAAGTGATATCAGTGACAACATCTATCAACATCTTGCATGGTTTATTGAAAACATGAGAGATTGATGATGTGAAAAGTGGGTGGATGGGTGGAAGGTAAAGAGATGAGATGGAATGAGAAATTGAATGAGAAAGTGAACTTTATGTGGACATAAAGTTTTATTATGAGCAAGCACAAAGAAATTAATTTTGAAGAGTGGTAGGTAGAAGGTTGACACCTTTAGCTACATGAAGAGTTACCTTGTTTGTATTTGATTTGGCTACTGAAACCACTGCTGGAAGTCTTCTTTTATTTGGGGCCATTTATATAACTTGAGTCTATGACCATTAACTAATAATTTGGAAGGTACTAGATCAATGGTAGTTAATTGAACAACTCCATTATCAAAGACACAACTAATTTCATATGGTCCTAGCCATCTTGTTTGTAGCTTTCTCGGCATATCTTTAAATCCAGAATCATATAGTAGTGCCTAGTCACCAATTTGAAATTGTTTACTGATAATATGAGAGTCATGCTATTGTTTCCTTTTTTTCTATATAATTTTAGTGTGTTCCAAAGAAACTTTTCACATTTCATCTAGAGAGTTAAGATGTAGAAGACATTCTTTTTGTGTTACAGGAAGTTCAATTTCTAGCTCCATTGCAATTCTCAAAGTTTTATGTTCAAATTCAATGGGGAGTATTGCTACCTTTCCATATAGGAGCTAAAATGGTGTAAATCCTATAGTAGTCTTCCATGTTGTTCTATAAGCCCAAATAGCTTCTTGTAATCTACTGGTCCAATTCCTATATTGTAGATGAACCATTTTTGTTAGGATGTTCTCTAGTTCATGATTTGTGACCTTTGCTTGTCCATCAACTTGAGGATGACAAGGACTAGATTTTTAGTGCCTGATGTTATACTATTTCATCAACTCAGAGATTAGATTAGTGGTAAATTGCACACCTTGGTTAGTGACTAGCTCTTTGGGTACACCATAGTGAGTAAAAAAATATTCATATAAAAATTCTACAAATTTTTCATCATGAGCACGCTTCATGGCCTTGACTTCAACCCATTTTATTAGGCAATCAGTGCACACAAGAATATAGGATTTCCTATTAGATGGAGGATCAATTGGACCAATGAATTCCATGCCCCATTTGTTAAATGGTGTTAATGCCATCTATGGGTTAAGAAGAATTTCATCTATTCTTGTTGGTCGACCCATCCTTTGGCACTTATCACACTTTTGTGTATAGTTGGTTGAATCTTTGTGAAGTGTAGGCCAATAATAACCAATTGTCAAGATTTTCAAGGCTATTCTTTTTGCTACAAAGTGTCCTCAACATGGTTCATTATGAAATCATGTAGAATATCATGTCTTATCTTCTCTCACAAATCTTCTCATGATTTTATTAGGTCCAGTGTAAAATAAGAGATTATCTATCTAGGAGAAATGAAAACTTTTCTCTACAAGAAGCTTCTTTTCCTTGTAAGAAAAATGTTCTGGTATTTTATTAGCTACAATGTAATTAGCAATGTTTGCATACCATGGAGTTTGAATAGTAATATGAAATAAATGCTCATTTAGAAATGCATCATCTACCAAAGTAGTTTTAGTATCATCATGATGGATTCTTGATAAATAATTAGCTACAACGTTGGCTTTTCTAGGCTTATCAACAATAGTTATATCAAATTCTTGCAAGAATAGTAACCATCTTGCTAATCTTCTAGTTATAGCAAGTTTATTCATGAGATATTTAATTGTTGTGTGATCAGTATAAACAAATATGGAATAGCTAGTTATGTAATGCCAAAATTTGTTCGGGCATAAACTATTGCTAGCAGTTCCTTTTCTATCATTGTGTAGTTTAATTCTGGTCCATGAAGGCTCTTGCTAGTATAATAGATTGCATTTTCAAGATTTTGGGATTGCTATGCTAGAACTTCACCTATGGAATAATAAGAGGCATCTGTATATATATCAAAAGGTAAATTCCAATCAAGGCCTTGTAAAATTGGAGTTGTAGTAAGAAGTTTCTTAAGGTGCAGGAAGGCTTCATCACATTCAGATGTCCAACTAAATTTAGCTTCTTGTGTGAGTAACTTATACAAGGGACTAGCTATTTTGTTAAAATCTCTTATAAAATGTTTGTAATATCTAGCATGACCTAGAAAAGA
The DNA here is from genome assembly GCA_028749045.1 of Cupressus sempervirens. Taxonomy (NCBI): domain Eukaryota; kingdom Viridiplantae; phylum Streptophyta; class Pinopsida; order Cupressales; family Cupressaceae; genus Cupressus; species Cupressus sempervirens. The sequence goes on from CM053791.1 coordinate 277,074,153, forward strand.
TCTTACATCTTTTGATTTTGTAGGTATGGGAAATGTTTGAATTACCTCTATCTTAGCTAGATTCACTTGTATTCCTATAGCTGGTATGAAATGACCAAGTACCATGCCTTCTTACATGAGCATGAAACACTTTTCACTATTAAGTGACAAATTATGTTCTTGACACCTTAGCAAAACCTTTTCAAGATTCACCATTGCTTCCTCAAAAGTGATTGTAAATATTGTGAAGTCATCAATGTATATTTCCATACAATCATGTGATATATTAGTAAAGATGCTAATAACTGCTCATTGGAATGTTGTAGGAGCATAACATAGACCAAATGGTAAAAAAAAGTATGAAAAATTACCTCATGGGCATGTAAATGTGGTTTTTTCTTGATCTTTAAGAGCATTATTGATTTGGTTATAACCACTGTACCCATCTAGAAAAGAAAAATACTTCTTTCTAGCTAGAGTATCTAGAACTTGGTCTATAAATGGTAAAGGGAAGTGATCCCTTTTGGTGGCCTTGTTCAATTCTTTATAATCTACACAAATTCTCCATTTTCCTCCCTTTTTAGGCATTGTGTCCAGGGGTGAAACCCATCTACTATAAAATATAGCATAAATAAAACTAGCATCAAGCAATTTTTGCAATTCAATTTTAACTCTCTCTAAGGCTTGGATTTATCCTTCTCTGGGGTTGACAGAGTGTTAGATAGTCTTCATTGATGTATATCATATGGGTTCATAGTGTAGGACTCAACCCTTTCATATCACTAAAGCCCCATGCAAAGGCCTTTTCATGCCTTTGAAGCAACTCTTTTAACTATTCCATCTATGTGGGTGTTAATTTGGGATTAACATGAAGATTATTGCCTTTAGTCAGTTCAATAGTATTGGTGGACTCTATCATAGAAGCTTCAGAGATTAGACATTATTTTAATTCACATGTTAAGGGTGGATAAAGAATATTATGTTCTTTGAGAAAATTACAATTCTTATCACATTCTTCATATGTGATTAATTCCAACACAAAACTTTTAGATACATCTTTTTCTACCATACAATTGTTAGTGACGATACTCTAAAGAATTGAATCTTCCTCTTGTATTTTTAGAAAATATTGTCTATGCAACATCATGAGCTATACTATAGAGTTTAACTCTTCTTCTTCATCCCCTAAATTTGGCCAAACAGATGTGCTCAAATTTGGTAATGATTGTGCTAGAGGATATAAATTGAATTTCTTTATTACTTGGCCATTCGATATGGTCATATTCCTTGATCTACAAATTTTATTTTCATTATCTATGGCTAACCATGGTCAACCTAGGATGATAGGGTAACCAGATAGATTAACTTTTGGGGATAAAATCATGAATTCTATAGGATACTCTAGATAATCTAAGGTTGCAACTATATTTTCTATCATCCCATCAAGGGTGATAGTATAACTATCAGCAAGTTGTAGAATTGTTGGTGTAGCCCTTAGTCCTTCTATTTTCAACTTCTTCATAGTGTCCTTGTTCATGATATTCATAGCAACACCAAGAGCTATTAAAGCATTTTTAACACACTAACCATTTATATTGATATTCACTACTGGACTTCTTGGATCAAAATATTTTGGTGTGATCAATTTCCCTAACATGATGTCAGCTAATTATCCACAACATGGACTATGGTGGGGTCCTTTTTCTTCCTTCCAAGCTTCTTCAAGTAAGTATCTCTAATGGTCTTTCCATAAACTAGAACATCCTTAATAGCTTGAAATAGAGGTATTTGGACATGTATGCTTTTCAACTGATCAACAATATCAAAAGGTTTTTGCTCTACTTGTATAGGTTTTCTTTGTATAATCTTTTTTGGAAAAGGAGGTTCCATTGCTAGTTGAGCTTGGGTCTAATATTTTAGTTATAAGAGGTAGTTTAAGTGCTAGTAAAGTTGTACCAAATATCAAATGTATATCTGCAACACCCAAAGTGTAAGTAGGATACTGTTGAGCATCATCACTATACATGGGCTACTGTGGTTGTTGGCTATTTGGGTTTGGCTGAGGTTGTGTAGATAACTACATCTACTTTTGAGGTCCAAGATTTACAAGTGGTGGCATTAGAGTAGGTTGTTGAACTAGAGGTGGTAATTGTGCAGTACTAGTATTTTGGTTAGGCCACTATTGAGATTGCCTCCATTGGTTTGTAGATTGCCAATTCCCTTGAGGTGGTTGCTATTGGTTCTTCCATTAGTTACTCTATTGGTTAGGCTAGGGTAGTTGGGAATTTTGAGGCCATTAAGATTATTGCAGGTAGTTTTTTCTAGCACTATTCCAATTAGGTTGATATTGTGGAGGACCTTGGGAATTACAATTTTTCCATTGATTACCATATGAATTTGAATTTTGCAAAGATTCCTAAGGAATACCTTAATTTTGAGCCCATGTTTGGTGTTGAGTGACAAAAAATAATTGCTCATCATCTCCATCATCTTGACATACTTAGTTGGAAGATGTTGGTTCTCCATGCTTGCAACCAATTTACATTGGAAATCCTTCTTTTTCTTCTAGCAATGAGGGTAGTATTCAACTAGTTGTAGCTTAGCTTCTACATACTTCTTGTTTGCAATCATTGTACCAAGATGTAGAGCAACATCATTGATGATGTCTTGTTTAAAATTTGACAATAGGTTAGATATCTCAAGCTTTGAAATGCCTTGACCGATTCCTTTAATGACTATGGAATGAGGATGTAATGCCCCGCCAAGGGATTCAAAAAATTTTACTAAGTTTTCCAAACAATTTTTTTTTTTAAACATGAAAGATAAAACCATTCATAACATTTGTGGAAACAATAGCAACAATTCAAATAAAAATAAACATAACATATATACATAACAGGCTACATTCTTTAAAGATTCCTTAACGTTGTATCACATTTAAATTAACTATTCATCTAACATCCCATTCTTATGAAATAACAATGATACATCCAATGTACTTAAACAATATACAAGTGTCCTTTTGTAATTATATTTTAGTTTAGCTCAATCATCCACTGTACATATCACAAGATATGAAAAGCTTAAAAGAATAAACATCCAAGTAAATAAAGTACATCATCATCATCTAATATTAATCCATGATGCAATAACATAAATGAAATCACATATCATACATGATACATCATCGCAAAAGATATAAACATCCATCACAAAAGATAACTATATATCACAAACATAAATAACTAAGTGCACGGTTCCTCCTAACTGTAAATAGCATCATTAGACCATCATGGATCCTAGCCATCCCTCCATGCGTAACATTCCAAAGCACCGAAGAGATCATTGGTATTAACATAGTAGGAATGTCACTCCTAAAACATCCTACTAACATACAAAGTAAAGCATAATAAATCATCAACTAACATATGCAAAGTAAAGCAAATCATCAATATAAGAAACATACCAATAAATACATCCATCATAAGGTATATTATCTATCATAATGCTCCAAGAACATAATGAAGAATAAATACCAACCAAGGATACTCTAGCCACGGTGTCTCGGATGGATCTCAAATGATAAGAGTGAAAATATACTACCACCCGACCGCGTGGAACCTAAGTGGTCCACTCCCACCGTGCTGAGAAGATAATCTCAAGTCCCAAATAGGATATCAATTCATGAAGTACAAATCTCTATAAGTCCAAGAATCCTAAAAGTATACTAACTCAAAGGTTCTATCACACAAAATTGACATCTAATTCCCAAAGGCACACAAAGACATGTAGGAAACCTACTCTGCAAGTAGGAAAGTGTCATTGCATTTATCACGTACAAGTTACCCTAGCAGTTAGCTAAAATCCATGGGTCCATACTGATCTCATGTGGCCACTAGTATCCTCTCATACTGACGAGGCATACTACGGAATGCACGATCGCAACCATGCGTTCTCACTACTCCCATCCTAGCCTGTACAAGCACTCAAGGCATGGGCGAGAACTAAAAAAAATATCTTTTAAAGTTCATTTAATCCCCATTTAGTGTGTAAATGTTATCACTTATTAACCAAACTTACAATGAGTTACCCTGGTAGCCACTTAGGGTCCCAGCCCCCATTACAAGCCACTTTCTGACACTACAAGTAGATTACCTACCCTAATCTCATGGAATCATAAATCTCAAAACCACAAAAGATAATCCATAATAAAATCATTAAATATGCATAAAAGCATCAAATATCCATAATAAGAATCATCAAATCTCCAAGATAAGAATCATAAAATCTCCATGAGCATCTGAAAAAGCATCCATAGAAAATCATGATCACGACAGTTCTCTATTGGCAACTGAAGGCATCACTAATAATCATAAGTATCCATTGGTTCTCAAAAAGCAACCAAGAATATCTCAAAATCATACTGATTGAAGACTCCAAAATGGTTGAGTCAAACATGTCACAACATGACATCATCAAGAAATAAATCCATACTTCAGTTCCATCATGGTGACTAGAAAAATAATCCAAGGATAACTGATCGATGACTCAAAAATGATTAGCTCAAGTGTCTCATACACAAACCTCTCAGCTTCACACATGAAGACTGATGAACAATAACAATCAGTAAATACAAACATTTCATAGAGCATACGATCACATTACCATGGTTGGGCTTATAAAGATCAAGACCAAATAAGATCAACATGCCATTATATCTCATAACCTCCGAGCCTCTAGTAACAACCTAGGATTGGTCAACACTAGTCAACCCAAAAACCCAAAACAAGAAGCATATAGAATACATGATGCAAACACATGTTTTGGTTTTGCTATATTACATAGTTGAATCAAGTGTAGAGGTTTCCAATTTTCTGTTTGCAAGTATACTTCAAGTGTATAGGATTTATCATTTGACCTACACGTCAACCCATTTGTTCCTTGATAGCATTATCCTTCCATTATTAAGAATTACATTCTAAGAATAACTTAAGGATAAATATTTACTCATTAAATCATTTTCTTTATTCGCTAAGATCCATAGTACTAATTGATCAACTCTTCATTAATATTACTTCTATATTTCAACATAATCAAAGGATCATTATTCATTATATTATAAGAGGACCAATTATCATTCTTCGAATAAGAGATTATAACTTTATTAAAATGATCAATTACATCAATCAATTAACATAGGTCCATATTCTAATAGTCCTCAATTAAATATTACTAAGTCTTCACCATTAAATATCTAAGGTCATCATTCAAGTCATAAGAATAAGACCTATCAACTTGATACCAATATTTCTATAATCTTATTAAAAGAATTATATTAATTAAATCTAATTAACTCTCATTGATTGATTTAATTAATAATTACATAATCATAGCAACGTTCCAATTAATATCAATTGACTAATAACTAACTAGAATTTTGTAAGATTAAGGTCAATTATAATCTAGTACACAAATATTCATATTTATAGTTCAATAATAATAACTTGTTAATATTTAATAACAAGCTATGTTGGAAATCTTATTAATAAATCTATAATGACCACATTCGTCATTCTTTCAACAATGTTCCCATTTTATTTTAATAATAAGTTATAATAAATCCCCAATACCAAGTGTTATTATCTCAAATAAGTTTCTCCTATGTACGATAATTCAATTAATTAATACTCCAAATTATTAACCAATTCAATTTGATTAATATCTTTTACAGTACTTTAATCATTAACTAATCTCCTCTAGATTAACTCTGATCGTATTAATTGATAACTATTTAAACTTTTTACACTATTATTTATTAATAGTTTGTTAGTCCCAACAAACATTAATAAATAATAAACTCATCAAAACTATTATTAATCGATCTAGAGAACTTTACATAAGCTTCATTAGTTAACTCGTAATACCATTAAGGTATATCAATAATTTAGTTAATAATATATAACGTATTAATAATACCATAGTAATTCAAATTATAACAATTTTATAATAGTGACTTCATGTCAATTAAATCTTAATCCATTATCATTGAAGTCTCTTCATTTAAAAATGTAATATAAAATTACCATCTCTAAATTATTTAATATATATTAAATAGTATTTAATATTCATTACAAAAAGTCCACTATATAAACTATATTAAAAATCTCTTTTCTTTTAATTTTCTCTCATCCATTTACTTAGATTGACTAATAATTGATTACACTTCTTCTACTATTAATTAATCTTAATTAAATTTGATTTAATTAGATTAGATAATAAACCATATAAAACTAATGCATATTAATAAGATTCTAATAAGGGAAGATTTCAATAATATCTTTAATTCATTCCATGCTTTGATATATTATTTTTGTGAAGTTTAAGCATAAAGAACTCTTAGTTATGGAAAATAGAGAAATATCTGTCCTTGAATAAAACAGTCCCAGTACGATGGCCATACCTTCCTAATGAACCATTGGATTGGGCTGAAATTTAAATATGTTAGAGAGGGCCAAGTTGTACCGATTCTGACTGAAGCGATCGAATAAATTCGATCATGATAAAATGTTATGAATAATTGAATTCGGGTCTATCCAAGGGGCAGCGATAGAACAATTAAAAATTTCTTCTTAAAGGTAATTGTTCTCTAAATTTATCCAATAATTTTACTAATGGATTTGGCCATAAATCTTGAAACCATTTTCAAATCTATTTCAATTTGATTCTAATTCGAACCCAAACCCGTTTAGATCTAATTTCTTCCTTAATTGGATCTAAGGGTTTTCTATTATTTTCTTTGCAACCATACATATCTAGATTCTAATTTAATTGTAGATTCAATCACAAAGAGTATTCAGACACATATAAAAAAAAAATGATGAAGACAGGAAGAGAAATAGTGCAAAAAGGGAATATGAGAATATCACGAGTGCACCTGGACACTGATGCTAATTTGCCATGCCTCAGAAGTCCATAGAAAATCCCTTCCTTCTCCAACATTCACAAATTCCTCTATGATCCAAGCCAACCAAAATTCCCACGTGACAAGAAGTGCCAGATTCTGATGCTAATTCGCTCTTCCTTAGAAAATTTGTAGAGCAAGCTCCCTTCTTCAGAGTTCTTGAGTCCTCCAATGCTCCAATTCCTCTCCACGCTCTCCCTAAGCTTCTATGAATGCCTGAATATGAAGAGCTCTCAAAAAACATTTGAAATACTTCTTGAAACCGATGAAAGGTGTCACCAACTAAGCATGAGTCTTTTCTAATTCTTTTTGATGAGTCATAGAATTGTAGACACCTTGTGCTTAACTGATGCACTAACCCACGTGTTGTTGACACATATTAATTCCCATGCAAGCTTATAACTCCAATTTATTTTTTAAATAATCTCTATTTAAATTTTATAACTTTCATTTTCATTTTTATAACTTTTATTATTATTATTTTATTTATTACTTTATTATTATTTTATAATTATTATTAATTTTAATTTCTAGTTTTCTTTTATTTAATTCTTTTTCTCCAATAATTCACATTTAATTAATTACAATCAAAATATCAAAGATCATGATATTTTATTAATTTTCTCAAATAAATAATTTATTAATTAAATCTATTTATTAAGACTTAATTAATAGAAAATTCACCATAGACCTCCAAAATAAAATATGAAAACCCATCATAGAACAAATCATACAAAATAAATTTAAAGGGTTAAAAATCACAAAATATGTCATCCGACACATTCGGTGGGTATTCAACTCAGATACTTGTCCTAATTTTCCAATTAGGACAAATGGTTCAAAGGGTTAGAATTTGGACTTGAGAATATCTCCCCTCTCTTATCATTGAGATAATGTGATAGGGTGCGCTCATCTTGGCAATTCAGGGAAGTCGATACCCGGTACCTGCAACTTGCATAAAAACCATGCATGTACAAACACAATATATACTAAACTAAACAGATAATGGTAGGAAGTGGTGCATCATGTAGATCTCAACTAGCAGGTGACTACGACTCCCTTCCTTAACCACATCAGACATGCCATACAAAAGCAAACACACAAAGCAAATATGCACAACATACACATGCAAGTATAGGGTAAGTATCCATAAGAAAGCACATATGATAATAAATCATCTTACTAATCATCATTAATAATTGAAAGCAATGTAATAATCATCATCAATAATTGTGAACACTAAAAAAATCATCATATATACATAAAATGTAGAGTCTAAGTAATCTCATCACATAATAAACTGAATCCATAGCACAATATCTGATAATCTCAAAAGAATGCTGCTAACCAACAACATAAAACTAGTTCTAAAAGAGTTTAGCAATGATAACAAAATGTGAACTAGGGGCAGGCACTATAGAGGACCTCATCCTTTCTTCATGGTTGACCTTGAATAGTTTTGATAGATCTTCTTGAGGTCATCCTAGGAAGCTTGATATACAACATCACTAGCCATTAAGTCTAGTGCTTCTAGACAATCATCATTCACACCTCTTAGAAAGACTAGATTTTGTGAATCCTTAGACACCACATGCTGAGAGTTCTTCTATAGTGTATATAAGAAACATGAAACATAGTCTTCCAATGTTTCTTCTTCCTTCTGAGATATCCTAAAGACATCATCTCCTCTTAAACTAGATGCTTTTCAATACTCTTTGTACTTATCCAGAAATAGAATTTGTATTTCATTCCAACTTCCTACTACATTAGCTCCTAATCCCATGAACCATCATAGAACTGATTCTTTCATTATTGCTCGAAACAATTTTAGCTTATGGGCATCAGTGTTGTAGTCAAAATTATGACAAAGTATGCCAAACTCAAATAAGAAAGTATTAGGGTCTTCGGTTGCAAGGCCATAGAACTTTAGAAGGGAAGCTATAGGCATATTCTTAAGATTATTGGTATTTACAAGACTTGGGAGAGGAAATGGAAAAGTAGGTTGTGCAATTATTGGAGGTATTAGATTATGAGGTTGATATTGAAAAGAAACATTGGGTACTAGATGATTAATAACTGGTGGATTTAGAATAGTGTTATCAAGAAAATTGGCCAAAATTTTAGTAAAAGGTTGAATACCACTTGTATCTATTGGTTTAGCTCTTGATGATGATGCTGTGGGAAAAATAGGGCTTGCATCTTCAGAAGACAACTCAACTTCTTCTTCTTCAATTTCTTCATTCAAATTAATAGACTCCCATGGAAGAAATCTACCATATTCATTTCATTATCTTCCTCTTCGATGCATGGAATTAAACTTTTAACACTAGTGAAAAAAATTTAAAAACTAGAAAAAAACTTTATCTAAGAACTATGACTCAAAAAAACTCTTAGCTTGACACCATCCCTGACAATGGTGCTAAAAATGGTATGCCTCACAATAGGTGTATCATAGTCATGCTCTGGGCCATGCTTAGGAATAATATATTCAAACTAAGGACTATTTTTCTCACTATGAGGTGCATTTAATCTTGTTAACCTAGGGACGTATACTTGAAATGGTCGGCACAGTATGTGCACTACATCTCTTAATGAGTCACTAAGGTTATGTTGTAGGAAAGTAAAATGCAAGGAAAAGAACTTACACTATTGCTATAGGAAACTAACACAATTAACTCTATGAATACTATAAATACAATGAAAGGCTAATAAATATTCCAACTAAGTTCATCCACTATAACTATTCTCACATATGCTGTAAGAACATTCATGAAGTGCAATGCTACAAAAAGGAACTTACAACTTCTACTTACAATACTAAGAATGCTTGGAGATAAATCTATACTAACCTAATCTAATACATCTTTGAAGTGGGCCCCCTTGGTTAGCTTCAACTAAACTACTAACACAAGATAGAAGCCAAAAAGTGTTTCATTACATTTCAAAAATTCATTACATAACACATAGAACTATAAAAAAATAACACACTATAAAAGTTAATATTCTATTCTCATAAACTACTTCTTCTAACTAAACTAAGACACTTGGTCCAATTCCTATATATAGGAGATTGACACTTATTCCCATAATAGAAAATTAAATAACTTAGCTATAAATCCATAGGAGAGAAAGAAAGAGAATAAAAGCTCAAGGGGAGAAGAAGAGATAATAGCTTAAGGTAGGAATAATAAAGTCTAAACATCCATTCAGCATATGAATAAATGCAAAGAATGCAATAAGTCTTGATAGTTCCTCCATATTCACTGCCATGTTCGTTGGAACCATTACAACTTTCCTCCACCATGGCTAAACCTTAGGATTCTTTTCTCCTTGAATTTTGTTGGTGCTCATCTTTGAATTCTTCCAATCATCTTTCAGCTTCATTGCTAATATGTTAGTTATAATACAGAGATAATTGCAAATATGCATTTTCAAATTAAATTCAAATAGAAGAACACACATTTTGATAATTATATGAAATATTGCATGATGTATATGATATTGGCAAAAGATGACATACTATCTACCCATAGGTTAATCATTGGTTTAGGTAAACATAGGTCCACAAATGTCTTGATGAAAATGAAATAGAGTATTAAGAAAGTGTTTAAAACCTACCATGAAATAGAGGCAATATTTAGCCTCATCATAAGTCTTTTGGAATTTCAACATCAATGATTCTATAATGAATATGATCTTGAATTTTACATTTCAACATAATAAAATCTTTAGTTTTATAACCTTTATTTCTATGGTAACTACAATAGTAATAATGTCTCCATAACGGAGGTTTTTCCTCAGGTTCATAAGGTGTAGATTTGTATGGTAAAGTAATTATGTTGTTTGAAACTAAGGTCTTACAAACCATGTTATATGAAAATCCCAAAGGAGTAAAATTTATTTCAAAAGTATGTCTAGGACTATTTTTCTCATTCTAATCTTGGTCAAAGATAGATCCATCATGAAATATTGGCATATGCTCAAAGGAGTTACTACTCACTTTCTCTCTCAAGGGGTCTTTGAATCTAGAATATGAATACAATTGATGTCTTGGAGTAGAATATATAAACCTTAAAGAAGATGATTCATGTAATGATGTAATCTTCTCCTCTAATAATTTTTTAAATTTATATTGCATTCTCATTATATGCTTAGTAAGATAAAGGTAAGTAGGATCATTTGTCTCTTCTATCTCCAACAAGGCTTGTCTCTCCAACTCTAGGAGTCTAAATTACTCTTTCTTTGTAGCTTGTTTATCTAGGAAGGCTTTCTTTTCATGCTCGAGTATCTTAAGTTTGTCACTTGTGTACATTTCAAATGATTTGAGCACTGAACCTAGTTTTGACTATCTAAACAAGTTCTTGGTATATGGTGCATTCATGTGAGCACTAAGAGGATCTTCATCTTTATCTTCATTCTGTTATTGGTTTTCCCTATAAGCTTTTCCCTTATCCCTTTTAGCCCTTTGGTACTCATCCAAATATCTAGTTGAAATGGAGGGAAAAATTTGCCTATTCTCACAAGAGGACCCCCATTTATTCTTTCTCTTCTTGAGTCATGTTATAAATCATATCCATATCTAAATTATAAGCTTCCAAGGGTGTACTAAAATCACTAAGGTCACTATTGGGATCAATCAAAAATTTTGTGGTATTCCTCTAGGTGATTGATCAAATATGGGTTCTTTTCACTTATGTCTTTGGAAAGTTCAAACTAAGGATAATTTGTTAGAGAGAACTTAAGGTTGCCTTCCTTAGTCTACTTGATTTTTTTTGTAACCAACATTAAAGAAAATGTACTATTTGATAGGAAAACTATAAGAAACATTAGTACAAAACTAGTATAGTAAAAGCACTCACTTTTCCAAAAGAGAGATCATAAGATATAATTTTTGCAATAGGCATAAACCAACACTACAAAAAAGGTGCCCACTAATATGGATTAGGAAAATGATTTACCCAAATTATAATTAATTTAAATTAAATTTTAATGGAAGTGAATGGAAAATAAATTACTAAGACTTTCCAAGCATGCTATCAAAGAATCCAAAGGTTTATCTTCTCAACAAGGATGGTTTCTAACTCAAAAATTCCAAAAATGATCACTCATAAAATAAAAGATTACTAACTAAAGAGGTCAAAACACAATAATCCAAGTTGAAACAAGCTTGCAAAAGTAGGGTAAGTGACCTAATCAAACCTCAATCAACCAAAGAGGACTAAAAATGATAGGACAACAAATTGAGAAAGGTTTAAACTCAAGAACTTAGTTTTCTTGTTTATTTTAATTGACCAACTAGATCCATCAATAGTTTTTTTAATCATAAATTAGGCATGCAAGAAAATACTCAAGGAGTTCAAGAAAACATCTACAAGAAAAAGGTAAGGGAAAAAGAAACCTTGGACGTAAACAAGAATAGTTTCCTAGTATCAATCTAATCCATAGAACCACTACTATGTATGTTCTCAAAATATTTTCCAATCAAGTCGTAGAAAAGAAAAATTGGGTTGCACTATGGTTCTTAGTAATGATCAATTCTACAACTCCTGTAATCTCAATTGGGAAAAATCCAATCCTTATGCACTATGATTTTGACACAATCCAAGAATTTAATCAATTAGAGATGCTAAGAAAATCCAATAGCCTGACAAAAGACTGCACTCGTAGAGATCTCTTCTACAAGGACATTTATATAGTGGGTATTTCTACCACTATGAAAATGGCTACTACCACTTGACATTTCATCCACATGGTTAATTCAATAAAGGGAGTGTCCATTATGATTAACTCTCTCAAATCAAGGAAGACACAAAAATTTGGATCACATGGGGACTTAGTTTAGATTCAAGGGTTCCAAGTTTTTAATGTGCCCAAAGGGGGATAAACCATACTCCTCTAGACTCTTCACTTCACCCAAACATAGCAAATAGATTCATTGACACACTAATTTGAAATCACTTCACTAAGTTTTGGAAAGCTAACAATAATAACCACCAATCCCAGGAGAGAAAGTACCGACAAATGTTGAAGAAACACCAAGTTAGATAATGAAATAATATGAAATCCTTCCCTACCTACAAGTGGATCTATCATTAAGAAGAGTTTTGCATGTGAGGAAAGTGAATAAATCCCTCTCTCAAGATCACCATAAATAGTGTTCATAGGGCCTAATTACTATGTGGAACATGTATGCAAGAAAGTAAATATAGCTCCAATTTTTAGAGCACCAATAGAAATGTGAATTTTGTTCAAGCATGTAAAAAACTCAAGCCAAACACATGAGAGATTCAGTTTCAATTCCAAAGTCCAAATGTTATAAAGATGTATAAGAATACCTCAGCTCCAAAGAAACACACACATATCACTCTACTAATCTAATGAACCATACAAGTGCTCCAAGCAAACAACAAGAAAACCAATACAAGATAGATATGTCTTATGCAAACCGTAGGGCTAGATCTCGAAATGTGATTCTTAGGAGTAATAATAACTAGAAAATAACCAAAATTAAAACTCACATCATGCATTGGACCATGTGAAAATTAAATGCAAGTTAATCATTAAATACTTTTTTTTTAATTTTGATTTTTGACCTAGTTAACAAGATTGAACCTATATGTCATGAAGTCAAACCCAAAGCCATAAATATATAAATGATACCTCTATTAAAAAAGAGAAACCTTTCCAAAAATATCATAATTTTAGAAAAATATTTTAATTTTTGTCCTAGGGACCAATTTTTTTAAAATCGAGTCTCTGAGCCCTCATGTGATCTCTAAACTAAAAACACAAAGAAACAACCCTATTTATAATTGAAAGATTTTTACAAAAATGTAGAATTTTCTCAAAAAATCTCTAATTTGCATCAAAAAATGATTTTTCATGATAAATAAAGAAAAAATATTATAAATATGAATTACCTTAGAAAACTCTAAAAGTTTAATTGTAGCTTGTCTGATATGTCTCCAACTTGCAAAAAGTTATGAACACCAAAATACCAAGCCATTTGAGAGATATTATACATTTAAGTACACCATAAAATAAGAGTTTCAAAGAGTAAAAGAAAGAGTTATAGTCTCCATGATCATAAAATATGCATACAAATAAAGATGCAAACTAATATAAATCATAACAATGCAAAGAAACACAAGAAAGGAAATTTAATCTATGAAAGGAAATAACAATGCAAGATAAATCTATGAAAGAAAATATGACTTTAAGCTGATAGAAAATGCAAGGATGAAGCATGATGATGGAATCCATGAATGCATGAGAGAAGAAGACAATAAGAGAGAAGTCCCAATGAAGCTCCAATGTCAAAACCCTAAGGCTCAAACCCCAATCCTAAAACTCCTCCAAAATGGCTCTCCAAACCTATAGCATAACAATAATATAGCAACTAACATCTATCCAAATGAGAAGGAGAGGGATCCTTATATAGTCAATTGTAGAGGTGGTAGGCTTCTCACAACCAATATGAGATAATAAGGATTGATCTGTGTTTTTATTGTAAAGAGAGATTTACGTGAGGATTTTACTAATTTAATTAAAAGAGGGATTTTCTTTTAATTAAAAAGGGATTGTTTTATTTAGTTAAAAAAAATGTTTCTTTTAATTAAATAAGACTTAGAATAAGATGATCAAACCTTAGGAAATATTGAAATATTTAAATTAATTTTAATTTGATCAAGAAAAATTATTTGAATTGATTCAATAAAATATTATAATGCATTGATTTAGGAAATTGATAAATTGAAGAATTGGGGCCCATAGTCTAGGTGACAATTTGAGGGTGCATACAACAAGCACATACCCTCAATAACAACAACATCAATACTTGTTCATTTTGGGGAGGTTTACATGTGTTGTATTTAGTAAATTTAGTTTAATTCTAGTTTTTATTTTAATACATTTTCATTCTTTCTCTATGTCTTTCATATTTGAGGTTTGCATAGGTATGTAGGAATAAACTTAGTTTCTTTTGTTTATTTCCTTTGTTAAATTTTATGAAATACACATAGTAAACAAATTTCATGTAGCTTTTAAGTTCTTTCCTGCTTTGTTTCTCAACTCTTGCCAGATGCCATTTTAACTTTTGAAAAGCTTTTGATTTATCCTTTAAATACATAATTGTCACCATCTTAGAATAATCATTAAAAAAAAGAAGAAAAAGTACTTATCTCTAGTGTAGCTTTTTTATGCCAATAGGTCCACAATGGTCTATATGAACCACCTCCAAGACTTCTTTAGAATGATAGTTTTTTCTTTTAAAACTTTTCTTTCCCATCTTTCCAATTTGACTATTCTTGCACATGCCCAAATCAAGTTTCTTTAGGCTTGGAATGCTTCTAGCCCTTTTGTTCTTGCTTATGTTGAATAGGTTATCAAAATTCACATGAAACAACCTTTTATGCCTATAACCAAATTTCTTCTACTTGAGCTATGAAACATGAATTTACAATTAGATCTAAGCATAATAGATTACCTCTTATTTGATTACTAGTCCCAGCTAGATTTCCATTTCCATCCAACAACTTGGCTTTCCTATTCATGAATTCTACCTTCAGTAGAATGTTATTCAATTGTGCCACACTAAGAAGATTATGATTCATTCCTTCAATCCAATAAGCATTGTCACATTTGAGATCATTGGTTAGTGCAATATAACCTTTCCCCTTCATATAAAAAAGGTTCATCACTTCCAAATTTGACACTCCCACCATCATGGTGTTCTAAGTGCTCAAATTTAGATTGATCACTAGTCATGTGGTGAGAAAAACCACTATAAATAATCCATGTATCATTCTTACTAACATGGTAAATGAGGGTCATCTTATTATTCTCATCATCTGATTCATCCTTAACATCAATGTTAAACATTTCATCTTCTTTACTACTATCAGAATCTTTACCCATGTAACAAGATTTATTACCTTTGTCCTTTTAGTCTTTGTAGCCTTTGAAATCCTTCTTTCCTTTATACTTTTCATGCTTTTTTTCTTTTTTGCCTTCTCTACTTGGACACCTTGTAGCAATGTGAACAACTTTTTCACAAGAAAAGGAGATCAAATAAATTTTTCCTTTGGGAAATCTTCTTGCAAGAAATTCTTCAATGACTTCAAGATCATCATCAAAACCATCTTCATCTTTTCTATTAGACTTCTTTCTTTTAGACTTTGCATTTTTCTTCTTAAGTGATAGCTTGGCTTATAATGTAGACTCATGGATACTAGAGTTAGGAAAATAATTATCAAAATTATCTAACTCAAATATTATCAACCTTCCCACTAGTGCATCCAAGGTTATATCATTCTTAGGATCGCATCTCATTTCTTGAATAACTGACACTATATTTTCATAAATGGGAAGAAGTATTTTGAGTACCTTGCTTACCACTATTACATCATCAATTTTCCCACCTAAGGCTCTATTTGTACTCACACTAGCTTTGATTCTTTCACTATGTTGTGCAATGTTCTCATCTTTTTTCATCTTCATTTGATCAAACTTACCTCTAAGAATTTCTTCCTTAGGTCCCATCACATTATCATCACCTCCATATATATCCTTTAGCTTGTTCCATGAAAAATACCATATTCTTTGACTTCATCAAGCTCAACATAATTGAGAGAGGAAGCAATGTTAATCATCATTATGTTATGACTTTTATTTTCCATAACCTTATCCATAGCCAAAATTCTAGTCGGTGTCACATATTTTTTCTAAAAATATTTAAATCCCATGTCATCAATAGTTGCCAAATAGAGCTTCATACGTTCTTTCCATGCTTGG
Source organism: Cupressus sempervirens (assembly GCA_028749045.1). NCBI lineage: Eukaryota > Viridiplantae > Streptophyta > Pinopsida > Cupressales > Cupressaceae > Cupressus > Cupressus sempervirens. Next base: position 277,090,885 of record CM053791.1, read on the forward strand.
AAGTTATCTCTATTTAGCTTAGGAATCTCCCTTATGTAAGGCATATTTATCTTTAGCTAATGTCCTTAAAACCTTCTCTACAAACACAAAATTTTTTGATACCAATTGTTTGAAATATAAGAGTAGTAACTAAGAGGGGAGGGGTGAATCAGCTACCACAAAATGAATTCAAGATCCTTCAAGATGTCAATACAATTCAAAAGAAAACTCTGTTGAAACTGAAATACTGTTGTAACTCGGTTAACACATGAACACTTAGTTAACACTAAGAATTACTATCACTCAACAAATATGGAAATAATAGCTCCTTAAGATGTATAGTGTGATTAATGTTAATTAACCTATTTGTAGAATCATAAAGAAAATAACATGAACACAAGAGACGCTAAGATTTAATGTGGAAATTGAATTTGGGAAAAACCACCAATTGCAACTAGTTACTATTTTTTACTCTTTTGAAGTGATCCCTATGAGGGGCCAACTCTATTAAAGTTTAAAAAACACACTATTAGGTGTGACCCTATTAGGAGTGGCCTTGTTACATGTCTTTAGACACTTCAATCAAGAAATACCACCTTGTTAGAGTATTTGGTAAATAGTTGTTAAGCTAACTTTGTTAGGAGATTTAATTTACTACTATAATTATTAGAGAGTAACAATGATATGATCTTGTTGTTGATGTAGCTATATTTTCTAATTTTAGGTCTCGATACTAGCTTGATATGTCATGCCTGACCACTACTTCAAGTTTTTTTTGCAAATTAGGACCTTGCTGTTATAAGATTTCCTTCAGATGTTATGTTTTTTTTTTTTGAAGATCTGGGTTATATTACTGTCTTTGAATAATGAGACAGATGTTGAATGCATTTTTTATTTAGAAATATGCTATTAGCAATGAATTTGATTTAGGATTTTGTGGTTTGAACTGGCATATTGATATTTGCATGTTGATGGGGTATCGATTATGTTCATTATATTTTCAACTCATTGTAAATTGCATTCTATGTTTGAATGCTTTGGAAAGAAAGTAAATATAATGTATGTTTAATTTGAATGGTAATATATTGTTTGCATTTAGTACTTATTATTGTATTTTCATACGTGACTGTAAAGGAATTTAAAAAAAAAAACTCTATATTGCATATAACCTTGAGATGGTTTTAATTACATAATTTATATTCATTTTGTTTTAAAGGGTTTGAGAACCACAGTTGCATTGCATATATATATATATAAACTTGTTTTGTAGGGGTCTAAACACCCTAAATGGAGGTTGGAATAAACATTTCTATTTGTTTTAAAAGGGTTTAATTACCCCTTAAGCATTAAGAAACCCTAAATGGGCATCAATTTCCATGAAGGAGGAAAACATAGTCATTTTGTTGGAAGCCAAATTCATGGTAGTGGACTTGGTACTGCCAAATACACGGCATTGTGATTCATATGGTGCATTGAATGCTTGTTATGGGGATTTATGGCACCAAAGGTTTAGTCAGCCTCTTTGTGTTGTGAGTTGGATTTTTTGCAGATTATGGGCCGGATACTTGGCCGCATTGCTCGGTTTGATTTTACATCTGTGATCTTGTGCTGAGATATTGACATTATTATGGGTGTTGGTTGGAAGGAAAAATTGCATATTGGGTTTAGCTCGATGGAGTTACTCCTCAGAAGTTGTCTATTATTGTTAATGGGTTCTTCTACTTCACCCCATTGTGAAGTCATCTGTGAGTTATGTGTGTTGGCATTGTAGAGATTGCTTACCAATTTTGGATTCAACTTTTAGGGCTTTGGCGTCGAGCTAGATTGTAGAGCAATTTTCCATCTTCAGTATTACAAGTAGGGGCAATTTATTACCCTACTCTCTCTTTCTATTTGCAATTGCAATGTTATTTCAATTGGCATTTTGTAAATAATTATGAGTTTTACATATTGTGTATCGACACTCAAGGATAGATATGTGCAGAGCATGGCACTGTGTGCAATGCTTGGCCCTGCATATACCCATCTTTGAATGTGGATTTATGAAGAAATTAATTTGGGTGTCGATGTATGTATAAATTTGGGCTTTTCCCTAAACATATATTTTATCGCCAAGTTTAACATGGTCGGAGCCTCATGTTTACAATAGTTATTTAGAATGTGATTGTGTTATGTGTGAGTAGTCGGCTTGATAGGGCCGAGCTCTGTGAGAAAAACATGGTTGTGGTAGTTAGCTTACTGACTGTTGTGTTAATAGCAAACAACTTTTGTGCTCCCATTGGGATGAGCTTTGTGAGAACCCATATCTTAAGCTTACTTGGTATTTTATAGCAAAATGTGAGTGGCTTGACCTCAGTCTTGAGTTTGCTTTAAATTACAGACTCATGACTATAGTTGAGAGCAGAGGCATTTTGTCAAATGGTTAGTGTGAAACCATAACAATGTTAAATTAACATGTTATTAACATATAATCTTTATGGTTATTGAAATGTTTGAAAATTTCCATGAATCATAGCCGAGATACTGTCTGAACAATGTGGTTTAATTCAAATTCCTTTTTAACAGTTTATGAGGTTGCGTAAACTAGAATAAGTTATTTCGTGTCACATCTAATTTATAGTATATCAAAGATTCTAAATAGAAAGTATGTAGGCCATGGGTCAAAACTTGCAATTGGAAATTTGGAGAAAAGTTTGTTTGAACACTCAGTATCATCGACTATGTTCTTTTTGTCTTAAAACAACAACAGAGCTTGAAAAATTTAGTTAACTGTATGCTGTTGGGAATTGTTAGACATGATTTAATTGGATTTGTTTTGAAGCATTTTAGATAGACCAGTAGTTTTTATATTATGTTTTTTGAGATGAAAATTATATGTGTGCAAATCGGAATTCTATTATTTTAATGATGTTTTTCTGTCCAATAATGAATTGGAGATTATTTTCAATGAAAAAGATAGATTTATGATATGTGTTTGATGATATGTTATTCAAAGAAAGAATATCATATGTGCAATGTATTATTATCTTGACCAATTTGAAGGAAAATTTTAGTTTTTATAATAGTAGGAATAAGTAGTATAGTACTACAACTGGTAAATATCGTTAAACTGATGTAACAGTTTAATTATATTTACGAGAATGTAATATTGTAGTATTTATTTCTATTGTTAAAATAACCTAAGTTTACTTTCAAGTTTGGTAGTAGAAGATGAGATTTTAAAAGATGAAGAATGTAATATCATGTGAAATCTAAATGTTATTCATTGCATGTGCATTCTTAGAATATCTGTTTGATGTGTATTTTAAGAATAGCTATAATGAACGTATATCGAGGTGGCTGAATATCAATTTATCCTATTCAGTTAATTAATTTAGTGATAATTTTAAGATGAATTGGGAGGGTTAATTATAAATAATAGATAATTGGCCTTACCTATGACTTAAACTAGTAAGGTTAAGTATGGAGAACAAGGCAAGTCTCTATTGTGTCATTTCATGAGTACTATAGAGAATCCCACTATGCGTTGTCTATGGGCTTACCATATATGGATGCAGTATCTTAGCACCATAGTGATGACACCTCAGTAAATATATGGTTCATTAACTAGTTATTCTTAGTGCAAGTTTAATTTTGTATTGTTAAGAAGATGTTATTTCTTGCATAGTAATTTTAGAATTGCACTATGTTATGTGGTTCAGATATCTGCATTATGGTTTTGTATATGTATATTCTAACATGTATGCAGGTGGACTACGTCTTTTAACTTAGTGTGTACTGAGACCCTTTTTGTGTTGTGTTGCATTTGTGTGTGTGTTTTAGCTGTTTCAAGTTGATTAACTAGTAGCAATGGATGACTGTTGAAGTTACTTCTTGATACAGAATTTGATACTTGTAGAGTCCTCATGTTAGACCTAGACATGTAAGAATGATAATGTACTTCATTATTGTATTAAACTTTTTATGTATTAACATTAGAATGGAAATTTATTTGGATGATCCATTTACTTATTTTGATGTTTTCAATTTGAGAATGATTCAATAAATAAAAAAAGTTCTTTGGTTCTTTATGTTTGTTCAAGGTTTCCTAGTTTTGATTTTGTTTTGTGGAGCATTATAGAATACTTGATCCTCCTTGATCAAAATGTTCTTTGTAGCTTAGTTAACTCTAATACTCTGATATCCTTCAATTTGCTTCCTTGATTTATCTTTCCAATCACTTGCTTCTTCTCCTATTCAATCCTCAACTTGACCTTATATTTATATATTTTACCTTGTCAAGTTGGCTTGAATACAACTTGAATCAAAAGAAATTTATCCTATGAATTAGCTAGAACTAACAAAAAGAATGTTAAATCATATATACTAATGCAGGAAAATCCTTCATTATCCAACCCAACTTAGTCAACACTATCTCATAAATGACTTTACTTAAAAATTCCATTAGTAACTAAGTGATATTTATTAACACTCATTCCATTGCAACTTTTCTTTTTTAACCAAGTGAGCTCAGTTAACACTAGTTCCATGAAGACATACCTTACGTGATCGAGTGTGCTCAGTAGATAATAACTTTGAATTTGGTTAATATTTAAACACTCATTATACACTAGACCATCCTTTGTGTTGGTGTTTTAAAATGTACTAAAACTACTAAGCGAAAAAATGCTTAATACCAGAATGATAGTACATACACAATCTAAAGATTAGACTATTCTTATTAACAATTACATATGTAAGGTATTTGGACCCAACTTCAACAAAACCACAAATGGTTTTCTACTCTTTTGGCTCTGCAAAACCAAGGTGGGTATACCCAAGGATGGTTCAAAATTAGAACAACTATATGAGGATTATTCTTAGTTTCATTTTGATTCTCATTTCAAAATCCTCAAACATATACATAATTCTCACTAACTTGGTAAACACATCCAATAAAATAGATATGGCCAAGAGTTCTTCTATAGATCTGCAGATGTTTTTAACAACAATGGCTAACTGAAGCTAAAACATTCCATGCAGACAAGTGCTGGCCAACTTTGAAGATCTACAAGAAATAAAAGTAAAATTTGATTTGATGATGAATTTGAATAACCATTTATAATATATTTCTCCTTAAGCTGAAATAACTTGATCAGTGCCTAATCCATTGGGGTTTAGAGTCTATAGCAAAATCTTAGATCTAATTTGTTGCTTTACAAAAAATTCTATCAGCAATTCTTATCAGAATCTATCATTCAAAATCCTTTTCAATACTTAAGGAATCTTATCACATTCATCAAAGCCTTTATTTAATCCATTGAATTAACAACAATGATAAATGGATATACAACCTAACTAGATTGCCTTCAATTGCACAAACTTTTACTCATACAACATCAAGGTAGCTAAGTATTTAAAAGGAGACAAAATTCAGAAAAAACTGATATGGGGACAGTTCATAATTTGTATTCATTTCTTTTGAAATGGTATATCCTTTAAAATACACTCAGAATGGCCTTCAGAAAGAAACACAACTCATTCTATATTCATGTATTCTCAAAAAATTGACAGAAAAATACATTACAAACTTGCTTTCAAAATTTGGACCAAAAACCAGACTAAGCATAATACTTAGAAGAAATAGAATTCAGACCCTTCTTTAGCCTTGGCATCTCACTTAAATAGTGTGAGATGCAACAAGCTTCAGGCTAAAGACAAATGATAGGCATCCTTTTAAAAAGGCAAAGACAAGAACAAAATAACAGAAAGGCTTACTACATCAAACAATTCTTTGTTGGGTCCCTTTCTGTTATGCTTCTCAGTTGTTGAGACAAGAAAATATGATCTAATATTACAATCATTCTTCATCCTCATAGTACATAGCCATGAGGTTTGAAAGTGATGTATCATCTTCAGTTGCCTGTAAACTTACTTTAACCTGTGGATCCTCCATGTCTTCATTACTAACTACAAGGGTGACTGTTACTTTTGCATCTTCCTCCTCATCGTCTCCTGACATCTATTCTATAAACTAATTTTTTCATTTATTAAAAGCATCATCCTTTGGCCAATCAAAACTTAGAGCTTCTCTTTGTATCTTTATTAAAGAATTTGCACTTTCTTCTAAATCATCAAATTCTTTTCTCATAGCAGTATAAAATAACTATATTTTTACTAGCTCTTCATTTGTCTTTGCCCAGAACCAGTGGCTAGTCTCACTCATGATGTTTATTATTCTTTCATTAAATAACTCATCCAACTCCTTTTTTCCACTTTTCCTTTTACTTTATTGTATCAAAAGATTCTAAAGCACAAGGAAATAAAGTGATTTTTTCAGCCATATATTGGAAAAAATAGAGTGTTAATCTTCTCTGTAAAGAGTCTCTTTCATCATCAAAATTCTCTAGCTTATTTAATAAATCAAAAATCTTCTCAACTTGATGATAAGGCATTTGGGCTACAGATATATATATGATTGTAATATCATTATTTCTCTCCCTCCATTTCTGTGCAAGAGGAGTCAGTTTATCCTTATCTCTGTTCAACTCATCCATGAGGGTTACAATTCTTGTCAACTAATCATAAAAAGCTGACCATTGTATTTTATCCCTCAAATATACCACACCCTTCTTTAATTTTTCTTCCTGTTGATTTCTAAATTCTATCTTCAACTCATGTAATTTTGTTTTTTCTACTCCAAAGTCCTCTGCAATATAGAATTAGGGCCTTTCAAGGGTGTTAGGTGTTTCAATGATAGGGGTTGATCCAACAAATGACTATGAAGGGTATGCAATTCTAAGTGTACTGGATTCTCCCACCTTTCTTTTCCCAAGGATCTTCTCCAATTGAGATACCTTGTTTTCCAACTCAATTCTCTTCTTTACATCTTTATTGTAGGCATCTACCACTATTTCATACTTACTCTGCAGATTAGTCATTTCCTATTCTTCTTTTTTTGTAGTGGCCAAGGAAAATTTAGAATAACCCACATTCATGTGGGTTTCTTGTACATGTGAAGTATCAGTGACCCTCCTCACAATGATACTCCCTGTTAGTCCTAAATCATCGGGCTGTAATGGAGTAGTCTTGGATCCTCTTCTTAGTGACCACATAACAAGGGCATCTTGATCATTACTGAATGTTGTTCCCAAGAATTCTTCTTTATCTAGATCCTGTAATCCTAAATTATTTGACACAGAATTAAAAATTAAGGCATCAGCAATATCCCAATTGGGCAATACTAAAGTATTGGCATCCTTTACCATCTGTCTACCCTCTTCAGGGGTTATATTCTGGAACTCTTTTATCATTTTTTCCTTTATTTGATTCTTAATAGAGGCTTCATCCATTTTTGGATGCTCTATTTTCATATCTCTACATCTTTTCTCAAAAATATGCATGTTTGCCCTCCATGCAAACTTATGGAAAGCCCTAGATTTTACAAAACTGTTATCAGACAAAAATTGCTAACTGGCTTGTTCCAAAACAAGGTCTAATTCCCTTCCTCTAAAATCTGCTACAGTTAATTCAAAACTTGGCATAGGAGGCTCTTGGGGGTTCCCTTCATCAATCTCTACCTGAGTAACAAAAACTCCTCCTTGTCACCCCATTTGTTCAATTTGCTCATTGGTGAGCTGCTCCTCCTCAATTCTGATTAAAGTTTGGGAAGGTGAGTAACCTTCATCATGGGATTCCTCTTCCCTTATTATTTTTATTCTTTTGGGAGAAGGTTCAGGGGGTCTTTCTTCAAGGATAGTACTAGTAGATTCAATTATCTATTTTTCTTTATTTACAATGGGCATCTAATCCTGAATAATAGTATATCCTGTCCTCTTTCACACAACCTGTGGACTTGCCCCTATGTTAGGGGTGAAACCCAATTTCCAAATAACTTCTCTGGCTTTATCTAGAAAAGAATCAACAAAAATGTTATTTCTTCTCATTGATTACCTCCATTATTTTTGAGAATTTACTCATGAGCTTATTTATTCTATCTGCATTAGTTGCAACATTACCAAGAGGACTGTAATCCTTGTCAAAATAATTAATGAACTCCAAAACTTTTGAATAGACTCTCCATTTCTCTTTCCTTGTTTCTTGCTCCTAGAGAGAATATTCATTCCTTATTATATCTTCAGGGAAATAGAATTCATGCTGACTTGGATGAAGCTTGATCCTATGTCTAAGAGAAGAATTAAAGAAACCTTCTGTGTCACAAAAATGAGCATGAGATACTGCCATCTTATATTGATCCAAAAAATTTTAGAGGAAGATCCACCCCTCTTTAGTTATTACAAACTGGTGAGCCATAGTGCACATAGGAAAAATTGATCCTGTTCCCCTCTTGTGCAAAAAAGTCTCTTCCACTCCTCCCAATTGCCATAAAAACTTAGCTACTCCTACCTTTAAAGGCACCTGGTAGGGTAGTACATGGGGTGTCCCTTTGAATCCATAAACCCTAATGATAGTTGAGACTGGATATGGGATGATATCTCCCCAATTATGTGAAACTTTTAGACTATGGGGTCTATCCATATGCCTAACAAGGTGCATTAGTGCCTTAGAAATTCTGGGATTGTCACTCAATATGAGGCATCTTAATTTAGAAGAAAAGTGCCTATCAAATCTAACAAAACTAGCATTTTCTGCTTCCCTAATCATGTCTGCACTCCATAACTAAACTAGTAGTGCTTCCCCCTCTTGTTTCCTGTTTAAAACCATTTCTTTACCAAAATATGTAACCCCTTTAAATAGAAACATATGCATCAATAGGGAGTACTAACCCCAAACCTTTTCCACCTTGCCCTTTCCAATTCCCACCAATCCATTGTGAATCTCATTAGCCAGGTAAGATGCAAAATAAAAAATTATTTCTACACTGAAAGAGGAGTTTTGGGTGATCATATACATGAAGCTCATAGGAATAAAATCTTCTTCACCCTCTACGAAGACTTTGCACAGGGTCCTGTATATCTCTACTGCCCTGGCATTAAAGCATGATTTCTTGAAAGGTTCTTTAGAAGATGATGTTATTGCTGGTAGGTTTCCAATTTTGCCTATGTGGGCCTTTAGTGCACCTTGTCTAACTACATCCCTTTTGGACATATATTCTTTTCTAACTCTATTAAATTAATGGGCACATGATATCTAGTGAGAGGTCCTAGACTGAAAACTTCCCTAATTTCTTCTGGACTGATGGTAATTAAAACCTCACCATCCATTCTTCTCACTACCTTAGTGGCTTGATCATAACTTTTCATTACAACTTCAAGAAGGTCATAATCCATAAACACACTAGGAACAACTAGCTTTCCAAGATCAAAATTCCATATATTGGCATGAGGGGCATATAATTTCCTTTTTGCAAACCACTTTTTGAACAAAATCAAACCAGTTTGAGAAGTTTGAGCATCTTGGACCCAATTACCCTCATCATACAATCCATTAGCTATCCTTAGCCTAGGGTTCAAAGAGGTTAACCTTTTAACTTGCACTGTCTCTAAAGTAGACTCAGGAAGTAACTCAAGCAATTTGTCATGTACATTTCTATCCAAATAGTTTATTTGACCTAAAAATCCCTTCTTTGGAGGCATCTTGGACTATTTTTTAGAACTGGGAAAAACTAAAAAGATTATGGTAGTACTACTTACTTGAACTCCATCTCTGTTTTCCTCTGTATTTCTGCAAATTTTTTGCGAACAGACAACTTCACAATTTATACCAGATTTTAGCACACTTTCCTTCAGGAATTGGTTCTACACAAGAATGGCTCAAAATCTTTGCTTGCGTAAGATGAAACTGATGAAATCTCTTTGTATTATACTCTATTTTTTCTCACGGATGATGCTTTCATGTCTAATTAATACAGAGAGTGGCACCACATTCTATGTTTAAAGCTGCGCTGTCGATTTTCAAAGATCCTACGATCATGTGATACGGAGAGAACAACTAGGCATTGCATTTGACATGTCAGTCAATTCATCCAATGACAACTTACCACATACATAACTCTTTCCTTGATGGCACTTATATTTGGACCCACTGATAACTAAGGACATGTGTTAGCATGTTGCTGCTTTGTTATGCCTAAAGAATGAGCACCTTGCCATAGCGAAGTAGCGACAACCATTCATCTGATCTGAGATCAGCAGATGATACGTTACTGGGCTTGCTCAGAAAAAGGTGGTGGGCCCTATTTGCTATGTCGCTATAAATATCTCCCTCGCAACTCTTCATAGCGAGATGATGACAGTCGTTGATCACAAGTTTAATCAAGGGTGAGGAAAATGCATGTAGTCTTTGATTCATATTCGCTACATCGTATAGCTTAAAAAGCATGCAACTTTTCAAAGCGAGATAGTGAGGACTGTTGATTCTATTCCAATCTGACACTCAGGATCTCTTTGTACATTTGATCAGAAGGGCATAGATGAAATACAAAATTCTACACAGCTGGCACCTTTCAAGATTTTATTACAGTCCTAATTATCATCCCACGTCACCAAAGGTCTCACCGGCTCTTCAATTTCACGAGGCCTCGCTACTTCGCTAATGACAAAGTGTAAAATTTTCCTGATAGCGAGGTAGCGAGCTCCGACACTTTAATGAATTTTGACACCATGAAAAAAAAGGGGCCATCAGATAATTATTTCTGCTATTAAATTGCTTCTGACAAAGGAATTTATTACTTGTCATGCCACTTGGTTTGGTTACAGTACTGCCAAATTGCAATGTCACCGGCTCTTGATTTCATGGGACCTCACTACTTCGCTAATGATGAAGTGTCAAATTTTTTTGATAGCGAGGTAGCGAAGTATCAAAAAATCATCATTATGGCCATGACTTCAAACTGCTTTTGCTGTGTCCCCTTTCCTATTTTGATGGTAACTACAATGTGTACCTGCATAATAAATCAGTTAGAAAACAAAGCTCCGACCGCTGTATCTTCATTTTGTGGTCCTATTTTGTAAATTATTCAGCACTCGCTACCTTGCCATACATAAAGGTGCCCATGTTTGTATAGCAAGGTAACGATAACGATAGATCTACTTAGATCAGATGGCTGGGGCAATATGAGAGGAAAGGTATCTCGGGGGCACAGAAGATAAAAGGCGACAAAATATTCATCTTATTTGAAAATTCAAAACTTCATGCTTGACAATTTACTAATAGAAAGAACGTAGGGTTTTCATAAGGTTTTTTTAAAAGCTAGCCAATGGATGGATAATCCAAAAACCCTATGTTTCACTTAGAAATAAAAGTCTAACTTTTCTACAATTTGGACAAAAGACTTCTATCATACAAAAAGTTAGACCAACAATGGCTCTATCTGGGGATGATAGACTACTTGAGTCTATGCAAGAATTCAGAATCTATGGGAGAGCAGACCACATACTTGGTGCAAAAATGACAACTTGTTTAGAAAGCACAAAGCAACACACAAAAACAAGGAACTAGACTGCACAAGGATACTTACAAGGATTTACAAAAAATAAAAAAAGTACAAAACAATAGGAAACCCTAAAACTACTATTCATGGAAGAAAATAAGTATTTTTCAAGAAAAATACCTCTTCAAGAATTGTCCATGAACTGGCAATTCAAGAATATTGTCAAATACAGCTTTGAGTATATAAGAATCTTCACCCCAAGTATTTTCAATGAGATATGGGCCTAACCAAATAGGATCAAATTTGCCATGTTTTCCTTTATCCTCAATTTTGACATTCCACATTAGGACTAAATCTCCATTTTCAATTTTTTTGCTTATAGTTCTTTTATCATAGAGTGTCTTGACTTGCAATTGCAACTTTTGGTTCCTTAAAGATGCTTCTTTTTGGGTTTCGGTCAGTCCTACCAATTCATCCATTCTTTCTTGCATTTCATATGTAGTATCTTCATCATATAATTGGATGCAATTTTATAGTCCCATCAAGTTGTTCTGAGGCATTTTGGCTTGAATTCCGTACACTAAATCAAATAGAGCTACACCAATTGCTTTCTTTACAGTTACTCTGTTAGCCCATATTGCCAACTGTAACTTGGAATCCCATGCCTTTTTATTATCATCCAAGGTTCTCTTAATGACCTTCAATAGTCTGTTATTTGTGGACTCATCTTGTCCATTCCCTTGTGGATGATATGGAGTAGATGATGACCTTGTCATTCCATATTTATCACAAAACTTGATGAACTTCTCAGATCTAAAGCACATAGCATTATCTGTTACAATTCTCTGTTTACATCCAAATCTAGAAATAATATTATTCAACAGAAAATTATTTACCACTTTACTTGTTGCATTTCTTGTGAGGATAGCCTCTACCCATTTTTTAAAGTAGTCAGTGGGAACCACAATCCAAGAATAGCCAGTGCTAGACTTGGGGAAAATCTCTCCTATGAAATCCAGACCCCATTGTTGGAAAGATTCTTGAATCTCCGTTGGCTTTAATGGAGTATTTCCTGAGAACTTCAGCTTTCCAGAAAACCTCTGACAAGGATCACATTTCCTAACCATAACTTGAGCATCCTTGAAAAGAGAAGGCCACTAGAATCCAGCCCTCATTATCTTATGTGCAGTAGTTTTGGCCATATAGTGCCCCCCACACACTCTAGCATGCATTTCTTTCAAAACCTCTTTTTCCTTTTCCTTATCAACAAATTTCAATAATACTCCCTCAAAATTTCTCCACCATAGACTTCTTTGGACAATTACATACTTGATGGCTTGCAATTTAGTATTCCTCTTTTCATTGTCAGGCAGATGGGGAGGAGCTTCCATATGTTGCAAGTAATATATGACATTGGTGTACCAATCACATTGGTCCATGTCACATAAGTTAGCTCTGAGATCATCATTTACTATATTTATCCAATTAGCCTCTAGATTAGTTTCAACCATGAGTTTGGCCAAACCTTGACCTCTTACTAACTTTTTTATTTGTATATCAATGTTAAATTCTTGGATTCTATTGATCCATCTACATCTCCTGCCTGTTAGTTCCTGTTGAGAGAATATGTCCTTGACTGTAGCACTAGGTACAAAAGCGATAACAGTAGCACCTACCAAGTAACTTCTGAAAGCTTTTATAGCCTTTACCAAAGCATATGCTTGATTTTCATTTATTTCAAACTTTAGTTCAGCAGGCTGCAGTGACTTGCTGAAAAAGGCAATCGGCTGCTCATATCCTTCTTGATTCTTCTGCAATAAGACTATAGCTACAGTATGGAATGATGCAAAAGAGAAAATATGCATGGGTTTTGCATAATCTGGGGTCCTCAGCACTAGAGCATTCTTTATCGCAGTTTTTATATCCTGGAATGCTTGTGAAGGTTCACCATTCCAATCTATAATGACTCCCTTCTTGAGCATCTTTGAGATGGGTCTACTGATTTCAGCAAAATTGGTAACAAATCTCCTTAGAAAATTTACTTGGCCAAAAAAGGATTGAATTCCTTTAACATTTTTTGGTTTGGGGACTTTATCAATAGCTACTACCCTTTTAGGATCTATTTTTACCCCATCCTTAGACACTATGTGTCCTAATAATTTTCCTTCTGTGACCTCGAATGTGCATTTCTTTGGGTTTAAAGATACTCCATATTCCAAGGCTTTATCAAAGATTTTTTCCAAATTTTTGCAGTGATCTTCAGCCTTATTAGAATACGCTATAAGATCATCCTAGTACACAACCATAAATTTGTCAATATACTCATGAAATGCTACATCCATGGCTCTTTGGAAGGTAGCTCCTGCATTAATCAAGGCAAAAGGAATCCTTACATACACATATGTTCCCCATGGGCTTGTGAAGGCTATCTTGAACTGTTCAGTTTCTTTTACTAGAACTTGATTATATCCAGAGAAACCATCCATCATTGACATCAATTCAGAGCTAGTCACTTGCTGTAACATGGCTTCCATATTAGGTAAGCCATAATTGTCTTTCAGAGATGCAATGTTTCATTTCTAAAATCAACACAAAGCCTAATATCTCCATTCTTCTTCCTGACAGGAACCAAGTTTGAAACCCAGGTGGAATGCCTGATCGGTTTTATTATCCCACCATCTCTTAGGTTTTTCAGTTCTTCTTGCATTTTTGGGGCAAGGGTATGATTGATTGGTCTCTATTTTTGCCTAAAAGGTATTACATTTTCCTTCAATGGTATGACATGTTGGAAAAGATCCTCCCTATAAGCCTTAAGGTCATCATATGACCAAGAAAAAACATGTCTGTATTTTCTAAGTAGGTCAATCAATGTTTTCCTGATTTCAACAGGCAAATTTTGGCCAATATAAACCCTTTTAGGAACTTCATTAGTGCCTAAGTTTATTTCTTCTAACTCCTGGGGTTTGGGGTCATTAACTCCTGATTTTACTCTGTCTTGGCTATCAAAAGTATTTTCCAAGACTACTAACCCCTTCGGCATCTTATTTTTTTTCAATTACATTATTTCTTGACCAAAAATGGTTTCCTTCCCATTTATGGTTTCAATCAGTCCACTGCAATCCATCTCCTGACCGTGGTACTTGTCTTCATTTTACAAAATATTTGTAATATCTTTGTCATCTTCAAAAAACTACCAATTTTCAATGTTGTCAGGTATGGAAGGTCTGTTTTGCACCTCAATTTGGGAGATTCTTGTAAATGATATTTCTTTTGGCTTGATTGCTACATTTGCCAACAGATCGGCCATCTTGTTTTGGGTCCTATCTCTCCATGAGATCCCAAATGAATCAAAGAATTCTATTTGATCCCAGACTACATTTCTATATTGTTTCAATCTCCTATTCTTGGATGAGTAGGTTCCTTTGATCTGAGAGATAATTAGTTCAGAATCCCCTATGACACATAACTTTTTAATTTTATGATGTATGGAAACTTTGAGTCCTAGCAGCAATGCTTCATATTCTGCAATATTGTTAGTGCAGGTAAACTTCAAGGTGAATGAATACCTAAAAGTGTTATTTTTAGGGGACACAAAAACTACACCTACCCTTGCACCCTCTTTAGAACTAGCCCCATCAAAGAACATTGTCCATAATTTTGGTGAATTCATGCAACATTCAACTTCATTTTTTATGATAGCAGGTAAGTTTTCAACTTCTTGAATAATTAATTCAGCCCTGAAAGCATTAATCCCAGTATCTAGGAAATAAGTGGTATCTTTGTCAATTTCTTCACCTAAAATGTGGTTAACCCTTGGTTCCCTATTTACCCTAACAGCTTTGTCCCCTATATGAAAAGTGGCATAAGCAAGATCACATTGTAGGCTTCCCCCCATGGAAGAACTCCATTTTTTGGAGAGTAACATTTCGTAGTGTGGAGGTATATCTACCACAAGGACAGACATTGTTAATTCTACTTCAAGATATGCAACCAGTTTGAATGGTAAGGCATTTATAGTACCTATGACTGGGACTTCTCTAGCATCCATCCCTTTGCATCTGCCTTGCTTGGTATCCACCTTCAATCCTAAGGCTTCCATTACTTTGAAAGGCATTATAGTGTTGGAAGCTCCTAAGTCTATCATGCAATTTTTTAAGGTCTTCCCCTTTATGATTAGACAGAGGAAAAAAGGATCAATATCTTCTATTAATGCCATTGAGGAATCATCTAGAAACATTTGAGGAATTTGGGATATGATACCACTTTCCTCTATTACTAATGGGGTCTGTTGGGACATAGTTTGATCTACAATAATATTATTGTTTGCTATTCCACCCAACCATGACAAAGCCTTATTCTTATGCTCTTCAATTCTAAAAAGCTCAGACAAGGGCACTTTTACAGTAATTTGAGATAACATGGATATCATATCAACAGGTTCAACCATAGTAGGTTTTACAATAGTACTTGGAGTCAGAGTCTTTTGAGCAGTAGGCACCACATTTTGCTTGATAACATCTGGTTTTGACTTCTGTGGTTGCACAACTAGTTTTGTTGCTTCACTTATCTGAAATTGAACCTTCTTCTTTGGTTCCCATTTCTTACCCTTGTTCTCCTTGATTTTAGGCACATCTACATTGACTTTCTTGTCTTGATCATTCATCTTATGAGTGATGTCTTTGATGAATACACTAGATGGCCTTCCTGCATCATTATTTATTGCTCTATTTGTCAAATTATAATTACTATGGACTTGTGAAATCATTTCGGCTATAATTCTATCAATTTCCTCCTTGGAGGGGATTCTTAAACTTGTGAGACCTACATCAGAAAATGTACTGCATACTTTATCTATAGCATACCCTTCATAATCTAAAAGCACTTGTTGATGATGTAGCTGGTAAGTAATTCTCTAGCTAGTAATATCATTTTCAGGCTCTTCTAAATTAGAATCTATCAAATCATCACACATACTCACCATATTGCAGCTTATATCATCATGGCTTTTCTCTTCAATTTCTTCTTCAGCTTGCACTCCTTGGGCTTGGGCAAATGACTGAGCAACAACACAATAATCAGCAGAATGAGGTGATTGGCATATAATGCACCATGGTACATCATCATTCATATTTACAGTGTTCCTTTGTAGGGGGTCTGGAGTACCCTTATCCTTCACATTTTGGGTCTAGTTGGGAACTGGTTTACCATCTTTCCACTGAGTGGTGTAAGGGTAATTTTGCATCCTAGGCTGCCTATTGAAATTTTTGTTATTCACAAGGGGTTTTTCAGCAATATTTGGCTTATTGAAACTAATGGGATTCATCTTTTTGAGCATTTCTAAAACCTGGCCTATAGTAGGTTCTTCGGGCTTTTTTCCTATAGGAGTTTTGCCACCCTCCCTTTTATTGTTGTTCTTAGGATTAAAAATCTTAGGATCATCCCTCCTACCTAGTTTTCCATATGCCTTCCTATTATTCTCTATATTTACTACAACTTTATAAGCATCTCTTAAAGTTTTAGTATCCTTATCCCTCAATTGATAAGCCATTTTGCTATCATAGCTTGAAAAAGTTTGTACATACCTTTTTGGAATCTCACATTGAAATCAAATGTGGACTCATTTGGATTCTTCTTGATATTGTTGAACTCGTTCAACATGAATCCTGCATTAGTGTTGTCCCCATATTGCTCCTTGAACAATTTCTCCAAATCACTCCATGAGGTAATACTGTCATCAGGCAACCTCCTAAACCAATCCCTTGCATCCTCTATTAGTGAATGCACAAACAATTTCATTACCATGTCTTCATGTTCAACTTCATAATCATTCAACATGTCAATGAAAATCCTCAAATGTTCTTCACCAGTAAGAACATTATTTCCAGAAAACTTAACCACTTTATCTCTTAAATCAAATGATATGGGATGTGGGGCACCAAGAATACTAGCAAATGATATCTATCTATACTTTTCTAGGTATATAGGCTTCTTCTAGAAACTAGGAACATTTGAGGTACTAGCTATATTAGCTTGACTCAGGGGAGCAGCTTGGGAGTGTTGTGGTGGGACAAATGGGACTTGGGTTCCAAAAGTGGAAGCTAAGGTAGAAGCAGATTGGGGTACTCCCTGAGATGAAATTATGGGACCACTAACTGGTGTAAGATTTGTAGGTGGGATAGACGAATTGGGCCATGAAGCCAATGCAGAATTTGACTTTATGAACTGGATTTTCCTTCTAGTTTCTGCAGCTTGAGCTTCATTCTCAACCTTCTCAAGTTCTTTTGCAAGATCTTCCCTCTCTTTTCGAGCCTTCTCAAGATCTAGATCTAATTTTGACATGGAGGGTTGTATAGGTTTGCTTGGTATAGCTTGAGGCTCATTTATTTGGATTCCTATAGCCTTGCCTTTGCCTTTATTTGGAGCTTTTGCAGTGGGCTCTATAGGATCAACTTGAATAGGTTTATAGGCTTGAACTTTAGCAATAACTAGTTCTTGCCTTTGATTTAGGCATTTCTCCTATTCTTGAACTTTAGCTCTCAGATAATCAACATCTCCAAAAACATCCTTATGGAGAGTTTTGGTATTCTCTTCTAACTTTTTATTTTGCTCTTTTAAAGCAGCCATCCTTCTTAGCAGAGCATCTCTTTCTATTATGGCATCTAAGGTGGCTTGCTCCTTCTATTTTTCAAGATGAATGCATTTAGCCACTTCCTTAGCAATCCATTTCTTCAAAAATTCTATTTTAGAGTGCACTTCTTTAGGATCTGTAGAAGTTGCCTCAGAATCAACAGGGTCATCCAGATCTATAAGGTTTGGTTCTACATATGGGGCTACTCTAGGATTAAAAGGATTATCAGATGAACTCCTAAATCCTAGCCTATAATTCATATCTACTATAGGATCTGGTCTTAATGAAGCAATTCCCATAGTAGACACATCCTTGTCTTGAAAAACTCTCTCATCTGGTAATGGAGTACTGAAAATGCCTCCTAAGAGTCTTGTAGTTTTGGATTCAGAGCTAAGCGAAGAAGAATCTCTTCCTATTACTGGTTGATAATGGGAATTGACGGATGCATTACCTCTAGGTTTCCAAGTAGGATTTGGATCTGTCTTTTTCTTATTTTGGTTCTTCCTACCACCTTGGGGTAAATCAGTATACATTGGTACATCGGGATTGGCTCTCATGTAAGCTCTTGTGTTTTTTCTCTTGTTAGCCATATTCACCTTTTTGTTACAATAAGCACTAGCTTCAAAACCTTGACTGAGTCGCCACCCTATTTTGGGAAAATATATAATAACACTTTTCTCGGCTGAAGGAAAACAATACACAAGTAGGAACAAAAATATATGGCACAGACAGACCAATCACTGATGTCGTAAGACTGCAACTCTTGCTTGTTAGATAAGACACTTGGATAGGCTGGGTACGTTAGTGTGTAGCAATGGTACTTGGGCTCTATCTTCTTTAAAATTCTCAAGGTTTGACCCTAAAAGATTCCCTTGTAACCATAGGCAAAAATAGATCACATGACATGCACGTATACAGCAGGACCAAAGAACACTAAAGTACTTTTCACAGATGTGTTGGACAACTCCCCAGCAGAGTCACCATTTTGTTGGTGTTTTAAAATGTACTAAAACTACTAACCAACAAAATGCTTAATACCAAAATGATAGTACATACACAATCTAAAGATTAGCCTATTCTTATTAACAATTGCATATGTAAGGTATTTGGACCCAACTTCAACAAAACCACATGCGGTTTTCTACTCTTTTGGCTCTGCAAAACAAGGGTGGGTATACCCAGGGATGGTTCAAAATTAGAACAACTGTATGAGGATTATTCTTAGTTTCATTCTGATTCTCATTTCAAAATCCTCAAACATATACATAATTCTCACTAACTTGGTAAACACATCCCATAAAACAGATATGGCCAAGAGTTCTTCTATAGATCTGCAGATGTTTTTAACAACAATGGCTAACTGAAGCTAAAACATTCCATGTAGACAAGTGCTAGCCAACTTTGAAGATCTATAGGAAATAAAAGTAAAATTTGATTTGATGATGCATTTGAATAACCATTTATTATATATTTCTCCTTCAGCTGAAATAACTTGATCAGTGCCTAATCCATTGGGGTTTAGAGTCTATAGCAAAATCTTAGATCTAATTTGTTTCTTTACAAAAAATTCTATCAGCAATTCTTATCAGAACCTATCATTCAAAATCCTTTTCAATACTTAAGGAATCTTATCACATTCATCAAAGCCTTTATTTAATCCATTGAATTAACAACAATGATAAATGGATATACAACCTAACTAGATTGTCTTCACTTGCACAAGCTTTTACTCATACAACATCAAGGTAGCTAAGTATTTAAAAGGAGACAAAATTCAGAAAGAACTGATATGGGGACAGTTCATAATTTGTATTCATTTCCTTTGAAATGGTATATCCTTTACAATTGACTCAGAATGGCCTTCAGAAAGAAACACAGCTCATTCTATATTCATGTATTCTCAGAGAATTGACAGAAATATACATTACAAACTTGCTTTGAAAATTTGGACCAAAAACCAGACTAAGCATAGTACTTAGAAGAAATAGAATTCAGACCCTTCTTTAGCCTTGGGGTCTCACTTAAATAGTGTGAGATGCAAAAAGCTTTAGGCTAGAGACAAATGACAGGTGTCCTTTTAAAAAGGCAAAGACAAGAACAAAATAATAGAAAGGCTTATTACATCAAACAATTCTTTGGTGGGTCCCTTTCTGTTATGCTTCTCAGTTGCTGAGACAAGAAAATATGATCTGATCTTACAATCATTCTTCATCCTTGGAGTAAATAGCCATTAGATCTGAAAGTGATGTATCATCTTCAGTTACCTACAAACTTACTTTAACCTGGGGATCTTCCATGTCTTCATTACTAACTATGAGGGTGACTGTTACTTTTGCATCTTCCTCCTCATCGTCTCCTGACATCTGTTCTATAAACTGATTTTTTCATTTATTAAAACCATCATCCTTTGGCCAATCAAAACTTAGAGCTTCTCTTTGTATCTTTATTAAAGAATTTGCACTTTCTTCTAAATCATCAAATTCTTTTCTCATAGCAGTATAAAATAACTGTATTTTTACTAGCTCTTCATTTGTCTTTGCCCAGAACCAGTGGCTAGTCTCACTCATGATGTTTATTATTCTTTCATTAAATAACTCATCCAACTCCTTTTTCCACTTTTCCATTTCCTTTATTGTATCAACAGATTCTAAAGCACAAGGAAATAAAGTGAATTTTTCAGCCATATATTGGGAAAAATAGAGTGTTAATCTTCTCTATAAAGAATCTCTTTCATCATCAAAATTCTCTAACTTATTTAATAAATCAAAAATCTTCTCAACTTGATGATAAGGCATTTGGATTGTAGATATACATATAATTGTAATATCATTATTTCTCTCCCTCCATTTCTGTGCAAGAGGAGTCAGTTTACCCTTATCTCTGTTCAACTCATCCATGAGGGTTACAATTCTTGTCAACTGATCATAAAAAGCTAACCATTGTATTTTATCCCTCAAATATACCACACCCTGCTTTAATTTTTCTTCCTGTTGATTTCTAAATTCTATCTGCAACTCATGTAATTTTGTTTTTTCTGCTTCAAAGTCCTTTGCAGTATAGAATTGGGGCCTTTCAGGGGTGTTAGGTATTTCAATGATAGGGGTTGATCCAACAAATGACGGTGAAGGGTATGCAATTCTAAGTGTACTGGATTCTCCCACCTTTCTTTTCCCAAGTATCTTCTCCAATTGAGATACCTTGTTTTCTAGCTCAATTCTCTTCTTTATTTCTTTATTGTAGGCATCCACCACTATTTCATACTTACTTTGCAGATTAGTCATTTCTTGTTCTTCTTTTTCTGCAGTGGCCAAGGAAAACTTAGAATAGTCCACATTCATGTGGGCTGCCTATACATGTGAAGTATTAGCGACCCTCCTCACAATGATGCTCCCTGTTAGTCCTGAATCATCAAGTTGTAATGGAGTAGTCCTGGATCCTCTTCTTAGTGACCACATAACAAGGGCAACTTGATCATTATTGAATGTTGTTCCCAAGAATTCTTCTTTATCTAGATCCTATAATCCTAAATTATTTGACATAGAATTAAAAATTAAGGCATCAACAATATCCCAATTGGGTAATAATAAAATATTGGCATACTTTACCATCTATCTACCCTCTTTAGGGGTTATATTATGGAACTCTTGTATCATTTGTTCCTTCATTTGATTCTTAATAGAGGCTTCATCCATTTCTGGATGCTCTTTTTTCATATCCCTACATCTTTTCTCAAAAATATGCATGTTTGCCCTCCATGCAAACTGATGGAAAGCCCTAGATTTTACGAAACTGTTATCAGACAAAAATTGCTGACTGGCTTGTTCCAAAATAGGGTCGAATTCCCTTCCTTTGAAATCTACTACAGTTAATTCAAAACTCGACACAAGACGCTCCTGGGGGTTCCCTTCATCAATCTCTACCTGAGTAACAAAAACTCCTCCTTGTGACCCCATTTCTTCAATTTTCTCATTGGTGAGCTGCTCCTCCTCAATTCTGATTGGAGTTTGGGAAGGTGAGTAACCTTCATCATGGGATTCCACTTTCCTTTTTATTTTGCTTCTTTTGGGAGAAGGTTCAGGGGGTCTTTCTTCAAGGACAGTACTAGTAGATTCAATTATCTATTTTTCTTTATTTACAATGGGGATCTGATCCCGAATAATAGTATATCCTGTCCTCTTTCGCACAACCAGTGGACCTACCCCTATGTTAGGGGTGAAACCCAATTTCCTCATAACTTCTCTAGCTTTATCTGGAAAAGAATCAATAAAATGTTATTTCTTCTGATTGATTACCTCCATTATTTTTGAGAATTTACTCATGAGCTTATTTATTCTATCTACATTAGTTGCAACATTACTAAGAGGACTGTAATCCTTGTCAAAACAATTAATGAGCTCCAAAACTTTTGAATAGACTCTCCATTTCTCTTTCCTTGTTTCTTGCTCCTGGAGAGAATATTCATTCCTTATTATATCTTCAGGGAAATAGAATTCATGCTGACTTGGATGAAGCTTGATCCTATGTCTAAGAGAAGAATTAAAGAAACCTTCTGTGTCACAAAAATGAGCATGAGATACTGCCATCTTATACTGATCCAAAAATTTGTAGAGGAAGATCCACCCCTCTTTAGTTATTACAAACTGGTGAGCCATAGTGCACATAGGAAAAATTGATCCTGTTCCCCTCTTGTGCAAAAAAGTCTCTTCCACTCCTCCCAACTGCCATAAAAACTTAGCTACTCCTACCTTTAAAGGAACCTGATAGGGTAGTACATGGGGTGTCCCTTTGAATCCATAAACCCTAATGATAGTTGAGACTGGATATGGGATGATATCTTCCCAATTATGTGAAACTTTTAGACTATGGGGTCTGTCCATAGGCCTGACAAGGTGCATTAGTGCCTTAGGAATTCTAGGATTGTCACTCAATATGAGGCATCTTAATTTAGAGGCAAAGTGCCTATCAAATCTAACAAAACTAGCATTTTTTGCTTCCCCAGTCATGTTTGCACTCCATAACTGAACTGGTAGTGCTTCCCCTTCTTGTTCCCTATTTAAAAGCATTTCTTTACCAAAATATGTAACCCCTTTAAATAGAAACATATGCATCAATAGGGAGTACTGACCCCAAAGCTTTTCCACCTTTCCCTTTCCAATCCCCACCAATCTATTGTGAATCTCATTACCACGGTAAGATGCAAAATCAAAAATTATTTCTACACCAAAAGAGGAGATTTGGGTGATCATATACATGAAGCTCACAGGAATAAAATCTTCTTCACCCTCTCCAAAGACTCTGCACAGGGTCCTGTATATCTCTACTACCCTGGCACTAAAGCATGATTTCTTGAAAGGTTCTTTAGAAGATGATGTTATTTTTGGTAGGTTTCCAATTCTACCTATGTGGGCCTTCAGTGCACCATGTCTAACTACATCCCTTTTGGACATATATTTTTTTTCTAACTCTATCAAATTAATGGGCACATGATATCTAGTGAGAGGTCCTAGACTTAAAACTTCCCTAATTTTTTCTAGACTAATGGTAATTAAAACCTCACCATCCATTCTTCTCACTACCTTAGTGGCTTGATCATAAATTTTTGCTATAGCTTCAAGAAGGTCACAATCCATAAACACACTGGGAACAACTAGCTTTCCAAGATCAAAATTCCATATATTGGCATGAGGGGCATATAATTTCCTTTCTGCAAACCACTTTTTGAACAAACTCAAACCAGTTTGAGAAGTTTGAGCATCCTGGACCCAATTACCCTTATCATACAATCCATCAGCTATCCTTAGCCTAGGGTTCAAAGAGGTTAACCTTTTAACTTGCATTGTCTCTACAGTAGACTCAAGAAGCAACTCAAGCAAGTCATCATGTACATTTCTATCCAAATAGTTTATTTGACCTGAAAAATCCCTTCTTTGGAGGCATTTTGGACTATTTTTTAGAACTAGAAAAACCTACAAAGATTATGGTAGTACTACTTACTTGAATTTCATCTCTGTTTTCCTCTGTATTTCTACAAACTTTTCACAAACAAACAACGTCAAAATTTTTGCCAGATTTTAGCACACTTTCCTTTAGTAATTTCTTCTGCACAAGAATGGCTCAAAATCTTTGTTGACATAAGATGAAATTGATGAAATCTCTCTGTATTATACTCTATTTTTTCTCACAGATGATGCTTTCATGTCTAATTAATACAAAGAGTAGCACCACATTTTGTGTTTAAAGCTGTGTCATCAATTTTCAAAGATCCTACAATCATGTGATACAAAGAGAACAACTAGGCGTTGCATTTGACATGTCAGTCAATTCATCCAATGACAACTTACCAAATACATAACTCTTTCCTTGATGGCACTTATATCTAGACCCACTGACAACTGAGGACACGTGTCAGCATGTCGCTACTTTGTTATGCATAAAGAATGAGCACCTTGCCATAGTGAAGCAGTGACAACCATTGATCTGATCCGAGATCGGCATATGATACATTATTGGGCTTGCTCAAAAAAAAAGGTGGTGGGCCCTATTTGCTATGTCGCTATAAATATCTCCCTCGTAACTCTTCATAGCAAGATGACAACGGCCGTTGATCACAGGTTTAATCAAGGGTGAGGAAAATGCACATAGTCTTTGATTCATATTTGCTACATTGCATAGCTTCAAAAGCATGCAACTTTTCAAAATGAGGTAGTGAGGACTATTGATTTTGTTCTAATCTAACACTTAGGATCTCTTTGTACATTTAATCAGAAGGGCATAGATGAAATATAGAATTCTGCACAACTGGCGCCTTTCAAGATTTTATTACAGTCCTAATTATCATCCCACGTCACCAAATGTCCCATCAGCTCTTCAATTTCACAGGGCCTCGCTACTTCGCTAATGGCGAAGTGTACAATTTTTCCGATAGCAAGGTAGTGAGCTTTGACACTTTAATGAATTTCAGCATTGTGAAAAATAAGGGGCCATCAGATAATTATTTCTGCTATTAAAATACTTTTGACAAAGGAATTTATTACTTGTCATGCCACCTGGTTTGGTTATGGTACTGCCAAATTGCAATGTCATTGGCTCTTGATTTCATGGGACCTCGCTACTTTGCTGATGGTGGAGTGTCAATTTTTTTTGATAGCGAGGTAGCAAAGTATTGAAAAATCATCATTCTGGCCATGACTTCAAATTGCTTTTTCTGGGTCCCCTTTCCTATTTTGACGGTAACTGCAATGTGTACCTGCATAATAAATCAGTCAAAAAATAAAGCTCCGACTGTTGTATCTTCATTTTGCAGTCCCATTTTGTAAATTATTCAGAACTCGCTACCTCGCCATACATAAAAAGTGCCCATGTTTGCATAGCAAGGTAACGACAATGGTAGATCTACTTAGATCAGATGGCTGGGGCAATATGAGAGGAAAGGTATCTCGGGGGCACAGAAGATAAAAGGTGACAGAATATTCTTCTTATTTGAAAATTCAAAATTTTGCACCTGACAATTTACAAATAGAAAGAATGTAGGGTTTTCATAAGCTTTTCAAAAGCTAGCCAATGGATGGTATGTATGTATGTATGTATGTATGTATGTATGTATGTATGTATGTATGTATATGTGTGTGTGTGTACACAAACACATACACTCACTTTTAGATAATTAATATTTTTGGGTTTTAAGACACTCATATAAACACATATGGGTAATATTTGTCGATATGTACACTTAGAAATTAGAACTCAATGGTCATTAAACTAAAATAAAATATTTTAATTTTTAAGTTTTCTTCATGCAAGACTAACGTCAAATATGTATGCAAAAATAAATTAATATAGGTTGTTGCTAATAGAGAGAATTAGGAACAAATGAGGAAGTTTACACTAAATGGAAAAGATAAATTCTTCATCCACAAATGAGAAACAATATGAAGAATTCTATATCTGTATCAGGATAACAATATCAGAATGTTAATAAAATAGAATACTGATTTAAATCCATTTTTTCTAATATATTTTTAGGTTTCCTATCATAATCTAATAACATTATCATTATTTTGTCATTGCCTTAATAATTACTTACCTTGGGATAATTAAGACATAATATCATTCCATGATAAGTGGTGTAAAGGATGCATGAATTTTTAGGGTTTAGGTGGTATCTACCCTTTAATATTATATTTTTAACTTTCTTATCTAAACATCAATAGTAATTTTCACTTTGCATCCTCTTTATTTGAATAAATATCTAATAAATTGATCTTAGTTGGCTATGAAAAAATACTTGATTGCTGGAAAAATGGATCATTAGAAACAAAAAAAATTATTGACACAAAAATGGTTTGAGTATTTTAGGGAAATACACAATAGGGTCTCTTTGATATTCAACTATAAATAATATTATATTGATAGGCATGGTTTTATCTTATCTTTTTTACAGTGTAAAATAATGATGTAAGAAAATAAGTTACAAATGAATAATAGGACATGAATGTATTAGAAACCTCACATGATATTTATAGCCACTAGTCTAAAGATGATAATTTGTATGTACTCATGAGTTTAGTAATGAAGAAATCCTGGGCTATATTGGGGGTTTTCTTTCTCCACTATTTTTTCAATAGTGGCTCCTTTTAAAAAGGAGGCAAAGAAAAAAAAGGTCATGTATAAAATCTTTAATTTTAAACATGATGAATTTTTTGTCCTTTGCTAATAAGGTTTTGAAAAGTTCTAATAGCTTGAATTTACTATTCAATGATCTATATTCTTATCATATTCCTAAAGTAGGAAATAATATAGGAAATTTATATAAATTATTTGATTGTGTGATAGTAAAAAATATACACATGATGTTCAAAATGAGTTTATATTAGAATATTTAGGAATTTAGAAATAAGGATTGCATTCATAAATATACAATTAGCATCATCATATATTAGAATTAATAGAAAAGGTCATTGATACATCCAAGGGATGACACAAATCTAGCCAAATAAAATATTTATTTATAATCTAAACATTTTCTTCAATTGTAATATTAACTCATTAGTTTGGGATGTTAAATCAAATTGTGTTCTTTTTAAGCCATGTTTTTAATAATATTATCACAAGTGTTTATATTTTATTTAAAAAGAAAAAGCTAATGAATATGTGTGTGTGTGTGTGTGTGTGTGTGTGTGTGTGTGTGTGTGTGTGTGTGTGTGTGTGTGTGTGTGTGTGTGTGTGTGTGTGTGTATGTATGTATGTATGTATGTATGTATATGTATACATTTGTATGTGTGTGTGTGTGTGTGTGTGTGTACTTTTTTGGGGTGAACATGAAAAGATACATATAATACATTAATATAAGATAAATAATGCTGGTTGAAATGCTCAGGGAGGAAAGAACCAATAAAAAAACCTTCAATATTTACCATTACAACTAAGAAAGAGAGAGGAAACATATCCCATGAGTGAAAGAATGGCCCTTATAATTATTGGTTTATAATGATAAAGTGCTTACATATGTCATGGGATAAATAAATACATGATAATAAAATGACTCACAATAAATTTATATTTGATTACTTATAGATGTATGCCTCTGGAATATAAACCTATAAAGGAGGTTGAAGACTAACATCTCAAAACTATAGAATAATAAAGTACCACTAAATAATAAATTGACATTACATAGAAATTTGAGTGCATGTAACTAAAGAGTCTATAAAGAAGAAATGAAAGACCATTTTCAAATTTAAAATACAATGCTTACAAAATGTGATAATGTGCAACCTGAGTTGGCATTGATTAACAATAATCCCTCACACAAATGAATCCACATGTATAACAAGAGTACTATCATTGATTGTAGATATATTGATGTATAATGTGAGCACATAAGATTTTTGAATGAGAAAATATTTACCAAACATGACATAACTAGGTCAAATGGATTGGTGAAGATAAGTAATGATGAGACATTGAGAATCCTAGATAAGAAAAAAATCACATAGTGAAATACAAAATTTGAAATCCATTAGTAATCTTACTCCTCCATAGCCATGAACTTTAGAGGAGAACTAAGAAAAGAGGATTCCATGCAATCTTCAAGGGAAAGGGAGCTCAAAATCTCTATAATTGCTTCTAGCTAGACCTATTGTGAGTCAACTGAGAGAAAGCTCTATGGAACATGGGACACACTAGGAATAAGAGAAGAACCAAGTTTGTTGTCATATCCCATTTGTGTTTCAGATTCAAAGAAACTAGTTGGAAAACCTCCACATTCACCTAAGGTGGAAAAATAATACTAGGTTAGAAACTAGGTTGGTCTCAATTGGAGCAACTATTTAAATAGGTCGAGTGTAGTCCAAGATGAAGAGGATGACATGGAATTTAGTTTACATCTTTCTAGTTATGTTCTTATTTACCAGTCCTTCAATATTTTTCACCATAATGGGAAAAGGAAAAATGTTGCACAAGTGTAGAGAAGTCCTAATTCTATCCATTATTGAGATAAAATCAATGTTTTTGAAATATTAAGAAGCCAAAATAAGGGGGTTGGCCCTTACAAAAAGGCAAGCTAGCCAACTACATCAAATTATCAACCACACATAAAATCACCCCCTAACATTATTAACACACTAAAAAAAACATATGAAAGAGTGTAAGAACTATCAAGCATCCCAATAAGATAACCTATAAAGTAAAGAGTTCTTAAACAAAGGAAACATTTTCCTAAAATTAACCAAGTCCAAGATCTAGCAAAAAAACTAGAAACACATAATTGGAATGAAGCAAGGTACTAATTAGACTTTCCATCAACTTTTCATTTGAGAAGGATATTCACCTAGTCTTTTGCCAGGAACCCAAACAACAACTTGGACTCCTCTTGATTCAGAAACTCAGATAAGTTTCTTCAAGACCTTGAGGGTGAACTTTAACAAAAGGTCAAACCTTTCCTTCAAGACCTACTTTTTCTCCCTCAACTCCTTTACCCCAAATTTTAGAGACTCCATATGTTCCTCTAGATTTCCACCCAACTTTTCCTTCTCCATGGCTGCATTTTTTACCTACAAAACCAATGAGTCAAAAATAATCTTTCCTTTAGGAATCACCCTAGTTAGAAAGGACATCTTCATAGGAGAAGGGGCCTTATCCACCATCTTGGGGAACTAATTTTGTGTGAGGTCCACCATTTCAATAATAAGTGATGCAAAGACATGATTCACCTCCTTACTCTACTTTTCCTCCCCTCCTAAACCTAAAAAAAATTAATACAAAATATCCATATCATCCTCCTTTTTCACTCTGTCATTTTCATCTTATGTTTCATCCTTTTCTTGGGGAGGAGGGGGTGGGGGGGCGGGGGCGGGGGCGCTTCATTAGAATTTGACTCATCCTCCTCCTACAAGATAGTCATTCTTAGTTTCCTTTTATCATTCATAATTTCCAATATCCCAAACCTTCTTCTACCCCCTCTAACCTCATCTTCTGAACCCACTAGGTCCTTCACCTACCATTTCTCCAATTCCACCCCTTTCAATAGATGGGGTCTACTTTGTCTCCTTGGGGGACCCACTAGGAGATGGTTGGGTGGTAGGCACTCTAGGGACATTAATTCTTAGAGGGACATGATAAGGGAGGGGGTTATGAAGAGAAGGAATATCAACCTCAATAATTCTAGGTGGAGATAGTGCCAAATGAAAATGGTATAGGAGGAATGCCAAACCATGGTGAAGGATAGTGTAACTAACACCCTTTTTCATTTTTTCCTATACATCCAAAATAGTATCAACTAACTCATGCAACAAAAAGAAAGGAATGGAAAGGCTATCCCAATGTATGAAATTTTTTAGAAGGGTAAAATAATAATAATGGCATAGGGAAAATTCACCAAGTTATGGTGACCAAAAGATGACATGCAACTAAAATTTTAAAATTTCTAAAAGTGCATGGGTGCTTTTTGAAAATTATATATATGGGTTAAAAATCCTCAACCCACTCCATTTTCTCTTATTTATTTTTGTATGTGCCTTCTTTCTTCTCAACAGCATGCACATGGTTTTAGAATTTGAAGAATTCACTAGCACTCCTCTTCAAATTGCCTCCTCATTGTAGGAGATCAAGATAGAGATCATCGAGTATATTTTCTACTCTTTTTTTTATATTATTTTGTGTGTTTGCATTTTTTTGTATGTTTTCTAAGTTTCACTTCAAATTTATTTATTTGTTCAAAATTTAATTGGTTTTTTATTAAGAAATGTGAATAATCAACCAGCAAATCCTTAGGCTGATCAACAAAATCAAAATGAAATCCCTCCACAAGATGAAATGATAACTCTACACAAGAAGAGCAAGAACTACTACAACCTTCACTAATTGAAAGACCTCCTCCTATCATCCAAGAAAATATAATGAATGAAATAGAAAGAGGGAAAAATGAGTTAAAAGCAATCATTAGTAGGTTGAAAGATTATGGAAAAAATAATCCTATGAGAGAAGAATTGGCATCCTCCCTTGAGAACATTATGTTTTATGTAGCTTCTATTAGTTCTCAATTAGATATTTGGTGTGTTAAGAGAGAACAAAAAATAAGATATTATGCAATCAAATTATCCTATAAAGATGTAAGAAAAAAGGACATAGCAAATGGTAATATATGTACAATGTTTAAAAATCTTCGTGAACAAGACATTGTTAAACATACAACTAAAAGGTTCCCTATCCAACATATTATTATATTAGAAATAAATTTTAGGATAGATGGTGGATGGTCTTTGATGCCCTTTCTTGCAATAATCACAAGGTTCCAATGTATTTCTTAAAGAAATTGTATTGTGAATTTATTCTTGGGGAGATCCCCAATTATTGTGACATGTTAGATTCTCAAGGTAGAGGTGGGGGGTAATTATTTGAGAGGTTGGGGGCACATCATGATCCTAATTTAGTTAAAGCATCTATTATCAAGCCATACGGTGAGCATGTCATTATTCCTTCAATTGTGAAGGAACATGTAGAGACCAATACTATAGGGACTATTAATGCTTTGACACAAACCCTCATTTATTACACTAGCTCATTAGCTAAGGAGGAGCCTTCTTGGCATCATAGTAATATGTGCATGTCATGTGGATTTGTATGCACATTTTGCAATCATGTTGGAGACACTATGGATGATGGGTTACTCACTGATGAGTTCTTCAATGACACATTTGGCATTGACACACAAGTAAATTACAATTAGATTAAACTAATTTGATCACATTTTTTATGTATAATGAATGACTAATTAATTAACATTTCTTAATATTATTCAAAATTTAGGTTAAGAGTGTTGATGACCCTAGTATAGATTCTCCAACCCCATTTTATGTCTCATTGACTAGTCGAGAGGTATGTATGAATTTAATAATTTAAATTAATACATATATTTATTAAGTAATCATATGAAGGATTGAAAAAAAAAAATTATCCATGTGCATTAGTTCTCTATTAGACCATTGACATTTACAAAGGACTCTGAGCCTAGGCATGATACAAGATTCATAGAGGTACATTTGTTTCATGTTAATTTAATTCATTTGATTATATTATATTCTATAAAAAAACATGTAAATTGTATGAGATATTTTGTAGTTGTTGATGTCTAAGGCTCCTCCTCATCTTTACTAGTCTATTGATCATGGATTTATTACCATGATGGCTAGTTCAGAACCATTTACTGAGGTATGAAAGATTTTTCATAGGTTTAGTTGTTATTTATAATAGTTAGTATTGAAGTTTCAAATGGTATTTATAAGTAATATTGAGTAATTATATTGATTGAATTATTGTAGGGCCTTAATACTCCTAATCATCTATGAGCCTGTGAGGTGGATGTATAGAGTGACTATTTGATGGTGGTGAGAAAATAATTTTTAATTTTTTTTTTTGTGTACATCTATTTGATTTCAATGTATAATAATAATTATTGATTCATATATACTTTGTTTTTATCAACTCTAGTCAGAGAGGAGCCTAAACAAGAGGATGAGTGAGCATGTGAGGAAGACCCCATCATCTCCATCATCTCCCTCCATTCAATGACCAAAGACCTCTAGGGATTTTTTCTCCTTCCCCTCATGGAAAGGATAATATATAGGGATGGAAACACATGTATAGGCATTAGTGGACATATATGTTAGATTTTATGTTAAAGGAGATATTTGACATACATTTGATGTATATATGACATTTTATAATTGATGTATGACATATATTTGATGCATCGGTTTGTTCCTGTATGTCATTATTGGTTATCATAATATATATCTTGTTTTTCTTATTTATGTTTTACATATTTCATGTATTCCATTTTAATGTAATTTGCATCCAAAATGAGGGTAGGAAATTTCATTATAATAAGATTTGATAGTATCTTTTGACATGTGAATAAGGCTATGATATTAATTTGGATTTAAATTTTACATGCTATAAGTATTTTTATTATGATTAACTTATTTGGAGTTTTTGTTGGGACAAGAACAATGAAACTTGAATTCATATTATTGTTATACAATTAACTTTGAATTTTGACTCTTGAGTTGGTTAAATTATGTAAATGTCTAAGCTTGAATCTTATTGTCATCATAAACATTTGAAGATTTTATACTATATTCTTTATCTAAGTTAGAACACAAGAAGACTTGGAATAAAGTTTTTAATTTATTCATGGAATTTGATATAACTATTTCTCGCTTGTCCATCTCTTTGAGAGCTTCATTCATGGAAACACATTATATATTCTCTTCTCATGGTTCTTATAGCTATAGTTTTATTTTTTCTTGTATATATTTTTTCTATCATTATCCTAGTGTAGGGTACCTAACAACCCCTTTTTTTGCTTTGTTTGTGTTGTTATTTCTTTGAGGCTTGTTGTGACTCTAGCCAAGTTAGAGTGGTGTCTTAGTGTTCTTAGATCAAGATGTTTTGACTAAGTCTTTTTTACATATGTGCAAGCTAATAAACAATAGGAGGGACACTAGGTGTCAAAGTGGGTCAAAATCCATACAATGATCTTGTAGAGGAGGACCCCTCAAACCTTATTGCTCATGAGGAGGGAAAATTGAAAAATTGGGTAGACAATTACATGGTTCCACTATTCTTCCTATGGGATAGGGTGTATTTATAGGAGGAAAATGAATCAAGAAAACCATGAGGGGGAAACTCGGTGGAGATATTTTTTGAAAATAATTTGTGATGTGTGGAACATAATTTATCTGCAGTTGGAATGGAGTTGGAACAATATTTTATGATATTATCTAGGTTGCACTCATTGTTGGAGGGGAAATTGGGAAATTAGATGGGTGTAGAGGGAAATTCATGTATTCTATTGCAAGGGGAATAATTTATTGCACCCATGGATTCAAATTGGTAGTCATAGCTTTCTACGATTGTTGTGCCTCCAATATTCATCAAAATATATCTTTGTAAGGGCAATGATAAAATGAGAAATTTGATTTTTAAAGTTGTGGCAGGAAAAGATATTTCCAAGTGGCCTTTTTATGGTGGTTCACCTATTTTCATGTTAAATCCTCTATAAACTAATTTTGCACACAAAATTTATGTTGAATCCATAGTTTCTTGCATGTGGAAATAATGACAATGTTGGGATTATTATCTACAGTAATATAAAAAGAAAGTGGAAATGAAACACTATCTATGAAACACTTGAGTAGAAGCAATATCAATAAGACAACTTAGAAGAATGTCAATCAGAATCTTCATGAAAGAGGCCAAAGTGGAAACTACATTGAACATTGAAGTTTTACCTTGGATTAAGTTAGTTCATGTTTGTACAATACTTTTTTCTTTATTAAACTTTCCTTTAAGTATTCAAATTCTTGTATCTTTTTCATTCTTTTAAGTATCAACACAAAATATTTAGTGACTCTTAGGGTCAATTCCATTTGGCATGTGCAAGAATTTTCAAATAGTCAACAAGATGGGATGATCTTGGGAATAGGTTTTACGTAGCCATTCATAGCTAATAGAGCAAACAATTCCATCCCACAATGAATAGTTAGAGAGATTCACCCATTAGGGAATTTGTACTAGCCAATAGTATAATTTTTAGCATCACCCAAGATGGGGCCACAAAATCAAAGTAGAATCCAATCTTCAAAAAGTGAGAGAGGTTATTACACAATCTTGTAACACCTAGAATTTCATCCACACCTTTCATGAGCTTTGAGATATTCCCAATCAAATATTACTTCCTTATGGCATTTAGTGACTCTTAGGGTCAATTCCATTCACCGTACTTGAGAATTTTTGAGCAATAAATGGGATGGGATGAGCTTAGGACTAGGTTTTACCCACCCACCTAGAGCTAACAAAATAGATAGTTTGATCCCATAGTGAACAGTTAGAGAGATTCACCAATTAGCCACTTTGTATTGGTGAACACTACAAGTATCAGCATCACCCAAGATGTGACCACAAAATCAAAATAGAATCCAATCTCCAAAAATATAGAGAGGTTATAGTAGGTGTCAGAAACATGATCATGTAGTGCCCATAATTGCATCCATACCTTGAACGAGCTCCAAGATATGCCCAATCAAATATCACTATTGTATTGCATTTAGTGACTCTCAAGGTTAATTCCATTTGGCATACTTGAGAACATTTGAGTAGTTAATAGGATGGGATGAGATTGGGACTAGGGTTCACCCAACCACCTAGAGATAATGAAATAGACATTTTGATCTCACAATGAATAGTTAAAGAGATTCAACAATAGGGTACTTTGAATTGGCAAACACTACAAGTTTCAACATCACCTGAGACTAGGCCACAAAATCAAAATGCAATCCAATCCCCAAAAAGAGAGAGAGGTTATCGTAGGATTTGACAACATGATCTTGTAGCACTCAAAATTGCATCCATAGCTTACATGAGATCTAACATCTTGTCATATTTCTAACCATTTCCAAATAACAATTTATTCAAACATACAAATTTCAATGAATTGACTATATATTAAACAACTTGTCAAATTATAATGAAATTTGTCTCTATAGTAATAAAGAATATTTAGAAAGGATTGCACTAAAATTTTCTATAGAAAGAATGTTCAAAAAGCCTTCAAATAATTTATATAATGATTGAATTTGGTGTTTTATATCTTCTAATAGCATGAAAGAATGTTCAAAAATCCTTCAAATTGTGTATCCAATGATTGAGTTTGGTGTTTTCTATCTTCCAATATCATGAAACTCATGTTTTCTATTGGAACAAAAAAATAGACAACAGACAAAAAAAATAATATGGGTCAATAGGGACCCAAATTTTCATTATAACTATTTTTTTGGTGTTTTCATATAGTGTGTATATAGTATAAAGTGCACAAGACTATAGTGCATATGCACTATGTGAAATCTCTCTCTCTCTCTCTCTCTCTCTCTCTCTCTCTCTCTCTCTCTCTCTCTCTCTCTCTCTCTCTCTCTCTCTCTCTCTCTATACACACACATGTGTACATGCACACACACACACGCACACACGTGCACGCATGCACACACACTTTCATGTATCTATCTTGATCTTCATCTCCATATTTCTTTAGCTAAATCTTCTTGCCACTTCTCTCTTCTACTATATATTGCTCACACACACCTCCCTCTCTCCCCCTATCATACCCTCTCCTTATCCCACCTTCTCTCTCTCTCTCTCTCTCTCTCTCTCTCTCTCTCTCTCTCTCTCTCTATATATATATATATATATATATATATATATATATATATATATATATATATTCATGTATCTATCTTGATCTTCATCTCCATATTTTTCTAGCTAAATCTCTCCTACTCCTCTCTTCTACTATATATTTCTCACACATCTCTCTCTCTCTCTCTCTCTCTCTCTCTCCCCCCCCATCTCCTACTCTCTCCCTATCCCCTAGTCTCTGTCTCTCTCACTCTCTACCCTCTCTCCTTCTCTCCCTCTCTCCTTCCCTCTCTATTGAAATTCAATCTTACAAAGTTTGTGTAGACTATAATTCTTATGCACTATGTAAGCCTAAATTTAAAAATCCTTTAAATAGTGTGTGCATACTATAGAACACATGCACTATTTAAAGCTTTGGATTCTACCAAGCCTAAGGCTTTAATTTTCCTTGGGGATTTGACCCAAAGGTTTGGAGTCTCTAAACTAGTCTAAGATGTGTTTTGTAGAAAGTATACAAAAAATTATTGATGTTTATTATGTCCTCTCCTTGAAGTTTCCTTGAGGTTGAGCATCGACAAAATGAGGTTACATGACATTATGGATCTCTATGTTAGCTATATAACCATATAATTTATTTTAAATTTGAACTATTTCAAGCCTTTCAACTCTAATTTCCATTCAATATATGTCTATTTTCTCTCAAAATCAACATGAACAAATTCGAGTGTTGATTTTAGCTCATTCGTCAAATTTTGCAACAATTTAATTATTTAGAAACTAGACTCCACTGTGCACACTCTAAAAAAAGAAATTTTTATTTTAGATTATTTTATAATTATTTCTAGGGTGACCACATAGATATTTCATGTTTTTGGGATGTGTCCAATTATGAAATTCAAAAAAAAAGACATTATAAAATTACCTAGAAAATATGGGATAACCTACATGGTGTTAGCTAACTTTTGACTAGAGTGATTAAAGAATTTCAAGAAAATAAATTAAAATTTTAGGGGGGGCACAATTTGCACTATGTTATGTATTAATCTAAAAAAATAGTATAACTTTCTATGGCCCCCTTTTATGAGGACCTATAACTAAACCATTTTGAAAAAAAAAAGTAGTTTAGAAACTAGATTCAAAGGACTACTACTTTGTTTTTTTCATATCTTTAAATTTTGAGTGTAACTATCTTCAAATTCTTGTTGAAGTTCTAAAATTATTGATTTTTTTAAAAAAAGTGCCCACTTAGAACCCCCTTTTGGCACCACAACTTGGTGCACTTACCCCAAACTCCATACCTCCGTTTGAGAGTGAGATACTTCATCAACACTAGACACACCTTGTTCCAGGGCATGAGATTATATTCCCTTAGAATCCTTTCATAGTAGCGGATGGGTTCTTCTTCCTCCTAGAAGAATTGGTTCAAGCTAGCCTTGTCTGCAACTATCATCACTTTCTATCATTTCCTACCCTTTAACACAAGCCTTGTTTATCCTTAATTATCAAAGGTTCAATTCACAATAGGTCTCCCCCCATTTGAATATCCTTCACAACACTTCATGCACCCTTAGGCCCTGTTTGGTGAGCAGAATAGGAATACGTATTCTGGAATATGTATTTCGGAATACGTATTCTGGAATAGAACGCATTCCTGTTCTCCGTTTGGTTCAGCCAATATTTGATGGGAATTTGCGGACCCAAAAATTTATGTTTTCTAAAATAAATAAAAATGGAATAGGAATACGTATTCCAATACCACCTATTTTGGTGGAATTGCAAAACCCCATTTTTGGGCCAAAAATGGAATACGTATTCCATTTTTGGGCCAAAAATGGAATACGTATTCCATTTTTGCTTCATATTCCAATCCCGTTTTGGTGCATACAAACAAAGAATTCATCATTTTTGGAATACGTATTCCAGAATACGTATTCCTATTCCACTCACCAAACGGGGCCTTAAGAATTCTAGGCTAGGGAAAAAAATTTAAATCACAATCACACTTATGCCAAAAAAAGAAGTTGCATCAAATAATACCCATAAATGCCTTTAATGTCATGAATACCTATGTCATTTCTCAATCTTGTTACCACATGCCAACTGCCACTTCCCCTATTCTACTCTATCTCATCATCAACAAGAAACAAATGCCATTTAAAATTTGAATTATTACTCAATGTATAGTACAAATTCGTAATAAGGAAAATCATAAAAACTACACTCGAATCATATTTTGGTTTTCTTTCCCTCTTGAACCTTGCATCTTTATATTGGGAGCACCCTTTCCATAACTTCTTCACATCTATCTATAGTGGTCCAAACTCATCAATTGACTCAACACTAAGTTGTCACCATAACTAATATATCCATTTCATGTAGACCCAATCATTGGTGGTTATCTTTATTCATCAAAGGGATTAAAAATATTTGGTAACACCCCAATATCTCTCTAAAAACATAAGCCATGCATCCTCAAACTCATGCCACCATCATGTCTACCACCACATTCCCCTCATGGTAAATATGTTTTAGGTCATATCAATTTAGCATCATTAATAAATGCCACACTTTTTCAATTACCCTTTTGATCACCCGACCCACTTTCATATTTCCCTTCACCATGTCTATGAAAACCTTTGAGTCTCCTTCAATAATCACAATCTCCCATCCCACACCAATTTCTAGTTTTAGGCCCCAAGGAGAGCTATAGCCTCTACAACATTATTTAGAGCCTTTCTTAAATTATCATCATAAGCCAACAACATTCTACAAGTGTTATTTCTTACCATACCCCCTCCTACCAACCCATACCCTCACACAAATCCATCAAAGTTTAGTTTAACCTAGCTATCCTTTGGAGGGCACCTTCTTGTCCTTTCTCTTGCTAGCTACTTTGAACTATCTAACTCCATGAATCCTTCCTCAAGATTCTAGTTCATGGTGGTCCTTTATTAGAATCTTCCCATGCATAGTCACCCACTAAAAGATGTTGACATTCAGAATCAGTTGACTAAGCCAAATCTTCTTCCAATAATTACGTGCCATATCCTTCTCAAATATAATCTTATAAGCTAAACCAACTAAGAATTCCCTCGATGAAGTTTCCTTCCATATGAAAGTATCCTCCCAAGCCACCCCTAGAATTTTGTATCCTTTAAGAAACTCTTCAAGATCCTCCACCAGGCACTCCCCATCCAAATATCTCAGAGGCAATTGTATCTTCCTCCATCTCATGCCAATCCCAATATAATCGATCACCTTATTTCCCATCATCGATCAAAGATAATCCCTAAGGACACTAAATTTTGAATGGACCAGCGGTTTACCATTTATCAAAATATCCTCCCAAAATTGAACTTGGCTACTCTATCCCATTAGCCATCTCACACCTTCCCTAAGAATACTTCTAATTTTTAATGATATTAACCCACATCCTAGACCTTGTAGGAAGGTCATTCTCCCAAATATAATAGACATGCTTCATATCCCTTAGGTAATTTTCTTTAAGGATTTTACACATATAGCCTCATTCTTCACCATTTTCTATCTGACCTTAGTAAGGAAAGCATTATTCAAGTTAGCAATCTTTCTGATTCCTTATCCTCTGACCTTACATTTAGGTTTAAACATAGTATCTAAACTCACTAGGTTTAGTTGGCTCTTTTCCTCCCCCCAACCATAGGAAATTTCTTTGGATTCTCTCCTATTTCCCTACCAAAGCCTAAATAATTTTGAATAGAGAAAGGAGGTAAATAGGGATACCCTAAAGGGAGGACACTCAAAGTTGGAGGTTCCCTACACTACTCAAGAGTTTTCCCTTCCACCCTATCAACTTCTTCAAAATATTTTCAAGAATAATATTACAAAATTGATTACTTACCTCTTTTACATTGAACAAGAGGCCCATATAAATTTTAGGAAGGAAGGCCATATTGTATCCCAAAATATTAAGCACCCTCCTCTAGAAATCAAGCTTCATATTGAAGAAGAATACCTTTATTTTATCTAGATTAATTTTTTAGCCAACATTAATTACATAGATCTTCAAGACATGTTTCCAAGCTCTAGCTTTAGACAATGAAAAATCCCCACTTAGGAAAGTATCATCCAAAAATTATTCTGTAACCTCCATCATGAGGGAGGTGGATAGTTTAATACCATAATCTCTCCCCTTTTTTCAATTCTTGAAAATGCTCTTCCAACTAATTCAAAAACCGTGATGAACAAATAAGGTGAAATAGGGTCCCCTTACCTAAGGCCCCTTTCCACATTAAAGCTCCACTAGAGTAAAGCATTCACCAACACTGGTAAGTTTACAGTCTCAATCATTGTCCTGATAATTTTAATAACTTCCTAGTTCAAGCCAATGTTCTCAATGACTTCATATAAGAAGGACCAATTGATCCTATCATAAGCTTTTGAGTTATATAGCTTCAAAGCCATACCTAGAATACCACTCTTTTCCATCGAGTAAAGCACCTCATAGGTAGTAATAGAAGCATCTAAGATTTGGCTACCAGAGACAAACCCATT
This sequence comes from Cupressus sempervirens, assembly GCA_028749045.1. Taxonomy (NCBI): domain Eukaryota; kingdom Viridiplantae; phylum Streptophyta; class Pinopsida; order Cupressales; family Cupressaceae; genus Cupressus; species Cupressus sempervirens. The sequence continues at coordinate 277,131,087 of CM053791.1, forward strand.
ATGAGATTTATCATTGAATTTTTGAAGCAATAAATTTAGGGGTTTCACTAAGATCTTATAGATTGCATTGCATAAGAAAATAGATCTAAAGTTAGTGAGAGTCATTGGGTCCTTAATTTTTGTGGCTAGAACTATAAACATTCTATTAATTATTTTGATCATCTTCCTAGTCCTAAATAAATCTTTGACAACTCTAACCACATCAAGTTTTATTACATCTTAGAAGTATTGGAAGAAGGCTAGGGGGAATCCATCAGGAACCAAAGATTAATAGGCCTTCATAGAGAAAACAACCTTACACACTTCCTCCTCTATGACATATTGAGTAAGATATGCATTCTACTCTACCAAGATCACATTAGGTATAGTGTCAATCAGCCACTTCCTTTCCTCCCTTGTATACACCCTATGCTCCTCATTATAAGCATTTTGGAAGTAACTAATTGGTCAAATACCAATCTCCTCCATCTTAGTCTTTTTTGTGGTGATCCATCCCAAAGTAAATTATGTTTACCCTCTTATTATTAGAGGCAAACCTATGGAATAATGTTGTATTATTATCCCCCAACTTTAGCCACAAGATTCATGATTTTTGTTTCTAGAATATTTCCTCCCTATTCATTATGTCTTTCCACGTCCCCCTACATTTTTCCTCTTCAATAATCATATCTTTCAAGGCTAAACCATCCCCCATCACTTTTTGGAGATTCTATAGCTTTCCTTCAACCTTCTTCTTGATCTTAAAGATATCACCAAAGTATCTCTTATTCTAAGGCCAAACATCCCTTCTCACATTATCTAATTTAGGTGAGAGCTTGAAAATTGTAGCACCCTCAATATATACATTCCACCACTCCTCAACACATTTTCTAAAGTCTAGGTGGTACTACTACATTATTTCATATCTAAAAGGCGTTGGGCCCCCCTACACCTCCTCTCTATAATTGGAAAGGATAGGGGCATGTGATCCAAGACTATCCTAGGTAGTCCCATGAGATTGGAAGAAGTCAGCCCATTCAAACCAACTAGGATAAGGAGTCTATCAAGTTTGACTTGAATGAGGTCTTCCCTCTTCATGTTATTCAACCAAGTAATCTTGACACCTCTCAACTCCAAGTCCATCATGTCATTTATATTTATAAATTTAGAAAAATCCTTCACACTATTAGTAAAATCAACCACTCCTCTAGACTTCTCCAAGGCATACACTAGAGAATGTAAATTTCCCATAAAAAAGGAGTTCCTAGAATGTGATAGGAAGTCAGAATACTCCTCCTAGAGTCAATATATTCTTTATCTCAAGTTTGGATCATACATATGAATGACATTCTAGATATCCTCATCCTTCGTATGCTTAGTAATAAGGTAGCACTTAGAACTATGAATCAATCACACTTTCTCAACACTAGGGTTCCAAAAGGTGGCCACTCCTCCTGAAGATCCCTCTACTTAACTATAATAATAAGTATCCCCTAGCCAAATATAACCCATAATATTATCCAAATTTCCAAGGACATTTTAACTTCTTGAATTATTAGGATATCTATCCTACTATTAGTTAGCTATTGTTTAAGCACAAACTTCTTTTGAGGGATATTCAACCCCCTAATATTTTATGATAGGAAAATTATTTCCTACCCTTGGTCATAGTCTCTAGGGTTGGTTTCCTTCTACTAGCCACATCCCTTTCTATTTTCTTCATCCTTCTATTATGCTCCATTATCTCCTCCACATCTAGTTTCATCACCATCCCCACCTCCAGTTTCTTTTACACTCTAGGTTGTGTTCTCTAGTTTTTCCATATTTTGTCATCTACTCCTAGAGGGGAGGCAGAGGTCAATTTAGAAGTTATTATTGATTTGACCAACTTGATGTCTAGGGGGATTCCTTATTCCAAATAAGCATATGGACTACCTATTTTTCTACCAACTCATTCCCCATATTTTTCTTAATCTCCTTGCACATTTCCTCTAAATCCCCATAAACCTCCTCAATCACCTTATTTCACAGGGGGGTGTTTAGGAGATACTCAATTCCTTGTAGGAAGGGGAAAGGATCACCCCCATCAATGTATACAATCTCTCCTTCCTCCACCACACATAAAAAATCTCCCACCTCTAGAGACCTATCAATGAGTACATAGGGCTCATCAACCTATAGCCCTTCCCCATGAGTAATAGTGAGGAACTTAATTTCCTCCTCAATACCCATCTCTAGGACCTCCAGAATTGTGGAGTCCTTTGTTACGCTCCCATCAACTTCCTCTTTCACCTTCTCACTAGGTGGGTCCACTAATTCTTTCTCCCTCAATTTCTCTTCTCCAATCCTAGAAGGCTCACTATTATTTTTATAGTCCATAATCACATGTCCAAATGTTGAGAAATTCTAGTAGAATAGACTCACACTCTCATAAACTATAGGTTGAATTTTCTTCCCCCATATAGAACTGAACACTACAAACTCAGGTAGTGTAGCACCAATCACTACATTCATGTTGAATCTCGCAAAAACTTGGCTAGAATTTTGAAGTGTAAGAAAATCTACAACAAAAGAATTCCCAAAGGAGTTACCAATATACTTGAGGACCCTTTCATCCCAAAACTCCAAGGGAGGCCTAGGAGCCTAAACTAGACTAGAGCTAGTCTATTCAACTCCTTCATCATGTCCAAGGTAGGGTGTCATTTAGCCACCATAAGGCTATGTTTACCATAGTACCAAGACCCAACCAAAACCATTGCCATATCTTCTACCACCATAAACTTGAAGCAAAAGAGACCCCCAGGCATCATCAAAACTACCTTGCTCCCTTTCACCTTCCACTTTTGACTCACCCATTTCTTGACCATCTTAATTGATGGCTGGAAGGCCACAAAATTTCCCTCCACACACAATCTTAAGTTAGTAGACACATTATCAACCAAGCTATCAAGGATAAGTATCTCCAATCTCATCTCCTCTATTCACCTTGGGGGTGTCTAGGGAGTTTTGGGTTGATTTCTCCTTGAAGACCATATCCTTCCAACTTGGCACGATGAGGGGTGAGCTTGTTGTAGATTTCTTCATGATATCTCTAGGGGCTTTTTCTAATACAATAGGGTCCCCACCCATAGAGAACTTGGGATCCACCACCACCTGGGTAATCCCACTCAAGGCCAAACTTAATTTTAGGTTAGGGAAAATACTAGGGATCTAGCCTGCTTGAAGGGGTCCACCTCATCTCATTGAAATTTAAACAAAAAAAGAGTGGAAAAGTTTAGAGTACAAGGTTTATTAGTAGATTAGTTGAAGAAACCCTTAAGGGAATCTCATGGGAAAGAAACCCCTACCAAAGCTGAGACAACCCATAAATCATACCTTTGAAGACCATGGAACATTAATTCATGTAACATGAGGCCTTCCTAATTTGTTTTCCAAAATGCATCCTCTATTTTAACCATGATTTGTAGGAAATCCACCACATTAGATATGAAATTGGAAACAAGGTGAAACATGAAGATCAACCTATTTTATCTTTCAAATAAGAGTTATTCTCCTACAATGCTCTTGAGGCTTCTCGTGCAATAAGTACAACCCATGTTGACTCTAGTGATAATGAGGTTTTCCTAAAGCAAACCATCAAATGGTCTCTCTCACTTGTTCATCAAGATAACTATAGAAAATGAAAATTACTATTAATAGAGGCAACTAAATCCATAGGTAGAACAAGGATTAAGGAAGAGAAATAAGGTATTTGCAAAGTTTGAAGGAATGTGGCTTTAAGAGTGAGTAATCTAAAACAATTAATTATTAGAAAAATAGTATCATACCAAAGGTAGATATATGATATATTTCTAATATACAAACTAGTAAATCCTTCAAAAATCCTTTTGTTGAATTAAATATTGAAATATAATGAACCATGTACTTGACCATTCATAATGTATAGGTTCCAAGTTATTATAGTTATATATTAAAGTGACATCTCTTAAGATGACATTAACATAATGGAAACTGATATGATAATCTAATGCCAAGATTAAACCTTATGAAATCATTATCATTAATGATTGAATTAGCAATATGTTGTTAATTGAGGGACACTTCATGATATTGCACTACTTTGTAAAGTTCTATGTAGGCCCGTTAAATAAAATTCCATCATGCAACCATTATATTTTGAATGTAATGTGAGGGTTTCATCTATTTAGTAAGCTCAACCCTTGAACTTGAAGCTATTATATTATGAAAAAATATTGTGTGGCACACCCTATTGAAGTTGGACAAGTTCATTTTATTTTAGAAATTCTAACAACTAATGATTATGGCTGAACCAATTAGTTTCTATCTTATAGAAGCCATAATTTTCAAGGATGTCTACAACCTTGTTTATCTCTCAAGGTTTATAGGATAGAGTGAAATACTTGAAGGATTCCATGATAGACCAAACTTGCTAAAAAATTTGAGCTAATTTCTAGCTAGAAGATGAGCTATGGACATCGAATGAGATAATCAAATTTTAGTCACCTTCAATATAGACCTTGGAAAAATTCATAATTTTGTTGAGGATGAGACTAATTAGTAATTTTTATGCCTTCACCATGTTATTTATACCTTACGAGATAGGTGAAAATTTGAAGGCCTACAATTTTACAAATCCACAATTATCCAAAACCATCAAGTATCTATTGGTGTGATTTTTCACAGTATAGAAAAATTTTGATATTTGGATGAAAAATCAGTTAAGACTTTGTTTCTTGTAGACTAGGGTTTTATTGTGTGAAATCCTGCATTTTATTAGATTACTCTAATTATGCCATGTTCTGTAAGTTGTATCTTTCCTTTAAATTCTCAGGGTTTGGCTTTCAAATTATCCATAAAAAGGCCCTAAGTGTGTAAAAAAAACCCTTATACCTTGGCTTTATGTTTCCCTAATTTTAAAATTTTACAAAAAGGGGGTTTTTCTTCAAGTATCTTGGCAGGATGTTTTATCCTAATGTTTTTTTCGCATCAGAATTTTTTTTTTAATACTTGTGATAAACTTTTCATGTACCTGTAATTGCGATATTCTTTTTGAAAGGACGCCAGGTTGAAGAGTTTTTTCAAACACCATTGATCTATCAAAGATCAAGGGCTGATGCATCCTCGCATTACAAAGATGTAGGAATTTAAGCAAAGAAAGGAAGTGCATTTGCGACATGTGGACTAGATGATGTCATTTACTTGCTTGCTTAGAAGAAGATATGGGATCTGCTGGCGTGGAATGTTGTCAGACAGTATGAGCTCATATGGTAGTTTCTTATTGGTCAGCTTAGCTAGCTGGTTGTTAAATAAAAAGTGGATTAGTCTAATCATTGATCTTGTCTTGATCAACGGACAGCACATCCCCGCATTATGAAGATGTAGGAATTTAAGTAAAGTGGGGAAGTGCATTTGTGACACGTAGCATTTTTCTAAAAAAGCCGTAAAGCTTGTTATTTTTAAATCAGAATCATCCGATCTGATAAATTCTACGAATGGGATTCAAACTTGAGTGCAAATTGCAAGCAACGGTTACTGAGAGTAAATGTGATTCAGACCTTGTGTGTGGTTTTAATTTATGAAAAGAGCCCACGATTTTTCCATTAATGAACCACCAAAGTGCAGAAAGAAAATTAGGGCATTCAAGATTTTAGAGCTAGGGCACGAAAATTCTTGGTTAATACTCTAGTAAAATTGTAGAAGACATCATATAGTGCAGAAGTGCAAATTCTAGCGGGTAAGTGCTCTATGACTTTCTAAGTAAATTTAAAGCATTTGCTATTGTGAATTTCCTAGGGTTCATTAAAAATGCCTCCCTGAAAAGAGTTTATTGGTCAAAAGGATTATTTAAAACATTCTATGCATGATGATTTTCTTGAACAATTCCCCTTATCAGTGCATGAATTAACTAATGGAAGGGAACTCATTTTGAAAAATCCTAGAATAGTTGTAGTAGAAGGCTTTTATGACAAAGCTAATTGGATAAGGGATGCCCAAGTTTCCATGGGAGGTCTGGAGTTGTTTAAAAAATGGTTTTCAGAGTGAAAATTGGACACTCCTATGAGCAATGTTTGGGAATTTGATATTGGAAAATTAATAGTCCCCACTATTTTCTTTGATAGTGATTTATTGATGGACCTGGCAAAGAAGTATGATCCTATCACGGGATGGGTAAAAAATCATTCTAGAGTCAATCTTTTTAGGGTTTTCCTTGAGCTGTTCAGTGAAGTTTTCAACCTTAACCCTAACCATGATGTGCATGAAATCATTGATATGGATGATTTGCAAGCTAGCTATGATGCACAACGAATGTACTTGAGAACAAGGCCACTACAAGACCATGCTACCAAGGTCGGTAATTTGCCTATGATTATAGCCTGTACCCCAGAGCCATTGTTGAGAAGCCATTTCAACTTGAGAGCTCAAGCACTGTATTTTTCTCTTTGCAATATCTTTGGGATAGATGAAGGTGATCAAATTCCATGTTCTGTTGTCCTTATAATTTCTCAAACCTTTCAATTTGGAATGAGTACCATTCTGGATTTTGCCACTTTTCTAGCAAAAGAGATTCACAATGGTTTGATTGGAATATGAAAGGGAAAAGTAAACAAACCATTCTATTGGTATTCATTGATGAGTATGTATGCTTATACAAAGGATATACTTTCTTCTCCAAGGATATGGATTTGGAAACAACAAAGGATGGAGAGAGGAGTCCAGTGTAGTTGTGGAGTGTGGATATGACTTCAAAAGCCACAGATGTTAGCTATGTAAGATTTGACAGGTATTTTGCATCAAGGCTTAGATTGCTTTTAAGAGGAGATAGCCCTAGAATCCCACAAGTATTATTAGAATTGGTTAGACCCAATGACCATGCTAAAGGGCTACTTGTCAGTCATAACTAGGGGGATATAATTCCCTACAATGTTTCAACAGTGATAAGAGTTTATGGTTTTCTGGGAAAACCTCATGTGCTACCATTTCATGTGCCTTTGAAGATAGGGATTTTTGAGCTCTTATGGCAGATAGGTACTATAGATGAGAGGGAATTGGTTAAGAAAGGCAGTTTCTTTCCAATGGTTACTATAGTGCATGATTTTTTGTTTGTCAAAAAGGGGTCGAAGCACTTAAATTTGTTTTTGGATAGGTATAACATGGCAGAGTCTCATGCCCAATTCATTGACCCTGAAGGATTCTATGACCTATTAAAAGAAAGGGTGAGAGCTTCCTGTATGGTACATTAGGTTTACTATCCAGAAGATATAATTAGAAATATCTTCACATTGCAAGAGCAAGAATTGAGGAAAGAGAAATGGATAGTTTTTAGTAAAACCCTGGCATTCATTAATGCTTTTGACCCCTAGTATGACACATTGAAAGATAAGAAATAATGGGGAGAAAAAATACAGGCATTAATGAATAATTTTTCCATATTAATTCAAACCATGAATGAAAAGAAAGCTATGTTTATTGAGGCACATCCAAACAAGGCAACAGAAGTACAAAGAAGAATAAGTAGTAGAAATATAGTAGCTCCTAGCCAATATACGTTGCAGAAAAGGGCAGGTTATGCCATGATTCAAAATGTGCAACAGAAACCCCCTCATAAGAAATCAAGGTCAAGAAATCCATCTGCAACCAGCTCTCCAAAAAGACAAAAATTAGAGCAGGGTTTTTCTTGTTCTCAAAAGGAATAATACTCCCCAAGCCAATACCCAATCCAGATAGATGATGAGGCATCTCTAAGGGAACAACTTAGACAAATGGTTGGAGAAGGGGATGTGATTGTCACTTCTATAGACCTGGATATTGGAGAACCACAAGAACCTCCTATACCTTCCTTGGACCTAACAATTGCTGATTACTAAGGTAAGGAAATTGACCCAATCGTTGCCTAGGCTTCTGAAAGATTTATTAATGATGAAAATTTTGTAAGATCTACAGCCTTTGCATAGTTTTTGTGGAGATTAAATATGAAAATTTTTGAGAAAGCCCGTGAGAAGATCAAGGCTGAGCAACTAGATAAACCTAAACTGATTATTAAAGAAGAGGTAAAGTCAAATTTTTTGAATGATTTTGCCCAGTTTACTCCTGAAGCCGGGAGGCAAATAGTTAGACAATCAGGAGTCCTCCTTCTGTCGGAATGGGATATAGAAAATGCTATTATTTTTGATTCAGTAAGGAAGCAGAAGGATGTTCGACTAACAACTGCTAAAGAAGTACTACCGGCCCTTATAGGGGTCAAATTTAGTGATGGCCACCAAGCCCTTGTTATATGGTCCATAGATAAGAGGGAAAATACCAGGATGCATGAGTTTCTTGTAGGAGAGCATACTAGTACATTGACAATATACAGGGCTAGGGAGGTAAGTACTAAACAAGTAATGTGAATGGCCACAGAAGTGCTAAAATTGGGTGGTGTTGTATCTGGCTAGGAAGAAGTTAAGTTTACCCAACTTAATGTTAGGTTTGAAGAAGTCTTAAAAGCATATGAGGAAAGAGGTATACAGATACAGTCACTTGAAAACAAGGTATCTCAAATGGAGAAGATACTTGGGAAAAGAAAGGTTGGAGAATCCAGTGCACCTAGAATTGCATACCCTTCACAGTCATTTGTTGGAGCAACCCCTATTATTGAAATACCGAACACCCCTAATAGGCCCCAATTCTATACTGCAGAAGACTTTGAAGAAGAAAAAACCAGATTACATGAGTTGCAGGTAGAATTAAGAAATCAGTATGAAGGAAAATTAAAGCAGGGTGTGATGTATTTAAGGGATAAAATACAATGGTCAACCTTCTTTGATCAGTTGACAAGAATTGCAACCCTCATGGATGATTTGAATAGAGATAAGGATAAATTGACTCCCCTTGCATAGAAGTGGAGGGAGAGGAATAATGATATTACAATTATATGTATATCTACTATCCAAATGCCTTATCATCAAGTAGAGAAAATTTTTTATTTGTTAAATAAACTAGAAGATTTTGATGATAAAAGGGATTCTTTACAGAAAAGATTAACACTCTGTTTTTCCAACTATATTGCTAAAAAATTCACTTTATTTCCTTGTGCTTTAGAATCTGTTGATACAATAAAGGAAAAAGAAAAGTGGAAAAAGGAGTTAGATGAAATATTTTATGAAAGGATCAAGAACATCATGAGTGAGACTGGCCACTGGTTTTGGGCAAGGACAAACGAAGAGTTGGTAAAGATACAGTTATTTTATAATGACATCAGAAAAGAGATTGATGATTTTGAAGAAATTGCAAATTCTTTACTGGTTATACAAAGAGAGGCTCTAAATTTTGATTGGCCAAATGATGCTACTTATAATAACTGGAAAAATTAGTTTATAGAACAAATTTCAGGAGATGATGACGAGGAAGATGCAAAAGTAAAAGTTACCCTTGTAGTTAGTAATGAGGACATAGAAAATCCCCAAGTTAAACTAAGTTTGCAGGTAACTGAAGATGATAGATCACTTTCAAACCTCATGAATATTTATTCCAAGGATGAAGAATAATTGATGAATTAGATCATATTTCTTGTCTCAACAACTGAGAAGCATAACAGAAAGGGACCCACCAAGGAATGTTTGATGTAATAGCCTTTCTCTTATTTGATTTTGTCTTTTATGACAGATGTATGTCAGTATCTTTTAAAAGACACCTCCCACTTTCTTTTAGCCTAAAGCTTGTTGCATCTCACACTATTTAAGTGAGATTCCAAGGCTAAAGAATGGTCCAAATTCTATTTGTCTAAGTAATATGCTTAGTCTATTTTTGGTCCAAATTTTGAAAGCAAGTTTATGATGTATTTTTTCTGTCAATTCTCTAAGAATACATGAATATAGAATGAGTTGTGTTTCTTTCTGAAGGTCATTATGAGTCTGTTGTAAAGGATATACCATTTTCAAAGAAAATGAATACAAATTATGAACTATCCTCATATTAGTTCTTTCTGAATCTTGTCTCCTTTCAATTACTTGGTTGTCTAGATATTGTATAAGTAAAGGCTTGTGCAATTGAATGCAATCTAGTTAGATTGTATATCTATTTATCACTGTTGTTAATTCAATGGATTAAATAAAAGCTTTGATGGATGTGATAAGGTTTCTTTAGTAGTGGAAAGGGTTTTGAATGATGAATTCTGATAAGAATTGCTGATAGAATTTGTTGTAAGGCAACAAACTAGATCTAAGAACTTGCTATAGACTCTGAACCCCAATGGATTAGGCATTGATCAAGTTGATACAACTGAAGGAGAAATATATCATTAATGATTATCAAAATGCAGCATCAAATCAAATTTTACTTTTATTTCCTATAGATCTTCAAAGCTGGCCAGCACTTGTCTACATGGAATGTTTTAGCTTCAGTTAGCCACTATTGTTAAGAACATTTGCAGATCTATAGAAGAATTCTTGGCCATATCTATTTTGCAGGATGTGTTTATCAAGTTAGTAAAGAATTACGTATATGTTTGAGGATTTTTGAAATGAGAATCAGAATGAAACTAAGAATAATCCTCATATAGTTGTTCCAATTTTGAATCATCCCTAGATATACCTACCCTGGTTTTGCAGAGCCAAAAGAGTTAAAAACCATTTGTGGTTTTGTTGAAGTTGGCTCCAAATGCTTTGCATATGCAATTGTTAATGAGAATTGGCTAAGTCTTTAGATTATGTATGTACTATCATTCTAGTATTAAGCATTTTGTCGCTTAGTAGTTTTAGTGCATTTTAAAACACCAACAAAAATATGAGCAGCCTATTGCCTTTTTTAGTAAATCACTACACCCTGCTGAACTAAAATATAAAATAACAAAAAAGAAAGCATATGCTTTAGTAAAGATTGTAAAAGCTTTCAAATGTTACCTGGTAGGTGCTACTGTTATCGCTTTTGTACCTAGTGCTGCAGTGAATGATATATTTTCTCAATAGGAAGTATTAGGTAGGAGGTGTAGATGGATCAATAGAATCCAAGAATTCAACATTGATATATAGATAACAAAGTTAGTGAGGGGTCAAGGTTTGGCCAAACTCATGGCTAAAGCTAATCTAGAGGCTAATTAGATAAATCTGGTAAATCATGATCTCAGAGCTGACTTATGTGATATGGACCGGTGTGATTGGTACACCAATGTCATATATTACTGGAAACACATGGAAACTCCTCCCTATTTGCCTAAAAATGAAAAGAGGAATACTAAATTGCAAGCCATCATGTATGTAATTGTCCAAAGCAACCTATGGTGGAGAAATTTTGAGGGAGTATTATTGAAATGTGTTGATAAGGAAAAGGTAAAAGAGGTCTTGAAAGAAATGCATGCTGGAGTGTGTGGGGGACACTATATGGCCAAAACTACTGCACATAAGATAATGAGGGCTAGATTTTGGTGGCCTTCCCTTTTCAAGGATGCCCAAGTTATGGTTAGGAAGTGTGACCCTTGTTAGAGGTTTTCTGGAAAGCTAAAGTTCTCAGGGAATACCCCATTGAAGCCAGTGGAGATCCAAGCACCTTTTCAACAATGGGGTCTAGATTTCATAGGAGAGATTTTCCCCAAGTCTAGCACTGGCTATTCTTGGATTCTGGTTGCTATTGATTACATTACAAAATGGGTAGAGGGTATCCCCACAAGAAATGCAACAAGTAAAGTTGTCAATAATTTCCTACTAAATAATATTATTTCTAGATTTGGCTGTCCATAGAAAATTGTAACAGATAATGCTATGTGCTTCAGGTCTAAGGAATTCATCAAATTTTGTGATAAATATGGAATAACAAGGTTATCATCTGCTCCATATCATCCACAAGGGAATGGACAAGCTGAGTCCACAAATAAGAGCCTATTGAAGGTCATTAAGAGAACCTTAGATGATAATAAAAAGGCATGGGATTCCAAGTTACAGTTGATAATATGGGCTGACAGAGTAACTATAAAGAAAGAAATTCGTGTAGCTCCATTTGATTTAGTGTATGGAATTCAAGCCAAAATGCCTCAGAACAACTTGATGGGACCCTACAATTACATCCAATTGTATGATGAAGGTACTACAGATGAAATGCAAGAAATAATGGATGAATTGGTAGGACTGATAGAAACCAGGAGAGAAGCATTTGTAAAGAACCAAAAGTTGCAATTACAAGTCAAGACACTCTATGATAAAAGAACTGTAAGTAGAAAGTTTGAAGATGGAGATCTATTCTTAATGTGGAATGCTAGAATTGAAGATAAAGGGAAACATGGAAAATTTGATCCTATCTAGTTAGGATCTTATTTGATTGAAACTACTTGGGGTGAGGATTCTTATTTACTCAAAGATTTATTGGACAATATTCTTGAACTGCCAATTCATGGACAGTTCTTGAAGATGTATTTTTCTTAAAAGATACTTATTTTCTCCATGAACGGTAGTTTTAGGGTTTCCTAGTGTTTTGTACATTCTGTAAATCCTTGTAAACATCCTTGTGCAGTCTGGTTCCGTGTTTCTGTATGTTGCTCAGTGCTCTTTGAAGAAGTTGTCATTTTAACAAATATGTGGTCTACTCTCCTAGAGATTCTGAATTCTTGCATAGACTTAGGTAATCTATCATCCCCAAACAGAGCCACTGTTGGTGTGATTTTTCATAGTATAGAAAAATTCTAATATTTGGATGAAAAATCAGTTAAGTCTTTGTTTCTTGCAAACTAGGGTTTTATTGTGTGAAATCTTGCATTTTATTAGATTACTCTAATTATGCCCTATTCTATAAGTTTTATCTTCCCTTTAAATTCTTAGGGTTTGGCTTTCAAATTATCCATAAAAAGGCCCTAAGTGCGTTAAAAAAACCCTTATACCTTGGTTTTATGTTGCCCTAATTTTCAAATTTTACAAAAAGGGGGTTTTTCTTCAAGTATCTTGGTGGGATGTTTTATCCTAATATTTTGTTCACATCAAAAATTTTTTTTAATCCTTGTGATAAAATTTTCATGTACCTTTAATTGCGATATTCTTTTTGAAAGGATTCCAAGTTGAAGAGTTTTTTCAAACACCATTGATCTATCAAAGATCAAGGGCCGGTGCATCCCCGCATTATGAAGATGTAGAAATTTAAGAAAACTGGGGAAGCGCATTTGCAACATGCGGACTAGATGAGTTCATTTACTTGCTTGCTCAGAAGAAGATATGGGATCTGCTAGCGTGGAATGTTGTTAGATAGTATGAGCTCATACGGTGGTTTCTTATTGGTCAACTCAACTAGCTGGTTGTTAAATAAAAAGTGGATTAGTTTGATCGTTGATCTTGTCTTGATCAATGGATGACGCATCCCTGCATTATGAAGATGTAGGAATTTAAGTAAAGAGGGGAAGCACATTTGTGACATGTAGCATTTTTATAAAAAAAGCCATAAAGCTTCTTATTTTAAAATCAAAATCATCTGATCTGATAAAATCTACGGATGGGATTCAAACTTGAGATCAAATTGTAGGTAATGGTTACTGAGAGTAAATGTGATTTAGACCTTGTGCGTGCGGTTTTAATTTATGAAAAGAGCCCACAATTTCACCATTAATGAACCACTGAAGTGCAAAAAGAACATCAGGGTATTCAAGATTTCAGAGCTAGGGCACGAAAATTCTTGGTTAATACTGCAGTAAAATTGCAGAAGACATCATATAGTGTAGAAGTGCAAATTCTAGTGGGTAAGTGCTCTGTGACTTTCTAAGTAAATTTGAAGCATCTGATGTTGTGAATTTCCTAGGGTTTATTAAAAATGCCTCCCCAAAAAGAGTTTACTGGTCAAAAGGATTATTTAAAATGTTCTATGAATGATATTTTCTGAGCAATTCCCCTTATCAGTGCATGAATTAACTAAGGGAAGGGAACTCATTCTGAAAAATCCTAGAATAGTTGTAGCAGAAGGCTTTTATGACGAAGCTAATTGGATAAGGGATGCCTAGGTTTCCATGGGAGGTCTGGAGTTGTTTAAACAATGGTTTTCAGAGTGAAAACTAGACACTCTTATGAGCAATGTTTGGGAATTTGATATTGGAAAATTAATAGTCCCCACTATTTTCTTTGATAGTGATTTATTAATGGACTTGGCAAAGAAGTATGATCCTATCATGGGATGGGTAAAAAGTCATTCTAGAGTCAATCTTTTTAGAGTTTCCCCTGAGCTGTTCAGTGAGGATTTCAACCTTAACCCTAACCATGCTATGCATGAAATCATTGATACGGATGATTTGCAAGCTAGATATGATGCACAACAAATGTACTTGAGAACAGGGCCACTATAGGAGCATGCTGCCAAGGTCGGTAATTTTCCTGTGATTACAGCCAGTACCCTAGAGCCATTGTTGAGAAGACATTTCAACTTGAGAGCTCAAGCACTATATTTTTCTCTTTGCAAGATCTTTGGGATAGATGAAGGTGATCAAATTCCAGGTTTTGTTGTCCTTACAATTGCTCAAACCCTTCAATTTGGAATGAGTACCATTCTGTATTTTGCCACTTTTTTAGCAAAAGAGATTCACAATGGTTTGGTTGGAATAGCAAAGGGAAAAGTAAACAAACCATTCTGTTGGTATTCATTGATGATGCATGTATGCTTATACAAAGGATATACTTTCTTCTCCAAGGGTATGGAGTTGGAAACAAAAAAGGATGGAGAGAGGAATCCAGTGTAGTTGTGGAGTGTGGGTATGACTTCAGAAGCCACAAATGCTAGCTATGTAAGATTTGACAGGTATTTTGCATCAAGGCATAGACTGCTTTTAAGAGGAGATAGCCCTAGAATCCCACAAGCATTATTAGAATTGGTCAAACCCAAGGACCATGCTAAAGGGCTACTTGTTAGTGCTAATAGGGGGGATGTAATTCCCTATAATGTTTCAACAATGATAAGAATTTATGGTTTTTTGGGAAAACCTCATGTGCTACCATTTCATGTGCCTTTGAAGATAGGGATTGTTGAGCTCTTATGGCAGATAGGTACTATAGATGAGAGGGAATTGGTTAAGAAGGGCACTTTCTTTCCAATGGTTACTGTAGTGCATGATTTTGTCTTTGTCAAAAAGGGGTGGAAGCACTTAAATTTTTTTTTGGATAGGTATAACATGGCAGAGTCTCATGCCTGATTCATTGACCCTGAAGGATTCTATGACCTATTAAAAGAAAGGGTGAGAGCTTCTCGTATGGTACATCAGGTTTACTATCCAGAAGATATAATTTGAAATATCTTCACATTGGAGGAGCAAGAATTGAGGAAAGAGAAATGGAATTCATTAATGCTTTTGACCCCCAGTATGACCCATTGAAAGATAAGAAATATTGGGGAGCCAAAATATAGGCATTAATGAATAATTTTTCCATAATAATTAAAACCATGAATGAAAAGAAAGCTATGTTTGTTGAGGCACATCTAGACAAGGCAGCAGAAGTACAAAGAAGAATGAGCAGTAGAAATATAGTAGCTCCTGGGCAATATATGTTGCAGAAAAGGGCAGGTTATGTCATGATTCAAAATGTGCAACAGGAACCCCCTCATAAGAAATCAAGGTCAAAAGTCCATCTGCAGCCAACTCTCCAAAAAGACAAAAAAATAGAGCAGGGTTTTTCTTCTTCTCAAAAGGAACAATACTCCCCAAGCTAGTCCCTAATCTAGATAGATGATAAGGCATCTCTAAGGGAACAACTTAGACAAATGGGTGGAGAAGGAGATGTGATTGTCACTTCTATAGACTTGGATATTGGAGAGCCACAAGAACCTCCTATACCTTCCTTGGACTTAATCATTGCTGATTACCAAGGTAAGGAAATTGACCCAATTGTTGCCTAGGCTTTTGAAAGATTTATTAATGATGAAAATTTTGTAAGATCTAGAGCCTTTGCACAGTTTTTGTGGAGATTAAATATGAAATTTTTTGAGAAAGCCTGTGAGAAGATCAAGGCTAAGCAACCAGATAAACTCGACCTGGTTATTAAAGAAGAGGTAAAGTCAAAATTTTTGAATGATTTTGCCCAGTTTACTCCTGAAGCCGGCAGGCAAATAGTTAGACAATCAGGAGTCCTCCTTCTATCGAAATGGGATATAGAAAATGCTATTGTTTTTGATTTAGTAAGGAAGAAGAAGGATGTTCAACTAACAACTGCTGAAGAAGTACTACAAGCCCATAGAGGGGTCAAATTTAGTGATGACCACCAAGCCCTTGTTATATGGTCCATAGATAAGAGGGAAAATACCAAGATGCATGAGTTTCCTACAGCAGAGCATACTGGTACAATGACAGTATATAGGGCTGGTGAGGTAAGTAGTAAACAAGTAATGGGAATGGCCTCAGAAGAGCTAAAATTGGGTGGTGTTGTATCTGGCCAAGAAGAAGATAAGTTTACCCAACTTAATGTTAGGTTTGAAGAAGTCTTAAAAGCATATGAGGAAAGAGGTATACAGATACAGTCACTTGAAAACAAGGTGTCTCAAATGGAGAAGATACTTGGGAAAAGAAAGGTGGGAGAATCTAGTGCACCTAGAATTGCATACCCTTCATAGCCATTTGTTGGAGCAACCCCTATTATTGAAATACCAGACACCCCTAAAAGGCCCCAATTCTATACTGCAGAAGACTTTGAAGAAGAAAAAACCAAATTACATGAGTTGCAGGTAGAATTAAGAAATCCGTATGAAGGAAAATTAAAGTAGGGTGTGATGTATTTAAGGGATAAAATACAATGGTCAACCTTTTTTGATCAGTTGACAAGAATTGCAACCCTCATGGATGAGTTGAACAGAGATAAGGATAAATTGACTCCCCTTGCACAGAAGTGGAGGGAGAGGAATAATGATATTACAATTATATGTATATCTGCCCTCCAAATGCCTTATCATCAAGTAGAGAAAATTTTTGATTTTTTAAATAAACTAGAAGATTTTGATGATAAAAGGGATTCCTTACAGAAAATATTAACACTCTATTTTTCCAAGTATATTGTTAAAAAATTCACTTTATTTCCTGGTGCTTTAGAATCTGTTGATACAATGAAAGAAAAAGAAACGTGGAAAAAGGAGTTAGATGAAATATTTTATGGAAGGGTCAGGAACATCATGAGTGAGACTAGCCACTGGTTTTGGGCAAGGACAAACGAAGAGTTGGTAAAGATACAGTTATTTTATAATGACATCAAAAAAGAGCTTGATGATTTTGAAGAAATTGCAAATTCTTTACTGGTTATACAAAGAGAGGATCTAAATTTTGATTGGCCAGATGATGCTGCTTATAATAAATGGAAAAATTAGTTTATAGAACAAATGTCAAGAGATGATGAGGAGGAAGATGCAAAAATAAAAGTTACCCTTGTAGTTAGTAATGAGGACTAGGAAAATCCCCAGGTTAAAGTAAGTTTGCAGGTAACTGAAGATGATACATCACTTTCAAACCTCATGACTATTTAGTCCAAGGTTGAAGAATAATTGAAGAATTAGATCATATTTTCTTGTCTCAACAACTAAGAAGCATAACAGAAAGGGACCCACCAAGGAATGTTTGATGTAATAGCCTTTCTGTTATTTTCTTTTGTCTTTTATGATAGATGTATGTCAGTATCTTTTAAAAGACACTTGTCACTTTCTTTTAGCCTGAAGCTTTTTGCATCTCACACTATTTAAGTGAGATTCCAAGGTTAATGAATAGTCTAAATTCTATTTTTCTAAGTAATATGCTTAGTCTATTTTTGGTCCAAATTTTGAAAGCAAGTTTATGATGTATTTTTTTGGTTGATTCTTTGAGAATACATGAATATAGAATGAGTTGTGTTTCTTTATAAAGGTCATTTTGAGTCTATTGTAAAGGATATACCATTTTCAAAGAAAATGAATACAAATTATGAACTATTCCCATATCAGTTCTTTCTTAGTCTTTTCTCCTTTCAATTACTTGGTTGTCTGGATATTGTATAAGTAAATGCTTGTGTAATTGAATGCAATCTAGTTAGGTTGTATATCTATTTATCACTGTTGTTAATTCAATGGATTAAATAAAAGCTTTGATGGATGTGATAAGGTTTCTTTAGTACTGGAAAGGGTTTTGAATGATGAATTCTGATAAGAATTGCTGATAGAATTTTTTGTAAGGAAACAAACTAGATCTAAGAACTTGCTATAGACTCTAAACCCCAATGGATTAGGCACTGATCAAGTTGATACAACTGAAGGAGAAATATATTATAAATGAGTATCAAAATGCAACATCAAATCAAATTTTACTTTTATTTCCTATAGATCTTCAAAGTTGACTAGCACTTGTCTACATGGAATGTTTTAGCTTCAGTTAGCCACTATTGTTAATAACATCTACAGATCTATAGAAGAATTCTTGGCCATATCTGTTTTACAGGATGTGTTTATCAAGTTAGTAAAGAATTATGTATATGTTTGAGGATTTTTGAAATGAGAATCAGAATGAAACTAAGAATAATCCTCATACAGTTGTTCCAATTTTGAATCATCCCTAGGTATACCCACCCTTCTTTTGTAGAGCCAAAAGAGTAGAAAACCATCTGTGGTTTTGTTGAAGTTGGGTCCAAATACTTTGCATATGCAATTGTTAATGAGAATTGGCTAAATCTTTAGATTGTGTATTTATTGTCATTCTGGTATTAAGCATTTTGTCACTTAGTAGTTTTAGTGCATTTTAAAACAGCAACAGTATCTATGGAATGAGCCATAAAAATTGATGTTTACAAATCCACAATTAGGTGGATGTCATTTGACCTAATCTCAATTCATCATAGAATCCATAGATCCTATAGAAGAAGGTATCAATGGGGGAAGTGGAATGAAGTTCTAATATTTTAGTAGTGAATCATCCCATTGAGATAAAGTGTGGGAACATTTAATACTCTTAACACAACTATTTACCAGTTTATATATATCTAATATAATGCCTACTAAGAGCATCTCTAGTGTAGAGAATGAATTACTAATATATATATATATATATATATATATATATATTTATTTTTTTACATTCCAACAAAATTGAATAGACTATCGAAGGTAGAGTGCATTTCCAAATACAAGGGAATAAGGAATTTGGATTGTTGTCTAGCCAAAACTAAGACATGGTCAATTAGTATTTCAAAACTTCTTCTCGATAGTGAACATCTTTAAAACCTTTATAACTTGAATAAGAAAATAAAATAACTATGTTGAATATTAAACATAATCATGTAATAAATTAACTCATAACACTATATTTTGTTAACTAGGGAAATTGTGGACAATGAAAAACCTTGATGGGAATGGTAGCCACAAAATGATCCTCTAATAAAAAGTATCTGGTAAAAGATACTGACCTTCTTAGGATTCTATTACATCTATATAGTGTTTTAGTCCTTGTTAGAGGACTTGTCTCTTTTTAGAAGCCTCAAACTTATTAAGATTTATTATTACAATTTACAACTATATGAAAGATAAGCCAATTGCCCAAAAATGAAATGTAAAATAAAGCTCTTCAATAAAAACTATAGAAACAAAAACCTTTGTAGTATTGCTGATATATTCAATATATGTTATTGCCGTTTTTGCTCTTCACAAAAATTCATCATAAATCATATTCCTTTAATCATACATCTCCTTTCTTGGCTTTCATACCTTTATTACACTTATCAAAATAAAAAAATAACTCTTCTTGAGTTAGGGTTAACATATATGATATCATCCCTCATTAGTTAAGTAATTATTTTGGTAAAAAAAATAATTCATTAACTCAAAATACTTATTTCCTTGTCATGCTTTGTTCTGCCTATAAAATACTGCAACCTATAAAATTATTATATCTCCATGTGTATTGTTCATACAAATATTTTCTCTTGAATACATCATCATGACATACTATAATATCTATAGGTAAGTATGCATGTGTTAATTCTTTGTCTATGAACTATGTTGATCAAAACTTTAATTGTTATGATAGATAAACTATGTAACACTTAGAAAAATTTCTAGGTCCATATCCCAAAATTTTATCTACATAACCTTCTCACTTCATATCACTTATATTTTGTGATAAATTTCAACACCATAATAAATAACCTTGCCAAATTTCCAGCAATTTCCCTCTTTATCATTGATGGAAACATATGGGAAATATAACTAAGTCTCAGAACAAAACCTCAAAAACAAAAATGTGACCTTCATATTTATACCATATTTTCCTTACAAATCCATATTACAATATTACTCCCCCTTTGACCATAATCATTTATTTTATTACTACTCCACCTTTCATATACATTAAACATATAATTTTCCTATACACTTCCCCTTCAAAATCAATGACAAAGGTGTCAAAGTCTATATACATGTGAAAAATATTTTACCTCTATCTTTAGGTTGAGGTTCTATAAACATAATCTACAAATTTTTCCTCCAAATTCTCAAATAATTTCTACTATGTATCCTTGATTGCCTTAGATACACTAATTAGGACACACAATCCACAGGACGCCAATTCAACTACATTCAAATATAAGTACACAAACTTCTCAAATGATCTCTTTTCCTTAAGATATTATTCTATTTAATTATACATATTCCTATGCTTGAGCATAAAATTTTCTTTTAATAAAAGGGATTTCTTGATGATTCTTTCTCTCTTCTTCTAAATTATACTTATATCATCATAATTATTTATTGACTCTAAGTTGTTAATCTTGTTCTAAGGGTATTGAAGTTAATTCAAAAAGCTTTGTAACTCTTTTTTCTTTTCATTCAACTCCTCATTTATATCTTTGATAAATTTTTAGGGCAATGCACATTGTAGATATCATGATTCAAGTGTTAGCAAATCAGTTTTGATATTTTGACACATTGTATCAAACATTTTAGTGTCATTTTTTCTTGTGCCTATGTCATTGCCACTTTAGATAAATTGAGTGAACTTTTTGTGAAAATATTTCACCAATTCCTTTTCTCTTAGTTTTTGATATGCCTATGTTACCTTGGCTCTAATTGCAGTCTGTAGCATTTTTGGTACTTCCTCTAGTGATTTCTCAAGAATCCTCACCTTCTTGTTCCTCTCAAGTAATTTTCTTATTGATGATTATAATCCTTTCTGATCGTTATCATTATCTGATTTGTTTCCTATCAAAGCTACTAATGAAAGTGGTTACCTAGAAGTACGTTCACTTTCTTGTTTCTATACTTTCTTTCTTTCTTTCTTTCTTGCTTTCTTGTTTTCTTTCTTTCTTTCTTTCTTTCTTTCTTTCTTGCTTGCTTGCTTGCTTTATTTCCTCTTCTTCTTCTTCTTTTCTCCCTTTCTTCTTCTTCTTTTTTCTTCTTCTCTTCTTCTATTCTCTTTTCTTCTTCTTCCTTCTTTCTTTCTTCTTCCTCATTTCTCTTCTTTTCTTCTTCCAACTTCTTCTTTTCTTCTTCCTTTTCTTTTTCTTTTTTCTCTTTCTTCTTTTCTTCTTCATTCTTCTTTTTCTCCTCTACTTTTTTCTTTTTGTTTTCTACTTCTTTCCTTTACTTCTCTTGTTCTTTCTTTTTCTCCTCTTCTTCTTCTTCCTTCATTATTAGAGTTGGTATAGCTCACCAAATTTCCAAGAATAGATGATCCATAATCCTTAAAGGGATCCTTTGTTGTGTCCAAGATAATCTTGTACTATCTATTTGCATGTTGTAAGTACAAATTATTACCTATGGAGTGGTGACTACCTCTATCATCACTATATCTATTATTTTTGTACATTTTTATGTATCCTTTACCTCTATTTTAATGGTCTTCTATTCTTCTGAAACATCTTTGGGATTGGATGCCTTCAAGTATGACATATCTACATTATTAATGTGTCTATGTTTTCTTTTACTTCTTCATAATATCCTCCCATAATTATGATTGGTCTTGACTTTTTTCATAAAAAGGGTTAAAAACTACTTAGTAAGCTTTGCAAGTGTTCATCACTAGTCACTTCCCAAATTTTCCTTATGTAATTCTCTTTAAAAAAAATTGTCCTACTCTACTACCCTATTCTTTCTATTTACAAGTGTTTTAGAATAAGACCTTGTATGTGATAAAATTTCTTATCATTTAGTATTAAATGCCTTATTATAATATTTTCTAATTCATATTTCTCAAAACTATTTTTGGGATTCAAAATTGCATCGCCGATTTGAGTATCTTTCCAAGCATTTTAGACATTTTGAGCCCCTATAAGATGATTTAATGCATATGTACCCAGTTTTCCTTTTGAGGACTAAGATCTTTTAATATTTCTAACACCTTGCATTTAGTGTAGCAATGCCTACAATGATGATAAATTTTTATTTTGGGTCATTCCATGAAGTTTCATTTTGAGCAACGTTTAGATTTGAATATTTGCTTCAGTGTCAAACAATTATAGAAAGCCTAGTTTACAATTGAGTATCTTGAACATGGTTAAGTTTCATCACTAATTTATTTGGTAGTATTTATTATGCATATCAAAGAACTTGTGTTCCAATTTTCAAGTTGTTTTGATATGTTTTGACTAGGTTTTGAATCCCTCAAATTCAGTTGTTTATTGTTGTCATGCTGATGTAAATTGTTCAAAATTCTAGGAAACCCTATTTGACCAATTGAAACTTTGACCCAGTTGACCAAAATGAGAAAATTATTTTTTCATTACATTCTAGAGTTTATAGACTTGTTGTCATTTTATATTTGAGCTTATGACGAATCTATTTGACTAGTTTTCAAACACAATTCCAAATGCAATTTGTAAAGTTTTACTGGTGTCATAAACTGAAGATTGATCAATACCCTTGTTTGGGATGCCATAACTCTAAATCCATGATAGATGATACCAAATGGATTATACCACATTTGTACTCAAAGAATACTTTAAGTGTGCCAGTTTTTGTGTCTTAACTAATCCATTTGTACACTTTCCTAGGTCCATTATCTTTGCAAAAATTGATATCTTGCTAGTGTTCCTAGTTCTGCAAATCTAAGTACCTAATTTTGAACATTTTCCAAATGTGTCCAATTATTCATCATAATACCTAATAATATATTTATAATCTCTTTGTTGCAGTGAACTAACACCCCAATTTTTGATCCCCCAAGTGTTAGTTTGACCTATTTCCAAAGCCAAAACTAAATGTGTTTTATTATTTTCTAATATGTTTTCTTTTAGGAAGTTTCATGAAGGAAACTTTGATAGTTTATATCTTTCGACCCAAGTTTTTTCATGATACAAGATCTAACATGGTGTAAGAATGTGGAACAAAGAATCAACATGTTAATTTTTAGAGCCCAACTATCTATTTCAGTTAGTTTTTAAGGCTAGCTAGAGGACCCCTTGGCACAAAAATCATAGTTTGCAAAGAGTCTTAAAATGATTTTTTAATGGTACTTCACTGATTGATTTTGAATCTAATTAATGAAATGAATTTATTTGATCAATTCCATGGTTCATGTATTTTAGTTTCAAATTTTTTTTAGCCAAACCCATTTTCGGGCATGATTGATTTCATTAGGCTAATAGAAAAATCAAAGCAATTTGAAAATGATCAAAGAAACTTATGGTAATTATTAGCATGAAATATTTTATTAGGTACAAAATATCATTATTCAAGGTTGAATTGGTGTGTAAATGTACTGGAATGATGAGAAATGAAGGAGTTGAATATACCAAATGGGTTCAAAGGCTTTCATTAGTCATGATAAATGAAAAGGTTTTTCTACTCATGAGTAATATTGCTAACCATAATAAATAATGAAGGAAAAAAAAGAGGATCATATCATACTTTCATTGAAGGGAAGTGCATGAAGACCATTAAGTGCACAAAGTTGGATAATCATAGATAGTATCACAATTTTTTCCAACCTTAGACCATCTATCAACTTTTTTTCTCTACAATATATTCATTGTATCATGAAAGAATGGGTGAAATTTCCAACTTAATTTTTGATTGGTTATTAAAGAGTTGAGAGGCATAGGTGTCAGCTGAAATATGGTACTATAACTCCTTTTGGGACATAGCATGTAAGTTTGAGGATGTTAAGGGTAATTTTTATTTTAGCCTCCCTATCTCCCAACAAAATCATAAGGGGCAACCTAATTTCCTATGATCACATGTTGGTTGTTTTCAAAATATGATATGAGCTTGGGAAATGATGTGGTGTTTCTACCCATTTCATGATGATTACATTTAAAAGTTGAGCCCCAATTTCTATAATCTCCTCACATAAATTCACCCACTTAAAATTGTAGCATCATACAATCTTGGCCACATCAAATGAGGAGATTGCATTGAATAAAGGAGGCAACTAGACACAAAGGTATAGAATGGAAGGTTAAGTATTGAGAAGGGTAAAGAGTATAGTGATCAGTTGAGGAGAAAAAAATTTCTTGCTAAATGCATCTTAATTCACTCACCCACTCAACTAGAAACTCCTCCCAGTTGTGTAGATTTTTTCTAGCAAAGGGATGGGAGCATCTATTTTGATAAAAGTCATATTGGAGGCACATACAAAGAGGAGAAAGGGTGAATTCAATTTTAGTTTGAAATGTGTTCCCTCACTTTTCACCCTCTACCTGATTAGTAAAAGTGAATACTTAGGTTTGAGTCTAGCTCTAAGCCTTCTTAGGTGAAATGAGTCTTCATTAGATTTCTCCATTTCCCCTTCTCTGCATTTCACAGCCAGGTGATTCTCCATTTTTTTCAAGGGATTGTATGGGTAGGTCAGTGCCTTGTCCAATGGAGATTCATTTTTCTCATACAAAGATCATTTACAAAGTTATATCTACTTGCGGTCTATCACTTTCTCAATAAGACCATAAGTTTGTAGAAATCTAGACTTCAACTTCTCCTTAGCTAGTTTTCAACCCATGAAGTTGGTTTTCCACAAAAGGAAATTCTCAAGGAAAAGAAATAAAAGGTGGGTCCCTAGTGAATTTTTACACTCCCCTTAGAAATTTCTTAACCAAAAGAAGACAATCATCTAAAGGTCAATCAAAAGGGAGGCATGGGGGAAGAAATGGAAATTGGCTTCTCCTCAGTGGGTTTTCAACCCATGAAGACAATTTTGCAGATTTTAAAGAAAATCAACATAGTAAGAAGATTGAACCCACAATTTGTGCATAAGAAATCTCAAGATGATGTAACCATTATAGGAAAGATTTAATGCACAAAATTCAACTCAGTGGATATTTTCCCATAGAGTACTCTATTGGTAACTTCCCAAAACTTAAAGGAAAATGGGAAAGTAAGTATGGGAATATAAAATGTTACTGTTGGGCCAATAAAGGAGTAAAAAGACCCCAAGATGTCCATTAAAACCATGAACTTACTATTTCAACAAATCTCTCCTTTAATAGATTTTTGTGGCATGAATTTTGATGATCAATGGATGAATTGAGGCTCCCATATATGTGGAAACATGAACAGTTGAACAAACTATCACTCTTTTTCTTGAACTATTATTCTATTAATGTGCATAAATTTTTTCAAAAATCCATTATCTGTGGACTTTCTATTCCCCTCATTCTCTTGATTCAAAATTCATTTTCAAAAAGAAAGCAAAAAAATTTACAGGTTTTGATAGGTTGAATGAAATTAAGTATTCATTGCAAAATTTCATGGATATCTCTCTCTATTTCTATGACATGTAGGATTTTCAAAAGAGAGTGAGGTCAAAGCCAATCCATCCCATTAATAAGAAGCTCTAAGGATGATGGTTGACTGAGGAAGCTAGTTTTCTAGTTGTAGTTTAGGCCCTAGAGTTAATCCATGATTGTATAAATCATTACAACCTGGACACCAGACAAATTGTGCTACTAGATGACATAGTGTTGATTTCCATCGACAAGAAAATTATGCTAAATTGCATTTGAGTTTTGAAATGAGAGGAATTTTTGAAGGATTTATTTCCAAGTTCTCCACCAAGAATACATGGTTACAAAAATTGTGGAGCACCAAGAGTAAGGTTCCTAAGATTCTATTTAGGACTAATCTCAAACCTGAGATTGTTGATATCTTGGTCCTCTTACACAGATTGAAAGGTGAGGTAGAATCTTTAAATTTTTTTGAGCAATATTTCTTTTTGGTGCAAGTCATCTACTCTAACACCAAATATATTGATTTGGTTCATGAGGTAAGTGATATTCTATCCAATGCTCTTTGTGACACAAAATTCTACAACACATTCTAGATATCCTCTTTCCTCATTTACATGCTAGCTTCTTTATAATTATGACTAGGCCTCACAAGGGTTGAAAATTTTCATAATGATGTGAAGTCTTATGAGTTCTACACATGCTTACAATTGGAAAATAATTATGTAGAGTATGTAAGAGTTAATTATTCTTTTAGCATGAGAATTTGTAGGGAGCTTCAAGGATGCCTAGAGAGGAGATTTAGTCCTAAATCCATAGTAACCATTAGACAATTTTGGAGTTACTTCATTCAATTCTCATCCTTTTCATATTTGCATCTTGTAGCTTTTGATGGTTTCCCCTTGAAGCTTCTAAGACATCCCAGTGATATAATCGTGCTGATCAAGATTGTGCAACAAGCAATTCAAGTGAACCTATTATCTAGGAGTTTGAAGAAGAAAGGGTATGAATTCCCTATGAAGGTGGGAGCTTTTAGTTGTGAAACTCATTCTGATGTCAAGAACATGCTAAACATGTTTGAAATGAAGTATGAGTTAGAGATGTATGAAGTTTTGAGGCCTATGTTTGATCTGAATGGGTATGCAAGGGAGGTGTTGTAGATTGGAAGTGTGATCAAACACATCACCACCATTGAAGATTACTAGGCCAATTGCAAGGATGAGTTCAAGAGCCACAATTATGCTTTTGCCAACTTGAAAGTGGATCAAGTAAAAATTTATAAAGTTAATATTGATGTAGAAGGAGAAGAGGATGATGGATAGAAAATGTATAGTAACACCTATCTAACCAAGCTAAGAAGCACTCCAATAAGCTCAAAACCTTATGAAGATGTAGGAGAGGAGCTGGATATAATGATGGCTCAAATTATCAAAAGGATTAGGAAATGGGTTGAATAGACCACAACTAGAAGGAGTCATGCCAAAAATACATCCACTCAAGCTTCTCCAACAATTGTAGCAGCTTCCTCCTTCCAAGGTGGTACATTAGGTGCAACCTTGGCCATTACCCAAGGGCTAGCACAAATATTAGGTGGAGGTCATCAGCCTTGTGACAAAAATATTCCTTTGGCTAAGACTTGACAAGATTGCTCCCTCCCAGTAATTGGAACTCCATTAGAAGCTAAGAAGAAGAAAGTGAAGGAACCAAAAGATGGTGTAGTCACTCTTGTCCTCTCACCTCATAGTAGCCCAGTCCCATCTGTAAGCACTACACTCCTCCTATCGAGTAGTCCCTAGTGCAAGTAGTGGATTTAGGAGATGGAGGAAGTAGTGATAGTGAGTCTACTGAATTTGATGAGGTAATGAAGAATACTTTAGAGGAAGATAAAGGCCAAGATTCTTCAAGGCTCATTTCACAAGCCTTGAAGAATCCTTTCTCTTTGATTGCAAGAACAATCACCCTAGTAAAGAGAAAGATGTTTAGCATAGATTCCCTCAAGAATACCTCCAAGGTGATAGCCATAGATTCATGGTTGGAAGAAACTCTAGACAAAAAGAGAAAGAGGAAAGATAAATGAGCCCCCAACTAGAATACATTATATCTTGCTATCTTCTCTAGATCAAAACTAGGCAAGGTCAAGAAGAAAAAGACCTTGTCCATCCTTGGATAAGATCTTGAAATAGGGCATTTGACCATGGAGAGTGCAAAGCCTACCTAAGAAGGAAGAATCAGAGATTTTTCTATAGATGACTTTACCTTACACTCCATAGATCTTGGGGAGGCTAGACATGACACTAAGGTTGGCTTGTGGAATTCAACAAATGAGGTTATTGAAGGACAACTAGAAAGTCTTAAATTGTCAAAGGTCAAAATGAAAGAAAAAATCCAAGAACTAAATGGCTTCATCAAGAAATTGTTCACCCCATTGGAAAGCATCTTTGGAATGCCTACTACTACAAATGTCCAAGCACTCATCTCCTAGCTCTAAGAAGATAAGAACTTTGAGCAAATTGGTAGAGAGTGGAGTGGGAAACTCAAGTTAGAGGGGCCTACTATTATAGAGTAGATTGAAAATGCCCACTAAGGTTAGAAACTAAGAAAGACAATATTTTAGCTAATAGAGCCATCCTAGTAGTAGAAAAGGTTAAAAAAGAAAATTTTGTTTCCTTGTTGAAGATGATTACTCATATGAAGACTAAGGAGGCTATTGAAGCAAAGATCTTTCCTAAAGGAGATGAGCCTTTATTTGAGTGGCTTCAAATCATGTAGTTCAAGTCCAAAATGATCATGGTGGTAGAGGAAGGGCTTAAGGAAACATAAGATAAAGTGAGGAAAGATCAGGATAGAGACTAAAAACTCCTAAGAGGCCTACATACAGACTCATAGACTAGTGGACAAGGAAAAGGAATAATTGGAGTATCCATCATGAAATCAAACTTCTCCAATTACATAGATAGTTTGATAGGGATATCTTCAGGTCACCAGAATAGAGTTTCCAAACTTTGAAAACTCGGTGGGTGTGTACACATGGCCATGGAGGAAATACAAGACTAGTTAAGTGATGTCAAAGATTTGGCCAGAGAGCATTCTAAATGGCCCTTAAGATATACCAATGTACGTGTTCATAAGCACAAAGAATTGATTCCAAATACTGTCACTGCTAAGGCATATAGGTTAAAATTATTAAAGGGAAAGAAGGCAAAGTTATTCCTATTCTGCTTATTTCATATTTTGTTGTAATGATTGTAATAGAAAAATTGGATTCTTGTCATTTGTCATCTCTAAGGAGATAAACCAATTAAACTTCCTTTGCAACAGTCATCTCAGAATCCTATATGTACTAAAATGAAAGATCAATGAAAGGTTAGCTAATCTTTGGTGTGAAATACTTGATATTGCAGAGACAATTGAATGGTAGTTTAATTGTGTTAATTATTTTCTATTCCATTCTATTTCATGTTAATTATATGTTTTCTCTTTCATGTGAATTAAAATAAGGAACAAATAGAGTTTTATTCCCTTGTTTTGAGGTAGCAAACTAAATTTGATAGTATTGTCATTATAGGTTGAAGAGAAATCCCTTTTGTGCTTTTCTTCAATTTAGTCTTTATTTCTGTATATTTAGTTGCTTATTGAATTATTTTAGTATTAGTTAGTGTTCATGATCAAATAATTAAGCCTTGTGGGTTTATAAGATGTGTGAATTCATAAAATTAGTCAAACTTTAAATACCATTTCTTTCTTGAGTTAGTTCTTGTTTAGACCTAGCTCATTTTTACCTCTCTTGTTCTCGAGTTAAGAACATACCCCATTTTAGATTTAGAAACAAAAATAATTCATTGTAAATCATATTGCAATAGGGAGCTAATTTAGAGGAAGGTTAGTCCTTTTAGAAGTAACTTTCCAATTGTTGTAACCAAATATTGTTCACAAATTTGGACATTTAAAGAGTTAATTCAAAAGAACAATATATTTACCAAAAAATTGGTTCAATCAATCCCATGCCTACATGCGTGTATAGGATAATTTATCTTTTGTTTGATACTGCAGTATTGGAGTGATATGGTGGGCATTTCAAAATAAGCCTGTTGGTGATAGTTGTGCATTGAAGGAATGATCTTGATGCTCGATATCATGGATTCAAGAGGGTCATCAATTTGGCTTCACAACAAGAGTACCTAATTGATTGCATTGAAGAGGGGTTTTAGTATCCTATTTTTATTCTATTTTGAAGACCACACATGGTTAGGATATTTTTCTATGCTTCTGAAGAAGATTGAATTGTAACTAAGTCTATAGGTTCTTAGCAATAGATGCACCTTGCTAGTGATGAAAGATTTTTGATGGCAAATGCAAGAGGAGGCTTGCATATTTGTAAATGGGAAAACAATAAAAACATTAGTCCAACATCACTTGGGAAATGGAAACTTTATATGTTTATAAGTTTGAACACACAAAGTTAAGTTGTTTTAAAGATATGGCATTTTTGGAAGGTGAAGCTCATGTGTGGGGTCCCACATGCTGAGCTAGAGGAAAGGTAAGTTAATTTTGACCAATGTCCTCAATGAGGTGGATAATGACTAGTTCATTCTAACCAACTATAAGTGGACATTTGGCACCTAGGTGGCCAAATCACTAGTCAATATGTGGCATAAATTTTGTGGATGTATTGACATGAAAGTTTCTAGATGGACACTCATGATGGTGACATGTGTTAGGATCCAAGTGTTTTCACTTTCTCATAAAATGAAGATGCAAGGTCATTAAAAAATGTAGGGAAGCATTGTGATGATGCTTGGCACTCGGTGGTGTTGTAGTAGAACAAGAGGGCTTCACCAGATCATGGCATGTGGAATATTTGATAGTTGACACATTCTCAAATTTCAAAGATGCAGGGAAGATAATGAATATGGGGAAGCACCATGTTGCCACATGGAAATGGGCCAGGGTGGTTGATGATGTGGCATAGAGTAGTTCCAACCAATCAAAAGATGCCACATGGCGATGACATGGTAGGATGTCTAGTAGGTGGATAACATGGTTAGATGACTATATAAGGAATTCCAATAGGAGAATGCCATGTGGTATTGTTATGTGATAGGTGGTAGAATGGTGACCCAATCAAAGGATTCCATGTGGTAGTGACAAAGAAGAGATAAGCCAATCATGTGCTACCACATGTTACAAGTGGTGAAACTAGTTTGACTTAGAGTGGAAATTAGGAGGGAAAATTCAAATCTTCAAAAAAAAAAAAATTTATTATTATTCTGTGATTCTAAATGTGCAAGTATTTTAAAATAATTTGAGGTTATAGACTAATTTTTTGACTTAGGGAAGAATTAAATTTTTGAAAGAATGTATACCTGAGAGTCATGAGAAGAACCTAATTTTCAAATGGATATCCTGGACATCTTCAATAAGCCAATATATGACTATCACATACCATCAAAAAGCTCTTGAAATGAAATTTCTAGATTTGGAGTTTTTTTCTTTTTTAGAGTAGGCCATAGTTTCTAATTATTTAGGGTTTTTTCCCATGTGCCTATTTTTCAATTACTTTTTGTTATGGTAGTTTAAATTATTTTTTCTGATGAAATGATGAACTAGATGTGTGCAAAAGTTGGTAAGGATGGAGTTGGTGATGTTTTATCACCCCTAAATTATTTTAGTAGAATATTTTATCAGCATTTCAGATGCATACCTAGTGTTTTTATTAGAATGAGATTTCTCATTAGTTGGAGAAGATATTTTAAGTTTGTTAAAGCTTAATGATGAGATTCCTTTCAATTTTTCATTATAGAGAGAAGAGAGATGCTTTGTAGAAGAAGAGGATGGAGATTCAAGTGGACATGTGTCACTTCTATATTAGATCCAATTTCTTCTTCCTTTCCTATATCTTTCTCTTTTTCTCTCATTGTAATGGTTGGTTCTAGTTTATTCCAAAAAGTGTTCCATTGTTGTGATACCACCTATTGGATCCCAAGTTCTTTGAACAAGCTCAGCTATGTTTCTACCTTTATTTGGAAATTTCTCTATTGTATGAATAAAAATAAAGCTAATATAAATAGTTTTGGTCTATTTAGTGGTTTTTAGGGTTATTTACATACATCTTGAGTGTATAGTTTCAAAGAAATGAATACAATAAAAAGAAAACTTCTTAGTTTAATTCTAATTGTCATCTCATATCTCTATAATTTGCAATGTATTGTGCTTAGGGACAAATAAATTAAACCCTTTTGCATCCCCTTAAGATTGTATGCCTTATGTGTTTTGTTGTTTGAAAAAAGAGCCAAGTAAATGCTTGATATATTTGACAGGGTTGTTGGTTAGATGAGAAGGATAATTCATGAGTATGAGGTCTTTATGAATCTTGATGTATTATTCACAAAGTGATAGGATAGATTTGATATCTTGATGTAGGTAATATGTCACTAGTATCATGGATGTATGTGCATGATTTATGGAACTACTCAATAGATAAGGAATTGATCAACTTCATGATCAATATGTTCTTACTATTGCATATTTGGGTTTTAATGCTAAAATCTAACTTAAATCAATTATTCATTTCCCTTTTTTTAGGAGTTGAAAGGATTCCTTCACTTAGGTTGTGGATTTCATAGTTTCTTTGCAATTTTCTATTGCATGAGTATAGAAGAAACAAGTTATTTATCTACTTTGTTAGATTCAAGTGTATGCTTTAACACTAGTTTAATATGAATGAATCTGAGATACACCCACCCAATTGTTTTAGAGCTTGAAGTAGAAGAAGGGTATCACCTTATAGTTGGCCTTGGTATCTAAAGGAGTGTGTTGAATATGGGATTTGGCTGCCCCTAGATGTATTTGATTCCTATCACTAGGTTTTTGAAACATGATGTCTTGAAACACCAACAACTGCTATACAAATTTCCTTAATTTATGATAGCATCATTTATTGTTTCAATCCTAGGTTTCTATTCTTTTCTTCTAGCAGGTACTTTTACCTCTGTCTTCACTTTATCTGCCTCCTTTACCTCTACCTTTTCTTCATTTGATTCTTCTAATTTATACTCAATGATTTTAGTCCTTCTTCTCTAAGTTCCTTTGTAGGTAAGAATATTCTTTCTCTTATTCTCTAGTCCTATAGCCATCTACTTCATTATATTCTTGTAGGAAATTCAATTTTCTCCTTATTAACTTTTTTGAACCTCATGGACTTCCTTTTTCTTAAAGAGATGGCTACTTATACCTTCATACTACTTATATCTTCTTCATCTTTTTGAATAGGTGTTATGAATTGAGGTTTCACTTGAGACATTTTTATAGTAGGTATTTTTTTTTATGCACCTACTACTATTACACCTTCTACCATACCTCCAATTGCTAAGGGTCTAGAAATTAGTATCCCCAATCATCCACTTTCCCTATCTATTATGATTGGCATGTCACCTACCCAAAACATATCCTCATGAATTATGGTCAGAACAATTTTTGTCCACTCAGGATTGTCAAAATCTATATAGAACATGTGTCTTATAATGTTCATCTCATCCAAATTCTCAAACCATTTCTTAAGAGATAGATCATTATTGCAAACTATGTCTAGGTCCTTTTGAATGTCATTGCCAACAATACTTTCAAACTTATAGTGTATGTATGCCCCAACATCTTCTACATGTAAAACATTGTTGGGAACTTGTGAAAATGGTCCTAGAGGGTCAACTTCCAATGAAAGATAGGGTTTATTATTAAATTTGTATCTAGGCCTCTCATTGATATCACATACTATTGGGTCTTCCATTCTTTCAAATTATAATTTTCTAAATGATAAACACCTTAATTTCCTAGAACTAAGTCTTTCTTTATTTTGCATTTAGAACACACCAAATTTCTCTTTCAATTTTGTCTAAATCTCTCCTTTAATTCTTGCATGCTTGAATGGTTCTCAATAACTCAATTTGGACCCTTGTATCACATCATATTTACTTTTGTACTAATTGTAAAAGTATGTAATTCATAAAAAAGATATTTATGTTTCCTAGTGAACTTGTCTTTCTTGGTGCACTCATATGTGAACTCCAAATTTTATGCACTCTTAACCATGGCTTCTCCATATTATTCTATGCCTTATATCAATTTCACAAGTCTGTACTCATTCTCTAACACTTCTATTACTCTAGTGACATTGATTCCTTAATTAAATCATTTAATTCAATGAGTCAAACTCTACAACTAACTTAAATCTACTTTCACATGATTCACATCAATGTCCTTCCAAACTAACATGTGAACTTGAAGGATCTTTGGCTTTGAAAAATAATTCATTATATTCTTCTACATGTTCTCTTATATTGCTTTTCTATCTATCATTGTTTCTATCATTCCTTCTAAAGTTTGTATTCATGTTCCTTCTAAAATTAGGATTCTTCATGTTTTTTCTCATACCCATTCTACAAAATCTTACTATGTGACTGATATTGTTACATAACTAACATAGTGGCACATTACTTCCAAATCTATGTTCAAAATGGTTAACAAGTGCTTTACAATCTCTAGCAATATATCCAACATTGTTGAGCTTATAAGACACAATGTTACTTTGCATTCCATTATTCCCTTCATTAGATCTTCTTTTTTTAGGGTTAGTACCTCCAAATAGTCTACTATTTCTATTACTATTATCAAATTTAGGTTTCTTACTATTTACTTATTTATGACAAAAAACATGACAATTGTCATAATAAAAAAATATGTAATAGGTTTAAATGACTTACATGTACAATCCCTTTTCATATAAATATAATCTACCTTTGAACTCAATCCTTACCTCTTTAGGTTATTCACCTTGCTCATGTTACTTAGGTACATCAACTTTCTTAGGTTGATTAACTTGCTTAAATTTCTTAGTTATAACTTCAAATTGAACTACCTCAATATTGTTTGGATTACCTTCCTTATGTTCAAGCTGATGAATCATGAGATCTTATTCTTTTCTAGTTTCAAACTTTTTAGCTAACTCTTCTCCAAGGTATCCAAGACCTATTTTACCATAAGAGGGTCCCTATATAAAGATTTATTCATTAGGATTTTTAGTACTATAATGTAACTTATCCAGTTGTATCTTAGACTAAGTTAACTCTCCTTTCCCAATAATACTATATTTCTCAAGTTTTTCATACTAAAATTTTATAGACTCAAGCTTAGATGTTACTTTGGTAAGATTGGATCTTAGAGCTATGTTCTCAAACTTCAAATATGATTCAACTTTATTGGTATCATCCTTCAAGCTCAAATTTATATCTA
This sequence comes from Cupressus sempervirens, assembly GCA_028749045.1. NCBI lineage: Eukaryota > Viridiplantae > Streptophyta > Pinopsida > Cupressales > Cupressaceae > Cupressus > Cupressus sempervirens. The sequence goes on from CM053791.1 coordinate 277,165,955, forward strand.
TAATCTTTAGTTCATGTTCTAGGATCACATTATCTTTCTTCAATCTTGAAGCTTCATCACTATCCTTGATTCGATCTTTAGGCTCTTTATTGTACTTGACATGATCTATCTTATCTTCAACTTCATAATGTAGTCTTTTTCATCTTCATATCTTTCTTTCAAAGTATCTCTTTCTTCAATAAGAATATCAAATTATTCTAGAGATTCTTCTGTAACTATTCCATATCCATAGGGGTCTTACTTAAGTTGTTAAACATTCTTTGAGCTACTAGGATTTGATACCAATTATTAGAAATAGGAAATACTAAGAGGGGGGTTGACTCAATACTTCACAAAGTTTTTACCAAATTTGGATATCTTTAACACCTTTATAACTTTCATAAGAAAGTAAACTAACTATGTTGGATAGTATAACCATGCAATAAAGTAACTCATAACACCATTTTTTTAAACTAGGGAAACCCTAGCCAATGGAAACCCCCTGTGGGGATGGTACCCAAAAAATGACTGACTAATCAAAAGCATCATGTTAAAGATATTGACCCTTTTAGGAATCTATTATATTTGTATAGTGCATTGGTTCTTTTTAGAGGAATTAGACCTTGTTAGAAGCCTTAAATCTATTAGGATTTGTTATTACAATTTACAAATGCATGCAAGATGAGATTTTATCACAAATAAAATTTCTCTGATCATCCACAATTTTATTAGATCACATTAATTTATTACACTTAACTTTTCATTTTCAATCTATCCTTTATAACTTTCTATTGCACAAATATCTTCTTAGCCAACTTTCATACCTTTATTACACTTATAAAAATATAAAATTAACTCTTGATGACTTAGGGTTAACACCTAGGATGGAATCCATCATTAGTTAAGTAATTATTTTGTTGAACAAAATTCCTTAACCCAAAATACATATTTCTTTATCATGCTTTCTATTTTCTATACAATACTGCAACTCATAAAATTATTATATCTCTATCTATACAAATCTACACTCTTATACATGTTTTCATGACATACTATAGTATTTATGATTGACTGTGCATGTGCTAATTCTTCCTCTATGAATTGCACTAATCAAAACTCCACATGTTCTAATAGATAAACTATTTCACACTTAGACACTTTTCTAGGTCAATATCCTAAAACTTTATCCTATAAACTTCTCACTTCATATGACTTATATGTTTTATTAAATGAAAAAACCATAATAACTAACCTAGCCTAATTACGAACATTTCCAAGACTATATTTAGGAAATTCATATGCAAATTGAGCTTACCAATGATAGATGACCATTAGGCATGAGGAAAGGGGTATTGGAGAAAAATATGATCCATTATTTTGAATTATTCTTAGCTTAAAAAACATCAAAAGGTTGTGTTATGTTGAGTTTATAAAGGTGATCACTAGTTAGTATTCTTTTTTTTTTAGGACAAGATTTACAAAACAACTTCCTTAAAAAGTACAACATTGTTCCAGTTATATTAAAATTCCCTTTGGTTCAATTCTCTTAATCTCATTTTATAAAATATAGAATATCCTATCTTGATTTAGTAGTGTCCATTATTTGAAGTGGCATAGATAATTTTTTGAAACATCTATGATAGTAGTACATGACATTCTACCATGTAACTTACATCTCATAAATCATTTTGGGATTGGGATATCGAGAATGGTGATTGATATTTCCATGTAGCATCACCAGAGATAAAATCAACAAGACTTACATATTCTATCAAATAAATGCCCTAATGGTCGACACATTTGAGAGTCACCTTTCAATGTGTTATACTAATTCATGGGAGGGAGGCCATTCCATGAATCTTCCTATAATATAGGCTTTTCTCCATTTTTTACTTCCTAGGTAGTATATTTAGTAATTAATTCTTTTGAGGTAATCATAAAATCTCATTCTACTTACCCTAATGGAGGATCTAAGATAAAAACTATTCTTAAGGAGTCTTTTGAATATAAATATTTTTCTTCCATGATTTATCACCATTTAGAAGTAACAAGTGTCCCCAAAAAGACCATGTCCGAGAAGCCAAGTCCATTAGACCCCTCAGAAGATGGCATGTTAGCAAGTGAAATAAGAGGTATCATTTTTTCTTTAGACATATTACATTTTTGAATGAATTCCTTAACCATTTTTTCAAATTTTTTTATAATGCTAGGAGATACTTTAAGAACTAATGAGTAATAATTTGGGATGGTCCAGATTATTTCCACATGAAATATCCTACTAGAGAGGGACACCAATCTGCCCTTCCAAGTGGATATTCTACCTTTGATCTCATCTATAATGTATTTCCAATATGTTACTATTGTCACAAAATCTTGCACCCTTGTCCAAAGTTTTTACCTAAGGACAACATTGTGAAACATGGAAACAACCTCCAAGCTATGGGACTTGAAGTATGAGGTTGAGTCTCTAGAGAAGGCCAACTTCCTCTACTATCAAAATGTACTTAAACTACTCTTGAAGAGAAAAGGGAGAAGGAATACATGAAAGGAACTACCTAATATATTCTAAGGAGGTGATGCACAAAAATAAGTTGTTTAGACCAATTTTTTCTCATACATTCATAGTACAATTGTCATGACAATCCAAAGATATATGGATTCAAACTTACTTTAGTCTATCAGCTACATATAGGTATAATAACCAAATGAGTGACACAAGAAAAAATGATTCAATTGTTATCATTCACAGGAAAAAAGAGATATAGAAATGTAGATTATACATATCCACAATACTTTGAAGAGAGGCAGACAAAGCTTGCACAATGCATCAGTGGCTGAAGGATATAAGACATGATGTCATATAATTCAGAGGAAAAAGAGAGAATTTACAGTAGCATGACAAGGAAATATCAAAGAAAAAGAGAATATCTTACCCTAAGAAAGAGTACAACATATTCTTTTTTAGTGGAAGCATAACTTAGATAACTTCCATCCTAAGATAAAACTTAACCACTACATTAAAATTTATAGAGAATAATTACTGCAAAAATTGGAAAAGATCTAATCATAGTGCAAATCCAAATGTAAAAAGACCACTTATCCACCAAACAATCTCTAAGAGGACAAGAATGGTGGTCATTAACCTTTTAACTAAATAGATGGATAAATAGGCAATGATGGAGTGTTCTTTAACATTTATCAAGCTTGGGAAATGATGAAACTAGTTGTAGGGGATCAAAAAGATTGAATTTATCATCAAAGGGATACTTCCCCTATCATCAACTTTCCAAATTGGATAGAAAACATAGGTCAACTACATTCAATTGTCACTCTGTAACATTCTTGCTACCAAATTTGTTGGGAGCTCTTCTTTGTCTAGCTTGGCAAGTGAAACTCTTTATATGTTTTGGTCAACATTGAACTCATGATCCTACAAGCATCAACTATGGTAAAAACCCTTTATATCACCTTTTGTTCATAACTTGACTTCTATGGTCTTATTAATGCAAGAGCATCTTGCATGGGAAATTTTTTTAAAAAAATTTAAAAATTTGAAGGAGAGAGAAAGTGATGAAAATTAGAGGAAATATAATAATAAATAAATAAGAGAAAAAAGGAATTTCTATTTTTGAGGTGCATAGGTGGAAAAAATAGAAAATTAAATTAAAATGGTTGTCATTCCATTTATCAAGGTGTGAAGGTGGAATTCTAGAAGTTTTTGGATATTTTATTAAATCGTGCATTTAATATTTGTTGTGTCACATGGTGGTGCTTACTTGTATTTGGGTGGGAATTAAATATTTCTTGAAAGTTAGTTAAATTTACCTTTTATCCCACATTGGTTGTGTTTGTAACATCTTGGGTGGTCAGTGCCTAATTAAGAAAGGCATATGAGCATTTCTAATCAAGCTTCAAGGTGTGATCTGTTAGAATTTCTATAGAATAACTAAGAGGGCGGGTGAATCAGTTATTCAAGGTCTAGATGTCCTATTCAAACTTTTCAATAAGTGTAATGAGCCCATTCAACCATTCATTCATCCAAGCTTTAACTTTTCTAATCAACAAGTTACTATAAATCAACATGCAAGCATAACACATAAGAAATCAACACTTAACAGAGTGATTTACATGGAAACCCAATTTGGGAAAAAACACCAGTAACATGCTACTCAATTCTCACTCTTTTGAAGTGATGCCCAGTGAAAGGCCTACCCTGTTAAAAGTTTACAACACAGTATGAGAGTGACCTTGTTAGAGGATTTACCCACCTTGTTAGAAGTGGGCCTAGTTAAAGGACTTTGGAACATTTACTTGGAATGCCACCCTGTTAAAGGATTTACTAATGGCTATTAAACGATCTTAAGTCCATATGATTTCCATATCTAATACAATCACTAGAGAGTATTAGAAAATATTGATCTAACTACAACATATAACTTATCTTGTAGATTTTGGATCACCTCTCAGCTCATACCCTTGCATAGCCTTCAATCTTTGCAACTCTTGATAGCTTGCCCTTCTTTCAAGCTTAGTCCCCTTGAGTCTTCATGGTCAATATACTAATGCAATCATCTCTTCATGACCACTCATAGAAGTAGAGCCCCTATTCTCTTCCTTCTCCTAGATGTCTCCCCCTTGACACCCTTCTAACTACTTCATAGATTTGGCTCTTTAGCAGCAACAGTAACAATGGTTCTTTGCTTCTTGGTCTATGAATTCTTAAATAGAAGTCTTGGAGTACTTTTTTTGCTCGATTCTTCCATTCTTTAATTTCAATTCATTTGGATTAGGTAGGATTCATTAAATCTAACCCATATTTTGTTTCTTCTAGAAACTTCTTGAATAATCCTTTAGAATTCTCTCAAAAGTGGTTTACATGGGATTTTGTGCCACCAAACCATTATCCTTATCTTCCAATTCATTTGTAAAATTTAATGTAACCACTTTGTTAGCTCAAATTTGGTGATCTTCATCATTTGAAATAATGTAGTAGCTCAACACTATTGAAATACTAATGCTCGACACATACTATGTTACTTGGCATCAACTATATTTTTCCTAATGCTTAGCACCTGAAGATCACTTGGCACACACTAGAATTTTTTATTACTCGACTTCTACTAAGAATTTTCTCAGCTTCAACTAACTTGCTCAACACCCACTAATGATCTTAGTTTAAGCTTTTGCATTTTACCTTGTTACAACTTCTTCCTTCAATGTTTCTAAGTGTGACCAACCTCTATATCCTTGAGTATGTCATCAATACATCATTTAACCATTGTCTTAACTGATCCTTGAACTTCATTAAAACATCATAACTCAACCATTCCCTTAGGTTCTCTTGTTACATCTTGTTGATCAAATCCTCTTCATCAATCAACTAATTGATAATACTTAGATCTTACAAGCAAATATCACCCCTACAAATAGTAGGTTTGACATCAATGAAAAAATAATGATTGAAAACAATAGTCTTTCTTTCCAACAATCTCCCTCTTTGATCATCAACAATGAGCTTTTTAATAAAATTTCCAAAAATCTCCCTCTTTGGCATTGATGGAAAACCAAACTAATCAACCATTAGACTAAATAGTTCAATCACAAGCTTACTAGGTTAGAACAGTAAGTCAAATGCCAAAAAGTAAAATATCACTTCACATTTCCTTCTACTATTCTGATTGCTTCATTTTAACTTCTCCCTCTTTGTTGCTGCCACCTTGTTCTTTTTCTTGGATTCTATATTGCTCATCTTCTTTTGTTCTGATCAACATCTCCCTCTTTTCTGATTCTTTATCTTCAACATTTGTTGATCAATTTTTTTATATTTCTCCCTCTTTGATAACAATGTCAAAGACATATTAACATCTTAATATGCAAGTGTAGCTCTTACAGGTTCATTCAATTTCTCCCTTTTTCACCTTACTTGTGATTAATTTTGAAACATATCAACTACTTTAGGCATGGATCCTAAAGTAAACATGCTCTGCATCAATGTGTAAAGTCGTCAACATTTAGTTCATTTGATGCAAGGCATTCTTGCTTTTACTTCAAGTAGCCTTGGCTAGGGGAATTACCCCTAACTTACTTCTAAGATACTCAAAAGCATCTTTAGGTAGTGCTTTCATGAAGATGTCAAAAATCTATCCCTTTGAGCTAACATATTCCATCTTCACTTGTTTGTCTTCCACCAACTCTCTTACATAATGATACTTGATTGCAATATGCTTAGTTTTAGCATGCATTACTGGATTCTTTGATATATTGATAGCACTTGTATTATCTTAAGAAAGTATCACAAGCTCATTTACCTCTTCCTTCATACCTTGCAACAAATGTTTGATCCATACAATATTGATGTAATTTATAGCAGCCACCACATATTTAGCTTCAACAGTGGACTATGAGGTGTAGCTTTTCTTTTTACAAGTCCATGTAATCAACCTCTTTCCTAAGAAAAGTGCTCCTCCACTGGTGCTTTTTCTATCATCAATATTACCTCCGTAATCTGCATCAGTGAAGTCTCTCAGTTCAAAATTTTCACTCTTCTTGTAGTACAAACCAAAGTCATCAATTCCTTTTAGGTATCTCAATAGTGATTTTCTCTTGGATTTATAGAAAATATTGCAACTATCCCAACAAATAATGCAATTTCTAGTCTACTATGTACAACATATTGGAGCTTTCTAATTATTGACCTATATAATGTCTGATTTACTTTAATAGACTCTTCATTCTTAGATAGATTATGGCTTGTTGCCATTGGTGTGCTAACTACTTTTGAGTCTTCTAACCCAAATGTTTTGAGTACTTCCTTGATGTATTTGGATTGGGTCACAAATATTCCATGTTTCAACTGATGTACTTGTAATGCAACAAAGAATTTTATTTCTCCAAATATTGACATCTCAAATTCATGCTTCATTTGATTAGAAAAATCTTTGCATAAAAAATCTTTTCCTCCAAATATTATATCATCAACAAATAATTCTGATATCAAAATGTCTTTACCTTTTTTAGCTTTGATGTACAAGTTGATGTTTTCATCTATTCCCTCAAATCCTATCTTCATAAGATATTTGTGCAACCTCTCATACCATGCTCTAGGTGCTTGATTCAATCCATAAAGTACCTTGAGTAGTTTGTAGACCATGTCCTTATTCTTTTCATCTACAAATCCCTCTATTTGTTCTATGTAAACTTCCTCTTTTAGTATACCATTTAGAAAAGCATACTTCACATCCATTTGGTACACTTTGAAGCCTTTGTATGTAGCATATGCAAGTAATTTTCTTACTCCTTCCACTCTAGCAATAGGGGTAAATTTCTCTCCATAATCTAGTCTTTCTTCTTGTGCATAGCCTTTGCAAACTATTATGGATTCTTTTCTTGTTATCTAAACATTCTCATCATGTTTGTTTCTAAACACCCATTTGGTACCAATCACATTCTTATCAGCTAGTCTAGGAACTAGAGACCATGTTTTGTACTTCTTAATCTAATTTATTTCTTCTTCCATGACTTTATACCAGTCATCATCTTATAGTGCATCTTTCACTATTTTAGGTTCAACCTTACTTAATAGACATGATTCATTCCTAAGCTCATTCCTTGTCACTAGTCTGGCATCCTTGTCACCATGATTTGATCTACAAGGTGATGTCTTCTCACATACTTGGTTAATCTTTGTTCAGTCCTTCTTTCCATGTTTGATCCTTCAGCTTTAGATTCATTTCATTCTTCTTCATTAGGAACTTCATCATTCCTTTCATATGTACTATTTTCAAAGTTATAATGTGCATTTTGTGCATTCTATAGCTCAACTTCTGAATGTAGCTTGATATTCACTGGTTGAGACTCGACAGATACTAAGGTTTTTTTTTTATTCCCAACCTAATTTGTAGCATTGTCTTCAACTATCATTGCTTCATAGAAGTATACAAAGGATCTATAATCCTCTATTTGCTTTGACTCATCAATATAAACTTTTTAATGCTCATCAAAATTTAAATTTGTACTCTCCATGACTTTGTTAGTGTTATTATTCAAACACTTATATGCCATACTTCTATTGGAGTATCCAAGGAATATGCCTTCATCACTTTTTGCATCAAACTTTCCATTTCTAGTATCTTTTAGAATATAACATTTACAACCAAATACCTTGAAATTTTTAACATTGGGTGAGTGACCATACCGCAATTCAAAAGGTGTTGCATTTGTACCTTTCTTGACTTGAACTCTATTCAATGTGTAGACTATAGTACTTACAACTTCTCTATAGTATTTTAGTGAAACATTTTTCTCCATCATCAAGGTTCTAGCACAATCAATCAATGACCTATTCCTCCCTTTAGCAATACCATTTTTTTGTGGAGTTCTTGGTGCTGATGTTTTTCTTTTGATGCCTTTGTCATTGTAGAATATTTCAAACTCTATTGATGTAAATCACCTCCTCTATCTAACCTTAGGCATTTCAAATTCTTTCATATTTTCTTCTCAACTTTGGCCAAATATCACTTGAACATTTGAAATGCATTAGATTTTTTCTTTCAAAACATAACAGTCATCATCCTAGAATAGCCATCTACAAATAACATTATGTATCTATCTCCTAGGTAGGTTTACACTTCTATTGGGTCAGATAAGTCTATATGGACTAACTCTAGTACCTCTTTAGAAGTGTATGTTTTTATTTTGAAATTAGAATTAGTCATCTTCCCTATTTGACATTGTTTTCACATTATGTTTTTAGGTTTCTTTAACTTGGACAATCCTCTATCCTTCTTTTTCTTGTTGATGCTAATAAGATTATCAAAATTAACATGACACAACCTTTTTTTCCACAACCACACATCATTAAGTCTAACAACAAGACATTTTTCATCTTTCATATCTAGGTAAAATAGATTACTCCTAGTTTGTTCACCTTTTCCTATCAACTTTCCATTAGTGTCATAGATCTTGGTAGTTTTGTTTCCAAATTCAACTTTGCAACCTACATTGCCTAATTGTGATACACTCAACAAGTTGTAGTTCAATCCTTCAACATAATATGCATTATCACATGAAATTTTCTCTATAAGTTTAATAGAGCCTTTTACTTTGATTTGACATGGAGCATCATTACCAAATCTAACACCATTTCCATCATATTGAGTAAAGGTAATGAACTCACTTTTATCTCCTATCATGTGATGTGAGCATCCATTTTCTATTATACACTTGTCATTCTTGTTTACATCAGTAACCAATGCTATTGCTTCATCTTCATCTAATTCATCCTTCATAGCTACATAGACTACTTCATCATCATTCTCATTAGAATCTTCTTCAACATTGTAGCATCTCTTACCTTTCTCCTTGTAATCTTTGCTATCATCTTCTCTTTTGTTCCTATACTTGTTTCCTTCTTTTTAGTTCTTCTTCTATGGACATCTTGTAGCAATATGACCAACTTCATTGCAATTGAAACATATGATAGGGAGCTTACCTTTGAATTTACCTTTTCCTTTATGGAATCTCCTAGCTAGTAGTGCTTCTAACTATTCCACATCTTCCTCATCCATTCTTCTATCACTAGATTCATGTTTTTCTTTTCTTCTCTTTTTTCTTGATGTGTCCTCAATGTCTTTTATTTTCATCTTGGCCTTGAACGAAGATTCAAGGTTCTCAAGTCTATAGTTCTCAAAATTGGATAGCTCAGATGCAGTAAGTCTTCCCACTATTCCTTCAAAGGTTAGTGTGTTTCCTTGTACACACCTTAGCTCTTGGATGGTTGAAACTCTAATAGCATAGATAGAAAGAAGAGTTCTTAAGTATTTTCTCATGGCTATTTCTTCTTCCAATTTTCCACCTAAACTTCTTATTGCACTTACCACTTCTTTCATTCTAGCAGCATATTGAGAAACATTTTCACCTTCCTCCATTTTCATGTCATCAAACTTTCCTCTTAGGATCTCTCTTTTTTCTCTCTAGACATTCTGATCTCCTCCATAGATTTCTAATAAGTTTTCCCACATTTTGAATGTAGTGTCACAATCTTTGATGTCATCATATTCTAAATAGTTAAATGCAGAGGCAATCTCCAACATTGCTTGACTATGCTCCTTCTTTTTGTTCAAATCATCTATAGTAAGAGGTCCTATTGGATTTACATGTTCTATTCCAATTGAGGTTTTTTCATGGTCACCTATTGATCCAAGGTGCAATTTCATTAGACTCTACCATGCAGCAAAGTTGTCTTTGTTGAGCTTGGGAACTTCTCTCTTAGACATCTTGATCTTTCTACTTCTAGTACCTTGAAACTAAGTGAGCAGATGGCTCTTATACCAATTGTTAAAATTTATTTAGAATAATTGAGAGGGGGTGTGAATCAATTATTCAAGGTCTAGATGTCGTATTCAAACTATTCACTAAGTGTAGTGAGCCCATTCAACCATTCATTCATCCAAGCTTTAACTTTTCTAATCAACAAGCTACTATAAATCAACATGCAAGCATAATACATAAGAAATCAACACATAACATAGCAATTTACATGGAAACCCAATTTTAGAAAAACCACCAATAAAATGCTACTCAATTCTCACTCTTCTAAAGTGATGTCCTATGAAAGGCATGTCCTGTTAAAGGCTTACAACATAGTATCGAATGTGACCTTGTTAGAGGATTTAACCACCCTATTAGAAGTGAGCTTGGTTAAAGGACTTTGGAACATTCACATGGAATGCCACCGTATTAAAAGATTTACAAATAACTATTAAACCAACCTAAGTCCATAGGATTTCCATATCTAATACAATTTCTAGAGAGTGTTAGAAAATCTTGACTTGACTACAACATACAACTTATCTTGTAGGTTTTAGATCACTTCTCAGATAATAACCTTGCTTGGCCTTCAATCTCTACAAGTCTTGACAACTTTCCCTTCTTTTAAGCTTGGTCCCCTTAAGTCTTCATGCTTAATGTACTAGTGCAATCATCTCTTCATGACCACTTTTAGAAGTAGAGCCTCTATGCTCTTCCTTCTCCTAGACATCTCCCCCTTGACACCCTTTTAACCACTTCACAAATTTAGCTCTTCAACAGAAACAATATTAGTAGCTCTATGCTTCTTGGTCTATGACTTTTTAAATAGAAGTCTTGGAGTACCTTTTCCTCTCTATTCTTTAATTCTTTAATTTCAACTCGTATGGATTAGGTAGGATTCATTGCATCTAACACATATTTTTTTCCTCTAGAAAATTCTTAAATAATCCTTTAGAGTTCACTCAAAAATGGTTTACATAGGATTCTGTGCCACCAACTCATCATCCTTCTCTTCCAATTCATTCACAAAATTCAATTTAACCACTTTGTTGGCTCAAATTTGGTTAATCTTCATCATTTGAAATAATGCAACAGCTCGGCACTATTGAAATACTGATGCTCGACACATACTATGTTACTTGGAACTATTGAAACAATGATGCTTAACACAAACTAAGAATTTTCTGATGCTTGGTACTTGATCTTGATTTGGCACCTGAAGATCACTTGACACACACTAGAATTTTTTGTTACTTGACTTCTATTGAGAATTTTCTCGAGACCCACCAATGATCTTAGGTTAAGATTTTTATTCTACCTTGTTAAAACTTCTTCCTCTAATATTTCTAAGTTTGACCAATCTCTGTATCCTTGATTATGTCATCAATACATTATTTGACCATTATCTTAACTAATCCTTGCACTTCATTACAATATCATAACTCAACCTTTCCCTTAGGTTCTCTTGTTACATCTTGTTGATCAAATCCTCTTCATCAATGAACTAAGTGATACTACTTGGATCTTACAAGAAAATATCATCCCTACAAATAGCAGGTTTGATATCAATAAAAAAAATAATGATTGAAAAAAACAGTCTTCCTTCTTTCCAACAATCTCCCTCTTTGATCTTCAACAATGAGATTTTGAATCAGATTTCTAACATGATCTCTTCTTTGTAGAAGCTTGGAGAGAAGTAGGAAGTGAGGAGCAAGTTTTCCTAAGTCTATGGACAGAGTGCTAAAAGTGAGGTAGTTTACAGTAGGATTGTGGTGGAGTTATGAGTTTGTGAGAAGAGTAAGTGGTTGGGGTTTAAAAACAAGGAGGTTTCTTGGTGGCTTGTGAGTACAAGTTGAGATCTTGGAGGTTTCTACCAAAGTGTGGATCTGTACTAGCTAGTGTTTGGGTTGGATCTTGAGAGATCTTGTAGAACTATTACTTGCTTTGTATTTTGCTATAACTAAGAAGGCATTAGAACTTAGCACATTGCATGTAACAATTATTTTATAAATAAAGAGTTGTGATTTGATATCATATCTTTCATTGTTGTTGTGTTTCCACTATGTGCTTATTTTTTTGGGGGCTAGGACATCTCCTTTGGGGATTCTCCTACCTTGCACTATGTTAGATGGTATCAGAGAGAAGGTGTTCTTAAGAATTTATGGATTGTAAATCCATTTTCTTGGATTTTTGATTTGGTTCCTAATTTCTCATGCGAGCTGGTAGGTTGTGATCTAACTTGCAAACAATTTGAGGTTGTCAGAACGAGCATGGGAAGGATTTGTTGTAGAGGCTTTATGAAGATCTTAGGAGATGTCTTTGTTGGTGTTTTGAAATGTTGCAAGTTTCAAATTACCCTAATGAGAACAAGAAACATCTAGGGGCAGCTAACTTCCATTTTCAACATGTCATTTTAGATGTTGGGCCAACTATAAGGCTAGACCCTTCTTGTACTTTAGGCTCTACAAAACGTAGGTGGGTGGACCTTAGATTCAATCAATATGGTACCAGTGCAAAACATATTCTTAAATCTATTATGTAGATAAAAGCCCTTATATCTCCTAATACTTATGTAATGACATAGATCTAAAGCAACAAAATGCAATTCTATGATATTCACAAGCTAAGTGAGAGCATTCTATTATAGCTCTTCAACATGAAAGGGAAATACAATTGATTAATGATTTTGAATTTAACAAAACCTCAAATATTAAATAGTAACAACAAATGATCATGTAACTAATCAATGCCTTAACCATTGGGCAATTTCATGAATCAAATGCATGCATCTATGATATCAATGATGTATTCCACACACCAAAGTATCATATCTATCTAAACACCTTGTGAATCAGAGATCAATGTTCATAAAGACCTCATTCTTGTGAAGTATCCTTCTCACAATAATCAGCAACCTTGTCAAACAAATCAAGCATTTACTTGGTCCTTTGTTCCAACAAAAAACATATCAAATATACAACATTAAGGGGATACAAATGAGTTTTAGTTCTTTGTCCTAGACTACATAAGATTGTAGATTACTTAGATAGGAGATGAGAATCAAAATGAAACCAATGAAATTATTGCTCATTAGTATTCATTTTCTTGAAACAATACACTCAAATGCATGAAATCCAAACATAAAACACCTAATAGATTTGAACTTATTCTATAATCTACACTTCTATTGTTCATATAAGAGAATTATAGTAAAGAATATGGTGTCACAGCAATGAGAATATATTAAAGTATTGGAACCAATGGTCTAACAGTGAAAAAGTAAAACCCCTAATGTTATCACAGTAATGAAACTTTTTCTTCCCAAAAATTGGAAGTCCTCAAAAAAATGAGAACGAGAATGATATAGGATGAAGGAATATCTGAATCTATTGTGAAGATGACATGTGTCCACTTGAAAAACCTCTCCTAGAAATGAAAATACTCTCTCTAATCTCTCTCCCCTTTCATCTAATTTGGTTTTCATTAAACTTTTGTTACTTATCTAAAAATATCTTTGTTCACTGATGAAAACCTTTTGTGTCATCAAAATATGAACTGCCTCATGAAATGCTGGTTAAAAAATTGAGTTTAAACTAATTGAAGGTGATCAAAATTGACCCCAACTACATTATTACCATGTTTTACCATGTCTGTTACTACATTTTCAATTTTAGCTCATTTCACTAAGAATTCCCCAAATTTCACATTTTTGTCTATAATTCAAACTATTGAATTCTTGTTAGAAATGAACTCCATAATCAGAAAGTTCATCTTCTCCTAGTTCTGATGATATATAATATGCCTATATTCACCTCTCAAAAACCCTCTAAATATTAGTTCGAAAAAATGTCCCTCTACTATAAGTGTCTGATCTACATCCTTCAATTTTCAAAAATTTTAAAAATGCTAAAGTATAAACTTTAGAATGGAACTCCTTTTGATTTAAAAACTTTGCACGTACATTCTTTTTTGAAAAAATAATTAAAAATTATTTCTTTGAAACATTTTAGAAAGCATTTTAAAATTATTTTATTTTTCCCTCACCCTTCAATTTTGGGGTCAACCCTCCTTTGACTAGATGCCACATGGTGATCTATAATTGGTCAATCTCTAGCACCATGTCATCATAGGTTGGGGCTTGCTACCATGTGGTGCTTCCCTGCTTCTCCGCATTTCTTAACCACCTTGCATCTTTGTATTGCAGGCAAGCACCCACTATCCATCTCACCACCTAGTGCGATCTAATGCCTCTATTGTTTGAGCTTCTATTAGTTGTCTTGTGTCATCTTAGGATTCACTTTTGGGTCCACCTCATTTATTTGTCATAGGTATGCCATGTCACCTTTGAGCAGGGCCCACTAACACATGTTAGCAAGGCACATTTCCACATTATTTAACGGTCAATTACTTCCATGAAGTGAGGATGTCCTGGCCATTGATCCTAGCCATGTGTCATGATCTAGGTGCATCTAGTTTTTGGTACCACATCATCTCATGTGCATCTTCATCTAAAATTTGTTTATGTCATCTTCTAGCTATCATCCACATTGAAGTCAGCCATGGGGTACCACTCACATGCCACGGCTTCCAAAAGTCGTGTGTCTTTAAGACACAATGTCTATTAAGCTATTTGGTATTTAAACAACAAAAAGGCTCTCCAATGTTGAATGTGGGATATATTGTTTTTATGATTTTTTGCCTTATTTTTTGCTTTCACTAGTGCTTTGAATGAAGCAGACTCCCTCTAGCTCTTCTAATGCTATGGAGGACTCCTTGCCAATGCTTATCAATGATATAAATACCAGATCAACAAGTTGGACAATCTCTATGAGATATTTTGAGGAAGGAATAGCGAGTACAAGTGCATCATAGTCTTTCTTGTTAACTAATTCAAGCATCAAGATTTTTGCAACAAACTATGACAACATTGTTGCCCATGTAGCCCTAGCAATACCATAGCCACGTACATTACATAAGAAAATATCACCTAAGCCATTTAATAAACTAGTAATAGATAATGCCTTCAAAATACTCCAACAGTCTTTCATACCTAAGCTAGTTGATTAATGTAGTATCACTCGTGAAAATGCAAGGAAAAAATAATGCAACAGGTGTGCCTATGCATCCCAAAGTGAAACTAGCCACAACTCTGATAACAACAAGAGATTGAAGTAATAATCGTGTCTTTTTTAGATTCTAATCAACACCATGAATTGGTGCTAGCATAAAGGACTATGCAGTTTGTGAAAATGGCTCTTCAAAAATGGTACATGTGGAAAATGCTCCTACCATTATTGAATTTTTCTCCTTCATCGACTTGATTAATTGCTTCATTTCTTCATCTAAATCTTGTGATCAGTTCTCATAATCATCCCTTATCTTTTCCATCTCTAACCATAGTTTTCCTAGTTCAACATTAGAATTTGTAGGAAGCATTGACCATGCCTTCCTCATACCACATGTGGGTGACTCCCCCTTTTTTTGGCATGAGATTTTTTTTTGGGGTTGCTCTTTGACTGC
This sequence comes from Cupressus sempervirens, assembly GCA_028749045.1. Taxonomy (NCBI): domain Eukaryota; kingdom Viridiplantae; phylum Streptophyta; class Pinopsida; order Cupressales; family Cupressaceae; genus Cupressus; species Cupressus sempervirens. Next base: position 277,181,762 of record CM053791.1, read on the forward strand.
CATGTACTTCCTAGCTCATGGCTTTGGATCTGTTGTGGCATTTTCCCTACCTTTATTCTGTCCATACCAAACATCCTCCGAAATAGCTTCCTTGCATACCATCCCCTTTTCTTGATGCCCCTACAGCTCTTCTAAAGTCCCTTGCTGCTCATGCCCATGGCCTTTGGCATGTAAAGTTCACATCCACCTCGTACTCTTTCAAAAGTTATTCTTCCATTTTTAAAAGAACCAACATCATCTTTCATTTTGACCTATTCTTGTACCAAGTGGGTTTCTACCACTATGAAAATGGAAGAAAAGGGATGGTACTCTATTTCAGTAACATTTCAAATGTAGTTAAGACCCTTAGGCAATTTATTGGAGTTGAGATTGATTATTTTATCACCATACTAGACATGCAATATTGGTTGATTTCTATCTAAGAACTCTACCTCATTCTGCAAGAAGCTCACAATTTTTTCATTAGATTCAAAGACTTGACAATTGATATTATTATCAGGGATACAAGTCTAACTACCACTTTAATCTTCTACTTCTTCTCATATTCAAGATTCCTTGGGACATCATAAGATGCACCCACTTCCACAAGTTTGTTAGGATGTCTATTTCCTTTCCTAGGGATGATCTAAATATTAAAGGCATTGAAAATTTTAAGTAAATCCCATACTCTATCTGAGCAAACCATTCTTAGTGGTATTTTGATTTCTCACCTGATTAACCACCAGCCAACTATCTCCATGTACACTTAATGTTGGAATTCCTCTTTTTTGAGCAAGTAAGAAACCCTGAATCAATGCCTCATTCTTGGCCACATTATTGGTACAACTAAATTGAAGCCTAAATGAGAAGTAGTACCTTTCTAGTGTAGGAGAAACCAACATCACAGCAGCCCTTGAACCATTTTTATTCCTAGATCCATCAAAATACATACTCCATGTCCCACTTATGTCTTCTTTGATTTTCATTAAGTTGGGAACAAGAGTGTCCTTTTTTGATAGATAATAAGTTCCTATGCCTATCTCCAAGGTTTCTGATATAGGATCAAGTTGATATGCATTAGCTCATTCATCTAAGAGGAAATCAAGTATCTCTTCTAGGGAAGTGGTAGACTCATTTGCTATGTCATTTTCATCTATCTCTAGGATGGTGGAGTTCATATTGATGAGAATAGGAGTGTAGGGCTCAATATGATGGAGGGCTAATGGTTTTTCTCTATATAAATCCTTGGTTCCATATCTAGTTTTGAAAAACATATATGACCAATTAGAAGATATGTAACCATCTATTTGAGTAGTAAAATCTCTTGAAAGACAAATTGAAAAGTGTGGTTTAACCTTAGTAATTGATATATCTTGAACTACAATACATCTAGGGCATGCATGTAAGGCAATTTCAACATTCTAAGGATTCCCATAGTCTTGATAGTACTACCATCTAATTTCAATGTTTCCTTAAAAATGGGTTTATATTTTACTTATAGAATACTAGCAACACATCTAGGCATTACTAAACTACTAGCCCCTGAATCAATCATGCAGTTGTAGAATAGCTTATCTCCTATAATCAAAGAAACATAAAATGGAGGAGGTCTAACCTTTTTACTTATTTCTACCTTTTTTGATGGTTATACCAAACTCACAACATTCTCCATGCTAGTCCATTGATCTTTGTGTTTAATGGTTTCCAACTCTTGTTGTAGTAGCTTCTTTTGTGATGGTGTATTAGCAACAACATCCCACATATAAATTTTCACATTTGTCTTCCTCATTTGATCTACCATACTAAAAGATGCATTAGATGCCTTAGTAGAAGTGTTGGATGTATAAGGTTGAGATGGAATAGCTTGAGGGTCATTCACATCTTTGCTTTCATCTTACCTTTTCTTCCAAGGGAAATTAGCAAGTTGCTTAGCATTGTGTTGCTAGGAAATTGTTTGTACATGTTGTATTGCACTTGATGTAAGCATAGGAATCCTAGTTTACATTATAATAGTCTTCTACTAGGCTATTCATGAATGAACAACCATCCTATTGAAAAGTATCAATAGGTTGATTAACATTTTATTGCTAGAAAATTTCTCGCTCTAGTACAATTAATGCCAAGTAAGATTCTGCCTGTTGATACATGCAATATTCATAGGAGTAGTTATAAGAAGGGCATAAATCTTGATCTTGAGCAAGATTGAGGAACTAAGGCCCTATTTAGGTTGGTGTTTGAGGTTTGGGGGTGGTCAATAGGTCTATTCTGATTGTAGGGGACATGACTCTGGTTTGTGGATCTACCATGAATGAGACCTTGACTCTGGAAATGGAGAGGCCTATTATTTTGAACTTGCTACCTCTTCATAGTTATCAACCCATTTCCCTTTTTTTGCACTACTAAAATATTTTTCTCCATATTATTTTCTTGATCCTACACCTTCTTATCCACATTCTACATCAATTTCTACATCATGGCCTCAATCCTATCAAACCCATTAAAGGATGTGGAGGCAATTGGGACCACAACAAGAGGCTGACTTATAGAGGAACTATAAATAGGGGCTATAGTAGGTTGATAATTGGGCATGTCAAGGAAGAAAGGCATTGGGGGCATTGGAGCTAACTTGCCTCCTTGTACCAAAATATTTCCCACTCTTATGGAAACATCATAACTATTTGGTAGATTACCCCCTCCCATAGATTGCTAAATGTAGCAATATCATTGTTAAAGGCTTTGAGGTAACACAAAAATGCATTACTATGAGTGGGCTTCACTGTAATGGATACTTTGTCATATGTTTTCTAAAATCTATAATTGAAATTAGTCACATACATTCAAGGGGTGCCCACTTTATAGTTTTTAGTTGTTCTAAAAGTGATAGGTGATCACTTTTTTCCTCAAAATGCTTGCATAGGGCTTCTCCTAACCCATCCCAATCATTAATAGAGTTATGAGGCAAACCACTATACTAGTTTAGTTCCTTCCCTTTCAAGGATGAGGCCAAAAGCCTAACTGCTACATCATATTGGATGATGCTATGAATATTGCAGATGTTAGGCACCTCTTGAATATGATTGATAGGGGAAATGAATGTTTCACTAGTAAACTTAGGTATACTTTTAATAGATGATACTAGTATGTCATGCCTTTGGGACAATAGGAGGGGACTTCCACCATTAAATGTGGAGAAATCATTAGCTCTATCCATATAAGAAAGTGATCTATTAATATAAGCAAATGACATTCCAGGCTAAGATCTAACAATAGGAGGAGTGGAGATGGATCTTATAGTGGTATGTGTTACTATTACACCCCTAACTAGTGATAGATATACACTAGTCTTTCTTCTTAGATTAGGAAAAAAAAGCTCTTGGTATTGGAAATTACCTCTAGAAGATGCCCTTGTGTGTGTCTTGGGCATGCATCACAAAAACTTTGGTTTGAAACCAAATTGTACTTGAAGCTTGGAGGTGCCAAGTACTTTTGAATAAATGAGCCTCTTGAAGGATTAATACCAAAGGTGGTACTATTTCCTCAACATGAACATGGAATATCTCTTTGACACCAATGAAATTTAAATATTTTAATATATGGTCCCACTGAGCATGCCAAAAATAATTATCACAAAATGTTGCACTCTTGTCCAATATTTTTACCTAAGGAAAACTTTGTGAAACATGGAAACAACCTCCAAGCTATGGGACTTGAACTATGAGGTTGAGTCTCTGGAGAAGGTTGACTTACTCTACTATTAGGATGCACTAAAACTACTCTTGAAGAGAAAAGGGAGAAGGAATACATGAAAGTAAAAACCTAATCTATTCTAAAGTATGATGCACCAAAATAGGGTGTTCAAACCAATCTTTACCCATAAATTCATAGTAAAATTATCATGACAATCCAAAGATATGTAGATTCAGACTATTTGGATTCAGACTTGCTTTAATCTATTATCTACATAAAAGTCAAACAATCAAATGATTGACACAAGAAAAAAGGCTTCACTTCTTATCATTCATAAGCCAAAAGAGATACAAAAATGGAGATTATAGATATCCATAGTACATCAAAGAGAGGGAGACAAAGCTTACATAATACATTAGTGGTTGAAGGAGATAAGATAGGATGTCATATAACTCAAAGGAAAAAGAGGAAATTTATAGTAGCATGTGAAGACAATACTAGAGAAATAAAGATCTAACCCTAAGAAAGATGTACAACATCTGCTTTTATAGTGTAAGCATAACATAGATAGCTTCCACCCTAATATAAAATTTAACCATTACATTCAAATTTATAGAGAATAATTATTGCAAACGTTGGACAAGAAGGGTGACCATTAACTTTCTAATTGAGTAAATAGATCAATAGGCAATGATGGAGTGTTCTTTTGCATTTATCAAGCTTGGGGAATGATGAAAGAGGTTGTAGGGGATAAAAAATATTGAATCTATCATCAAAGAAATGCTTCCCCTATCATCAACTTCCCAAATTAGATGGAAAGCATAGGTGAACAATATTCAACTATCACTCTGTACCTTTCCTGCTACTTGATTGTTTGGGAGCTCCAATTTTTCTAGCTTGGCAAGTGAAACTCTTTATATTTTTTGGTAAACACTGAAATCATAGTCCTATGAACATCAAATATGGTTAAAACCCTTTATATCACCTTTTTTTCATAACCCTAACTTCTACGATCTTACGTTTGCCAATACCTCATAGCATTGAACCCATCCTTCATTCTCTTTATGATCCTTCGATAGCAACAAGATCCTACCATCTCATGAAAAAATGAAAAACCTTAACACCCATGGCTTAAGGTCATGATACCATTATTATTTCCTTGCAATTACATAGGCATGGTTGATTTGACCTTTACAATCTTATGATCACAATCCATCATGATATTAGTAGTCGTGGCAATAACCCTTGTGATCCTACAATCACTATTTGACTATCTTTTATTGTGCTTGGGAGGCATCCTTGCTTGTTCTTGTGACCTTACAACTCTAAGATCATATGACCTACCTTCCAATTTATAGCATTAGAGACCTATGAAGTTAACCCCATAATCCTATGATCGTTGACCATCATGTTGTCAAAACACAGCCTTCCAGAACCTACGATCTTACAATCATTTGTTGTTGTAAATTTAGGAAAGATGTTTCTTTGGCTTATGATCTCTTGACTATCTATGATGTTACAAAAACCTAACCACTTAACCAACAGGAGCCTTATAGAATTTTATCACTGCTTGATTCACCTAACGACCCTCTGATACTTGAGCTATTGTAAGATCGAGACCATACCATCTTGTCATAGCTCTAGGATTTAAAATATAATACAAAATTTGAATCTTGTCACCATTGGGTGGGTTTAAATATTTTGAAATAAATCCTTGGTAGGAGGACATTTTTGGCCAACAATTACCTTATTTGAACCCACAAATAAAAGGGATAGTAAGGAAAGTAGATGGAATTTCTTCTTGTGAGAATCCTAGAATGTGGGCAATTTTCTAAGGTACTAGCTTGCTAGTGTTGAAGATAATTTTTTTGATTTGGTAGCACTTATTTTTTGGCCAAACACCCCATTGTAAAAGTCAATGGTATATTTTATTTCTTTGGTTTCTCTAATATTTGACATGAAAAACATTAGTGTGTCATCATTAAATAAATAATGGGTGGATACAATCAGTGTACCTTTAGTTTGAGCCCCCTCCCAAGTTCCTTGTTAATTCTTATATGTGATAGATATGTTCAAAGCTTCTTCCATAATGATGAATAAGGGTGGGGAAAATGAATCACCTTGACTAACACCCTATGTAGAATTGAAGAATCCACTAGGACTACTATTAATAATGATTGAAAACAAATATTTTGAGACACGAGATTTGATCCATTTGTACCACTTAAATATAGGACAAGGAAAAATTCTTGAGAAGTTTTAACATAAAAGACTACTACAATTTATCATAGGCCTTTATCATGTATAACTTAGTAAAAAAATATAGAATTAAATTAGTACTGATAGAATGAAAGACTTTAGGAGAAACAAGTGCTCCTTTCATATTTTTTCTTCGAGTAATAAATGCTCATTTCTCATGAGAAATGATTTTAGTGACAAGATGTTAAAATAATCATTAGATGGCCTTAGTAAATATTTTGTAAATAGTATTGTAGAATGAGATAGGCCTAAAATATATGAATGTATATGATGACTTGATCTTAGGTATTAGATGAATATTGGTAGTGTTGAAGTTGCTAGGCATAGAGGCATTTCTTTTATATTATTCAAGGGTTGTCAATAGAAAAAATATTAAGATGTCCAAACATGTTTGAAAGAAAGGAGTTTTAAAACCATCAAATCTCAAGGCTTTATCAAGTTGTGGAGAGAAGATGACCTTATGGATTTCCTCAATTGTGAAAATAGAAAGAAAACATCACTTATCACAAGGGGAGATAAGTGAAGTAATAGCATCAAGGAGTTTCTCCTCTTGAGTAGCATTAACAAGAATTGTAGATGAAGTGGCCAAAAGTCTCTTAAATTATGCAATGTCTTACTCTTGAATACAAACATTTATTGTAATATTCTAAACTTATAAATGGATTTTTATTTTTAAAATGGTATTAGTTTCCCATTTATGTTGAGCTAACATATGAAAGAACTTGGTGTTCTTATCACCATTTTAAAGAAATCTCTCTCTAGACTTATGTCTCCAATATTATTTCTATTTTTAATACAACTATTCTAACTCCACATGTAACCATTTTTGTTTCTTGTATCTCTCATTATCTTATCCTATGGAGAAGATGACAATATTGATTTCCTCAAGCTGTTTCAACACCTTTTCTTTTTTTGCAAAATTATTTAAAAAAATTCATTGATTCCAATCCTTGATTTGTTCTTTCAAATATTGCATCTTCATATGTTACTGAAATATTTTGATACCCTATTGATAATGAAATCTTTCCCACAATATATGTATCAAGGGTAGGTAGGCGAGTGCATTAGCCACTTTTTTATTGAATTTGAAAGAGCACCTATGATGCCCTTGAGATGTAATAGATCTCTTGAAGATATGTAAATAACTAGAAAATGACCCAACCTAATGAATTATAGTAGTCATAAATGAAAATTAAACTTAATAATCTTGTAATAGTGGTAAATAAGGAACCTTTCATGTCTTTCCATTATCTTTAAGAAACAAACTCTTTTTTGGTCCATCTGAAATGATCATATGTAGGTTTCATTTCTAGTAGTTTATTATCATTAATGTAGGGAGATAAATATTCTATAGATATCTAATGGGGGAATATACAACCTTTCTTTTTTGCAGATGAAGTACTGGTATTGAAGATACTACTAATAACTAAAAGCTTGTTAGATGTATCTTGGATAAGTCCCATCAATTTAGACCAAAGTCTTTTCTTATTATTGGTGGATGAAGTTCCATAGACAACAAGAATGCTAAAGGGTATCTCAGAGCATTCCATTTACAAAAGTTGTCAACTATTACCTATTACCCCCATTTTGGTACCCCACCATTTTTTCTTGTGGTTGCATGTTCAGTCTAATATCCAAAATTCTCAAGTTCAAATCATAAAAGAAAAGTCTAAGTATGGGTTTGATTCAAGAAATTTCTCATTATGTTTTTAGGTTTTCCCTTATGTCTTTTCATTTTGAATCATGCTGTGAATGTTTAGTTGAGAGTTAGTACACCTAAGCCACATTGAGTAGCTTGTGTATCTAGGTGGGAAGATAAGTCATTAGAGATACCCCCAATGAGAAACAAAGCTAAGTTAAAGTGTATCACTACATAGTTTGGGATCTTGAACTTTTTTATCTTGAGCTACTGCTCTAATTAAAAAAGTAATATAATAGCTTCACCCCTATGTGTGAGGAAAATTCCATTCACTATGGTAAATTAAGTTAATGTGCAAGAATATTCTTCTAGCAATTCCCTAGGTGTGCCTTACAATTCAAAAAATTGACAAAAGTGATAGAATTTGTGGAAAAGAAATAATTTAGATGTTGTGTTAATCCAAGTGTAGGAAGTTGAATATAACTTTAGAGATTCTCTAAAGTGGCTTCTAAGAAAATTCTCTCCTTCTATGATATTGTTAGCAAGAAAAAAGTGATGAAACCTAGAGCTTGTTCAAAAAGTGGAGACTACCTTCTGGAAGTCTAACACTACATTAAAAGGGGATTTGAAGAAATGATCTAGATTTCAACATAAAAAAGGGAGGTCACTAAATTATAACCTAAAGAAGAGATTCATGAATGTTAGGAAGAAAGTAGTCCACTATTAAAAAAGGAAAGTAAAGAAGAAATCCAATTTTCTAAGGTATGAAGTATAAGTTGATAAGATGTACTAACATCATTTCTTCTCATTGTTAAACACATACTATTAAATTCAAATTTGATCATTAACATAAAATGGTTACTTCTAATTAAATCAAAAACTCCTCCTTAGTGTGAGGTAAAGGTGCTCATCCTCAAATCACTAAAAATATATAAAATATCCTCTAAGGGTTTTATTCATCATAGTTTCAAATGGACATCTTCAATTTTATGTAGTTTAATAGAGCCATGTTTCTAGATATAAGTAGCTCATAATAGAAATGAAATTTGTAGGTTATATTAGTCTAAATAGATTTAATAATGATTGGAAGGTGGTAAATGATATGCAAGTTTTATGACCTGGGAGACCTACATAGGATGTTGAGGTTTGAGCCCATCCATCCAATTATATAAAAGTTGAAAGAAAGTGTCCTTGTGGAATTCATAGCATTTCTAGTAGATATATAACCTCCTAAGATAATCTTAGAGTTCATCACTCATTATGACCCATCCATGCATCAAATCAAGTTTCCCAAAAATTAGGTGGTACTCACAATTAATAGGAGCACCGTGCAAAATGATTTTTGGTTACCTACCCACAAAGTGGCTAATGAAATGAATTTCTAGAATTTTTCACTGGATACAATGAGAATAAGTCAATAAAGAAAGGAAACTTGTTAGAAACATGGTTTCAAAGCCCCAAGAATAGTAAATTCAAGTTTCCAATGACTCTTTAGGACACTAGTTTGAAAAAAAAATAGTGGATATCTTAGTGTTGCTACATCAACTAAAAAGTATTGAAGATACCTTGAATTTTATTGAACAATACTACTACCTAGTGCAAGTGGTATGTGCTAAAGGAAAACATGTATATTAGGCTCATATTATGAGAGACCAATTTATTGCATCATTGCAAAATGTTGATGCCTAGATGTAGTTCTTCATGTCAAAAAATTGTTTATTTATGCACAAGCCATGATTTAGCAATGATTCAAACTCCCATATATAGAAGAGTTTGATGAGTACATCAAGTTCTATAACTTCTACCCTTTCCTCTAACTATATAATAGCTATGTGTCATTCATGAAAGTGAATGACACATTCACTATTAGGTTCTTCTAGGAACTCCAAGGGTTCTTAGAGACAAGGCTATACCTTACATAAATATTAGCACTCATGACATTTGTAAGCTACTTCATCTAGTTTCCTTTCTCAACCTGCATCAAGATTGCCAAGCTCAGTGAGTTCTCATGGAAGATACTAAGGCACCCTAATGACATAATTATCTTGATCGATGTCTACCATTAGATAGTAGAGATGAATATTATCTATGTAGATGCAAGAGAGATAAGAATCTAATTCCTATTACTATAGGAGCTTACTTTGGTGCATCATATTCCAATATAAAAAAATATTTTAAATGCCTTTGGTGGAATGTAAAATCTAGATTACTATGAAGACTTAAGATTAAAGTTTGATCTCGTGAAGTATATTAGTGATAACTTATAGTTGGGGTCATGTTTTAGAGATGTACCTATGTTTCAAGATTACTCTAAAGACTTTGCAGATGAATTGGTGAGTAGAGTGAGATTCTACTCTAGATTGATTGTCTAGAAAATAAAGTTGTGTTGTGTGAACATAAATTTTGTTGGGATTGGGGATGATGGAAAACACATGTAACCATTCATGTACCGAAAGGAGATCAAGGAAACTTTAATTGATTATAGCCCACATTTGGGGCTGTCAACTTAAACATTCGATGAGGTTATGGTTGACATAATCAAGAGAGTAGATAAGTGGGTGGAGTAGACCATGGAAAGACAAAATAATAGTTGCTTCACCTTTAGTCCCCAATCGCAAAAAGGCCTCCACTTCCACTACCACTTCAAGTTATGTTTCTACCTTGTCCATTGCATTAGAGCCTACACAAATGGCATGCACATGGGACCAAGCCTTATAGAAGAACATTCCTATCAAAAAAATCTATCAAGTTGGTCCTACCTAAAATATTGGACAATAAAGGAAGTGAACAAATCCAAGGAAAGGAATAAGTGAAAAAAGTAGCCAAAGGAAGATCTAGACATAGTGATGCAAGAGCATCCTAGGTTACCTTGTAATCCTATACTTTTGTTCATTCGGCCGATTTTTGCTAAGCTCTAATTATTGCTGAGTGATTTCTTTGGTTGCTAAGTGATTCCTTTGGTTTCCAAGAAACCATTTGGTTGTTAAATCCTTTGTGGTTGCCAAGTGTTGGAGGATGCTAAGTTCATAGTTGTTGTCAAGTGATTTCTTTGGATGTCAAACTTGTGTGGATGCTGAGTGCTATTTTTTGAAAAGCTTTCATTTTTTGAGTAGTTTGAGTCTAGTTCTAGTTTGGGTTGACCTTGCTTGTATTTGATTTATGTAGTTATTAACTCATGTGAGCCAACTTGTGGCTTTCCTATGTTGTAGAATCTTTTGTAAGCCATTTTGGCAAGTATTTAAGGAGGTCTAGGATTGAGTTTTAGAGAGGGATGGTAGAACTTAGAACTTAGTCAATTGAAAGGGATATGAATCTAGAATGAAAACTTAAAGTTGGATTGTGAGGTTGTATGATATATATTTTAATTAGCCATAGCCCAGAAGGCCTTACAGCTGGGCATGTATGTTGTCTATTTGATGAATATATAAAAATATTGTCTCTCTCTCCTTGGTGTTGTTCTTGCATTTTTTTTTCTACTGTCTAACTCTTGTAAGGTGGTTTGGATAGTTGGGGGTGCCTTTGGCCTTGGTGATTCCCTCTCCTACTTGTGTCAGGTGGTATCAGAGCCTGAAGTTCATTCTTATGGTGATTGGATCATGTAGAACCCTAAGTATATTTGGTTGTGGGATAGAAAATCTATAGATTTGACCTATAATTTGTAGAGGATTATGATTATGTAGGAACATGATTTGTAAAGATGGTTTGTGGTAGAGAGAATGTTGATAATGAAATATTAGATACATTGAGATAAATTACAACTAGATTAGTGTTGGCATTATAATACATTTTTGTCATTAGTTACAACACTTATTGGATTCTGAATGCTTACCGAGCTCTCACCGAAAGCCAAGCTTTACCTAGTTCTCAGTGTTTACCGAGTAATCAAGGTGAACAAAGAAGTCAGTGTTTACCAAGTAATCAAGGTAAACAAAGAAGTCAGTGTTTACCGAGTGATCAAGGTAAACAAAGTAGCCAGTGTTTACCGAGCGTTCAAGGTAAAGAAAGGAATCAGTTTTGACTGATTAAAGATGTACTAAGATGTAACTGAAAACTTCATGATAACCGAGCTCCTGAGGTTATCAAGGAAATTAATTTTTACCGAGCTCAGATGGTTATCAAGGAAACTAACTATCACCGAGTCACAAGGTTCTATCAAGTGTTTCCTTTGATCACCGAGCTATAGTTCAGATAGAAGAGATGTCACTCGGTGAATACTTCTATCTGAACTGTAGCTCGGTGATCAAAGGAAACACTTGATAGAACCTTGTGACTTGGTGATAGTTAGTTTCCTTGATAACCGTCTGAGCTTGGTAAAAATTAATTTCCTTGATAACCTCAGGAGCTTGGTTATCATGAAGTTCTTGGTTACATCTTAGTACATCTTTACTCGGTCAAAACTGATTCCTTTCTTTACCTTGAACACTAGGTAAACACTGGCTGCTTTTTTTACCTTGATCACTCGATAAACACTGACTTCTTTGTTTACCTTGATTACTCGGTAAACACTGACTTCTTTGTTCACCTTGATTACTCGGTAAACACTGAGAACTAGGTAAAGCTTGGCTTCCGGTGAGAGCTCGGTAAGCATTCAGAATCCAATAAGTGTTGTAACTAATGACATAAATGTATTATAATGCCAACAATCTCCCCCTTTGGCATTAGTGACAAAAACACTTATGAGACAAAATTTATCTGACATGCTGATGACTGATTCTAAATATACATAGCTTCGTTATATACAACTCCCCCATAGAATAGCTTTGTTATATACAACTCCCCCATAGATTGTACATACATTATTTACATGAGCTGTATATCTCTTCCTTTGTACAATTTTTCTGAAAACACTTATTCACCCATAGTATACATATCCAACAATAATCTCCCCCTTTTTGACAATAATGCCAAAGAATAAAGAATATATATACTTATATAGAAACAAAAAAATGAGAGATGAACTCTGAATGTACTTGGAGAATAAGCTGGAGAGTCTTATCCCAATTCTCTTGCAAAATTTTGCAGGTGGAAAGAGCTATTTGAACTTCAGCCAAAAGTTCAATCACATGATCTGCAATGGAGAAGTTATTATCATGGATTAATGTCTTTGAATGTGCAATATGCTTCTGCATTGAATCCATGATGGGAAGGATCCTGTTTTGGATATCTATCAATGTAGATCGGATTCTTGCCTCTTCCCTCAACAGCTCTGCCTGCTTCTCTGACAAAAATTTGATTCTGAGGTAATGAGATGAGCTTGAACTGGGGTCAAGCTTCAAGTTCAGTGTGCTTACCTTCAGATCTTCATCAATTTTATTTAGTTTCTCTCTTATTCCTTTAGTGTACTCGGTAACATCACAAAGCTTAGCAAAAAGAGATGTTACATTATTAAAAGAATTTTCCATATCTGCCAAAACTGAGGTTAATGCAACCTGATTTATTGCAATGTTCTGGGAAATGTGCCCCAATACCTTATTATCAAATTTCTTTTCTGCACGCTCAATTAGCTTTTCTTGTCCGGAGGCATCTTCATTGAATTTATTAACTGCCTCTTCCAGTTGAATCAAAATGTGTTGAGAAGTATCAACATCAACACCTATAGCCTCAGTAATTATGTTCCGGGCTTCCTCAATTATCCTATATTCCTTATCCCTTTCTGATCTTAACTACATCTGAGTAGCCTTTTTCTCAATAAGTTGACTAGCATACCTCATTTCTTCAATGGTAGCATTATCAAAGTCAGTCTTTGGAATTACTATCTCTGTGTCCAAGTCAATGTCTTCAGGAATTTCCTTTCCAGTGATCATAAGTCTTAATGGTTTCTTTTGTTTGACTTCTAAGATGACTGGTTTGACCTTTGGAATAGACACAACAGTAGAGACAGAAGGACTAGCAGTAAAAACTGGGATGCTTGAGGTTTGAGTGCCAATAGAAGTATGTACAGGGTCAAAAATTTGAGTGCTGGCCAAAAATGGTGATACACTCGGTAATATAGTATCTGAGCTCACTGTGCCTGAAGTAGATGGCGACAAAATTGTAGAACAAATTTGAGTTATCAAAATTTGAGAACTTATAGCAATACCAACTGATGATGATGGAGTCGAGGAGGCTAACTCGGTAGATGAAAAGGGGTGCAGCTCGGTAGTCGAAGAGGGATGTAGCTCGGTAGATGAAGTGGTAGTCACTTCTACTAATGATACCTGGAGCTGAGATATGGCAGGTGTAGATGGTAAATCTGGTGTAGATGAACCTGCTGAAGCTGACTCCAACCTTGATGATGTCACAGGTTTGGCTGGGGAGTGAGGAAGGGATGCAATAACTGTTGCTGCAATTTTTACCGTATCATCCTCCTTATCTTCCTCTTCAGCTTCTTCCTCTTTGTCTTCTTCCTCTTTCTCTTCCATCATTGCATGCAACTCTCCTGGTGTAACTATGATGGATGGAGTGCTATCTGATTCATCACTGCTGTTGCTGCTGTCATCATCCTTTATTTCTACTGGGTCTACACTGTGCTTATGTAGATGATAGATGTTTTTCCACATGTTTGTAGCATCATTTACAACATGCTCTATATCTTTGATCAAAACCAAACAAGTGTGGAATCTGATCATCATTTTACCTTCATAGATTTTCAATTCAGATTTTACCTCTGCTCCAGTGAGACTAGGCTGAAGATTCTTCAGGGATTGCTCATATATATCTTTTACAGTCTTGGTGGCTAACTCCCATCTTGGCTGTACTCTCTCCAGTAGTTCTTTAGAGATATGAGGAGCAATCTGGTCTAGGGAGTATTTCCATTTTCCCATTTTGTTAAGTACCAGTTGCTCAATTTGCATTTTCTCTGCATCAGTCCTTGTCTCAAATCTCAATGCCTTGAAATTTGCAATGCCAGCTCCTTCTTCCAATGATTTGAGCCTTTGCTCGAATGTAGGTGCAGGTTTGACCAATACAGGTTCCTAAATACCTTTTCTCGTTCTCCGAGTGAATACTACAGTAGGCTGCTTCTTGGGCTTGGTAATGATTACCTTGCCTTTCTTCTTTGGAAGTTGCTCTTTTTTTTATTCTTTTTCTCCTTCTTCTTCTTCTTCACTTTCTTTATCTTCATCTTTTCCCTCGGTGACCATAAGAGAACTCATTTCAATTTTTAGTTTGGCCATTTTCCTTTTACCTTTGCTGATGACCTGTGGAATTTTGATTTCCAATTCAATTCTGGCCTTTGCTTCATCATAAGTACCAAAAATTCCTTGCCTTGGGTCTACTGGCTCATTTACCAGTGCTTCAATGATATCCCTTGTTTCATCAATATTTACCTCATATGGAAGAGGTTTCACCCATGCAACTCGGGGTCTAACTGCCTGTATGTATACCTTGTCACAGTCAACCATGAAACATACATCATCCTTATACTCTTCAACAAGTTTTGGAGGTATTCTGAATCTGTTGTTCATCCTTTCCTTGAAATATTCAAAATAATTGTCCATTACTTTGTCAAAATTCATACCCATATCTACTATGAATTCATTTATTTGATACAAAATTGGAGTATCTTTCCTCCATACCTTTGGATGGAAAGAATTTCTGTACATAGAAAAATAAACAAACTAGCAAAGAACCAAATTTACAAGGGTTTGTCTTTGCAATCCTTATGCTTTCCATGTTTTTATTGAATTGTTTTAATAGCACATCAGCTAGGTCAAACTCCATATTTTTCTTTACAATTTTATATGCCAAGTCTACAGCCTCGCAAGGTACACTATTCAGCCTGTTGGAACTATACAATTTGTATGCAATAACATAAATACCAAATTTCAGTTCTATATCTGAAACATTGTTGAGTTTTAAACCTCTGCCATCCCATTTAGCTTGGGTTTTCTTCTGTAACTCATCCCGTCCTAGGGTTTTGGTGGTTTTGGCTTTGCTGAGCATTGGGAGACCCATGAGTTTGTGAATCATCTTCTTGGTTATCAAAACTGGTTGTTCCAACCACAACTGACCATTATGTACTCGGCTTAAGATATACCTCACCCATTTCACTTGGAAACTTCTTGGCAGATGCGGGATATGGGTTAAGCCTTTGGTTTCCAAATGTTTGAATTCAGGTTTTAGGGTTCCATCCATGCATAACTCGGCTAGGGTGCTATCCATATCTAGTGTCCCTATTTCTTGCACAGTACACTTGAAATGAGTACGAATATCATTGATTAGAAGTACCTTTGGAGGGATCTGTGATTGAGCTCCATGTGGGTCGAGTGATTCAGCGATGGCAGGAACAAGCTTGAACGTCGGTGCCTTCCATTCCATTCCCTTCACAAGCATTTCAGATCCTTTCTTTGCCTTGCTGCTACTGGTGCTTGTAGAAGCCATTGCTGCTCGGTGAGTAAGAAGATTTCGTAAGAATACTTCGCTGGAAAATCTCTTCAACTCACTTGAATTCGCTTGAAAGCCCTCTTTTTGTAAATCTCGAATTCGCGGTGAAAAAATGAGGTTGAAATCTGCCCTTTTGATGAAAAATTTGCCATTAATGTTCAGTACAGAGGTAGCTGCGATCGACAGGCTGTCATCCACTAGCTCGGCTTAAACTTTGCAACTCGGTGACCAAAAGAAAATAGGTTAAACCGCCCTTAACTCGGTAAGAGAAGAACCAACCATGCTCGGTAAGTGCAACTTGGTGAAAGAAGCCTTATTGCACCCGACTAATCTCGGTAAGGTCATGTACCGACCATGATCCTGATGTATCTGAAATACTGATTTGATCATATTTGCATTCTAGGACTGCTTAGGATATTGCTTGTAGATACAGTCTTGGTCTTATCCTGATGAGTCTTAATTGGAAATGGGAGAGTCAGTCACTTCTTGAGTGACCATTCCATTACTTGAATTATCTGGCTCGGTAGACTTAGAAATCCATTGCTGCTTCATTTGTTTCCGAATATTTTCCACTTTGATTTTCTTTTCATCCTTGACTTTTTTTATGTTCATGCAGTTTTTAGATATATGACCAAGTTCTGTACATGTATAACATCTTACAGTGGTATCCCTTTTTCTTAGGTGATGCCTTGCACAGTTTATGCCAGTATGACCATATTCTCCACAATAATGACATCTGCACCAAGTGTTGTAGTCCCAACCAAATATTGCTTTGACAAGTTGTTCAGCTAGATTAAATGATTTGAATTTGGATTGTGATGTCTTATGACCTAGCTTTTGGCATTTGTGAGATTTACCTTCAAATTTTGGTTTCTTTTTGCATCATTGGCTTTGTGTCCATGCTGATTGCAATTGTAGCACTTTCCATTAAATTTGCCTTTTCCATTGCTCCAACATTTGTTAGATGTATGACCTAACTTACCACAGTGGCTGCAAGTAGGTTTTTGATTCTTTTGAGTACACTGTTTGGAGGATTCACCTTCTTCCTTGTATCCAAGGCCTGCTTTACCATTTTGTTTATGAAAGTTTTCTTCATTTTGTAGATTCAATTGATCCATGTCCTTTTGAGATTTTACCATTCTCTCATTGACTTGTTTTTCAGAGATTAGATCACTTTGTAAGCTTGCATTGATTTTTCTTTCAGTAATTAAGTCATTTCTCAAATTCTCATTCTCAGATCTCAGATTCATAATTTCTTCATTTGCATTAGATAATTGAGTTACAAGATTTTCAAGCTGAGAGGATTGATTATTCCTTACCTCTAAGTCTTCATCTGCCTTGTTCCTTTGCTCCAAGATTTTGCATAGCCTGATGGACTGGATTCCTTGTTCCCTTTTGAGCTTTCTTACTTCTTCCTGCAGAGATCCATTCTTTTCTAAGAGTTCTTTGATTGCTTTGTCAGCTTCATCTGAACTATTTGATGGTGAGAGATCTTCAATCTTTTCTTCAACATACTGATGGTCATTCATTTGCTTTGCAAGTTCTTTTCTTCTTTTCAAGGATTGTGAAAGATGCTCTTTTGCTTCATTGAGTTGAGCCATGGCCATTTTCAGATCTAGCTTTTCATTCTCAATAGTTTTGTCAAGTCTGAATATCTCCATTGTCCTTGATCTTTGCTCAAGCTATGAAACTTTTATCTTGAGAACCTTATAGCTCTGATACCAATTGTTGGAAATATTCAAGATATGATAAGTTACTGAGAGGGGAGGGGTGAATCAGTAACTTCTAAAATTTTAAACAATAAAATTGTATGCTGATATATTCACCATTCATCCAAGTAACCTACTGTAAGCATGAAACAAAATCATTTGCAACACTTGAACACACCGATTTGGTGACCCAGAAACCTTCCAAATAGAAAGTAAAACTGGGGTGGGGATGAAACCCACAAGCTTCATTACTGCAGTATGAAGTTGGCCAGTTAAGGCTTACAATGACCACTTCTGGTGATCTGCCCTGTTAGGAGCACAAAGGATTGCTAGATCCACCTTGTTAGAGGATTTCCAAACATACAATAAAGTATGCACTCTGTTAGGAGATTTACAAAAGACTGTTAAGTCTACCTTGTTAAAGGATTTACAAAAACTGATTCACCTATTAGAATGAAACAGTGGATCTGATTACAACTAATTGGTGATAAGATCCGCTATGCTCTGATTCACCTTGATGTGATAGATAAAACTTTTCTGCTCCAAAATTCGACCTTGCTGAATATCTTCACAATTCAGCCCACATACTTTCGCACACATGTATTTCTTTTCCAGTGGTTACCGAGTTCAGAACTACTCGAAGTGTTTAGTATGAACCGTGCCTTCACTTCTACCGAGTGCATGACGATGCCGAGTAACACAGTGGACACCGAGTATCAGAAGGACACCGAGTCAGTTCAGTGAACCCGAGTTTTTACCTTGGGCCAACTTTGTATAGAGATTTGCACTTGTTGTTTTGGCTGACCTTGCATGTATTATTTAGCCGACCTTACATGTATTGTTTATATGGATGGTATATATATGCAATGTATTGTATCATTCAAAGGTAGTTGTAATGCCAATGGTAATGAATGGAAATGTGAAAGTGTGAAAGTGTGAAAGTGCGAAAGAAATACATGTGTGCGAAAGTATGTGGGCTGAATTGTGAAGATATTCAGCAAGGTCGAATTTTGGAGCAGAAAAGTTTTATCTATCACATCAAGGTGAATCAGAGCATAGTGGATCTTATCAGCAATCAGTTTTAATCAGATCCACTATTTCATTCTAACAGGTGAATCAGTTTTTGTAAATCCTTTAACAAGGTAGACTTAACAGTCTTTTGTAAATCTCCTAACAGAGTGCATACTTTATTGTATGTTTGGAAATCCTCTAACAAGGTGGATCTAGCAATCCTTTGTGCTCCTAACAAGGTAGATCACCAGAAGTGGTCATTGTAAGCCTTAACCGGCCAACTTCATACTGCAGTAACGAAGCTTGTGGGTTTCATCCCCACCCCAGTTTTACTTTCTATTTGGAAGGTTTCTGGGTCACCAAATCTGTGTGTTCAAGTGTTGCAAATGATTTTGTTTCATGCTTACAGTAGGTTACTTGGATGAATGGTGAATATATCAGCATACAATTTTATTGTTTAAAATTTTAGAAGTTACTGATTCACCCCTCCCCTCTCAGTTACTTATCATATCTTGAATATTTCCAACAATTAGATGCTATGGAGACAACCTAGTGGAGAGAAACACATCTTGATGATGTAATTGATAACGAAGTAGTAGCACCAAACCCTAATCCAAAACCTACAAAAGATCAAGATGAAGCAACGTTGTTGAGAGTATTTTCTAGGGAAAATTCAAATTCTATTGCAAAAATTATTGCTTATGATGGAAAATTGGACACCAATGTTGTGTTAGATTGGATCTCTAAAATGGATAAGTTCTTTGAGTATGAAAAACACTCCTAATAATAAGAAGGTGAAGATTCTAGTTACTAGGTTGAAAGGTCATGCTTCATTATGCTGGGAGCATTTGCAAACTAATAGACAAAGGAGAGGAAATGAAAGATCAAAACTTGGGTGAAGATGGTGAGCAAGGTAAAGAAAAAATTCCTCCCTACTAATTACCAAGTGAGCTTGTTGAGAAATATGCAAAATTTTAGACAAAGGGACATGAGTGTGAAGGAGTATACTGGGGAATTGTGTAGGTTGGATACCAAATCTGGACATGTGGATGATGATGTTGAGAAAATTTCAAGGTACATAAATGGATTGAGATCTATAATTCAAGATTAAATGATTTTTGTGAGATTGGAAAGTGTGGAGGAAGCATATCAATATGCCTTGAAGGCTGAGGAGATCTTGACAAAGAAGCATGAAAAAAGAAAAAGAGGTAGAGGTGGTAGATTCTAGAGAGGTAGAGGTAGATCCTATGGAAAAGGTGGTAGATTTAACAATTTTGTGCAAGAAAAGGGAAATTCTAAATGGAAGAATGATGAAAAAGGCAAGATAAAGTGGAAAGGTGGTGATTCCTACTAAGGAGGTATTGGTTCTTACCAAGGAAGAGGTAATTCTTATTCTAGAGGTGGTTTTCATGGTAATTTTTTCAAACATGGTAAAGAAGGGCATAGATCTTTTGAATTTAGATCCTTTAGAAGTAGGCAACGTAATAGAATGTTGTGATTGAAGGAGATGATGATGGTTCACCTAGTGGACTTGAGGCTAGAGAAAATCTAATGTTTAGAAGAACCTTATTCCATAAAGTAAGTGATGAGGAACATGTTTTAATGAGAAGTCTTTTCAAAACCATATGTAAGATGGCTAGAAAATGTTGCAAAGTGATCATTGATATGGAAGTTTAACAAATTTGGCATTAGAAGAACTAGTTACAAAGTTGCAATTGCAAAGGTTGAAGCATCATAAACCCTATCATGTTTCATGGATCAAAGATGAGAATAAGATATTGGTAAGTGAACAATGTGTTGTGAAGTTCAAGATTAGACATTATTTTGATGAAGTTTTGTGTGATATTATGCCTATGGATTGTTGTCATATTCTATTGGCTAGACCAAGTGGAAATATGATAGATATGCTATACATGATGTAAGATTGAATCAATATACTCTATGGGTAAATGGGAAGAAAAAAATGTTTCTACCTTTGATTGAAAGTCTAGATGAGCTTAGTTGTACTAAAATAAAAGTTTGTATGATTAATGGGAAACAATTTGGAAAGTAAGTAAAGAAGAATCAAGTTTTTTTTTTATAGTTCCTAGAGGACTAAGTGTTGGTAGTAATGACTAAGTGACAATAGATAGTGGTAGTTGAGTACTAGAAGAAATTATTGAATTGCTGAATGAGTATAAAGAAATTGTTGTTGAGGATATTCCTAAAGGTTTGTCACCAGTAAGAAGTATAAGTCATTGTATAGATTTGATTCCTAGAGCTATTTTTATAAACAAGGCACCATATAGATTAACACCTATCGAGAATGAAGAACTTAATAGACAAGTGCTTGAGTTGTTGCAGAAAGGTTTGATTAGAGAAATTTTGAGTCCATGTGTTGTACCTATTGTATTGGCACCAAAAGAGAATGCAGAATGACGAATGTGTACTAATTCCAGAGCTATTAACAAGATCATAGTGAAATATAGGTTTCCTATGTCTAGGATGGATGACATAATGGATTGTTTGAGTGGAGAAAAGTAATTTACCAAGATTGATTTGAAGAGTGGCTATCATCAGATTAGAATCAAAGAAGGTGATGAATGGAAGACTACTATCAAGACAAAAGATGGTTTATATGAATGGTTGGTTATGCCTTTTGGTTTGACTAATGCACCTAGTACTTTTATGAGGTTCGTGAATGGAGTTCTAAAAAGACCTTATGAGGTTGATGAATGGAGTTCTAAAAAGAATTTTGGGTAAGTTTGTGATTGTTTATTTGGATGATATTTTGGTATTCAGTAAGACTAAGAAAGAACACCTTGAGCATGTTAAACAAGTATTGTAGATATTGAAAGAGGAGAAGTTATTAATTAATTTGAAGAAGTGTTCTTTCATGCAAGAGGAGATTGTGTATTTGGGATTTGTGATTTCATCCGATGGATTGAAGATGAATCCTAAGAAGTTTAAACAAATTTTGGAGTGGCCTACACCTAAGAATGTGGGTGAGGTAAGATAATTTCATGGTTTGGGTAGTTCTTATAGAAAATTTATAAAGAATTTCAGTGCTATTTGTAATGCTATGACTGAGACAATGAGAGGAGATAAAAATTAATTCAAGTGGACACATGGAGATGATAATATTTTTGAGACTTTGAAAAAAAAAAGGTTCTTCAATTACCTATATTGGCTTTACTCAATTTCAATAAGGTATTTCAAGTTGAATGTGATGCAAGTGGTAATGTAATAGGAACTGTATTAAGTCAAGAAGGTAAACTTGTCACTTTCTTTAGTGAAAATTTGAATGATGCTAAAAGGAATTATTATGTGTATGATCAAGAATTTTATGCTATTGTTCAAGCCTTGAAGAAGTGGAGACATTATTTGATTTCTAAGGAGTTTGCATTGTATACTGATAATAAAGCTTTATAGTACTTGGAAAGTCAACATAAATTGAATCAAAGACATATGAAGTGGGTTGAGTATTTGTAGATTTTTACATTTGTGACCAAGCATAAGAGTGTAGTTAGTAATAGAGTTTCTGATGCATTAGGTAAAAGATGTTTTTTATTGACTAAAATGAAGGTTGAAGTTCTTGGTTATCCTAAGAGTTGTATGATACTAAACCTAATTTTTTTGAGGTGTGGAGAGAGTGCAGAGCATCGAATTTGACAAATCACATTAGCAAGTATGATGAGTAATTCATTAAGAAGGTATGTTGTTCAAAGGTATTTAGTTGTGTATTCCTAGAAGTTTTATGAGAGTTAATTTGATCAAGGAAAAGCATAGTGGTGGATTGGATGGACATTTTGGAATTGATAAGACATTGAGTTTTCTAAAAGAGAAGTATTAAACTCAAAGAGAAGTATTATTGGCCACAAATGTATAATGATGTTTAGAAATTTGTGAAGAGTTGTGGAGTTTGCCAAGTTACAAAAGGAGTAAGTCAAAATACTAGTTTGTATACACCTATAACTATTCCTAAGAAACCTTGGAGTGACATCAGTATGGATTTTGTTCTTGGATTGCCTAAAATAGTAAAGGGGTATGATTCTATATTTATTGTGGTAGATAGATTTTCTAAGATGGCTCATTTCATACCATGTAAGAAGACATCAAATGTTGAGCATGTTGTTGAACATTTCTTCAAGGAAATTGTGAGATTGCATGGATTAACAAAAAGTATTATTTCTGATAGGGATAGTAAGTTTGTTGGTTACTTTTGGAAGACTTTATGGAAGAAGGTGAATACTAAGTTGAAGTTTAGTTCTACATTCCATCAACAGATGGTTGGAAATACAAAGGTTGTGAATAGAAGCTTGGGTAATTTTTTGAGATGTTTAGTTAGAAATAATCAAAATAATTGGGAAGTAATGTTAGAAAAACTTGAGTTTGCATATAATAACTCTCCAAATAGGAGTACAAGGAAGACACCTTTTGACATTGTTACTAGAATGTAGCCTAGAGGAGTATTAGATTTGAGGAATTTTGCTGGTGAGGAAAAGAGAAGTTCTATGGGAGAAGAATTTTCTAATTTTATGGGATCTTTGCATAAGGAAGTGAAGTTGAGGCTGGAATGATGTAGGAGCATCTTGGGTTTGCTTGGTGACTACTTTGGAGTTCATGAGAGGAGGCTCAATAGTTGCTTTGGAGGGTGCTTGGATTGGTACTATTGGCTCTTGATTTAACAATTTTGAAAATGACCAAGAAACTAGACAAATGCATCTAAGGCTACCAACCTCCTATGATGGATGTAACTGATTGTAGTCTTGGGCCAATGATAGGGCATAACTCCTTCACTTTAGGCTCTACAAGACCTAGGTGAGTTAACCTTGAGGTTCTAAGATATGATACTAGTGCAATTAAACATAAATCTAAACCTATTTATTGTAGATTAGAAACCCCTTTTATTTTCTAACACTTATGCAATGACATAGGAATGAAATAGCTACATATCATAACTATGAACCCATAAGATAAGTGAGGGTTAATTCTTTTTAGCCACTATAAACATGAAATACTAAATTGATTCTGACAAATAATGTTGAATTCCACAAAAATCCCTAATATGCAGCAACATGAACAAGTGATCCTAGAACCAATCAATGCCTTATCTATTGGGAAATTCTATGAATTAATCACATACATATAGATACTTGATACTTATTTATATATTCATATATACAATCTATCCATTCACCTTGTAAATAGATCCATGTTTAGTCTAAATCTCATTCTGACATGATATCACCCTCAATAAACTTGCAACCTTGTTGATTTCCCTGAAGCATTTACATAACCCCTTGAGTTATAAGCAACAATGAAATAACATACAACCTTAAGGGACTACAACAATGACCTAGGCTCTTTGTTCAAAGATCACAAAGCATTGAAGATTACTAAGACGAGAGACAAGAATTAGAATGAAACTAATGAAATTCTTTCTCCTTTGTATTAATTTCCTTGAAATAATACATTCAAATGCATGAAATCAAAACATGAAAACACCTAACATATTAGAACTAGTTGTATTATCTTTCCTACTATTGTTCATATAAGTGAAATTTGCTGATAGAAATGTGGTATCACAGTATGGGAACACATTAAAACTGGATCCAAAACATGGTATCACAGCAGTGACTAGTTTTTTTGCAAAGACTAGAACCAACCTTACAATGAGGAAAAGAAAAGAAGATATAGGAGAAGAGTTAATTCCTAGATCTAATCAAAACATGACATCTGTCCACTTGGAAAACCTTCTCAACAAGTTAAAATACACCTTTCTAATCTCTCCCCTCAACTTGCATATCAAATCCTCAATCAGTTTTGCCTCCGAAAGCAAAAAATATCTAAGATATTTTGGTTGAAAAGATACCTGATTTTGATGCTTGATCTGGAACTAAAAGCCAAAGCAAAAATTAGTTAAATGACTTCAAAAATGCAATATACTCTTTTCAAACTTGTTTTTTCCACATTTAGGCTTCAATAAGCCTTTGTATCTACCTCTAAACTAATTTTGATGCTTCATGATGAATTCTGCTCATTTCACTGAGAATGCTTCGAAAAACACAAAACTACTTATAACTTGAATTGATGAATTACTGTGCAAAATTTGACCCCAAATCTATAAAATCCATCTTCTCCATGTTCCAACAGTATATTATAAGGCCTATTTTGAAAAAAAAATGCCCCACTAGTAGCAGTTTGAAAAATTAGGCCTTGGACTATGGCTTGGCATTTAAAATAGAAAAATTAAAAATTTTATATAGTCTGAACTATATAAAATTTAAAATAATTCAAATCTTTCATTTTTTCCATTGATCTTCTCAATTTGATTTTTATTTTCACTTTATTTTCTCCTTCAATTATCCATCACCATGTGTCAATCTGTTATTGACCATTACCACTTGCAACATTTTCAATTAATTAATTAATTAATCAATCCATTAATCCCTCTTCATTCCTAATATAATTTTCCTTAATATTTTATTTATATTTCTCATATCCCATAGCCTCGAGACCCTTTCCCATCTCCCTTTATGTTCTCAGAGGTAGAGGACCCCTTTGCACTTTTACGCTCATGCATATCATCGTGAGCCCATTAAAATTTCTTTATGCTCACATAGGGCATTTCAAATTTTGTACGACCAAAGCATTGCAATTTGGTTTTCTCGACTATACGGTGGTCATAACCCCATAGAGCCTTGAATTTTTCTCTCTACTCTTACATTGGGCATAACATCATAATAGCTTTGAAATTACCTTACGCTCATATGCATGGCTTGGTCCTATGCATTGACTGTCAAAATTAATGCTTTTTCCTCCCCGCCAGCTATCCTCATTGTTCAGGTCGGGTCCCACAATGCATGCTTGCAGGTTCAAAAGCCATGTGGCTTTGAGACACAATATCTTCTATATGGAATCATATTTACACTATAAAAAACCTCCCCTACAAGAAATATGGGACATTATGACTATCTTCATGTAGCATCTTCTTCATTGTATGGACTTGCTCTTTACCTTTTATGGCACCTTGGTCTTTGTTTTCTTCCTGCATGCTAGACATGCTTTCCTTTTCATATGGTGTGGTTGTTCTTTATACATGGTAGGACTACTCCCTTAGTGTTAATGGTGACTCCCTTTTACTAGGTGGCTTTATAATCCTTCAATGCATGATACTATTTTTGGTGTCTATCTTCCTTATCAAATGCTAGGCCTTTTTGTTTTGATGCGCAAGGTCTTTTGGCCTAGGCTTTTTATCATAATGCCTCCCTCTACTACTCCAATAACCACTAGCATGAGCTCCATTGATGCTAAGTTTCTTCAACCAATGGATTGGTCTCTTAACCATGTGTTGATGATGTGGAACCTTTAGAATGCATGGAGCTTCTTTGTGTTTTTTTGCCATTAATCCATACTTAATGTATGGACATACTTCAAATAGTAACTGAGCTATAGACAAATGTTCCCTATTGGATATTTCTTTTAATTTAAAATAATTATATGAGCCTTGTGTTGATGGGCCAGGTCACGCAACAAGGCTTTCAACCATATAAGTAGTAAGTTGTTGCATTGGATTACCATCAACTAAGCTGATTCTCCTTAACTTTCTTATCAAGGTCAATTCTCGGTTAGCATTTGTCTCAAAGATGGCAGTTACACACTCCACCAATAGCTTCAAAGGATAACTACCTTGACCAACTTGTGCCTAAACTAGTGATGTCTTGGGCTCTATTTGTGAAATAAATGGATACTTTTGATTTTCTTGATGAGGTCTACAAGTTTTTCTTGTTGGACTTTCCTTCTTGATGTAAGGATGACAATGGGATTCACTTGAGATGGTTGGAGTTGATAGAATGACATTGTCTAATAGAAGGGTCTACATGGTGCCAACAACCCACTCCTAATCTAGGTGACTACTTTGTTTAGGGCTAATGAACTGCAATAGTTGAGTCATCATTGTTGCTTAGCAACTCTCTCTCCAATTCCTATAGCTTGTGCCAGATGCCTTCTTGGTCTTCAACCAAATTAGCATTAGCACTACCACCCAAAGGGAGACTCTAGGCATCAGAGAATATCATGCTTGGTAAAAGGGAGTGCATTTGTGCAAAATTCTTGTGAGACATGGAACTCTTGATAGGGGCACCTAGTAGAATTGGCAAGGTAAGAAAATCATCACCATTTCTTTTAGAACCCTCAATGATTTCAATGGAGAACATTTCTATTATAGTTAATTATCTAGTTTACATTAAATATTAGTATTTTTTTGAAATAATATCCTTCACATGTTATCAATCTAGAGAAATTAGTCAGACCCCAAAGTGGGTCTAGCTAAATTTTTTTTTTTTTTCAAACACCTAACTTCTAAAACTAGTCCATTAACCTTTTAATATTCACTAGAAATGATTTTGAGCATTAATTTGATCATTAAAACTCATTTACCCACTTTTTGTAAACTGTGAATCTAATGCCAGAGGGTCCCTTGACTATCCTTAAAAAATGAATAGAACACCTAATCGGGCTCTAAAAACTAGCACACTAAATCTCTGTTTTGCATTCTTGCACTACGTCAAATCTCATTTCATGAAAAATTTGGAGTCAAAAGATATTGACCATCAAAGTTGACCCTTTAGAACTACTTGCAAGAAAATACGTCAGAAAGCAATAAACTAGGTTTAGATTTGGCTTCAAAAATTGGGGCATTGGTTTACTATCATGAGGAGAGTATGAATCTATGATTTGGGCTCATGAAAAATAACTAGGCACATTTGGCAAGCAGTCAAAGTGAGCTACTCAGAATTTTCAAACTAGAAATACTAACAGAAAAGCAATTTTTGCAAATTGAATTGACCTAGAAATATGTGCAAACGAATTCATCAAAACTTGCAAACTGGCACACTTTGGATTATTTTTAGAGGAAAACACAATGGTTCAATCCATTTGATCTCACCTATCATGTATCTCAAGGTACAACATCATGAATAGGGATACAAAACAATCTGCATTTGCTAACACCAGTAAAAAGATAGAAATTGTGTTTGGAATCACATTTGAAAACTAATCAAACAGATTCATCCTAAACTAAAACTTGAAATATAACAAGTTTTTGACATATACAATGCAACACAAAAGGAATTTCAACATTTACATCAACTAGGTCAAAATTATAACTCGTCAAATAGGGCCTTCTAGAATTATGTGCAAATTGCATCAACATGAAAATAGTAAACTACCAACTTTGAGGGATTCAAAACCTAACCAAAAAAACTCTAAATGACTCAAAATCTAAAATGTAGGCTCTCAAGTATAGACACTAGAAACTCCCAAAGTGGAAAATCATGAAAAATTTCTAGGTGTGAAATATTCACAGGAAAACATATCCTCCTATCACTATTTGACGCTTAAGCAAAAATGTAGATTTGATGATTGCTCAAAATGGGACTTCACCGAATGATTTGAATTAACAATTTAACTTCATGAAACAAGTGGACATGTTGAATGGAAGGTGTTAGAAGCATTAAACACCTTATAAGCTTCTCAAGTAGAACTGGGTACATAGGCATCAAAAAGCACTTAAAGGGCTTGAAGTAATTCAAAATCTAAAAAAGATGCTCAAAATGGAAACACAATTTTGAGTGCCAATAGGTACTTGATCGAAAGAGTGGTACTCAACATGCTTTGGGAGATTAACATGGTCTAGGAACTAGGCATGGTCTTTGGTTTCTCAACATGGTTTGGGAAATTGACACGGTCTTTGGTTGCTTGACATGGTCTAGGGACTCAACATGGTCTTTGGTTGCTTGGCATGGTCTAGGAATTTGACATGGTCTTTGGTTGCCCAACATGGTCTGAGGACTCAACATGGTCTAGAAACTTGGCATGGTCTGGGGACTTGACATGGTCTTTGGTTGCTCAACATGGTCTATGGAGCTTGGCCTTGCTTAGTAATTTGGTTCCTATTGTGGGCTATGTAACTAATTTTCCAAAATGAGTCAGAGGAAGAAAATTTCATTTGTTGTAGAGAACCTAGAATACTATTTATAGTTCAAAGCATCAGTTCTAATTCATTTAGAGCTAGGAGATATCATGATTTTACTCGAGTATCAATTTTTTGATATTTAATTGTTGTTGGAGGTTGACTTTTGGCATTTAATTTATGTATGGGTATTTAATTTGTGTTGTGGCCAACTTGTGGCTTAGTTGGGTATAAGTAAGAGGTCTTATGGAGCCTTTTTTATTTTCATGATGGAGTGATTAATTTAGTGGAGTGTGGGAAGTAGCTAAAGAGTGAGTTTTCTTGAGTCTGTGGAAAAAGCTCCAAATGTGAGGTAGTCTACAGCAGGATTGTGGTGGAGTTGTGAGTTTATGAGAAGAGCTAGTGGTTATGGTTTAAAAACAAGGATGTTTCTTGGTGGGCTTCTGAGCACAAGTTGAGATTTCCTTGGAGGTTTCTACTAGAGTGTGGGTCTAGACTAGCTAGTGTTTGGTTTGGATCTTGAGGGATCTTGTAGAATTGTTATTGAAATTTCTTTGTATTTGGTTGTAACTAGGAAGGCCTTATAGCCAAGAATATTGCATGTAATCAATTATATCTATGATCATAAACTTATGATTTGATACTAGATCTTCCATTTTTGTTGCATTTCTGCTATGTGGTAATATTGTTGGGGGTTAGGACATCTCCTTTGGGGATTCTCTTGCCTTAAACTGCATCATAGAACAAAGTAATTAGAAGTGTTAAGAGAATGCTGATAAGTCTAGAAGACATTATGATTTTGAAGTTGGTGATGAGGTGATGGTTCATTTGAAGAAATGAAGATTTCCTGTTGGAACATATAGTAAGCTAAAAATGATGAAGTTTGGACCTTGTAAGATCTTAAAGAAGTTTCAAAATGGCAATTCTTATGAAGTTGAATTACCTGATGAAATGGATATATCTCCTATATTTAATGTTTTTAATTTATATAAGTATCATGAGTTAGATGATGAAGTTGTTGTATCAAAAGATTATCTTAGGAAACAAATTGAAGCATTTGAATAGATATTGGATTAGAGAGTCAATAAAAGCACAAGAGGAAAATATTACTATGAGTATCTAGTGAAGTGGAAGAATAGACTAATTGAAGATGCTACATTGATTTCTCAATCTAAGTTGGAACTGGCTTAGATTGTAACACTTGCATGATTCAAGAGAATCATTTCTTCCTACCCTAGTCGTCTGATGTAGGAGCATCCTAGGTTTCCTTGTAATCATGTACTTTTATTCATTCTACTAGTTGATACCAAGCTCCAGTTATTGTTGAGTAATTTCTTTGGTCATCAAGTGATCCTTTGGTTTCCAAGTGATCCTTTGGATGAAGAGTGATTCCTTTGGTTGTTGAGTAACCCTTTGGTTTCTGAGTCCTCTATGGTTGCCAAGCATTGGAGGGTGTAGAGTTTGTAGTTGGTTCCAAGTGATTCCTTTAGACACTAAGCTTGTGTTGATGTCAAGTGCTAGTTTCAAAAAAGCTTTCATTTTCCAAGTAGTCTATGTCTGCTTCTAGTTTAGGCTAAGCTTTATTGTATTTAATTTATGTAGTTAACTATTATTAGCCGACATGTGGCTTTCCTATGTTCTATAATCTTCTATAAATTATTTTGGCAAGTACTTAAGGATGTATAGGATTGAATTTTAGAGAGGGATGGTAGAACTTAGAGCTTAAAGGATTGAAAGGGATATGATTCTAGAATGTAAAGTTAAAGTTGGATCATGAGGTTGTACGATATATATTGTAATTGGTTATAACCCAGAAGGCTTTATAGTTGGGCATGTATGTTGTCTATTTGATGAATATATGAAAATATTGTCTCTCTCTCCTTGGTTTTGTTCTTGTGTTGTGTTTTCCACTGTGTAAGTCTTGCAGGGTGGTTTGGATAGCTGGGTGTGCCTTTGGCCCTAGTGATTCCCTCCCCTCCTTGCATCACATACAAGTGATTAATATAGATGACTCTGATCATAATCTAGCATATGATGGTGTCAAAAAGAGTTCATGGTGGGAAGAAAAACCTCAACACCATGATGATCAAGGTAATGCTCCCATTGTTAGTTCTATTAGCATTAATGTTGATTATACTAAATTGGGGGAGTATCTCGAGTATTGGAGAATATTGACATGTTTTTATTCATGATTGTGTATTCCATTGATATCAACATAGCTTGGTTTCTATAATTATGAGCTAAGTATAAAACAAAGATATTGACAGTACATAATATGGTTTGATTGGATGGTGATGTGAAGTTATAGACATGTTGAAACATAGTATCCTAATGATGTGGTTAAGTGTGCAAAGCCTGAGTCAAAGAAATATAGAAGTTGTACCTAACTTATAGAGAGTAATTTAGAGACTAAGTATTGGGAAAGTAGTTCTTGATGTTTTTCTATTAATTGATGAAAAAGAATAGTCAACTGATGGTGTCAACAAGTACAGAAGCCCTAGAATCACATGTGTAATGAAAAGATGTGCAGTCAGGCAGTGATAGAGAATAGTCATCTAGTGATGTCAACAAGTGCACAAGCCCTAGAATCACACATGTGAAGTTTTATATAGACTATGAGCTAACAATGTTATTGCAATTGTAATTAACTAATTATCTTATCATAATTAATTGGGAAAGATGCAACGTTGACTCAAGGAATTATTATTAAGATATTTTATAAAGGAAAGATGATTTCCTTGATTTTAATGTGCATTCAAGTATTGTGATCATTTTTGAAGTGCGAAGTGTGATAAGTAGAAAAGTGCTTATTGAATGTGTGTAAGAGATCTAAGGGATTATTGGATGTGAGATTTGTGATCTATTTACAAGAGTAGAAGAAGTAGAGGTCTGATGTACATGAAAAAGATAGAGGAAGGAATAGTACAATACTATTCTATTATTCTACACAAAATAATATAGAGATAATTTGGATAGTGAGTTCATTGGCCTTTCCCTTGAAGCTATTTGGGATGTCTTCCACAACTCCTAATAGGGTTGGTGCAAATACTAATAGGGTTAGAATATCCTAATAGGGATTCAAAGTCTCCTAATAGGGACTCATAGACTCCTAACAAGGTCCACCCTCTAACAAGGAATATTTATATTAGTACATCATATTTTGGGTACCATTCCCATAAGGGTTTTCCATCTACTCAAGGGTTCCCTTATTATCATATCTAGTGTTATTGGTGTATAAATATCTTGTTGTGGTTTTAGTTTATATTACTCATATGGTTAAGTTTATTGAAGGTTGATATATGTGATAATAGTTGGATAATTGATTTACCCCCCCCGCCCTCTTAGTTATATCAGTGGACTATATATTCTAACAATTGGTATCAGAGCATCAAATCCTTGAAGGATAAGCTTAATAGCTTTGGTAGATTGATGGTGATTCTTTTCAAAAGGGATAGTCCTATATTTGATGGGGCCAACTATGAAAGTTGGAAGGAGAAGATGAAGACACATCTATTGTGCATGGGTTTGAGATATTAGATCTTGACAAAGGGTAAGAAGATAATTGTAGAAGAAGTGAAGCTTGAAGGTTGTAGTGGAGAAGAGAGAGATATATTCATGTGTAACATGAGAGAAAGAGAAGCTCTACTAACAAATCTACCAGAGAATGAGTATAGTTAGGTAAAGTCACTTGAAACATCTTATAAAACTTGGAAAGAATTAGAATATACTTTTGAAGGTGATGATTATGCTAAGAGAATGAGATTGCAAAATTGGATATGTGCATTTGAAAATGATAAAATGATGGAAGATGAATCTATAAGAAGTTATATTTGCCAAATATTAGAAATTATTGTAGGAATTTAGTCTCATGGTGGATATAAGGAAGATTATAAAGTCATATAGAAGATCTTGAAAAGTTTGACACTACCATTCAAGCCTATAGCTCAGATGATTTAGCTAGTAATGCCTTGCACTAATAATTTCATAAAGGAAATGTTTCTTGGAAGATTATAATTGGTAGAAGTAGATTTGAGATAGTCTGGAGATATAGAAAGAGCTTAAACAACTTTTAGTGCCTTGAATGTTCGACCTAATTTGACAAGGAGTACAAGCAATTGTGGAGATTTTTTTGGTAGCAATAGATCTAATGAAGACAAGAATATTAAGGAAGGAATAACTCTTCTTATGAGAAGAGAAAAAGATGAAAAGAAAATCTTTAAATGTTGGACTTATAATGAATTTGGCCATTATGCATCTAAATGCCCTAAAAAATGAAAAGTATAAAGGAAAGTTTAATCCTAGAAGAGATAGAGATAGAAACTATTTGTATGCAAACAAATATGAAGAATATAATGAAAAAGGTCAAAGTGAAAGTGATGATGAATTAGGATTTGTGGCTATCAAGGAAGATGATCTTGATAGAAAAATTGGAGAAGAAAGAGCTCTAGTTACCGAAGTGAAAAACAAGTCTAATTGGATAATTGACAATAGTCATTCACATCACATAATTGGTGATATAAATAATTTTTTTAATTTCAAGAATCATGATGGAGGTATTGTTAGAGTTGGTAACAATGTAGCCTATCATATAATAAAAATTGGATCCATTACTCTTGATGGTAAAACTAACACTAATGATGTTTATTTTGTTGATGGATTGAAGCATAACTTGTTGAGTGTTGGACTATTTGTGGACAAGGGTTATATGTTACAATTCACTAAGAAGATCTACATTATCAAAGATAGAGATGTTAAGATGATCAGAATTGGCACTAGATCTAAAGGTAGTTTATTTCAATTGAATCCTACTCAAATGACATATTTGGTAGCTAAAGTGGATAAGAGTTGGTTGTGGCATAGAAGATTCTATCACATAAACTTTGATAATATTGTAAAGGTTGGTAGCACTTTTCTAGTCAAAGACTTTTCTAAGATTACAAAGCCTACTAATTTTGTGTGTAATGAATGCATTTTGGCTAAGAAAAAGAAAGTATCATTCCCTAGAAAGAAGTTTATTAGCATAGAGAAGCTAGAGATCATTCACACAAATCTAAATGGTCCTTCAAAAACAAGAGATTCTATGGTGAAAGGTATTTTATGATTTTTGTTAATGATTTTACTACAATGATGTGGGTAGTATTTCTTAAAGAGAAATCTAAAGATTTTGATAAGTTTATGATATTGAAAGAAGGAATAAGTTAGTAGTAGGAGAAATAAGAGAGATGTTGTCTAAGAATGATATTTTAAAGACATTTTGGAGAGAAGCAATAAATACAATAGTATATACTCCAAAAAGAGTACAAATTAGAAAAGGTATGGACAAGACACCCTATAAACTATAGTTTGGCCACTCACCATTAGTTAAGTATTTCTAAATATTTGGGAGAAAATGTTACATTAAGACAAATAATGACATTGGTAAGTTTGATCCAAGAAGTGATGAAGGTATGTTTTTGATAAGGTAAACAGGTTTTAAGGGGTCCTGAAACCCATAAGTTTAACAACAAGAAAGGCTGAAAATAAGCGAAAAATTGCCTAGCCAAAACATAATCCTTACGGCTGAAAATAAGCCCAAAGGCCCAGCCCAAAAAAGCTGCCCACTAAAAAGGCCAGAGAACCAACCAGAAAAATAGAGACCAGACAAAAAGCCAAAGCCAGGAGAAACAAAAACCAAAGGATAGAGACCAAACCTAGCAGACTACTTCTCCATCTCGAGCATGGTCTGGGCAGCTTCGGCGCACTCTTGTTGCTCTTCTACCTTATGATCCTGGGTGTTCGTCAAATCCTGCTCCATAGTGCTGTCCTTGGCTTTATCCACATCCAGCCTATCTTTGTCTCTGTTCTGTTTATCATCTTCCTCCATCTGGTTCCTGTCTTTGAGATTATCCAAGAGAGAGAGGATGTTGTCATTGATCGAAGCGAGGAGGGAGATCATTTGACTAGAAGTGATGAAGGTATGTTTCTTAAAGGGTTACAAATGTTTTAATTATACAACGAAGAAAATAGTTGAATTTGTAAATGTAAGGATTGATGAAAAGTTTGGAACTAAGAAAAATATGGTAGAATATAATTTAGATAAAGGAGAAGATAATTCCATAATTGTTAGGCAAAATTTTGAAGTTTTCTTTGAGACTAACAATGATTTGTAGAATGATGTGCTAACTATTGAGAAAACAGGAGAGTGGAGATTTGAACCTAGAGAATAGATAAGAGTTGAGATGTCAACTCCTACCCATAATAGGAATCTAAAAAATAATCATCCTCCTAAGTAGATAATTGGAAGCAAAGACAAAGGTGTGATGATAGGGAACAAAGTAAATGAGGAGATATGTGATATTGCTATCAGGATTTAACTATGTGATTTTGAATCAAAATAATTGACCCATGCTTCTTGAGTAGTGATTGAAAATTAATAAATCTCTCATGAGAGCAAATGGAATAGTTAGCACTCATTGGATCTAGGTGATGCTCATAGGGGTGAAGCATCAAGACTTCCTAGGAAGTCATCCATCCTAGAACTACTCCACCCTAAGCGCACCTAACTATAGATTTTCCTCCATGGTTAAACCCAAATCTTGCAAACCCATTTGCAAAAGCTTCACCAAGTGTTGTCTCTTATGAACCATTTATTAGAAAGCTCCTTAAGCTCATCAATTGATAAGTAGGAGATAATTTCCACAACAAGTCAAATTGTGATATTTCTATTAGGATTTAATTGTGTGATTTTGAGTCAAACTCATTGATCCATCTTTCATGAGTAGTGATCCAACATGAATCCATATCTCATGAGAATAAATGTAAAAATTAGCACTTATTAGATATAGGTGATTCTCATAGGGGTGAAGCATTGGGATTTCATGTTAGTAATAGGAATTACTTGGGTGGGGGTGGGGGTTGAATCAATAATTTAAAAACTTTAGTCACCAAATTGATATTATTAATTGGTTTGAACCATATATAAGAAATAAAACAAGTAATGTTGAATATTAACAATAACCATGCACAAAGATAATTTATGACACCATATTTTTTTAACTAGGAAAACCCTGGCCAAGGGAAAACCCTAGTGGGGATGATACCCACAAGATAATATACTGATATATAAGAACCTTCTTAGAGGATGGACCCTATTAAGTGTCAATGTGAAAATTTAGTATAGAGGATCCCTATTAGGAGACTTTGAATCCTTGTTAGGAGATACCAAGCCTGTTAGGAGTTGTAGTATAGTAAATGCAAGATGAACCCACTGACCAAACATGCACTTCCAATTACAGGAAGAGTTCACTACCAAAACAAGTAATTAGATTTTAGGAATATGGATAGTATAACTTCTTTCTTTTCTAATTTCTAATTTTCAGCTCAATCTCAAATCATAGAAATAACTTTACGAAACTTTGCATATATCACTTTCACAAAGAGTTTGCATTTCACAACATATCACCTACACAACTTACACTTCATATCGCAAGACATCCTTTGCATAAATATCATGCCTTTGCACAAATTTCTTCTTGGTCAGCTAAGATTGTAATACACTTTTCCATCTTATAATGAACGTCTAGGATGTCAGCCCTAATTGGTCAAGTAATTATTTTGTAAACAAAATAATTCCTTTCCTTTAATTTTGTTCTCCTATTTCATTGTTAAAACACAAATATATCTTTTTCATATAGTTTTTACTAACTTTAGAGGTTATAAATGTCATCATAAAAATGTATACAATCTCCATCTAAATTTTCTAGTCCTAATATGATGTTGGTAACAAGCTACATACAAAACAATAAACCAATGTAAACCAAATTCATACTAAGACAATTTTTTGAGTACCAAAAAGCTAAGTATCTTTATTTTTTAGGTTTCCTATAAGCATGTACATCATGAGTTTCCATAAATGAAAACAATTACATATCTTCATTAGCCAATTTTCAACAATCTCCCCCTCTGGCATTGTGGCAATAAAATAGGAAAAATTGGCTAAGTATCAAAAACTTGTCATAAACAATAAAGTGATACTACATTAATCATCTATTACAACTTATCCATCTTACATATGCTCCCCTTACAATATTATCTTCTCCCCTTTTCCTAATTTACAATTTTTTTATGCATCTTCTCCCCTTTTGACATCAATGACAAAGGTACGTCAAAAAATTTCCAAAAATTGTTCAAAATCTATACAAAAACTATCCAATAAACTATCCATCTATTGTCAAAAATTATAATCATCTATGTTAAATTGATAGTATCTTTATGCAATCATCAAAACTTGCCTTAAGATTGGTTAAACCTTTTATCCATGTATCCTTGGCTGATTCAATAGAGGTGAGAATTGTACATAAGGCATATGATGAAATCTTAATGGCATCAAGATCAAAGTATAAAAACTTAGAATAGGTGTCCTTGGCTTTGACACATTCCTCCAACTATCTCTCAATAATAGATATTTTTAGAGCAATAGACTCTTTGAAATTCAAAAATATTTTCAAAATTTGTTCCTTCCAAACTTCTAGTTTCCTAATATCACAATGAATATTGGCCACTTGTCCTTCAAAATCATCAATTTTATTAGAAGGTTGTTGTATCTAGCTAGATGGAGTCTCTAGGTCACTTATCTTACCTTCAATATGACTATTAAGATCCTTGGTCAATTTGTGAGATAAGGTAAACTTCATTTACAATACCTTTCCATCCTTTTGACATTTTCAAAGTTCCTTGATACAAGTATCAAGAGTTTTCAAATTATTCTTGATGTTCTGACAAATAGCACTAAACAAGTTAGCATGATGTGAAATCTATGGCTTAGATTTTTCAACATTCAACAAATTTGTAAATTCCTCATCAAAATATTTTAGCACTACTTGTGCCCTCTATTTAGGATCTACCTCTATGTGCTAGACTACTAGAGTACTATGTAATCTATTAATAACCTCCATCAAGGTTCTCTATAGGCTTTACACTATCCTATTCTTCTGTATAAGCTTTGACATAGATGAAATCAAGTCAGTTTGATTATTGTCATCAGTTGTCAGGGTAGAAATTGAAAGCAAAGTAGATGAACTAGAAGGTTTATATTCATCTTCCCTTTGCTTTTTTTCAACTACTTCTTTGACTCTTCTTTCTTCTTCCTCTTTCTCTTTTTTATATTTTTCTCTCTTTTCTTCCTCCTTTATTCTCTTCTTGTTACCTTCTTCTAACTTCCTCAACTCTTCTTCTAATAGAATATTCTCCTCTTCAATTTGTTTTAATTGTTCTTCAATATCCTTAGCATTAGATTCAAGCAATTCTAAACTCTCAAATGGGTTAGTATCATCAATGTTAATGGCATTGAGACTTTTGAAGTCTAGGTGTTGGTGAAGATGCTACCTTGGATTCTATCAACATTTGACTTATAGTTGTCATTGTTTCACTTCTTATTTTGTCCTTCTCACCCACCATAAAAAAAAAAAAATTCTTACTTTGTTTCTTAAGTAAGCTACCAAATTATTCAACAATCTATTGACTTCTTCTTCATCATCAATCTTACATATAGTCCTTATCATAGACTTCTTAAGTTCTAAGTCCTCTTCCCAAGTTGGTACCTTCTTTAGAATAAGTCTATCATAGGCTTTTTGATTTATCATGTCTTCAATATCCTTGAGTTATATATTATTAGCTATTATATATCTCATAGTATAGATATCAATTTGATCTTTCTCAATCTCATTATGCAAGTCATAAAAAAATTTAATTTGCACAAATTTTCTTAATTAGCAATGGCTAAATTAATCTTCTCTATCTTTAGCTTCTTGGGTTGCTAAGCTTTTCTTGCTGATTGTTTAGAAGTGGTTACCTTCTCTACCTTTTTAGCTTCTTGTTCATGTTCTTGTTCTTCTTCACTAGACTCAATAATTGTCAAGAATGTCTTTTGTCTCTTTCCTAGTCTAGTAGCTTGTTGCTTGACCATTTTTGTCTTGGTGGTCATAGCTTCCACTAATATTTTTGATTTTTTATTTGGCTCACTTGGAAACACATTTGACACTACTACATATGGAATGATATGTTCCAAATATGTCTCTACAATAGGCATCAACAAAGGTTTCGCATATGTTATACCTTGTTTCATATTTTGTCTAACTACCTGTGAATCACTTTCAATCATATCATCTTTTGTTAAAGATTTCTTTATTATTTTCTATAGCTTTTTGTGAGATTCCTTCTCCAGGGATGCCTAATGAGTTAATTGGGCAATTGTTGACAATTGGCTAATAGTGATATGTTTTTTTTCTAAATTAATGGGAATACATGATGTACATATTGATAGGAAATCTCAGAAATAAAGATACTTAGTCTTGCAGACATCATATTATGACTAGCAAAGTTACATGGGGATAGGATAAATGTTGGTGATGACATGTATGACCTTTGAAATTTGTACGAGCTATACAAAATAGAGATAATCATGTTTTGATGATGTAGGACAACAAAATTGAAGGAAAAAATTATTTTGCTTACAAAATAATTACTTGTCCAATTAGGGCCTACATCCTAGATGTTTACTCTAACTTGGAAAAGTGAATTATGGTCTTAGCTGACCCAATAGAAATATATTTAAAGACATGGTATTTATACAAAGGACTTCCAATAAGAAGCGTCTAGGTTATGATTAAAAGTGCTATCTTGTAAGATTGTGAAGTGAGAAAACTTTTGTGAAAATGATATATGAAATTTTTTATATGAGCTATCTAGTGATCCAAGATTGAGCTGAAAATTAGAGATCAGACAAGGAAAGAAAATAATAGTAAATTACTTGTTTGAGTAGTGAACTCTTCTTGTAGTTGAAAATGCATGTATGGGCAATGGAATCCTTTTGCATACATTATACTACAACTCTTAATAGGGTTGGAATCTCCTAATATAGATTTAAAGTCTCGTAATAGGGACTACTTATACTAAATTTTCTCATTGACTCCTAACAGGATCCATTCTCTAACAAGGAACTTATATATCAACATATTATCTAGTAGGTATCATCCCCACTGGGGTTTTCTCTTGGCCAAGATTTCTCTAATTAAGAAAATATGGTGTCATGTGTTATCTTTGTGCATTGTTATTAGAACTATTCAACATTACTTTATTGCTTTGTTATCCATGGTTTAAAGTAAGTAATAATATCTAGTTGGTGACTAAAGTTTGTAGATTACTGATTCAACCCCCTGCCCCTAGTAATCCCTATTTCTAACAATTGGTATTAGAGCATAGTTACTTTGAAGAGGCTTAATAGCTTAAGTAAGATCCCTATGGATATGGAACTGTTGATGACCAACCTTGAAGAAGCTCTTAATCACATTGATCTCCCCACTGAAGAAAGAGATAAGTTGAAGGACATATATGAAGACTCCAAAGTATACATTGGTCAATTAAAGGAAAAGATTGAACATTTGAAATCCAAGCATGAATCTACTGAATATGGAACTACTCATGATGATTGTTCAAAGTTGAAGACATAGTACAAGATCTTGAAGAGTGATTTGCAGAGTACAAATATGAAGTTGAATTTGAGAAATGACCCTAGCAAAGTTGAATATAATTTGAAGACTAAAAGTGCAGATTTGAGAGCATGTCTGACAAAAAAAGCATCTAAGTTTGAAACATTAAAAGATGATCATGAAGAACTTGACAAGTATAATACTATTGTGAAAAGTGAATTGACACAGTGCAAACAACAACTTGAGAAACTTTATTCTAGCAGAGAAAATCTTGATAAATTCAATGTCTATATAGATACCTTCTTATGATAAGACTAGTCTTGGCTATCTAATTAACATGTCTAGAAAGAAACCTGAGATTAGATCAGATCCAAAAGAAAAAGACAAATATGATGATAAGATTGAATCCAATCAATCTTCTAAGAAACCTAAAGAAGTTGAGCAAAAGAAGGAATTTAAAATCTTGGATGAACCAAAGAAAGTGGAGACTCATAAGGAAACTAGGTATGAATTTATAGGTAAGTTATTTTTATGTAATGAAATAGGTCATATGAAAAGAGATTGTACTAATAAATCATTTGATCATGTTAGGGACTTTTATTGTCATAATTGTCATGGTAATGGTCATAATGCAATTGATTGTAGGAAACCTAAGTATGATAATGATTTAAGAAATAGTAGAATGTCTAGATATACTAACCTTGTAGATAGAAGAAGATCTCATGAAAGGACATTGAGAGAAAGAAGATCTTATGAAGATAGAAGATAGATCATGTGTTATAAGTGTAAAAACTTAGGACACATTGCTCAAAATATTCATGCACTTGATGATCAGTAGAATCCTAGAAGTAGAGCACCTATATGTTAGTTATGAAATAACTTTAGACACATAATGAAGTATTTCAGAATGGACAAAAAATTTAGAGATAGAAAAAAAAATAGAAGAAACGTCAAAAATAGAAGGAATCATGAAAGGAACTCCAAATCTAATAGTGAAGGACAAAGAAAAATTTTGAGTGAAATTTGAGAAGAACTTAATGAAGCATTCATGAAAGGAGAAAATATCTAAAAAGAAAAGTTAGATGATGATGAGAGAGGAAAATAGAAGTCAATTATTGAGTTTGATTCAATTAAGTTGAATTAAGCTTGTTCATAGCATCATAATTTGAGAACTTCAAGCTAAGATTGAATTGGAGATAGTAAAGTTGGGAAAAGGTGTATCCAGTTATGTTTAGATGGTACCTAAGCTTGCTTGTTATTTGGAGCTCATCTAAACAAGTTATGATGAAATTTAGAGTTACTAGTATTACAACAAGCATTGATTCTATAACAAAAGATGAAAAGTAAGTTTTTGCTGAGAATTTCATGATGCAAAGTTTTGAGGATGTTTGTCATGATGAAAGGAGGCTAAAGTAAACCTCAACTGGAATTTGGAGATCGAACTACTGATTTTGGACAATTATTTGATTATAGAATGTAGTTGACAACTTTTTCATATTTGTGAAGTACACAATTAATGCAACTTCAAGTTGATGGATAAATGGAGTACAAAATTGAATTGCATTTCATTGCAAACACATTCGAAGTGAAGAGCATTCAGAAGCAACTTGGTAGAATCATTTTGAATTAAAACCTATTCTCAAAAAGAGGTATTTTATCATTTTTCTACAAATTTTTTTGATAAAAAGTTCATATTGATAATTATCATGGATTGTTTATAGTACACAGTGTTGAGAATGAGGATAGACCTAAGTTTAAGATAGTTTCCATGAAAACTAATGAAGAAAACACTAACTCTACACTATCTATTACTCTAAACAATGTAGTTCACCTTGAAGATGTAGAAAAATATTTAAATTGCAAGTTTGAGTCAATTGGTAGCGAATATATGAATAAGGATATGGAATTGGTATTTAACCATGACATGATAGTGAAGCCTAGATTTGAATGCTTAAGGGAGTTAGACTTGTTTAATTATCATTTCTAGCATGAGTTAGATATAGATGAATGGACACAAATATACTGAGTGGGATACATAATGGAAAATTATGGATGCAAGATAATATAGTGGACATTTCTACTAACCTTATACATTGGGTAACTAGTCTTAACAAACAAGGAAGTGTACCTATAGGAGAGAAATTGGTAAAAAAGAAAATGGAAAGTTACATGAAGGCAGTATACAATGGTAAGGCTATGGTAATTAGTTCCATCAAGAATGATGTGATGAGATTTCTTGGTAGAATTATTGCTTATTCAATTTGTGCAAGCTCCAAGATTGATGAACTTTTAGTAGGATTTATATATGCAACTTATAAGATATGTGTTGAGAAAGAGAAAGTAAATTTGAGTGAAATACTAATAATGGAACTCCTAGAAAACCTTAAAAAGATTAAGACAACAAAGAATTGTGTGTTTAAATTCCAATCATTGATAAATCACATATTATTTCACGTGCTAAAGTAATTTTCCTACTTGTCAGTAACAGATATAATGAGTAGTGATAGATGCAGTATGGAAAAGATTTTAGAGGTATGTAGAAGGCATTCTAGAGAGAAGATAATAGACAGTGGAAACTTAATAATAAAAAAATTCCAAAATGAGATAAAACAAAGATTTGGGATTTCACCAGCAATTTTTGGTAGATTCAATGAGGATATATGTATTCTAGTTGATACAGATCATACATATATTCAAGTAGTGGAACCTTGAGAGACATTCTTAGATCCTTTGAGCTATTAATTGAGTAATGATGTTGCAGTTAGCTACATTGATTTATTGTTGAATTCTAAGAAAGATAAAGATGAGTAAAAATTTGGCATGTATGACAAGATTACACAGCATGTTCATTAAGAAACCTTGGAGAAGGAATCTAACAATAAGGTTGAAT
This sequence comes from Cupressus sempervirens, assembly GCA_028749045.1. Classification (NCBI taxonomy): domain Eukaryota; kingdom Viridiplantae; phylum Streptophyta; class Pinopsida; order Cupressales; family Cupressaceae; genus Cupressus; species Cupressus sempervirens. The sequence continues at coordinate 277,224,720 of CM053791.1, forward strand.
CAATAATGAAGAAGGCACTATCAAAAACCAAAATGATAGAGAGTGAATCTAAGGATATAAGATAGACAATGAAGCAAGGTGTATTAAACATACAAAATTGATTAGTTTTAGTTGTTGAGACATCTCCAAGATAGAGTGTACCATATGTAGTAGTTTCTAATGTTGAACCTAGTGAATAGAAGAAAAAGTTAGAGAGATTAGTTGAAACCATGACTACAAAGGAAAAGAGAGTCAAATAGTTGGCCATAGGACCTAGTAAGAGGTAGAAAAAATTGTTGAAAATTGAGTCAAGTGATGAAGAAGAGGAGGAACATGAAACTAAACAAGAAGAAAAGGTGATTCCACCTAAAGAAGTACCAAGCAAAGGTCACCAACCCTAGAAGCTAAAGATTGAGAAGATTAACAAATTGATTTCCAATGAGGGAAACTTTGTTCAAATGAACAAGTTTTATGATCTATATAATAATTTTGAGAAGGATTAGATTGATGTATCTATTGTGAGACATATCATTGCAAACAATCTAAGTGTGAAGGATATCAAAGGAGTAGTGAACTAGAAAGTCTATGAGATACTTATAGATAAGAAGACTCTAGCAAGAGAAGAAGACCTTTAACTTTGGAAGTCTATGCTAAGGACCATTTGTAAGATTGATGATAAAGATGAAATTAAGAAACTGTTGAATAACCTTGCACCATACCTGAGGAATATGTTGAGGCCATTCTTATTTATGGTTGTTAAGAAGGATAAATTGAGAAAGTAAACTATAGTAGCAATTATTAAGATTTTAACAGAGTCATAGGTAGCATCTCCTCCAACTCATAGAACCTTAGAAGTGTTAGTAAGTGGTGACACTATGCATATTGATCAAACCAATGTTACTCTTAACATTGATGATACTAATCCATTTGGTGGTTCCAAAGAAAATATACCAGATATTGAAGATATTGAGGACAAGTTGAGAAAAATTAAGGAAGAAAAAATGCAACTAGAAGAAGAAAAGAAGAAGATAGAAGAAACCAAGTAGTAATTTCTTGAGGAAGATAGGAAAAGAAAGGAAGATGAAGAAAAGAAAATGATTAGAGAAGAAGAAAAGAAAAATAAAATAGAGGAAGAAGAGAGGAAAAGATTAGAAGAGAAGAAAGAAAGAGAGGAAAAAGAAAGCAAATAAGAGGAAGAGAGGAGAACTAAAAATGCAACAAAGAAATAGAGGGAGAATGAGACTAAACCATCTAGTTCATCTACTCTGGTCTCTCTTGCAAGTTTGGCTATTGATGATGATGATCAAAGTGATCTGATCTCATCTTTATCTAAAATTTTAGAAAAGAAAAAAAAATGAAAAGTTTATAGAAAAATTTAATGCAAGTAATAGATATACTGCACAACCTATTGGTAGTTCAGCATATTGAGTTAGATCTCGAACTAAGAGCACAGGAAATGCTAAAGTCTTTCTATGAAGAGTTTACAAACTTGTTGAATGTTGTAGAGACAAAGTGTGAGGCCTCACCCAAACCCATCATAGCATAGCTATTTATTTTAATTTTAGATATTTTATATTTTGAGACCTTTTTATATGTTGGACGATTTTGGATTGATATTCAAACTATTTGATACTATGGGACACTTTATTTTATGGTGATTATTTATGATGTTAGAAATTATTGATGATGATTGATTATTATTTACATTAATGTACTTGGATGGTGATTTTATCAATGGGTAGGAAAGTACATTTTAATACAAATATCAAATGGATTATATATGTGCAAATCATTAAATTTTGTAAAATAAGATCATATCATGTTTAGTTTGATTATGTTAGTATTTTACATGCACAATAGCTTAGAAATAGAAATATGTTATTTGAAATTTAATAGGTAATTATTTAATGTTTGATTAAGTTATGAATATAGATTTGATATAAGATTTATATATGCATACAATTTATTTATCTTGGACTACTAATATGCAGTTTGAGTGTGTAGGAAATAACCATAGTAAAATGGAGAACTAAGACTATACCTTTGTATTAGTTGAGAATGCCAAGGTTAGATCTAATGAAGAGATCTTAACCTCATTGTTAAGTATTTTACTTTGTGAACGTAATATGAATGAGTTTTTTAGATTAGATTCTTTTTGTGAAAATTGATTTGCCACATGTAATGGTAAATGTATATTTTATGGTATCACTTGACACTTATGTTGTTATTTGTTTAAGTGGAAAGTCAAGTTGAGATATTGGCAAAAGGACACCCAACCTTATTCCTAACCAGTTAGAAATGTTTAATTTTTTATCCCCTTAGATAAAAATATCTTTTGAAGGCTTTTATTAGATTAAATTTGGATTTTAAGTTTAAGGTGACTTTAAAGGGCTTTATTAGAGTCCCAGGGTGTTCTTTTGGTAAAATTAAGTTACCTACATGTTAGTACTATATGTTAGGGCTTTAATTTTGACTTTAGTTTAAATCACTTTTCTAACCCTTTTAATATCCCATTTTTCAAGTATTACAAAAATAGAAAGAAATCTTACCCAACTTCTCCACTTATCTTCAATGAGCTAGAGATCCAATCAAATAGGGAAACTTAGGTGGAGTTAAAGTGATTTTTTCTCTTTTATGATGGAGAAAAACAAGGAGTTCAGTTTCTTATTAAAGAGAAATTCAAAAATAGAGTTTTCATTCACCCAATCTCTAGTTTTAGAGATTTTCTATTATTTTTTGGAGATTTGATCAAGGAAGGATAGAGGGATCTTCTCTAATTGGTTCATTTTCCATAGCTTGGAGAAAGGTTGGAGCTTTCATCATGTTTTAGGAATTGTGTATTGTATTGTTTTACTAAATAAAAGTTGTGTGAATTTGGCTACAAATGCATACATGTATTGTTTACATTGTATTTTGGGTGTGAATGAATTTCTATTATTTTTCTTTTTTTCTTTCTCTTTGATTTTGAGAGTATGATGTTATGGGTCTAGAAGGACATCACTCACCCTTGGGAGAGAAGAAGTGGCCTTCGAGTGAAGGGTTAGTTGGGGCTTTCCCTTGAGTACAAAGTCTCTTCCCTGGAAGGAAGAGGGATATACATGTAGTATTGGCTACATGTGCCAGTGCAATATTGTTATGCACTTTGGGGGTGATAAGGGGAGAAATTTTGTGAGAGATGGTAATTATTTTGTATGCCTTGTGAAGGCATATTTTGTTTTATGTATTTGGCTTCTCCTTGGGGTTTTAGGCACACCTTCACCCATTATATTGGTTGTTATGGTAACCTACTATGTAAGCTCAAAAAGGGTGTTAAATGTTGTATCATGTAATTATTATTTTATGTGGTTGTCTTTGATTGTTACTCGAGTGGCCTTGGTTCTCCAAGTTCAGTGCATTGTCTCATAGAGACCTAGGTTGGGAGGTGAGCTCTCCATGGTTTTCAATGTTATTTTCTATTGGTTTTCTAAATGGATTTCTATTGAAGATGTTGGATACAAATGATTAATTTTTTATTTTCTTTGGTGTTAGATAGATGTCATATCATTATCAATTAGTGTATGTCAAGCTCAATTAGGTAATGAACATAGATTTTTGTGTCTATCAAGCATTCCTATGGTTGCCTAGTTTAGAAGGTAGTGCCTACCAAGATCAGTCAGGATCAAAGGAAAGTCTACAGAAGATGAGTGTTAACCAAGCTCACTTGGTCAATGAAGAAAGTTGGATAGAACCAATGTTAACCAAGCTCTCGTAGTTCTCAAAAGATCTTTGCAAGTTTGTAGTGTTAATCGAGCTTTTGTTTGTTAACACAAGAAATTATTTTTGAGTTAGTGTCTACCAAGCTGGATTGGCCAACAAAGGATTTTCATGTTTTGGCATATTAAGCTTAATTGTTTTCTTTATTGGTTCTAGCTAACTATGATGATGAATATTACTTATTCTAAGTTGCATATGAGCCAACTTGCCAATATGAAAAATATAAGTATAAGGTCACATTGTGGTTTCAAGGTGTATGTATAAAAAAAAATGAAGATGCAATGAATGTATTGAAGATTTAATGATGAAGAAAGGAAGCTAATTTGAAGGATAAGAAAAAAATCCTTGTGGAGAAAAAAAAGGTATATTCAATTAGGAAGGATCAAGTACAAACTAGAACAAAGATTTTTAATCAGAAAATCAATTGCATTCAAATAGACTCATCTCATTGTTACTCTCTAATCATTGTAGCAATTATCTAAATCTCTTAATAGAGTTTTCTTAACATCTATTTGTAAATCCTCTAGCAAGGTGGTAGTTCTATTGAATTGTCTTAAGACCTCTAAAAAAGCCACTCATAATAGGGTGATTAAATATTTTAACAGGGTTAGCTTCCAAGAAGGCTCACTTGAGAAGAGTGAAAATAGTAACTAGTTGCAATTGGTGGTTTTTTACAAATTGGGTTTCCACATTAAATCCTTGTGTCAAATGTGTTCATCATATTTTCTTTTATGTGTTTGAAACTAAGTTAAAGTAAGGGTTATCATAGATAAAATTGAAAGATTTTTGTAATCAGTACTTACCGAGTTACAATATTCTATGTGTGTTTATTGAGCATTAGTACTATTTAGTTTTTAGACTATATCTTGTACTGTCATCTAAGGGATCTAGGATTTATTTTAGTAGTAACTAATTCACCCCTTTCCTCTCAATTACTCCTCTTATATTCCCAACAATTTTTATCAGATATTTTGGTGCTTATAGAGAAGGTTTCAAGGACCTAAGCTAAAGATTAGGATGTCATACAGAAGAGAGATCTCCAAGTTGAACAGAGACAATTTTGCAACAATGCAAGGACTTATGAGGTTACATTTGGCTACTATCAGTGATTTAGGATGTAATTATCTTAATACTGAATACAAGACTCCCACTGGAACATTATGTATTGAAGATATTGTTGAGAAGAAGAATCATAACATCATGATTATTGACATTGCATCTACACTTAGTTATGTTGACTTTGATGAAATCAAAGACTACAAAACAACTCATGAAATGTGAACCAAACTAAAATACATATATGGAGGAGATGACAATGTAAGAAGAGCTAAGGCTAAAAGTCTTAGAAGTCATTTTGATTAGATAAAAATGAGAGAAGATGAGAACTAATGCAGGAGAATCCAAAGGTATAAGGGCAATCTTGTGTCACCAAAAACAAATGTACTTAGACTTAGTTTCTATTTCATGTGTTTTCATTTTTGGATACCCATTTCGGTCAAATAAAGGCTCCAACCCTCATAGTTCCACTATCAATGTTCTAGGTTAGAGTATATGAGCCCCTTAGGGATACATAAAAATGCCAAAAAAATAGGAGTATGTAATTGAGCCATCATTTTGGTGAACTAGGAGGTGTAAATGGGTTAGATGATTGTAATTATAATTTAGAGCATTCCAAAAAAATAATTAGGTCAAAAGTCTCCATGGTTTGAAAGTTATTGCAGTTTTTCAATTTTTGGAGACCTCCTAAGAATGCTTCAAAGTCAAGTTTAGGGAATTAAATGACCTTGTACAGGACCAAAAAATGGGGGATGAGTGAATCCTATCCATAGGGCTATAGAGCACTTCAAGAGCTTTCTAGAAATGTAAATGGTTCGTCAATCAGAGCTACGATTCAAAAGTTATGCCTCTTGGAAGTTTGATTACCTTTTCTAGATTCTTCTAATTTTGCACCAACTTCTAGCATGGCTTCTGGAACCTTCTATTTGGTTGGTGGATGCCAACTAGCACTTTCTAGAATGTATTCCTGATTCATAACCCTTTGGGGTCTATTTAAGGACATTTCTAGCATTGTAAAAGGCAATGGGGAGTGGAGTTTGGGAGAAGGTACTGGGAGAAGAATTTATCTCTTGATTCATACTATTGTGAGCCCATAAGGCATGTTTTGAAGTCCATTTTATTTGTACTAGATGTAATATGTAGTGCCTCTCCCATTTGACTTTTGTAAGTCATCCTGATGGATGCAACCTTGCTGATCTTTTGTTGTGATGGATCATGATTGTGACCCTGAGTGGTCTACACCGTCGAGGTGTTCGGATTTATGTTTCTGTATCAGTTGCTTTGATTATGCTTTTGACTGATCTTTGAGATTATGATGTGATTTTTGGTTCACTAAGGTTTGTGCCAGTGGTTACCAGGGGCGATGTGGTATCATGAGGCTATTTCGTGATTACCCTGAGATGTGTGCAGAGATTGCACTATGTTCTTTTACCATGCTACACTGGACTAGGTTCCTGTAGCAGTGGTTAGTCATGTTTATGACTGTTTTTGCTTATGTGTTTTAAATTCCTTTTTAATGCCGAGTAATCAATCATTATTAAATGCATTAATGATTAGAAATGGATTGTCCATGTTGATTTCTTTGGTTATGTGCTGCGGACATCTACCTTGTTATATTTCTGATTAGAGAGATATTTGTTACTCATGTGATGTTTTACATTTGAGATGACTTGAGGGTCAAATGTTACTCTTTGATTCCAGTATCATAGATTTTAGACTACTATGTTGTTTAGTTAATCATATTGCATGATGATGCTATTTTGAGATGATAATGTGTTTTATGATGTTATCTGGTTATTTGGTATTTGGACATACCTCTAATTTTGTTATGTGATGGATTTAATGCTATGGTTATTTACTTCATTCTTGCATTGCTATGCCGTTTGCGAACGTGAGTGATGTAAATAGATTATTTTAATATAATTAAATAAATGGTTAAATTAGGTGATTTAATACATTTATTGCTTCGGCTATGTTATTATATGCAATTGCACTTGATCGTGTTGTTTAGTGTGCATGATTTATATCCCTGGCAGTGGCACATGGAGTTAGTGATTCAACCATTCATATTTTACCAATGTCGCCCTTGTATGGTCGACATATCCTTAATTAAATTTTTAATTAAAACCTCTCAGTGATTATTAAATCCAAACTCATTTGCATTATGTGATTAGACCAGTAAGCGTGTCTGTGCATTTAGAGGTTCGCATTGTTGCGAAAGTTGTTAAGGTGATTTTTGTGTTTTTGGTTTTTTGGGCTTTTTAATTATTTTTGGCAGCTTTTCCATAGATGAATTCCTATTTATAGGAATAGCTTGTTTTCCTTTAGGTCGATTCGGGATTTAACTAGGTTGGCTGGTTATTTGCCCTAATCGATTATTCACTCGAAAAGTGAATAAATATCCAAAAAAGAATTTAATTCCTCACTTCTCACTTTCAAATGGAAAAGTTGGATAGTAAAACCCAAAATCCTCTTCATGAGGATTTACTATTTTGTTCGTTGTGGGAGCTACGGGCATGGGATCGTCGTGAGGTTGGGCTCGTTGGATCTAGCTTGGGGAAACCTTGGATTGCCGTGATTTTCAGCTACTTCTGCAAGATATTTATTTTATGGCTCAGATTCCCGTTTTGCCCTTTTGGCTGTGAGGTAGGGCTTTCCTGTTTTATTATTTCTGCTCCGTTTCAGCTTCTTTTTTTGTAGCCATTTGCTTGGAGGCTGAGAAATAGTGTTCCCCTCCGTTTCTGTATGCTAATTCTACCCGGTTGGTCGGGTATGAACATTTCCCTATTTTTTGGGATGAGAGTTTGGGATTTTGCACCATTATGCTGGCCGCTTTTGCATACGGTGTCCGATTCCATTTATTTTTAGATTTTTGGGGTTTTTGAACCCAAAGGCCAAATGGGTTTTAATTTTGAAGTTTTTCAAATTTTTGGGGTTTTTACCTCATTTTGCGTGCCACCCTATTTTCTGGGGTTTTCTTGGCACAATGTGGGTCGTGGACCTTGATGATTCATTTGGATATCAGTCAGACCACTTTAGCACTTTTATGTTGCATTGGGATGCGTGTTGCATCCATACTCCCGATGTTATGTTTGGTTGAGTGATTTTATATTTGTTATGTTTTTGTTGGACCTTTGCTTTTGTTTCGTGAACGCTAGGATTCGTGTAGAATCCATACTCTCGGATTGAGGCTGATTGAGTGAGTTCATGATGTTTGGTCTTGTTACATCATTGGGATTCATGTAGAATCCATACTCTCGGATTGAGGCCGATTGAGTGAGTTCATGATGTTTGGTCTTGTTACACCATTGGGATTCGTGTAGAATCCATACTCTTGGATTGAGGCCGGTTGAGTGATTTTATGATGTATGATTTTATTGGCTTTGGGATTCATGTAGAATCCGTCCTTCCCGTGTTGCTTTCGGTTTGGTGTTTTCTTTGCATTGTGTTTTCATTCCTATCCTTGTGTTATGATCTTCGTGATGGTGGTGCGCCACACACGAATACGTACACGTACATTTGTTGGCTGACTTGCAAGGCCCGATCTTCCGTGGATTTGCTGGAAGTTATGATCATTAGGGTTGGGATGGGAGTATGCTTGCCCACAAGCACTTTTCATAAGATGAGCATGGGTAGGGTAGGGTAGCATATGGAGGGGGCTTCTATCTCGCAGCTTGGTGACCTTAGTCCCATAGGGTTGGCAGAGGAAGTTTTAAATAAGTGATAACTAAATAAAATGTGTGACTGGTAATAAAACTTAAGATAATAAAATGGTACTTTTCTGTATTGGCCTTCCGTTGAGGGAGTTGAGCTACACGATGTATTGGCCTTCCATTGAGGGAGTTGAGCTACACAGATCCGAGCTTGGGCTTATCGATGCCAAGCGACTCTCCATGATGTCAGCCCCTACTTAGTAGCCTATTGAGTGTCTGACCAGGTCCTGTACTCCCTGCATTGTCTTAGGTTCTTGGTTCAGCCATCATACTGTCTGGCGTGAGTGTTAGCCTTGGTTGTTGTGCTTTTGTGTGTTTGTGGTTGGATCATTATCTCCATTAGCACGACGGGTGTGGACCTACGGGTGCCACATGGTTGGGAGGCATAGCTACCTTCACCACTGCTAGGGATCGGTGTACAGAGACGATCTTTTGTCCTAGTAGTGGATTCCTTATACTTAAGATATATTTTAATATATGTGACAAATCGTTTGAGATAGGTTTCAGACCTCTTGGAGATAAGTTATGGATTCTAGGAGATTTCAGGGCTTCATAAATCCAGACTTAACCAATTTTCAGGGCTTCAGGATTTCAGGCTTAGCCAAATTTTGAGACTCTGCATATTACCCCAGCTTGGTGTTTTGTTGATGAGTGGTTGTTTCTTGTGCCCTCATCATGTGCATTGTCGTTGTTGGCTTTGGTTGTGTGTGTTAGTTGGGTAGTCACGTTCGGAGATTCGTTGGTTGCCGAGATTGTGTTGAAGTCTTTCGTTGCGATCGTTGTGATCCCTGTATGATGTTGTCATGTGCATTCATACTTGTAAAAAAAAAATATCTTGGCTTGATTTGAATCCTTGTTTCCAAGGATCTTCGAGCGGGGCATTACATCTGGTATCAGAGCCTAGTTCAAACATTGGGATCTCTGTGTTATGTTGCCCTTGTAGTTGTTGCTGCATTGGTTGAGTGCAAGTTTCTTGGTGAGAACTCGTGATCTTTGTTGCTTTGGTATCTACTCATGATGGACTTGCTTGTCTAGTAGAGGCAACTAGAGTAGTGTGTGGAGAGGGAAGTGAGTCTTCCTGGTTTTGTTAGTGGAATCGATGTGCCTTAGTTGGTTGGTTGCTTGTGTGACCCTTTTTGGATGGAACCACTGATTGGTGTCCATGTGTTGGCCTTGTGTGCCTCTGCTCGTTTCTCCTTGTGGAGTTAGGTGCATTGTTTCCCTGTTTTCTCCTGATTGTAAGTTGATGAATGAATCTTATTTGTGATTCTTTATTTTTTTGTTATAATGATGAAATGGTTCCTATCATTGAAAATGAGTGTTTATTGTGAATCATTGCAAAGAGTAGGTTTGCATTATATCCTTGGGTAAATGACTTAAGTCCCCAATCTGATTGTTTCTTAAGCTTATGTAAAATTGTATTAATTTGATGGATATCTAAATGTTGCATTGCATGGAAATTTTTGTTTTTTGCATATGCATGAGATTACTGATGGTATACTATTTGATGTGTGTGAGTGTGTTCTCTAACATTGCTAGGATGATGTATTCCTTAGCATTGTGTAGTGATTTATCCCTCTTGTGTGACTGTACTCAGTCATCACCTGTAATGTGATTTGTTTGATGCCTTATTTTATTTGGTTGGAGGTACTTTCCTCATGTTGTTGGGCTAGCATTGGTTTTTAGTATTTTCCTCTCTTGGAGTAGTCATCAAATTTTATCTATTGCTCTCTTTGTGGCAGTTGTCACATTTGACTTATTGTTGAAATGAGCTCTTTTTGATACTTACTATTGGAATCAACAATTCCCCCATTTGAGCTTTTGATTATGTTTCATGATGACTATTCTGGATGTGTTTTATTGCTGCCTAGTTGTGTGTTGTGACTCTATCATGTTCATCTCGAACCTCTGGTAGTACGTTCAAGGGATAATATCATGGAGAACATGCTATTGTGTCTTTGTTAGATCTAAAGTTGTTATTGTATCTGAATGGTTTAAATGGTGATTAAACTTAATGCTATTTTTGAAAGAAATTGAAAGGTATGCACTTGTTCTATAGTGACTCTTGGACCCTTGCTTAAAATCTTTCAGTTTCATCATGCATTAGTACTTATATTATGTTTTATTAATGAAATTATGAAAGAAGAGTAATGATGGTTTCAATGTGTGAATTACCTTTCTTTCCATGCCTTATGTTGTTTTGGGCATGTGTGTTCTTGTGTAGATTTGGAAATTTCGTCCGTTGCTTGCCTTGGTGACCAAGGCTATTGGTTTTTTCTTTGTTGTTTTGATTTGAGTGGTGGCTCAAATCGTAGGTCTTGGTCTCTCTTAGCTTCTTCTTTTTGTAGTCCTTGTCGATATCTTTTCGACACTTTTCAAATGGATTCAATCTGAGTCCGGCTATGAGGCTATGGCTTTTGGAGTTGTTGATCGATGTTCTGAGTACCTTTTCGAGTAGAGGCCAATTCAATCATGACATATCGTATTTATGGCCATTGGAGAAGTTTAACTCCTCATGTTATTCATAACGGAAGAGTTATCTTGTCTTCATAATCTACTAGGTACTTGTTGGAGTTCATGCTTGGGCTTTTGTGTTTCCTATTGCACTGAACTGCCCTTGTGAGGTGTAGTGTGGTTTGTGAGCATTCCTTGTTGTGGATGATGTTGTCTTATCATTTGGGAGTGACTCAATTCTTTGATGAGTCTACATTCTCCTTTCTGGATGTTGACCTTGGCACATCTCCGTATTCTTTCTCTCTTGAGAGAGTAGGCTAGTGTGGTTCTACCACTAGCTCAGTTAGTGTTCTCTTGTGAGTTTGTTGATGGTTGGGGGAATTGTGAGTTCCCTAATGCATCTTGGGCTGATTTTTTGTAGAGGTTGAGAATGACTCCCTCTCAGTCCTACACTCTGTAGTATCCTTCTCCCTCAGCTTATATCTTCATGTGGATTGTCTCAGTCAAGTTTTCTCTTTAACTGTTGACTTGAGGCTAGAGATTGAGTTTAGCGGTAGATTGGGTGTAGTTTTCCTAGCATGGTGCTAGAGGGACATGGTATCATTGGACACATGTTACCATCTCATGAGTTGGTATGCAAACATTTGATGATTGTGTCCACTGACGAAAGTCTTTGAACCTTGTGGAAAGGTGATATCTTGTCTGGTTGGGTTGTGTTACCCTAGTTCCCAGTGTTAGTTGAGCTTTTGTGCCTTGGTGAGGTGTTGTGCTCCTATGCTTGGTGGTGAGTAGTCCTTTGGAGTGTGTCCTTTTGTTGGTAAACTTTCATCCTCTTTGTTCTAAGGGTGAGTTTACGTGGATTCCAGAATGATCATGTGTGACATGATAGTATTCTTGGGATTTTGGGATGGTTATTTCCCCATGATTCCAACTTTTGTTGGAAGAGCTTAGTGTTTTGACTTGGTTTTGTGGTCATGTGGTTGGTGCATGTCATGGTTGGGCACCTGTTGACAAGGTAGAGTGGCTTGTTCCTTACCTTCTATTGTTGACTCTATGGCTAGATGGGTTCTTCCTAGTGCATAGAAGGTTTCTTGTTGGAGCACCTTGTGTCTGTGTGACACCCATTCTCTTGTGGTTAACCCATTTGGGGGTTAACGTGATGGTTTGAGAATGTGGAGTGATTTGGGTTTGACTTGTATAGAGTTGTTGAGTCATTCCTATTGCTCGCTTTTGATTTTGTTCTTGGTGTGTTTGGTTTCTATTCTTGGATTGTAGGCTTCCAGGAGTAAGCCTAGTCTTTGGGGGGGATGATGTAGTGCCTCTCCCATTTGACTTTTGTAAGTCGTCCTGATGGATGCAACCTTGCTGATCTTTTGTTGTGATGGATCATGATTGTGACCCTGAGTGGTCTACACTGTCGAGGTGTTCGGATTTATGTTTCTGTATCAGTTGCTTTGATTATGCTTTTGACTGATCTTTGAGATTATGATGTGATTTTTGGTTCACTAAGGTTTGTGCCAATGGTTACCAGGGGCAATGTAGTATCATGAGGCTATTCCGTGATTACCCTGAGATGTGTGCAGAGATTGCACTATGTTCTTTTACCATGCTACACTGGACTAGGTTCCTATAGCAGTGGTTAGTCATGTTTATGACTATTTTTTCTTATGTGTTTTAAATGCCTTTTTAATGCCGAGTAATCAATCATTATTAAATGCATTAATGATTAGAAATGGATTGTCCATGTTGATTTCTTTGGTTATGTGCTGCGGACATCTACCTTGTTATATTTCTGATTAGAGAGATATTTGTTACTCATGTGATGTTTTACATTTGAGATGACCTGAGGGTCAAATGTTACTCTTTGATTCCAGTATCATAGATTTTAGACTACTATGTTGTTCAGTTAATCATATTGCATGATGATGCTATTTTGAGATGACAGTGTGTTTTATGATGTTATCTGGTTATTTGGTATTTGGACATACCTCTGATTTTGTTATGTGATGGATTTAATGCTATGGTTATTTACTTCATTCCTACATTGCTATGCCGTTTGCGAACGTGAGTGATGTAAATAGATTATTTTAATATAATTAAATAAATGGTTAAATTAGGTGATTTAATACATTTATTGCTTCGGCTATGTTATTATATGCAATTGCACTTGATCGTGTTGTTTAGTGTGCAGGATTTATATCCCTGGTAGTGGCACATGGAGTTAGTGATTCAGCCATTCATATTTTACCAATGTCGCCCTTGTATGGTCGACGTATCCTTAATTAAATGTTTAATTTAAACCTTTCGGTGATTATTAAATCCAAACTCATTTGCATTATGTGATTAGACCAGTAAGCGTGTCTATGCATTTAGAGGTTCGCATTGTCACGAAAGTTGTTAAGGTGATTTTTGTGTTTTTGGGTTTTCAGGCTTTTTAATTATTTTATTTTAATTTCTGGCAGCTTTGCCATAGATGAATTCCTATTTATAGGAATAGCCTGTTTTCATTTGGGTCGATTCGAGATTTAACTAGGTTGGCTGGTTATTTGCCCTAATTGATTATTCACTCAAAAAGTGAATAAATATCCAAAAAAGAATTTAATTCCTCACTTCTCACTTTCAAATGGGAAAGTTGGAGAGTAAAACCCAAAATCCTCTTCATGAGGATTTACTGTTTTGTTCATTGTGGGAGCTACGGGCGTGGGATCGTCGTGAGGTTGGGCTCGTTGGATCAAGCTTGGGAAAACCTTGGATTGTCGTGATTTTCAACTACTTCTGCAAGATATTTATTTTATGGTTCAGATTCCCGTTTTGCCCTTTTGGCTGTGAGGTAGGGCTTTCCCGTTTTATTGTTTATGCTCCGTTTCAGCTTCTGTTTTTTGTAGCCGTTTGCTTGGAGGCTGAGAACTAGTGTTCCCCTCCATTTCTGTATGCTAATTCTACCCGATTGGGCGGGTATGAACATTTCCCTACTTTTTAGGATGAGGGTTTGGGATTTTGCACCGTTATGCTGGCCGTTTTTGCATACGGTGTCCGATTCCATTTATTTTTGGATTTTTGGGGTTTTTGAACCCAAAGGCCAAATGGGTTTTAATTTTGAAGTTTTTCAAATTTTTGGGGTTTTTACCTCGTTTTGCATGCCACCCTGTTTTCTCATGTTTTCTTGGCACAATGTGGGTCGTGGACCTTGATGATCCATTTGGATATCAGTCAGACCACTTTAGCACTTTTATGTTGCATTGGGATGCATGTTGCATCCGTACTCCCGACGTTGTGTTCGGTTGAGTGATTTTATATTTGTTATGTTTTTGTTGGACCTTTGCTTGTGTTTCGTGAACGCTAGGATTCGTATAGAATCCATACTCTCGAATTGAGGCCGATTGAGTGAGTTCATGATGTTTGGTCTTGTTACATCATTGGGATTCGTGTAGAATCCATACTCTCGGATTGAGGCCGATTGAGTGAGTTCATGATGTTTGGTCTTGTTACATCATTGGGATTCGTGTAGAATCCATACTCTCGGATTGAGGTCGATTGAGTGATTTTATGATGTACGATTTTATTGGCTTTGGGATTCGTGTAGAATTCATCCTTCCCGTGTTGCTTTCAGTTGGGTGTTTTTTTTGCATTGTGTTCTCATTCTTGTCCTTGTGTTATGATCTTCGTGATGGTGGTGCACCACACACGAGTACGTACGCATACATTTGTTGGGTGACTTGCGAGTCCTGATCTTCTATGGATTTGCCAGAAGTTATGATCATTGGGGTTGGGATGGGAGTATACTTTCTCACGGGCACTTGTCGTAGGATGACCATGGGTAGGGTAGGGTAGCATATGGAGGGGGCTTCTATCTCATAGCCTAGTGACCTTAGTCCCATAGGGTTGGCAGAGGAATTTTTAAATAAGTGATAACTAAATAAAATTTGTGACTGGTAATAAAACTTAAGATAATAAATTGGTACTTTTCTGTATTGGCCTTCCGTTGAGGGAGTTGAGCTACACGGTGTATTGGCCTTCCGTTGAGGGAGTTGAGCTACACATATCCGAGCTTGGGCTTGTCGATGCCAAGCAACTCTCCATGATGTCAACCCCTACTTAGTAGCCTATTGAGTGTCTGACCAGGACCTGTACTCCCTGCATTGTCTTAGGTTCTTGGTTCAGCCATCATACTGTCTGGCGTGAGTGTTAGCCTTGGTTGTTGTGCTTTTGTGTTTTTGTGGTTGGATCATTATCTCCATCAGCACGGCGGGTGTGGACCTATGGGTGCCATGTGGTTGGGAGGCGTAGCTACCTTCACCACTGCTAGGGATCGGTGTACAGAGATGATCTTTTGTCCTAGTGCGACCATTGCTGGATGTCTTCACTTGGTACTTTGGGTTCCGGAGTATGCTTTCTTGTGATTTATGCTTTCATTGGGATGCTTGTATATCATGTTTAGATGATGTTATTTTATTTGGTGCATTCCCTTATTATGATGTTTAGCATATGATTAGATGCTGTGAATTATTGTATTAAGCATATCTGTTGCTTATTGCTTTTTAGCATGTGATAGGTGATGTTATCTATTGTAGGATTATCTTATGCTTTACTACTAGCATGTTAGATTTCCTTATGCTTATATTGTTGCATGTTTTTAGTAGTGACGTCCCTATTACAACAGTACCGACGATCTGGTCGGTGGCTTGGGATGTTATGCATGGGGGATGGCTAGGACCCATGATGGTCTTATGATGCTATTGACGATTGGGAGGAACCGCACATTTATTTGGTTGTTTAGTTCTGAAATGTATTTTGTTCCTTGCAATGTTTATTTCAGTATGTGCTTTGCTTTTATGTTTTAGATGGTTAGATGTTTCTCTTTCCTTCCTGTTAGTGCTCTTGAGTGTTCATTCCTTGATTTACGTGGATCCGGTACTCCCCGGTGTGGAGGTTTCCTTGTTTGTTTAGCTTTTTGTTTGTGTTTTGTGTCACGCTGATTTTTTTCCTCGTGCAAGACTATTTCTTCCTCGTGTGAGACTATTTTCTCCTCGCGCAAAAGAATACACTTCCCACGCGAGAATGTAGATCTTCGCGCGGTGCGTAGGGAATCCTTGCGCGAGAATGTGAATCCTCGTGCAAAGCTAAATAGTCCTCACGCAAAGTGAGAACTTTCTTGCGCAAAACTCGAGACCAGTTTTCTCTCTCGAGAAAGAAACAGGGGCTATCTAGGCTTGTCAGATGAAAGTTCGGAAGTTGGTTTTGGACACCCTTTTGGTTTTTACACCTTCTTGGTTCAAAATAGATTTTCTAGGGGTTTAAAATATATCGTTTAAGTATAAGTTGACGTATATTTAATTCCTTTAATTCCTTATACTTAAGATATATTTTAATATATGCGACAAATCATTTGAGATAGGTTTCAGACCTCTCAGAGATAAGTTATGGATTCTAGGAGATTTCAGGGCTTCAGAAATCCAGACTTAGCCAATTTTCAGGGCTTCAGGATTTCAGGCTTAGCCAAATTTTGGGATTCTGCATATTACCCCAGCTTGGTGTTTTGTTGATGAGTGGTTGTTTCTTGTGCCCTCATCATGTGCATTGTCGTTGTTGGCTTTGGTTGTGTGTGTCAGTTGGGTAGTGGCATTCGGAGATTCGTTGGTTGCCAAGATTGTGTTGAAGTCTTCCGTTGTGATCGTTGTGATCCCTGTATGATGTTGTCATGTGCATTCATACTTGTAAAAAAAAAAAAATCTTGGCTTGATTCGAATCCTTGTTTCCAAGGATCTTCGGGCGAGGCATTACATAATAGCATTTTTGCATAGTAAATAAAATTTTTCTTTTCTATTGTGTCCATTCTGTGCTTAGGTTGTGTCCTCATCAAGTGGTATCAGAGTAGGTTTTCCTGCATGTGTAGACAAAGCACCAACTGTGAGGTAGTTTGCACCAGGAATGTGTGGTTGTGGGTTTGAATTAAGAAGATGCCTGCATGAAGAGAGAGTGGTGGAAGGGCTAGAGCTATTAATCCTAAGGAGGTTAGATCCCTCCAAAGGAAAGTCCAAGCATTGCAGGAGGAGCTCCATAGGGGAGCAAATGTTGCTACAAGTGATGAAAGTGAGGACGAAAATGAAGAAGAATTTGGACCAAAAGGGGACGTTGATGGGGAAGTTCTGAATTAGGAAGAGGAAAGGCTTTTTAGGGCCATTACTAAGATTGGGAAAAGACCTACAATTGATGTGGGTATATTTTTTAGGAGATCTGAAACCAGATGTGTTGATCGATTGGATCAATGAATTGGAAGAATACTTTGAATATGAGGATATCAAGGATCTGGATAGGGTTAAGTTTGCAAAGGCCAAACTGAAAGGCCATGCCAAGATCTAGTGGCAAGAGGTTCAATTGGAAAGAAATAGAAGAGGAAAGGATAAGATCACAAGGTGGGATCACATGGTGGACAAATTGAAGAAGTAGTTCATTCCTATTGACTATGAGCTTGATCTATTTAAGAAAATGCATGGGTTAAAGCAAGTAGGAAGATCAGTCCAGGAATATACAAAAGATTTTTATCGACTTTTGATTAGAGGAGGGCATGCAGAAGCAAATAAGGAGAAGGTTGCTCATTATATCAGTGGGTTGCGACCTAGCATCCAGGAGGAATTAAGTCTTTTAAGAATGATCAGTGTTGAAGAAGAATTCCAATTTTCCCTATGAGTTGAAGAGAAACTAAATAAAAGGTTTGAAGGAAGACAAAGAGGGTGCGGTCAAGGAGGAAGGGGTAGTTCTAGGTCATCTGCAAGTCAAAATGAGACCCAAAAGAAAAATGATGATGTGGGTACTAGCAAGAACTAGAGGAACGAGGGTTTCAACTGCTCCCATGATCAAAACTTTGGAAATCAGAGAGGAAGAGGTAGAGGATGTGGACAAGGAAGAGGAGGCTTCTATGGTACCTATTTCCATTGCAATAAAGAAGGTCATCATGCCTTTGAATGCCCTCAATGTCAAGGAAGGACATATAGGAGAACTAAAGGCCAAGCTAGGGTTGCTCATGTGGATGAGGATGCGCAATCATCACGTTCAGAGGATGCAGAAAGAGGAGAGACTTTAGTAAATAGAAGGGTCCTACTAAGTGGTGAGATTGAACCAGGAAAAAGGAGGATTCTATTTTGTACCAGGTGCAAGTGTGAAGATAAATGTTGCGATGTGATCATTGATGGTGGTAGCACTGATAACTTGGTATCAGAGGAGATGGTCTCTAAGCTAAAGCTCAAGAGGGATAAACACCCCCAACCTTATTCGATCACTTGGGTGAAGGATGATCATAAGGTCCTGGTAAGTGAACAATGTTTAGTAAAGTTCAAAATTGGGACTTACCATGATGAAGTTCTCTGTGATGTTATTCCAATGGATGTTTGTCATCTATTATTAGGTAGACTATGGCAGTTTGACTGGCATGTAGTACATGATGGTCATGCAAACACATACTCTCTAACAAAGGATGGAGTTCGCTACAAACTGAAGCCCATGAAAAGGGAAGGAAAAAGGGTATGTAGCAGTGCTAGGATTTGTCTTGTTGATGGAAGGAAGTTTTTAGATGGCATGAAACATTAACATATGTGCTATGCTTTGATTCCTAGGAAAGATAAATAAGGTAGTAGTGAAATACCACTTGAAGTTTCAGATTTACTAGGTGAGTTTGGAGATATCATCTCTGATAATGTTCTAGAAGGATTTCCACTGGTAAGGCAAATCAGTCATCAGATAGATTTAATCCCAAGAGCTAGTTTTCCTAACAAGGCTGCTCACTGGATGACTCCTAGTGAAACTGAGGAGCTAAATAGATAGGTTGAGGAGCTATTGAGGAAGGGGTTCATTTGGGAGAGCCTGAGTCCATGTGTAGTACCTGCAGTACTGGCACCAAAGAAGGATGGAGAGTGGAGAATGTGTATAGACTGTTGAGCTATAAACAAGATAACCATCAAGTATCAGTTTCCTTTGCCAAGGATGGATGATCTTATGGACTATTTGAGTGGAACTTAGTACTTCACAAAGATAGATCTCAAGAGTGGCTAGCACTAGATACAGATACGAGAAGGAGATGAGTGGGAATCTTCCTTCAAGACCAAGGAGGGTCTTTATGAGTGGTTAGTCATGCCCTTTGGATTGACAAATGCACCAAGCACCTTTATGCGACTTATGAATGAGGTACTTAAGAAGGTTTTGAGAAAATTTGTTATTGTCTATTTGGATGATATTTTAATTTTCAGCAAGACTTTGGAAGAAAATTTATTGCATATTTGTAGTGTCCTTGAAAGATTGAGGGAAGAGAAACTGTTAATTAATCTAAAGAAGTGTATCTTTGCAAAAAGGGAGTTAGTCTACTTGGGGTTTGTTATATCACCTGAAGGTCATAAAATGGATCCAGAGAAGGTAAAGGCCATCTTGGAATGGCCTAATCCAAGATCTGCTATTGAGGTAAGATCATTTCATGGTCTGGTTAGTTTTTACAGAAAGTTCATTAAGAATTTTAGTGGCATATGTGCACCCCTGACTAGCACAATAAGATGGGATAGAAAAGAGTTCAAATGGACTGCAGTAGCTACAAGAAGTTTTGAATTGCTGAAGAAGAAGGTGATAGAACAACCTGTGTTGGCACTTCTAGATTTCATAAAGGTATTCCAGGTGGATTGTGATGCTAGTGGCAGTGCTATTGGAGCTATATTGAGCCAAGAAGGTAAGCCTATTGCATATTTTAGTGAAAAATTGAATGATGTGAAGAAGAAGTATTATGTTTATGATCAAGAATTCTATGCAATAGTTCAGGCCTTAAAGAAATGGAGACATTATTTATTGCCAAAGGAATTTGTTTTATATATTAATCACCATGAATTACACTACCTAAATAGCCAAGGTAAATTGAACCGGAGGCATATGAAGTGTGTAGAGTTCTTGTAGAGCTATACATTTGTGTTAAAGAATAGAAGTGGAAAATTTAATAGGGTTGCAGATGCATTAAGCAGGAGGCAGTTGTTGCTTACAGTAATGCAAGTTTAAGTAGTTAGGTTTGATGAACTCAAGAATCTATACCCTGAGGATCCTAATTTTTTTGAAGCATGGAAAGCTTGTAAAGAGCTTGTTGCTCTAGATAGAACCAAGTGGCAAGACTATTTGATCTAGGATGGTATGTTGTTCAAGGGCAATCAATTATGCATTCCAAGGAGTTCCATGAGGGAAAATCTGATTAAGGAGAAGCATAGTGGAGGGATGGTAAGACATTTTGGTCAAGACAAGACCATTGCCATTCTTAGAGAACATTATTTTTGGCCTCAGATATCATAGGATGTGAAGAAACTTGTACAAAGTTGTCAAGTTTGTCAAGTGGCCAAGGGATTTAGTCACAATACGGGACTTTATCAGCCATTGCCTGTTCCATCAAAGACATGGGAGGACACAAGTAAGGATTTTGTTCTTGGATTACCGAGGACACAAAGGGGTAATGACTCAGTATTTGTGGTGGTTGATAGGTTCTCCAAAATGGCACATTTCATTCCTTGCCACAAAACTCATGATGCTGTCCATATTGTAGACTTGTTTTTCAGAGAGGTAGTGAAACTACATGGTCTCCCAGGGAGTATAGTTTCTGACAGAGCTACTAAATTTTTCAAGTATTTTTGGAGGACATTGTGGAAGAAGTTAAGAATAGACTTGAAAATCAGTTCCACACATCACCCATATATTGATGGTCAAATTGAAGTCTAGGAAATTTACTGAGATGTTTAGTTGGGGATAAGCCCAAGGGATGGGATTTGATTCTACCACAAGCATAATTTTCTTACAATAACTCTGTAAATAGGAGTACTAGAAAATCACCATTCCAAATTGTATATGGAAGTAGCCCAAGGACTGCACCAAAATTAAGGAAGATGGGGCAAGGGGAAAGGACAAGTGCTGAAGCAGAAGAGTTTGCTCAATATATCAAGTGCCTACATGAGGAGGTCTAGGCACACATTACCAAGATGAATCAAGATAAAGCTAGGGCTGATCAAAGGAGAAGACATAAGGATTTCCAAGTAGGGGATCTAGTCATGGTACACTTAAGAAAGGAGAGATTTCTAGTAGGTACTTACAACAAGCAGAAGATGAAGAAATTTGGCCCTGCAAAATTCTGAAGAAACATGACTCAAGAAATGCATATGAAGTGGAGTTACTAGATGAAATTCACATTTCTCCAATCTTCAACATTGCAGACTTAACCGAGTATCATGATGATGGTGCATATGAGGAATTGATATTAGAGCCATGTATAATTCCTGCTTCTAAGAAGGAGGAGATAGAAGAAATTCTAGATCATCGTGTCGGTAGGAATACCAAAAATAGGCAGTATGAAGAATATTTGGTTAAGTGGAAAGGCCAATCGATCGAGGACTCAACTTGGATATCTGCAACTGAGGTTTCCCATTTGGGATTTCCTCTACCATCTGTAAAGTGATAGGGTCACTTTTCAATCTACCCTAGGTGACTGATGCAAGAGCATCAAGAGGTATAAGGGCAATCCTGTGTCACCAAAAAAATGTACTTAGACTTAGTTTCTATTTCATGTGTTTTCATTTCTGGATACCCATTTGGGTCAAATAAAGGCTCCAACCCTCACAATTCCACTATCAGTGTTCTAGGTTAGAGTATTTGAGCCCCTTGGGGATAGGTGAAAATGCCAAAAAAATAGGATTATGTAATTGAGCCATTATTTTGGTGAACTAGGAGGTGTAAATGGGTCAGATGATTGTAATTGTAATTTGGAGCATTCCAAAAAAAGAATCAGGTTAAAAGTCTCCACGGTTTGAAAGTTATTGCAGTTTTGTGATTTCTGGAGACCTAAGAATGCTTCAAAGTCAAGTTTAGGGTATTAAATGACCTTGTACATGGCCTAAAAATGGGGAACAATTAATCTTTTCCATAGGGCTATAGAGCACTTTGAGAGCTTTTCAAAAATGCAAACAGTTTGTCAATAAGAGCTACGGTTCAAAAGTTATGCCTCCCAAAAGTTTGATTACCATTTTTGGATTCTTCTAGTTTTGCACGAACTTCTAATGCATCTTCTAGAACCTTCTATTTGGTCATTGGATGCCAACTAGCACTTTCTAGAATGTATTCCTAATTCATTACCCTTTGGGGTCTATTTAAGGACATTTCTGGCATTGTAAAAGGCAATGGGGAGTGGAGTTTGAGAGAAGGTACTAGGAGAAGAATTTATCTTTTGATTCATACTATTGTAAGCCCATGGGGTATGTTTTGAAGTCCATTTTCTCTATACTAATAGAATTTTTGCATAGTAAATAAAATTTTCCTTTTCTGTTGTGTCCATTCTGTGCTTGGGTTGTGTCCCCATCAAGAACATTGCAAAATTTGTGGAAAGAATCAAAACAAGTGTAACTGCAATCAAAGCATCTAGAGGAGACATTGAAGAGAAAATAGTTGTAAGAAAGGCACTTAAAACTCTTCTTCCTATTTATGAAATTAGAGTATCTACTATTCAAGAAATGAAATGTGATCCAAATAATAAAATATCTTTAGATTCTCTAGTTGGAAGATTGAAAGCTTTTGAGTTAGATAACTTTGATAACTATGTTCCTAGTTCAAAGGTTATTGAGTCTTCTTTTAAAGTTAAACTCTCACTCAAATAAAAGGGTAAGAAATCAAAGTCCAATCAATTAGAAAGTGAAGAAGAAGAAACAAAAGAAAGTTTAGATAGTGATCTTGAAGTTGTTCAAGCCCTGCTTGCAAGAAAATATTCCAAAGGTAGAGGAAAGTACAAAGGTAAAGTTCCTCTAATATGTTTTTCTTATGAAGAAGTTGGTCACATTGCTGCAAAGTGTCCAAAAAAAAAAAATCAAAGATGAGAAGAAAAGAAATAATCACAAAGGAAAGAAGGATTCCAAGAACTACACAAACTACAAGGACAAAGGTAAGCAATCTTTTTTTATAGCTAAATATTCTAATAATAGTGAAGATGAAATGGTATATATTGTTGTAAAAGATGAATCCAATGATGAAGGAGATAAGATGACACTTATCTCTCATGTTAGCAAAAATGATATATGGATTATTGAAAATGGCTCTTCACATCATATTACTAGAGATTAAAAAAGAATTGAGCACATGGAATATTATAATGGAGGTAGTGTGAGATTTCGAAATAGTGAACCTTGTAATATAAAAGGAAAAGGATGTATCTCATTGACTAAGGAACTTGTATGTGACAATGTTTATTGGGTTGAAGGACTAAAGCATAATCTACTAAGTGAGGTATAGTTGAATAACATTGAATTCAAGTTAGAATTCATAAATGGACAAGCCAAACTACTAGATGGAAAAGGAAATCTAGTTGGATCTAGCAAGCAAACGAAAGGTAATTTATTTTAGCTTGATCTCAGTGAATGTTCATGTTTTAGTTGCTCAAGTAGAAGACAGCTAATTATGGCACAAAAGAATATGTCATGTAAAATTTGATAATCTAGTTAAGGTAAGAAAACATAGAAGAGTAAGAGGTATTCCTAGTTTGAAGAAGTCTAATATGGGTTTATGCAAGAATTGCCAAATTGGTAGAATGAGAAAGACTAGTTTCAAAAGAAAAAATTATCAGTCAGAAGAAGTCTTAGAAATTGTTCATATAGACTTACATTGACCTATTGGAATAGAAAGTTATAGTGGAAAATTTTTTTTCATTCTTTTTGTTAATGACTATTCTAGAATGATGACTGTAATGTATCTAAAAGAAAAATCAAAAGCCTTTCAAAAGTTCAAGTGGTATCTAGCAAGAGTAGAAAAAGAAACTAGAAAGAGGTTGAAATTCCTAAGATTAGACAGAGGTGGTGAATTCATATCCAATGAATTCAATAATTTTTTCATTGAAAGAGGAATTAAAAGATAAGTATCAGCCCCTAGTACACCACAGCAGAATGGTATAGCTGAGAGAAAAAATAGATCCATCATGGATTGTGCAAGAAACCTAATGATTGAAAATAATGTTGCAATCAAATACTAGAAGGAAGGTATCAGCACTATAGTTCATACCGTGAATAGAGTATAGTTGAAGAAAGATTCAAACTAAACTCCTTATCAACTATGGTATGGCTACAAATCTAATGTAAGTTACTTGAAAGTATTTGGTAGCAAATGTTATATCTTGAAAGAATCTAGAAAAGAAAAATTTAATGTAAAAGGTGATGAAGGCATATTTATAGGAAACTCCTATAGAAGTAAAGTATACAAATGTTTGAATTTTTCTACTCATAAAATAATAGAAAGTGCACATGTTAGAATTGACGAGTTTGCAGAAAAGAGTGAAGAAGAAAGCAACAAAGAGCCAGAGGATTACAGAAGATTTTTTTACTATGAACCTAATACCCTACCAAACCTATTTGAAAGAAAGGAGGCTTCATCTCCCAAGTCCCCAAAATCTCTAATAGTTATTGAGTTATAAATAGTGTAACCCGAGTCTCATTTTGAAGGACCCAAGTTGTCATGCCCAAAATCTAGGACAAAAACACACAATTTTTTTATTTTTATTTTTATTTTTAAAGTACAATTAAGTCTAGTTTATACTCAACATTTAAAGTTACTTCAATAGACTATCTCAATTTGAAACATGTACTAATCAAAGACATAATAACACTATCTTTCAATTTAAGAATAATATAACCGCTACATTAAAATAGCCAAATTAACTAACCTCTACAATTAACTTTAATTAATGCTGAAATTCAAATTAGATCCAATAATTACTGACACAATGATTCTAAATTAATTCTTTAAATGAATCAAATAATTCAACTAACTTAATTTAAACAACATACATACTCATAATGGAAACTAACTCTTCAAATTTCTATCCAATATTAAAATTGATTCTCACATTGAATTATTCAATCATTAAAGCAATTATAAGTCAATTACTTTCCTAATTAACACTTTAAAATAATTTCTAATATTAACTTATATTAAAGACCCCTTAATTAGAAGCTAACACTATACAACAACTATGTTTAATTAAAAACCAACTATAATTGCCAATAAGAACATAAAATTAACTAAAATTTAAAATAATATTACCAAAATCTAATAACACAAGTACTATATTACAATCTTAATAGAAATCTTCTAACCTAAACATAACACTCACCAACTTCATACAGATTTAACCCCATTGAGATCGTACATCCTTAGAACAAAAGTAACATGAAATGCTAAATAGCTATCGAGTTATGAATTCAATACTTTAAGTTGAACCTAATGGTCAATCTCAACCCATAACCTGCATTAATCCATGTCAAATTTAAGATACAAAAATGCTATCTATAATTAAAGACAATATGACCATTAATATTACACTAATAATGGAAAATTAGCTTTCTCCAATTATAAGTCAATAGCAAAAGATCCTACCAACCATACACTAACTTAATTACATAATAGCTAAAACTAAATCTATTCAATAGCTAACTAGAGTGTTAACTAAAATCCAATTACACTAATTGAAAGTACAACTTTAAAACTACTAAGTTATTCTCATTATTAAGTATTCAAATAAAATAATTTAACTTAACTACTTATCTATCTACAATTACTAACACATAAACTTAACTATATAAACTAAAACTAATCTAGACTTATTTAAAATTAGTATGAATTCAAATCCACATTAATAATGCCAAGGTTAAAGTTAAACTAACTATCTCACCATTATAGAAAACTAATTAATGACATAACATAACTACTTAAATTTAAGAAATAATCTTACAATTAATAAAGAAATGACCGACTTACAACACTAATTAAACATTTTAATAACATAAAATAACTAATACCAATTAAAAAAATTTACCGAATGATAGAATCAACAATACTAACTTAAATCTCTATTATCCCTAACTAAAATCAATTAAATAATTAAAACAATTATAGAGTAACATATACTAATACTTGGAATAATTAATTACATTACTACTAAATTTAAACTAGCTAGTAGGCCACATTACTAAACAAATCTTAACTAACATACAATTTAACTAACTTATTATCAAACTAGCTTATCTTAATAACATAAACTAAAACTAACTTAGCTAAATAGCACACATTAACAACATACTCATCTTAAATGAATTACATAAACTATCTACATGCTAACTTAACAATATAATACTCCAACTAACAACTAACCTAAGACCTACCTACTTAAAACTAACCCACCACCCTATGCCACTATCCCCTTACCCTTTCTAAGTGCTAAATCTGCCTGTGCATACCCTTGAAGACCCACGTGACTGAGAGAGAACACTGCCCCATGCTAGCACATTATCCCATCCCTGTCAATGCCAAGGATATGGGGAGGAGCTCCCAAGACAAGAAGGTGGAGGGGATATAAGTTAGTTTGACTTATATACATTCAGTCTTTAATGAAAGTGAGGCACCCAACCACAACTTGGATCCCATGTAGCTTGCACCCAAACTGATTTGTGATAGGGAGGAAAAAAAAGACAAGTTTAGATCAACTTGAAACTTAAATGTATCCCAACAC
Organism: Cupressus sempervirens; assembly: GCA_028749045.1. Taxonomy (NCBI): domain Eukaryota; kingdom Viridiplantae; phylum Streptophyta; class Pinopsida; order Cupressales; family Cupressaceae; genus Cupressus; species Cupressus sempervirens. The sequence goes on from CM053791.1 coordinate 277,251,222, forward strand.
TTCTATCTGACATGTCAAATTTTGGGGCTTTACTCAACACTAACCTAGTTGTACTGCTATGCACCTCCCAAGATAGTCCATGCCAAATGAGGTTTGTTCCATGATAGAGTGTGTCAGAAAAAGGGCTTGAGCATAAGAAAAAAAAGGGAAGAAATAATTATTAAAGGTTTCTCATAACTGTGCCTCTTGACTAGTCGATGGGGGAGATTTTAAACACATCTCCTCCAACCAATTGCAACCCCATAGTTTCCATGTGGCCCGAGGAGGATTCATGCAGTGTGCCAACAAAGGACTTTGCTTTAAAAACAACAACTAGGTAGGTTACAAGTAATTTGACTTCAAACTAGGGCTAGGAAAGTTGGAGAAGATAAGATAGTTGTAGTTAATGCATAAGGTAATTTTGATAGGATATGTTAGGATATTAGATTATGACAAATTATATAAATATATTTTTGAATTTAAGTTTAAATTATAGAATCAACAGAATATTCTTGATTGCTCCCCAAGGTTTTAATTTGTTTCTCATATTTTTTCCAGAGAGCAAAATGCTCCTATATGTGCTTTTTTCTTCTTCTTTTTTTCCCTCTATTTTTAAGTGTAGCTTTCTTTTTTTTTTTTTTTGTTGGAATACAATGAGGTATATAAACATTTTTTTCTCTAATTGGTTGCCATTACATGATTTATCAAGGAAGGTGGCAAGTTTTTTTTCCTCATTTGGATTATTTATTTTCTCCTAATGCATATAACATTTAATTGAAAAATTCAACGTATCCAATTTACTCTTCCTCAACATATTTAAAAACTTGAGAATTCATAATTCAATAACATTATCCATTAATCTATTTTCTCACATATATATGCAAAATTTGAAATCACATAAGAGCATTACAAGGATATTTTCATAATCTTTTTCTTTCTCTATTACTCATCCTAGTTCAAAGCTCCATCAGGAAAGAACTAGTAAGAAAAATCGATGTCTTTGCCAATACATCAAATTCAAATGTACTTTACATAAAATTACAATTCAAATGAAATCTCTTCAAAATACTTCACAAGTGCTTCCTTCCAATTCCTTCAAAACTTCAAGGAAATGCAAGGAGAAGATAAGAGTTGACCCAGGGTGAAACATCATAACATCAAGAATAATCAAGCATACACCCCAACCCAGTTTTACACAATAGATCCAAACATAGGACCTGACTAGGGGGGAAGGTGGATTTTCCCAATGGGAGAAATCAATCACCATGCCATAACATAGCCCTTTCTAAGCTAAAACTTCAAGAATTTTTGTTCTTCTACAAGGCCCTTTTAAGGCTAATACTACAAGGATTTTCATTCCTTTCCATATTCAAGAATTCACAATATCAAGCAAGGCATGTGATGACAAGTAGGGTCCCATACACCCTACCCTCTCTCCCTCCTCTTACCATGAGAGGAGACTCTACATAATTGAGGTCCAACTAAGGCCCTTCCCCTATACATGGCCACTTCTTCCCTATCCAAGGGTGAGTAATGCCAAAACAATCCCCATAAAATCCCTTCAAAACAAAACATCAAAACAAGCATAATAAGAACATCAAGAACAAGTTAAGATCCCTCCAAATCAATCCCAACACACAAGCAGGCAAAACAAAGAACAACACAAAAAATTATGCATAATTCAAGCATGAACAACATGGAGAAACAAAATCAGAGAGTGAAGAACTCCTACCTTCACAGGAGTTATGGTAAAATGGAAAGTTGAGAAGAGCTTTTCCTTTTTCTCCCTTCAATCTCCAAACTTTCTCCAAAAACTAGAGATTTGGTAACAACCCCAAAACTACTCCAAATGCCTCTAAGAATGATCCTTAACTCAACTAGACTTCAAGTAACTTCAAATGAAGTTTGAGTCACCAACTCATGTAGGATACAATTAATTTCCGCAATCAACTAAAAGTAGGGTTTTTGAGTGTCCCTAAAAGTCAAACAAGGAGGCTAAGGGGGTGGAAAGTACTCCCCACCCATACCCTTACCCATAGGGCACTTAAATTTAATATTTTTAAGCCTTATAGACTTAAAAGGAAATGAAAAAAGGCTAGGGAAATAGTAAGACCAATTAACAACCTTCAAAGAAAGACAATGCAAGGCTAGCACAAATTAACAAGGGGTTTAGCTCCACCTTTCCATTAGGTTTCTTAGCTAAATATCCTGCACACTCATTGCACACATCAGTAGGTTTAAGAAATCACATGCATTATGTAATTTATGTATCAGAAAAATCATATAAATTAAAACATCCATTTTTATTATAATCAATTGTTTATCTAATTCTACTCTTTTTTTTTGGCTGTTAAAATTGAAAAAATCAAAGTGTTAGTTTTGCATTCATTTAATTTGTCATCGTACATGTTCATAAAGCATTATATGACAAGGTCAAACATCTAAAAGTAAAGCATCACACATTATCAAATAGCATAATAATTTTCAGTGCATCAAATATTGTTCTAACATATCGAGTCATGAGTATCAAAATAAAAATGCATCATCGATGCTAGTATGGGTTAGGGCAAGGCCTTACACAAGTCACATTCAGAGGCTACTTAGCTAGTTCAAACTGAGTTTGATGGACCTGAGTCACAGATAGTGGAACTTGAACTTGATACTAAAGTTCATGATGAAAATAGTGGAACTCATTCAAAACCCAAAGATCTTGTGTTAGCAAGATATGTCAAAAGGCATCATGCACCTAATTAGATCATTGCAGACAAATCTAACAAAATAATGACAAGAAGCAAATTAAAAGGTACATGTTTACTTGTTGAATTTGAACCTAAAAATGTTAAAGATGCTCTAGAAAATGAAAGTTGGATTGAAGCAATGAATGAAGAGATATAAAAAATAGAAAAGAAAAAAACTTGGACTCTTGTTCCTAAACCAAAGGACAAAAATATAATTGGCATAAAGTGGGTGTTTAGAAATAAGATGAATGAAGATGGAAAAGTTCTAGAAACAAGGCAAGACTGGTATGTAAAGGTTATTTTCAAGAAGAAGGTATTGATTATGGTGAGACTTTTGCTCCTATCACAAGATTAGAAGGTGTTAGAACTTTACTAGCATATGTAGCACATAGAGGATTTAAAATATATTAGATGGATGTTAAATCTATGTTCTTAAATAGAATTCTTGATGAGGAAGTCTACATTGAAAATCTAGGAGGTTTTGTAGATCCTAGCAAAAGAGACATGGTTTGCAAGTTACACAAAGCATTATATAGTCTCAAGCAAGCTCCTAGAGCTTGGTATGAAAGACTTCATAATTACTTGGTATAGGTTAGCTTTCAAAGAAAAAATGATAATAGTAGTCTGTATATCAAAGAAGGACCAGAAAAGAAGATTACATTGAACAAAATATTTGCTGATGATACTTTATTCATAAGAAATGATGACTTGTGCAAAGGATCTTCAGAAGAAATGAGAAAAGAATTTGAGATGTCCATGTTTGGTGAGATAAAATTCTTTGTTGGGTTGCAAATACAAGAAAACAAATATGGTACTACATCACTCAATCTAATTATATCAAGAAGATACTAAAGAAGTTTGGAATGGAAGATTCAAGACCAATTGGAACCCCTATGTCTATTGGACATAAGCTTTCCAAGAATGACAATTCCAAAGAAATAGATCAGACCACATACATATCAATGATTAAAAAATTGTAGTATGTAGTATATACAAGGTCTAATATTGCACTAGCGGTTGGAATGGTGGCAATATTCTCATCAAATCCTAGAGAAAATCACCTAATGGAAATCAAGAGAATTATGAGATATCTAAAAGATACTAAAAACTATGGCTTATGGTACAAACTTTGAGGCAATTTAGACTTGAAGGTATTCACTGATTCTAATTGGACAATAAGCGATATTCTTATCATATCCTAGAGAAAATCACTTGATGGCAAAAAAAGCACTAGTGGTGGAGAATTCTTTCTTGGCAGAACACTATTGTCCTAGACAAACAAGAAACAAAAATGCATCTCTCAATCCACAACAGAGGCAAAATATGTGACAACAATAGTTAATTGTTCTAACATTGTTTGGTTCAAAAAATTGTTAGAAGGAATGAATATAGAGATCAAGGATCCAATACTCATATATTGTGATAACACTAGTGCAATCAATATATCAAAGAATCCAGTGATGCATACCAAAAAAAAACACATTACTATAAATTATTACTTCTTAAGAGAATTGGTGCAAGATAAAGAAGTAAGATTGGAATATGTCAATACAAAAGAACATATTGAAGACATATTCACCAAGCCATTACCTAAGGATGCATTTCTATATCTAAGAGGTGAATGAGGGGTCATTTCCCTATCTAAAGTTCAGTAATTAAAGTTTATTGATGCATCAACAAGAGCAATTTTATTAAGGTTTCCTAATCTTCCTCTTCATTTTTGGGTGAATTCTATTTTTATGGAAATTGGAAAGGCTTTAGGGGATTTTCATATGGTTGATTTCCAATATTTTGAGCATTTCCACTCTACTTATGCTAGGATTCTAGTCGATATTGATGTTTCAAAGGTTTTCCCAGCTAAGATTATTTTAAATTATTCAAAGGGCTCTTGGACTCAGTTGCTTGATTATGAGAGCCTCCCTTTTAGGTGTAAAAAATATCTCAATACTAGACATATGGCTGCTAAGTGTGAGATTGTAAAAACTAGAAATAAAAAACCCTTGTCTTGGTGGAAGGGTGTATTGGAGCAACATTATTCAATAGTCAAATCATTTGTTTCGGTGGATGAGGTTTCTAGATTTGTAGAGAAAGGGGGTCCATCCTCTACATTGGAAATGTTCCTTCTGAGATGGTGAATGCTTATGATTCTAAGATGGATGTCCAAGTTTCTTATGGAGTTGGTCATGTGTCTACTAGTAGTCGTAGAACCTTTCAATAGGAGGTTGAGACTATTTTTGATCAAGGTGTTAGATTTGGTGTTCTTAGTGTAGACTTTGGTCAAGATAATTATAGTAGTTTTAGTGTTGAGACCACTAATTTTGGACAAGGTAAGCTGTATTGTGCTACTACTGTTGGAGCTGGTCACTATCTTGCTACTATTGGAATTGGTAATTAAATTGTTGGTATTAGTTCCAATCTGATGGAAGAAGTGATGATAGAGACTGTTGACATTAGTTCCAATCTAATGGAAGAAGTGATGATAGATAGTCCTCGTAAAAAGGATGAGTGTCTCTCTATTGATACTACTAAAATTGGTAATAGGACTATTGGTATTAGTTCTAGTCTAATGGAAGAAGTGATGGCAAATGGTCCTTGTCAAAATTTGGATGAGTTTCTCTCTATTTTGGATTCTCAAAATTGGTAGTTTAAGGTTGTGATGGTTGAGGAGGGATGGACACCTATGACTAGGAAAGGATCTAAAAAGGCCCTTCCTAAATTTGATATGAATTTATGCTCTCATAAAAAGGGAGTGAAATGGAATTCTTAGTCCCCTTGGCTAGTTAAGAAGTTCCTGTTGGTTTCTTTTCTAGTTTTTTTGTTGATGCTGCTAGACATATAATGTTTTTCTATTGCAACATGTTTCTGGTTTGGATCCCTTTGGATTTTTGGGCTTTCTTTGAATACCTTTTGGGTCTATGATGTAAAGGGATCTCGAGTCCCCTCAAAACCTATTTTTACTTTAATCTAAAACAAGAGCAAGTTGAAGATCAATAAGTTGGTGCAGAATTAACAAAGGGCATATTGCAAATGAATTGGTACTTAAGGTACATTGATATTAATACAATTTTTGTCCTTGGCATGTGTTTTCAAAGAGGGAGAAGTTTACTATCATATCTCATACAAATTTTTGTTATTCCAAAAGAAGGAGAAGTTTGTTGTAAGAGGGAGAAAGTTCTACCAATGAACTTGGCAAAAGTTGTTGCAGATAGAGAGAGAATCTAGTGAAAGGAAGAGCACATATTAAGGGAGGGAGTTCTCATGAATAAAACTAAGGATATGTTCCTTACTTTATTCTTGTTCTAAAATTTTATTGTGTTATGACATGTTGTGTTGCCATCAATTCCAAAGAGGTAGATTGTTGGATACAATTGATTAATTGTGTATTGTCTTTGATGTCACAAATGTCATATCATTATCAGTCAATGTATGTGGAGCTTACTTAGGTAGTGAAGATAGTTTTTTGTGTCTGCTGAGCATTTTTATGGTTACCTAGTTTAGAAGGCAATGTCTATGAAGTTCACTCATTCGTCAAACAAAAGTCTATAGAAGATGAGTGTTAACTGAGCTCACTCGATCAATGAAGAAGGTTGAATGGAACCAATGTTAACTAAGCTCACTTGGCTGCCAAAGGATCTTTGCAAGTTTGTAGTGTTAACCAAGCTTTTATTGGTTAAAATAAGAAATCATTTCTGAGTTAGTGTCTACCAAGCTAGGTTGGCTAATGAAGGATTCTCTTGTTTTGGCATATTAAGCTTAGTTGATTTATCTATTGGTTCTACCCAACTGTGATGATGAATATTAGTTATTCTAAGTTTAAGTTGCATATTAGCTGACTTGATAATATGAAAGATATAAGTATAAGGTCAAGTTGTGGATACAAGGTGTGTGTGTAAAAAAATATGAAGATGTAATGAATGTATTGAAGATTTAATTAGGAAGAAAGGAATCAAATTTGAAGGATAAGTAGAATATCCTTATGGAGCAAAAAATCTATATTTGATTAGGAAAGATCAAGTACAAGCTAGAATAGAGCTCTATAATTAGTAAATCAGTTGCATTCAAATTAGGTCATCTCATTGTTACTCTCTAACTATTGTCTAGTAGTGGTCTAAATCTCTTAACAGAGCTGGCTTAACAACTATTTGTAAATCCTCTAACAAGGTGGTAGTTCTTTTGAATTGTCTTAAGACCTCTAACAAGGCCACTCATAACAAGGTGATTAAATCCTTTTATAGAGTCACACCTAGTAGTGTGTTTTGTAACCTTTAATAGGGTTGGTTCCTAACAAGGCTCACTTCAAAAGAGTGAAAATAGTAACTAGTTGCAATTGGTAGTTTTTTTCAAATTGAATTTTCATGTTAAATCCTAGTGTCAAATGTGTTCATGCTATTTTATTTTATGTGTTTGCCACTAAGTTAAAGTAAGGTTAATCACATATAACATTTAAAAAATTTCTTAATCAATACTTACTAAGTTACAACATTCTATGTGTGTTTACCGACCATCAGTAGTATTCAATTTTTAGAGTATATCTTGTACTCACATCTAAGGGATCTAGGATTTATATTAGTAGTAATTGATTCACCCCTCCCTCTCAGTTACTCTTATATTTCCAATAGAAGAAAAGCTTGGAAGATTTCATTTCATGTTGGAGTTTTCAAGATGATTTATTATGGATATTTGTAAAAGTGTTGTATTGTTAAAGATCATGTGTAGATCTTTATTTATGTAATTTTGATTTATTGTAAAGATCCAACTATGACTGTAATATTTGAAGAGACATTTCAATGTTGTGAATACATTTAACTTTAAATATTTCCATGAATATGATTAAAAGTAATTGAAATTTTTAGCAATAACCAGTTAATAATTTGATATGATTTCTTAAAATGTTTCAAAAAATTAAAATTTAATTGTGTTATTGTTTGTCTCTGTGTGTGGTTCAACCAGAGCCTAGTTTTTGAAAACATTAAGGTAAAAAAAAGGCCGGGGGGGGGGGGGGGTGTTCAGTGGAATGTAGGAATATATCAATTTTTTAATTTTAGTATTTTAATTTCCACGTAAAAAAGATAGAAAAAAAGAAAAAAAAGAAAAAAAGAAAGATTTTATATCTTTAAATATCTGATTTATGTATTGATGTTGGGAATTTATTAAAGATAGCAAAAGAAAACTTTCCTCACCTAGTTACAAGATCCAAAATTAGAAAATTAAAAAAATTTAGTTCTTAGTTAGAAAGATGAACCATGTAAAAAAAAACAAAAATAAAATTGAAAATTGAAAATTATTCCCAGACAAGAAATCTACCCACTATAGATCTTTATTAACTTCCTAAAATCATTCCTAAAATATGTCTACTAAATAAGATAAGATAAAATAAAATTTCTAATAAATTCCTAGATTTATCCTATGAAAATGGTAGAGACATAAAATTCAACTTCAAACATTAGTTGTAAAAGTGAAATTTTCAAATTATTTATGTGTTCAAATCAATATTCCTACTAAAAATAATAATTTATGTAGAAACAAAATCAATCAACTGGAATGTATCCTAAAATCATGGCAAGAATATAAATTTTTTATATATATCAAACAAAAAAAACACTCTTTTAAATATTTTATCATTGTTCTTAAAAATATGTTTATATTTGATATATTTATAATTTATAATTTAGTTTTCATTCTTTTTAAATTGAGATATATTATTTTCTAAATATATTAAATATAGTTTTGTATGTAATATTTAATATATATATTTATATGTTGTTTATAATGTTTATATATATAGGTAAACATACAAAACTTTAAATGTTAAAAGATTAAATTATATTTTAAGCTATTTTAATCCTAATTTACTTGATGTTTGAAATTTTGAAAGATAGAGATGCGTATACATAAATGTAAGAATTAAATAAGACATTTAATATTTAAATGCATGATGAAGTCTTTGACATGGTAATTTATAAATTATGCATACGAGAACCTAATTTTAGTAATATAAACCAATCTTTATTTGTTCCCTACATAATTGCCTATGATCGTGACAAAATCAGTACTTAAATTTAAAAGAAATTTCAATATAGTTATAAACATTTATTATTCTAAAAAAAAACAATAATAGAATAAATGTTTTTGGGTGGTGCCAGAGTAGGACCTACAGCCCCATAGCTCTAAAATACAAAGTGAATAGAAAATTTAATTTTTTTAAATCTTTATAAAAAAGAGCATATTAAACAAAATCCTTGGAGAAGTGAGTGGTTTTCAAGGTAATGCCAATGTTGCTTTTACCAAAAAGTAGCCCACGTAACATGAGTGGTGATTTAGGTAAGTAGTTTTTTTATCTAAGTTTATCTTAAGTTAAATTTTTAGTATCTCTTATTTTAACTTTTTTTAATTATCTGTAAATTATTTATTTAAGAATATTTACTATTTTATATATATATTAAATAATGTATAATACATTTTATTTTTTAGTGAACTATATATTATTAATTTAATAAATGTAATATTATATAATACTATAATATTAGATTTTGATGAATTAAGTTTGTATATATTTTGAATTTAAATTCTATCTTAAATAAAGTATAAAAAGCTCAATTTGAATTTTATATATGTGTATATATAATTTAATAAGTATAATAGTTGACGAATAATTGCAAATGAAATCTTTTACATAACACACTTTTTTCTATTTTCAATGTTGCATGCACTTAATTTTGGCTGGTAATTGCATTGTTGTGTAAGAAGTTTTTAGTTTCTAAAATATTTAATGAACTAACCATGTTCTCCATCCTATATTCAGTTTCCATTATTTTTTAGCAGGCCAAAATGTGTCTTCAAACTTAATTTATAGAGTACTTATTGTACTTGTTGTATACTAGTATTATTGCATTCACTTTAACAGATTAGAGGATTAGTTTATAATGTATCAACCAATCATGTTGAATTATTTTTTTATTAATCAAATGTTTATAAAGTTTATATATTAATTTATTAATATAATTTCTTATTAAATATATTTTTCTGCATGATGATTGGCTCATTTCATTTGGTCTTATAAGACCTTTTTTTTTAATGCCTCCTCCACATTAATTTATTTTTTGGATATATTTTCAATAGTTATTATGTTTTATTAGTATTTAATATTTTTATATTGTTGATGAAGTTATTTATATTTTTAACTATTACTACTTGTACCTATTACTATTGAAATTTTATTGTTTATGTGATGTTTTGTAATCTATTTTACAATACTAAAATCATAGGATACATAATGAATAAATTAATATTATACATCTATTTTTTAATATTTTAAGTTTACTATATTAATTAGTTATTATAAAAATTAATAGCTATTTCTATTACAATGATTTTGTGGGAAGTGTATGCAATAATACTGTATTATTAATACAATTTCTTATTAAAACTATTTTTCTGCATGATGATCGACTCATTTCATTTGGTCTTACAGGACCTTTTTTTGGATGCCTCCTCCATCTTGATTTATTTTTTGGATATATTTTTGGTAGTTGTTATGTTTTATTAGTATTTAATATTTTTATATTATTGATGAAGTTATTTATATTTTTAGCTATTACTGCTTGTATCTATTACTATTGAAACTTGATTGTTTATGTGATATTTTGGAATCTATTTTACAATACTTAAATTATATGATACATAATGAATAAATTAATATTATACGTCTATTTTTTAATATTTTAAGTTTACTATATTAATTAGTTATTATAAAAATTAATAGCTATTTCTATTACAATGATTTTGTGGGAAGTGTATGCAATAATACTATATTATTAATACAATTTCTTATTAAAACTATTTTTTTGCATAATGATTGACTCATTTCATTTGTTCTTATAGGACCCTTTTTTTGGATGCCTCCTCCATATTGATTTATTTTTTGTATATATTTTCGGTAGTTATTATGTTTTATTAGTATTTAATGTTTTTATATTGTTGATGAAGTTATTTATATTTTTAGCTATTACTGCTTGTATCTATTACTATTGAAACTTGATTGTTTATGTGATATTTTGGAATCTATTTTACAATACTTAAATTATATGATACATAATGAATAAATTAATATTATACGTCTATTTTTTAATGTTTTAAGTTTACTATATTAATTAGTTATTATAAAAATTAATAGCTATTTCTATTACAATGATTTTGTGGGAAGTGTATGCAATAATACTATATTATTAATACAATTTCTTATTAACACTATTTTTCTGCATGATGATTGACTCATTTCATTTGGTCTTATAGGACCCTTTTTTTGGATGCCTCCTCCATATTGATTTATTTTTTGTATATATTTTCGGTAGTTATTATGTTTTATTAGTATTTAATATTTTTATATTGTTGATGAAGTTATTTATATTTTTAGCTATTACTGCTTGTATCTATTACTATTGAAACTTGATTGTTTATGTGATATTTTGGAATCTATTTTACAATACTTAAATTATATGATACATAATGAATAAATTAATATTATACGTCTATTTTTTAATATTTTAAGTTTACTATATTAATTATTTATTATAAAAATTAATAGCTATTTCTATTACAATGATTTTGTGGGAAGTGTATGCAATAATACTATATTATTAATACAATTTCTTATTAAAACTATTTTTCTGCATGATGATTGACTCGTTTCATTTGGTCTTATAGGACCCTTTTTTTGGATGCCTCCTCCATATTGATTTATTTTTTGTATATATTTTCAGTAGTTATTATGTTTTATTAGTATTTAATATTTTTATATTGTTGATGAAGTTATTTATATTTTTAGCTATTACTGCTTGTATCTATTACTATTGAAACTTGATTGTTTATGTGATATTTTGGAATCTATTTTATAATACTTAAATTATATGATACATAATGAATAAATTAATATTATACATCTATTTTTTAATATTTTAAGTTTACTATATTAATTAGTTATTAAAAAAATTGATAGCTATTTCTATTACAATGATTTTACGAGAAGTGTATGCCACAATGTGGTACTTGTTTACTTTTGTTCATACATTATCCATCCCCACCAAATATCCTCCTTAGCATCCATGTGTTATCACCACCTTCATGTCTAGGCTTAACAAAAAATAAAATAAGATAAAGAGTCACCTTCTTTGTCTCACACAAGCTTTAAGTTTCCTTTACTAAATAATATTTTATTTATCTCCTTATAGGGAAGATTCTAGATAAGAGGAATATATAGCATTTATGAGATATGCATGATTTATAAGATTACAATTTTGATTTTACCTTAGTATAATTAGTTTTAATATTTATATTCAAAATAAGTAATATTTAAATTAAGAATTATATTTATATTATTAGATAAATAAATAAAAATAGATTTAGAGTTTGACAATTTTTAGACTAATTATATACTTTATTACCATTTTTCAAGGGATAATTAATATGATTAAAATAATACAATTATGTAGGTTAAATAATGTGAATTTAGTCAATTCCACTCTTTATATATGTATCATATGATGCTAAATATATTTGATCATGTCTCTTGGTCTATAGAATTGAGAGATTTAATTATTTTAAATTTTTTTATTGGGCATAGGAAGCCATGTACTTTATTTTACTATCATAACTATCTAGTTTTGTTGCAAAAATAATTTAAAACGTAAACAAGTTTAATATGAATATAAGTTGATCCCTATCTATGTGTTTTATCATTTGCTTGAGTTGGAGTCTTGTGTTATATGTGAGATTATATAGATGATAAAGATATTTATAAATTTCATTTTTAGTTCATAGTACATTAGACCCTCTCATTGATGATTATTCTTGTAAGGCATGTGTTACATTGTCTTAATGTAAGATGATATTATGAATTGTAGAGGTTGAGTACATTTTCTTAATATTGCATGGATGTTTAGTTCAGAGAGTATTTTGCCTAACTATAGGGTTATGTGTCTAAATGTGTAGATCTTAGAGATTAATTTATAGTTAAGATTTTTTGGGTTGGTGCCCTATATGTTATTCTAGTGAAATAAGGATGGAGGGGTGTTTTTTATAATCACAACTTGCACTGCACTGCATTGTCAATATTTCATTGCATATTAGTTTATATCTATACATGAGTTGTATCAAGAAAATATATGTTATAGTAAGATTGTTAAAGGCACTCGTATTATAGCTAATCTTGCATTAAGAGACTACTATGATATTACTAGTTAAACTAAACAGTAGCCTTGGAGGATGTAGAGGAAGATAGTTGTACTATTGGTATGTGGACCGAATAGTCATGTATCATTTTTTTCACCTTATAGTCCTCATTTATCTAGTCTTTCGTTACGTAGATCAATCATGTTGTCATTCATATGGCCAATACAATTGTAGTTAGGAGACAACTAATTTCCTTCTTCCCCTTAGTGACCTTGGTATGATCACATTGTAATTGTGATGTAAATTATGGAATCAGTGCGATTTAGTCTTTTTTTCTTTTGTGTTGTAATTTTTGTATTTTGTTTCTCATTATTTCATGTCAATAATGTAAAATGTTATGTTGGAGTACTTAGCTAAATTTTCTTAAAGATGGTCTTATCTTGCCTCTGGGACATGCCTTATTTTTTGGATTAAAAGTTTTCTAGTATGGCCACTCTTGATTTTTATTTTTTATTTCTCTATACTTTTTAATTGTTTATTTTATCTTCAGTTTTATTTTTCATTATGAGGCATTTTCTTGCAAATTATGTTGGCAAAGTAACTTGTGAATGGCCAAACCATAAAGGGATTCCTAATGAATTAGGTGGGAAGTAGATCATTAGGGTGTAAAGTTTAGTGGATCTATATATTCTCACCCTCTACTATATTATAGTAGGAATAGCTAGCCTTCTTTGAATATTTGCAAGTAAGTATCAAATCACCTCATAAGATTAGTGTAGGATTATATGTTGAGCTAGTGTATTATAGATAAATGACTTTTGTAAGTGATAATAGGTTTAGCATGAGGAGTATGCCTTTTTTTTTTGGTGACTCCCAAGAGGAAGTCAAAGGAAAGATGGGGAGGATGTAGGACCCCTCCTAGTTAGTACTTATTTAAATATGTTTTTTCTAAGGTAATTTTATATATAAGATAATATTAGATGCTTTATGCTTGAGGCACCTGTGTATACATTTTGTCTATATATGTATATACTATAATTGATAAAACTAGAGTATTAGAATGCAACAAGGACCTATTGCACATGTGTTAATATTTATCAATTCAAGTGATCATTTGATGATATTAGGAAACTATTTCTTATTTATTTATTTATTGTATTTTTGATGTTATTTATTCAATTGATAATTTTGATGTTGAAACTTGATTTATGGTTAAATTGATTTTCATACATGTAAATGTTTATATCAAGATTTAGCCACAAAATGTAATTTTAACTGAAAATATGATGATTATTTAGACTACTCCTTGAAAAAAAAAACCTCATCACCCTATATTCTTTTATCATGAGATGGACTCCAGCCAAGAAGGTTATCTATAGAATAAAACTCATTAAGGCATGGAGTATCAAGAAAAAAAATCCATACTTTCATGAGAGAATGCAATTTAAATGAGATCTAAGTACCCTTATCTCTTTGATAAACTCTAGAAGGATGTTCATGCCTGGGGGGGAGGATGTGAGGCCTCACCCAGACCCATCATAGCATAGCTATTTATTTGCATTTCAACTACTTTATATTTTGAGACCTTATTATATGTTATACTATTTTGGATTGATATTTAGACTATTTGATACTATGGGACACTTTATTTTATGGTGATTATTTATGATGTTAAAAATTATTGATGGTGCTTGATGATTATTTACATTATGTACTTGGTTGGTGATTTTATTAATGGGTAGGATAGTACATTTTAATACAAATATCAGATGGATTATATATGTGAAAATCATGACATGTTGTAAAATAGTCATATTGTGTTTAGTTTTATTATGTTAGTATTATATATGCACAATAGCTTAGAAATAGAAATATGTTATTTGAAATTTAATTGGTAAATATTTTATGTTTGATTAAGTTATGAATATATATTTGATATAGGATTTATCTATGCATACAATTTATTTATCTTGGACTACTGATATGCAGTTTGAGTGTGCAAGAAATAACCACGGTAGAATAGAGAACCAAGACTATACCTTTGTATTAACTGAGAATGCCAAGGTTAGATCTAACGAAGAGATGTTAACCTCATTGTTAAGTATTTTAGTTTGTGAATGTAATGTGAATGAGTGTTTTAGATTAGATTATTTTTGTGAAAATTGATTTGCCACTTATAATGTTAAATGTATATTTTATAGTGTCACTTGACACTTGTGTTATTATTTGTTTAAGTGGCAAGTCGGGTAGAGATATTGGCAAAAGACACCCAACCTTATTTCTAACTAGTCAGAAATGTTTAAGTTTTTATCCCCTTAGATAAAAATATCTTATGAAGGCTTTTATTATATTAAAATTGGATTTTAAGTTTAGGGTGACTTTAAAGGGTGTTATTAGTCCTAGGGTGTTCTTTAGGTAAAATTAAGTTACCTACATGTTAGTACTATATGTTAGGGCTTTAATTTTGACTTTACTTTAGTTTAAGTCACTTTTCTAACCCTTTTAAAATCCCATTTTTCAAGTATTACGAAAATGAGAAAAAATCTTACCCAACTTCTCACCTTATCTTCAATGAGTTGCAATTCCAATCATATAGGGAAACTTAGGTGGACTTAAAGTGATTTTTACTCTTTTATGGTGGAGAAAAAGAAGGAGTTTAATTTCTTATTAAAGGAAAATTTGAAAATATAGTCTTCATTCATTGACTCTCTAGTTTTAGAGATTTTCTATTTTTTTTGGAGATTTGATCAAGGATAGAGGGCTCTTCTTAAATTGGTTCATTTTCCATAGCTTGGACAAAGGTTGGAGCTTTTGCGATATTTTAGGAATTGTGTATTTTATTGTTTTACTAAATAAAAGTTGTGTGAATTTGGTTACAGATGCATATGTGTATTGTTCATGTTGTATTGTTGGGTGTGAATGAATTTCTATTATTTTTATTTTTTTCTTTCTCTTTGATTTTGAGAGTATGATGGTATGAGTGTGGAAGGAAATCACTCACCCTTGGGAGGGAAGAAATGGCCTTCAAGTGAAGGGGTTAGTTGGGCCTTTCCCTTGAGTGAAGAGTCTCTTCCCTAGAAGGAAGAGGGATACGTATGTATTATGGGTTGCATGTGCCAGTACAATATTGTTATGCACTTTGGGGGTGATAGGTGGAGAAATTTTGGGAGAGGTTGTAATTATTTTGTATGTCTTGTGAAGGCATATTTGGTTTTATGTAAATGGCTTCTCCTAAGGGCTTTAGGCACACCTTCACCCATTATATTGGTTTTTATGGTAACCTATTGTGTAAGCTCAAAAAGGGTGTTAAATGTTGTATCATGTAATTATTATTTTATGCAATTATGTTTGATTGTTACCAAATTGGTCTTAGTTCTCCAAGATTAGTGGGTGGTCTAATAGAGACCTAGGCTGGGAGGCAAGATCTCCATGGTTTTTAGTGTTCTTTTCTGTACTTTTTTCAAATGGATTTTTTTTGAAGAAAAGCCTAGAAGATTTCATTTCCTATTGGAGTTTTCAAGATGATTTTTTTAAAAAAGTTTTGTATTGTAAAAGATCATGTGTAGATCTTCATTTATGTGATTTTTAGTTGTTGTAAAGATCCAATTTTGATTGTAATATTTGAAGAGACATTTAAATTTTGTGAATACATTTAACTTTAAATATTTCCTTGAATATGATTAAAAGTAATTGAATTTTTTAGCAATAATTTGTTAATGATTTGATATGATTTCTTAAAATGTTTCAAAAAAATTAAAATTGAATTTTGTGTGTGTGTGTGTGTGTGTGTGTGTTTTGCTCAAATTTCCCATGATGCTAACCTATTTATCACCATCTACCATAATATCAAGAATGAATTAGTCAATCTTGATACATGCATAAAAGAACTTCAAAAATGCCAGTAGGACGGGAAAGCTTTTTATGTTAAGTGTACCTTATCATAAAAACTAAGTAAATATTTGGACAGTCAGATAGAGACAAGGATGAGTGAGCTAGGGGCTTTATCTAGCCAAATCCAACATCCATCTAGGAAAGTTGATGATTTTGAGAGTCAAGTTACCAGTGTTCACAGTGACAATAGAAAACTAGAACTTCAAAAGAGTAGATCTTGAAGAGAACATATAATTTCAAAGAATCCATTGCTCTGAAGTTATCTTTTGTTGAGAAGTAGCTAGAGAAATGTGTCAAGGCCAAGGACACATACACAAACTTTTTATATTTAGATATCAATGCAGTTTAGATTGCATCATATGTTTTATGTGCAATTCTCACATCAAGAGAGTCTAGAAAATAGACATGGACCAAAGGTATGTATAGCCTGAAGACTATTTTTGAAGATTGTATGAAGATTATTTCAGCATAAAGGAAGGAAAAGAGTTTTGATAGTTTTGGACAATATCTTGACATTTTGTCCTTTGTCATTGATGTCAAAGGGGGAGAGATAAATGTGAAGATTGTGAAAGTGTAAAGTATATTGTAAGGGGGAGCATATATGTAAAGTTGAACAAGTTGTAATAGATGTAAGGTGTTATTTACTTTTGTTTTTGTCACTTAGTCAATTTTACCTATTTTGTTGCCATCAATGCCAAAGGGGGGGATTTTTGACAATCGGGTAATAGTGATATGTATTTTTTGTCATTAATGGCAACACATGATGTACATGTTGACAAGAAACCTTGGAAATAAAGATACTTAGTGTTTGGTAATTAGAAAATTGTCTAAGTACAGAATTTAGTTTACAACAGTGTATTGTTTTATTTATAACATGTTGTAGATGTCATATTATGACTATCAAAATTACATGGAGATAGTCTACATGTTGGTGATGATGTGTATAACCGCAGACTCCTAATAGGGTCCATTCTCTAACAAGGAACTTATATATTAGTATATTTTCTTGTGGGTATCATCCTCACTAGGGCTTTCCATTGGATAGGGTTTCCCTAGTTAACAAAATATAGTTTCATGAGTTATCTTTGTGCATTTTTATTGTTACTATTCGGCATTACTTTATTGCTTTGTTATGTGTGGTTTAAAGTATGTAATTATATCCAGTTGGTGACTAGAGTTTTTAGATTGATGATTCACCCCACCTCCGCTCTTGCCTCTTAGTAATCCCTATTTGTAATATTAATCTCATCATAAGTTCCAAAGCTATACTTAGCTTGGTCCTTCTCATATTTCAACAATAAATAAATGTAGCCAACTACTGCTTCATCACTCAATTCATAACCTAAGGGATCTAGAAATGTTTCGTGATGTTCTATTGCTTGAATATAAGAAAAATCTATATAAATCATAACATTTATGTCTTCCTTAAATATTTCTACAATTGCAAGTGCAATTTTGAATCTTTGTCTCATTTTATTCTAAAAAATTTTCATTATCAAGTTTCCACTATCCAAAATTTTATCTGTTGGATGTATTTTTCATACATCTGTGATCTTCTCCATTGTACACCTCTCACTGCTCATAATCTCTGCAACTAACAAATATTGAATTATTTTAAGTACATCAAAGAACATGTGACTGATTAGTGATTGAAATCTAAGCACACCATTCTTGGTCCTCTTGATTTTCTCCAAGTTTTTAAGAAGTTACATTCTTAAAATCCTGTAAGGAAGCTTGCAACAAAGAATATAACTATTTCCATATAACCCATAATGGATCTAAAATAAATATGCAATTAAAATCCACATGCAAGGGAATAGGCAACATACCCACAAAAATTATGACACAAGATATACCTTGGGAAACCCTCATTGAGGGAAAAACCAAGCCTACAAAAGCATCCATCACCATGTATTATTCAACAAAAATACCATTGCAATACAACCAAGGAAGCCTTCAAAGTCATAGCTACAACCAAGAAATCAATGTGAAAAAGTATGAATCCATACATCCCATGCCATGCTTCCAACCTTCACAAATGCTCCCTTGGCTAACTTGTCAAGCCATGTCTCATTCGACTCTTTTCCTTTTTTCTTTTTTCTTTCTTTCTTATACAACAACTACCCTTGTGGCTACTCATATAGTAGTGAGTCCCACAAAACCACAAAGTGGTATTACCTAAACCACGTGTTAAAACCATGTGCTACCTTACCCACTGAGCCCACATTCAATATTGGAATTTTAATTCTTTTCCCTAATATTAAATAATTACATGAAATATTATCACAATGTTACAATGCAACTCATCAAGTATATCCTATGGGAATCTTTACATGTTGCACATCCATCTAGGTGCAACATTGCATAATAAAATAAAATAAAAAATATAACAATATTATGCAATGTGTGCAACACTCATTATCTCAACAATCTCCCACTTATTGTATACATTTCATAGGGTCAACCTATAGCCACATAATTGAACAAGGAAAACATTCCTCCTAGCACATCCACCATCATGGATCAAAGAACACAAAGTGCTCCATTTTAGTACCCACAAAAAAATCAAATTATCTGGCATGTCAAACATGAATGATCTCACCTCCTATTATGCCACTACCATCAAACATACATAGAATCCATCCAAAGAGAAAGCCACCCAACCTATTGCATTAGAAGATCATAAAATCCTATACTAGTTGAGATGCCAAAAAAAAAACTTTATCCAAAGGTAATCATATGCATTTTTATTTGTCAAAATATCCCTATTTGAAATAACACTCACAACAACCACCAAACCCATCCAACTATCTATACCTCCAAAGTTATACCAAGTGTATCTCACATCATTAACATATCCAATCTATAACTTGCAATCACAAGCCTCAAGAGAAATACCTACGACATATATACCAAGAAGCTCCCACTACAAAATATAATGTCAATCTATAACCAATCCACTCACAACATCTCAAAGAAGTGAATCCATATAGCCTTAAGGACATCCAAAATGCATAAACTAATATCCTACAAAAAAAACTCTCATAACAAGTATCCAACACTCTCTCAAGTTCTCCACAACCAACAGAGGAAAGAGATAAAAAAATAACCATGTCATCTCTCACATGACATACATGAGCACAAACTAGTGATCACAATCTATAACCAATTTCAAGTCCAATGTAAGTGAAATTGAACATCTAGCAAGATAACCAAGACTAAGATAAACCATGCAAATCATAACCTATATCATGTCCTTCTACACACCTCTAGATGTAAACTATGCAAGTATAATCTCCTCCATAAAACCCCAACAAGAAGCTTCAACAACACCCAAACCATACCATATAACTAATCATGGATATAAACCTCTCACAAGAAGATAAAACTCATAAACCTTTCCTAATTCAAGGAATAACCATTCCTAATCCAAGGAATATGCCCAATATAAAACCATCTCCCAAACTTAACCAGCATAACAACATATGCAAATGGAGATTACCAATGCTAAGCCATCTCTCAAATGGAACCTCTAGAACTAACTCATGTACTATAGCTCAAGATCCATAGCCATGAAAGACAATCATAAATATAGTACACTTGGGATAAACAATGGGCTATGCCTCTCAAGTAGAAAACTACCAAGTAGACCAAGAGTGGGGAATGTGAATGCTTATCAAGATATCCAAGATTCCAACCAAGACTCATCTAAGAACAATCTCCTCTCAAGTTCATATTAGTTGAATGCCCCTTGGATGTCCTACTAAAACCAAATAACTATCCTAACAAACACTTCTCTAATCCAAGAGAAATCAACATCACCGCCATCTCTAAGTATCCATGAGTACCTATAACCTATCAATCCATGTTAACTCCAAATGCAACATAGAAATATCATGAAGTATCCAACTTATGATTAATGTAATCAATACCAAGAAACTAAACCAAGATCAATGTCAAAGTTCCAACCATGGCCTCAAGAACATAAACATGACAATATGATCTAACCATCTCAACCAAAGAGATAACATGCTCCATATGAATATACTATAACATGTCACAACTCTAAATGTGTATCAAGAGTATATCATGACATAATAATGAAACCATCCTAACACCAAGGATAACATGCCAACTGAAAGCATAAACCACACCTTTACCAAGAAACTTATGACTCCTAAAGATGAAACTATCTCCACACACCTTGAAGATAACCAAGAACCCCATCAGTCCTCAAGATCTAACCATCTTCACACACCATGAAGATAACTAAGTGCACCATGCAAATGTCAAAGATGCTTTTGTAAAAATAGGATCTAAGACAAACCTCCAATATCTGTAATCACTCAATAAATATGTCAATGGAAAAAAATCCCACTCAACCATGGTACCAAGGCATCATAAAACCCATCTCCTACATAAAGATCCTCTAGGTCTACACTCACACAACCAAAGTGTTAGTACCAAGTGAAACCAAGATCTCTAAACCCAAGAAGATACAAAGATACAAACTAAACTAGGAACTAATCACACACTATCATCCCATCATTATCACAAGCTCCCACTAAACCATGTATCCAAGCTATCCATGACATCATGATGAAAAAATCATCCTCTAACCATGAGAATCAATCAAGGCATCAAACTATCAAAGAACTCAAAGTGCACATCATGAACTCTTCAAAAGAAACCAAATAACCATGATTCTCAACCAAGAAGATATACCACAATAACCAAATTAGGAATTCAAGCCAATGAACATCAAGGATGTACCTATATATACAACCATGTCATGCAAAAATCTATGGCACCATGATCACATCCATGAACTGAGCATCTGGCTCTCAATATGTCTAACCTATTAGCATAAAATTGTCAACCACAATCCTTTTTCATGACTATTCTTGGTAACAACATCTCATCCCTTCTACATGAAAAAAAAATTGACAAATCATGTGACTTAGGGCATAAACAACCAAAATCCAAGCCACCGATATAAATATGCATCAATAATGAAAGATCAATAGGAAAAGACAACCCATAACCAAGCTATAAGTACAACCTATAAGTATAGACTACTTACAACACTGCACAACTTGTAGACCCAACAAGTCATCATACATATCCAAATCAAACATTGATATCGATATCATCATAAGACCAATCTAAAATATGAACTAAGTATACAATGACATCAAATCTTAAATCTCCAAAATATACAATGCCATAAACTCACAATTTTACCATAGTCAATATATACCATAAACTATTTAGATTAATATATCACCAAATAAACCATGCCAAACCTACACCAAATCTAAACCAATGTGTAGAGCTTTTTGCTGACTACTCAAAGTCTAAAATCTGACTTCATATGCCCAAGTTATGCCCTAATTTATGCTAAAAATAAATAACATCCAACTTTTAGTCTTTAAAAACCTAACAAAGTTCCAAAATCATAGAACCAAACCTACACCAAGTTGTAGTGCTCTAAATTGGCTTTCCAATGCTTTTAAGAAGTCAAAAACTTGATATCCTAAGAGAAAGTTATAGTCATTTTACTGAGACAGTCTTTTTTACGATTTTCACTGCAATTTTATTTTTTGTGACAAAAATTCCAATGAGATTAAATTTGACAACCATCACGGGTTGAAACTAAAAAAACTTTTATTTCCTCTAAGCATGGGAAAACTAGGACATATTATATATCAAAATTTATGGAAATGTCGACCCGGATCCAATGGTGAGGTCTTTTTTAACCTAGGAGGTCATTTCTACAAGCTCCCCTCTAAAATCTTCATTTAAATAAAACATATGAAAAACCTTTTTGTCCAATAGTTTCACATGCCCAAAATCTACCAATATTCCATCATAATAGCAAACTCAAAACCCTTGGATCTTCAATAAACAACTCATATATCTTGCCCTTACGGTTATCCTCACATGCATTCCCATGGATCTAATCTAGGGTTACAATAGTAAAACCATAGCTCCGATACCACTTGTAAGGAAACTTGCACAAAGAATATAACCATTTAAACTTGCAACAAAAAATATAACCATTTTCACATAACCCATAATGGATCTAAAATAAATATGCAATTAAAATCCACATGTAAAAGAATAGACAGCATACCCATAAAAATTGTGACACAAGATATACCCTAAGAAACCCCCATTGAGGGAAAAACCTAGCCTCCAAAAGTATCCATCACCATGTATTATTTAGCAAAAAATACCATTGTGATACAACTATGGAAGCTTTTAAAGCCATAGCCACAACCAAGTAATCCATGTGAACAAGCATGAATCCACACATCCCATGCCATGCTTCCAACCTTCACAAATGCTCCCTTGCCTAACCTGTCAAGCTATGTCCCACTCGACTCTTTCCCTTTTTTTCCCTTTTTTCCTTGCTCATGCAACCACTACCCTTGTGGCTACTTATATAGTATCAAGTCCCACAAAACTACCAAGTGGTATTACATAAACCATGTGCTAAAACCATGTGCTACCTAACCCATTGACCCCACATTTAATATTAGAATTTTAATTATTTTCCCTAATATTAAATAATTACATGAAATATTATCACAATATTACAATACAACTCATCAAGTATATCCCATGGGAATCTTTACATGTTGCACATCCATCTAGGTGCAACATTATATAATAAAATATAATAATAAAATATAACAATATTATGCAATGTGTGGAACACCCATTGTCTCAACAAATTTCACTAAGGCTAACTTGTTCCTTCTCAACACATATCTTATCTATTGCATAGATGAATCTTGCTGATAATTCATCAATCTTAAAATTTGCACATAAAGAGTAGGCAATAATTCTACTCAAGAATCTTACATCATCTTGTTTAATGGTGCTAATCACCATGGCCTTTTCATTATAAACTACTTTTGTGTAGCTCTCAACCTTCTTTTAACAAGTTTCTCACCTATAGGTACACTTCATTGTTTTCTAAGACCAGTTACCTTATGAATAAGGTCAACTGAAATATCAACTACTTTATCTTCCATCCACAATTTTCCATCATGAATTCTACTTAGTATTATTTGTGTCCACTCATCAGTGTCCAATTCTCAGTAGAAATGATATTTGAATAGGTCTAGTTCCTTCAAATGTTCAAATCCAGGTTTCAAAATCATATCATGATTAAAGACTAGTTCCATATCCTTGTTCATATATTTGCTCCCAACATATTCAAACTTGTTGTTAAGATAACTTCCTTATTCTCAACATTATGAACTGCTGACATATCCATGATTCTATCAAATATAAACTTTTATCGAATAAATTTTATGGATAAGTGATAAAATACCTCTTTCCAAAAATAGGGTTTGTACTTCGAAATCACCTTGTCAAGTTACTTCTAAGTTCTCTTTGCTTCTTATATAATCGCAATGAAGTGGTAATCAAGTATGTACTCCATTTGTTCTTTCAACTTGAAGTTGCTTTGATTTAATGCTTTATAAACATGAAAAATCTATTAGTCACATTTTGAAATCAAATATTTTCTCAAGATCTTCTATTCGATCTTCAGATGTTACCCAAGGTTTACTATAGCTTCCTAGCATCATGACAATGCTTCACAAAACTTTTCTTCACAATTTTTTTTGTAAGAACATAGTTTTCATCTTCTACTATAGAATTAACTTTCATTGTAATAATAGTAACTCATAATTCCTAGATAACTAGTTTAAATAAGCTCCAAATTACAAGCAAGCTTAGATATAGTCTAAACTTATCTCGATACACCTTTTCCCAACTTCACTACCCATAATTTGATCTCTAAGTGAAGTTTTAAATTATGGTGCTGTGAACAATGCTTAATTCAACTTAATTGAATCAAACTCAATTACTAATTTTGATCTTCCTATCTCATCATCATCTAACTTATATTTTGAGATGTCTAATCCTTTTACAAATCCTCATTGAGTTCTTCTCAAAGTTCACTGACTATATTTCTTTTTTACTCATTGTATTTCTTAGTTCTGAAGTTCCTTCTATCATTTTTTATGTTTCTTCCATCATTCCTTATGTTTCTAAAGTTTCTTCCGTTATTCCTTCTATCTCCAAAGTTTTTGTCAATTCTACAATACTTTACTATATGTCTAAAGTTGTTGCATAATTGACATACTAAAGTTTTACTTCTAGGATTCTGTTGATCATCAAGTGCATGACAATTTCAAGCTATGTATCCAAAGTTGTTGCACGTATAACACATGATTTTTTTTCTTTCATCATAAGGTCTTCCTTCTCTCAATGTCCTTACATTGGATCTTCTTCCATTTGTAGGGTTAGTATTTCTAGACACTCTACTATTCCTTCTAGCATTATTATATTTAGGTTTCCTACAATCATTTTCTCTACAACACATACCATGACAACTATGACAATAAAAATTCTTAACATGATTAAATGACTTATTTTTACAATATCTTTTCATATGACCTATTTCATTACATGAAAAACACTTACCTCTAAATTCATATCTAGTTTCTTTATGAGATTCCACTTGCTTTGGTTCATCCAAAATCTCAACTTCCTTGTCCTGTCCAACTTCTTTAGGTTTATCAGAAGATTGACTAGATTTAATCATGCCATCAGATTTGGCTTTTTATTTTGGACATGATCTAATTGTAGGTTTCTTTGTAGACATGTTAAATAGATAACCAAGAACAATCTTATCATAAGTAGGTCTTTGTATTGACATTAACTCATCAAGATTTTTTTTACTAGAATAAAGCTTCTCAAGTTGTTTCTTGCATTGAGTTAATTTTCCTTTCATAATGGTGTTGTACTTATGAAGTTCTCCATGATGTTCTTTCAATGTTTCAAATTCAGATATCTTCTTCACTAGAATTTCTCTAAGATTTGTATTCTCAGTCTTCAAATCAGATTCAACTTTGATAGGATCATTCTTCAAAGTCAACTTCATATTGGTAATCTTCAATTCATGCTTCAAGATCTTGTCCTCTATCTTTAGCTTTAAATAATCATCATCACTAGTTTGAAATTTAGTAGATTCAGGCTTTGATTTGAGAAGTTCAATTTTTTTTTCCTTCAATTGTCCACTATATACTTTGGATTCTTCGTATATATCCTTCAACTTATCTCTTTCTTCAATAAGGAGATCAATTTGTTCAAGTTCTTCTTCAAGGTTCTTCATCAACTATTCCATATCCATAGGGATCTTAAGCTATTAAGCCTCTTTTGAGTAATTGTGCTTTGATACAAATTGTTAGAAATAGGAATTACTCAGAAGGTGTGGGTGGGGGTGAATCAGTAATTTACAAACTTTAGTTGATAACTAGATATTATTAATTACTTTGAACTATATATAAGAAAGTAAATAAGTAATTTTGAATAGTAAAAGTAACCATGCACAAAGATAACTCATGACACCATATTTTATTAACAAGAGAAACCTTGGCAAAGGGAAAACTCTAGTAGGGATGATACCCACAAGATAATATACTAATATATAACTTCCTTGTAAGAGGATGGACCCTATTAGGATTCTATTATAAAATTTACTATATATAGTCCTTGTTAGGAGATTCCAACCCTATTCAGAGTTGTAGTATAGTAGATGCAAGATAAGCCCACTGCCCAAACATGCACTTCCAATTACAAGAAGAGCTCACTGCCCAAACAAGTAATTAGAATTTTGGAATATGGGTACTATAACTTCTTTCTTTTTTTATCTTTGATCTTTAGCTTGATCTTAGATCACAAAAGTAACTTTAGAAAACATTGCATGTATCACTTTATAGAAAGCTTGCATATCACAACATATCACTTCCTTATACAACTTACACTTCTTATCGCGTGATGTCCTTTGCACAAATACCATGCCTTTACACAATTTTCTACTAGGTTAGCTAAGACCATAATAAAATTTTACAACTTAGATTAAATATCTAGGATTTCATCCCTAATTGGTCAAGTAATTATTTTGTAAACAAAATAATTCCTTTCCTTTAATTTTGCTGTCCTATTTCACTGGTAAAACATGAATTTCTCTTTTTCATGCAATCCATACTAACTTCAAAGATTATACACATAATCATAAACATGTATACAATCTCCATCTAAATTTTCTAGTTATAATATAACATTGGTAACAAGTTACATACAAAACAATACACTGCTATAAACCAAATTCATACTTAGATAATTTTCTGAGTACCAAAAGCTAAATATCTTTATTTCTAAGGTTTCATGTAGGCATGTACATCATGAGTTTCCATAAATGATAAAAATTACATATCTTCATTAGAAAATTGTCAACACTTCTAAAGAGGTCACCCATCCCAATACTGCTCCAACCTAAGCACGCTTGACTAGAGAGTTTTCTCCATGGTTAAACCCAAAGCTTGCAACCCTATTTGAAAAACCTTCACCCAAGTGGTGTTCCTTATGAACCATTCAATAAAAAGCCCCTTGAGCTCATTAATTGATAAGTAGGAGATAATTTCCACAACAAATCAATTTGTGATATTGCTATTAGGATCTAACTATGTGACTTTGAGTCAAACTCATTGACCCATGTTTCATGACTAGTGATTCAACACGAATCCATATCTCATGATAATAAATAGAATAGTTAGCACTCATTAGATCTAGGTGATTCTCACAATGGTGAAGCACTGGGACTTTATGGAAGGTCACATATCCTAATACTACTCCATCCTAAATGCACTTAAATATGGAGTTTCCTCCAAGGTTAAACCCAAATCTTCCAACCCCATTTGCAAAACCTTCACCAAGTGTTGTGCCTTATGAACCATTCATTAGAATGTTGGAAATTTGTTCAATTCTCCCCTTAGGATTCATTTCAAGGGCTTAACCACCTCCTATGTACTATAAGTTGAGTGGTTATATCAAACATTGTAGATCAATCTTTTGGTCCAATGACAACCCCACTCTAACAAGTTATATTAGAGCTTGGTCACAGGTCTAAATCCTTAGACCCTCAGGTAACACTAAGGGGGATATTGTTGGAAATTTTTTCAATGCTCCCCTTGAGATTTTTGACAAGGGCTTAATCACCTCCTATGTACTATAAGTTGAGTAGTTTTATCTAGCATTGACAGATTGGTCTTTTGGTGCAATGACAATCCCACTCTAACATAGAAATCATCTTAAGCTCACAATTGATAAGTAGGAGATAATTTCCATAGAAAGTCAAATTATGATATTTCTATTAGGATTTAACATGGGTCAATGAGATTGAATCAAAATTACATAGTTAAATCCAATGGTGCAATAAAAATTTATGATTTCCTGAAACTAGTCATTGTGAATTAGAGTTTGGGGCAGTTATAAATGATTTTTACCAAAACTTTGATAACTTCCTCAATAGTGCATGAAATCATCTCAAACAAAAATAAATTGAAATTTTATTCAATGTACTGAAATACAATTATATAAATACACTTGTTTCCAGGTTGTACATGGTTATACAAGACCTGAGAACAAGAGGAAAATTTCAAGACAACAAAATAATAGATTTAAACAATGAAAACATGATACCAAAATGCTTCCAATGCTTTCTAATGCTTATCCACTTTACATAATGCCTATGAAATACCATCACAAGGTTTTAATAGCCTTTATAAATTCATGTGTAGGTTATAACATTTTGTCTTTTCACAACTTTTGAAAAGTTGCATTTCACAAGTTCTACAATATTTTAGTCAAATGACTTTTCAACTTTACAAGAAGATTCTAAACATATTAGAATAAAATAATAATAAAATTTATCACCATTTTACCAATTCATGGCTATTTTATACAAATTTTATCAAATAACCAATTCAAGACCATAATAAAAGAAAATTAAATACATTGTTGGTGCCCTTGCACCACTTTCAATCATCTTGGGATCCCAATAATCCAAAGGAAGTGAGGGGAAGATGATCTAGTATGATAAAAACCAACACATATTTTAGTTTAGTTTGAATGTAGGAACCCATGACAAGGTACAAAGACAAAAACTCTAAAAGAGCCATCCTTTAAAATAGTGAGAAGTATCTGTATGAGCTTTAGAATAAAATAGTATGGCAAAGAAAGATTGATCTAATGCAACAAAGAAAATGTCATTTGCACCTATCCAATTTTCAAAAGACCATTTTCTAATCTCATCCAAATGTAGAGAAGAGTGTGGAAGCTAACCTATGGGCATAATGTACCTCTCTAAAGAAATCTAGGAAGCAAGGAGGTGATCTAAAAGTTCCATTTTAGGTGCAAATCATTACCTTTGTTCACAAATGATATGCGAGACAAAAGGTCTATTATAGTAGGGAGATGCTTCTTCCTCTAGAAAAGATTGTGTTTACCCTTTGCAATTATCCCCCTTTTATGAATATGTGTGTGTGATGCAAGTATACAAGGACTCACAAATCACATAATCATAATCCCATAACTTATCAAGAAAATATTGCACATTTTGTAAACTTATAACTAAATCAATAAACTAGGAAAGAATTTTCCACTTAAGAAGAGATGATCATAACTTTCACAAAGGAAGAGATAAAACTAATTCCTTTTATGAATTATGTAGAAGCATCCTTGGCTTTCTTGCAATCCTACATGTTGGGGGAGTTTTTCTTTGGATTTGTGGACTCGATCACTAAAGAAGTCATGCTCAATCCCTATTGGGTATAGTTTATGCCTAGGAACTCAACATACACTATGATGCTCAACATTCTTTATGATTCTTGACATGCTCTAGGAGCTTGGCATGCACTATGGTGCTTAGAAAGGTCCTGGTGCTTTGCAAGATCTTGGAGCTCAACATGGTCTTGGAATTTTACATGGTATGTGGTGCTCAGATTGCATTATGAGCTCAAAAACTCTTGGGAATTTATTATTGTCTGGCTTGGTTTTTGTTGGCACTCAGCTTGGTCTTGGTTTCTAGTGGTGCCAAGTTGTTTGTGAGCAAACTTTTGGCATTTAATTTATGTATGGGTATTTAATTTAGTGTTGTATATGACTTGTGGCTTGACCTATATTTAATGTAAGATATTTAATTTAATTTTTAATGAGTTGGGCCAACTTGTTTCTTAGTTGGGTATCAGAAGGGGTATTATAGATTATTTTTGCATGATGATTCATTCCTACTTGGAGAAGGGGATGGAGTATAGATGTGAACTTTGAAGAGCTAAGGTTGTAACTTAGGAACTAGAGGATTGCTTGGTGGACCTGAGGGTATAAGTGTGGATTATTCTTGATGTTCTTATTCATTTTTGTATCTAGACTAGCTGGGATTGGGTTTGTAAGTTGGATCTTGTTAGATGATATTGTAATTTCTATTTGTATTTGGCCCTAACCTAAAAGGCTTTACAACTGGGCATATTGCATGTAATCAATTATTATATAAATAAAGAGTTGTGTCTTGGTAGCGATCTTGTCTTGTTGCTTTGTTGTATTATTTTCACTATGTGGTTGATTGGTGGGGGCTAGGACATCTCCTTTGGAGATTATCCTACCTTTTACTACATCAAGTGGTATCAAAGTGAAGGTTTATCTTGAGTGTGTGGATAGATTGTCGAAGTTGATGCACTTTGTAGTAGGATTTGCAGAGAAGGTTGATCTAGTAGAGTTGATTGATCTTCTAGATTGGTGGATCTATTGCTTAGGGTTTATGAAAATTTTGGAAGATGCCTCCAAGAAGATTGGACCCTAAGAAAATTGATGATCTTAGTGATCAAGGTATTTTTAGTGGCTAATATTCATTAATTGGCTAATTTTAGAAATTTTTGGCTACTAATTTGGCTAATAATTTAAGATTTAGTCCAACCTAAATCACCACATTTTTATAAAATTTAGTTCTAAAATATCTAAAATCATTCAATGTTTTATTTTATTAAAAAATTAATACATGATTATATTTGATTCACATAAATATTATATATTATTGGAAAAATGAAAATTAATTCACCAATAATTATCATAATTATTAGTTACTTTAGGGATATATCACTAATATTTAGTTTTCACTATTTATTTAAAATATAATGAATGATCCTCATAATGTTCCATGAGGTAAAAAATGTTCAATTTTGATTAGTAATTTTCCATGGTGATAATGAGCTTCCTATTATTATTGAGATTCACCAATATTTTCTACACAAAAACTATGATTCAAAAACAATCACCAATATAAATAATATCTAAAGTAAAAAAATTGACAGATTCATGCAAAGATTTTTTTTTTTTTTCAAAATAATGAAAGATTCACCAAATTTTATATCTTTTCTTTGAGGTGGGTTTCTTAAAGTTTACCCTATTAGTGATGTTGTGGAAGAAAGGTTCTTTGAGAAGATTAGAGAAGCATTCAAATCTAGGATTGCATTGATGAAGAGTGACATGACTACTAAAATTGTTAGTGCCTTAGGTGGTGTACCTAGGCATGTGACTACTAAAGGTAGTTATGAGGAAGTTGCTGAAGAATTTCAATTTAGTAGATCTAGTGTTGAGGATAAAACTGATCATTTGTAGATACCTATTGGAACTAGGGCTAGTCAGTTTGGTAGACTTGGATTTCAGTTGAAAATGAAGCATAAGGTGGAGATTTATAAATTCTCAAGTCCTTTGACTCTTGAAGACCTAATTGATTGGATTGGTGAGTCAGAAGATTACTTTGAGCTTGAAAATATTGAGGATCCTCTTAGAGTGAGGTTTACACAAATTAAGTTGAAAGGACATGTTGCTCTTTGTTAGAAGCAATTGCAAAGAGATAGAGAATAAGAAGGTGAAATGAAGATCACTAGATGGATATTGATTATATTTAGGAGATCTACAAGTTGACTATTCTTTCTAGGCATAGAGAATTGTCTAAGGAGAAGGTAGCTTGTTACATCAATGGTTTGAGATTCAATATTTAGGATGAGGTTGGTATGTTGAATATTTATTCAATTAAGAATACTTACCAGTATGCCTTGAAGGTAGAGGATACGTTGAAGAGGAAAAATCAAGGTACTAAAAGAGGGAAGGAGAAGCAAGATAGCTCAAAACAATCTAAACCAAGTGTTAAAGGTGAACCAAAACCTGTTGATCAGAAAAGGAGGATAAGTGGAGGTGGGTTCAAAGGTAATTGCTTCAAATGTGGTAAACAAGGGCATAGATATTTTGAATGTCTACTTAGTAGGACAACTATTTTTTTGAATGAGGTTGTAGTTCAAGACAATTAGCCTAAGCCAGGAGAAATTTTTTTGGCTGGATGAGTACTGATTGGTGAGAGGACACTTGATTCTTGTTAAAAGACAAGTTTCTTCAAGACTACTTGTAAGATTTGTGTTAAAGTCTGCAAGGTGATTTTGGATGATGGTAGTATGAATAACCTTGTTGTTGAGGAGAAGGTTTAGAAACTTGGTTTGAAGAGAGTAAGACATCATTATCCTTATAGGATTGGTTGGTTCTAAGGTGAGCATGGTTTCAAAATGAGAGAGTGATGCCTTTTTTACTTTTAGATTGGGAAGTATAAGGATTCAAGTGTTGTGTGATATTGTAAACATGAACTATTGTCATGTGTTTCTTGGTAGACCTTGGTAGTATGATTGTAGGGTTGTGCATGATTATGTCAAGAATGTGTTTACTGATAAGAAAGGTGGCAGAAAGTTTTCCCTAATTCCTTTATGGAATGAAGAACTTGGTAGGAGGAACCTGAGTGTTGGTAGCCGAGTTGAATTGGAAATTTTTGAGAAGGTTAGAGATTAACATGGAAAGGAGACATGCAACACACCTAGAATGGAAATGAAGAAGTAGAAGAAGAACAAGGGAAAGAGTGATGCAAGGTACTCTCCTTAATACCATAAACTCATAACAGAAACAAAGAAACAATAGCAAATGTAAGAACAAAATATGGACTTCTTATTTGCATCACAAAAGTGGAATTACTTAATTCACAAGTACAATAAGCTAACACACATGGGCATGTCCAATACAATAATTTGCAAAACAATCTGCAAACTATCACCTAGAGTTGTCCTAAATAATATTTGGGTCTTTCTTAAATAGGTAGTTGTATGTCACCTGGGAAGGTTCTAGATGCTCAAACTTAATACCTAGGGCCAAAAAACCCTAACAAAACATATAGAGTTGGCCAAATACATCTCTGATAATTATTTTTAAAACTTCAAGGAGCTCACCTTCAAAAGGCCATAACTCACAAATCGTTGCTCTAATTGGCTATTATAACCACTTTTCAAAAATGGTAGCTCCTAATCTATAGGTTCAAAACTATGTTATCACCCTTCCATCAAGCTTTTGGACCACATCTAGGCACTCTAAGGCCTCCAACAGTGAGCTTGGATATTTTTCTATAGATTGTTCCACCAAAAATCAATAATAACTTCTTTGATACTTAAGCTAGAGAAATGAAATTTTTATGGTAGGCTTATATCTCTAAAATGAACCTTCCTATAGAAAATGAGAACATTCTGAGCTCATATGAAAAACTTAGGAAGTTAACATAAATAGTAACCACCCTATCTACTAGTCCTTATTAAAATAAAAAAGATAGAAAATAAAATATTTTTGGGAGATGCAATATTGTCCTTGCACCTAGGATGCTCTTGCATTAGACACCTGGGGTAATTTGAAAAGTGACCCTATCACATCTCAGGTGTTTAGAAGAAAACCAAGATGCTTAACCTCCTTCTTTGCTAGCCATGATGAATCCTCAATTGGCCTCCATTTCCATTTGACTAGATATTCCTGATAAGTTTTGTTTCTAGTACTTTTATCAATACGATTGTCTAGTATCTCCTTAATCTCATGTATAGTCAAACTAGCTATTGGAATACTCCACTATGCTTTTGTAACTTAATCTCCATCACCTTCTTCATAATACCCTGTCAAATCTAAAATATTCAATTGAACAGGCAATTCCACTTCATACACATTTCTAGAATCATGCCTTTTCACTATCTTGCATGGTCCAAACTTCTTCATCTTTAGTTTATTATATGTACCCAATGGAAAATGCTCCTCTCTCAAATGAACCATGTCTTCATCTCCAATCTAAAATTTATTATATCTTCTTTTCACATCTACCTTAGCCTTATACTAGGTATTCATATTTATGATGTGCTTGATTACCTCCTCATGGACATTCTTCAAATGTTCAACAAAATCTTCTACTTCAGCAGTACTTATCTCTCTTTTATCCAACCACCTCAAGTTAGAAGAATTTTTGGGACTAATCCCATATAAAATCTAGAATAGTGATTTACCAGTACTCCTATTTATAGAATTATTATATGCAAATTTTTCCTATGGTAAAATCATATCCCATCATTTTGTTTTATCTCCAACCAAGCATCTCAACAAGTTTCCCAAATTGTGATTCATAGCTTTTGTTTGTCCATTAGTCTATGGATGATGTGATGAACTAAAATTCAAATCTTTCTTCAACTTCTTCCACAATGTATGCTAGAAATTCCCAACAAATTTGGCATCTTGATTTGAAACTATACTCTTTGGTAGACCATGTAGTCTCACCATTTTTCTGAAAAACATCTTTGCTACATGAATAACATCACTAGTCTTCTTGTAAGGAATAAAATGTGCCATATTTGAAAACTTATCAACCACCACAAAAATATAATCATACCCACATTGTGTCCTCCGTAATCCAAGAACAAAATCCATGCTTACATCATCCCACAGCTTCTCTAGTATAAGTAATGGCTGATACAACCATATATTCTACATCACTCCTTTCACCATCTAACATACTTGGAAACTTTGTACAAACTTCACATCTTTGTCTAAATGTAACCATTAATACTTTTCAGCAACCAAAGCTATAGTTTTATCTCTACTAAAATGTCTAGCTAATCCTCCACTATGCTTCTCCTTGAAGAGGTTCTCTCGCATTGAACTTTTGGAAATGTACAACTAGCTTCCTTTGAACAACATACTATCTTGGATCATAAAATCCAACCACTTTGTCCTATCATGTGTAATGGGTTATCAACAAGCCTTCCACGCTTCACCAAAATTAGGATCATCTGGATACAAAGTACTAAGTTCCTTGAACCCAACCACCTCTATCTACATTTCTATCAGCAAAATTTGTCTTCTACTAAGAGCATCTACAAATTTAAATGCCTTTGGTTCAAGTTTCCTAGACTATTCAAATATTGCAGAGCTTGATGATCAGTATACAAGACAAATTCCTTGGGAAGAAGATAGTGTCTCCACTTCTTCAATGCTTGAACTATAGCATAAAATTCCTAATCATAACCAAAATATTTTCTTTTTGCATCATTCAACTTCTCACTAAAATAAGAAATAGGTCTACCTTCTTGACTCAAAACAGCTCCTATTGTAGTACCACTACCATCACAATCTACTTGAAACACCTTGTTAAAATCAGGAAGTGCTAAAACAAGATGCTTAATAAATTTCTATTTCAATAGATTAAAACTCTTATATGCTCCTATGGTCCACTTAAACTTTTTCTTTTCCCCTCTCATTATTTGAGTTAAGGGTGCACAAATACTACTATAACTTCTTATAAACTTTCTATAAAATGTAGGTAGTCCATGAAAAGATCTTACCTCTATCACACTCCTTGGAGTAGGCCATTCGAGGATAGCCTTCACTTTCTTTGGGTCCATTTTTAGATCCTCTCTTGAGACTACAAATCCCTAATACATGAACTCTTTCTTTACAAAATTGCACTTCTTTAGGTTTATCAACAATTTTTATTCCCTCAACTTATCAAACACCTTGCAAATATGAATCAAATGCTCCTCCAATGTCTTACTAAAGATCAATATATCATCTAGATAAAAAATGAAAAAATCACTAATAAACTCCTTCAATACCTCATTCATGAGCCTCACGAAAGTGCTTGGTGGATTGGTTAGTCCAAAAGGCATGACTAACCACTCATATAATCCTTCCCTTTTCTTGAAAGTAGTCTTCCACTCATCACCTTCTCTAGTAGGAATATGATGGTACCCACTCTTTAGATCTATCTTTTTGAAATATTGAGCTCTGCTCAAACAATCCATAATATCATCCATCCTTGATAAAAGAAATATATACTTGATGGTGATCTTTTTGATAGCACAAGAATCTATGCACTTCCTTCATTCTCCATTCTTCTTTGGTAGTAACACTTCTAGTACAGCACATGGACTTAGACTCTCTCGAATCAACCCTTCTACAACAACTCATGAACTTTCTTATTCAACTCTTCACTTTCTACTATTGTCATTCTGTGTACTACCTTGTTTGGAAAATTGGCTCCTGAAACCAAATCCATTTGGTGATTGATCTTCCTCATTGGGGGCAATCCATTAGTTACATTATCTGATACAATATTAGAAAACTTTCCCAATATATCTACAACTTCTTCAAGTACCTCTTCTACTTCTTCCTTACTGTATTTAGGAATTATATCAAATCACATATGTTCATACTTTGTACCTTTAAGAAACTCTATTCCATTAACAAAACATATTCTAGCAGCACTACATAACTTTTCTTTCTTATCCTTCAATGGCTTCAACTTATGTTTCATTTCCTCCTTAGAGTGTAGGTATTTCCTTGCCCATCATGTACAACATGCCTATCAAATTTCCTTAGCCTACCGAACAACATATGACATATATCCATAGGTATGATATCACATAGTACCTCATCCTTGTGATCATTTGGCATCTTCATCAACATGTGCAACTCTAGGCTGACCTTTTATTCTTTGATCTATCCATCCTTGGTGTTGGGTATATTCAAATGCTCTATGCCCTTCTTCTCCACAATGAAAATATTTCCCATGAAAGCCTCCTCTTCCAGATCCTCATCCTCTGCCTCTTCCTCTCTGATCTCTATTATTCTAATCATGGAAATGATTGACACATTTTCCCCTCTGGTTCTGATTGCTACTTCCAACCTCATCCCTGTTCTTTTGATCATCATTATGACCACCATAAGATCATCCACTAGATCTTCCACCATGACCTCTTCCACTATTCTTATTGTCAAACTTCTTCCTTAGTTTCTCTTTGACTCTTAGGGAAAATTGGTATGCCTCCTCAATACTGCTCATTCAAACCAGACTTAACTCATTCTAAATGCTGGTCCTTAACCCATTAAGATAATGGGTGACTTTTTCCTTATCAACTTCTACATGGCTAGTTCTAATTAAAACTTAGTAGAACTCTTCAATATACTCTTGAATAGATTTTCTCACTTGCTTCAACCCCTACATATTCTTTAATAGATCAAGGTCATAATCCATAGGAATGAATTATTGCTTTAGTTTATCTTTCATCTAATCTCATCTGGTGATTTTTTCATTTCCCTTTCCCTTTCCATTTCACTCTAGTTGAACCTCCTACCACCAGATCTTTGCATGTCCCTTCAGTTTTTCCTTCACAAACTTGACCCTACTAGGATCATCAATATCTTCATGCTCAAAGTACTCCTCTAGTTCATTGATCCAATTGATCAACTCCTCTATATTAAGATTTCCCAAAAATTTGGAAACCTCAAACTTAGGTCTTTTTTCAATCTTGGAGATGGCCCTAAAAAACCTCTCTTCCTCTAGATTTAGAATTGGCTTTGCTTCAGAATTTTCTTCTGCTCCATCCACATCCTCACTTTCATCTCTTATAGGAATATTTATTCCTCTTTTCATTTTTTCTTCTAATTCTTGCACTTTCCTTTGGAGGGTTCAAAAACCCTCAAGTATAACACCTATAGCTCTTCCACCACACTCTCTTCATGGAGGTATTTTTGCACTTCCACTAAAACCCTAGTGTAAACTACCTCATAATCAGTGATTTGTTCACACACTCAAGAACTCTTGCTTCGATACCACTTGATGTAGGGTGCTCCTATTAAAATCATAAACTCATAATAGAAACAAAGAAACAATAGAAAATGTGAGAACAAAATATGGACTTCTTATTTGTGCCACAAATGCAGAATTACAAAATTCATAAGTACAATATGCTAACCCACATGGGCACCTTCAATACAATAATTTGCAAGACAAGCTGCGAACTATCACACAAAGGTATTTGGACAATGTTCAAGCCTTTCTTAAATAGGGAGTTTTATGCCACCCAAGAAGGTTCTAGATGCTCAAACTTAATACCTAGGGCTAAAAAACCCTAACAAAACACATAGAGTTAGCCAAATACATATTTGACAATTATTTTAAAAATTTCAAGTAGGCCAACTTTGGAAGGCCATAACTCATGAATTGTTTCTCCGATTGGCTATTACAACCACTTTTTGGAAATGCTAGCTCTTGATCTATAGGCTCAAAATTGTGCTAGCACCCTTCCATTGAGTTTTTAGACCCCATACGAGTACTCTAAGGCCTCCAATAGTGAGTATGAAGATTTTTCTACAAACTATTCCACCAAAAATCTGCAATAACTTATCTGATACTTAAGCTAGAGCAATGGATTTTTATGGTAGGCTTATATCTCTAAAATGAACCTTCTTGTAGAAAATGAGAACATTCTGAGCTCATATGAAAAACTTACTAAAAATAGCAAGTTCCCATAAATAGTAACCACCCTGTCTACTAGTTCTTATTAAAATAGAAAAGACTGAAAATAAAATATTTTTGGGTGATACAAGATTGCCCTTACAACCTAGATGCTCTTGCATCAAAGAGCGTACAAGTTGAAGACTTCTATGATATGTATGTGAAGAACCATTTGGGGTTTATGTGTTGAATCCTAGAAGATTTTCTTTCAATTACTAGAAAAACTTTCCAAACTTGGGGTGTCTGATTTAGGAGTCTCCTTGATTTTCTTGCAAGCTTGCATGTTGGGGGAGTTTGGCTTTGGAGTTGTGGACTTAGACACCAAAGAAGCAGTGCTTGGTTGCTATTGGGTATTGTTTATGTATGGGAGCTCAACATACACTATGATGCTCAACATGTTCTATGATGTTCAACATGCTCAAGGAGCTCAGCATGCAATGCGGTGCTTGACAAGGTCTTGGAGCTTGGTATGTACATAGAGCTTGGCATCATCCGCAGTCCTCAATTTTCACTACGAGCTCATAAATTCTTGGGAATTTATCGATGTTCAGTTTGATTTTGTTGACACTCAACTTGGTCTTGGTTTCTATTGGTGCTAAGTTGTCTATGAGCTAACTATTGGCATTTAATTTATGTATGGGTATTTAATTTAGTGTTTTAGCCAACTTGTGGCTTGACCTATATTTAATGTAAATGATTTAATTTAATTATTAATGAGTTGGGATGACTTGTGACTTAGTTGGGCATAAGACAATTTTTTTAGATTATTTTGTCCTGACAATTGGGATGAAGTGTAGATGAAAACTTTGAAGGGTTAGGGTTGTAGCTTAGGAACCAGAGGATTTCTTGGTGGACCTGAGGGTACAAGTGTGGATTCTTCTTGGTGTTCTTATCCATTTGTGTATTTGGACAAGCTTAGATTGGGGTTGTAAGTTGGATCTTAGAATTGATATTTTAATTTTTATTTGTATTTGGCCCTAACTCGAAAGGCCTTACAACTAGACATATTGCATGTAATCAGGTATTATATGAAAAAAATGTTGTGACTTGGTATTAGATCTTGTTTTGTTGTTTCTTTTTTGTATTATTTCCACTACCTAGTTTCTTGGCGTCTAGGTTCTCTCTTCAACCTACAAAACACAAACACCAACCCCAAATAATTTTATTTTCCTAGAACTTTTGAGCTCTAATATCAATTTCATGCAAGGATTTAATGAGTCACAAATCACATAATCACAATTCTATAATTTATCGTGTCAACATTGCACATTATGCAAACTTATAATAGAATCAACAAACAAGGAAACAATTTTCCACTTCAAAAGAGATGATCATAACTTTTAGAAATGAAGAGATAAAAATAATTACTTTTATGAGGGAGTATACATATTAGTTAAACACATTTTTCCAAGTTATAGTTCAAAATGAAAATTGGAATAAAAGTTCTTACTTTTTTCCCAAAACTACTCACATAAAAATTAGGTTTAGACTAATATGCACAAAAATGCTCATAATTTCTTCAAATCACAATGAAATTTGACCAAACCAAAACAAAAAGTAAGCTAACTTAAAAAAAAATCAGAAAATATAAGTTGGAGGTCTATATCATTTCATATAAATTTTATACCAATAGAAACAATAGTCAGGTTTCTAGAAAATCACATAGCAAATTAACATACAACTTGTAAACCAAAAACTCCTTTTGTTTATATTCTCGTCAAAAAGATTTCCAACCATTCCAATCTGTAAATAATGATAATTAAAATGATATTTTAATGTATTTTCAATTCCTTTAACTATTGGATACCTCCTATGACTCTTAACCTTCTCTTTACATCAACTTTACATATTGTCAAATTTTTATCACAATATTTTATTACATATTTGATTTTTTTTTTAATTTTATAATAGATGACTATTTAATTTTATAAAACCCCTAATAAAATATTAAAATATACTATATATGAAATTTTATGACATTTTACAGTTCCATGGGTTTATTTACGTATTTTGACCATACTAGTCAACTTTGACAATCTATTATGAATTGATTCCAAGGTTTAACTTAGCCTTATGTGTTGACTCAAATAAATTGAAAAAAATTAATGAGATATGTATTCTTTATGTTCATTTGTTTAGGTGCTCCTACACCAATATGTTGTGTTGAAATACTAGCTCTCATTGTCTCTAAATTAACCTACCCTTGAGATCCTAGCAGAGTAATGAAAGATGGATTTGAATTGAAAAGTCACAGTTCACACCCAAGCACCTTTTTTATTGTGGGTTTATCATATTGAGATGATGTTTCTCTTGTGAGTGTGTGCAAGCTATGAATGAATGGTTTTTCTTCAACT
Source organism: Cupressus sempervirens (assembly GCA_028749045.1). Classification (NCBI taxonomy): domain Eukaryota; kingdom Viridiplantae; phylum Streptophyta; class Pinopsida; order Cupressales; family Cupressaceae; genus Cupressus; species Cupressus sempervirens. The sequence continues at coordinate 277,291,907 of CM053791.1, forward strand.
AAACTAGATGTTTCTCCTTTTTCCATTGGTTATTCTAGAATGTCTACATCATTTTCCTTGAATTGTTTCTTTCTTGTGATAGGTTGGTCCACATCATATGAATCCTCCATGCAGATGTCAAACAAGGGTCAAGTGGTCTACTTGAAATGCTTGAAGGATTTTCTTCCCTTCATTGATACCTATTGACAATATGGTTAGACAGATGTCTTGATGGTTGTCATTTATGGCAACATGTATTCAACATTTCATTTATGCATTTAGATTTAGAGTTAGACATCTATACGGTTATTGAATGCATGCAAGTGAATAGTATGCACATAACCATAGATACAAAAGAAAATCCTTTTGTAGCATTTGATTAATCCATTGTTGGAAATATCACTGCATATACTAGTTCTAATGATGAAGAAAAGAATACAAAAGAAGAGGAAAAGAAAAAGAAAGAAGGACAAGAAAAGAAGGACAAAGAAGAGAAGAAGAAGAAGAAGACATAAGAAGAGGAAAATAAGAAGAAAGTAGAGAAGGAAAAGAAAAAGAAAGATAGAGAAGGAAGAAGTAAAATGAAGATTTTGAACTCAAGCAAAAATGAAAGATTGTGATGTAGGAATCAACATTCTTGCCTAATGTAAACCATGTGGAGTCAAAAATAGCAAAAGTCAGTGTTCCAACATGAGGTTGACATACTTTATGTAGCTCTAACAACTATATCTATTATAGCATTAGTAGCCAGTACATCAACACTTGCAGTAGTGACATTAGATGATGAAGATCTTAAAGGCTTGATGTGCATCTTAACTAAGTTGTTTGAGAAGAATAAATCGGTAAAGTCTTTGGAAAAGAAATTAACTGAACTCTTGGACAGAATGTAGAAGATACTTACTATAATTGTAGCTTTTCCAAACTTGTAGTCAAAGGCCATGGAGTAGGTGAAAACCTTTGAATTCACAACTTTAGAAGAAGTAGCTTTAGCACCAAGCTTGGGTGACACATGATGTAACACTATTTAACACAGTGTGCACCAATGTACACAATGATCTAAAGTCACTTCATGGAAACATTAAGGGACTGAGAAAGCATGTTGGTGAAGGGAAAATATTGTATGGCCAATGTGTGTAGTGAAACAAGTACTTTTTATACTTTGAGAGTTGGATAAAGGTAAGTTAAGTGAACTTGAAACACTCATTCTCAAGCTACAACTCCTAGAATCTAGTATAGAAGACTATGGAGAAAAAGTAGAGAAGATACATGGTATGATTAGAGATTTGGAATCTGATAAGGAGAAAGAAAAAATGAAATTCTCCAATCTTAGAGAAATTTAATCATCAAAAATCAATAATTTGTAGAGGCAACTTGAGGAATGTCTTATAGCTAAGGCTTCCTATGACAAGTTTCCCTATACTAACTTGAGTGTAGCTAAAGTGACATCCTATGCACTTTGTACACTAATATGTATCTTAGAGACAGTAAAGGAGAACTAAAAGAAAGAGATAAAAAAGACTAAACGTTATTTATGTAGATTTTTTTTCCAAATTAAAAATTTGATCAGCATCAGAACACCTAGATTTTGGTACCTTTGCCATTGATGTTAAAGGGGGAGAGTAATATGTAAGGAAAATTGTATGTTTGTAAATACTAAGAAGTAGTATACACAAAGGGGGAGTAATATTGTATATGAAAGCTATTGTAAGGGGGAGTGTACTTATGTATCAATGTAAACGAGTGATAATAAATGTAATGATCCATCAAAACTTGAATAAAATTTTTATGTTTTGAAGGCAATTTTTTAATTACTTTTATTTTATTTTTGTTATGTAAGACATCATTTTGGGACTTGGCTAATTTTCCCAAATGTTCCCATCAATGCCAAAGGGAGATATTGTTTGAAATATGGTTAGATAGATGTCTTGATGGTTGTCATTTATGGCAACATATATTTAGCATTTCATTTATGCATTTAGAGCTAGAAAATTTTCTAACTGTTAGACAATTTACAACACAGAAAACATATGTTAAGTTTACATATGACTCCTTAAGAGTTAGCTCATGCATATTTGAGGGAAGCTTCAAGATACTATCATGATGATGTGTGCTAGTGTGCATATCTGTATGGATAGTACAATGCAGGTTATGATTAAAATACCAATGTGGGTATTTAGCAATGTAGAACAAAGCATAGTAGAGAATTAGATTGTACAACCTTAGGAATTATTTTGGTTATGAAATAATTACTAAGTTATGATGAGCTGACTATGTGGATATTATTTTATATTATGTCAAGCCTGTGAACACATGAAGGCTGACTGAGAAGAGTTTTGTAATTATGCAAGGTATAACTAACAATCTTATCTTACATAATTAAATATGTCATCTATGATAGATGAGCAAGTGTTATGTGATGTGAACTATGGCACAAAGAGTTTGAAAGATTTTTTGAGCCTTATGTGATGCAAATTATAATGTATGATCAGAACAAGTGCAATGTGCAACACACATAAAGTATTGTATGCATATCTATCTTGTGAAGAACTAAATTGTATAATTGCATGTTAGGAAAGTGGACTCTTCTTGTATACATTATATTTTTTATACCAACTCCTAATAAGGTTGAGGCTTCTAACAAGGCTTAGTCTTCTAATAGGGACTCGAGACACTATATGTACTTCATAGACTACTAACATGGTCAATATCCTTAATAAGATCCTATTGTTTAATGAATCATCTAGTGGGTATCATCCCCACTGGGGTTTTCCCTTGGCCAGGGTTTCCTTAGTTAACAAATAATGGCATTATGAGTTATCTATGTAAATGGTTATATTTACTATTGAGCATTGTTGGTTTACTTTCATATGCTAGTTACAAAGTAATTAACAATAATTAGTTGTGGGAAAAAGTTTGAATTTTTTTGCTAAAATCTTCTTACAATGTCTTTGTAAACTTGCAACTACCATTTCTAAGATTCTCAGCAAAAATGCAAGTTGGATGCATAGATAATTGAGTCTACTTAAGAAATTATTGGATGTTGGTCTATCTTAAATTATAATCTGAAATTGTTTTGAGCTGACTCTTTGTAATAAATATGAAAAATAATGTAACTTTAGGGTTGGTCGGCTTATAGGTGATGGGGCTAATTATTTCCTCCATTTTATGATAATTTTAATACTCTATTTTAATACCACGAAGACATTTGTGAAATTATGTTTACTTGAACTAATGATTAAAGTCCAGAATAGAACCATTAACCTATGGGTAGATAGTATGTCATATTTTTCCAATATTATATATATAATGCAATATTTTATATCTAACCATTAGAATGTGTGTTCTAATATTTGGGTTTAATTTGATTATGGTTATTTGTAAATATCTCTGCATTATAACTAACTTGTTCGCAAAGGATGCTAAAGATTTTTGGAAGCATTCAAGGGGGAAGTTGAAGATGGCCAACAACATTCAAGGAGAAAATGTTAAGGTTCAACCATGGTGGAAGAAGTTATAATGGTACCAAGAGACATGGCCACTACTAAGGAGGAGCTATGAAGAATTGCTATATTTTCTCTACATTTACTATTGTGTCAAATTGGTTGTCTAGACTTTATTACTTGTACCATGAACTATTATCTTTCCTCCTTTTTCTCTAGTAGATTCATAGTCAATTTGTTTGCTTTCCTATTTTAGAATAAGTATTGATCCTCTATTTATATGGTTCATATCAATAGTGTTAAGAGGTTAGATGAAAGTTTATGAAAAGAAACTAATGACTCTTGCAGTGAGTTATTTTTATAGTTTTATGTATCATTCTCATGTAAGAAATTTTTGGAACATAATGAAATAGCTCTTGGTTTACATTTTATGTTAGTAGATTAGTAGAAGCTAACCAAAGGGGCCCACTTTAGAGGTGGATTAGAGCCCACTTCAGAGGTGGATTAGATTAGATTAGTATAGATTTGTTTTCAATATTTCTAGTATTGTAGGTAGAAGTTATAAGTTCCTTCCTATAGCATCATACTTTGTGAGTGTTCCTGCAATATTTGTAAGAACAATTATAGTAGATGAACTTAGTTGAAATTTAAGTTAGTATTTAATTGTATTGCCATCATTTGTTTCAAGTGAAGAGTTAAGTGTGTTAGTTTCTTGCAGCACTAGTGTAGGTTCTTTCCTTGCATTTTACTTTCCTACACCATAAGCATAATGACTCATTAAGAAACCTAGTGCACATACTATGCCGACTATTTCAAGTATACATCCCTAGGTTGAAAAATTAAATGCACCTCATGGTGGGAAAATTAGTCCTTAGATTGAATATACTATTCCTAAGCATGGCCTTGGGCATGATTATTATACACTTATTGTGGGGCAGATCATTTTTGGTACTGTTGCCAAGGATGGTGTCAAGCTAGGAGCATTCTTGAGTCATAGTTCTTAGTTAAGTTCTTTTTAGAAATTTGCAGTCCTAAAACTTTCTTCACTAGTGTGAAGAATTCAATTGCATGCATCAAAGAGGAAGATAACGAGATCAATATTGCAGATTTCTTCCATAGGAGTCTATTAATTTGAACGAAGAAATTAAAGAAGAAGAAACTGAGTTGTCTTTTGAGGATGCAAGCCCCATTTTTCCTACATAATCATCCTCAAGAGAAAAAATTAGAGATATGAGTGGTCTTCAACCTTTTGCTAAAATTTTGGGTAGTTTGTTTGATACTACTGCTCCAAATCCATCGGTTGTTAATAATCCAGTACCCAATGTTCCTTTTCAGCAGAAACCTCATAATCTAATACCTCTAGTAATTTCACAACCTAATTTTCCATTTCCTCTTCCAAGCCTCATAAATAATGCTAATCTCAAGAATATACCTACAGCTACACTTCCAAAGTTCTATGGCCTTGCAACTAAAGACCTTGATACTTTCTTGTTTGGGTTTGACATACTTTGTCATAGCTTTGACTACAACACTGATGCCCATAAGATCAAGTTGTTCCCAGTAACACTAAAAGAATCAGGTCTATGATGGTTCATGGGCTTGGGAGAAAATGCAATAGTAACTTGGGATGAAATGCAAACTCTGTTTCCAGATAAATACAAAGAGTATTGCAAAGCATCTAGTTCAAGAGGAAATGAAATCTTTAGGATATCATAAAAGGAGGAAGAAACATTGGAAGACTATGTTTCATGTTTCTTGCATACACTATAGAAGAACCCTTAGCATGTGTTGTCTAAGGATTCACCAAAGCTAGTCTTTTTGAGAGGTGTGTATGATAATTGTCTAGAATCACTAAACTTGATAGTTGGTGGTGATGTATATAGATATTCCTAGGATGAGCTCAAGAAAATTTATCAAAACTCTTCAAGGTAAACTATGAAGAAAGGTCAAGGACCTCTTTCCACAGTCACTAAAGGAATTAGCCAGGGTATTTCAAAGCTCAAGATATCTAACCTATTGTTGGATTTCAAGTAGGACATCATAAATGATTTTGCTACACATCTTGATATAATGACTGCAAAGAAGAAGCATGCAGAATCTAAATCATGATTGGCTAAGTACTATCCTCATTGTCATAAATAGAAGCAAGACTACACATATAAAATGGTAGCCAACCTAGAGAACCAACAATTTCTGACTGAGTACATGAAGATAGATGGGGGCAATGATTGAGTATTCTTTGTTGCTCAATGTCAACCATGGGCCTTGAGACAAGGTATGCCTCAAGATCCTCTACAATTTTCAATTCCTTCTGATAATCAATGGCAAAGCCAAAGCTATCAGAATCCCTCCCAGTACTCCCAACCTTCTTGGCCAAACTAGTACAATAACTAGTGGAAAACCCAACAAAACAATCAATGGAAAAATAACCAAAACAACTAGAAACAACTATAGGGAAATTAGAAGCCTAATAATAAATGGAGGGGGCCTTCATAATGGCCTAACCAAAATTTTGGTAACCCACAACTATATTCTTTAGTTCAATAACCTACAATAATGCCACCTCTTACAACAACTAATGTTAACCCTAAGCCAACTCAATTGCCTACTCAACCTTAGCCAAATCCAAACAACAAGAAACCACAACAACAAATGTATACTATAGATACTCAGTAACTCCCTTCATATTCCTTAGAAGTATCTGATATACATTTAAGGTCAAGTAAAAATTTGCCTACACTAGAATACCCTATTATAAAGAAAGTTGCAGATACTCCTACAACACCCCTTCCAAAAGTGATACTGATAGATATCAACCTGCCAACTGATGTATCTAGCAAGATTAATAACCATACCATAGTGAATCCTCCTTTTCCACACAGGCTAGATAAAGAGAAATCTATACCTCAAAAGGAAGAGACATTTGACATTATTGAGCAGTTGAAAAACATCCATGTTCAAATTCCTCTATTTCAAGCTATCAAGGATGTCCCTCTTTATGGAAAAGCTATTAAGGAAGCATGTCTTAAGAAACCAAAGTAGAAGTAGAAAGACCCTCAAATAGTGCATGTTGTTAGGCAACTAGCAAATATCATGTTAGGGAAGGTAGTAACACCAAAGTATTCAAACCTTAGTAGTCCAGTATTTAACTTGATCATAAATGGACAGGCTATAAAAAATGCTTTAGTTGATCTTGGAGCAGCAATCAATGTAATGAGCAAAGATACAATGCATAGGTTAGGCATGGAGTGCTTAAGGACATCTCCCACAATGTTACAACTTGTAGATAGTTCAACTATCACTCTAGATGGTCTCATAGAAGATGTGATAGTGATTTTAGATTCATGGGAGTACCCTATTGATTTTCTTATCCTATCACCCATAGTTAAACTTGATGGCTATCATGTCATGTTAGGAAGACCTTGGTTAGCCACTAGTGATGGTAAAATTAGTTGTAGATCAAGTAGTATGACAATTTCAAATGGTCAAAACATAAGGAAGCTAGAGCTATATCCACCTACCCAACCCCAACTAGATTTGGGAGAACCTATTTGCTAGATTTAGGAGATGAAGAATTTTTTTTAGCTTAGCTCATGATGATGCATAAATAATATTTTCTAAAAATATAGGAAGAATATGATATAGTACAAAGCATTCTCACCAATGATTGTGTAGTGGCCAAAGATATTGATGAAAGTTTTGTCTTACAACTATGTACTTATGAAGACTGTGTTTACCCAACAACTCCTGAAATAATTGACCAGCTATTGCCAAGAGAAGTGTCTAGAAGACCAATATCATAAGTGTCAATGGTAAAATTAAAATCAACCATGGAACTTTCCCCTGGTCATAATCTGCATGTAAAAAATAAGTTGTCCATATCCCAATTGGAAGTGTTAACCAAGCTCCTTAATTAGCATGAAAAAGCCTTTTCTTGGGATCATAAGGATATGGTAGGATTGATTCCTAAACTGTGCACCCATAGGATATACATTAGTGATGAAATCTTGCCACTCTGATAGCCCTAAAGGAGAATAAACCAAACATTCCATGAAATAGTTAAGATAGAGTTGCAAAAATTGTTGGATGTTGGATTTATATATCCAATCTCTGATAGTGAATCGGTATCACCCTTAGTTATTGTACCTAAGAAAGGAGGGAAGTGGAAAATTGGTGTAGACTACAAAGAATTAAATAATGCCACAAACAAGGATCACTTTCCTTTACCTTTTATTGATTAGGTTTTGGATACTTTGGCTGGAAAGAAATACTTCTCACTTTTAGATGGATAGAGAGGATACAACCAAATAAGCATTGCTCCAAAATATTAGGAGAAGATCATATTTACATTTCCTTGGGGTAATTATGCTTATTTTGTATTACCATTTGGTTTATATAATGTACCAGCTACTTTCTAGAGAGCTTTAATCAACATCTTAACTGATATATCACATGATTGCATGGAGATATACATGGATGACTTCACTACAGTTGGTGCCACGTATAAGGAAGCTTTGGAAAAATTGGAGAAGGTACTCATCTGATGTGAGGAGCACAATTCGTCTCTCAATAGTGAGAAATGCTTCCTGATGATGTAGGCAGGAGTAGTATTGGGACATTTTATCTCTAAAGCTAGAATCCATGTAGACCTTGCAAAAGTAGAGGTAATTCTCACACTCCTGACTCCCACAAGCAAAAGGAAGTCAGATCTTTTTTAGGACATGCTTGTTATTATAGGAGATTCATCAAGGATTTTATTCAAATAGGTAGTTCTCTTTATACCCTGCTTACAAAAGAGGCTAAATTTATCTAGACAAAGGAATGTGACAACTCCTTTCAAAAATCTTAAATCATTGTTGACGATTGCACCAATACTTAGGGGTCCTAATTGGACTTTTCCTTTCCACATACATATAGATGCTTCTAACTATGCCTTAGGTGCAATTCTAGGACAAAAATCTCAAGATCTTGAAAATGCAATCTACTGTATTAGCAAGAGCCTTCGTGGACCAAAGTTAACCTACAAAGTGACTAAAAAGGAACTATTAGTAGTAATTTATGCTTTGAAATTTTTTTGGCATTACGCAACTGGCTATCCCATATTTTTTCATATTGATCATGCAACAATTAAATTATACCTCATGAACAAACCTATTATTACAAGCAAGTTAGCAAGATGGTTACTATTGTTTCACAAATTTGATATCACCATCATTGATAAGCCTAGGAGAGCCAATGTGATAGTTGATTATCTATCAAAAATCCACCATTTTGAGAATGAAACTACTTTGATAGATGATGCATTTCTAGATGAGAATTTATTTCATATTGTTGTCCACACTCCATGGTATACAACTATTGCTAACTACATTGCAGCTAATTAAATGCCAACACATTTCTCCTACAAGGAAAATAAGTTGTTTGTAGAGAAAGGTTTCCATTTCTCTTGGATTGATAATATCTTATTTTACACTGGACCTAATCAAGCTATGAGGAGATGTGTGAGAGAGGATAAGACATATGACATTCTACATACATGTCATAATGAACCACATGGAGGACACTTTACAGTTAAAAAAATAGCATTTAAGATATTAACAATTGGTTACTATTGGCCTACACTTCACAAAGATGTAGCCAACTATACATGGAAGTGTGATAAATGTCAAAGGATGGGCAAACCAACAAGAACATATGAAATGCCTCTCAATCCAAAATTGGCATTAGCACCATTTGAAAAATGGGACATGGACTTCATTGGTCCAATTGATCCTCCATCCAATGGGAAATCATATATCCTTGTGTGCACTGACTACCTTACAAAATGGGTTGAAGTCAAAGCCATGAAGCATGCTCATGATCACAAAGTTGCATAATTTTTGTATGAAGAAATATTTACTCACTATGGTATACTTAAAGAGCTTTTCACTGACCAAGGTGCTCAATTCACTTCTAGTCTAATCATAGAGCTTATGAAATAATATAATATCAAACACTAGAAATCAAACCCCTATCACCCTCAAACTAATGAACAAGTAGAATCACAAATTGGGAGATAGAGGCCATCTTAACAACATGGAAGACTACTATAGGGTTCACACCATTTGAGTTAATATATGGGAAACTAGCAATTCTCCCTATTGGATTTGAACATAAAACTTTAAGAACAACACTAGAGTTGAACATTGAACTTCCTATAGCACAAAGAGAATGTCTTCTGCATCTTAATTCTTTGGATGAAGTGTGCAAGGCTTCTTTGGAATGCACCAAAATCATACAAAAGCAAAGAAAACAATGGCATGACTCCCACATTAAGAATAAACAATTTCAAGTTGGTGATTGGGCATTGCTATATGATTCTAGATTTAAAGATATATCAGGCAACCTACAAACATGATGGCTAGGTCCCTATGAAATAAACCATGTATTTGCAATGGAGCAGTCTAGTTAACTACCATTGATCTAGTGCCTTCTAAGTTATTAGTCAATGGCCATAGACTCAAGTTATATACATGGCCCCAAACAAAAGAGGACTTCCTACAAAAATTTCAACAACCAGATTCAAATGCACACTAGGTAACCCTTCCTATACCAGAAGGTGTTAACCTCCTACCTATAGCTCTTCAATAATAATTTCTTCGTGCATGCCCATAATAATTTTTTAATGTCTACATAAAGTTCAAATATTCTCCATTCACTTTCTAATTTTTTCTTTTCCAACTCATCTTATTTCTTTACCTACCATGCACGCACCTTGCATGTCATCATTTTACAATGCTTTCAATAAAAATTGCAAGTTTTCTGATGTATGTTGTCTCTACTAATGTAATTTCTACCACCTTTTGGTATGTGCAATGATCAACTAATACGTATAAAATTTTCAAATCTTTATTCATTTATAGTACATAGATTTCAATACTTATATCTAGTACTACATTATTTATATTATTGCGATGTTATGATAGTTCCATACCCCATCCTAAGTATGACAAGTGTGGACACTTTTCCATGTTTCATAGGGGGCATGGATAATCACTAATTCCCAATGACATTCCTATTTATTTGTTAAGATTTTTCAAATATTTATACTTCCTTTTATTGATTAAAACTCAATTGCTATAAGTACACAAGTGTCTAGGTGTCATACCCTTATTCCTAAATGATTCCTTACTGTCAGGTTATGATGTGACCCAAATCTAATTTTCAAGGGTTTTGAATTCAATTCTCAAACAATTTTCCTTGTTGTTAGGCTATGATGTGACCCAAATTTAATTTTCAAGTGATCCAAATTCAATTCTCAAATGATTTTCACATATCCTCTCATTAAACTACATTATTACTGCTCATGACAAACTGCTATAACATTAATTAGCTGAAAAGAGAGTGAAATGTTAAATGGGTTTGTAAAAAACAAAAGAAAGCCTAAATTCATAGAAGGGAATAGTGCAAGCAGAGTAGAGAGTGAAGTTGTCAAGAAAAAATGGGTAGACAATTGCAATGATAAGAACCAGTGGAGCATATTGTTTTACTCTCAGACATAGAGGCAGTGAGAAGATTTAATGTGTGTAGTTGGTTAGGGTATTTCTTAAGTCTAATAATGTTTGATGAAGAAGTAGTCATGGAGTTACAAGAACATTTAATGAGGGAGAATTTATTGCATGCAAATTGATAGTTGCTGCTACAAAAGAGTGAATAGCCAAAGTAATTGGGTTACAAATAGTAGGAGAACATTACCCTAATACACATGATGTAAGATCAACTAGGGCTCAGTTTATCACACCAACTGATCCTCAACTAGATATAACCAAGAAGGGTTGCACAAGGATGTCTCTTCTACCACCATATAATGAGCTAATTATGCACATTATCAGGTACCTCATCTATGAAGGAAGATTTTCATATTTGCATGCACATAATTTTAAATTACTTAGTTACATAAGGCACAATTATCTAGTAAATGTTCCAATTTCTTGTATAACATGTTATGCATTACTGCAGAAGAAACCTAAAAGGGGAAGGACAACTATATCACCCATCATGTCATAATCAAATTTCTCATAGAAAGATCACTTAGGGATGCCTCTCCAATTTCATGGGCATAATTTGTCCAAGCTAAAACCCAACAACCCCCGGCTTTCTTTAATAAACAGCCCAATGAAGAAAATGTAGCTCCCATTGATGAACCTACTGAGAAAAACACTCAAGATGCTAAAGCTGGCAATGTGCAAGAGAATGTGCAATAAAATGTGCCCTTACCTATTCAAGAGACTAAAATACCTACCTCTACTTGAGAAAAGAGAAAACAAAAATTACAAGAAGAGACCTCAACTCTGGTAGTAGAAAAACCAAACCCTGTAGATGCAAAGCAAAAGAAAACTAAGACAGGTCTTGCAGTAGTCACTCTTGCAGGAGAGAAACCAAAAGGAAGTAGTAGGAAGAAGACTATAATACTTGAGGAGACCCCTATGAGAAGAAGTCCTAGAATGAGGGGACAAACTTTTGAAATGTCAGTAGAAACTTAGTCTACTTCATCCAAACCATCCACTAAAAAATCCCTAGTACAAATTGTTCCAGATGTCTCTCCTCCTCACCCTAAAACTTCAAACATTTTTGAAAATTAAAATGGTTCCTCAATAGGCCAACAAGGTTCTCCAAGCTATAAAGATGAAATAGTTCCCATAATGCATGAGTTAGTTTATTCAAACACTAACCTAGTTCCCTACAAGCCAAGATGGCTTATAAATTTCTTAGAGCAGTTGTGGAGGGAATAGAGGAAAAATAAAAATAACTATGAAGAGGACAGTGGTTCCATTATCTTGCAAAAACTTCTTTTCCAATTGTATGGACAACATATGCTTGTTGTAGCCCTATGAGAAGAGGAGAGGAAGATGAAGAAAGTCATTGTGTCCCAAGGTGAGGAAATTACAGATTTGAAAGAGCAATTAGCAAACCAAAAACAAAATATGGATCATGCCCTCAAATTGGTTGATCAAGCACTTGCTTGCAAACCACCACCTTGGATTTATGCTGTGTATTTAAAAGAAAAATTCCTTTTATTCCAACTTATGCTAACCCTCAAGAACATAAATGCAAAATTTAAATCAGCTGAGGAATTCTATGGTTTATAACACACTCTGCCATCCTGGCAGCAAAACTTGTTCTATGAGTTATATGTGCACAATTTTATCATCCTAGAAAAAACCCAATGGAATCCTTTACTCTACATAGAGGATATATGTCTGAGGGATTTGATGTCCTGGATGTATAATGAAGCTGATTTTGATAGACAATTGAGTAATTATAGAGATGAGGAAAGAATAGAGCTCCTATTATTGAGAGTTGAGAGTAGTAAACTAGAGGAAATTCTTAGGGATTGGTTTAGATTGACTTATGGGGATAAGGATAAGGGGAAAAGGGATAGGATATTCACTACTAGAACTAAGGTCTATGCAGAATATGAAAACCTACCTTACTTTACCTTTCAAAGAGCCATGGTTGGTGTTCGAAGTAGGTGGGGTAGATTACCTGAGACACTCAAAAGATTAGAGCCACACAATCCTATCAATTTAGAGGCTACCCTTCACCAAGTTCCAAAGTATATAGTTAGGGAAATAGGCTAGGCCAAAACTGTGGTGCCCACTCACTATGCAAGCTCCAATGCTCATGTGGCCCTTGTATGACATTAATGATGATAGACTTGAAAAGCTGTAGGAAGACAATAGAAGGAAAGTTTGGGAAAGATCACAAGGATTCTACTACACCTTCAAAAGTAGAAGGAGAGGGAGGATTGAAGTTGGAGAATTCAAATCACTAACCAAGAAATGCAATTCTTGAGGACAAGCATCAATTTAACAGGGGGTAGATGATAAGGCTAATTATTGCCTCTGTTTTATGATGATTTTAATACTCTATTTTAATACCACCAAGACATTTGTGAACTTATGATTACCTAAATTGATGATTAAAGTCCATAATAGAACCATTAACCTATGGGTAGATAGTATGTCATATTTTGCAAATATTATATATATAATACAGTATTTCATATAACCACCAAAATATGTGTTCTAATATTTAGATTTAATTTGATTATGCTTATTTGCAAATATCTTTGCATTGTAACTAACTTGTTAGCAAAGGATGTTGAAGATGATTAGAAGCATTAATGGGGGAACGTTGAAGATGGCCAACAATATTCAAGGAGAAAACATTAAGGTTCAACCAAGATGGAAGAAGTCATAACGGTACCAAGAGATATAGCCACTATTAAGGAGGAGCTATGAATAATTGCTATATTTTCTCTACATTTACTATTTTGTCAAATTGGTTGTCCAAACTTTATTACTTGTACTGTGAACTATTATCTTTCCTCCTTTTTCTCTGGTAGATTTGTAGTCAGTTTGTTTTCTTTCCTCATTTAGAGTAAGTGTTGATCCTCTATTTATAGGGATCAGATCAATAGTGTTAAGAGGTTAGAAAAAAGTTTATGAAAAAAAATTGTTGACTCTTGCAGTGAGTTATTTTTACAATTTTATGTATCATTCTCATGTAAGGAATTTTTATAACATAATGAAATAGCTCTTGGTTTACATTCTATGTTAGTAGATTAGTAGAAGCCAACTAAGGGGGCCCACTTGGGAAGTAGATTAGATTAGAGTAGTGTAGATTTGTTTTCAGTATTTCTAGTATTGCAGGTAGAAGTTATAAGTTCTTTCTTGTAGCATCATACTTTGTGAATGTTCCTACAACATTTGTAAGAACAGTTATAGTAGATGAATTGAGTTGGAATTTAAGTTCGTATTTAATTACCTTCTTTGATGGTGGAAATTACCTGATTAATGATGACTATTAGGATTTTTTAGGGAAGTTCTAGGTGGTTATTTCTTTCTCTATCATATAGAATATTAGAAGGAAAATGCCCATATGGCTTTGCATATTATATTTATGAAATATGTAATTCTATGCTTCAGGAGATAATAAGAAGCCCATTTCATGTACTTGCATATTTTTATTGTTTCTCTATTTCTATTATGTCTTTTCCATATTAAAAAAGTACCCTTTGTCAATTCCATTCGTTGATGCTTATAAATAAAGAAGCCAACATTTGAACAACTAAGGATGAACTAGATTAGCTCATTTTAAATGAAAGTTGAGTGTATTTTGTTAAACTTTAAGAGCACAATAAAATTGTTTAGGGTCCATTTGGCTGCGAGAATAGGAATAGCTATTCTGGAATAGAAAATGGGGCTATGTATTCCTATTCTCTGTTTGGTTCAGCCAAAATTTGATGGGGAATTCGTAGACCCCAAAATTTATGTTTTCTAAAATAAATAAAACTGAAATAGGAATACGTATTCCAATAACACCTATTTGGGTGGAATTGCAAAACCCCATTTTTGGGCCAAAATTGGAATACGTATTCCTATTTTACTTCATATTCTAATTCTGATTTGGTGCATCAAAACAAACAAATTAAAATTTTAAGAATTTACATATGTCTATTGCACTTGTATTCCTGTTGCCAAATAGACCTTTAAGAAGATGGAATACATAAAATTCTATTCAATGAAACCTGCCAAATCCCATGATTTTCGCATAATGGATTTCCATTTCTAAAGCCCAGGAAACATAACGTATCTGATATACGAGGTAAAAAACAGAGGGACGTCATCACTGAATCTCGGAGAAAGAACGAATTTGAAATGTCAACATAACAATCAGAGATTTATGATTTGCGTGGATAAAAGGTTCTTATCATCCTTATCTCAACGATAAAAATGATAAAGGTTATTATCAATTGCAACCTGTCCATACTCGAAGGATAGTCTTCGATATCCCTCAATGGATCATTATATTTCTAGTCGTATATGCATCACTATATTTGTACAACGCAGTTAAAATAAAGTGAAAATTTCACTAAACATGATCATTTTTGAGGAAAATAAGGAAAGACTGACACTTTGAAACAATACTAGAAAAAACCTTAATGTGTTTTAGAGCTTCAAATTCATCGACTTGGCAGTACTCCCTTTATTCTGCAGCCTCACAACAAAAACAATCAACTTCCTGCTGAAAAAATTAAAAATCATTTCCATTGAAGTTGACAAGTTTCTGATTTAAAACTTAGTGATTTATTCAATAGAAATCAACGTGGACAAGCTGTCTTGGATGCGACTTGTTATCTTTTTAAACAAGGGATATACGTTGGTGTGGAGCAAGGATAAATACCTTGTTGTCGATTACATCTCTCAGCGAGGAAAATGTAAATAAAACTAATAAAATTTTCAGCCATTGTGAAGTGGGTGATCTCGTCTAGACTGCCTTTTCAATTATATCAACCAAAGCGGAGGAATGCTTGGGACGGCTGGTCCGATACATCTCGATTATTTCTCCCATACATCTCGATTGTATCCAGACCAACAGCGACTTCAGTCCATAAATTGGATTGTAAAGTCATATAATTCACAACACGAAAAGAGAGAGAGAGTGGCGAAGGTAGGGAAATTGTTTTATGTATGTGTGATGTTGATAATAATAATAATAACAATTGCAGGTATGGCACAAGCTCAGGACGATCCGGTGGATCCAGATCCACAAGATCCGCGGGATCCGAATCCAGAGGATCCACCTCCGCCTTCACCTCCACCTCCACCTCAGAGGAGTTGGCGCTGCGATGAGTACCCTTGCAGTGCTCCCAATGATCCTGTTTGTGTATGGCCTTACCTATGCAAAGCAATCGGAGAGTGTCCTCCCGATGAGGGGGGATATTGTGATCTTTAATCTCTTTATTTTCTTTGCTCGGCAGGAACACTGACTTTCTACTGTGCTCTGCTCTTGAGAATTATCTGACATGATCTCAAAATATACTTTTGGACTTATTATTATTATTTCTATAGCTCAACTATAATTCGAAAAGTACGGTGCTTCTTATTAAACTATATTTACTATTAAATTGTCTATTATTCTATAAAGTATTCATGCTAGAAGTGTAGCTAGATATATGTATGGATTCTTATAGCTATATTTCTTATTGGGAGCAAATTATTCATGGTAGAAGTATAGGTAGATATAGGTAGAAATTCTTATACCTATATTTTTTATGAGGAGCGAATTATTCATGGTAGAAGTATAGCTAGATATATGTATGGATTCTTATAGCTATATTTTTTTATTGGAAGCACGTATCCGTTGTTGAACTAAGATTAAATGAAAGTGTTCATTATTCTATAAATTATTCAAGTTAGGAGTATAATTATAAATATATGCTAGATCTTATACCCATGTCTTTTATTTGGAGCATGTATGTTTATCTAAGTAAATTGTATGGCTCTACTCAATCATGTTTTCATAGAATGAGGATAGATGAAAGGAAGATGGTTATGTTTTAATATGTAGTATCTTATTGTGTAAATTGATTATATACAACTAGGAGATGGCAACTTTATAATTATTCATGGTAGAAGTATAGCTATAAATATATGGTATGGTTTATTCCTATATCTTTTATTTGGGTCATGTATATTTATCCAAGTTAATTGCAAGGGTGAATATCATGTACGTTTTCATAGGATGAGTATGTTTGTTTGGATGAAAATGGATGTTTATAGATGAAAGGAAGATGACTATGTTTTAATAAGCAATATCTTATTGTGTAAATTGATTATATACAACTAGGAGATGACAACTTTACTGCATGCAGCCTATTGTTTTCATAGAATGGGCATGGATCATAACAAGGTGATTGTCTTTCACTATGAAGTATCTTATTTGATTAGAGTATTTTACAATATAAAATGGAGATGCTTATCTTTTATTTGGATTATCTTATCTTGTCTTCGTATATTGATCATTGATAATAATAATATAAGGGGGTGATTGTCTTTTATTGTGCCCTAATATGGATTCTTAGATTGATAAAAGATAAAAGAGAAACAATAATGCTAGGTTATGTAGGCTCAACCAAAGTTAAGCTAGAAAATTTGATGAGACTTTTATCCAAGTAGATGATGAAATTTAGATTCTCATAAAACTTAAGACGTAATGTAATGATGGGTGAGCTAAAGAAATTAATTGGTAATGAGTAAATTAATTATAGCTCTAGAATATTGCGTTATTGTCAATAACTTATTTGTATGGTTATCTACAAATATTTTTGGCACATTAGCTTTACTTAGTATTTATTAACATGTGTGCAATGACTCTACTATGACCTTTACGAGTATAGCAATGTCCTTGTTTCAAGATTGTTATCATTTAGAATTACAAGAAGATATGTATGGAAATTTTATTTTCTAAGTATTTTTATCTTGATTGGTGTTACTAGTTATTTATTGTGAATGATATATTTATTATGAATGAAAGATAGAATAAAATTTGTACCTTTTGGTTTGTATTAAAAAAATGCTATAAATATTAATGTATGGACATGAATTAAGGATAATATTTATGATGCATTGACCACCTTTTATGATAATTGATCTGGTGGACTAATCTCTTATTGCAAACTTAAAAATCTCCAAGTTATGGGAATTGGAATATGCCTTATTCCTCCTATTTATTCAAGAAGGATGCAAAAACAAAGAGAGTACATTTTTGAACTTTTTATTTTAATTTGTCTTGATATTTACAAAATGAAAGAGATACAAGGAACTAAAAGAAGAAAGATAGCTAGTGTAAAGGAAGGCTTGCAATATTTAAGAGAATTTCAAACAAGGACAATACTCAATCACAGGTATGAACCATTTCATTTGTATTTGGTTATTATATAGGATATGAAATATTTTATGTATTCAACACTAAAAGAGTTATCATTCCCTACAAATGGAGTGAATGTTTCATTTTCTACAATATTTTACAAGGATCTTTGCATGGACATTTAAAAACATGGGAGGATGAAACATTTGAGTCCATTCCTTTGAATTCTAGTGATCTCATGGCCATATTTCAACATTGATTAAAATAAGTATTTATATTGATATAATATTCTTATAATACTTACACATATTTACATATGTGTATTTACTTTTAAACATGTTGATCTAGTGAAGCTCCAAATGAATCTAACATGGATCTAGTTTGAAAGTGTTTCTAATCTTTTATATTGAACTTTGTAGGTAAAATTGTTTTAGGATATATTTTCAAAGCATCATAGAAGTTGCAATAATAGATGGTACATTACTTGTCATTTATTATTCTACATGAAAGAGAAGAAGAAGAAAATAAATACACAAACAAGTGATGAAATATTGTTCATCTTATGTTCAATGATATAATGATGATCTCCCAAGGTGATTTGTCCAGTGGGATACTTAAAGAAGCTATATCTATAGTACCTCAACATTATGCTTGAAAATGTTATATTGTGTACTTTGAAAATGTCATATGCATCTATGTCATAGCATGAAATTTTATTTCCCATATAGATTTAGTTGTTATATAAGGCATTCAATTCAAATAATATAATATATCATTCAAAATGGAACTCAATGTATTGAATATTAGCCTAATGACAAGATATATCAACATACTTATCCAATAACAAATACTCTATTGATAATTAATAAGTATTCTAGATTAATGAGATTTTTATTATTTCTACAAGTTTTTTGATAAAGTTTACATAGCCGATTTATATATAAAATTACATTCCCAAATCTATTTATTAAAATTTTAAGCATATGATGGATTGACTTCATCATTTAAATCTAAAATACAATTCATCAAATGAGTTTTTTTGAATAAATCATGTGTTTACCAAAAAAGAAGCATTACAAAGGTAAATTAGAAATGAATTTTTAATTTTTAAATAAATACTTTTGCTACTCTAAAGAGCACTGAATTGATGAATCTTCTAATGCATTTAATTATGAGTTATGTGAAAATTCATGTGGGTATGGATTAACCTATTCTATAGGGAAGTACATAGATCTTGATACTAGAAAATTCCATTAGGAACATTACTAGAATTTTTGCCATCATGGAACTGAAACATTTGGTATTTGTGGATATGAGTTTTCCTCCAAAAAAATGAAACTTGAAATAAGATTAGGAGATTGAGAATAGAAATTCCTATTATTTAGTATTAAGATTCATGCTCTATAAATACACATTAAGAAATTTAAATCTATGAAGGTGCTAATCTATTTTTTTACTACCAATCAATAATTTAAGATTTCATAGTAACAAAATTTAATATTGTTCTTTGATTCTAATTGCACTATAAGTATTAATAGACATAATGTAAAATATTTGTGATAATTATTTATTTTTATAAGTCACATTTGTGCAATTAAACTAGTACTCAATAGTTTAGAACAATTGTCTATTTGTTATGAAAGGGTGTGTCTAGTTTTCACTTGTAATTGGATCTATGTTTATAAGTTGACGACTATTTTTTTCTAAAATAAAGAGGACAATTATTTTTTAATATTTTTTGTAAAAATATTGAGTTTTTCATCTATGAAATAAAAGGCCAATAGAAAATATTTTATAACTAGTTGATTATCTTATTCTTGTTTTAATACAAATATCAAGTGTTACTTCATCCCTAATGGCATTTATCTTTTCAATGGTTTGATTAGTTCTCTTTGATAAATCTATTTTAATAATATTATGTCAATGTGTCCTTATGGTATTTTAATTGGGGATAAGGTTTAGTTTGAATTTAAGTTTGAAGGATCTATTGTATAACTTCATCTTGTCATATTTGGACCTTTTAATGGAAAGTTATATTTGGTAAGACTAATTGCAACCAAAAATTATAAATAATAATATGTATATAAATGTCTATGAGGTTATGGGCATGTTTTGAGAACAATTTGTTAAAAACTATCTCATAAAGTTATACAGAGGATCAATCAACTAAACTAATAAAGTTAGTAAGAAAAGAAGGCACTAGTAGAGCATTGAATTAAATATTTTTGCTACTCTAAAGGGCACTGAATTGATGAATCTTCTAACACATTTAATTGTAAGTTATGTGGAAATTCATGTGGGTATGGATTAACATATTCTATAGGGAAGTACATAGATCTCGATACTAGAAAAGTTCATTAGGGATGTTTCTAGAATTCTTGCCATCATGGAACCTAAACATTTGGTATTTATGGATATGAATTTTCCTCCAAAAAAAAGATACTTGAAATAAGTTTAGGAGATTGAGAATAGAAATTCATACTATTTAGTACTAAGATTCATGCTCTATAAATACACATTAAGAAATTTAAATCTATGAAGGTGCTAATCTATTTTTTTACTACCAATCAATAATTTAAGATCTCGTAGTAACAAAATTTAATATTGTTCTTTGATTCTAATTGGCACCATAAGTATTACTAGAAATAATGTAAAATATTTATGATAATTATTTATTTTTATAAGTCACATTTGTGTAATTAAATTAGTACACATTAGTTTAGAACAATTGTCTATTCATTATGAAAGGGTGTGTCTAGTTTTCACTTGTAATTGGATCTATGTTTGTAAGTCGATGATTACTTTTTTCTAAGATAAAGAGGGCAATTAATTTTTAAATTTTTTTGTAAAAACATTGAGTTTTTCCTTTATGAAATACAAGGCTAATAGAAAATATTTTATAACTAGTTGATTACTTATGCTTGTTTTAATACAAAGATCAAGTGTTACTTCATCCCTGATGGCATTTATCTTTTCAATGGTTTGATTAGTTCTCTTTGATAAATATATTTTATAAATATTTTTTCAATGTTTCCTTGTGGTATTTTAATTGGGGATAAGTTTTAGATTGAATTTAAGTTTGAAGGATCTATTGTGTAACTTCATCTTGTCATATTTGGACTTTTTAATGGAAAGTTATATTTCGTAAGACTAATTGCAACCAAAAATTATAAATAACAATATTTATATAAATGTCTTTCAGGTTATGGGCTTGTTTTGAGAACAATTTGTTAAATACTATCTCATAAAGTTATACAAAGGATCAATCAACTAAACTAATAAAGTTAGTAAGAAAAGAAGGCACTAGTAGAGCATTGAATTAAATAATTTTGCTACACTAAAGGGCACTAAATTGATGAATCTACTAAATTATTTAATTGTGAGTTATGTGGAAATTCATGTGGGTATGGATTAACCTATTCTATAGGGAGGTACATAGATCTCGATACTAGAAATGTCCGTTAGGGAGATTACTAGAATTCTTGCCATCATGGAACCTAAACATTTGGTATTTGTGGATATGATTTTTCCTCCAAAAAAAGAAACTTGAAATAAGTTTAGGAGATTGAGATTAGAAATTTATACTATTTAGTGTATGTGTGAATATGCGGCCTCTGCTAACACACACACTTCAACATAGTCAATGTATGCGGATTCATCCCGAAATGAACATTGGATTGTTCATCCAAAAGTCAGCTGGCAAGGTGACCCGTTGCCTTCTATCTAAAGGGATTTTGCCTGTTTATATCTTCAGAATCAAGGTGCAGGTAACCAGACCCTCTAAGAATGAAGGATTTGAATGTAATTTAAGCTATATGAATGTGCAAGTAATCTAGATGAAGTGCAAGCAATTAATCTAAGAAATAAAAAGACAGTAAGATAAAATGTATGCATTATTAAGCTAGATGAATTTAAACTAAGAATGCAAGATGTATGTAAAATATGAGCAAATGTGAGTATGAATTCCAACAGCAATTCGATGCAAATTCCCAAATTCATCCTCTCAAAATGAAGGGATGAGGGTCTCTTAAATAGACTTTCCCGGAATCCATCAATGGTTAGGATCAACTTTGATGAATGGTCAGGATTAGAGCAAGATTCAGTTAAAATGGAAATTTCCTTAAGAAAGGAGAGTTAATTGAGCTTTTCATGAGTGGAATAAGGAGTTAATTAATTTAATTCCTTTTTGAGAGATAGTTCACTCAAAGTTTCCATTTTGGAACTGAAGAGAAGATTTTGAAGATATTATTTAATTTAATAAAGTGAGATATGACCTCATAAATGCCTTTTTCATTTAATTGAATAATCACATTCAATTAATTAAAGTGAGCATCATTATTAAATTAAATAGATTTAATTCCTTAGTACATTAGCCTTAGATGATAATTTAATTTGATTAAAGTATAAATACTTAATAATTAAATTAAATCTTAACCAATAGGTTTAATGTGACTAATATGAGTTAATACTATAGGAATTAAATAAAGAGTCTGATTAATGTAGATTAGGGTTTTCTGCATCTGACAGTTAAGTCAAGTAGCGAGTAGTAGAATAAGAATTGACTATTAGAATAGGTCTTTAGAAATCAATCAGAAATAGACCAAAATTTGTTGAGATGGCAATGAACCAATTTTGGGGTATTACATTTTACCCCTCTTTGAATGAATGTGCGAGTAGCATGTTCAATTCAAAGAAAATTAGAAAGCCTAATGCGAAGATGAGATTGGTTTCGAATTTGATGATATGAAGACCAATTGATAAGCTTTTAAGGACTATCTCTAGAACAAAGCTTAATCCCAAGGAATCCAAGCAGAATGCCTAGATACCTAAAATTGATAGCATTTAGAAGATCGTCTCTCGAACAGAGTTTAACCTTCAAGGATCTAGATAGAAGAACACTAGATACCTGAAATTGATAGCATTTAGAAGATCATCTCCAAAACAGAGCATAACCTTCAAGGATCTAGATAGAATACCTAGATACCTAAAATTGATAAGTATTTAATTGGTTTGTCGGGATTAAATGTAAGCATTCGAGGCACAAGAAGCTAGAATGACCAGAACATTTGTCCCTTTTAATGTAGCAAGTTAACATAAGCATCAAAGCATAAATGCTAGGATGACCTGAATGTTGCTTGCATACAAACACACCAGACACACGGGAAATCCCTCTTATGCTAAGTATTCAGTATCTATTCTATCCGCAATGACCCTTGCATTCATAATCTGAGACAAAAGTGTGCTAGATATACTCGCAGTGACCCATACACTCACTTAACAAGATGAGTATCAGTATTTACTATAGCATGAAGAGTTCACTCCAACAAACAAGGAGAAGAACTAATTTGATTGACGTATTCATACAAAAGGAGTTGAGGTACACCCAGCCATCCAATATGAGATGGAGGCTCTTATAGTGGACACCCCTTTCATAGGAATGTGTCAACTTGTTGGAACTAAACCACAGACAAAAAGAAAAGAAAAGATCATGCCCCTAGTCATTGCTTCTCTAGTCAAAGATGACATCATCGAGCTACTCGAGCAGATATGATAAAGAAAAACAAAGCAAACAAAGAAAAATGCTTAGCATATCCAAAAAAGTATATCATTTTTTTTGAGTTCAATGTTTTGGGATCGATGTCAATTGTCAGTGTCTAGAATACGTTTGAAAGAAATCTCTTCAGTAGGGTGACAACAATATTCAAATGTAGTCAGAATGACTGGTGACTGAGGTCAAAGAGGAATCTTCATGATGAAGAACCTAAGAAGGACTGGGTGACAGTAGGCAAACACAACCATGATGACTGGTGACTGACGCAAAAGAGATCTTCCATAAAAGAATCTGGAGACATGACCTTAGCAATAGTAGGAAGACACAAGTGAAACAACTGGTGACTATTGTGGAAGAGATTCTATGAGGAGAATCTTGAATGAGAGTGACACTAGCGACAGTAGGCAGACGTAGTGAGGACCACTGGTGATTGTCGCAAAGGAGATTCTATGAGGAGAATCTCAAAAGGAGTGGCACTAGCGATAGTAGGCAGATGTAGTGAGGACCACTGGTGACTATTGCGAAGGAGATTCTATGAGGAGAATCTCAAAAAAAGTGACACTAGTGATAGTAGGTAGATGCAGTGAGGACCACTGGTGACTATTGCAAAGGAGATTCTATGAGGAGAATCTCGAAAAGAGTGACACTAAGGGGGGATTCCCTTGAGATGTGACAAGACTCAATCCATGGATACATGAGCGAAAAGAAACAAAAGCAGGAAAGCAAAAGCATGAAAGTGACTATATAGAAAGCCAGAAGATGCACTACAAGATGGAATGTTTGGAACAAGAGGTGCCTATTTATCAGATTTTCACCTTCTTGGCAGGATTTTTCTTTTTTTGCTACCATGATGCTTGTTTCCAAGTTTTCACCAATGGCACTTTTCTTGTTTTTTTTTTTCAATTTTTTTGTATTTTTCTTTTTTTGATTTTTTTTGGTGTTACCAAGGCACCTATTTCTAGATTTTCACTAGGGTAACAATTTTTTTAGGACTTTTTCTAATTTTTAGGTTTTTTTTTTTTTTTTTTCAATTTTTAGAACTTTGTCAAAGATTACTAGCTCTCAAGAAGGATTACCTTGATTTTGTTCTAGTGTCTAGCAATGTGTAGGATGAGATGTAGTAGCAAGCAAGTGGATAAACAGAGATGGAAAGGCAAGGAGTATGAAGTAGTGAATGTTACCCTCAAGCAAAGTCTTCACAAGATTACCCAAGCTAGGGAAAAAGATATAACAATATAAGCTCATGGTGTAATGAAGGGTATCGTGTAAGTAATCCAAGAAAATGACCATGCCAAGAGATTGCTAAGAACTGAGTTTTCTTCTTTCTTTCGTTGATCAAGACCAAAGGGTTAACTGAATAGGATAGAAAGGTTTTTTATGGAGGTTATGAGTGAATGACTTGGGATGAGGACATATGAAGGATAAGCAAGATCATGATAGGATGTCATGGATGGAAGAATTACGCATGACACCTGTTTACTAGGTTTTCATCATGGTACTTATCCAAGGTGCCACAAGAAGTGGTTTTCACCATAGGATGGATTTATTTTTCTTTACTTTTGCTACCAAGGTGCCTGTTTCCAAGTTTTCACCGAGGCACTTTTTTCTTTTTTCTTTTTTTTTCTTTTTTTTGGATTTTTGGAGTTTTTGGAAAGAATTAAAGCCTTCTTCAATTTGAATAGTGCTCCTATTGGAAGGATAAATTATGATAAGCCAAGACCATAGAAAGGTATGCTCAAAGATGTTGATAGGGTAATGGAAGGGAGATAGTAGAGAAGATATATGGAGGATAAGGTTTTAGGCTATGGATGAGATAAATGGGATGGAAGGATAAAAGGTGGAGGATAGAAGGTGGAGTGGATAGGGTATTGAAAGGGATGTGCAAGGGTAGAAGAAAAAGTGGGCAAGATCAACATTGACACACACCTTGAAGGGTAGTGGAATGATGGAGGAAGTATGGATGAAATAGTATGAGGTTTAGATGTATGAGGTGGTGGAATAATTTTGGAGGAAGGTGGAGTAGCAGGTTTCAAAACCTATTTAGGAAGATGTTGGGAAGGAGATGGAGTGGAAGCCTTTGGAAGCTTGAATGTCAACTTTGATTTGTTTTCAATATTCAAGTCCTTCAAAAGAGACTTGGGAATCCATATAGCTTTTGATTTTTCATTAGATGCTTTGGAACACATTTCTTCAATAACAGATTTAAGAACCCACACTTTTCTTGGTTGACCTCTTTGAATAGTGGACCTTTGCAATCTCTTTTGCGTATTTTCCTTTTTGACATTCACATGTCGATTAGAGGAGATAGTGTGAACTTTTGAGGATGGATTCATGCACTTGTGTTTCAGTTGATCATCCAAATTGCTTCCAAAAGACTTGGGACTTGTGGATGAATGAGGCCAATATGACTGGTTTAGATGGAAAGGTGAATGTGAAGAGTTCATGTATGTGTGTCTTTGTTGATCTTGGAGTAGGGTAGGGGGAATGTATAATGAGTTGAGAGTGGAAGTAGGAGATAGAGGAACGTAAGGTCCCAATATGGATGGAAGACTTGAAGGTTTTAGCTTAGATGGATAGGGACCAAGGATAGATTTAGAAGATGTGAACAGACCATGAATATGGATATCAACATCTTTAGAGTGAGCAATATGACCCAGGCCATTAATAGTTTTATGAGTAACTATTATAGGAGCAATACCTTTGATAGGAGTATTTAAAGCTTGAGTATAGTTTGGAAGTGAATGTAGTGAGGTAGAACAAGAGAGTGAGGGAAAACTTTTCTCTTCAAAAGGAATTTTAGGTAACATAGGAAAAGTATCCTTCTCTTGGTCTTTTATAATCTCATTAAGGATGATGGAAGGAATATCTTGATCTTGCTTAGTAGAGGTGTATGACATGGGAGATGCAGGACTGTGTGGCTCTTGAGATGGAGTCATGAGATCTTGGAAGACTTGAAAGGGGATGAAGGAATTTTGGTTTTGATCAACACTTATTTCTTCATCATTTAAGTGGTCCTCTTGACATGAAACCAATTTCAAGGATTAGGGAGTATCTGAATCTATATTTGAATCTATTTCTAGAGTCTACATAATAGGCTCTTGAAGGGACAATGGAGGAATAGCTGGAGTGGGGATAATAGGAGGAGCAACAAATGGAGGTTTTGGATCTTTGGTTTGAGTAGTATGGGAGAGGTTTGCAACTAAGTCAAGATTAGCCTGAGTTTCCTTCAAAGGCAACCTTTGAGGGTACACATAGTCAACTGAGGGAGTAGTGAGTTCTTTTGGTGAATATGTGTTGCAAAGATTGGACAATTTAGAAGGTGAATGTATGTTGGAAGAAGTAGAATTTACATTTGAACCATTACTAGACATGGTTTCATGAGGTTGATCCTTCTTGAGAGTAGAATCTTTAGTAGCTGAGAGCTTAGATTTTTGAATTATGCCATTGTCAAAGAGATCTTGGATCTTGTTTTTCAGCTCCTTACAATGTGAATTTTTATGTAAACTATGTTGATGATAGGCACAATAGTTACTCATAAAGGAAACTCCTGCCAAAGTGACCTTAGGTAACACAATGAGTTTCTTTTGAAGAATTTTTTCCAAAGTTGATTCATAAGATCTTCCCAAAGGGGTGAAATCACACTTTGGTTTAGGTTCCCAAGGTTTTTCTTCAAAAATATTTCTAGATTTCTTGGGTATTTGCAAATTATTTTGAGATGGCTTGGACTCAACATTATAGGAAGGTAAATAATCTCGCAAGGAGAATTTTTTCAATGATGTGTCATCTTCCTCCTTTAGTCTTTGAAGTTGAGTGCTCATTGATTGGATTTGTTGCTTCATGTTTGCAATAAGTATCTTTTCTTCCTCACTAGGAATATTGGATTTAGTGTAGTTGTTGTTAGCCATTTTGATGTACTATGTTTCAAGTAGTGACGGCCAAGTTTTAGAACATAGTCAAGTTGCCACGGTCATACACAATGACAAAAAGAAAAAGCTTTGACAAGGACCACACTAGAATGTAGTCTCAGAAAAGTAAGATAAGAGTGTAGTATACTAAGGTACAAATAGTTTGATTTGAAGGCTAGAATAGCCAAAGATTATGACTATCATGACACAGAGTGCAACAAGCACTAAAGGACAAGAGCAAGATAACTAAGAGACAAGACTAGTTAAAGTATGGATTAGAAGTCATTAGCTAAGTAGGATGCCACTGTTTGGGACTATTTTTAGATAGAGAAATAGTGAATTGATGCAAGAAACAAACTTGGTACAAAGCATAGATAGTTCTAATAGACTAACTAGATAGTTTAGACTCAAGATCTCACGTAAAGATCCTCTAAGAGGCACATGAGAAAGTACACAAGGCCATGCAAAGACTCAAGATAGTATAAAGATTTTTTTGCACAAGGATGTGCTCCAGACTAAGAAAAGAAGTGCAGGGTTTGACAAAAAAAAGGACATCTGAGGCAAGATCTCACATGGAGATGTGCAATTGTTTGCATGAGAACTTGGATAGAGCTGCATGAAGAAGTGGTAGGAAATGATCAATTTTAACAAGTTTTTGGTAGTGTTTCAGTAGAGTTTCACGTGAGAATCTACAATGGTTGAGCAAGACAAGATCTCAAATTTGGCAAGAAAATAGAACAGTAAGTCCCTAAAGTTAATCATCACATGATTGTAGTGAAAAGTTGAATTGTTTTGATAGTTTTAGTTTAATAGGCAGAATGTTTTGACAAATTTTGATCATTTAAGTAATCAGGCAGATAAATAGGCACGTAGAACAACAAGCAGGTGATTTGAAGCACGTCTAAAAATAATGAGCAAGGGCAAAAGCAACCTTGCGCATGAACAATCAAGTCACTTAGTACACGTTGATTCCTAAGAGAGCTAATTGTGTATGTTTTTGAAAGGTTTTGCAATCACGCATACATCCCTAGAAAATAAAAGTTGGCCTCTCTAAGGTTTTTAGTAATGTTTTGACTCTGCAACTTTTATGACTCATAGGGGTGACCTCCAATCTCGGTGCACCAAGGTTTCAACATAGTCTGAGAACTTAATCTTCAAGAGCTACTGGGGAGATCTGACAACCCACAATGAACCATACCTGTGGAGATTTCTTCCACAAGGACATTTATATAGCAATTGTCACTACCATGTCAAAAATGGCTATTACTACTCGAGGTTCTGTCAACACAGTTTTCCCTGTAGAGGGATTTTCTGCTATGGTTAACCCTCTCTAAAGGTGACTTACTCACAATAGTGTACCACAAGGGGACCTGGCTTCCAGATTCAAGGTTTTGACACCTTTTCACTTTTAGCCCAATCAAAGTAGACAGATTAATCAGACACGCTAAACTAAGAGTATCTATTAAAGATCTATGATATCAACTTCCAGTGATCTATCAACCTCTTTGGAGAAAGGATGCCTCAATCAACAAGTTGAAGATTCATCTATCTGCGAGATGCTCAAAGTATCCTACCCACCTACAAGGAATCCATCATAGAAAGGAGTTTCACTAGGAACCCACTCTCTCAAGATCCATGAATAGTGTTCATGGGGCCTAATTACTATGTGTGTAGAGATGTTAATTCCTGAAAGAAAAACTATCCAAAAGTAGTCAAAGAGCACAAGGTGGTACACTTAACACTTTAACTAATGTGAGGTGAGTCCAAAGATGTAGAACATTTAACCCCTCACGCAAGCCAAAATGAGTCCACAACTCAGAAACTAGTGAGTTCTAAAAAGCACAAAAGGGTTGCCTAGTGGAGCATTTAATGCTTCTTTCTTGTAGACCCCTCCCCTTTAACGTGGTGCTGATCTTGCAACCACATGGTGAAATGAGGGGCTGGTGGATTTAGCAAGTCCAATAACCCAAAATAGCTATCTAAATCTATCACTAGTACCTAAGCCTGCTAAATGAATACTAACGAAGATCACACCCTAGTATCAAATTATGCATGTGTTGTAAAATGAAAACATGGAAGGAAACACACACAAGCTTGGCACAAGAGATGTTTGTTTTAGATCCAAATGAAGTGTTATTAGCTAAGGAAGGTTACCTGGTGATCCTTGCAACACGCTTAGTAGATTTTACCTGATTTTTAACAATTCTTGTGCTATTTTCGAAGCTAGCAAAAGCGAGATGTTTTTTTTTTGGTTTCTTTTGTCATATTTGGATGGTCTTTCTTTCTTCCTTGTTGTTTTCCATGTTTGGAGAGTTTTTTATAAGGAGTCTTCATCAAACATCCTGTAGACAACTGTTAGGCTGCAAAAAAATAGAAAAATGGAAATAAAGATGCTTCAGAGAAAATGCATTAGTCAAACAGAAGCTTAACTATGGGAAAATTAACATTTAACTTTTTTGGTTCATTTCTATACCCATAAAAAAGCTTAGAAAATGCTAAAACCTATGAAAACATCAAAATTCAAAATTCGTTAAGCTGCAAGAAATCCAGAGAAACAGATCAAGACAAGTATGTTAGCAAAATTAGATAAGTTGAAGATCAAAAATGCTCAAAAACCAAGCTGTTGTTACAAGATCTCGCGCGAGATCTTTGACAGAGCCACACGAAATTATTTAAGGCTTGCATGAAATTCTTTTAGGCTCACGTAAAATTTTGTTACAGCCTGCGCAAAGAAAAACAGGTGTTGTGCAAATTATTTTCAGGCTCATGCAAAATTATTTTATGGCCCACGCGAAGAAATAGGTGCTGCGTGAAGTTTCGTGTGCTTTGGGAACTTTCTCGCATGACACGCAGAGAATCTTTATGCGAAGATTCAAAATCCTCATAAGAAAATAAATAGTCTCGCGCGAAGATTCCCAATTCTGTACGGAATCGTATGGATAGGGAACTTAAAATTTGATTTAAAAAATGTAGAGAAGGCCTAAGAAATTGATTTTCTCGAGCCCCACGATGGGCGCCAGAAATTTATGCATGAATATGCAGCCTCTATTAACACACACACTTCAACACGGTCATTGTATGCAGATTCATCCTGGAATGAACATTGGATTGTTCATCTGAAAGTCAGCCGGCAAGGCAACCTGTTGCCTTCTATCTAAAGGGATATTGCCTATTAATATCCTCAGAATCAAGGTGCAAGCAACCAGACCCTCTAAGAATGAAGGATTTGAATGCATTTTAAGCTATATGAATGTGCAAGTAATCTAGATGAAGTGCAACCAATTAATCTAAGAAATAAAAAGACATTAAGCTAAAATGTATGCATTATTAAGCTAGATGAATTTAAACTAAGAATGCAAGATGTATGTAAAATATGAGAAAATGTGAGTATGAATTCCTACAGCAATTCGATGCAAATTCCCAAATTCATCTTCTCAAAATGAAGAGATGAGGGTCTCTTAAATAGACTTTCTTGAAATCCATCAATGGTCAGGATCAACTTTGATGAATGGTCAGGATTAGAGCAAGATTCAGTTAAAATGGAAATTTCCTTAAGAAAGGAGAGTTAACTGAGCTTTTCATGAGTGGAAGAAGTAGTTAATTAATTTAATTCCTTTTTGAGAGATAGTTCACTCAGAGTTTCCATCTTGGAACTAAAGAGAAGATTTTAAAGATATTATTTAATTTAATAAAGTGAGATATGACCTCATAAATGCCTTTTTCATTTAATTGAATAATCACATTCAATTAATTAAAGTGAGCATAATTATTAAATTAAATAAATTTAATTCCTTAGTACATTAGCCTTAGATGATAATTTAATTTAATTAAAGTATAAATACTTAATAATTAAATTAAATCTTAACCAATAGGTTTAATGTGACTAATATGAGTCAATACTATAGGAATTAAATAAAGAGTCTGATTAATGCAGATTAGGGTTTTTTGCATCTGACAATTAAGTCAAGTAGCGAGTAGTAGAATAAGAATTGCCTATTAGAATAGGTCTTTAGAAATCAATCAAAAATAGACCAGAATTGGTTGAGATGGCAATGAACCAATTTTGGGGTATTACATTTAGTACTAAGATTTGTGCTCTATAAATACACATTAAGAAATTTAAATCTATGAAGGTGCTAATCTATTTTTTACTGCCAATCAATAATTTAAGATTTTGTAGTAACAGAATTTAAGATTGTTCTTTGATTCTAATTGGCACTATAATTATTACTAGACATAATGTAAAATATTTATGATAATTATTTATTTTTATAAGTCACATTTGTGTAATTAAACTATTACTCAGTAGTTCAAAACAATTGTCTATTCATTATGAAAGGGTGTGTCTAATTTTCACTTGTAATTGAATCTATGTTTGTAAGTTGAGGATTATTTTTTTTCTAAAATAAAGAGGAAAATTAGTTTTTAATATTTTTTGTAAAAAGATTGAGTTTTTCATCTATGATATACAAGGCTAACAGAAAATATTTTATAACTAGTTGATTATCTTATGCTTGTTTTAATACAAAGATCAAGTGTTACTTGATCTCTGATGGCATTTATCTTTTCAATGGTTTGATTAGTTCTCTTTGATAAATCTATTTTATTAATATTACGTCAATGTGTCCTTATGGTATTTTAATTGGCGATAAGTTTTAGTTTGAATTTAAGTTTGAAGGATCTATTGTGTAACTTCATCTTGTCATATTTGGACTTTTTAATGGAAAGTTATATTTGGTAAGACTAATTGCAACCAAAAATTATCAATAACAATATGTATATAAATGTCTTTCAAGTTATGGGCTTTTTTTGAGAACAATTTGTTAAAAACTATCTCATAAAGTTATACAGAGGATCAATCAACTGAACTAATGAAGTTAGTAAGAAAAGAAGGCACTAGTAGAGCATTGAATTAAGATAATTAATTAAGATAATTTCCACATTTTCCAAAGATGATTAAGAAATCACTAGCAGAAGTGGAAAAACTACTTGATTTCCTATCTATAGTTTTGGGGACCAATAGATTAGAGAATATGTTGTGGATCATCTTGTCATAATCCTTGGTTGTAATTTAGTCTATTGCAAGGAAAAAACTATTAGTTATTAAATAATATTTTCCTCAAGAAGAGGTGGGGAATCTATTCAATAAAAATTTCTAGTTAGGTACTCTACTATGGGAGAAGGTCCCAAGGGAGATGAATATTATCCTTTTTAAAAGGAATTCTATTTCAAAATGTACATCAAAATAAACATTCATTTCAAAGGAAACCATTTGTTCTAGATGACATCAAGCCATTAGATATTAGAAGTTTTCATTTTATTCTTAACAAATTGTTTCCTAATTTTTCACAAATTGTACAAAAGTTTAGTGGAAAATGCAGTGAATCAACACTTGACCATTTGGATTCTCTTTAGACATGTATAGAATATTATGATCTATTTGTGTAGAATATTGGGTGATGAATCTATTTTTACACAATTGAATGATAATGAAAGAGAAGTGTTTGAATTAGTACCTACACAAATAATCTCATCATTAATGGAGTCTGAGCAGTGGTCTCTTGATGTGATTAATGATGGAGGTGAGAAAGGTGAAAATATGTGCTATGAATAGGAAGAAGATTGGGCTTACACCATAGAAGAAGAATCATATATGTCTCCTTTGGAAATTGTTATCGATTTTTATCATTGTGCAAAATTAGCAAAAAGGTTGACCAATATCTTTTCATATAATGTGGTTGCCATGTTTCATGTCCTCCTTTAGATTCATTAAATGCCATGCATGCATGAAAGGGATATGTAAAATGACTAATCATGTCTTACCTCCTATATTCCTATGTTTCTTGAACCTTTTGAATTCAAATGCCTTATGCTTGCACACAAGATTTAAGTTACAATCTTGTGATTCATGCTTGTTTGCATGATTGTAGGAAGTCAAGGGTTATTTCTCAAAATGGTGGGGATAGTGCGACAAAGTCATCAGGTGGCTAAATTCATGTTTACATGGTCACAAGGAGTCAAGCTAACTAGGAAGTAAAAATGGTGATGTTATGAAGCTTTATTTGCATAGCCAAAAGTGGTTAAACTCAATGATGGGTTTAAGTTTTGAGGATGTAGATATTTGTATCACTTGATTGCAAGGTTGAGGATTTAGTTAAACTCATGAACCAAGTAGCTTGGTAGGTGGTCACATGATCATGAAATGAAATGTTAAATTCAAGAAGTAAGTTGCAAAGTAGCATAATGATGATACCTGTCTTGGCAGACCTCTCTTATATTTTCAAATGGTTTGATAAGCTTTTTTCCATAACCATTTCATCTCAGAAGATCTATAGTCAACATATTCCCTCTTTTCCAAGATACATAAGGTTTAACCAATGCAGAAATATACACATACAACATGTGTCCTAGTGGAGCTAGACTAAAAGTTTGAGTCACATACAATACGAAATGTGTTAGAACAATGATAAGGTGGTAGTATCTAATTGGCTAGGAGTGTTGATTATGCCAAGGTTTTCTAGTTTTTAGCTACCTTCTAATCTCAGTAGATCAAAAATTGGTGTATCCCTACTTTCTAAAGGTGATCAAAGTTTAAACAATGCAGGAATAGGAGGGAGAAACATGTATCATGTTGGGTCCACTATTTTATAAATCCTTTGATTGCAGTGTCATAGGTGATCAAATTTGAAGGATTCATCTATCAAATGAAGACTAGTGATGTTGAATCAATATATTTCATTGAAAATAGCTTCAAATAATAAGTTGTGACTACAGGGTAAGTGCACAAAGTTGTGGTGCCAAAAGTGGGGTATAAGTGGACACCTTTTTCCTAAAATCTACAAATTTTGAACTTCAACAAGAATTTGAAGATAGTTACGCTCAAAATTTTCAAATATGACAAAAAAAAAGTCATAGTCCTTTGAATCTAGTTTCTAAACTACTAATTTTTTTTTTAAAATGGTTTAGTTTTAGGTCCTCAAAAAAGGGGGCCACAAAAAAGTGGTACTGTTTATTACAAAAAAACATAGCATAGTACAAAGTGTGGCCCCCCTAAAATTTTAACTTTTTTTTTGAAATTTTTTAATTGCTCTAGTCAAAAGTTACTTAATACTATGTAGTTTATCCCAGATTTTTCGAGTAATTTTATAATGTCTATTTTTTTTTTAACGAATTTTTTAAGTAGACACATCCCAAAAATGTAAAATATCTGTGTGCTCCCCCTAGAAATAATTGAAAACTAATATAAAATCAAAACTTTTTTTTTTCAAACTGTGTAGAATGGAGTCTAGTTTCTAAAAAACTAAGTTGTTACAAAATTCGATGAACGAGCTAAAATCTATAGCCCAATTAGTACGTGGTGGTTTTTGACAAAAAATGAACATACATTCAAAATAAATTAGAGATGAAAGGCTTGAAATAGTTCAAATTAAAAATAAATTATATGGTTAGATAGCTAACACAGAGACCTATAATGCTATGTAACTTGATCTTATCGATACCCAACCACGAGAAATCTTGAAGGGGAGCACAGAAGAAAAAACAATCATTTTTTGTATGTTGGAAAACACGTCTTAGGTCTGTTCATCAAATCCAAACCTTTGGGTTGGATCTCCAAGGAAAAACCAAGCCTTAGGCTTGGGTTTGATTAAGGTTTAAATAGCATGTGTGCCCTATAGCGTGTACACGCTATAGCATGCACACACTATTTAAACCTCAGCTCTAAATAGCGCGTGCATGCTATAGGGTGCAAGCACTATAGTGCACACACACCATTAAGATGTAAGTTGCAAAAGAGAACTAGGTGAGGGGGCGATAGGGGAATGGCTATGTGTGTGCATGAAAGAGATAGAGAGAAAGTAGGGGATAGGAGAGGGGAGAGAGTACAGGATGGGAGAGAGAAAGTGAGAAAGAGTAGGGGTGGCAAAGAGAGTATAGGATGAGAGAGAGAGAGAGTAGGGGTGGCAAAGAGAGGAAGTGAGAGAGAGAGTAGAGGTGGAAAAGAGAGAGTGCAGGATGGGGGAAAGAGATTTAAAGTAGGGGATGGGAGAGAGAGGAAGTGAGAGAGAGAGTATAGGTTGGGAGAGAGAGATTAAGAGTAGGGGATGGAGGAGAGAGAGAGTAGGTGATGGGAGACAGAGTGGGAGAGGAAGAACTTGAGAGAGAGGAGGATGGGAGTGCATGTGTGTGAAAGAGAGAGAGAGTATGGAATGGGAGAGGGAGAAGACAAAGTAGCTCAAGAGAGAGTAGGGGATGGAAGAGAGATTAGGCGATGGGAGAGGGAGTGGGAGAGGGGGAGATAGGGGGGAATAGAAATGTGTGTGTGTGTGTGTGTGTGTGTGTGTGTGTGTGTGTGTGTGTGTGTGTGTGTGTGTGTGTGTGTGTGTGTGAGTGAGTGAGAGAGAGAGAGAGAGAGAGAGAGAGAGAGAGAGAGAGAGAGAGAGAGAGAGGAGGGGATAGGAGAGAGTGTGAAAATTTAAGAGAGACTAGAGGGTAGCAGAGAGAGAGAGAGAGAGTGGAGAGGGAGAGAGTAAGAGAGAGAGTGAGAGAGAGAGTAGGTAGTGGGAGAGGGACTGGGAGAGGGAGAGAAAGTGAGAGAAAAAGTAGGGAATGGAAGAGGAGAGAGGGGGGATGGGTGTGTGTGTCAAAGAGAGAGAGTCAAGAATGAGAGAGGGGAGAGAGATAGAGAGAGTAGGCAATGGTAGAGGGATGAGAGAGAGAGAGAGATAATAGGCAGTGGGAGAGGGAGTGGGAGGGAGAGAGAGGTGGAATGGAAGCATTTAAGAGAGATAGAGTAGGGGATGGGAGAGAGTAGGTAGTGGGACAAGGACTGCAACAGAGAGAGAGGGGGGGAATGGGAATGTGTATTTATTTATAAGAGAGATAGAGTAAAGGATGGGAGAGAGTGTGAGAGTTTGAGAGAAAGTAGTAGGGGATGAGAGAGAGAGTGAGAGTAAGGGATGGAGAGAGAGAGAGAGAGAGAGAGAGAGAGAGAGAGAGAGAGAGAGAGAGAGAGAGAGAACTTGAGAGAGAGAGATAGTAGGCAGTAGGAGAGGGAGTGGGAGAGGGAGAGGGAGAGGGAGAGAAATAGGGGGGATGGGAGTGTGTGTGACAGATGTAGAGAGTAGGGGATGGGAGAGAAGAAGAAGAGTGGGGGGATAAGAGTGTGTGTATCTATGAAAGTGAGAGAGTAGGGGATGGGAGAGAGTATGAAAGTGTGAAAGTAGGGGGTGGCAGAGAGAGAGTACGATGATGGGGGAGAGAAAGTAGGCAATGGGAGAGGAAAAGAGAGAGGGGGGATGGGAGTGTGTGTGTGTGTAAGAGAGATAGAGTAGGGGATGGGAGAGAGTGTGAGAGTGTGAGAGTAGGGGGTGGATGAGAGAGAGAGAGTACGACAATGGGGGAGAGAAAGTAGGTGATGGGAGAGGGAAAGAGAGGGGGGGGATGGGGGTGTATGTGTAAGAGAGATAGAGTAGGGGATGGGAGAGAGTGAGAGTGTGAGAGAGTAGGGGATGGGAGAGAAGAGAGAGAGTAGGGGATAGGGGAGAGTGTGAGAGTGTGAGAGAGTAGGGGATGGGAAACAAGAGAGAGAGCAAGGGATGGGGGAGAGAAAGTAGGCAGTAGGAGAGAGAGTGGGAGAGGTAGAGAGAGCTTGTACAAGATGGGAGAGAGAGAGAGAGAGAGAGAGTAGAGATGGAGAGAGAGAGATAGTAGGTAGTAGTAGTGTGAGTGTGAGAGAGAGTAGGGGGTGGTAGAGAGAGTACGACAATGGGGGAGAGAAAGTAGGCAATGGGAGAGGGAGAGAGAGGGGGAATGGGAATGTGTGTAAGAGTGACAAATTAGGGGATGGAAGAGAAGAGAGAGAATAGGGGATGGGGAGAGAAATTAGGTGGTAGGAGAGGGAGAGAGATAGGGGGATAAGAGTCTATGTGAGAGATCTAAAGAGCCGAGAATGGGAGAGGAGAGGGGGTGAGAGAGGTAGAGAGAGAGTGAGAGAGAGTAAAGGATGGGACAGAGTAGGAAGAGAGAGGGAGGGGATGGGAGAGAGTAAGGAGGATGGGGAGTGATGTGTTTTGAGAAAGTAGGGGGTGGCAGAGAGAGAGTACGATGATAGGGGAGAGAAAGTAGGCAGTGGGAGAGGAAAAGAGAGAGGGGGGATGGGAGTGTGTGTGTAAGAGAGATAGAGTAGGGGATGGGACAGAGTGTGAGAGTGTGAGAGTAGGGGGTGGTAGAGAGAGAGAGTATGATGATGGGGGAGAGAAAGTAGGCAATGGGAGAGGGAAAGAGAGAGGGGGGGATGGGGGTGTATGTGTAAGAGAGATAGAGTAGGGGATGGGAGAGAGTGAGAGTATGAGAGAGTATGGGATG
Source organism: Cupressus sempervirens (assembly GCA_028749045.1). Classification (NCBI taxonomy): domain Eukaryota; kingdom Viridiplantae; phylum Streptophyta; class Pinopsida; order Cupressales; family Cupressaceae; genus Cupressus; species Cupressus sempervirens. The sequence continues at coordinate 277,329,841 of CM053791.1, forward strand.
GGAGAGAGTGAGAGTGTGAGAGAGTAAGGGATGGGAGAGAAGAGAGAGAGTAGGGGATGTGGGAGAGTGTGAGAGTGTGAGAGAGTAGGGGATGGGAGACAAGAGAGAGAGAGAGAGAGTAGGGGATGGGGGAGAGAAAGTAGGCGATGGGAGAGAGAGTGGGATAGGCAGAGAGAGCTTGTACAAGATGGGTGAGAGAGAGTAGAGAGGGAGAGAGAGAACTTTAAAGAGAGAGAGATAGTAGGTAGTAGTAGTGTGAGGGTTAGAGAGAGTAGGGGGTGGTAGAGAGAGTACAATGATGGGGGAGAGAAAGTAGGCGACAGGAGAGGGAGAGAGAGGGGGAATGGGAACATGTGTAAGAGAGAAAAAGGAGGGGATGGGAGAGAAGAGCGAGAGTAGGGGATGGGGGAGAGAAATTAGGTGGTAGGAGAGGGAGAGGGAGAGAGATAGGGGGGATAAGAGTGTGTGTGAGAGATCTAAAGAGTCAGGGATAGGAGAGGAGAGGGGGTGAGAGAGGTAGAGAGAGTAGGTGGTGGGAGAGGGAGGGTGAGAGAGTGTAAAGGATGGGAGAGAGTAGGAAGAGAGAGAGGGAGGGGATGGAAGAGAGAGTAGGGAGGATGGGGAGTGATGTGTTTTGAGATAGTGTGTACGCACTTTCTCAAATCACCAAAAAATGGTCAAAAACCAACCTTGGGGCCCATTTCATCCATTTTTAACTTTTGGTCTGTTATGCTCTCTGTTATTCTGACAGAAAACACGGGTTTCAACATCTAGCAAACACTATTTCAACACTTTTGGAAGCTAGCGAACACTAAATTCAATCATTGGATATGTGATTTGAAGAATTTTTGAATATTCTTTTAATAGAAAAGGTTAGTGCAATCCATTTTAAATATTGTTTGTCGATATATAGATACAAATTTGATTATAATTTGATATGTTATGTAATATATAGTGAATTCATTAAAAAATTTATATTTGAATGAAATGTTATTTCAAAATGGTTAGAAATTTGACAAGTTGTTTGATATATATTGTGTATTCATTCAAATAATTATAATTTTTATATGTAATTGAATAATTTGTAATTTACACATTTTAACTAATTCAGATGTTTGAATAATTTGACATGTAGAAATCATCATCATGCCAAGGAAAAAACCAAAGATTCAAACAAATTTAGATAGGGAGAGAGATTTGACAATTAAAAGAGATAAAATAAAATTACTATGTGAACAAAGAAAATTGCAAAGCAATGATGAAGAATTAACTTTCGAAGAGGATCAAGAACCACCAATACAAAGAAACAAGGAGGAAGAATTAGAAAGACAAAGAGAACGAATGAGATTGTTACGCTCAAGAAGACAATTGAATTGTGAAGTTACACCATCCTCCAATGTTGGAGTCATATCATCTGCTACACCATCTTCAAATGTTGGAGTCATATCATCCACTACACCATCTTCCAATGTTGAAGTCATATCATCCTCTCATGTTGAAGAGACACTGATTTATAGATCCAACGATATACACACTCCATCATGTCATGTTGAAAGCACAACATCAACACATCAAGTAGGTGATATTCCATCTTTTACATCTTATTGCCAAGGCACATCATCTTTAGTTCAAGGTACGCAATACACTCAACCTTATATTTATGTTCAAAATGTTGAGAGAATTGAAGAGATTAGAACACCTTCTAGAATTCATTTTAGAAAACCAAAATATTTGATTGATATTGACACTAACATTTTGAAATCAATGCCTGACAAGATTAGCAAGAATACTTGTCAAAGAAAAGTTAATCATATGTGGAGATTATTTTTTGAAGAATTAAATATTACAGGTCAATGCCAATTATTTGTTGAAATGATGAGAAATTTGAAATTTAGGCCTATCATGAAGATTCTTGGGCTAAGAACGATGGATGATTCAAATAAAAGAAATATTGTAAAGAATCTAATGAGTGTTTATGACAAAGTGGGTTCTAAATCACACACCAAAGATAGTAATATCACAAGATGAGTACTCACATCGACAATAGTAAGTAGCCAAATGAAGAAAGCTCGACTCATGAGAAAGACAAGCAAAACATTAATAATTGGTAGAGGTACCTTAAGGAGAGCCATACTAAGGCGTGAGAGATTAGAAGATCCAACAAAAAATGAGTTATGGACATTTAGCGATAGACTACCACGAAAGGATAAAGAAATTAGTGAAGCCTTGAAATCATTGATTGAATATTTTTGGGAAAATAACACACGTTTTTCTCCTAATCAAAGAGATGTTGTAAGAAGGAGGATTGGTAGCCAAAATCACGAGCCACATGTGAAACATTTTTTGGACTCAACTCAGACACAATTTTTTGCAAAATTTATTGGTATGTATCCTCAAATTCGAATAAGTCAAAGATTTTTTGAGATGGGTAAACCTTTTTATGTGAAAATAAATCACACACGCACAACTTGTTGTTGTAGGATACATATTGAATTTTCTAACCATTTTGATGTTTTTGGGCACATATGCATAGTTTTGCATTCTCAGTTTGTTTTTCAGGATTGTGACATAAAAGAGCCACCAAGATCTTCAAGGAAATTCATATTTAACATTTTATGTGAAATAAGAGATGGACAACAATTTTACAAGACATCATGCTTGGATGGTACGTGCTTATTTTGTGGTTCTTTGCAACTTTTATCAACTTGTCAACATATGGATAGTACACATGCAATTGGAAATGAAATAGTAGACTATAGAAAATTCAAGACAGTGACATATGCTTTAAAAGATGGGAAACATGGTAAAAGATGTGATCTAGTTATTTAAAAGATTCCAGTGTATGAGTTCATGAAGATTTTTCGTGAAAAGATTATGTATGAGTATGCAAGGAAAACCCATAGAGCTTAATGTTTGGATTTGCAATTCAAGTCGTGCAAGGATACGTTTCCATTGGATACCATTGTTTCGGTTGTAGATTTTGTAGAGAACTACGCACTACAACTACAAAATGAGGTGCAAGCAAAGTATTATACATCTCAACAGGTTTTTATATTTGTTCACATAACACTCATGCATTCACCTACAAGTACAGAGGATGACAGGAAGATTTTGAGGGAGTACCATTTTTACATCAGTGATGATCGATCACATTCTACGGAGTTTGTACATGGTTGTTTTCAACTATTTTATGGAGATTTGGCTAACAGGGGCATATCATATCGTCAACACATTATTTGGTCAGACAATTGTCCATCTCAATTCAAGAATGCACGGATGTTCTATTGGTTGAGCAGGATGCATAGGTTGTGTAGAATTCAATATATGTGGAATTTCACAGAGGCTGGTCATGGTAAGGGAGAGCACGATGGTGCAGGTGCATGCATTAAAAGAGCCCTGGCTCATGAAGAACTAAAGTACAAAGATGGAGCAATATTGATAGATGCAAAATCTATCGTCCAATGGTGTAACACTACAATGGGTCCAGATAAGGAAGGTGAGTCTACAGTTCATAGATTTTTTTGGTTGATAGATAATACTAACATTGCACCATATCAAGATTGTTGCACACTAATAGGATCTAGTGAGTTACACTCTTTTAGAAGCTCTGATGCAGGTTCATGGAGTATCCACACACAAAAAATGGCATGCTATTGTCCATCATGTGCAGAAGAAAATTGGGATGACTGTGAGTCAACTGAATGGGTGGACAAATGGGATATACGAGTTTTGGACCCAATTGACACCTATCATCCCCCACAAGCACTGGAAATGGTAGAGATGGATTCATCTATTGACTTTGACCACTTGTCAAATTTAGTACAACCTGGTAATATATATATATATATATATATATATATATATATATCTTTTTAATTTCAATATGTAACTTTATAACTTTTACCCAAGTATTTTTTGAATTAATGACTGCATTTTGTACATTTGTCACTGCAGGCCATGTTTTTGCTGTTATTGCACCTGAAGACAATGAAGAAGGGACATATTATTATTTGTGTCATTGTGTTGAAGCCAAAAAAAAATTAGATCACTCGGTTATAGATGGTGAAGGTTTAGAGTACCATGTCGGTGCGGTGGTTGTAACAAGCACATGGCTTAGACAATATCCTATGAAGAATCCTAACTTGTGGTTATTCGAGGATTGGTAAATAGAGAGGAAGATTCTTCATTATTCAAACCTTGTTGTCACATCAAATGTCCACTTGATAAAATATGGTGGAAAACCATATAATAAGATTCTTTGGAAAGTTCATGAGTCAGACCATGAGGCAATACTTGAGACATTAAAATGTCGAGCAGATCCAGTTGGCTCATTAGATTGAATTGGGAGAGAGAGAAAAAGTGATCAATTGGATCCAAATACAATGTTACAACCTCTTCTCCAAGACTATCACATGACTAAGGTGGACTGTATTGTTATGATGTGTAAGTGATGAGATTTAGTTTTGATTTGTTTAGAATATAGATACATTATTTGAATTTATATTAGATTCTTTAATAGGGCCCATTTTTTTAATCTTATCTTAGATTTGTTATTGTGCTAATTCTTCATTTTTAGGTCACCAAAGAAGAGGGCTAATAAAGTTGACGCACAAGTGATAAAGGGTGAGATGCCAAAATCATCTGCAAAATTGTATTATCAATTCACATCCTCAATATTTATTAGTGTTCTTTGTTCAAGTACCATTATATGATAATAATCTTATGCCTGTAATTGCAGAGGTTAAATTATGTCAATACTAAGGTTTGTAGCATCAATACTAAGGTTTTTAGAATCAATTGGTCGCACTAAGTATAGTAGTTGTATCATGAATCCTTCTAAACCAATATGACTAAGATTCTCGAAAGAAGACTAAACCATATCATCTGTCTACTCCCTCTTTATATAAGAGTTTGTCAAACAATGAGAATGAAACATTGATTATTACTCCCCCCTCAATGTAAAATTCTCATTGATTGCATTTTGTAAAGTTTTAAGTCACTATCAACCTCTATATCATTGTATTCTTCTTATCATCAAATTACACAACAATGAGAATATGAATGTTGATGTCTCCACATGAACCTGACAATTATAAATGCTACACCTTAATAAATGTTTGGGCTTGGTCTTTACCATTCGAGCTTATAATACAATACATTGGCTTCATTTTTATTTGGAAGTATTTATTATGTCTCATCTTTCATCGTGGGATCAAACTGTCTGCTCCATTAGCTTCGAGTGGCCGGGTAAACCCTATCCCCAACCTCATCCTGTCCCCTTCAGTACTCAAACATTCTCAAGCACGCTTAAGCGGAATGTCCCTAAGGGTCACTAAATGCCACAGGGCTGCAATCTTTGGTGGGGCATATCTCAGAGCTCGTGCAAGATATGGATGAGATTCCAATTCCTACAAGACCATGTTGCAGAGACCTACAATAACCTCTCTCACTTTTTGGAGATCGCATTCTATTTTCATTCTACAAGGCCATCTCAAGTGATGTTGAAACTTGCAGTATTGGCCAGTACAAAGTTGCCAACTGCCAAATCTCTCTCATCTTTCATCGTGGGATCAAACTGTCTACTCCATTAGCTCCAGGTGACTGGGTAAACCATATCCCCAACCTCATCTTGTCCCCTTCAGTGCTCGAACATTCTCAGGCACGCTGAACCAAAATGTCCCTAAGGATCACTAAATCCCATAGGGCTGCAATCTTTGACGGGGCATATCTCGGAGCTTGTGTGAGATATGGATGAGATTCTAGTTCCTACAGGACCATGTTGCAGAGACCTACAATAACCTCTCTCTCTTTTTGGAGATTGCATTCTATTTTCATTCTACAATGCCATCTCAGGTGATGTTGAGACTTGTAGTGTTGGCCAGTACAAAGTTGCCAACTGCCAAATCTCTCTCATCTTTCATCGTGGGATCAAACTGTCTACTCCATTAGCTCTGAGTGGCCGGGTAAACCCTATCCCCAACCTTGTCTTGTCCCCTTCAGTGCTCGAACATTCTCAGGAATGCTGAACCGGAATGTCCCTAAGGGTTACTAAATCCCACAGGGCTGCAATATTTGACAGGGCATATCTTGGAGCTCATGCAAGATATGGATGAGATTCCAATTCCTATAGGATCATGTTGTAGAGACCTAAAATAACCTCTTGTGATTTTTGGAGATCACATTCCATTTTCATTCTACAATGCCATCTCGGGTGATGTTGAAACTTGCAGTGTTGGCCAGTACAAAGTTGCCAACTGCCAAATCTCTCTCATCTTTCATCATGGGATCAAACTGTCTGCTCCATTAGCTCTAGGTGGCCAAGTAAACCCTATCCCCAACCTTGTCTTGTCCCCTTAAGTGCTCAAACGTTCTCAGGAACGATGAACCGAAATGTCCCCAAGGGTCACTAAATCCCACAGGGCTACAATCTTTGGCGGGGCATATCTCAGAGCTCGTTCGAGATATGGATGAGATTCTAGTTCCTACATGACCATGTTGTAGAGACCTACAATAAACTCTCTTTATTTTTGGAGATTGCATTTCATTTTCATTCTACAATGCCATCTCGGGTGATGTTGAAACTTGTAGTGTTGGCCAGTACAAAGTTGCCAAGTGCCAAATCTCTCTCATCTTTCGTCGTGGGATCAAACTATTTGCTCCATTAGCTTTGAGTGGCTAGGTAAACCCTATCCCCAACCTCATCTTATCCCCTTCAGTGCTTGAAAATTCTCAGGCACACTGAACTAGAATGTCCCTAAGGGTCACTAAATGCCACAAGGCTACAATCTTTGACAGGGCATATCTCAAAGCTCCTGTGAGATATGGATGAGATTCTAATTCCTGCAAGACCATGTTGCAGAGACCTACAATAACCTCTCTCACTTTTTGAAGATCACATTCCATTTTCATTCTAAAATGCCATCTCGGGTGATGTTGAAACTTGCAGTGTTGGCTAGTACAAAGTTGCCAACTGCCAAATCTCTCTCATCTTTCATCATGGGATCAAACTGTCTACTCCATTAGCTCCAGATGGCTGGGTAAACCCTATCCCCAACCTCATCTTGTCCCCTTCAATGCTTGAACATTCTCAGGCACGCTAAACCAAAATGTCCCTAAGGGTCACTAAATCCCACAGGGTTGCAATCTTTGACGGGGCATATCTCGAAGCTTGTGCGAGATATGGATGAGATTCCAGTTCCTACAGGACCATGTTGCAGAGACTAGAGATCAGCCAAGGATAAGGATAGCATAGTAAGAAAATGATTATTTATCTGGTGGATATAAGTCTTTTATATAACAAACCATTTATATGCATAGTAAAAGAACTGAATATAGATTTGAGACATATTGATCACCTGCAGTCTGATCATCTTCACAAGTATGCAACTTTTGTTTCACTATTTCATGCGAGTTTATTGAACTTTCTTTATGAGGTCATTTACAGATGGGATGTTCAAAGGTTGAGTTCCTATGGGCCGTCAATACTTTGACTATACTTTAAGTCAACGATTATCAATATGGAAAAAATGGAACTCATTGTATTTTGAAGTACTGAGAAGATGGCCTTGCCCTTCCCCAGGAGTTTCAAAAATGGGAGACATTAGGTAAGAGAGTGAAAATGTTACTATCGCTTCAACACACATGACACAATTGGAAATGCAAATTTTGATGATAATCGTTTTGTTATAAGGGAGAGACTAGGGATGATCATTGTTACTATCTCTTTAGTAGTGGATTTTTGTTTTATCTTGAATTTGGTGGTGGGGGATCAGTGGTAATTATCCTTGGATATTCCTTCTTATGATGTTAGTGACAAGTGTTGCTCTTTGAGAACACTTGTACAATCTTTTTTAAATTATTAGATAAAAACAAAGAATTGTAAGTATTAAACATGATTAGCCTTTAGTTCCTAGAACATCTTTATTTCCCCATCAATGCATTTAGAAAGTTAAGTTTTAAGAAGATCATAAATAGAAAAAATTAGAGAAGCGATTTAAACATTTATATTGATTGGAAACATGTGAGTCTTGAGTTTCCTCTACCTTTTAAAGAACGTTCCTTAGCTAGCATACCTAATTCCACATTCCATAAGAGTGTCATTGCGCTAAAGATTTAGGAAACCAACTGCTCTAAGATAAAGATTCCTAGTGTAATGTCCCTTTACTGATTTTTTATGATATTTTTAGCCTCAAATCAGAACTTTAAAATCAAACAACCAATATTACAAAGATCTGCCAATTTCCCAATAAAACCCAAATCGGCTATGTCCAAATTAGTGCCAAAAACTTCACAACTTCACAAATTATTAATAAATCTGAAAATGGACATTTTTACAGAAATTTGAGCAGAATAACAGCCTAAAAAATGACATTTCTAGATTTGTATAGCCTTTACACAACAGCTCACAAATGTAGGGCAAAACTATGCTCAATTGAGCTCCCGAAATTAACATAAAAATGCTCGGAAACACCACAAAACACTCATAAACTATCTCAGAAGTTTAATCATGACCCAATACATATATTCAGCTCTATTTTAACATCATAAAATTTGAAATACAGCAGCAAACCAAACTGATATGAAACACTCAACTAAAAACCCAAACTCAAACCAAAAACAACCCCGAAAACACCCAAATCGGCACTATTCAGCACAAAGGCAAACTCTGTATGAGCATGCACATGGAATGGCTTCAAACTCCCATCCTTAGCCTTCTTAGAAACCTGAAAACTCCCGTTATTGGGTCTCCTTCTCCACAGGTTTGGCAGCCTCTGAAGAACAACAAGAAAATTAGCAAGAATCAAGATGTAGAATGAGCCCAAAATGCCTCCAAACCCCTTTTAAAGAGGGCATAACCCTAAATCACATCCAAGAGGGGTTGATAAAATATAATTTAATAATAATTTTTATTTATTAGTCCATTGGTTTCCAAAGATTAGCCCCTTTTTTCCAAAATTTCACCTTTTTGGAGCCTGCCTGCCTTAACAAAGTTTATTTTTTTTTAAATTATTTGAATAGGGGACATGACAAGTCCTCCCCTCCCAAATATTTCTTGTCCTCAAGAAATGAAGGTTGGAATTCTCAAGAATATTTTCTCCTTCCCAAGTTGCATCCTCTAGTGGTAATCCTTTCCATTTGACCAAATGCTCTATGATGCTCCTATTTCTCAACCTTTTCTCTCTTGTATCCAAAATCTCTTCTAGTATCAAAACTAATTTCTCTTCATCATCAAGAGGTGGTAATTCTATAGATACTATGGTTTTCTGGCCTAGAACCTTCTTTAAGCAAGATACATGAAAAATATTATGTATTTTGCTATTTGGTGGGAGCTCCAATTCATAAGCTACCTCTCCTACCTTCTTGATGATTTTATAAGGCCCATAGAACCTTGGCTTGAGTTTCTCTGCCCCACTTCTCTTCAAGGTGCTTTGCTTATATGGTTGCAACCTAAAAAATACCAAACCTCCCACCTCAAAAGATCTTTCAATCCTTTTCCTGTCAGCATATATCTTTTGTTGGTTTTGTGCATGTTGTAGATTATCCTTGAGGGACCTTATTATGTCTTGGCTTTGCTTGATGAAATCACTTGCTGCAAGTACTCTGCTATCAGAAAGTATTAGATCAACAAAGGAAAGGGCATCATAACCATAAAGAGCACAAAAAGGAGGCATACCAATAGACATGTGATGAGATGTATTGTAACAATACTCCCCTAGGTGTAACCATTTCACCCAAGCATGTTGTTGATTTGAAACATAGTTCCTCAAATATCCTTCTATCCATTTATTAACTATCTCTGTTTGTCCATCTGTTTGAGGGTGATAGCTAGTACTGGGAGTGAGTTCAGTTCCTGCCAAATGAAACAGCTCCTTCCAAAAAGAGCTGAGGAATCTACTATCCCGGTCACTAACAATGTTTCTAGGCAAACCATGTAATCTAAAAATTTCCTTGAAGAACAATTCGGCCACTTGTGATGCCTTGAAATTAGATGTGATAGGAAAGAAATGTGCATACTTAGTTAGTCTATCTACCACCACATATATGCAATCCTTACCTTGAACCTTGGGCAACCCAGTGATGAAATCCATGGAAATACTTTCCCATTTTTGTTCGGGAATAGGAAGTGGCTGCAACAACCCTGCAGGAAAATTTTGCTCACTCTTGCTTTGTTGACATACCATACATTCCTTAATGTGTTTAAGGACATCCTCCTTCATACCCTTCCATGAAAACTGCTCTCGAATTTGCCTGTATGTCTTGAAGTATCCCTGGTGACCAGCCAAAGGTGTGTCATGAAAGGCCCTCAATATCCTCTCCTTAGTTTTTGACCCTGGCACTAAGAAGATCATGTTCTTGTAATAAATCAATTCATCAACAACCTTGTACCTGTTATCATCCACTAACTTATGAATCTTCAGCATACTCTAAAATTATGGAGACTTTCCAATCAGCAGAGATAGATGATAAGGAACACAAAGTGGGCTTTCTTGAGAGAGCATCAACAACCACATTATTCTTTCCTTTCATGTATTCAATATCAAAATCATAAGCTTGCAATTTTCTTACCCATTTTTGTTGATGATCATTCAAATCCCTTTGGTTCAAGAAGAACCTGAGGCTATTATGGTCTATCTTTACAATGAATCTCCCACATACCAAATATTGTCTAAACTTATGAAGTGCATGCATGATTGCCAACATTTCCTTATCATAGATGGAGTACCCTTTCTCTAATTGATTTAATTTTTGACTCTCAAATGCTATTGGATGTCCCCTTTGAGTTAGGATAGCCCCTATACCTTCTCCCGAAGCATCACATTCAACAACAAAAGGTAAAGAGAAATCTGGAATTGCAAGCACAGGGCATGAACTCATTACCTCCTTAAGCTTATCAAATGTTTTTTGTGCCTCTTCTGTCCAAACAAAAGCTCCTTTCTTTGTCAAATCAGTCAAGGGGGCAGCAAGCTGAGAAAATCCCTTGGCAAATCTCCTATAGTAGCTACACAACCTGAAGAAACCTCTCAACTGTGTAAGATTAGTGGGTGGAGGCCAATCCAAAATTGCCTGAATTTTTTGTTGATCAACCTATACTCCTTTAGAGCTTATAATATGTCGCAAATATAGGATCTCTGTCAAAGCAAACTCACATTTAGATAGCTTAGCATAGAAGGATTGCTGCTCCAAGATTCCCAAAATAGTGTATATGTGCTTTAGATGCTCTTCCCATGTTTTACTGTATATCAAGATATCATCAAAAAATAACAAAACAAATTTTTGAAGATGCTGACTGAATACCTTATTCATACAAGATTGGAATGTTGCAGGTGCATTAGTGAGTCCAAATGGCATAACAAGAAATTTAAAGTGCCCATAGTGACATTTGAAAGTAGTCTTTTCCACATCTTCACTCCTCATTCGGATTTGATGGTAGGCTGATCTTAAGTCAATTTTTGAGAAGTATACAGCACCATGTAACTCATCAATGAGTTCATCTATGCATGGTATGGGATACCTATTTTTTATGGTCTTCTTGTTTAGAGCCCTGTAGTCTATACACATTCTCATTGTACCATCTTTTTTTTTGACAAGTACCACAGATGATGCAAATGGACTAGAGCTAGGCCTTATGAATCCCATGTCCAGGAGTTCTTTAATAGTTTTTTCAATTTCTTCCTTATAACCTCTTGGATGGTGGTATGGGGTTGTTATAACTGGTTTGGCACCCTGTTCTAACTCTATAACATGCTCAAAACCTCTATCTGGTGGTAATCCTGGAGGCAAATCATTGAAAACTATACTATGCTTATCAAGAATATTTTGAATTTCAAAATGGAAATTACCTTGATTCTTTGGAGAGCTTGTTGGTTGGATTATGACTCCTACTGCCCATGTTACTTGTCCTCTTCGAAAAGTCCTCTCCATCCTCTTTGCAGAGACTGCCTTAGGTTCTCTATTCGATAACCCTCTCAATATGACTTCTTTCCCATTGGAATGAAATTTAAACTCCATAGTTTGATGGTTCATGTAATAGCCTCCGATAGAGTGCAACCATTGAACACCCAATACAAGATCTATCTCCCCAATACCAACCACATAGAAGTCATCACATAACTCATAATCTCCTAAGGTCATCTTGAGTTGTTTCACCACCTGTGTGCAAGGCATAGTGAATCCGTCAGCTACAGTAACATTGAATCCCTCAAAATCTTCTGCTTTAAGCCCTCTTTTCATGACAAATCCCTCATTAATAAAATTATGAGTTGCCCCACTATCAAGAAGAACAGTCAACCTTTGCCCTTCTAGTACCCCTCGAATTCGGAAGGGATGGTATCTTGGGACTCCTGATAATGCTGCTAAAGTGCCATCCTTGCTGATTTCTTTTACTTTCTCTTCTTCTACCTCCTCCTTAGTATCATGAAATTCCTCATGCTCATCTGAATCAGATTTTGAAGCAACTTCAATAACGTGCACTTGACCTTTCCCCAAACATCTGTGTCCTAGAACCCATGGTTCTCTACAAGTAAAACAAAGCTTTTTCCTTCGTAATTCACTCCTAGTCTCTTCATCTACCTTCTTTTTTGCCACATTTGTCACATTTTTTGGTGGTAGTGTTGGGAAAGTCTTTTTCTGAAAATTTCCCTTATGTTGCCAAAGATTTGGGGGTTTTTGATTAGTGATTGATTTCATAGGCACGCAAGTTTCAAGTTGCAAGCTTCTTTTGATAGCATCCTGTAAGGTTGATGGTGAGAAAGCCTTAACCAAACCCTTAACAAAATCTTCTAAACCATCAAGAAAAAGATAAACGATCCTCTTTTCACTCATATCAGGTACCATAACAGCCACTTTTTGAAATTCTTCTATATACTCATTAACTGATTTGGTTTGCTTCAACTTTGACAATTCTTTAAAGTACTCTTCATCATCCTTGAGGTCAAATCTATCTATCACCCTTTGACTGAAATCTTCAAATGTAGTTACCTGATCATGACCTTGAGTAGTCATTCCATGATACTACCAATCATAGGCTGCATCTTCCAAGTGTAGACTTGAAAATTGAATAGCATCACTCTCTTTCATGGGGTTAAGTGTGAAGAAAGTTTGTAATTTTTGTAGCCATGCTCTAGCTGAAATTTTATTTGTTCCATAAAAAGTAGGTGTTGTAAACTTGCTTATTTTATTTTTGAGCTCTCTTCCACTTGTGTCATGCTCCCTCCTGTTCTCTTTCTTGGGCATCAAAGCATTCATCATATCCACATATTCTCTAAAAGGAACTGAACTACGAAAGTCATCATCTAAGCCATTGTAAGTAGCTCTTAATGTAATCAAATTACCTGTAACCTCTTCCACTGGATTAATGGCTGGATTTGGTACTGGTGGCTCATCTGCAGGCAAGAAAATAGATTTAGTTGATTTAGATGGTGTGGATCTCCCATTTCTTGGCTCCTCTGAAGTGCTCCCTTTCTCATTAATAGATGCAATTCCTTGTAATTTTTCTGTCAATATTCGCAAAGCCTCTCTAGTTTCTACCAAACCATCCACTGTTTGCTTCTAAGTATTTTGGATGTCTTGGAAGAATTTCTTTGCCATCTCATCTGGATCAGCCATACTTTTTTCCTTGGATTTTGTACTTTTGCTTTCAACTGGGGGTTTGATCAAATTTTTTTTATTCTTTTCTCGCTGCAAATATCTTTTTTCTCTTTCACTTAGTTGCATGCAAACATAAAATATGACATGCAAGATCTGGGTAGTTATCAAAACTTGACATGCAAGATCTGGGTAGTTGTTAAAACTGACATGCAACTTCTACAAACCCTCAGGCTGGCAAGATCATGGCTCTGATACCACTGTAATGTCCCTTTACTGATTTTTTATGATATTTCCAGCCTCAAATCAGAACTTTAAAATCAAACAACCAATATTACAAAGATCTGCCAATTTCCCAATAAAACCCAAATCGGGTATGTCCAAATTAGTGCCAAAAACTTCACAACTTCACAAATTATTAATAAATCTGAAAATAGACATTTTTACAAAAATTTGAGCATCATAACAGCCTAAAAAATAACATTTCTAGATTTTTATAGCCTTTACACAACAGCTCACAAATGTAGGGAAAAACTATGCTCAATCGGGCTCCCGAAATTAACACAAAAATACCCGGAAACACCACAAAACACTCATAAACTATCTCAGAAGTTTAATCACGACCCAATACATATATTCAGCTCTATTTTAACATCATAAAATCTAAAATATAGTAGCAAACCAAACTGATATGAAACACTCAACTGAAAACTCAAACTCAAACCAAAAACAACCCCGGAAACACCCAAATCGGCACTATTCAGCACAAAGGCAAACTTTGTATGAGCATGCACATGGAATGGCTTCAAACTCCCATCCTTAGCCTTCTTGGAAACCTACAAACTCTCGTTCTTGGGTCTCCTTCTCCACAGGTTTGGCAGCCTCTGAAGAACAACAAGAAAATTAGCAAGAATCAAGATGTAGAATGAGCCCAAAATGCCTCCAAACTAACTCACGTACAAGAGGGGTTAATAAAATATAATTTAACAATAATTTTTATTTATTAGTCCATTGGTTTCCAAAGATTAGCCCCTTTTTCTGAAATTTCACCTTTTTGGAGCCTGCCTGCCTTAACAAAGTTTATTTTTTTTTAATTATTTGAATAGGGGACATGACACCTAGTCAATAATAATCTAGCCTATTGAGGTATATAATACTTCTCAATTAAACTTTTGTTAATTCAGTATTAATTTTGTAATTAACTACAATTTCAGTATATGTGTACAGGGGGTGATTGAGAAAACTATTTGAGGTCCAATTTGAAAATATATTTGTAAGGATCTCGACCAAGGTTCACAACTTCGATGATTAATATATTCATTCAAGATAGAACCTCACGACAAAAAAATAATATATAAAAAAGGTAGTGAATAACATGATGTCTAGACCCAAATCAACCAATGAAAGTCAAATCAGCATAATGTGGAACAACAATATATGCATTGAGTGGGTTGTCATAGAAAAGCTTTAGAATAAAATTCATGTCTAGAATTAAAAGACCTTAAAGAAATTTTATGCTTGTAACACAAATGGCCATTCAAAATTGAATATTATTACAATATGTGAAATAGCATTACAAGAACTTGTAATGCTCTTGTGAACATCATGTTAATTCTTGTAAGAATCCCTAAGATGCTTGTTATACTCAAAATTTTGTTGAAATTGAATTAATTTTTATCCTGTTGGTTAATTGGCTTAGGGTGATATACGCTTCTTGGATGGAATAATGAGTTCGTGATTAACTCTGTATTAAGATTCATAGCATCTTCTAGTTATTTGCAAAGGAAATTTATAAATTAAGCTAATGTCATATGGCTTGCTTGAGAAAGATGTCCATGTTCTTATTGATGGGTACTAATGACTGTCCACATTTAGTTCTTCAATATCCTATTTGACAAGCTTTCCATAGACATTTCTTTGCCATACTAAGTATTTTTGAAAACATATTTGAGTAGAAGCACTATAGTAGATACTACATGATGTTTTAACAAATAAAGTAATGGGTTAAAGACTATTATTTCCAAGGTATTATGTCATAGTATTTTAATTGTAATGATCTTAGACTAATGATATTCTTGAAGGTAACTTTGACATGCAGCAAGAAAACCAACCTACAGCCAAGGCTATATTGTGCCTACAACCAAAGCCATAAATGCTCACAGCCAAAGCCACTAGTGCACATAGCCAAAGCCATGGATGCTTATAGCCAAAGTTACAAGTGTTCGCAACCAAAGCCATGAGTACATGAAGTCGATGATCACAATTGTTTACAACTATTCACCAGAAACAACTTCTTTGCAATTTTTGAGAAATACTAATAAAGCAAAAAATAACATCTACTAGCTCGTAGACATAATGGCAACTCTCTAGCAATTGAATTTAATTTCATACATGCACATATCTAATTTAATGTCATACATGAACATATCTAATTTAACGTCATACATGAACAAGCATATAATATAAAATGATAACCAATAATGTAATATACATTAACAAACACATAATATATTATGATAACCAATAATGTTGTATATAAACAAACATATCATATATTAACCAATAATGTCATACATCAAATAAATGTCATACATCAAATATAGAATTTCATATGTACATCAAATGTATGTCAAATAAGTCTTTATGATGCCTATATATATACATGGGGAAGGAAACAAGTCTCTATATATGTATGTATCGAATATCTCAACTACATCTTTTCCTTCCCACGAGGGGAAGGAAACAAGTCTCTCGACATCCTCTGCCATCATGTGGAGGGAGACAGTGGAGATGACGGGGCCCTCCTGACACGTTCACTTGACCTCTTATTGAGGCTCTTCTCTAGGTCCAACTAATACAAAGAAAGTAGATATGAATCAATATTTATTATACGTTGAAATCAAATATATGTACACACAAAATCAATTATTTTCTTACCGCCAACAAATAGTCACTCTGTAAGTCCACCTCAAATGCCCATGGATGATTAGGCGTGACAAGACCCTACAAAAATTCAATAAATATAATCACTTATAAATAACATTAGAAATATTGAGATTAACTATTACAAACAACAACTAAAATGAAGAAAATTCTTTCATACCTCTGTCAGTGGTTGTGAGCTAGCTACAACTGTGGCCACTCCACTATCAACAGACTGTCACAGATGAGGAGGTGTGTCCGACATCATGAGATGCATGTCATACAATACACATTATATCTAACATGAAAAAAGGAATAAATATAATCAAATAAATTAAATTAACATGAAACAACTATACCTGTGTGAAGCTCATATGATGTCTCTACTCTGTGTCTGTGGTAAAGGTTGAGGGTCCTATGGAGAACTGATGCACATGCATAATTTTTTTTGTCAATCCTTAATATGATTACGTAATAAATATATGTATTAATTAAAATGATTAAGTTGATACATACCACAGGACTCGTCGAAGGGACAAAAAATGGGCCTAGAGGATCGCTGCTAGGCCTAGCAACACTTTGACCCTAAATTTTGAACAATGTTAATAAATGCTAATTAGTTAATCATTCACTATACATATGAAATGTTATCAAATTAGTAATTTACCTGTGTGTCAATGCCAAAAGTCTCATTCAAGAACTCATCAATGACAAGCCCATTATCTATAGCATCTCTGGAATGAGTGCCAAATGTGCATAGGGATCCGCATGAAGTGCACATGTGACCACGACACATAGAAGGCTCCCCCTCAACTAATTTGCTCATGGAATGGATGAGGGTCTGCATCAAAGCATTAATGGTCCATAGAGTGTTGGCCTCTACATGTTCCTTCACAACTGAAGGAATAATCACATGCTCATGTTGTGGATGGACCACAGGTGCCCTAACTACATTAGGGTCATGACGTGCTCCTGGCCTCTCAAATGATGACCCCCCACCTCTACCCTAGGAGTCTAACATATCAAAATAATTGGGGATCTCCCCAAGGACAAACTCACAATATAATTTCTTCAAAAAATACATGGGGACGTCGTGATTGTTGCAAGGAGGGGCATCAAAAACCATCCACCATCTATCCCAAAAATTATTTCTAATAGCATCATGTATACACCAATGGATGGGGAACCGTTTAGTACCCTCTCTAATAGTATTTGGCTCACCAGGTTTTCTAAATAATGCACATATACTACCTTTTGATATTTCTTTTTTTTAACATCTTCATATGACAATTTATTTGCATAAAATCTTTTTTTTTCATCCCTCTTAGCCCGCCAAATATCTAACTGACCACTAACTAAGGATATCTGAATGTTAATGGATTCGAGGGATGATGCCAGTTGAGCCCTCATTGGATTGGTTTGTTCGAATTCTTTCAACTGAGCAATGAGTCTTTCTAATTCAGTTTTGCCTCTCTGTATTTCATTTCTTATATTTTCTTGTGTGCCTGACAGAGGTCTTACAATTGGTTCGAGTTCTGGAATTTGTTGTTCTTCTTGAGGAGGGTTTTGATTTTGAGGTTCTTGAGGGTTTTGTGGATATTTTGGTTGATTATGGACATTTCCTGATAAAAAATCAATTGAAATCCAACTAAATAAACAAATCTAAATGAAATTTGTAAAAACCCTACAAAAGAATATCAAAAACCAATAAAACAATATGGAAAACATATTAAAAAATGCAAAGTTAAGTTTATATCACTTACCTCCTCCTCGTTGGTGTGCTTGTTGTCTTGGATTTTGTCAGTGAGGAGGCATTTTGGCAAATGGTGGTGAATTTTTGCTATCAAACTCACGTATGCACTGTTGGAGAGCCAAAAAGAAAAATGAAAATGATGGGCCGCAGGTTTGTGGCCCATCATATAACTTTTTTCATATCAGAATAGTGCTTACGTGCTATTGAAAATTAGAAAAAAAAAAAAAAAAAAACTGTCATCTTTTTGGCACCACAACTCGGTGCATACACCCTACACAACAGGTCAATAGGCCTTGGTCAAAGAAATATTTAGTTGTATCATTGCAAAGGAATAAAGCATCTCATCGAGTGTAGACTGATCAACTCAATCAATGAGTTTCTATCAAAAGTTCCTCTTTCTCCAAGTTGTAAAGGCATGATAAGGGTTAGATTCAAGTTGAATGCATGATCAAATGGAGTGAAGAAAAACCCATTCTTTATGTAGCAACATGGAAAATGCCTTTGGACACATGGTCACAGGGTTAAATTGTTGATCTTTGATTAAAGTGGCAATGTGACAAAAGCTTATAGTCACATGGTCACGAGGTTAAACATTAATCCAGATTTTGAAGCTACAAAACCACATAAAGCATCCAAAAGTTAGAAGAAATGTGGATTGCATGTTCATAGGGGTATGAATCAAGTAAGTTTCTAAGATGCAAAGTTGTGAAGAGTCACATAATAGATAAGTCCTAGCTTCAATGCATGGTCATAATGAGTTAATGAAAACCCTAGTTTCAAGTTGCAAAGTGGCAAAATACCTATGATTATATGTTCAGAAGAGTTAAAAGGGTAATTGTTACCTATTTTGCCCCCTACCAAAAAAATTTGAAATTCAAACACTTGAGCCCACCCAATGGTCTTTAACCATTTTTTATATTATTTTAATCCCATGGAGATACAAAAAATAAATGAGTAAAAAACCTTATTGTATCCCATATATTCCCTAAGTTATTTTTGCTGGCTTGCAACTTTCCTCGCCGTCAGATCTTTCATGATCTATAGTGGGCACTTTCTTGCATTCTCAAAATGCACTACCTTTACATAATGTGGGGAAGCCCCTTTGTGACACATGGTAGGTGAGGCAAATGTTCTTGTGTGGGCCACAAAAAGGAAAAAACATCAATCTAGCTGGCATTTTGGTTGGTGCCTACTTTCTTGCATTCTATCTTTTGTTAGACCTCCTAACAATGCGGGCAAGTGCCCTAGTGACACATGTCCTAATAATGTCATAGAGGATATTCATGTAGGTTCAAAGGGTACAGGTTATGTACACCATCCAATGCAATGAGATTGAAGGCTAGCGCTTCCCCACATTATGAATATGCAAGGAGATTAAGGAATGTAGGCAAGTGCCTTGTAGCTGTATGTCCTTGTGGGGTCAAGTTATTATGAAGCTACAGGATGATGCCAGATGGGGCTAGGTCATGCTAAGGTGTATTTTGAATGGTTCGTGGGCCCAAACATTTTAAGGGATAGGCACAGTATAAGGAGGATAGATCACAATCATTGATCTTATAGAGATCAATGATTAGCACTTTCTCACAATATAAAGATGCGAGGAAATTAAAAAATGTAGGGAAGTGCCTAAAGGATGTGTGTCCTTGTAGGCCTAGGGAGATAACACTATAGTTAGCATTGGTAGTTATGTGACCATCGTGGTCAGGGTTTTGAGGAGGTGGTGCAGTTAGTTGGTTTGGTGGTCAAACTTGGAAGGGCCTTGCGAGGTGGCAGAAAAATAAAAGACCATTGGCCCACGTGGCCCATTTTGGTTGTAAGACTCAGTTGACCTACGACTTTGCTAACGAATGAGCTAGAAATGAAGAAAATTAAGGTTTCTTGTAGGATTTGATCCTTATGATCAATTCTGACCACTCTCAAATGAATGTTGAACCTAGTAAACATCAGGAGAACACTCCACCACCCTAGTTCATCCACCTACTTAGTCAGAATGGTTAATGGTGCCACTTCTGTCAGGGCCTTGTTTCAATAAAATATATTGTTTCATCGTATTTGAATCTATACCCAGATCAAATTTTCTCCAAATCTTTATCAAGACTTAATGGAAGTGGTTGTGAAGTAGCTTTAGTTAGAGAACATCTTAGTTATGCCTAAGCTATAAAGGCAATTTTTGTAGATTTTGTCTTCACTAGTTGACCCTTCTCTATTTTCTCTGATATTGCTTTGCAATTTCATTGTAAATCCCCTTTGCCTCTAAACTGTATGACATTCTTATCTCCTTTAGCCATTGATGTGAAGTGCAAGAACTATTTTCCTCTCATTGGTGTATTATAGATATCTGCAATCTTGCATGACTATATCTCTTTTTCCCTATGAATTTTATATAAGTGAATCCTCTCTTTCCTTGTGTCATTCATTTGAGTTTTCTGATCTGCATTTGATTGTTAGATTAAAGCAAGTCTGGATGTGTATATCTTTTGGTGTCATGATGGTTCAATAGTGCATTTATGGGCAAAGATTAATTTGAACACTCTATTTTTGGTGCATCACCCCCCTTAGGTTAGAATAGGTAGATTTGCTTCTATGCATTTCTTCTCCCTTTTCCTCTCCAAGAGTAGTTAGGTGCACCCTGATAGTAAAGGAAGCCAACCTTCTTTGGAGACTCAACCCCACATCTTGGAGGTCTTTTCCATGTTTCACAAGGTTGTCCTTAGGTAAAAAATTTGGACAAGGGTGCAAACTTTTGTGAGAATAGTTTTTGGCATGCCTGGTGGGACTGTATTCAAAAAAATTCAAGTCTATTGGTGTCAAGAGGAAGATTTCAAGATTAATACCAAGGAGATAGTACTAGCTTTGGTGTTCAAGCCTTTAAGGGATTAATTCTTCAAGTACTTGATGACTCTAAGCTTCAAATTCATCTGGTTCCATACCAAAGTTGTAGTAATTCATGCCTAAAGCTGAAACAAGGACATCTTCTAGAGGTAAATTTCATTACCAAGAGCTTTCATTTTCAAATCCTAGAAGAAGGAAGGCTAGAGTATCTTTATCACCAGTTAAAAGTGCAATAGTAACAAATACACCTCCAAGATCCATCTCTACTCCTCTTACTATTAGATCTCAGCCTAGATTGCCATCAGCTCATATTAATAGATCACTTGTCTATATGGAATAGCCTAGGGCTCATGCTTTTTCCACCTTTAATGGTGGAAGTCCTCTTTTACTGGCCCAAAGACATGACATACCAATAGTTTCACTCAAAAGTATACCAGAATTTACTAGTGAAACTTCTATCTCTCCCTTAGAACACATTCAAGAAGTTGCAAATGTCTATAATATCCATGGTATTACAGAGGATGTTGTTTCAGTTAGACTTCTAGCCTCATCCTTGAAAGGAAAACAACTATAATGGTATAGAGGTTTGGTTCATGGTTCCATAGTAGATTGGGATGGATTAGGAGTAGGACTGTGCAAACACTTTGAGGAAAAAAGTGACCATTTTTCACTTTTAGAACAGTTGACTACTATAAAAAGAGCCCCCCATGAATGTATGACTAATTTCAACTATAGATTTCAAAAGACATGGGATAGAATACCTACTTTAGTAAAACCTACCCCTGGTAATGCCTTCTTACATTACCTTAGAGCTTTTAACAATGACATTGCTACTACAATCAAAACTATGCGAGGAGATACCTTGCCTAATGCTTATGACATAGCAATAAAGTCAGAAAACATCCTAATACAAGGAGGTAAGCTAGCTCTAAGGCCTCTTATGACTTTCTTTCCTAATGTTCCAAATCACCAACCAGCAATGGCTCCTCTTCCCACAAATTCTACATCATAATCCCTTGCTCTAGTCACTCAAGCTTCCACATCTTCAAATGGAATAGATGAAATCAAGGAGATGATGCAATCTATGATGCTGAATCTAGAGAACTTTGATAAAATATTGCAAGGCTAAGAGAAGAATATGGAGGACAACTTCTCTATGATATGGAAAGTGAGCAACAAGGTGGTGACTTTAGAGAGGTAGCAAGCTCAAGGTAGTAAGGCTCATCAATTGCAATATCAAAATTTGAATGGTGGTAGGCCTCCAAATCATAATCAAGGGAATAATTATTTTGATTAGAATAGGTAGAATAGCCTTTCTTCAACCTCAAATGTAAACCAAGGTAGGGCCATAGTTCTTCAAAACAACATGGCCCAAGATCAGGATTTTTGTCCCTCTTATAACTACTCCTATGCCTGTTTCTTATGTTAGAAGGCTAAATATTATTTGGCTTTGACCATCCAAGAGTCTACAACAATACAATCATACAAGGAGCACCAATTTAAAGATACCTTATATATGCAAGGACAAGGTGATTTCTCCTTTATGAATCATCAAGTGGAGGAACATTGTAATGTAAACTAGGATTCCATTACTCACAACACTAGGAGAAAAATAAGAGCTATGGAAGATGCTACCCCTCCTCCTCCTAATAATGCCTCAACTACAAATCCAATACCTCATGAACAAATAGTAAATGATCAATCAAATACCTTTCAATAGCAAAGGCAAAATAATGGCAGAAAGGATGTATGTGATCCTCAGGTTGTTCCATCTCAACCTCCTACAACTGTAGCCCCCAAGGCTTATACAAAAGTACCTACTACACCATTTAGTGTGGTATAACAAATGAAGAATAAAAATGTGAATATTTCCATGTGGGATGTTGTTGCTACTATAGCCATGCAAAAGAGGTTGCTACAACAAGAATTGGAAAGTATTGAACCAAAGGGTCAACCACCCAGGATGGAAAGTGCCATAAGCCTAGTACAGCCATCAAAGGAGGTAGAAACAAGTAAAAAGGTTAGACCCCCTCCATTTTATGTTTATCTAATTATAGGGGGTAAACTAGTCCACAATTGCACGATTGATTTAGGGGCTAGTAGTTCAGTGATGCCTAGGTGTGTCGCTAATGTTTTTGAAATGAAATACGAGCCCATTGTTAGAGATCTATTATAGTTGGATGGTAGTACTATCAAGACTATAGGGATCCTTAGGAATGTGGAAATGGCCCTACATGCATGCCCTAGTTGTACTGTAACTCAAGATATATTCATTGTTGAAGTCAAGCCACATTTTGCCATCTGTCTGTCAAGAGACTTCACTACCCAAATAGTTGGTTACATGTCTTCTAATTGGTCATATATGTCTTTTAGAACAAGATATGGGACCAAAGATTCAATCAGAGCAAAGCCTTTCGCTCTCCATCATACTGAACCCTACGACCCTAATCTCATCAACATGAATTATACTATCCTAGAAATGGATGAGAATGACATAATAAATGATCCTACTACTTCTCTAGAAAAGATACCTAATTTTCTCTTAGATGAATGGGCTAATGCATATCAATTTGATCGTATGTCAAAAACCCTTGAGATAGGCCTTAGTACATATTATATATTAAAGAAGGATGCTCTAGTTCCCAATCTTGTGGAGACTAAAGAAGATGTGAGTGAGATACAAAGTATGTACTTTGATGGATCAAGGAATAAGAATGGATTAGGGGCTAGTGTGATGTTAATTTCTCCTTCACAAGTAAGGTACTACTTCTCCTTTAGGTTCGAGTTTAGTTGCACTAGTAATGTGGCTAAGAATGAATCCTTGATTCAGGGTCTCCTACTTGCTCAGAAAAGAAGAATTCAAGCCTTAAGTGTATATGGAGATAGTGAGTTGGTTGTTAATCAAGTGAAAAATTAGAATATCACCAAGAATGGTTTGCTCAAGTCTTATAAACATCAGGTATAGGATTTTCTTGAGTGTTTCGATGCATTTAATATTCAAAGCATCCCTAGAAAAGAAAATAGATATGCTAATAGACTTTCAGCAATAGGTGCATCTTATGATGTACCGAGGAATCTTGAGGAGAAGAAGAAGTAAAAAATCAAAATGATAGTAAGGCTTGCCATCCCTAACAATAACATCCATTGGCAAGTGTTTGAATCTGATGAAAAAATTGTAAGCTTCTTGCAGAATGAAGCAAAATTTTCAGATAGAAACTAGTCAAGATTGCAGGATCAATATGGTGATCAAATCATTAATCTTAGTTTCAACAAATTTCCTAAGGGTCTCATTACCTTAGAGATTTTTTTCAATCCTAATGACCAAGCAAGAGGTAGAGTCATGAACCTAGCTGCTAAAAAAGATGATCACACCCTAGTCATGGTTGCTAAGGGAAAATCCTTAAAGATGGTGAATGTATGTTCTAAGATTAAGAAAGAAAGTTTTATTCATCTATTTCAAGAATTTAATGATGTATTTTCCTAGACATGTGATGATTTGAAGGGTTTTGACCTAAGGTTGTTTCAATATACCATAGATTTAATTGATAATGTCAAACCAGTATGACAAAAATAGAGGCCAGTGAATCCCAAAATTGAACCCTTAATGAGAAAAGAGCTATCCAAATTGATTAGGGCCAATATAATTTTCCCCATCAAGCACTTTTCATGGGTAGAAAACCTTATCCCTGTTAGGAATAAGAATGGAGAAATTAGATTGTGTGTGGACTTTAGGGACCTTAACCAAGCTTCCCTTAAAGATCACCATCCTCTCCCTTCCATGGAGCAGATTTTGTCCAAGGTCAGTGGTTCAAAGAGGTTTTCATTTCATGATAGATTTTTTGGCTATAATCAAGTGCTGGTCAAATAGTCTAATAGGTACAAGACTACATTTACTACCAAATGGGGTACCTATGCTTATTGTAAGATGCCATTTGGACTAACCAATGTAAGTGCTACATTTCAAAAGGCAATGGAGGTGGCCTTCAAAATGTGATTGAAAAGTTTGTATTACTTTACCTTGATAATATCACAGTGTATTCAAAGAATGTAGAAGATCATTTTGATCATTTAAGATAGGTGTTCTTAAGGTGTAGAGAGTTTTGGGTATCCCTTAACCCAAACAAGTGTGTCTTTGCTACCAATACAGGAAAATTATTAGGACACATTATGTCTAAGGATGGTTTAACCATTGATCCAAAAAAAAAAAAAGAAATAATTGCTCTCCCTCTTCCTAAACATAAGAAAGGGTTGCAAAGTTTCCTTGGTAGGATAAATTTTGTGAGAAGATTTATCCCTAATCTTGCTACCATGGTAAAACCCCTTATGGCTATGCTCAAGAAAACTATGGTCTTTGCATGGACCAAGGAAGGGAAGGAAAATTTTGAAGAGATTGAGGTAGCCATAGCCTCAGCCCTTACTCTCATTAATCCAAATTTTGAAAAGGATTTCATCCTTTATGCCCTAGGTGGTGAGTCAATCATTTCTATTGTCTTGACTCAAAGAAATGATAAAGATAGAGAGCATCCCATAGCATTCTTTAGTGAAGGGCTTAAAGAGTATGAAAAAAAAATGTAGCTATGTAGAGAAGCAAGCCCTTGCAATCATCAAAGCTTTAAAGAAATTTAGAAACCTGTTGTCTCATAATAAAATTCATTAGTTAGTACCCCATGCGAGTGTGAAGGATTTCCTTTTGAGAAAAGATATTAGTGAGAAGAGAGCTAGTTGGATTACTAAAGTAATGGAATATGATGTTGACATCCAGATCACCAAGCTGGTAAGAGGGAAGGGGTTGTGTAAATAGATGATATCATATTAGGAATTGGATGAGGAAGTTGCTATGATACTAACAGAACAACAAGAGACAAGAAATGATGACCCAAGGAATTGGATGGATGATATGAGGAATTTCTTATTAGGCAACGAATACCCTCAAGGATTAGATATAACTAAAAGGAGACAGTATAGATTACAATTAATTCCTTATGTCATAGTTTATGGTATCCTTTTGAGGAAAGATTTTAACGGAGCCCTATTAAGATGTATTGACATTGACCAAGCTAAAAGAATGATCAAAGAGCTTCATGATGGTCCTGGTGGTGGTCAATTCTTAGCAAGGACAATTGCAATGAAGATCATGAGGGTTGGTTACTACTAGCCATCCTATTCTATGATTGTCATAGGTATTTGAGGAAGTGTGAAAAATGTGCCTTCTTCTCTAGTAAGAAAAAGCTTGCAACTCTTCCTCTTCATCCCATTCAAGTGGACTAGCCTTCTTCTAGTTTTGGTTACAAATGGATTTTAGTTGCTATAGATTACTTCACTAGATGGATAGAGGTAGTTTCATTGAAGGATACCATAGAATCTTTAATTTTTGAGTTCCTTGATGGAATTGTGACTAGGTTTGGTACCCCTTCAACCATTATTTTAGATAGTGAAAAATCTTTTGTAGGAGCTCAAATTTGTGCATGGGCAGTTGACCATAATATCTACTTGAGCACATCCTCAAACTAATATCCTCAAGGAAATGGTTTGGCTAAGTCATCCAACAAAAACCTAATTAGGATTATGAAAAGAACTATAGAGGATAATCAAAGCTATTGGCATCCAAAGTTGAGGACAACACTATGGGCTAATAGAATAACATCTAAGAGGTCAATAGGAAATTCACCATTTATGTTGTTATATGGCAGAGAAGCAAGGCTTTCAATTTTATTAGAATTCCCATCCCTAGAACTAGCTCATCAGCTGGAGCTAATTGAAGATGATGCCATGATAGTGAGAATGGTAGAGCTGATAGAGCTAGAAGAGAAAAGAAGTCAGGCCATGTAGACCCTAGAAACACATCAGCAGCAGGTGAAAGGGAGCTTTGACAAGAAGGCTAGGGTTAGAATCTTCAAAGAAGGTGATTTGGTTTTGAATTGGGATCCAGACAGGGCAAAGCCAGGGAGACACTCAAAATTTGATGCAGTATAGAGTGGTCCCTATGTGATTGTCAGTTGCAATCAGGCTAATTTTTTTCAATTAAGCAAGCCTAGTGGTGAAATTTTTCCTATTCCAATCAATGGGGTCTATCTCAAACCATGTTTTTGATAGGGGTTGAGGTTTCATGTACATAGGTAGCTTAGTTTTCTTCCTATTGGTTTTTGACTTTCCAAGAAGTGCATGAGCACATGTGTTTTGTTGTATTTGTAGAGGAGTAGAGATAGAGCTTTCAGTTTTTTACTACTATAGAGGTAGGGTTAGGGTTTCATAGTGCATTGATCCACATTTTTTACAACTCTATGGCCCAATGGATGCATAAGGTCACTAGTCATATGCATAGCTAGCTTGCATCCCCTCTGAGTTGCCAAAAATGTTACCTACTTTGCCCCTTGCCAAAATTTTTGAAATTCAAACACTTGAGCCCACCCAACAGTCTTTAACCATTTTTTATATTATTTTAACACCATGGAGATACAAAAAATGAATGAGTAAAAAACCTTATTGTATCCCATATATTCCCTAAGTTATTTCCGTTGGCCTATAACTGTCCCCACCATCAGATCTTTCATGATCTACCTTGGGCACTTTCGCACATTCTCAAAATCCACTACCTTTACATAATGTAGGGAATCCCCTTTGTGATGCATGGTAGGTGAGGAAAATGTTCTTGTGTGGGCTACAGAAAGGAAGAAATGTCAGTCCAGCTAGCATTTTGGTTGGTGCCCACTTTCTCGCATTCTGTCTTTTTTTAGACCTCCTGATAATGAGGGAAAGCACCCTAGTGACACATGTCCTAATGAAATCATAGAGGATATTCATGTAGGTTCAAAGGGTATGGGTTATGTACACCATTCGATGCAATGAGATTGAGGGTTGGCACTTCCCCGCATTATGAATATGTAAGGAGATTAAGGAATGTGGGCAAGCGCCTTGTTTCCACATGTCTTTGTGGGGTTAGGTTATTATGAAGCCATAGGGTGACATGGGATGGGGCTAGATCATGCTGAGGTGTATGCCGAATAGTTCGTGGGTCCAAAAATTTTAAGGGACAAGCACAGTATAAGGAGGATCTATCATGATCATTGATCTTATGAAGATCAATGATCGATGCTTTCTTGCAATATGAATATGCGAGGAAATTAAATAATGCAAGGAAGCACCTAAAGGAAACATGTCCTTGTGGGCTCAGGGAGATAACACTATAGTTAGCATTGGTAGTTAAGGTTGGTAGTTATGTGACCACCATGGTCAGGGTTTTGAGGAGGTGGCATAGTTAGTTGGTTTGGTGGTCAAACTTGGAAAGGCCTTGCGAGGTGGTAAAAAAATAAAATACCATTGGCCCATGTGGCCCATTTTGGTTGTAAGACTTAGTTGACCTATTGACTTTGCTGATGAATGAGCCAAAAATGAAGGAAATCAATCTTTCATGCATAATTTGATCCTTATGATCAATTCTAACCACTCTCGAATGATTTCTAAACCCATTAAACAATAGGAGAACACTTCACTACCCTAGTTTATCCACCTACTTGGTTAGAATGGTTAATGGCACTGTTTCTATCAGGGCCCTATTTCAACAAAATATCAGGTTTCATTATATATGAATCTGTACCCATATCATATTTTCTCCAAATCTTTATCAAGACTTAATGGCAGTGGTTGTGGAGTAACTTCAGTTAGAGAACATCTCATTTATGCCTAACCTATAAAGGAATTTTTTAAAAGATTTTTTCTTCATTGGTCGACCCTTCCCTATTTTCTCTGATATTGCTCTACAATTTCACTGTAAATCCCCTTTGCCTTTGAACTATATGACATTCTTATCTCTTTCGGTCATTGATGTGAAGTGTAAGAAATATTTGCCTCTCATTGGTGTATTGTAGATATCTACAATCTTGCATGACTGTATCTCTTTTGGCCTATGAATGGTATATAAGTAAATCCTCTCTTTCCTTGTGTCATTCATTTGGGTTTTTTGATTTGCATGTGATTGTTAGATTAAAGCAAGTCTGGATGTGTATATCTTTTGGTGTCATGGTTCAATAGTGCATGTATGGGCAAAGATGGGTTTGAAAACTCTATTTTTGGTGCATCACCCACCCCCCTTAGGTTAGAATAGGTAGATTTGCTTCTATGCATTCCTTCTCCCTTTTCCTCTCTAAGAGTAGTTAGGTGCACCTTTATAGTAAAGGAAATCGGCCTTCTCTAGAGACTCAACCTCATAGTTCAAGTCCCATAGCTTGGAGGTTATTTCCATGTTTCACAAAGTTGTCCTTAGGTAAAAACTTTGGAAAAGGGTGAAAACTTTTATGACAATAGTAATCATGAGTTACGATTGTAGATATGCAACAAGATACAATATGGATGAAATTAGGTGTTGTTACATCTAGCATTTAGAATGAGTTAGCATAAGGAAAGGCTTTGATTGGTCAAGATATTGATGTGGATGAAAAACTAAAGCTTCCTTCTAGCCATTAGATGATGAAGATTAGTATGCCCACATTTTAAGGATGATTGGAGTTTAAACAATGTGAGGATATGCTCGTTTGACACATGTCCTATTAAGTCTAGATGGTGAAGCCAGAGTAGAGAGACAAATCAAAAGTTGATATGCGACACATTCATAAAAGGTTGAAATATCAAGAGATATAGTATGGTCATACTTCAAATGAGTTTCATAATATCATCAATAAAAGGAGAATAAATTCATTCAACATCTGAAGTAGTAAGGGATGGCTAATCACTTGGTTATACAAGGTCAATATTCACCTAAGGTCTATGTAGGGAAGTAGAAAATCTATGGATCATATGTTCATAAGGGTTAGTAGTTAAGTTAAGTGTTAAGTCTTGAACATGCAAAAATCATGTAGAACAATCAACATCCAAGGTGAGCACAACATTGCAACTTCAACCGAATAATTAAGGAATGAATGTACAATGTTACAAAATAGTAAAGTTTCCCCTTGTAATATGGTTGTGATCTTAGATGTTGTTAAGGGAAAAATTTTGGTGAAGGATCAAAGCAACTAGATCATAGCATCTTATAAATGCATGATCACATGAAGGGTTGAGTTTATACTTCAAATGAGTCTGGATCAACAAAGGAAATATGAGTTCATTCAATGTCTTCTAGCCAATAAAGTGGAGTTACTATCTTACACCAATCTTGAGATCATAAGATATAGTAGAAAAAAATGAGATGCTACAACCATTGTATGATCAAAAGAAGCATGAAAACAAGTCATGATCTAATGCTATTCATAAGATCAAATGAGAAAATCAACGAAGCCACAATGTCATGATGAGTGCTTAGAGTTCCAATGAAATGATATGAAGTATGCCATAAGATCTCAAGGTAGTGGGCTAAAGGGAAAGATGATACATTGGTCTTAAAATTGTGTAGTTGTGACATCATAAGGTTAGTCTTGACCGTAGGATAATAAAGCTAGAATAGGAGAGACCTAATGACACAACAAAGACATGATCATGATATCATGAAGAAGATAAGGTAAAGACAAGATGTTACATTGAGGTGGTCACCATGACATCATAAGGGTTTAAGATCTAATTGCAAATGCTACATCAAGGTCAATTTGAACCATGATCATGAGATCATAAGGTAGACAGAGGCAAGATAATATGTTATGCCAAGAAGAGTAAATTGTAAGATTGTAGCATCATATCATCACGAGTCAACTTTGTCATAATAAAAATATAGCTGTGAGGATGCAAAAAGTGGTGACTCTAGCCTATCAAATAATGACACATGGCTCTTGTTGGGCAGTCAATTATTGACATAGGGAATGAGTGAAGAACTAGGGCCAAAGGCACACCTAGCTATCCAAACCACTTGCACAGAGTCGTTATAGTGGAAAGAAAAACAAATACAAAAATACTTTGGAGATAGAGGAAGAAAAATACCTTTATTCATATATTCATCTAATGATGAATTACATGTCCAACTATGAGGCCTTCAAGATTACAACCATAGATACCAATTTAGTTACAATATTTAATGGTCAAATTTCTCATTCTTTCTACTCCCTAAGATGATTTCTAAGACTTTAACCAAGACCTCTTATATATGTGCATGGCCATAAGTCAGCCTGTTGCAATACTACAACAAAAAAACTCTCATATTAAATTCTAAGATAAACCACAAATCAACTCATAAGATATATCTATTAAAAAAATTAAATGCAAAGGTTGGCCTCCATAGGAAACTGCACATGGATAACTCAGAAACCATAGGAACTCAGCAACCAAAGGAACTTAGCAACTTTAGAAACTCAACAACCTCAGAAACTCGACAACCTCAGAAACTCAACGACCAAAGAAACTTGAGAACCTTAGGAACTCAACAACCAAAGGAACTCGAAAACCTCAAGAACTTGGCAATTGAAAACATTGCAACTCAGCAAAAACTAAGAAAACTAGAAACATGGAGGATACTAGTGCAACCCATGATGCTCCTACATCAATTAGAATTTGACTAAAGGTGTTAGAAATTAATAGGTTCAAGTAATATAGAAGAGAAATTGAGAGAAAGGATCATATATTTCAAATGGCCTTAGAGAGGAAATGGACATGGTAGGAGTAGTTGAAAATGTCATGACTCTATTAGCTGGTGTAGTTAAAGAAATTCATGATTAAAGGGAATGGAAGCAACATGATTAGTTATAGGGTCCCTAGAGAAGATATCACCTGGTGAATATCATAATGATCTTCCAAGTTTTACCAAAATATAGAAGATGTTAAAAATACAATATTCTAAAAATATATATATATTCTTCCAATAGTCTTTTGACATGTGCCCGCCATTTGAAGCTTGTTGCAATCCTTCTCTTTATAAAGGTTTCCAAGATGTGGAAAAGGGGCTGGAATTTTAGGGTTTTATGCAAAGAATAGTTCTATTGTGATTTCTTAAGAATCTTTCATAGCTTTTTCTACATATGGCTTTATAGTTAGTCTTAAGGAATGTTGTGGAACTACCTTTGAAGCCTAAATAGTTTAGAATCCCTTCTAGTGTCTTTGCTTCTTAATTAGTAATCTGATGTAAACTTTTGTGATCCATCCTTAACATCCTTGATTTATGTCTCACTTTCATTTGCAAAAAAAGTTTTAGGAACATTCATACATGTCATAAGTCATGAAACTGGTCTTTATCTCAAATATTTAACTATGAATGTTAGCATTCCCTTTAGCATCTTGTTTGAAGTTTTTTCCTTGTGAAATATTTATGTATGAGTTTTCTGAGGTCAATATTATTCTCTTTTTAACTATTCAAAAATGCTTCATCATGTCATGCCAACAATATTTTAATCTTAATTTTTGGTGTATCACCTTAATTTTACTTTCAATATTTACATTCATGCAAGCAATCCTCCCATCCCTTTTCCTCTCAAATTCCATGTTTGAAAAAGTATACAAGTGAAACATCATAAGGAACTGACCTAGAACCTAGAGATTCACTCCTAACCCTTGTACATCCACTAAACAAGAGTGTTACCATGTTATTCAAGGTTGACTGAGTTAGAATCTAGTCTAGGCACAACTTCTAGAGATAACAATTTTGGCACACATGGTGGGATTGAGAAAAGGTGATTTTTAGTTTCTCCCCCTTTTCCTCTTTCTGACTATTTTTGATGTGTGTGGTAGTAATTTGACATTTTCATGGGTAAAGAGGATATACAAAAGTGGACATGACTTATGAAAAAAGTGCAAAAAAGAAGTAATCCTACAAGCTTTGAATATAAAGAGTTGTCTCCACCTAGAAAGAGACGTAGGACACCCAAAAAATTCCAAGAAACTGTCGTTCATATGAGAAGAACTAGACTTACTCGACCAATGAGTTTTGTCACTATTACAAATTCAATCACCATTCTAGTAAATTTACATTCATCCCTTTCAATCAAGGA
The DNA here is from genome assembly GCA_028749045.1 of Cupressus sempervirens. Classification (NCBI taxonomy): domain Eukaryota; kingdom Viridiplantae; phylum Streptophyta; class Pinopsida; order Cupressales; family Cupressaceae; genus Cupressus; species Cupressus sempervirens. The sequence goes on from CM053791.1 coordinate 277,362,832, forward strand.
AGTCTACTAAATATTTCTTAACATCATGACATTCCTCTAGTTTCCTTGAATAGTTTACCATACTTCACTAGAGAAGGCCATACAATAGCATTTGTGCATATTAAAGATGTTACAACATTATGCAATATGCATCACATCATTGAGGAAGATGTTGCTATGAAGTTTCTTATACCCTCATTCAAAGGAAAAGCTCTATAATGGTTTCAAAGTTTTGTAGTGGGTTCAATCAATTCCTAGGATGCATTGGGAGATGGCTTGACAAGGCATTTTGAAGATAAGTCAAATTTTCTATCCCTTTTTGAGAAACCTACAACCATCAAATAGGCTCCTCATGAGAAAATGATGGACTTCAATTATAGATTCCAAAGAACATGGTGTAAAATATTAAATCTAGTAAGGTCTTCATTAGATCATTCTTTCCTTTATTATTTGAGAATCTTAAATAGTGACATCTCTATTATGATCCAATCTATGGGGGTTTTTTCATTACCACAAGGCTATGAAATTGTTATAAGAGTTGAGAATAGTCTTATTCAAAAAGGTAAGATTGCCTCTAGGCCTCCAATGTCCATATACCTAGATATCAAGTCTAGCATGCCTATAGTTGTGCCACCCTTTAATCTATTACCAACTATTCCAAGCCAAGAAGTCAAGGAAGTAGGCCCTTTACAAGAATTAAAAGAGATAAGAAATGAATAGCTTAAGATGCCTCATGCAAAAAATTTCCAATGAGCTGCTAAATATTAAGAAATAATAATTTTATGCTCGACAACCATCCCAATCTCATAATCAAATTCCAAATCAACCTTCCCAGCAGTAGTTTCAAGATCAATACCCACCTGATAGGAAACATTTTAACCAAAGACCTTTTTAGACTTTATAACCCCACTCCTCTAAACACTACTACTCCAAATATTGTTAGAGATATTGTCCCTACTAAAAATAACCTAGCAACAAACTATGTTTGGTGTTACCCTTATAACCAAAAACACAATTAGGCTACATGCTCCAATGGGGTGATGAATCAAGCCCTAATGGTTCAAAGTACTTCTAATGCATAACCTACACCTGATGTTGATGCTGAGAGATAACCAAAGGTTCTTCCTATAGGTGCTACATTCATGAACTAGTAAGAAGAAGAGCATTGTGGTTTTTGCACTAGAACAAAGAAAAAAGCCTTAGACAATAACATATAGACAAGTAAGGAGGTTCCAACTAAGAATCCATCCTCACTTCATGGATAGAAAGAGAAACAAAGAAATTTTTTGGTTGCCACTCAAGAATAGCCACAACAAACAAGTACATCCTCTTGTCCCTAAAGTCCAAGATAAAGGACAAGCTATTGTACCATTTAATATTATGGAAAACATGAAGAGAATGAGCATCACCATGTCTATGTGGGATTCTCTAGCTATTCCAAGACAAATTGACTTGTTGAAGGACCCCTTGGTAGGAAATATTCCAACTCAAGTTGTTGGTGACCCTCATAGGGCTATATTCACAAACCAAGGAGCTATTAATCAAGATAGCAGCAAGAAAGAAAATTAGATCTAGGGTAAGGATGTGAAATCTCAACCATTTTATGTTTCATTAATTATTGGAAACAATTTGGTTCATAATTATATGGTTGATAGTGGGGCCACAAGCTCTATTATGCTCAAGAAGATAGCAAACCAGCTAGGTTTAAAGTATGAACCCTTAGAGAAAGGTGTAGTTTAGCTGGACAGCTCATGTGTCAACACTTTTGGTCTTATAAATAATGAAATTCTAAAACTCCATACATGTCCCACTTTTTCTATTCCCCAAGATATCTTTTTGATAGATTTGCCTCCATATTTTGCTCTTGGCTTGTCAAAAGAATTCACAACCAAGATAGGAGGCTAGTTATTTCTAGATTGGTCACACATGCTATTTAGGACTAGATATGGAACCAAACTGACAATCAAGTTTGAGTTACTTACAAAAGACCCCATTGAACTTTAGACATCTAGTGTGATAAATGCCAATTTTATTGCACTTAATCAAGAAGAAGACCTTGTTTCCCAAGATACAAATAATCTAGTTGATAGTATCCCTAATGTATTACTTGATTAGTGGGCAATGGAAAACACCTCAAAAAATGGTACCAATGATATTACCATTGAAAATATTACAAATTCTAGTCTAGGAAATTATGTCTTCCAAGAGGTTGGGCTAGTAATGCCAAACATTGTCAAAGACACAATTGATCATCTTGAGTAGAAAAATGAGGTTTACAAGTTATACTTTGATGGCTCTAGAGGCAATAATGATTTAGATGGGTGAGCAATGTTGATCTCTCCTTAGGGTGATAAATATTATGCAACCTTTTATTTAAGTTTTTTATGCACAAACAATATAGTTGAATATGAAGGGTTGATTCAAGGGTTGGAATGGACCATAATGAGAGGTGTCAAATGATTAAAAGTATCTAGAGATAGTGAGCTGGTTGTTAACTAGGTGAGAGGGTTACACATGACCAAGAATGAAAAATTAAAAATATAAAAGAAAATAGTGTGGGGCATAATTGAAGATTTTGATGCATTTAATATAATTTCTATCTATAGAAGATTGAATCAACATGCTAATAGATTGGCTACTAGCACGATTTGATGTAGTTGAAAACATTAGTAAAGAAGACATACAAAAGCATATCAAAGTTGTGGTTAGACCATCAATACCTGACAATGATGTTAATTGGCAAGGTTTTGATAGTGATGAACAAATTTTGAATATTTTACTTGAAGAAGACATGCCTTTACCCTTCAATCAACATAAATTGAAGCAGCAATATGGTGATTAGATTATACAATTGAGCTCTAGTAGGTTACCTAAGGGATTGGTTACTATAGAGTCTATCTTCAACATAGATGACCAAGTCAAGAAGAATAAAACTAGCTTGTTGGTTCAGAAACATCATTATGAAGATCTTGAGATTGCCAAGGGATATAATTTAATGTTTGGTAATGCAATTCCTACTAAAGGGAGACAATCTTACATCCATCTTTTTCAAAAGTTTAATGATGTTTTTTTTTGGCAATATGAAGATCTTACTTGTTTTGATCCACACCTTTCCCAACATACCATTGAGTTAGAACCTAATTCCAAACTCACAAGGTAAAAGAAAAGGAAAGTCAACCCAAAATTTGAACCCTTAATGCAAAAGGAAGTTGTCAGGCTCATTGAGAGTGCTATAATTTTCCCCATCAAGAACACTAGCTAGGTGTCAAATCTAGTTTCTATTAGAAAAAGAATGGGGAGTTGATATTATGTGATGAATTTAGATACCTCAATAGAGATTCATTAAAGGACTATTACCGTTTTCCATCTATTGAACAAATTATCCAATATATTTCAGGTTTTGAGAGGTTCCCACTACTTGATGGATATTCTGTATATAATCAAGTTTTAGTTTATGAAGGAAGACCAATTCAAAAGTGCATTCACCATAATGTGGGGTACCATAGCATATAGAAGGATACCTTTTTGCTTGTCTAATGCAGGAACAACTTTTCAAAAGGCCATAGAAATGGCTTTCATTAATTTGATGTAAAAATTCATGCTGGTATATTTAGATGATATCATAGTTTTCTCCAAGCATGTTGAGGATCACATCAAACATTTTCGAAAAATCCTAGAAAGATGTAGGGAATTTGGTATATCCCTCAACCCAAAAAGGTGTGTGTTTGTTGTCCTTGAAGGTAAATTGTTGGGATATATTGTATCCAAGCAAGGTATTATGATTGATCTTGAAAGGAATGTAGTCATTTTGGAGTTACCTTTGCCACATCATAAGAAGGATTTTAAAATTATTAATTGGGAGGATCAATTTTGTTGAGCATTTTATTGAAGATATTGCCAACCTATTAAAACCATTGACAAGAATACTTAAGAAAAACATTATTTTCAATTGGTCAAAAGAAGCCAAACATAGTTTCAAAGTAAAAAGAAGAATTATTAACTACTCCTTCTCTGGTGAAACCCACTTTTTCAAAATAGTTCACATTGTATACATATGGTAATGTGGATACAATTTATGTAGTATTGGTTCAACTAAATGATCAAGGTTTAGGAACAACTCATTGCTTTCTTCAATAAGGGTATAGAAGGATATGTGTAGAGATATAGTTTCATTGAAAAACATGTTCTTATTGTGGTAAAAAGCCTAAAAAAGTTTAGACATTTGGTTTCTAATAATAACATTCATCTTACAGTAGCTTATCCTAGTGTGAAAGAATTCTTGTTAAGTGAGGATCCCAATGAAAAGAGAGCTAGTTGGATAACTCAATTTATGAAATATGATGTAGATATTTAGGTGACCAAGCTTGTTAGAGAAAAAGGCTTATGTGAGTAATTAGCTAATGAGAAGGCTCAGACCATAGATAATATAGCAGAGATTTTCCTTGCTAATCAATCTATATTTGAACAGGAGCAATAAGAGAGATGGTAACAAGAGATGGTTCACTTTTTACAAACTGGAGAATGTCCTCCACTACTAGATAGAATGAAGTGGAGATATTTTAGGTTACAGTTTATACCTCACATATTAGTTTATGGTCTTTTGTTTAGAAAAGATATGAATGGAGTACTCCTAAGGTATATTGACAATGACCATACCAGTAAGTTTTTGGAGCAATTTCATGATGTAGGATGTCACTTCTCTCCAAAAAAAATAGCCTATAAGATCATGAGGGCTAGATATTATTAGCCCAACCTATTTAAGGATGCTCATGCCTAGGCAATAAAATACAAGAAATGTGCATTATTTTCTTGAAAAGAAAGGTTGGTTTCCTTACCCCTACATCCTATTCTAATTGACCAGCCATTCATGAAGTGGGGTATCAGTTTTGTGGGTCCTATAGATCCAAATTCTAGTGCTGCCCCAAAATGGATCTTAACTACCACAAACTATTTTATGCACTAGACAAAAGCAATAGCACTGAAGGAGGCCAATGCAACTATTATTTTGAGTTTCTATGATGATTTGATTTGTCTATTTGGGGTTCCTAAATCCATTATATCTTATAATGCCTTTTTATTTTTTGGGGAAAGCATAACTAAATTTCCTTGAAAAATTAAGTATACCTCAATACTTCATCAAATTTTTATTCCCAAGGAAATGGTCTAGCTGAAAGTACTAATAAAAACTTGTTGAGAATTTTGAAAGGAACTTTAGTAGACAACAAATGTGATTGGTATTCTAAGTTGAGATCAACCTTATGGCTTAATAGAATCACCCCTAAGAGGATTCTTAGTAACTCACCTTATGTTATAGTGTATGGGAAATATGCCAAGCTTCCTATTTTTGTGGATTTCCCTTCATTTGAGCTTGTTGATGATCTAATTCTTTTTGGAGAAGATGATCCGTTGAAGCTAAGGTATACTAAGTTATTAGAGCTTGAAGAAGAAAAAATAAGGCATTAGAGACAATGGAATACCAAAAAATTTAGACAACGAAGGTGTTTGACAAGAAGTCCAAGCTTACATTTTTTAAGGAAGGAGATCTAGTTCTATGTTGGGATCTTCTAAAAAGCAGACTAGGCCACCATAACAAGTTTTATGACATGTGGGCTAGGCCATTTATGATTTCAAATTGCAAACAACACAATGACTACTAGTTATCAACAAAGGAATGAGATGATTTTCCAATCCTTGTGAACAAGATCCACCTCAAGATTTTCTATGAGGTATGATTTTTTGGTCTTTTCTTATATATAGTTTCCTACTTTTTTTTTCCTAAGTGTTATTCTAATACAAGTTTGTTTAGTTTTAGTTTTTCCTACTTTCAATAAGTTCCTGGGTCCCAAAGAGTCAGGCAAGCAAAGTATGTCGCATGCATGCCAATGCAATAATTTCCTTATTCATAGTCATGTTTGTAGCCATGTATGAACCCAAATATGTATCTATGAGCATGAACAACTAGTTTCAAAACCCATTATCACACTTAATTTGATTCTATGCCCAATAGATTGTTTAAGGCTACTAGTTCCATATTTAGAATGCAACCCTTTTGTAGATGTCACCAAAAGTGTTACCAAGTTTAATCACTATGCATAATTAGTAGAAAGGTTGTCAAGTCTCTTTTCATCTAAGGTGGTAGCCATGTTCCACATCCTCCATTAGATTCATTAAATTCCATGCATGCATGAAAGGGATACATAAAATGATTAATCATGTCTTATCTTTTACATCACTAAGTTTCTTTAACCTTTTGAATTAAAATGTCTTATGCTTGCACTCAAGATTTAAGTATTAATATTTTGATTCATGCTTGTTTGCATGATCATGACTAGTCAAGGGTTATTTCTCAAAATAGTGGTGAATGTGTAACATAATCATCAGATGATTAAATTCATGTTTGCACAATCGCATGGAGTCAAGCTAACTAGAGAGTAAAAATTGTGATGTTGCATAAGCTTTGTTCATGTAGATACAAGTGGTTAAAATTAATCATGGGTTTAAGTTCCAATGAAGAAAAATCTTGTAATTCCTAATTGTAGGGTTAAGGATCTATTTAAACTTTCAAGTTGTGATGATGTGTTGATGGACGAAGTAGTTAGCTTGATAGGCAGTCAAATGATCATAGAATGAAATGTTAAAGTCAAGAAGTAAGTTGTGAAGCAGCATAATAATGACTCTTGTCTCAGTGGGCCCCTCTTGCATTTCTAAGTGGTTTGATCAAATTTCTTCTAGAACTATCCGATTTCAAAAGATCTATGGTTAGTGGATTCCTATTTTTCCAAGATACATAAGGTTTAACCAATGTGAGAATATGTACACATGACATATGTCCCGGTGGAGCCAAACTAAAAGTTTGAGCCACATAGTAAGAAATGTGTTAGAATGATGACAAGGTGGTAGTATCTAATTAGTTGGGAGTGTTGATTATATGATGGTTTTCTAGTTTTTAGCCATTGTCTGATCTTAGTAGAACAATGAATGCCATATCCCTACATTCTAAAGCTAATTGAAGTTCAAATAATGTGGGAATATGTGAGACTGACATGTATCATGTTGGAACCACAATTTTAGAAATCCTTTAGTCATATCATCATAGGTGATCAATTTCAAAGGATTCATCTATCAAATGAAGATTAATGATGTTGAGTCGATATATTATATCAAAAAGAGATTCAAAATAATAAGTCACAACTATGTAATGGGTCAACAAGTCATGGTCAAAGCAAGGTTCACTTGTATCATCATAACAAAGAAAACATCTCATTGAGTGAAGACTGATCAACTCAATTGATGAATTTGTATTGAAAGGTTCTTTTTCTCCAAGTTGTGAAGGAGTGATAAGGGTCAAATTCAAGCTGAATGCATGATTGCATAAAGTTAAGGAAAACCCATGGTTTATACAATGACATAAAAATTACCTTCAATTGTATGGTCATAGGGTTAACTTGTAGATCTTTGGTTAAGATGGCAATGCAATGAAAGCTTATAGTCACATTTTCATAAGGTTAAACATTAATCCAAAGCTTGAAGCTATGAAACTACATGAAGCATCTGGTAGTTAGAATAAATTTGGATAACATGTTCTTAGGGGTTTGAATCAAGTTTCTAAGTTGTGAAGTTGTAATGTGTCACACAACAAGTAAGTCATAGCTTCAACACATGGTCATAATGAGTTACAGAACAACTTTATTCCAGGCTATGAGGTGATAGAATACATATGATCACATGTTCACAAGAGTTAAAAGGGTAATCACAAGTTAAGGTTTTCGAGATGTGATGGGTTGCCATATGGATCAAATCAGATGATGTGGCATCTAGCATGTCAAAATGAGTTAGCATAAGGTAAGGCTTCGATTGGACAAGATATTGATGTGGATGACAAACTAAAGCTTCCTTCTAGCTATCAAATGATGAAGATCAATGATCAACATATGTCCACATTCTTTGACATGTGTCCTAGTGTTTCTAGATGGTGAAGCTAGAGTAGAGAGATAAATCAAAAGCTAACATGTGGCACCTTCCTAAAATTTTGGAAGATCAAAAAATATAGTGTCGTCACACTTCAAATGAGTTTCATAATATCATCAATAAAAGGAGCATAAATTCATTTGACATCCTTCATTCAAAAAAGTCATAAGGGATGGCTCATCCCTTAGTCACATTGGGTTAAAGTGAAGCTATGGATCACATGTTCACAAGTGTTAGCAATTGAGTTAAGTGTTAAGTCCTGGATATGCAAGAATCATGAAAAATAGTCAACATCCAAGGTAAATGCCACATCGTATCTTGAGCCCAGTAGTTAAGGAATGAATGTACAAAGTTGTGAAAATGTAAATTTCTTCCTTGTCATGTGGTCATAGTCTAAGATTTTTTTTAAATAAAACCATACTGAAGGAGAGAAGAAACAAGTTCATAGCATCTTATAAATGTATGATCACATAAGGGCTAAGTTTTAGAGTCTAGATCGATAAAGGGAAAATAAGTTCATTAAATGTCTTCTAGCCAATAAAGTTTAGTTACAATCTTACACTAGTATTGAGATCATAAGACAAAGTAGAGAAACCTAAGATTCTATGACCATTGTATGATTGGAGGAAGCAAGAAAAAAAGGCACAATCTTACACCATTTGTAAGATAAGATAAAAGAATAAATGAAACCATGATGTCATAATGAATTCTTAGATTTCAGATGCCATGATATGAAGTATGTCATAAGGTCTCAAGGCAGAAGGCTAAAGGGTAAGATGATACATTGGTCATAAGATCACATAGTTATGACATTGTAAGGTTAGTCTTGACCATAGAATTGTAAAGCCAAAATAGGAGAGACCTGATGACACAACAAAGACATGATTGCCAGATCATGAAGAATATAAGGTAAAGACAAGATACTACTTCAAGATGGTCATTGGGACATCATAAGGGTTTGATATATAACTTTTGATGAAATTTCAATGTTAGTTTGAAGCACAATCATGAGATCATAGGGAAGACAAAGGTGAGATAAGATGTTATGCTAAGAAGAGTGAATCATAATATCGTAGCATCATGTCATCATGATTCATCTTGGTCATAATAGAAATATAGCTACATAGATGTGATAGGTGGCAAGTGTAGCCTATCAAATAATGACACATGGCTCTTGTTGTGTAGTTAGTTAGAGTTTGACTAAAGTTGATAGAAATTAATAGGTTCAAGTAGTAGAGTAGAGAAATGATCAAATATTTTGAATGGCCCCAAAGAGAAAATGGACATGGTAGGAGTAGTTGAAGATGTCATGACTCTATCAGCTACTGCAATTAAAGAACTTCATGATTAAAGGGAATGGAAGCAAAAAAATTAGTTACAAGGTCCCTATAGCAAATATTTCCTAGTGAATATTGTAACAATCTTTCTAGTTTTACCAGAATACAGAAGATGTAAAAATGTTATTTTCTAAAAATATATGTATTCTTCCAATAATTTTTTGACATGTGCCCCTCTTGTTTGAAGCTTGTCAGAATCCTTCTCTTTATAAGCATTTTTAAGATGTGAAAAAGGGGCTATAATTTTAGGGTTTTTATGTAGAGAATAGTGCTATCATGATTTCTTAAGAATCCTTCATAGATTTCTCTACATATGGTTTTATAGTCAGTCTTAAGGAATGTTGTGGAACTATTTTTGAAATCTAAATAAATGAATAGTTCAGAAGCCCTTCTGGTGTCTTTTCTACTTAATTATTGATTTGATGTAAACTTAAATTGTGATATATCCTTGAAATCCATAAATTTATGTCTCAGTTTCATTTGCAAACAAAGTTTTAAGAACATTCATACAGGTTATAAGAGATGAAACTATGCTTTATCTCAAATAGTTAACTATGAATGTTATCATTCCCTTTAGCATCTTGTTTTAAGTGCTTACCTTCTTGTGAAATATTTATGTATGAGTTTTCTAAGGCCAATATTGTTCTCTTTTTAACTATTTAGAAATGCTTTATTATATCAGACCAATAATATTCTCATCTTAATGTTTGGTGTATACCTTAGTTTTAGTTTCATATTCATGCAAGCAATCCTCTTATCCTTTTCCTCTCAAGTTTATTTTACATGTTTGAAAAAATATACAGGTGAAACATCATATGGAACTAGCATACAACCCAAAGATTCAGTCCTAACCTTGGTACACCCACTACTCAAAAGTGTTTCCATGTTACTCAAACTTGACTAAATTAGAATCCATTCTAGGTGCAACTTCTAGATATAATAGATACATTTATCAACTTGGAAATATATAATGGATAATATGTTGCATATATATTATTGAGGATGGTAAAAAGTTATCAATAGATAATTTTAGTTTATAGCTGTATGTACAAGGAATTACTAAATAAATCTCAAGAGGTGGGAAGCTCAAGCGATTCTTATTTAAATATTTTTTTGAAAAAATTATAAAATACATGATGGAAGAAAATTTCAAATATAGGGAGAAATTTATAGAAGAGAAATAGAAAACCTAATGATAGTCCAAATTTGAATAAAAATAAAATATTAGTTTAGTCTGAAGCAGTTGTACATGTGAAAGCTTGTATCAAAACATATGTCAACGTGTAACAAGGGGGAAAGGGATCTTCTCGATATAGAAGGGACTTTAGATATATTAAATAAAGAATATCATATATATGTTCATAAAAATGGGACATTATTTTCCTTAATCCACTATCTAACAAATAGGTTAATCTATCACCACATATTCAAAGGATTATAGTCAAGTGAATAGGTCTCAAGGAGAAGAAAAAATTTACTATGGTGAAAATAATAATAAAAATTGTAGATTTTTTTCTAATTGTTTAGATCTCTTACATAGTGAAGCTCCTTAGAAGTATTAATAAATGTTTACCAAACATAAGAATATTTTTATAGTATATTTTTTGATATAGTACATGTACAAGAAATTTTGACACATAATGTTGAAGTAGATATTATGGTGCAAGTGCACCTTAACCCTATTGACCCTAAACATTTTGATAGGTTTCATAAGATGCCTATATTGAAGGCAAAGAGACTTTCCTAAAACCATGTCTAAGAAATGGTTAAAATGTTTAAAATAGCATTGTAATGTATCCAAAAGATAGATGAATTTGCATTGTTAAAAGAATGGAATACACAATATAGGATTATGAATGAGTGGGAATGTTAGGTATATAGGTTAGTTTTCATAACTACCTCAAGAATCTTGAAGAAGAGATTTATAAAACAAAAAAGAGATGTAACCAAAAAAAGGAGAGAGGGCTATGAGATATTGAAAGAGAGCATGAAAGATTTGAGAAAAGTTTTGGCTCTCTGGCCTTTAGCTAGAGAGCCAAATATGTATACAACAATTTTCATTTCAATAACATAATTTAGCTTTACTATTGTGTGTAGTTTTGTATTTGTTTTCCCCTATCTTTGTGATTAGCTTTTAAAGAAACTCGATGTCAGTAAAAAGAATGAAGTAAGTGGCTTGGTTAAAATATTACGAGAAGAATCTGACATCAACAAAGGTATTTGATATTAAAAGGTTGTGGCTTCTTAGATAGCTATCTTGTGAATGCATTTTTTTTGTGTTTTTGAAGTCGATAAATGCCATCACCATGGAGTGGCTAAAGCAACACCAAGATGCTAGCATATAGAATCTCATTGTTTCCTTTTTTATCTATGCAAAGCATGTTTTGGTTGAGAAGATGGTGGAATTGTAGCAAGTGGATGAGGAACCTAGTGTTCCTTGGTGTCAAATTGTTTGAGCACGCAGTTTGGGTGGAAAGAATCGAGGAGAAATCTTGGGTATGGAGCACGAGGTTGAAATGGAAAAGGTGGAATCTTGTGAAAATATAGCCATGGGGAGATTCAATAAAGCCATCTAGAAGATAGAAGGCCCAATAGAATGAAGGAGGATGTTCAAGTTTCTAGTGGATAGTGGGAGCTCAGGTTAGTTGATGTGGATATGTGTGTAATCACAATCTATGAAGAATCCATGAAGTATGTACTAACAAAAAGGGAAAGAAACCAAGGATGGAACCTAATAAAAGAAAATAGCAAGCCACATGCACCATGTTTTGAATGGGTGCTAAGAATGGAAAGACCTGCTATCAATAAGGAGGAGTATAATGTTTCTTTATTATTTCATGAATACATCTAATTATGCAAAGGTGACAACATGGTTTGGGAAAAGAGAAAGTTAGTTATGGATCTAATAGACACAATATATATATGGTTTGGTGTGCCTTGGAATCTTTATTATTATAAAGTTTCATGTCATTATGTATTTAGATAAAAGATTTTGGGTATGAATTTTTTCTATGTTTAAAGTTACTGGCATGGCTCAATTTGTAGAAGAGAACCCAATATGATGTGGGTGGTGAATCTGATTATGACCAATCTTTGATCATACTGGAAGCTGCCATGTATATGTTTATGTTTCAATTTGTTAAGTTTATGATGATGTTTAGGGGAGTGATATATATATATAAGAAGGATGGTTCCATGGAGACTAATGAAATATTTATAGATTTAAAGACTCCAGTGTAAGTGTTTTTGAATTACATCAGATTGGTATCAGAGCTAGAAGCTCTTGAGTGTGTCAGAGAAGAAACTCACACCAAGACCACATGGGAAAAGAAATGTGAGTATTGGGTTTTGTTGATGCAATATTTATTTTTCGATGGAAGTTTATAGCTACAGTAAGGTAGACAAGCATTCTTTCATGAGGACCATAGAGATAGTTCAAGGGCTTGTGTGAGAGGTCCATGCATGCCAATAGACCTAGGGAGAGAGTCATCGAAAGGGCTCTTGGGTGAGGCATAGTTGTAGTAGCATTGCAAAGTAGACATGGAGCAACATTGTTATAGCAACTCGCAAGCACTCCATTGATGAGAGTTAGTGTCAACATCAGAGCGTGCACCAGAAGTGACTACAAAGTGTCAGCTTGATACTAAGAATTTTTCTAGGGTCATGGAAATATTTTCTCACCAAGAGTATGGTGTAGGAGCACCTTGACCCTACTGAGCCTAAGTATTTTGATAGGTTTCATAAGATGCCTATATTGAAGGCAAAGTGACTTTCCTAAAACCATGCCAAAGAAATGGTTAAATTTTTTTAAATGCCATTATAATATATTCAAAAGATAGATGAATTTGCATTGTTAAAAGAATGGAATGCATAATATATCATTATGAATGAGTGGGAATGTCAGGTATATAGGTTAGTTTTTATAACTACCTCAAGAATCTCAATGAAGAGATTTCTAAAACAAAAGAGAGATGTAACTAAAAAAGGAGAGAGGGCTATGAAATATTGAAAGAGAGCACAAAAGATTTGAGAAAAGTGTCAACTCTCTAGCCTTTAGCCAAAGAGCCACATATGTATACAACAATTTTCATTTCAATAATATAATTTAGCTTTGTTGTTATATGTATTTTTGTGTTTGTTTTCCCTTCTCTTTCTGATCAGTTTTCAAAGAAGCTAGATGTCAGTAAGAAGACTAAAGTAAGCGACTTGGTTAAAATAGTAGGAGAAGAATCTAAAATCAAGAATGGTATTTGATATTAAAAGGTGGTGGCTTGTTAGATAGTTGATAGCTATCTTGTGAATGCATTTTTTTTGTGTTTTTTAAGCTAATAGATTCCACCACCACAGGGTAGCTAAAGCATCACCAAGATGCTGGCATCTAGAATCTCATTATTTCTTTATTGATCTACACATACCATGTTGTGGTTGAGAAAGTGGTGAAACTATAGCAAGTAGAGAAGGAACCTGATGTTCCTTGGTATCAAGATGTTTGAGAACACTATGTGGGTGGAAAGAATCAAGGAGATAGCTTGGGTATGGAGCTTGAGGTGGCAATGGAAAAAGTGGAGATTTGTGCAAATATAGCCATGGGGAGATTCAATAAAGCCATCCAAAAGATAGAAGGCCTGATAGATTTAGGTGTCATCAAGACACAATAATTCATAGATTTTCATCTTCAATTAATATTTATCTAGGGTGTCAACCACTATAGCTTGCAAATTTAATTCAAGCTAAAGAGATAGTGATTGCACTTGTAAACCATATACTACAAGTTACACATGTAACTGGCAATCAGTATAAGTATAAAGGACATACCATTAGTTTTCCCCAGTATGTTAAATAGCTATTGAAATTATTGTACCACACAATTAATCATTTACTAATCATTATTGTTCAAAGAAGGGATCAATGTGGTACACAATATAACTTCACTATGAATAGGGATCATGTTTATAACGAATTAAACTACAAAGTTGAAAATGAAAACAAATGTAGATTTTAGGGTATATGAAAGTTCTCTTAATGAGTTTCCTACAATGTGGATGAGAATATTTTTCATAGATCAAATATGGTGCACATGGAGTTTGATTCTAATGCAAATAAAGTTGTATTCCTAGGTCCCCTCATGGAGATAGATGAAGGTAATGCAATTTGAGCACTCAAAATCTATCGATTCAAAGGCACCTAATCCTCAAAGGGAAATGGAATCAATTCATCATTGGGTTAATAATCTTGATGTAGTTATGTCTTCTTTAATTTAGTTGCCATCTATAGGTGCATCACCTATCAATGAGTATGTCACATCTAGGTTGTTAAATATGGATTTCCCAACATTGTGTCCAGATGGAAGTTGTGATTGGTTAGATCCTAGAATGATATGAGTATAGTTGCAAGAATTGTAAAGCATTTGATCAAATATAAGGATTTCCACTTTGGAAAATATCCATGGTTTAGGTATATTGTGTAGAACATGGTAATGAGACATCATGAACAAAGTTCAACATCTATTTTTGCAAAAGGGAGATTTTAGAAATGGCTAATTACTATTAATGAATTGTGTGAACATATAGAGAATATGCCACATAATAATCTCATAGATAGGATAATACCATTTAGAAAAATTCTAAGAGGAACAAGATCATATTGGGAAAAATACAAAACAAAATTAACTGACTTGCTTCACCAACTTGGAACACCTACAATATTATTCACATTAAGTGCAACAAATATGCAGTGGCCTAATTTACATGCACTAGTGTGTCGTACACCACCTATTGATCCACAAGAGGCTCAAAGATGGAGAAGGATTATTATCATCAACTATCTACATATAGTCACTTATTACATGTACTTAATGAATACATTGTTCAGGAAAGAAATACTTGAAAAAGATATAGAATTAAAGGACTTTTGGTTTAGAGATGACTAGCAATCATGGTTCACCTCATGCTCATATTTTCTTATGGCTTGAAGGGGAACCAAATATGGACACTATTAATTTTTCAAATCAGGAGGACTAAAAAAGTGCAGAGAGATATTTTGACTCCATTATTCCTACATGGAATCCTAGACTTGATCCACATCAAAAAAATATACATGTAAGTTTCATATTATAAATGAGTTAAATATCAATATGTTTTTCTCACCTCTATCCAATAGAATAATATATGAATTAACATTTTTAGTTCTTCCAAAATTTTGGGCAGCATCCATGCCTCAAATATACAACACAACTTGTTGAGCTGCATATAGACTAGGATTATGAATAGATACTCAATTGTGTTAAAAAACACATATTCTGTAAGGAGGGAGCATACCTTTGTAAAAAAAGAGGAAGAATGGTTCATAAACATTATTTCTAAATTTATATTTCTAAATTTTTAACAAGTTAGGTTTGTTGAAAAATTGGTTAATTTTGTATTGTCTTTAATATTACACAAAATGTCATGTCATTACTAGTTAGTGTATACTGAGATCACTCAGGAATTGAAGATAATTTTCAATGCCTATCAATCATTCCAAAGTTTTCCTAGTTTACAGGATAGTTTCTACAAAAGTTCATTTGGGTGCCAAAAGAAAGTTTGTGGAAGTTGAGTGTTAATCAAGGCCACTCGATTAATGAAGGAAATGTTGGATGGAACTAGTGTTAACTGAGCTCACTTAGTTACCAAAAGAAACTTGTGAGTATGTAGTTTTGACTAAGTTTAATTGGTTAACACAAGAAAAACATTTTTGAGTTAGTGTCTACCAAGCAAGGTCAACTAACAAAGGATTTTCTTATTTTGGCATATTGAGTTCAATTGATTTATCTATTGGTTCTAGCCAACTGAAAAGATGAATATTAATTATTCTAAGTTTTATTCTAGATAACTTGAAAATATGAAAGATATAAATATAAGTTCAAGTTGAGGATTAGAAGTGTGTGAATGCATGGAAGATAATTGAAGATTTAATGATGCTAAGAGGAAGTGAATCAAGTAGGATAATTAGAATATCCTTGAGAAGCTAAAAAGATATATTTGATTAAGAAGGATCAAGTATACATGCTAGGATTGAGATCTATAGTTAGAAATTTAGTTGCATCCAAATTAGGTCATTTCATTGTTACTCTCTAACCATTGTAGTAGAGATCTAAAACTCTTAACAGAGTTGGCTTAACAACCATTTGTAAATCCTCTAACAAGGTGACATTACTATTGAATTGTCCAAAGTACTCTAACAAGGCCACTCTTAATAGGGTGATTAAATCCACTAACAAGGTCACTCCTAATAGTGTGTTTTGTAACCTTTAATAAGGTTGGATCCTAACAGGGCTCATCTAATAAGAGTGAAAAAAAGTTACTAGTTGCAATTGGTGGTTTTTCCTAAATTGAATTTCCACATTAAATCTTATGTCAAATATGTTTGTGTTATTTATTTTATGTGTTTACAACTAAGTTAAAGTAATAAGTAGTCATAGATAACATCTTAAGATTTTCATGTTAAGTTTTTTCCAAGCATTCTTAGTATTTACTGAGTTACAACATTTTTAGTATGTTTACTAAGCAACAACATAGTTCATTTTTTAGAGATTATTTTGTACTGACAGCTAAGGGGTCTAGGATTTATTTTTGTAGTAACTGATTCACCCATCCCCTCTTAGTTACTCCTCTTATATTTCTAACAACTAGTATCAAAGTATTTGGTGCTTACAAGGAAGGCTTCAATGACCTAAGTTAAACATTAGTATTTCTTATAGAAGAGAGATTCCAAGGTTGAACCAAGATAACTTTGCAGCATGGAAAGGACTTATGAGATTACATATTGTTACTACTAGTGATTCAAGTTGTAAGTATCTTGATACCAAATACAATACTCCTACTAGAACATTATCAATTGAAGATATTGCTAAAAAGGAAAAATTGTAACATCATGTTGATTGATAATACATCTGCTCTTGATTATGTCAAATTTAATGAAGTAAAAGACTGCACTACAACTCATGCAATGTGGATCAAATTGAAGGACGTATATGGAGGATATGAAAATGTGAAAAGAGATAAAGTAGAAAGTCTTAGAGGACAATTTGATTAGATGAAAAGAGAGAAGATGAAAACATTGCAAAATATGTGGAAAGAATCAAAGCATCTAGAGGAGACATTGATGAAAAAATAGTTGTAAGCAAGGTACTCAAAAATTTTCTTCCTATTTATGAAATTAGAGTGTCTACTAGTTAAGAGATGAGATGTGATCCAAATAGCAATATAACTTTTGATGCTCTAGTCAGAAGATTGACAACTTTTGAGTTAGATAATATGATAGCTATGTTCCTAGCTCCAAAGGTATTGAATTTGCATTTGAAGCCAAACTCTCACTCAAGAAAAGGAGTAATAAATCAAAGGCCAATAAATTAGGAATTGAAGAAGAAATAGAAGAAATTTGTAACAGTATCTAGAAGTTGTTGAAATCCTACTTGCAAGAAAATATTCCAAAGGTAGAGGAAAGCACAAAGGTAAGATTCCTCTAATCTATTTTTCTTGTAAAGAAGTTGGTCATGTTGCTACTGGGTGCCCAAACAGAGAGAACAAGGATGAAAGAAAAGTAATAAGTAAAAACACATGAAGGAATTCAAGAACTACAAAGGAAAAGGTAAGAAATCTTGTTTTATGGCTAGATATTTTGATAATAGTGAAGATGAAATGGTATTTATTGTTGTAAAAGATGAATCAAATGATGTAGATATGGTGGCACTTGTCTCTCATATTAGCAAAAAATGATACATGAATTATTGATAGTGATTGCTCACATCATATGACTAGAGATAAAACAAAGTTTGAACACATTGAATATTATAATGGTGGTTGTGTGAGATTTGGAAATAATGAACCTTATTGCATAAAAGGAAAAGGATGTATTTTGTTATGTGATAATGCTTATTGGGTTGAAGGACTAAAGCATAATCTACTAAATGTGGCACAGTTGAATAAAATTGGATTCAAGGTATAAATTAAGGATGGGAAGGCCAAACAGTTGGATGGAAAAGGAAATCTAGTTGGATTTGGAAAGAAAACAAAGAGTAACCTCTTCTATCTTAATCTCAATGAAAGCCCTTGTTTTGGTTCTCAAATAGAAGAAAGCTCGTTATGGCAGAAAAGGTTATGTCATTTAAACTTTGATAACCTAGTTAAGATAAGAAAACACAAAAGAGTAAGAGGTATTCCTAGCTTAAGGAAACCTAATATAGGTCTATGCAAAAATTATCAAATTGGTAAGATAAGAAAGAGTAGTTTCAGAAGTAAGAACTATCATTCTAAAGAAGTCTTAAAGCTTGTGTGTACAAACTTATGTGGACTTATTGGAATAGAGTGTTACAATGAAGATAAGTTTTTCATTCTTTTTATTGATGACTATTGTAGAATGATGGCTATAATGCATCTAAAAGAAAAAATAAAAGATTTTAAAAAATTCAAGAGGTATTTTTCAAGAGTAGAAAAAGAAACTAGGAAGAAGTTAAAATGCTTAAGATCAAACAAAAATGGTGAATTCATCTCCAATGAATTCAATGAATTCTTTATTGAAAAAGGAAATATAAGACAAGTATCAACTCCTAGTGCAGTACCTTAGTAGAATGGTATAATTGAAAGAAGGAATAGATCCATCATAGATTGTGTAAAAGTATTGGTCATAGTGAAGAATGGTGCAATCAAATACTGGAAGGAAGCTATCGGTACTACAGCTTATACTTTGAATAGAGTATAGATAAAGAAAATTTCAAATCAAACTCCTTATGAACTATTCCTATAATATTCCTATAGAAATAAAGAATACAGGTGTTTGAATTTGTATACTCATAAAATCATTGAAAGCACACATGTGAGAATTGATGAGTTTGTAAAACAGAGTGAAGAAGAAAGCAACAAAGAGCCTAAGGATTATAGAAGATTTCTTTACTATGAACTTGATACCCTGCCAAATCTATCTAAAAGAAAGGAAGCTTCACCTCATGAGTCCCCAAAACCTCCAACAACTATCAAGTTGCAAATAGTGCAACCTACTTCATTGTCTAAAGGACTCAAGTCACACTTTGAATTACTTGAGTCACAGTCAGAAGCTATCGAGCTAGAGAATATTGATTCTAATGGACCCAAGTCTTAAATAGTAGGACCTAAGGTTGATACTGAAGTTCATGATGAAATTAGTGAAACTCATTCCAAATCCAAAGAAACTATGTTAGCAAGATATGTTAGAAAGCATCATGCACCTAATCAAATCATTGGAGACAAATAAGATGGAACACTGACAAGAAGAAAATTGAAAGCTACATGTTTATTTGTTGAATTTGAACTTATAAATGTTAAAGATGCTTTGGATAATAAAAGTTGGATTGAAGCAATGAATGAAGAAATAGAATAGATAGAAAAGAACAAAACTTTGACTCTTGTTCCTAGACCTAAGGATAAAAATGTAATTAGCACAAAGTATTTATTTAGAAACAAGCCAATTGAAGATGGAAAAGTTTCTAGAAAATTAGTAAGGTTGTTATGTAAAGGATATTCCTAAGAAGAAGGTATTGATTATGGTGATAGTTTTGCTCATGTTGCAAGAATAGAAGGTATCATAACTTTACAAGCATATGCAACTCATTGAGTATTTAAAATTTATCAAATGGATGTAAAATTTGCATTCTTGATGAATAAGTCTACATTAAATAACCTAAGTTTTTTGTAGATCCTAGAAAAAGGGACATGGTCTACAAATTACACAAGGCATTATATGGTCTCAAGCAAGCTCCTCGAGCTTGGTATGCTAGACTTCATAACTACTTGATATAGATTGATTTTCAAAGAACTAATGCCAATAGTATTTTGTATATAAAAGATGGACCAAAAAAAAAAATTGTGTTGGCAAAAATATTTGCTGATGATACTTTATTCATAGGAAATGATTACTTATGTAAGACATTTTCAAAAGAAATGAGTAAAGAATTTGAGATGTCTATGTTTGGAGAGATAAAATTCTTTGTTGGCTTACAAATTCAATAGAAGAAATATGGTCTCTACATTACTCAATCTAAATATATCAAGGAGGTACTAAAGAAAGTTAGAATGGAAGACTCAAGACTAGTTGAAACCCCTATGTCTATTGCACATGAACTTTCCCAAAATGATGATTCCAAAGAGGTAGATCAAACCAAATACAAATCAATGATTGGAAAATTATAGTATGTAGTATGCATAAGGCCTGATATTGTCTTAGTAGTCAATATGGTGGAAATATTCTCAACACATCCCAAAGAAAATCACATGATGGCAGTTAAAATAATCATGAGATATCTAAAAGGTACTAAAGAATATGGTTTATGTGACAAAATAGGAGGCAATTTGGATTTAAAAGTATTCACATATGCTAATTGTGTAGAAAGTATTGATGACAAAAAAAGCACCAGCAGTGAAGCATTCTTTCTTGGTAAAAGAAGAGTGTCTTGGATAAGAAAGAAGCAAAATTGTATCTCTTAGTCCACAATAGAGATAGAATATGTGGTAGCAATAATTAATTTTTCTAATATTGTTTAGTTTAAGCAACTGTTGATAAGTATGAAGATAGAGATCAAGGATCCAGTAGTTATATATTGTGATAACACCAGTGCAATCAATATTGTTGGAAAATTCACAAGTGGGAAGAAGATTTCTGAGAGGGGGGGTGAAGCAAAAGTAACACATTTTTAACACTCAAATATTTTAGCTAAAATCAATCACATCCATGTAAACATATCTAATATACATGAAAGTAAAAACATGCATGAAAACATAGCACAAGATTTGGTCACCCAGAAACCCTCCAAAATGAGAAGGTAAAACTAAACTGGGAATGACACCCACAACTTATCACTGCAACAATATGTAACCAATTAGTGTTATAATTTTTTGACCATCATTGATGATCTACCCCATGAGAGGCCTGCCCTGTTAAAGGCTCAACACACTATTAAATGTGCACCTATCAAAAAGATTTTATAGAAATTCACTTGGAATGTCACCCTATTAAAGGATTTACAATATGGTTGTTAAACCAACCTATCAACATAGCATTTTCATTCTCTTAATACAATGGTTATAATGTATAGTAGAATGTTTGACCTAATTACTTACAACCTTTTGTTGCTAATTTCAAATAGATGCTTTGTCCAATCTATTATGATCCTTACTAATTTGATATGTCTCTCTTCAATATGCTAATGCTTTGTTCTACTCTAAGTGATCTAAAAATGCCATATTTCACTAAGTCGCCCTTCTATTCTTCGCTCTCTTTCATTGTCTAGTTGATCTTCTCAATTCTCTCAACCAACTTGAATTAAGAATTTTTTTCCTTCTTAAAAAGGCTTCGTGACATAGGGTTTGTTCTAAATCTATGGCTAAGATTCATTCATTTTGCCTCTTTAGCATTTGAAATATTTTATTGGTTGCATTTAGAATACATAGGAACCTAAAATATTTGATCTTATCTTCTAGAACTCAAAATTTGTCTCTTAGCTAGCATGCAACATGATCTGTAACTAAGTTTGTGAAGGCACAAACTCATATGTTAAACTAGTGTTACTTGGCACATACTATTTACTAGTGCTTGGCACATATAGTATTTCTATCTCGCTTAGCACCTATACTTCAATCATCATCTATATTGGCTTGGCATCAATTGTCACTCGACATTGTCTATCTGCTCAACATTTGAATAGCTCAACACCTATTGGATTTCTAGCTTGGCACATATTGTAGCTTGGCATCTATATTTTACTCGGCATCAACTTAGAGAATTTTTGAACTGTGTCGACACTCAATTGTCAAAACCAATCTAAGATCAACAATATCCCCCTTTGACATTAGTGTCAAAAACACTTAACTATACATTATGAATCTGATCTCTATGAGTATAATACACATTCTATTTAGAATTTGTACAAACCTCAAAAAATTATCCAAAATTTTGTAAAGACCTTATACCTTCAAAATTTGTAACTCCACCTGAGCTAATGTGCCTTACTATAACCAAATCTTGACATGCTAAATTTTTCTCATGCTAATATTCTTTATTTGTACCTTGTCATTTCTCTCTACTTCATTTGCCCTATTTTTGCTCTATTTTAACTCCCCCTTTTTACATATTTCCCTTGCATTTGTTGTATCCTTTTGGTACAAAAATTATCTCCTTATATCTCCTCCAAAAATGTATTATCTCCCCCTTTGGGTCTCTTTGGGTATCTCCCCCTATCTCCTAATTTATTACCTCCCCCTTAGGTTTATCAAATTATATATCCCCCTTTTTGACACTTATGTCAAAGGGTTCTTATGGGGTAATTGAATACTTAGCCAAAGATGATTTATTTACCTCTGATTATTTTGAGAGTAGCATCCCAATTGTCTAGAGAAATCTCTAATGCTTTAAGCTAGATGGTTATCTCTACTGCAAGGTGTATAAGGCCTTCTAGAGTAGAAAGATTGTGATATTTCTTCAAAACATTCTTTGCATAAGCCATTTCCTTGTGTGATACCTCCATGTGAGGGGTTATTGTTAATTTTATTTGGATTAACTTGGTCTTGAAATTTTCCTCATCTATTGTGAGTACAACTAATTCCTTTTGTGTGTGAAGTGTTGTAACAAAATGCTTCTCACTTTGAGTTGGATCCATTGGCAGCTACATGCTAGATACCTTCAAGTTCCTCTTGAAGCTCAATATTCTCTAGTTGGTCTCTTGTGTGAAAAATGATGAGTCACACAGCTTTGATTACAATGAGAATATATTCCCAAGTACTTCTTTTACGTTTTTAATCTTTGTAGCAAGTTCCACTTGAGATAGTGTTATATCACTAGATATTTTCTCATTCACTTTCATTTGGAATTTCTTTTCAGACCATTCAAGCAATTTAGCATTTGTATCTAGGTCATCATTTTGTACTTGGTCTACTATGTTGGACAATTGCTCCATTATGGGCTTTGTCTCATCAGGTGCTTGGAAGTTGAATGCATCTAGAAAGATGTCCTTGATTTCCATCAATACTTGCTTTTGGTTAAACTCATTCTTGAGCATCTCTTGTTTCTTCTTTCTCTCTAGCGCCTCTTTCAATTCATTGATCTAATCTATGCTCATGGTTTTATAGTCATACCTTGGGATGACTATCTCCTCATCAAGTGGAGGGTCTCCATAGTGAAGTACCCTTGCTACCTTGGTGGAGCTTGATCTTGGTGCTAATATTTAAAGTGGTACTACCTTAGTTCTTAGCTATTGTGATGTACTTGTGGGGGTCCTTATTGTAGGAAAGTTGACCAAAGTTTATATTGCCTCTTATTCCTTTTACTTAGGGCTCTCCTCCTTGTCCTCTTCAGTTCTTCCTTGATCAACTATAGTGATCTAAGGGGGTGCACTTTTTCTTTGTGCTATTATGATAGAGGTATTCTTCTATCCTATTTCCTTCTTTCCTTATTGCTCGATAATTGAAGAATTTTGCATTATGGAATCAACCCTAGCTAATGCATCTTGTGCAGTTTGCTATTGTAGTTGTCCACTTGTATCTATTTGAGTCTAAGAAGGTGGTTTTTTTGGATTCACCTTCTCCTTTCTTATATCAGCTACTACCTTTTGAAGTTCCTCCACACTCACCAATACTGGATTTGCACATAATTGTGCTTGTAGTGAGGTTTGGTGAAGGATCTTCTTAAGATCCTCTATAGTTGAAGGATTAATATTCTAACTAGAGGTGTCAAGAACATCTTGAATTATTACTAAATCTATATGTGTAGGTGTTACATGTGGAGGTCTAGGAGGTGGCATTTTTATGTCTTGCACATTCTAATCTGGTTGTTGTTGTTCAACTATTGCCATGTCACTCTTTTATAACTCCTTTTCCATGGTAACTTCTTCCTTGTCCTTTTCTTTCTCCCCTTCTTCCTCTTTGTCATCCTCCTCTTCATCTTCATCATTTCTCCCTTCAAAGGGATCTTCTTGTCCTTCCTTGACTATTTGGAGGCCATAAATGACTTCCCACATAAGAGTGGACTTCTTCACTACATCTTCAATGTTATTTTGAAGTATGTTGAAGGCTCTATATTTGGGTGTAAATTTTCTCCCATGTTTCTTTTTTCCTTTTTTATTTGGCCTTTGGTGAGTTTTGGTAAAAAATGAGCCAAAGTTGACTCTCTTATTTCCTTCTCCATGTTAAGGAAATAATGCCACTTATTTTCAACAATTGAATACAACTCCTTAGGCATTGTATTATCTAGTTCAAGTAGAGAATTCTTGAACTTAGCCATCATGGTATAGATGGATTCTTCTACCATGTTTTGTTCCTCTCTACTTAATTTATTGAAATCTAGGCCCTTTAAACCAAATAAATCTACATTATCTCTTATGTTGTCACAATTATTTTCTAGATAAGATTTGGTGGTGTGACTTACCACTCTGAATTGACTATTGTCAAATGATTTAGTCCTTTCTTCATCATATTCTAGAGGTGCCACATATTTTTTCCTTAACTTCTTTTTGGCTGGTCCTCCCTATTCTATTGCCTTTTTCTTCTCTTGTTTCTTTGCGACCTTTGTTGTGGATCTTGTATCAGCCCTTGTTGAAGGTTTGGTTGGGTTATGCTTTTCCTTCTTCTTGCCTTTAGGTTAAACAATAGGTGGTTTTTGTGCCTTTCTCTTCTTAGGTTCAGCCCTCAACATTTACTCTTTCTCTTTCTCTTTAGCATCCTCTACTTCCTCGACATCCTCACCCATGCCTTGGGTTAGTACAAGTGGCCCTTGCCCCTATTCTTCTTCTTCTTCATCATCTTCTTCCTCTTCTACCTCAGCTACCCCTTCTCCAAATCTAGCTTTGAGCTTTTAAACTAGTCTACCTTTTTTCTTGATTGTGGAGGTAGTTTTTAATCCCATCTCAACCTTTGATTTCACCACATCATATGTGCCAAAAGGCTTAGTAGTTTTGTCAATCTCTTCATCTAGTAATGTTGTTATGGCTATAGATGCCTCATCTATGTTGATCTCATAACCAAGAGGCCTAAGCTATTTCACCCTTGGTATGGCTGCTTGTATATAGGTGTAATAAATATCAACAAGAAAGAAAATATCATTTACATGTTGTTCTGCTAGAGAGACTGGAATCCTAAGTCTTTGCTTCATTGACTTTTTAAAGTCCTCAAAATAATTGGTCATTATGGTCTCAAAATTGGCTTCCATTTGCTCAATGTATTCATTAACTTGGATTTCCATAGACCTATTAGTCTTCCAATTGGCCTTACCAAAAGAAGGGAACTCATTCTATACATAAAAGAACAAACAAATCAAAATTCATCCAAACTTGCATTGTTCACTTTTGGATCTCCTTATTGCTCCAAGGTTTTCCATGATTTTTTGTAACTGCAACTTGGCTAAGTCATAGGTATGGTCTTTCTTTACTATCTTATAGCCAACATCCATTACTATGCAAGGCACACTGTTAAGTCTACTAGACTAATAGAACTAGTGGGAAATCACCTTGACTCCAATATCAACAAGAGGGTCCTTGAAAGTATCTATGGTCATCCCTCTCTTGTTCCACTTAGCTCTAGTATTTTTCTCAATTGCTTCTTTGGAGTCACTTTAAGTGTCTTGGGCCATTCTAGTGTTGGATACCCTATTACTCTATGTATAATTCTTTTGGAAATTTTTATTGGCCCATCCTCCAACCACAAACTTCCATCGTGTATTCTATTGAGCACAATTCTAATCCACTCAATCTTAAATATAGTGGGAAAATCTAGGGCACAGGTTAAGCCCTTCTTCTCAACAATTTGGATTTCTTCTTTTAAGACCCCATTTTCACACAATCTATCATATGCCTCCCTTATTTCCATATCTCCTATAGCTCTTATCTTTTAGTTGTAGCATATCCTAATGTCTTGCACCATTATGACCTTAGGATGAATAATAGATAGAGCTCCCTTAGGGTCATTCTTATATGCAACATTTGGGATAGGTCAAAAGTTGGGTTGCTTAACCTCATTTGATACCAACAGAAACTCAAATGGCTCTTTCTCATGGGTTTTCCTTGAACTTGAGGACATTTTGACAATCTAGGGTTTCAATGCAAGAAAATAGTGAAACTACATAGCTCAACACATGTTAAATACCTTGAATTCGATGAACTTATGCAAAATCTGTGTTGAAATGTTTGCAAATGCTTGAATCTCTACTTTGAAGTCATTTTGAGCTCTTCTCATTCTTTGTGCTTTGATTTTGATGGTGAAAAATAATTCAAAATGTGATCATATACCCTTATTTCATAGCATTTAATGCTTAGTGTATTTACAACTGTCCACTTAGGTTCCACTAATTTTTAATCACTTGACATACACTAGAGTTTCTCTTACTTAGCTTCAATAGTAATTTCACTTCACTTGGTTTCCACTACTAACTCGGCTCATACTAACTTTGGAAATCAACTTGGCATATGAAGGCAATTTACTCAGTATCCAAAGGTAACTCAACAACAATGTCAAAACTTTAACTTTGCATCTCTATTCATGCTAATCTATCCTTTGTAGTTCTCATTTATTTTTTGAAATTGATATATGATAAAACATTAAATATTAGTCCCACACACCTTCTCTTGCTTAGTTAGATGAAGTGTGACCACTTGACCTTTTGGGTGAAGTGATCCTTCCATTGGATGTGTTGCCTCCATCTCTTCTCTTCCATGTCCTATTCATCTCTCCTTTGATGTGTTCAACATAACCTTTTCCTTTCCCTTTGTTGAACTTAGAGTTAGGTTCCTTTGACTTAGCTAGGCATAATTTATTTATGTGTCCTATCTTTAGACAAATGAAGCAATGGTTTGACTCAACCACCTATCATAATTTCCACTAAAGTGTGTCCTTATGCAATTCTTAGGAATGTGTCCATATTCCTAACAATAGAGATAGCTTTGCCTATTGTTGTAATCCCAATTGTAGTGATGTCCATGACTTTTGGTCTATACTAGTTGATTTGGTGTCCACATCGGCTTTGATCTACATTCAAAGGCTCTATGTCCATACTTCTTGCAATTGTAGTAGTGACCTTCAAATCTTGGTGTCCTTAGAGTTCTAGTCCTATAGTCTTATGCCTAATGTCCCTACTTATTACATTTGTGACAGTGACCCATGTTCTTAGGTTTGTCATGTTAATTGGCATTCTTGTTCCTACATACATTAGAGGTATGTCCCTTTTTACCATAGAAATGAGAAGTGGGTTTAGTGTTCTTACCTTTGTGACTTCTTTCTTCTGTAGTCTTAGATGACTCTCCTTCTTTAGTGTTGGTTTAACCCAGTCCTAAAGTGTCATTTTTGGATCTTGGTGATTTGAGTAACTACTCAAAGTGCTTGATGGCTTCACTAGATTTGTTGAAGCTCTCTAAAATCTCCTTCTCTCTTCTCAAGTCATTATGTAGTTCTTCATTTTGTATCTTTAGTGTGGAGATCTCAATGTCCTTGACATTCAATTGATGATGTGAATTCATGATCTATCTTAGGGTGTCTAGCTACATGTTGGAAACTCTTGCAAGCTCAATTGAATTTTCTTCCAATCTATTGGCAAGGTTTCTCTTTTCATATTCTATCATAGCCTTATCTTCAAAGGCTCTTTTCTTATGTTCAGTCACTTCACAAAGCATCATGGCTTGTGATTCTTGAGAGATCTTGAGAGATCTGATCCCTTTTACTTGAGCTCTATTCTTCTCCATCAAATTTGCTATTGCTGCATCAAAATCCTTGGAATCTTCATTGGAAAATGATTTTGAAGTGTCAATCTCCATTTAATTTGTGTCATTTTTGGCTATGGAAATCTCTCTCCTTCTCTTTAGGGATTTCCTCAATTCTTCCCTAGTTTCTTCTAGAGAATGCATAATGAGATGTATGTCAATCTATTAATTCTCTATGATCTTCCCAAGTTTGTAGAGTTCCATCTCTAAGTCATTTTCACCAAGTTGTATGTCTTCTCCTTGTGAGGGGGGGGGGGGGGGGTGTAAATTAGAAGTAACACATTTTTTACCCTTAAAACCTTTATCTGAAATCAATCGCATGCATGTAAACATATCTAATATACATAAAAGTAAAAACATGAATGAAAACACATAACACAAGATTTGGTCACCCAAAAACCCTCCAAAATGAGAAGGTAAAACTAGGGTGGGGATGATACTCACAACTTATCATTTTAGTAATATGTAACCAATTAGTGTTACAATGTTTTGACCATCATTAATGATCTACCCTATGAGAGGGCTACCTTGTTAAAGGCTCAACACACTATTAAATGTGCACCTATCAAAAGGATTTTACAAAAATTCACTTGGAATGTCACCTTGATAAAGGATTTACAATATGGCTATTAAACCAACCTATCAACATAAGATTTTCATTCTTCTAATACAATGGTTAGAATGTATGGTAGAATGTTTGACCTAATTACTTACAACCTTCTATTGTTGATTCTAGATTGATGCTTTGTCTAATCTATTCTGATCCTTGCTGATCTGATATATCTCTCTTCAATGTGTTGATGCTCTATTTTGCTCTAACTGATCTAATAATGCCCTATTTCACTAAGTCACCCTTTTGCTCTTTACTCTATTTTACTCTCTACTTGATCTTCTTAATTCTCTCAACCAACTTGAATTTAGAGGCTTTGTCCTTCTTAAAAAGCTTTGTGACTTAGGGTTTGTTATGAATCTATGGCTGAGATTCATTCATTTTGCCTCTTTAGCATTTGAATTATTTCATTGGTTGCATGTAAAATACATAAGAACTCTAAAAGACTTGATCTTATCTTCTAGAACTCAAAATCTATCTCTTAGCTAGCATGCAACATGATCTACAATTGAGTTTGTGAAGGCACAAACTCATTTTTTAAAATAGAGTCACTCGACATTTACTATTTGCTGATACTTGGCACATACTATTTACTAGTGCTTGGAACATATAGTATTTCTATCTTTCTCGACACCTATACTTCACTTGGCATCTATACTAGCTTGGTGCCAATTGTCACTCAACACTATCTATCTGCTTGACATCTAAATAGCTTGGCACCTATCGGATTTCTAGCTTAGCATATGTATTATAGTCAACATCAACTTAGAGAATTTGTTAAGTGTGTTGACACTCAATTGTCAAAACCAATCTGAGACCAACAAATATATCAAAGAATCTACTGATGCATACTAAAAAAATGTAGATTGCTATAAAATATTATTTCTTGAGAGAATTGGTACAAGATAAAGAAGTTAGATTGGAATATGTAAATACAAAAGAAAAAATTGTAGATGTGTTTACCAAGCCATTACCGAAGGATACATTTCTATATCTAAGAGGTAAGCTAGGGGTTATTCCCCTATCTGAAGCTCACTAAATGAAGTTTAGTAATGCATCAACCAAAGCATTCTTGAAAATCAATTAGTTGGTGCAATATTGATAAGGGTACACTACAAATGAATTTGTACTTGAGGTACATTGATATTAATAGATCTCATGCCAAAGAGGGAGAAGTTTTTTGTCATATCTCATTAAAAAAAATTATAAAAAAGAAAGATTTTTCAAAGAGGGAGAATAAACTTGGTCTAATATCAAAAGTAGAGTTTTCTATCAAAAGAAGTTCTAGCAAAAAAATCTTTTTACATAGGGAGAAACTAAAGGGATAAAAAGTTCACACTAATAGAGGAAGTTCTCATGGATGAGAATTAGAATGAAACTAAAGATATGTTCCTTACTTTTTTCTTGCTTCAAAATCTCATTTTGTTATGACATGTTGTGTTGCCATCAATGCCAAAGAAGGATATTGTCAAAACAATTGGTTAATTATGTATTATCATTGATGTTACACAAAATGAATTGGGTAAAAGCACAAACTTGTGTCACCTTTTATAAAGAAATAGTATATCAAAATGTGATAGTTCAATATTAATGACAAAAAAAGTGGTATTTGTGTTTAAAATATGAAGATGATGTAAACAGATGAAATGTGTAGAACTAGATGAATTTTATGCATATAATTTTTATAATTTTTTTGAGTAAGAATTTATTTATTTTATTTCATTTTGAAGTCACTTTTTTAACTATAAAAAATATAAGGTGTAGGTCTGTGAAACAAGTATATCCAAATCATCTTTTTTTTCCTCATTTGAAAATATCTTATAGATGACATGTATAGCTAGTGAACAAAAAAAGAAATAATTATTTTTGATGTATATTTTCTTTGTTATAAGTACTCAAGTTCAACCTTATCAAAATCCAAAAAAAAATTCCTCCTGTCAAAACTTCCATATCAAATCTATACCTTCTTGAAATAAATTACATATTAATGAAGAGGATTCTCTCCTCTAGAGATAAATTTAATTTTTTAATTTTTTTTATATGATTTACTATTTTTTTTCTTTTTTTGAGGGAGCATCTTCTAAAATGTTGAAATATTAACTTATAACATTTTGAGATTATAACATATTATAACTAATCAAAACACTCAAAAATTTATTTAATGATGATATTGAATCTGAGATCTATAAAAGGGTATTTTTAGTTTTTGAAAAAAATTGAGTTTTGATAGAGAAATGAGATTTGACCAAAATAGGTTTTTGTATCATAAACGATGACACAGATCTATGGTTTTACCCAAATGTCATTACTAGTTAGTGTATTTTGATCTCACTCGGGTATTAAAGATAGTTTTCTATATCTAATTAGTGTCCCAAAGGTTTCCTAGTTCAGAAGATAGTGTCTACCAAGTTCACTCAAGCACTAAAGGAAAGTCTATGGAAGATGGGTGTTAATGGAGCTCACTCAGTTAATGAAGGAAATTTTGGATAGAACCAGTGTTAACTGAGATCACTTGGTTACTAAATGGACTTTGTGAATATGTAGTATTGACCGAGTTCACTTGGTTAACACTAGAAAATTGTTTCTGAGTTAGTGACTACTGAGAAGGGTCAGCTAACAAAGGATTTTCTTATTTTGGCATATTGAGTTCAATTGATTTATCTGTTGGTTCTACTTGACTAAGAAGATGAATATTAATTATTCTAAGTTGTATTCTAGCCAACTTGAAAATATGAAAGACATAAATATAAGGTCAAGTTGACAATTAGAAGTGTGTGAATGTATGGAAGATAATTGAAGATTTAATGATGCTAAGAGGAAGCGAATCAAGAAGGATAAGATAAATATCCTTGAGAAGCTAAAAAGATATATTTGATCAAGAAGGATCAAGTATACAAGCTAGAATTTAGATATGTAACCAACAATTCAGTTGCATCCAAATTAGGTCATGTCATTGTTACTCTCTAACCATTGTAACAGTGATCTAAATCTCTTAACAAAGTTGGCTTAATAACCATTTGTAAATCCTCTAACAAGATGCCATTTCTATTGAATTGTCCAAATACCTCTAACAAGGCCTCTCCTAATAGGGTGATTAAATCCTCTAATAGAGTCACACCTAACAGTGTGTTTTGTAACCTTTAATAGGGTTGCTTCCTAACAAGGCTCACTTTGGAAGAGTGAAAAAAAGTAACTAGTTGCAATTGGTGGTTTTTCCCAAGTTGGGTTTCCACGTTAAATCTTGGTGTCAAATGTTTTCATGATATTTCTTTTATGTGTTTGTAAATAAGCTTAAGTAATAAATAATCACAAATAACATCTTACAATTTTCACATTAATTGTTTGTTGAGCATTCTCAACATTTACCAAGTTATAACATTTGTAGTGTGTTTATCGAGTAATAATAGAGTACAGTTTTGAAATTATTTTGTATTGACATCTAAGGGATTTGGGATTTATTTTTGTAGTAACTGATTCACCTCTCCTCTCTTAGTTACTCCTCTTATATTTCCAATAGGGTTAACAAGATATGTATTCAACATTTTTTTAGGTATAATGCTCCTTGGCAATTAAATTTGGAGGGTTCAAAGTTATACACAGACACAAAATTGGGTGACAAAAAAATTTAACTAGCAACAAATGATGATAGAGTTAATAAACACAATCAATACATACTATAATTATGGAGGGACAATGTTGATTAGAAACTTATTCTTTCAAGACATGCAGTGATTAAATATATTAAAAAGTATGCAACAAAAGTAGAGAGAAGCTCTAAAACATATCAACAAATGTTGATGCATCTTTCAAATCTTTCAAATCTTGATGATTTAGCATCACAAGAATATAGAAAGATTTCAATAGAGAGAGTTATAGAAATTGATATTGGAGCTCAATAAACATGTTATATTCTATTAAAACTTCTATTGGTGAAGTGTAGCAAAATTTTTTTGTTAATCTATTATATTCCTTGAAAATCTTGATGATTTAGCATCACGAGCATATAGAAATATTTCAATAGAGATAGCTATAGAAGTTGATATTGGAGCTCAATAGATATGTCATATTCTATTAGAACTTCTATTGGTGGAATTTTTCCTATTTATTTTTCTATTCCTCCATGAGATTCTAATAAGTGGATGGATTTTCTTTTTCAAATTTCTATTACACAAACCCTTTCATAATGTCAAGAGAGACATTGTTCATGATGATGATACTATAGTAAATTGGGACTCACTCAACTATAATCCTTGGCATGTCCAAAGGCAAGAACATGCAAAAAATGATGAACCTTCAACTGATTTAGAGATAGTAGACAATGGAGCCATTCAAGAAAATACTATAGAACATGAGTGAGAGATAATATCTGGGTTACATCGTAGTCAACATATGATAGTTTTTGAAATTGACATGTTGGGCAGAAGTGATATTAATAGAAATACAAATTGGTGCTTTGAATATCAAACTAAAGAGGAGACAATCCAAGAAATGAATTCCATACCTAAAATGAAAATGAATGGATTTCTTATGTATGATGACATTCCACAGTGCATCAACTTCACAACTCTCAATCACAAGAAACAAAATAAAATTAACATTATTATGACACACTACCATAGAAATCAAGTGGGAAATCCTTTATTTATGATAATTTAAGGAACAATAGGAATGACAAAGTCTTATCTAATTGGTGTCATCAATCAATCTCTTCAAATGGCATCAATAAAAAATCATTCTCCACTTCTATTTCTTATACCAACTAAAGTTGCATCTTTCTACATAGGAGATTCTACAATTCATTCAAAGTTCTTGATACCAATTATAGATTTTTCCCAACAAGAAGGGACAAGACTTTCAAGTTTTCAACAAGAGATGAAAATTATCAAATATATTTTTATTGATGAAATGAGCTTCATTGGCCAGAATATGCTAGAAAATATAGATAGTTGACTTATACAAGTCTTCCTAAATAAAGAAGACATAAGCTTTTGAGGTATCCCTTTCCTTACATCAAATGGTCTTATTAATGTCTCCTAATTCTTATTAATATTTATCATATAGAATGCATATCTTGTGATTTTACTTTATGTACATAACTTAAGTTTTGTAACTATCTTTCAAGTGTATCTATTATTTTAATTGGTGATTTGGGGAAATTACCTCCTATAAATGATAGACTAGCATATGATAGCAATAGGCAAGAAAACTTATTGTGGCAAGAATTCAAGACAATGGTTACACTAGATAAAGTATTTAGGAAAGATGGAGAAAATATCCAACAACAAATATTTCATCATCTTCTCATAAATCTAAGAGATGTGAATCCAAAAATAGATGACTAGAAATTTCTCACAACAAGAACACCTATAAGATTAGATGTTGTAGGAAATGATGAGTTTAATAAGATAGTGCATTGGTTCTCTACAAATGACAATGTTCATAACTATAATATGAGGATGTTGTATTCTTTAAGACATATAGTTGCATGCAACCTTGCAACCAAGTCAAAGAATGGTAATAGAAATGAAGATTTCTCAATTGAATAACTCGATATTGAGTTATTGATTAGTAAGAATACAAGAGCAATGCTAAATACAAATCTAGGGATAGAAAATGGTCTTGTGAATGAATCAATGGGATATATTAGAAATATTGTCTACAAACAAGGAATTGCTCCACATGAGCCAATAACATATGTTACAATTTAATTTGATAATTACTTTGGAGTATTTTTTGATGATCATCATCCAAATATAATAGTAATAGAACCATTGCAGAGGGGTGGGACCTTCCAACTACCATTAAGGTTGGCATGGGCATTGCCTATTCACAAATCACAAGGGCTAACTCTTTCAAAAGCCATAATTGACATAGGTCCAAGAGAAAGAGTAAGATTGACATTTGTGGTTGCATCTCATGTTAAGTCACTGGAAGGTTTGATGATAATGTCACCCTTTAAATATAACAATTGTAAGAAAATGAAAAGTGGGAAATAACTTTCAAAGAGAAAAGTAGAAAAAAGTAGATTGAGAAATCTTGAAAATCATTAATGGTTTGCAACATATTATTTAATAATAAAGATTTATTTATTTTCCTATATTATGTGATCATCATCCTATACTATTATGTTTTTATTCTTATATGTACATTGATAGCTTATATGCCACACTTAATGACAACTAAGACTAGATATGCTCACTACAACATGATGACCTTATTATTTGCACATTTTAACGGTTACAAGTACCATTAGGCTGAAATTTATTTACACTTATTCTCTAATTTTTATATTTAACTATGATCATCAATTGGGTCCTCAAATTAAGGTAGATATAACATTAATTCAAATTAGAAAGACCACTTCAATTAAAATAAATTATAATAATTGTGTTTTATGACTTTTAACCAATACAATGCTACTCAATATTTGAAAAGTATGTTCATCTATTCTCTACCATCTATGACTAGCAATAATATTACCCTATTTCCATACTCAAAATTTAATTACAAATTTTAATTCAATATGGTTTTTATATATTCATTTTCTCCACACTTGATTATACTAAGTGACCTATTATGTTATTCAAAAGCACTACTGATTTAAAATTTATATCCCTTAGATTAAGTATACATTTTTTCTATTTCTTTTTTGTTGGTGCTAATGATTTCTAAATTTATTTCCATGAATTGTTTTAAACATGGAAGCTTTTAGTAGATAGTCAAGCATTGTCATAATGAGCCCAATTTCTCAGTAGGATCAAATCATTTTTTGAGACAAAGTTTGAAAAGTGTGCACAAATAATTAAATAGTGTTGTACAACTATGGTAAAAGCACTTAAGAATCAACTTTATCAATTTATCATATAATATGTAGAGATTATTGAGATAAAAGATGTTGCTAGATACAAACGTAACACATCTACAAAATTAGATGTGTTTCCACCCATGATGAAAGAGGTCTATGATGATCATATTACAAACAAAGGTCATAATATTATTTTAATATCTAAATAATATCTGATTAACTTACATCATTAAGGAGAAGTGTACATGTGGTCCATATAATGATTTCATATCTTTCAATTATCACTTATTATTTTGTTTGAATGATTCTACTAGGAGATATAGTTCTCCTTTCATCTATTTATTAGAATAATAAATAAATGATTTAACATTTTAGTTCAAAGTATTCTCAACTATACTTCCAAATATTTAAAATATTTTACCTTGACCTATGTGTTTTTAATATTAAACCTTTTACTTGACATATATAATTAATATGTTGATCATTAAATGATGAATAAATTTCATGTGTTATTTCTAACTATTAACCTACTCTAAAGCATAATATTCATTTTATACTCATTTTAGGTGTAATCATTACCTCAATGACATTTAGTAGAACTTCATTGTACACTATTCATTATAAGAATAATTAACATTAACCAATGGTCTATTTATAAATTTAACTTATAAAATTATAAAACTACTTATGGAAAATTGTAATCCTTATATTGGTCTATTATTCTAAGAAGCATATGTAATGAAAAAGAGATATCCTCCTAAATGTCAATCTTAACATAGAATTAACTATAACTCTAACCATGTCAATAGTGGCATGTTGTGATGGTTAAGTTGTTGAGTTGTTATCCTTGCCATCAAGGTTTGAATATAATGGGGATGAGGTCCCCCATTTGTGGCCTCACTAGTTCACAGCTCTAGATCAAAGCATTTACTGCTCTTTTAAAACTGTAACTCTAACCATGGTCCTACATCTTTCCCTAACCTTATCCATGATCATGAGAATATACTTATTATTATATAGGGAACCTTCTATAATAATAAATATAATCTAAAATCCCAACACTTACTCCCCTACTAACTCTTAAGTGTAACCCTTTCTCTAACTCTAACTATATACTTACCCCTACCCCTAATTGTAACCTTAAATATAGCTCTACCATAATTAGACTTTAACCATAACCTTAACCCTAACTCAGAACTTAACCCTAACTCAAAAATCTAACCCTAACCCCAACTTAAATGTTGACACAAACTCTATTAGCATGTATGCTAATGCAATGGGGGAGTATTATAGAATATTGTTATGATGTATTTATAACTGTGTTTGTTGTTGATGACAACATACTAACAAGTTTGTAAAAACTAACAGAATAGCATATTGTGATCTTCGTAAATCAAGGACAATACATTAGAAATCTACTTATGTGTAGTTACAAGCACATACTATAGTATGTATTGAACACATGGGTAAATCTATAGAACTTGAATCGATAGTGTACAGAAAATATTGATGATTTATAGAGAACCACATGGAAACAAAGCATTGGGAAAATAGTTTTTATTTAATAATTGATACAACAAATTGTACTTGGAATGAAGGGTTAAAAAATTAACTAGAGGTAGTACACTAAACACTGATGACATCAAAAAGTGCATATGTACAAAAGTCACACTTGTGAAAGATTGGGTATAACTGTGAGCTGAAAATATTAATTAAATGTGTATTTCATTTAATTAACATATGGTAAAGTGTGAATCTGACACAAGAATTTAAAATTGAGTATGGTATAAAGGAAAGATGTTTTATGAGCTTTAAATATCATGATTGAGATTGAGAAGTAGAGAAGAGTTTTGAACTATAAAGTAGCATAGCAGAGTAATTTGCTAATGTGTGTAAGTGATCTTAAGGGTTACTATTGATGGATACTGAGTTCCAGATCTAATTGCATGATCTAAAGGTGAAGGAGTCCAACGTATTGAATAGAGGAAGAAGCAAAAG
The DNA here is from genome assembly GCA_028749045.1 of Cupressus sempervirens. Taxonomy (NCBI): domain Eukaryota; kingdom Viridiplantae; phylum Streptophyta; class Pinopsida; order Cupressales; family Cupressaceae; genus Cupressus; species Cupressus sempervirens. The sequence goes on from CM053791.1 coordinate 277,400,274, forward strand.
ATTTTCTCACGTCTATTATTCTAAAAGGAATTGTACTAAGATGAATTAGATAGTGGGTTTGTTGATCTAATCCTAAAGTTGTTTGGATAGTGGGTTCAGCTGCCTTCTACAACTCCTAATAGGGATTCAAAGTCTCCTAATAGGGACTCATTGTACTAAATGTTGTAATTGACTCCTAACAAGGTGCATCCTCTAACAAGGAATATTCATATTAGTACATCATTTTGTGGGGATCATTCCCATCAAGGTTTTCCCTCTAATCAAGGGTTTACCTAGTCAACATATCTGGTGTAATTGTCTATGCACATCTCTTTATGGTTACTATTTACTTTGATTAAATTGTTGAGATTTTTTTAAAGGTTAAATGTTTTAGATTCTTGTATAACTAATTCACACCCACTCTTAGTCATATTGGTGGACTACTATTTCTAACAATTAGTATCAAAGCTTTAGGTCCTTGAAGGAAAGTTTAACAACTTTGGGAGATCCATGGCTAGAAGGATAAAATGAAGACTTATCTCTTGTGCATGGATCCAAGATATTGGCTTGTAACCAAGACATCTAAAAAAATTGCAAAATAAGACCATCTTGAAAGCTATACTAAGGAACATAGAGAAGTATTTATGTGCAACATAAGGGCAAGAGAAGAAATATTGTCGGTACTACCTCAAAGTGAGTACAATTAGGTAAAACAACTCAAAACATCTCATGAAATTTTGAAAAAATTATAGGCTATTTATGAGGGTGATACACATGCAAAAAGGGTTAGATTGCAAAATTTTTATTGCACATTTCAAGATGCTAGAATGATGGAAGATGAATATGTAAGAAGCTATGTTGGCAAAACATCTAAGATTGTTGTAGGAATCACATCTCTTGATGGAAAAAAATTTGATGATGAAGTGATATGGAAGATCTTGAAAAGTCTGACACCACCCTTCAAGACAATAGCATAAATGATTTCGTTGATGATACCCTATACTAACAATTTCACCAAAGAAACATTGCTTCATAGATTAGAAGTAAATTTGATGTAAAAAAATATGGAGAATTAGTAAAAATTGAGATAGCATTTAGTGCACTGAATATCAAACTTGATTTAGCAAGGAACACAAAAGTCTAGGGAGACATTGCTAGTAGCAGCAAGTCTATTGAGGAAAATATCCAAGAGGGAGTGGCTCTTCTTGTAGAAAGAGAAAAAAGATGGTAAGAATATCTTTAAATTTTGGAAATGTAATGATTATGGTCATTATGCATCGAAATGTCCTAAAAGAGAAAGGAATTATAAGTGAAGATTCAAGTCTAAAAGACCTAGAAATTGTTTATATGTTAATGAATAAGAAGAGGAAGAATAATTTGATCAAAACTTGAGTGAAGATGATTTAGGACTTGTAGCTATAAAGAAGGATGATCTTCACAAAGAAATTAGAGAAGAAAGTGTGCTAATCTCACAAGTTGAAAAGAAAGATTGGATCATTAGCAGTGGTTATTCATATCACATGACTGGTGATATGAGAAAGTTTATCAAATTCAAAAGCCATGATGGAGGAATTGTCAGAGTAGGGAACAATGCAACCTATCACATTATAGGAATTGGATCTATCACACTTAATGGTAAAACATACATTAATGATGTTTATTTTATTGATGAACTAAAACATAACTTGTTAAGTGTTGCACAACTTATGGACAAACATTACCAATTGCAATTTTGTAATGACACCTACATTATAAAGAACAAGGAACAAAAACTACTTGGTACTAGCACAAGGACCAGAGGTAATGTATTTTTGTTAAATTCTACTAAAATAACATGTTTGGTAGCTAAGATTGATAATAGTTGGTTATGGCATAGAAGATTTTGTCACATTAACTTTCATAACATTGTGAAACCATGTAAGTGACCTTAAGGTTACTATTGATGGATACTAAGTTCCAAATCTAATTGCATGATCTAAAGGTAAAGGAGTCTAATGTATTGTATAGAAGAAGAAGAAAATGATTGTCTCACATCTATTATTTTGAAAGGAATTGTATCAAGAACCATTAGACATTAAGTTTGTTGATCTAATCCTAAAGTTGTTTGGAGAGTGGGTTTAGCTACCTTCTATAACTCTTAATAGGGTTGGAATCTCCTAACAAGGATTCAAAGTCTCCTAATAGGGACTCATTATACTAAGTGTTTTAATTGACTTCTAACAAGGTCCATCCTCTAACAAGGAATATTAATATTAGTACATAATTTTGTGGGCATCATTCCCACTGGGGTTTTCCCTCTAATCAAGGATTTCCTTAGTCAACATATCTGATGTAATTGCCTATGCACATCTCTTTATGGTTACTATTTAATTTGATTAAATGGTTGAGATTTTTTAAAAGACTAAATGTTTCAGATTCTTATATAACTAATTCACCCCCTCTCTCAATTATATTGGTGGACTACTATATCTAAAAAACTCAAACCCTAAACCTAACCATAATTCTAATGCCCTTTTGACCCCTAACTCAAACTATAACCCCAATTGTAACTCAAACTTTAATACTAACTCATATTCTAACTGTAAACCTAATCTTAACCCTAAACCTGATTCTTATCCTAACCTTGAGCCTAACTTGAATCCTAACCTTAACCCTAACTCTAATCCTAACACTAACCCTAAGCCTACCCCTGTGCCTAACTCTAAGCCTAAATCTAACTCTAACTATAAATCTAACTCTACCATAATTAGCATCTAACCCTAACCCTGACCCTAACTTTAATATTGACTAAACCCTAACCCTAACCCTAAATATAACCCTTTCTCTACCTCTTTCTCTAACTCCAACCCTAACCATAACTCTAACCATAACCCTATGCATAACTATAACTCTAATCATAAATTTGACTCTACCATAATTAGACTTTCATTTATATCATAAGCCTAACCCTAACTCTAACTCTAACTCTAACTCTAACTCTAACTCTAACCTTAAGTTAAACCCTAACTCAAAATCAAACCTTAAACCTAACCCTAATCATTATCCTTACTATAATGCTTTGTCTACCCCTAACTCAAACTATAACCCTAATTCTAACTCAAAATATAACCCTAGCTCATACTCTAACCCTAACCCTAACCCTTTCTCTACTCCTATCTATAACCCTATCCCTTACCCTAACTCTAATCCTCACCTTAACCCCAACTCTAATCCTAACAATAACCTTAATCCTATCCCTATGCCTAACTATAATCGTAAATCTAACTCTAGCATAATTTAACACTAACCCTAACCCTAATTCTAAACATAACCCTTACTCAAACCCTTATGCTAACCTTAACCATGATGCAAATTCTATATATAACCCTGACTCTAAATATAAACCTAACTCAATATATAATGCTAACATTAAATATAAACCTAACCATAACCATAACCCTAATCCTAACCATAACCATAACCCTAAGTCTAAAAATAAAACTAACTCTATATATAACCCAAACTCAAAGTATAAACCTAACCCTAACCATAACCCTAAGCATAACTTTTTCTCTAACTATAACTGTAACTATAATTGTAACCCTACCCCTACCTCTAACTATAATGTTAAATCTAAATCTACCATAATTGGACTTTAACCTTAATAATAACCCTAATAGTAACCCTATTCAAACCTTAACCTTAGCTCAAAACTCTAACACTAATCCTAATTCAAACCATGACTCAAACTCAAACCCTAAACCTAACCCTATCCTAAACATAATTCTAATGCTCTTTCTAGCCCTTAAACTATAACCCTAACTCATATTCTAATACCTAAACCTAATCTTAATCCTAACCCTAACCTTAACCCTAACCCTAATCTAACCCTAACCTTAACCCTAACCCTAACTCTTTCTCTACCATATCTCTAACCCTAATCATAACCCTAACTTTAATCCTGATCTTAAGCATTACTCAAATCCTAACCTTCACCCTAAATCTAATCTTAATATTAACCATAACCCTAACCCTACCTCTATGCCTAACCCTTAGCCTAAATATAACTCTAACTATAGATCCAACTCTACCATAATAAGAATCTAACCCTAACGCTAATCCTAACTAAAAACCTAACACTAACCCTAACCTTAATTAAAACCTTAACCCCAACTCAATTACTTACCCTAACCTTAACCCTAATGTAACTATTTATATATCCCTAAGTATTAATATAAACCTAACCCTAACACTAACCCTAACCCTAAATCTAACCCTTTCTCTACCTCTTTCTCTAACTCCAACCCTACCCATAACCATAACCCTACCCCTAACCCTAACTCTAGCCATAAATATATCTCTACCATAATTGGACTTTAATTTGTACTGTAACCCTCATCCTAACTCTAATCTTAACCTTTACTCAAAAAATTAACCTTAACCCTAACTCTAACATCAACCCTAAATGAAACCCTAAATGTAACACTAAATGTATTTGTAACTCTCACCCTAACCCTAACCCTAATTTTGATCCTAACTCCAACTCCAACTCCAACTCTAACTCTAACTCTAACTCTAACTCTAACTCTAACTCTAACTCTAAGTCAAAACCTAAACCTAAACCTAATCCTTACTATAATTCTAATGCACTATCTACACCTAACTCAAACTATAACCCCAATCCTAACTCAAAATCTAACCCTAATTTATACTCTAATCCTAAACTTGACCCTAACCTTGATCCTAATCCTAACCCTAACCCTAAACCTAACTCTATTCCTTACCTTAACCCTAACTCTAACTCTAATCTTAACACTAACATTAACCCTACCCCTATGCCTAACTCCATCTATAAATCTAACTTTATCATAATTAGACTCTAACCCTAACACTAAATCTAACCTTAAACCTTACTCAAACCACTATGCTAACCTTAACCTTCATACTAGCTCTATATATAACCCTGACACTAAATATAAACCTAACCCTAACCATAACCCTAAGCCAGACCCTTTCTTTAACTCTAATGCTAACTATAATTGTAACCCTACCCATACCTCTAATTGTTACCCTAAATCTAACTCTACTATGATCAAACTTTAACCCTAACCATAACCCTAACTCTACCCTTAACCTTCACTCAAACCTTATGCTAACCTTAACCCTAATGCTACCTCTATATGTAAACCTAACTCTAAATATAAACCAAACCATAACCATAAGCCCAAGCCTAACCCTTTCACTAACTATAACCTTAATTGTAACTATAACCCTACCCCTACCTCTAACTATAATCCTAAATCTAACTCTACCATAACTGGACTTTAACATTAATAGTAACCCTAATAGTAACCCTAAATCTAACTTTAACTATAACTCAAAACTCTAACCCTAATCCTAACTCAAACTCATACCCCAAACCTAACCCTAATCTTAACCATAATTCTAATGCTCTCTCTACCCCTAACTCAAACTATAACCATAAATGTAACTCTAACTCTAACCTTAACTCCTATTCTAACCCTAAACCTAACGCTAACCCTAATCCTAACCCTAAACCTAACCTTAACCCTAATTCTAATCTAAACTCTAACCTATTCTCTACCTAATCTCTAATCCTAACCCTAATCCTAACTCTAATGCTTACCTTAAGCCTAACTCTAACCCTAACCTTAACCCTAAATCTAATCCTACTACTAACCATAACCCTAAATCTACCCCTATGCCTAACCCCTAGCCTAAATCTAACTCAAACTATAGATCTAACTCTACTATAATTATACTCTAACCCTAACCCTAATCTTAAGTTTAATCTTGACTAAAAACCTAACCCTAACTCAAACCCTTACCTTAACCTTAATCCTAACTCAAACCCTTATGCTAACCTTAACCCTAATGCTAACTCTATATATGGGTAAAAGCACAAACATGTGTCACCCTTTTGTAAAGGAAAACACTAACAAAAGTATAATTGTTCACCTTCAGTGACATAAAATTGGTATTATTATTTAGAATTTAAAAATGAAGTAAACTAATGAAATGTGTAGAAATGGATTAAGTTTAGGATTATAATTTTTAATAATTATTTGGAATAAGAATTGATATATTTTCCTAATTTTTATAGATGATTTTTAAGTTGCTGAAAATCTTTGAAAATTAGGTGTTTAGTTCCCACCACAAAACTATATGGAAATTAAGTTATTCTCACTTAAGCTCAGACTATGTTATATATAACATATATAGCTAGAATAATCAAATATTAAAATTGACTTTAGACCTATATTTTGTCTTTTATAATGATTCAAATTTCAACTCATCTGAAATCAATATTTTTCATCTCTAACCACATTTTTGAAAACAAATATATTCTAACCAAAAAAACTAATTATGCATTCTTGAAGAGGACTCTCTCCTCTAGAATGTAATATATTTTTTCTTTTTTATTTCATATAATTTAATACTTTTTTCTTTCCCAATATTGATATCTTTTCGAGTGTTAAAATATGTCCTTGTAGAATTTTTTAATTACAATATACTATATCTTAGCTATTAAGTGTTTGGCCATATATAAATTAGCTAGAATGAATTTATCCAGACCATATGTTTGAACAAGATTAATTTTTGGATAGATATACTCAAACTCTATCATTTTGATAAGTCAACCTAGAAGGTGACACAACTTTGTACTTTTACCCATATAATGCTAACTCTAAATCTAAACCTATCTCTCTCTATATAACCCTAACTCTAAATATAACCTAACCATAACCATAACTCTAAGCCTAACATTTTCTCTAACTATAACTTTACTTGTAACCATAACCCTACACCTACCTTTAATAGTAACCCTAAATCTAACTCTACCATGATTGAAGTTTTACCCTAACCATAACCCTAACTATATCCTAATTCTAACATTAACCCTAACTCAAAATTCTAATCCTAACCCTAATTCAAACCATAATTCTAATGCTCTGTCTATCGCTAACTCAAACTATAACCCTAACCTTAACTTAAATTATAACTCTAACTCATATTCTAACCCTAAACCAAATCCTAACCATAACCTTAACCCTTTCTCAACCCCTATTTCTTACTCAGACCCTCACTCTAATCCTAACCTTAACCATAACCCTAACCCTAACCCTACCTCTAATTCTAACTCTAACTCTAACCCTAACTCATAGTCAATCCGTAATCCTTACCCTAATTTTAATGCATTATCTACCCCTAACTCAAACTTTAACCCTAATCGTAACTCAAAATCTAACCCTAACTCATACTCTAGCCCTAACTCATACTCTAACCCTAAACTTGACCTTAACCCTAACCATAATCCTAATCCTAATCCTAACCCTTTCTCTACCCCTATCTATAACCCTATCCCTAAACCTAACTCTAGTCCTAACCTTAACCCTAACTCTAAATCTAATCCTAACACTAACCTTAACCCTACCCCTATGCCTAACTCTAATCATAAATCTAACTCTATCGTAATTAGACTTTAACCCTAACCCTAAATCTAACCTTAAGCCTTACTCAAACCATTATGCTTACCTTAACCCTGATGCTAGCTCTATATAAAACAATGACTCTAAATATAAACCTAACTCTATATATAAACCTAACTCTAAATATAAACCTAACCCTAACCCTGACCCTAAGCTTAACCCTTTCTTTAAGTCTAACATTAAATATAACCATAACCCTATCCCTACCTCTAACTGCAACCTTAAATCTAATGCTACCATTATTTTACTTTAACCCTAACCCTAACCATAATTATAATCATAACCCTAAGTCTACCCTTAACCTTGACTCAAACCCTAATGCTAACCTTAACCCTGATACTACCTCTATATATAACCCTAACTTGAAATACAATCATAACTCTCTATCTATAAACCTAACTCTATATATAAACCAAATGATAACCATAACCCTAAGCCTAACCCTTTCTCTAACTATAACCCTAATTGTAACTATAACCCTACCCCTACCTCTAACTGTAATCCTAAATCTAACTCTACCATAAGTAGACTATAGCCCTAACAATTACCCTAACTCTAACCTTAATCCTAACTCAAAAATCTTACCCTGATCCTAAGTCAAACCTTGACTCAAACTCAAACCCTAAACATAACCCTAATCTTAACCATAATTCTAATGCTATGTCCACCCCTAACTCAAACTATAACCATAACTATAACTATAACTCTAACCCTAATGCATATTCTAACCCTAAACCTAACACTAACCCTAATCCTAACCCTAACCCTAACCCTAACAATAATACTAGCTCTAACCCTTTCTACACCATGTCTCTAATCCTAATCCTACCCCTAACTCTAATCCTAACCTTAAGCCTAACTCTAATCCTAATGTTGATCCTAAATCTAGTCCTAATACTAACCATAAGCCTAACCTTATGCCTATGACTAACCCTATAGATCTAACTCCACCATAATTAGACTCTAACCCTAACCCTAATCTTAACTTTAATCTTGACTAATACCCTAGCCCTAACCCTAACCTTAGCTAAAACCTTAACCCAAACTCAAACCCTTACCCTAACCTTAACCTTGACATAAACATTTTTACAACCCTAAGTATGAATATAAACCTAACCCTAACGCTAACCCTAAATCTAACCCTTTCTTTACCTCTTTCTCTAACTCCAAGCCTAACTGTAACCATAACCCTACCCCTAACCCTAACTCCAACCATAAATCTATTTCTACCTTAGTTGAACTTTAATTTTTAATCCTAACTCCAACCTTAACCTTTACTCAAAACTCTAACCTTAACCCTAACTCTATCATTAACCCTAATTAAAACCCTAACTATAAAATTAAATTTATTTATAACTCTAACTCTAACTCTAACTCTAACTCTAACTCTAACTCTAACTCTAACTCTAACTCTAACTCTAACTCTAACTATAACTATAAATATAACTGTAACTATAACTCTAACTCTAACCCTAACTCTAACTCAAACCCTAAACCTAAACCTAATCCTTACCCTAATTCTAATGCACTGTCTACCCCTAACTCAATCTATAACCCTAATGCTAACTCAAAATCTAACCCTAACTCATACTCTTACCTTAATTTGATTATAACCTTGACCCTAACCCTAACCCTTTCTCTATCCCTATCCCTAAACCTAACTCTAGTCCTAACCTTAACCCTAACTCTAACTCTAATCCTAACACTAAGCTTAACCCTACCCATATGCCTAACTCTAAACATAAATCTAACTCCACCATAATTAGACTCTAACCCTAACCCTAAATCTAACCCTAATCCTTACTCAAACCATTATGCTAAACTTAACCATGATGCTAGCTCAATATATAACCCCAACCCTAAATATAAAACTAACTCTATATGTAAACCTAACTCTAAATATAAGCCTAACACTAACTTAAAGCCTAACCCTTTCTTTAACTCTAACCCTAACTATAAATGTTACCCTACCCCTACCTCTAACTATAACCCTAAATCTAACTCTACCATAATTGGACTTTTAACCCTAACCCTAACCATAACTGTAACCATAACCCTAGTTCTATCCTTAACCTTGACATAGACCCTTATGATAACCTTAACCCTAATGCTAACTCTAGATATAAACCTAACTCTCTATATATAACCCTAACTCTAAATATAAACCTAATGATAACCATAACCCTAAGCCTAACATTTCTTCTAATTATAATTCTAATTGTAACCATAACCCTAACCCTATCTTTAATAGTAAACCTAAATCTAACTCTACCATAATCAAACTTTAAGCCTAACCATAAGCCTAATCATATCCCTATCTCTAACCTTAACCCTAACTCAAAATTCTAGCCCTAACCCTAATTCAAACCATAATTCTAATGCTCTATCTACCCCTAACTCAAACTATAACCCTAACCTTAACTCAAATTCTAACCCTAACTCATATCCTAACCCTAAACCATATCCTAACCCTGACCCTAACCCTTTCTCAACCCCTATTTCTTACCTAAACCCTCAATCTAATCCTAACCTTAATCCTAACTCTAATCTTAAATCTAACCCTAACCCTAACCCTACCTATAACTCTAACCCTAAATCTAACCCTACCATAATTAAACTCTAAGCCTAACCCTAATCCTAACCATTACTTTAATCCTAACTAAAACCCTAACCCTAACCCTAATCCTTACCCTAACCCTTTCTCTACCCCTATCTCTAACCCTAACTGTAACTCTAATCCTAACCTTAATCCTAACTCTAATCCTAACACTAACCCTAACCCTAAACCTAACCCTAAATCTAATTCTAACTATAAATCAAACTCTACTATAATTAGAATCAATCCTAACCCTTACTTTAATCCTCATTGAAATCCTAACTCTAACTATAATCTTAATCTTGACTCAAACTCTTACCCTAACCTTAACCCTAATGTAACTCTATATATAACCCTAACTCTAAGTATAAACCTAACCCCAACCATAACCCTAAATCTAACACTTTCTCTACTTGTTTGATTAACTCTAACCCTAACCATAACCATAATCCTAACCCTACCCTTAATTTTATTTGTAAATCCAACTCTACCATAATATTACTTCCATTTTAACCCTAACCCTATTCTTAACTCTTACGTTAACCTTGACTCAAAATTCTAACCTTAACCCTAACTCTAACATTAACCCTAACTCATACCCTAACCATAACATTAACTCTATTGGTAACTCTAACCCTAAACCTAACCCTAACCCTGAACCTAACTCTAGCTCTAACTATAACTATAACTCTAACTCTAACTCTGACCTTAACCCTGAATCTAACTCTAATTGTAACCCTAATTCTAATTCTAACTCTAACTCTAACTCTAACTCTAACTCCAACTCTAACTCTAATTCTAACCCTAACCCTAACCCTAACTCAAAATCTGACCCTGACCCTAATGCTTTTTCTGTCCCTATCTATAACCCTAACCCTAATCCTATCTCTAGTCCTAACCTTAACCCTAACTCTAATCCTAACACTAACCTTAACCCTACCCCTAACCCTAACTCTAACTATAAATCTAACTCTACCATAATTAGACTCTAACCCTTATAACCCTAACTCTAACCCTAGCTCTAACCTTGAGCCTAACTCAAACCCTTACCCTAACACTAACCCTAGCTCTACTATAACCATCACCCTAATCATAACCACAACTCTAACCCTAACCTTAACCATGACTATAACTCTAACCATAACCATAACCACAACTCCAACCCTAACCTTAATCATAACTCAAACCATAACCCTAACTTCATAATTTAATTATACATAAAATGTTGAAGCATAATTTTATAGTAACTTTATACAACTATAATTAAAAGAACTCTTGAAGCATATTTTTATAGTAACATTATACATCTATAATTAAAAATTTATTAATAATTTTGTAATAACCTTCTCAAAATATAAATAAAAAATAAATTTATTTCCTATTGCATCTTGATTGGCACTAGCTTATATATAGTTATTGTATATGAGCAATGTTAGTATGCTAATAGAAACCAAATTTAAATAAAGCTTCTACAAACTAAACAAAATTCATAAAATTCAAGATAGACTAAGATGCAATCTCAATTAAGAATATGAGCCATTAATGGGCTCTCTCAATAAGAAGCTCTCTTGTTGAGTGGCTTTGTCTAAATAGATAGGATGTATGCTCAAGCTTATGCTTCAAAAAGGGCTTCAAATGGAGTTGGAATTTGGGTGTGAGTTTATGATTTTGATGTAAAATGGCTTCTTAAAATGGCATTATGACTTTATTTCATGGATTGTGTTAAAATGGCTTGGGAGAGGATTCCTTAAATAGGCAAAGGGCTTGAGGGATCAAGGGCTAGGATGCAAGGATGGGAAAAAGCTCATGAAGGGCTCAGATTGCATGAGAGGAGAGCACATGGATTGTGCTTCCTTATAGCCAATCAGGGAGTGACACATGTCACAGGGTGAGAGGATGGAGGAAAGGGGAAGGATGAGTCAACAAAGGAGGCTCAAGGGATAAAATCTTCATAAAGACCCTCATAATGGCCTATAAGAGCAATAAAAGGGCTTGGAAGAGTCATTTATGGCCTAGTGGGCTTCATAAAGTTTTATGCTTGGGATATTTTGAGGGATATGAGAGGAATTTAGACTTGGGCTTGGTTAGGAAGGTTTTAAGCTTGCTTAGGCTTTTGCAAATGATTAGAGGATGGATTAGGATGGTTTAGGATTAGCTTAGGGATAGGCAAGTGGATGGCATTTAATGAGGGTGGGTGAAGGAGGAGATATTTGTTAACTTTGGCTTGGGTTAGTAAGTCTTAACCCATTTTTAGGGAATGTGACAAGGTTAGGAGGGGATTAAGATTAGGTTTAAAGACATCTTTTAGAAGAGTCTAGACTTTGGATGAGGATAAAGACTTTCTAGAATAGTCTAGAACTTCCTAGGATGAGGATGAAGACTTTCTAGAAGAGTCTAGAACTTCTTAGGATAAGGATAAATTAGATTTTAGGAAATAAGTAAAGTTTTATTTATTTCAAGGGTTTGGGTTGAGGAGATATTTATCAAAACGTTTTTAATAAACATGAGGATTAATATTTAATCTTAATTAAATATTTTGAGTTGCGATTAGGGGTAGGAAATGATGGGATTAGCCTTTAATCAAAATTAAAGAAGGATTAGAAGATTTTGGAAGAGGTTAGTGGTCTTAAGGAAATTAGCCAAGTTTTGGGCAAAAAATAAATTTTTTATTTATTTTGGGTTTTTTGGTCAATTTATTAATTAAATAATTAATAATTAAGGAAATAATGTTTAAATAAGATTTAAACATTTTTGGGAGGGATTCCTTAATTAAATATTTTTAATTAAGATAAAGGGATTTAATGGCATAAAAATAAATAAATTAATTAAATAAATAATTAATTAACAAATGATGATGTCATCAGGAATTTTTCAGAAAATAAAAATACTTTATTTTCTAAAGGTTTTTAGGTGTCTACAGTTATATATATTATGTTAAGAGTAATCATTCTTGAGGCACCTATTTTCATAAATCCCAATTAAGAAAAAAAATTGATTTAATTAAGATAGGCATATTGAGAATGATTACTCTCATCGTATATATGTATGCGTGTATATATATATATATATATATGTATATATACATATATATGTATGTATGTATGTATATATACATATCTATAAAGATATATATACATATATACATATACATATGTATATATAGATATGTATATATGGTGTTATGAGTTTGATTTTGGTTTTCTTATTATTCATTTTTAGTTTAATTATTTAATCAAGTTTAACGATAGTTTTTTATACCCATGTTTCTACAAGAAAGTATTGGAATACAGATTCAATACCCTGTGTCCCCTAATTCATTAATTATAATAATTGGTATTATATCCTAATTACGTGTAAGGATCCGAACAACTTGAGAAAGGTTAGTATGCATTCAAAAGTTTTGTAAAGGAACCTTGAGGAAACTCTTGAGGAATTATATTAGGCTAATGAAGAAAAATAAAGGTTGGTGATCAAACTTACCGATGCACATGGTTTTATTTAGCAGTAAAAAATTTACACTGAGGGTTCAAGGTTCATGAGGAAAGAGTTAATTGAATGGGTAAATGACTTAAAATCAAATTTTAAGGTAAAGAAGGAGAATGAGATTCCAAAGCATGATTTGAGATTGCATTAGAGAATATGAGTATGACATCCTAGCTGAGAGAAAATTTTGAGATATAAAGGTTGATGTTGTGAATTTGAAGACACAACTAACAAGGTAAAATTTGAACTTGAGAATACCACGTTTAAATATGTTAAACTAGAAAAGTATAAGTGTATAGTGAAACAAGAACTTGTACAAAAATAATAACATCTTGTGAAACTATACTCAAGCACAAAAAAACTTGATGAACAACTAATGGCACAAAAACATAAAGGAGATATGATAGCGAATAGTTACATTGAAAAAAAATCATAGATGAGGCTAGCTTGAACCATAACATAACCATGCATCAAATCAAGGAAAGAAATGAGGAGATCAGATTGAGAAAAAATGTAGATAAAAGGATACCATTTAGAGGTAATACCTTTCATGTGACAGGTATGGAAACATGAAGAAAAATTACAAAGGTAACTTTGACAGTAAATCCTTTACTTTTTATTGCTACAGTTACTTTCTTTATGGGCATAAATTAAAGGAGTATGGGAATTTTTATCAGAGATCAAGTATTAGGATGAATGACAAGACTAGCATGACAACTAGTGGACCTATGAGAATGAATAATATTATCAAAATAGAGTTATGTGTTAAAAATTAACAACTTTTGACATATTTCTAGGGATTGTAGATTGAAGATTAATCAATTTGGATATTGAACCCAATTTTGTATATTTAATAGATTCAATAACAATGTGAGGACACCTAATATAATAAGAAACATCAATACTAGAAGAAGAAATTAGAATGTGAATAGATTAAATATTGACAACATAGATAAGACATTTGTGAGAGAAGTATCATAACCAAACATGATACTATGGAAAGAAAATACAAAGGATAACATAGAGAAAAAGGTGGAAGGAGTTATCAACAGTTAACTATCTACTGCATCATGAATTAAAACTTATTGTCTAAAAAGGAAATTCTTCACCATTGAATCATCAAAACCATAAATAATTGAAGTAAGTTATGCTAGATTAGGTACAACAATTTTAGACACCGTAAAATTTAAATCTGAACTTGCCTAATATAATTCAAAGAAATATGAGGTTGCTAAAGTTTTTGAGGACTCTCTAAGTGATATCAGATTTTTAGTACTTTCACTTAATACAATTAATGTTGAATTATTTTAGAAAGGATTTAAGCGTAAAAATCAAATGCATTCCTCACCATTTGAATGAAGAGATTAGATAAGGATCTTGTACAATGATTTAAAAAAATTAGAAGTATTTGACAACAATTTGGGTGATGTCCTAAACTGATTGAGGTATTTATCATCATGTAAAGTGCTCTTAGGTATTTATTTTTATTTTTCTAAAGGGATTAGAAATAATATCTATCCCTCAGGTCAACAATGTTAATTAAAAACCTCACTATCAATTTAAAAAGATTCCTTTTATTTTAATGAGATATGACCTTGCAAGTATTTTTCCAAAAAAATTTGAGTTTTTTTACATGAAATATATAAGGGTGTATATATTTTTAAAATTGGAAATAATTAATGATGGGGATATTTATTTAGACCTTAATAAAGTATATCATTATGATAATTTATTTAAACTAAGGTTTGAACATTTTGAAAATTTGAAAATTTTACAATTTATGGGATATGAGGAGTTTGATACTAATGAACTAATCATAATAGTCTTAAGTAGGATCCATGATAGCATGTTTTGGGTAGGAGAAAAAATAAGAATGATAATTAAATATTTTATTCACAAGGTCACTAGTTAGAGAAATAGTGGTAGAATAACATGCATTCTAATTGGGATACAAGGGGGATGTCTATAGTAGACATTATACAAACTAATGTTAGATTGATCAAAAAGATAATTGTAGTGCCTCTCCCATTTGAATTTTGTAAGTCGTCCTGATGGATGCAACCTTGATGATATTTTTTTGTGATGGGATCATGATTGTGACCTTGAGTGGTCTACACTGTTGAGGTGTTTGGATTTATGGTTATGTATCAGTTGCTTTGTTTATGCTTTTGTTTGATCAATGAGATTATGATGTGATTTTGGTTCATTGAGGTTTGTGCCAGTGGTTACCAAGATCGATGTGGTATCATGAGGTTGTTCCGTGATTACCCTGAGATGTGTACAAAGATTGCACTGTGTACTATTACCATGCTACACTGGACTAGGTTCCTGTAGTAGTGGTTAGTCATGTTTATGACCGTGTTTGCTTATACATTTTAAGTGCCCTTTTTAATTTGTTTAATCAATCATTATTAAATGCTTAAGTAATTAGAATGGATTGTTCATGTTGGATTCTTTGGTTAGGTATTGCGGACCTTTACCTTGTTATTTTTCTAATTAGAGAGATATTTGTTACTCATGTTATGTTTACATTTGAGATGACCTGAAGGTCATATGTTACACTTCGATTTCAGTATCATATATTTTAGACTACTATGTTGTTCAGTTAATCATATTGCATGATGATGCCATTTTGAGATGACAGTGTTTTTTATGATGATATCTGGTTATCTGGTTTTAGGACATACCTCTGATTATGTTATGTGATGGATTTAATGCTATGGTTATTTACTTCATTCCTACGTTGTTATGCTTTATGCAAACATGAGTTCAATGTAAATAGATTATTTTAAAATAATTAAATAAATGGTTAAATTAGGTGATTTAATGCATTTATTGCTTTGCCTATGTTATTATATGCAATTGCACTTGATCGTGTTGTTTAGTGTGCAGGATTTATATCCTTGGCAGTGGCACATGGAGTTAGTGATTCGGCCATTCATATTTTACCAATGTCATCCTTATATGGTCGACGTATCCTTTATTAAAATGTTTAAATTAAACCTTTTGGTGATCATTAAATCTGAACTCATTTGCATTATGTGATTAGACTAGTTAGCGTGTCTGTGCATTTAGAGGTTTGTATTGTCGTGAAATTTATTTAGGAGATTTATGTGTTTTTGGGTTTTTGGGCTTTTTAATTGATTTATTTTAATTTTTGGCAGCTTTTCCATAGATGATTTCCTATTTATAGGAATAGCCTATTTTTGTTTGGGTCGATTTAGAGTTTAACTAGGTTGGTTGGTTAATTGCCCTAATCGATTATTCACTTGAAAAGGGAATAAGTATCCAAAGAGAAATTAAATTCCTCACTTCTCACTTTCAAATTGGAAAGTTGGAGAGTAAATCCCAAAATCCTCTTCATGACGATTTACTATTTTGTTCGTTGTGGGAGCTATGGGTGTGGAATCATCGCGAGGTTGGGCTCATTGTATCCAGCTCAAGGAAACCTTGGATTGGGGCAATTTTCAGCTACTTCTGCGAGATATTTATTTTATGGTTTAGATTCTCATTTTTCCCTTTTGGCTATCAGGTAGGGCTTTCCCGTTCTGTTGTTTCTACTCTATTTCAGCTTTTGTTTTTGGTGGCCATTTTTTTGGAGGCTAAGAACTAGTATTCCCCTTCATTTCTATATGTTAGTTCTACCCGGTTGGGCGGGTATGAACATTTCCCTATTTTTTGGGATGAGGGTTTGAGATTTTACGTCGTTATGCTAGCTGTTTTTGCATACGGTGTCTAATTCCATTTAATTTTGGATTTTTGGGGCTTTTGAGCCTAAAGGCCAAATGGGTTTTAATTTTGAAGTTTTCCAAAAAAAAAAAGGGTTTTTACCTCGTTTTGCGTACTTCCCTATTTTCTTAGGTTTTCTTGGCACAATGTGGGTCGTGGACTTGGATGATCTGTTTGGATATCAATCAGACCACTTCTTCACTTTTATGTTGCATTGGGATGTGTGTTGCATCTGTACTCCCAACATTGTGTTTGGTTGAGTGATTTTATACCTGTTATGGTTTCTGTTGGACCTTTGCTTTTGTTTCATGAGCACTAGGATTTGTGTAGAATCCATACTCTCAGATTGAGGCCGATTGAGTGAGTTCATGATGTTTGGTCTTGTTGCATCATTGGGATTTGTGTAGAATCCATACTCTCAGATTGAGGCCGATTGAGTGATTTAATGATGTGTGGTTTTATTGGCTTTAGGATTCGTGTAGAATCTGTCCTTCCCATGTTGCTTTCAGTTGGGTTTTTTCTTTGCATTGTGTTCTCATTCCTGTCCTTGTGTTATGATCTTCATGATGGTGATGCGCCACACACGTGTACATTCGTCGAGTGACCTGTGAGGCCCGATCTTCCATGGTACTTCCAAAAGTTGTGATCATTAGGGTCAGGTTGGGAGTTTGCATGCCTATGGGCACTCATCATTGGATGAGCATGGGTAAGGTAGGGTAGCATATGGAGGGGACTTCTACCTCATAGCCTGGTGATCATTATGCCCAGAGGGTTGGCGAAGGAAGCTTTAATTAAGTAAAAATTAAATAAATATTGGGTGGTAATAATCTTAAGATGATAAAATATTTGGGGTGCAAGAGCCTTTCCATTGAGGGATGTTGAATCTGCGCAAGTCCTTGCTTGGGCTTTTTGATGCCAAGTGACTCTCCATGGTGTTAGTCCCTACATAGTAAGCCCATTGAGGTGTCTGACCAAGACCTATAGTTTATGCATTGTCTATGTCTTGGTTTCAGTCATCATACTGATTAGTGTGATTGTTAGCCATGGTTGTGGTGTTTTATGTGTTTGTGGTTGGATCACTATCTCCATCAACATAGTGGGTGTGGACCTACGGGTGCCACGTGGTTGGGAGGCATAGCTACCTTCACCACTACTAGGGATCGATGTACAGAGATGATCTTTTGTCCTAGTGCGACTGTTGTTGGATGTCTTCACTTAGTACTTCAAGTTCCAGAGTATGCTTTCTTGTGATTTATGCTTTCATTGGAATGCTTGTATATCATGTTTAGATGATGTTAGTTTACTTGATGCATTCCCTTATCATGATGTTTAGCATATGATTAGATGATGTTATTTGATTTAGTAGTATATCTGTTGCTTATTATTGTTCAGCATGTGATAGGTGATGTTATCTACTGTAGGATTATCTTATGCTTTTCTACTAGCATGTTAGATTTCCTTATGCTTATAGTGTTACATGTTTTAGTAGTGACATCCCTATTACAACAGTACCGACGATTTGGTCGGTGGCTTGGGATCTTATGCATGGGGGATGGCTAGGATCCACGATGGTCTTATGATGCTATTGACGGATGGGAGGATCCGCGTACTTAGTTTGGTTTTTTTATTCCTGAGATTTATTTCTATACATTGAGATGTTGCTTTTGTTCTCTTTGATGTTTATTTTAGTATGTTATTTGCTGTTATGGTTTAGATGGATAGATATTCCTCTTCCCTTTTTGTTGCTACTTTTGAGTGTTCATTCCTTGTTTGCATGGATCTGGTACTCCCTGGTGTGGAGGTTCTTTTCTCTATTTTGGTCCTTTGTGTTTCTGGGAGTGTTTTCATGTTCTTTGGGTGACATTTG
Organism: Cupressus sempervirens; assembly: GCA_028749045.1. NCBI lineage: Eukaryota > Viridiplantae > Streptophyta > Pinopsida > Cupressales > Cupressaceae > Cupressus > Cupressus sempervirens. The sequence goes on from CM053791.1 coordinate 277,419,418, forward strand.
TTCAGCATGGTGCGACATAAAAAATGTATCGCACACCCATGCAAACTATGTTGTATGACATTGTGAAGTGTCGCACGCCTTCTTGAGAAATGTCGTACGACACTAGAAAAGTGTCACACACCATCTTGAGAAATGTCGTACAACACTGGAAGAGTGTCACATGCCTTAAGGAGAAGTGTCACCCTTCCTTACTAGGAAGTGTCGCACAATTTTTTGTAAAAACCTGCGCGGGTGGACAGCGGGTACTTTACGTCATGTTCCAAACATTCTGAGGGTTGTTTTGGATACCCTTTTGGGAATTCTTTGAGCCTATGTTGTTGCATTTTAAATTCTATCAGTTTCTCTTGAAATTCAATTTTCGTATTTCTATTTTAGTCTCTTGCGGTTTAAAATATATCGTTTAAGTATAAGTTGACGTATATTTAATTTCCATGTATATCAGACAGTGATGCATAGATACTTCTCTACAATATAAGATAGATATCAAAGTTAGAAAAAAAGTTGACTTAAGATATATTTTAATATATGCGACGAATCTTTTGAGATAGGTTTCAGACCTCTCGGAGATAAGTTATGGATTCTAGGAAATTTTAGGGCTTCAAAAATCTAGACTTAGCCAATTTTTAGGGCTTGAGGATTTTAGGCTTAGCCAAATTTTCAAGTTTTTGCATTTTACCCCAACTTGGTATTTTGTTGATGAGTGGTTTTTTCTTGTGCCCTCATCATGTGCATTGTTGTTATTGGCTTTGTTTGTGTGTGTCAGTTTGGTAGTGGCATTTGGAGATTTGTTGGTTGCCAGGATTGTGGTGAAGTCTTCCATTGCAATCATTGTGATCCTTGTATGATGTTGTCATGTGCATTCATACTTGTAAAAAAAAAATTCTTGTCTTGTATTTCATCCTTGTTTGCAAGGATCTCCTAGCGGGGCATTACAATAATTGACTATAAACTACACTTCAATACAAGGAATAATTCAATAATAGTAGGTGTGATTTATATAGATACAATATGGTGATGCTTGTGATATTTTGAGCAATAAATTACTTGAGAATATCAAGAGGATCAAACATGGTGAGTATAAACCATTCAAATGTTGGTTACTAATTGTGTATTTATTCTTCCATCTCATGCACATGTTTCCCTATATACTACATTGAGCATGGATGATTGGAAAATGCATCATGGGAATTGTTACTTACTATTATAATTTGTGAAATAAGTAAATGATAATAGTAGATATATTTGGAATGGAATAGGGATTCCAAATAGAAATGAAATAAAGACATAAGATAGAAAGTCCAGTTATAGAAAAGCATGAAGAAACCATTTGTTTCTTTAATGAAATAGAGTATGTAGAACCAAGAAATATCTATATTCATCCAATGAGATATGATATAGCAAAATAAATGCTTAAAAAATATGCCAAAGTGATTCTATAATCAGAAAGAGACTAGACTTGTGAAAGATGGGCCACATACCAAGAAAAAAATAGTGTAGTAAGAGAATAATTATATAGTATGAAAAGATAAAGACAAATGGAAAATATAACCAAAGAAAAAGGAATTATAAAATATCATTGGAACAAATTAGCAAACAAATCAAGAATCCTACTATAGAAGGTACATGCATAAAAGAAGTAGAAGAAGACTCTAAGATTGATGATGATGTTAGATCATAAAAGAAAAGATTTTAACTTGGACCCATAATACACATACACAATCTACAAGATATTTTGCTATGGTTAAGAGAGAAGATCAACCTAAGAGTGAACCTAAAATATTTACAAGGAAAGAAACAAAGGTAGAAGGGAGATTCAAAGATGAACCAAAGAAGTATACTACATAGAAGGGAAAAGATCATGGCCCCAGTTTAAAGAAACATAAGATTACTATTAAAAGAAAAGGAACCAAAGATGAGGAGAAGGACTAAGAAAAAGGAAGAAAATAAAGAAGCATAACCAAAGATAGAACATCAAATTATAGAGGAATTAGAGAGACAAAATATGGATTTTGAAGTAGAAAGAAGTGTTGGAAATATTCAAGACTATGCTAAGTTACTGAGAGGGGAGGGGTGAATCAAAAACTTTGAAAACATCAATAATTTTAATTCCAAATAGCATATAATTTGATCTAATTGCATGCATAAGAAACTAAAACCCTGAAAGCATGCATAACACTTTTGATTCAAAGATTTGGTTACCCAAAAACCTTCCAAATAGAAAGTAAAACTAGGGTGGTGATGATACCCACAAACTTTAGTACTATAGTATAAAGTTGGTATGTTAAGGCTTACATTGATCACTTTTGATGATCTACCCTATTAGGAGCAATAAGGACTGCTAGGTCCACCTTGTGAAAGGATTTTCAAACATACAATAAAGTATGCACTTAGTAAAAGGATTTATGAAAGACTTTTAAGTCTATCTTGTTAAAGGAGTTGACTAGTCCACTTGCTAGGATGAAGCACTAGTAGATCTTTGATCTGCAACTTAGTTTTACTAAATGAGATTCATTTGTTTACTAATCACCTTTTTGTGATAGATATGTCTCTTCTACTCCTTACACTATTATGGCCTTTGTAATTCACTCTTTTCTACTCTTATCTTATTGCATTAAACAACTTATACACACTTTGATATGATAAAATACATTACATATATATACCAATCCAATTTACATAATTACAAAGTTGGCCATAATGCAAGTTAACACAAATATTACAAAGTTGGCCCACATGAAGATACTTAGGTTCTGAAGACTGACTTGGTGAGGTTCTAATACTCTACATCCACTATCAATGCTTGGCATCATCATGCACTTGGTAGATGTAGAAGCTTGGTCCATGTTGATCACTTCCAAGTAGTCTTGAACTCGAACTACATTGGTGACTCAGTAGATATTATGGAACTCAACATGAATTGAATCACATGATTCTTATTTTTCTCTATGAGCTCAGTGTAAATTGAACCACTTGATCAATATAGAGTAGTTTAGTTAACACTGCATTCTCATCACATGAACTATGAACTCAGAAGCACTACACTACTTAGTTTACATTGATAAGCTCAACATACACTAGAATGCATGGTTTACAGTGCTAATCTTCATACTAATTGAATCTGCTTGATAACCACTAGAATTTGTCCAAAGGACTTAGTAGCAATTGTAGAACTTAGCAACAAGTGAAATATTTGGTAAACATTGATAACTATACAATGAGCTCAATAGAAATATACAATTTGAATAAGTGTGTGTCACTAATAAAAAAATTGACTGATATGTCAATAATATCCTCCTTTGGCATTAGTGAAAAAAACACTTATCACCCAAAACTAAATGTAAAAAAAATCTTGAATGCCATTTATCATTCACCTTGTGATACTAGCTCAATAGAGTATCTTGTTTTTGAGATTTTTCAAAATTGATTTTGTAAGGAATAAATAGTATACTATACATCTCCTTGCTATATACAACATATCTTATTGACCATTTCTTACTTATTGTATGCTCTCCCCCATATTGCATGTTCTCCCCCATACTATATGTCTTTCCTTTCTCCCAATATTGTCTTTCTTCCCCTTTTTGACAGTAATGCCAAACGTGTACTCTATTTATTTACATTGTAACACCAAAATGAGATAAGAATTCAAAATGTACCTTGAGAATTATTGACAAGGTTTTATCCCAATTTTCTTGTAGGACCTTATATGTTTGAAATGAAATTTGTACCTCTACTAACAATTCTATCATATGGCCTGATATAGACAAGTTATTTTCATGGATGAGAGATTTTGAATGTATAGTATATTTTTGTAGTGCATCAATGTTGGGAAGGATCATATTTTGTATATCTATTAATGTGGATCTGATCCTTGCTTCTTTTCTTAGCAATTCTACTTACACATCTAACAAAAATCTTATTTTCATGCAATGTGTAGAGGTTGAACTAGGGTCAAGTTGTAGTTGTTGAGCACTGGCCTTCAGATCTTCATCTATTTTGGACAATTTGTCTTTTATTTCTTTAGTAAACTTAGAAACATCACAAAGCTTTCCAAAAAGTGATGATACATTAGAAAAAGATGTTTCTAAGTTGCCCAAAATTGTAGAAAGCTCTACATGATAAATAGCTATTTGTTGAGCAATGTACTCCAATACTTTATTATCAAATTTCTTTTCAGCCTTCTACACTAGCTTATCTAGACCATCAGTATCTTCAATAAATTTTGGGACTACTTCTACAAGATGATACAAAATTAGTCGAGAAAAATCCACCTCAATACCTATGGCTTTTGTCAAAATGCTCTTAGCATCTTCAATTATTTTGAACTTTTTATCTCTATCCTCTCTTAGCCTTTGTTGCTTAGCCTTATTCTGCAGGAGTTCACCAAATGTTTTCATTTGGTTTGGAGTGATCTTATAAATATCAAAATTGGATATTACTATTGCCTCATCTAAATCAATGTCTTTCTCTATCTCCTTTCCTTTTCCCAAAAAAATTGTGCTCAGTTGAACCTTGGGCTCAACTATCCTTACACTTATTGCTTTTGTATCTAGAATAGAAACAATGGTAGACATGCTAGGACTAGCTAAAAAAATAGATACAATACTAACTGAAGGAATGCTGATAGAAATACTTAAAAAACTCAAAATTGATGTAGCCAAAATTGAAGTGCCCAAAAGTGAAGTACTCAAAACTAGTGTATTCACAATTGATGAATCCAAGGATGATGTTGCCAACTTAGTTGATGAATAAGGAGTCTATAGCATGGTAGATGAAGGAGAGGTTACTTCTATCAATGATGTGCTGAGCTAAGAAGGGGCAAAGAGTGATTGGACATTTGACACATTACTGGTGGTCACAATCATACCTATTGATGTTATTTCCACACTTGATCTTGATACTAGTTTGCTTGGGGAGTGAGGAAGTGAGGCAATGACTATTGCAACTATCTTGGTTGGGTTAGTCTCCTCATCATCTTTCTTTTCTTCCTTGAAAGCCTCTTGCCTCTTGTATTCTTCATAATCAACTATAACAACATGTGTTGATCCTTCATCATCCTCTTCATCCTTATCATCATCATCATCATCATCATCATCCTTTACATCAACTGGAAACTCACTTGGTTTTTGAAGATGATAAATATTTTTCCAAGTGTTTGTTGCATTCTTCACAACATGCTCAATAGCCTTCATCAAAATTAGGCAAGTATTGAACTTAAGATTCAATTTTCCTTTATTTTTCTTTAGTGACTCTTTTACCTCTACATCAGATATGCTTGATAATAACTACCTTAAGGTCTAGCCATATATGTCTTTGACAATTTTCATGGCATGTTCCCACCTTGGCTTTATTTTCTCCATTAAGACAATAAGAATATGGGAAACAAGCTAGTTAGGGAGTACTTCCATTTTCCCATTTTGTCTTTGAATAGATTTTCTATTTGTTTCTTCTCTTCATCTATTCTAATTTCATATTTCAAGGATTTGAAGTTTGTTATGTCTACTTCATCTTTCAATACTTTTAGCCCATCCTAGAAGGTGGGTGGAGGTCTGCTAAATATGATGCCTTCACCTTCTTTGTCATCTTTCTTTCTTGACCTCTTGGTGAATATTGTAGTGGATGGTTTTGCTAGCTTGGTGATGATCTGCTTGCCCTTATTCTTCAATGGTTATTTTTTTTCTAACTCTTCATCATCCTCTACTTCCTCACCTTGCTCATCCTCACCTTTTCACTTGGTTAACAAAAGAGATGAACTTGATTTCAGCTTTGCAATTCTTCTCTTTCCTTTGTTGATTGTTTGAGGAAGATTTATTTCAAGTTCAATCTAGGCCTTTGCTTCATCATATGTTCCAAACTATGTGGCCTTGGGATCAACTAGTTCATTAACAAGAGCTTCAATGATGTCCTTTGTCTCATCAATATTAACCTCATAACCAAGATGTTTTACCAACACAATTCTAGGCCTAGCTACTTGAATATATACCTTGTCACTGTCCACCATGAAACATATATCATCTTTGTAGTCTTCAACTAACTTCATGGGGATCTTGAACCTATTATTCATTTTCTCCTTGAATGCATCGAAGTATTTTTCCATGATACTATTATAGTTATCACCCATCTCAACAATATACTCATTGATTTGATAGAACATAGGATCATCTTTTCTCCAAGCTACAATGCCTTTAGAAGGGAAAAATTTCTATACATAAAAGAATAGACAAGTTAAAAAAGAACCAAACTTACATGGTTTTTCTTTGATGTCCTTATTCTTTCCATGTTCTTGTTGAGCTGCTTCAATAATAGGTTGACAAGGTCATATGGTAAGTTGTTCTTAACCACCTTATATGCTGAGTCCATGGCTTCACATGACACACTATTCAATTTGCTAGAGCTATATATCTTGTGTACAATGATGTGAATACCAAATTTCAACTCAACATCTAAAACACTACTAATTTTAATTCCTTTGCAATCCCATTTAGCTAGGGTTTTCTTTTCCAGTTCAGCCCAACCCAGGGTTTTGGCCATTTGGACTTTGAATAGCATTGGGAGGCCAGTGATTTGATGAATCATCTTCTTAGTTAACAAGACTTGTTTCTCTAGTAATAGCTGCCCATTGTGCACCTGACTAAGGATAAACCTAATCCATTTGACTTGAAATTCATGGGGCATGTGTGGGATGTGAGTTAACCCTTTGGTTTCTAGATGTTGATGTTGGGGTTTCAAAACTCCATTAACACATAGCTTATCTAGGGCATCATATATCTCTAATGTACCTATCTCTTGAATAACACATTTGAAATGAGTGTAAATGTCATTGATCAAAAGTACCTTTGGAGGAATTTATGATTGCACACAACTTGGATCTAGGGTTTGGCAATCGTAGGAGTGAGCATGAAATTTGGTGCCTTCCACTCAACTCCATGAACCAATATATCAAATCCACACTTAACCTTGTTTCTCCTGGATGCCATCTTCATTCTGTAGATTGAGAGAATTCAAAGAAATTTCACTAGAAATTTTCTCAAATCACTTTGGTTGCTCTGAAGATCGCACTTTTCCATACCAGTCAAAACTTCATGGTAGGAAATGACTTTGATTCCATGCCTTTTGTTGAAATTTTTCCATTAATGCTTAGTATGAAAGTAGATATGTTGATAGACTATCATCCACTATTTTGCATTTATCACTTGGAAAAATCTTCATGATTCAGTAACCATATGTATCTTTATTACTGCCAACCTCACTCAGTAGAGTCTAAGATCCGACCTTATTTGGTAGAGAAGGTAATTTGGTAGACATTAATATCTGTATCACTCTATGATCCCTTTGTAGCCTAAATAAAAATTTGGATATTTGTGACCTTTTAACTAGAACTAATTAGATGTATTTTTTGAAAGCCTTGTTCCAGTTCTCCCTTGAGAATTCAATTAGAAATGGTAGAGTCACCCAATTCTTGAGTGACTTGACCATCATTGCTTGAACTTTTGTCCTTAGTAGACTTAGGAACCCATAGTTGTCTCATCCATTTTTGGATGTTATTAGCTTTTTATTTCTTTTCATCTTGAATCCTACCAGTATTCATATAGTTCTTGAAAAGATGAACAAGTTCTATACAAATGAAACATCTTTTAGTAGTATCTTTTTTCCTCATATGATATTTAACACAATTCATAACAATGTGTCCAACTTCTCCATAATATTGACATCTACACCATGTTTTGTAGTCCCAACCAAATATTTCTTTCACAATTTGTTCTACCAAGTTTAATATCTCAGTTTTGCATTATGATGCCTTGTGTCCATGTTTCTTACATTTGTGACATTTGCCTTCAAATTTTTGTTTCCCTTTGCATTCATTAGCCCTATGACCATGCTGATTGCAATTGTAGCACTTTCCATTGAATTTTTCTTTCCCTCCAAATTTTGTTTGATGTTTGACCTATCTTTCCATAGTGATTGCAAGTAGGTCTTTTATTCTTTTAAGCACATTTCTTGGAGGATTCACCTTCTTCTTTATATTCAATTCTTGGTTTCCCTTTTCATATATAGAGATTTTGCTCATTCAATTGATTCATGTCTGCTTGAGATTTCATGATTCTCTCATTGATTTTCCTTTTAGAGTTTAGATCATTCTACAATATTTAATTTTTAGATCTCAAGTTCATGATTTTTTCATTTGCATTGGTGAGTTGATTGATGAAATTAGTTTGCTAAAAGGATAGATGTTGAATCTGATTTTCTTTTCCTTCCAACTCTACTTTTGTTTTCTTTTTTCTCTTCCATGATTTCACATAACCTTACTGATTAGATTTCTTGCTCTCTTCTTATTTTCCTCACTTCTTCTTGTCGTGAACCATTATTATCTAAGAGTTCTTTGATTGCATCATTTTCTTCATCTAAGTTGCTTGAAATATGAAAGTCTTCAATTCTTTCTTCAATGTAGTGATGATCATTCATTTGAATTGCAAGTTCCTTTCTTCTTCTTAGAGATTAGGAAATTTTCTTCTTTTCTTTCTTGATTTTGGTAATGGCCATTTCCAAATCCAACCTCTCATTATTAATAGCTTTGTCAAGTCTGGATATCTCGATGGCATTGTTCTTTGCTCAAGTTGTTAAGCTTTCTCCTGAGAACCGCAATAGATCTAATACCAATTGTTGGAAATATTCAAGACTATGCTAAGTTACTGAGAGGGGAGGGGTGAATCAAAAACTTCAAAAACTTCAACAATATTAATTCCAAACAACATATAATCTGATCCAATTGCATGTATAATAAACTAAAAACATGAAAGCATCCATAACAATTTTGGCACAAAGATTTGGTGACCCAGAAACCTTCCAAATACAAAGTAAAACTTGGGTGGGGATGATACCCACAAACTTTAGTACTATATTATAAAGTTGGCATGTTAAGACTTACATTGATCACTTCTGATGATCTACCCTATTAGGAGTAATAAGGATTGCTAGGTCCACCTTGTGAAAGGATTTTCAAACATAAAATGAAGTATGCACTCGGTATAGAGATTTATGAAAGACTATTAAGTCTACCTTACTAAGAAATTTGACTGGTCCACCTGTTAGGATGAAGTAGTAGTAAATCGTTGATCTACAACTTAGTTTTTCTAAATGAGATTCCTTTGTGTACTAGTCACCTTTCTATGATAGATATGTCTCTACTACTCCTTATACCATTATGGCCTTTGTAATTCACTCTTGCCTAGTCTTCTCTTATTTCATTACATAACTTACAAACTTTGATATGATACAATACATTACATATATATACCAATCCAATTTACATAATTACAAAGTTAGACATAATGCAAGTTAACACAAATATTACAAAGTTGGCCCACATGAAGACACTCAGGTTCTAAAGACTAACTCAGTGAGGTTCTAATACTTGACATCCACTAGCAATGATTGGCATCATCATGTATTTGATAGATGTAGAAACTTGGTCCATACTAATCACTTCCAAGTAGTCTTGAACTTAGTCTACACTGGTGACTCAGTAGATATTATGCAACTTGGCATGAACTGAATCACATGATTCTCATTTTCCTCTATGAGCTTGGTGTAAATTGAATCACTTGGTTCACATAGACTAGCTCAGTTAACAATTCATTCTCATCACATGAACTATGAACTTAGTAAGCACTACACTACTCGATTTACACTGATAAGCTTGGTAGACATTGAAATACATAGTTTACACTACTGATCTTCACACTAATTAAATCTATTTAGTAACCACTAGGATTTGTCCAAAGGACTTGGTAGCAATTATAGAACTCAAAAAACAACTAAAATTCTTTGTAAACACTGATAATTATACAATGAGCTTGGTAGCTATATACAATCTGAATAAGTGTGTGTCACTAATAAAAAACTTGACTGATATGTCAATAAGAAGGAATTAGAAGCTAAATTTAAATAAGGTAACAACTAGAATTTAACATTACAATAATCTATATCAAGTAAAAATGTTATATTAGATATATAATGAGGATTAATTGATAATGATTGAAGGTTCCATTATAGTATATTAATCAAAATTCAAATAGAATGTTGTAGAAATACAAGGCATTGTACTAGATCAACTATTTGAGCAATTTGTAGAGAGAGGACTTAGAGAAATAAAAGATAAAAATATAAAGGAAGATACAATAGGAAAACTAGGTATACTAATCACTTATGATTCAATGAATAATTTTCTTGAAAATATGAAACCTACACTTAGAACTTCTATAAGAAGCCATTATATATTAGAAGAAATAAGAGGACACACTAGAAGATATTTAGAACATTACAGTTGAGAAGAGATCACTTAAAAGGGTAAATATAATAGTACATATTTCACATCTTCAACTATAAATCACTCATTGTTGGAAAGTTCTAGAATCACATAGTTAATCAAAGAAGATATGAATTAGGAGATTTTTACATAGATATCTTCAAAACTAGACTGGCTACAAGGAGAACTACCTTCAATAATGTAGTTACAAGAACAAGATTTAGTATAAAATTTGAAAAACAAATTTGTGTCCTCTTAAAATTGAAGCTTTTCCATGTTAAGAGATTTTAACCCTCTAAGTAAGTGGTATGGGGTCATGTCAAGAACCTCGATTAGATCTTTGCAGGGATCTAGTTATTTCCCCTTGTTTTGCTCCTCTCCCCCAATTTCTAGCCTCTTTTTAATAAGTTTCATTGAGAAACTCAAGACTTTGACTTTCTAGATCAATGATGACCTAAAGTTTCAAGGTTGACCTTGACCGTAACCTAGGTCAAGCACAACCTCAAAATTGAATTAGTGAAGGGTTACCCTTGACCTTGATCCCAAGTCCAAATTTCAAGTTCTGAAGGTTTTGGGATATCAAGCTTAAGAAAGTTTCATTTTCCCCACTTCTAGGTTAGTTTTTTCAAATTTTGTAATGGTAAACTATTAAATTGAATTTATTCTAGGGCCATTTCTAAAGGTTAAGGTTAATTTGGATTTAGTTCTCCAATGTTGAGATCTCTAGAATTTTGTGCTCTAGATCACTAAATAGGGAATTCTTCATCTCTCAATTTACTATCAACTATCTATATTTCATGAGGAGATGATCCAAAGATAAATTTCTATGATAAAACGTCTGCATTCAACTATTGAAGCATTTAATTGTGTGAAGGGATTCAATTCAAGAATTTAAGATTCATCATTCAAAACCCTAGATCTAACCATCATGGTGTTGTGATCTTCATTCAAGGTCCTTTGGCCATCTTCAAGATCTATTCATTCTTCTTTAAAGGTGGATTCCAAGAATACAATCATGGAGGTTTCAATTTACATTTTTTAATGTTATATTCATCTTTCATATCAACATACTTGTTTACATTTCAAATACAATTACATATCTATTGAATAGCATAACTTCATTTTTATATCTACTTCTACTACTTGCTAGCATTCTTTATTTCAAATCCATTTTTAAGGTTCATTTTAAATCGAGGTTTGACCAAGGTAAACCCCTCATCCAAAAGAAAAACTAATTTTCTTACATGCACAGACATAGGATAAAAAATTGAAATTCAGATTTAAATACTCTTTTTGGCAAACTTCTGAGATTCATGAATAGTATTTTTTTCAAAGTAGTATAGGTCAAGGTGAACTTTTTTGGGTAATATTGTACCCCGACGTAGGATTGTTCTCCACTATCTGGGTCAAGGTTGATCTACCCTCGAAAGGAAATTTTTTTTCTAGGTTTTCTCCATCTCAACACTTCTAGTCTAAAGCAGGTTATGAAATTTCCTAAAACTATGCATAAACATCAGAAATCAATATTTTCCATATTTTCCCAACTTTTAGGTTAGTATTTTCCTTCTATTCATTTAATATTTCAAATACATACTTTCTATAGTACATTATAGGATTTTCTCCTTTCTTCACAATCTCCATCATTTGATTCATTTGTCATTGATAATTTCTTTGTGATTAATCAATTTGGATCTTTCCTTTTGGGAATTTGGTGTTGGAAATACAATAGGGAAAGTAAACTCTTATAGTGGGGGGGTGTGTGAATCAACACTTAAAACTTTCAACCTTAAAAACATTCACCACATATCCATCTCACAATCTATGCATATAAATTGAAATACCAAATTAACCATATACATTCATAGCATGAAAGTAAAACATTCAATGACATATATAACACAAGATATTTAGTTACCTAGAAACCCTCCAAGGAGAATGTAAAACTAGGGTATGGATGACACCCACAAATATTCACTACTATAGTAATAAAGTGTATCCAATAAAGGTTACATTGTTTTTTATCATGAGACATGATGTACCCTATGAAAGGTCTACCATATTAGAGGCTTATAAAGATTTTTATGTTGCACCCTATTAAAGGATTTCTACACCATGTTAGAAGTGTTTGATTAAAGGACTTTAACTTACAATTAAGTAAGTATCCTATTAAAATATTTACAATATCTTGTTTAGACTACTCTATTAAGAGATTTAACTGATTCACCTATTAGAATGTCTCAACAACAATCCTTCGATTAGTACTATGTTGTTTGATGACATATTACCTCTTTCCTAATGTGTACTTTATCCTTTCTAATTAGATGGATCTCTGTTATCTTTTGATTCCTTACCTCTATTCTCCTTTAGCTAATTCCATAATATAAATCAAATTACAACTCCTTAGTCACCACAAATTATTATTATTTTGCATAAAAAATTCTCTCCTTTCTCCATAACATACATAAAAAGTTTTGGGTTTGTCCTCCTTAAGAAGACATAGGTGACTTAGGATTGGGTATGAATTAATGATTGTGATTCATCCATATTGTCATTTAATCCTTCCCTTTTTCTAATTGGATACATGTAATGCATAGGGATTCAAAATTAAGATTCATCCTTAACATCAAAGATCGTAAAAAATTCCTTAAGTTGGCCAAAAAATGGTTTATAGAGAAGTTTGTGTCATTACAAACAACTATGTCAAAACTATATAACTTGGCTTCTAAAGTCCCTGATGCTCGACATCAACTATAACTTCAATCCTATAACTTAGCCTCTGAACAACTTGGAATCCATTGATCACTCTACATCTAAATAACTTGGCACATACTATCTGATCAACACTTGAGTGACTCAACACTTACTATTACTCGGCACATACTAAATATGTGTAGCTAGACATACTATCTGACAACTTATGCTCAACATGTATTATTTGTTTAGCATGAACTAAGTAAATGACTTAAGTATATTTTCACTCATATGCCTAAACCAATTTGAGATTAACAATCTCCCCCTTTAACATGAGTGGAAAAATGCTTGATCATGCATGAATAACTCTAGCCTTTCAAGTATAATTTAGATAATATCCATTTACATTCAAATTTTTGAACTTTTAAAATTGCACAAAAAACTTATGTCTCATCAGTTATACCTCAATTTTCAATAACTCCCTTTGAGTTGATTATGTTGTTCTATATCTAAACCAAAAAACATTTTTCCTTTTGAGTGGAATTGCATTGGTTGAACTGTGTACTCCACTTCTCAAAAATAGTACCTCCCCAAAAAGTATCATCTCTCCATCATCTCCCCCATACTTATTTCTTCCCCTTTTTGACACATATGTCAAAGGGTTATACATTTATAGTGTGTTTTTATAAAAAAAAAATTATGTACCTAAAGCATAATTTTCAAAATAGCATCCCAATTGTCACAAGCTACCTCCAATGGTTCCATCTGGTCTACCAACTCAGTAGCAAGGTGAACTAAGCCTTCATGAGTAGAACGATGTGGATCTTTCTTCATGAATGTTTCAGTAAAGGCTAGTTCCTTGTGCAATATCTCCATAAGTGGAGTTAGGATACATAGATGTTGATTAGTTTAGCCTTAATGTTTTCTTCATTTGTATGTAGCATTGCTAAATGACTCTAGGGGTTTAGGAGATTCCTAAGATGTCTTTTCACTTAGAGCTAGAGACATTCAAAGAGTTATACTAGATGATTTTATATGACTCTCCAAATTCATTATTTGGCTCTTGATTTCATATATGAAGAGTGTTAGATTACAAAATTTCGTGTATAAAGAGAAAATATTTTCTAATCCTTTCTCCACATTGTCAATTTTGGTTGCTAACTCAACTTGTGATAGTGTTGGTGTTTTAAAAAGTACCAAAACTACTAAGCGACAAAATGCTTAATACCAAAATGACAGTACATACACGATCTAAAGACCAACCTATTCTTATTAACAATGGCATATGTAAGGTATTTGGACCCAACTTCAACAAAACCACAAATGATTTTCTACTCTTTTGGCTCTGCAAAACTAGGGTGAGTATGCCCAGGGATGGTTCAAAACTGAAACAAATGTATGAAGATTATTCTTAGTTTCATTCTGATTCTCATTTCAAGATCCTCAAACATATACATAATTCTTACTAACTTGATAAACACATCCCATAAACAAATATGGCCAAGAAGTCTTCTATAGATCTATAGATGTTTTCAACAACAATGGCTAAATGAAGCTAAAACATTCCATGCAAACAAGTGCTGGCCAACTTTAAAGATCTACAGGAAATAAAAGTAAAATTTGATTTGATGATGCATTTAAAAAATAAAAATTGTAAGATATTTCTACTTCATCTGAAATGACTTGATCAATGCCTAATCCATTGGGGTTCAGAGCCTATAGCAAATTTTCAGATCTAATTTGTTGCCTTACAACAAATTCTATCAGTAATTCTTATCAAAACTTATCATTCAAAAATCCTTTTCAATACTTAAGGAATCTTATCACATTCATCAAAGCCTTTATTTAATCCATTTAATTAACAACAATGATAAATGGATATACAACCTACCTAGATTGCATTCTATTGTACAAACTTTTACTCATACAACATCAAGGTAGCTGAGTATTTAAAAGGAGATAAAATTCAGAAAGAACTGATATGGGGATAGTTCATAAGTTGTATTCATTTCCTTTGAAAATGGTATATCCTTTACAGTAGACTCAGAATGGCCTTCAAAAAGAAACACAGCTCATTCAATATTCATGTACTCTCAGAGAATTTGCAGAAAAATACATTACAAACTTACTTTCAAAATTTGGACCAAAAACCAGACTAAGCACAATACTTAGAAGAAATAGAATTCGAACCATTCTTTAGCCTTGGAATCTCACTTAAATAATGTGAGATGCAACAATATTCAGACTAAAGAGAGTGACATGTGTCCCCTAAAAGATACTGATGAATGTCTGTAGTAAAAGACAAAAAAAAAAAAAACATAAAAGCTAACACATCAAACTATCCTGGGTAGGTCCCTTTCTGTTATACTTCTCATTTGTTTTAACAAGAAGATAGGATCTGATTCTCCAATTATTCTTCATCCTCAGAGTAAGTAGCCATGAGGTTTGAAAGTGATGTATCATCTTTAGTTACCTGTAAATTTACTTCAACCTGAGGATTTTCCATGTCCTCATTATTAACTTCGAGGGTGACTTTTACTTTTACATTTTCCTCCTCCTCATCTTCTAATATTTGTTCTAGAAATTGATTTTTCCATTTATTAAAAGTATCATCATCTGGCCAATCAAAGCTTAGAGCTTCTCTTTGTATCATTATTAAAGAATTTGCATTTTCTTCTAAAACATCAAATTCTTTCCTCATAGTAGTATAAAACAACTGTATTTTTACTAGCTCTTCATTTGTCTTTGCCTAGAACCAATGGCTAGTTTCACTTATGATGTTTATTATTCTTTCATTTAATAACTCATCCATCTACCTTTTCCACTTTTCTTTTTCTTTTATTGTATCAAAAAATTCTAAAGCACAAGGAAATAGGGTGAAATTTTCAGCAATGTATTGGGAAAAACAGAGTGTTAATCTTCTCTATAAAGAATCTCTTTCATCATCAAAATTCTCTAGCTTATTTAATAAATCAAAAATCTTCTCAACTTGATGATAAGGCATTTGGACTGCGGATATACATATGATTGTAATATCATTATTTCTCTCCCTCCATTTCTGTGCAAGAAGAGTCATTTATCCTTATCCCTGTTTAGCTCATCCATGAGGGCTGCAATTCTTGTCAACTGATCAAAAAAATTTGACCATTGTATTTTATCCCTCAGATATATTACACCCTGCTTTAATTTTTCTTCATATTGATTTCTTAATTCTATCTGCAACTCATGCAATTTTGTTTTTTCTTCTTCAAATTCCTCTGTAGTATAGAATTGGGGCCTTTCAGGGGTGTCAGGTATTTCAATAATAGGGGTTGATCCAGATCCAACTAATGGTTGTGAAGAGTATGCAATTGTAGGTGCACTGGATTCTCCCATTTTTCTTTTCCCCAGTATCCTTTCCAATTGAGACATTTTTTTTTCCAATGATTGTATCTGTATACCCCTTTCCTCATATGCCTTCAAAACTTCTTCAAAGCTAGCATTGAGTTGGGCAAACTTATCTTCTTCTTTTCTAGATACAACACCACCCAATTTTAGCATTTCTGAAGCCATTCCCATTACTTGTTTACTACTTACCTCACCAGCCCTATATATTGTCAATGTACCAGTATGTTCTGCAGTGGGAAACTCATGCATCCTGGTACTTTCTCTCTTATCTATGGACCACAAAACAAGGGCTTGGTGGTCATCACTAAATTTGATCCCTCTATGAGCCTATAAGACTTCTTCAGAAGTTGTCAGTTGAACATCCTTCTGCTTCCTTATTGAATCAAAAAAAATAGCATTCGCTATATCCCATTCTGGCAGAAGGAGGACTCCTGATTGTCTAACTATTTGCCTTCCAACTTCAGGAGTGAACCAGGCAAAATCACTCAAAAACTTTGATTTTACCTCTTCCTTGATAACTGAGTCAGATTTATTTGGTTGCTCAGCCTTGATCTTCTCACAAGCTTTCTCAAAATTCTTTATATTTAATCTCCATAAAAAGTGAGCAAAAGCCCTAGATCTTACAAAATTTTCATCATTAATAAGTCTTTCAAAAGCCTGGGCAACAATTGGGTCAATTTCCTTACCTTGGTAATTAGCAATGGTTAGGTCCAAGGAAGGTGTAGGAGGTTCTTTTGGTTCTCCAACATTCAAGTCTGTAGAAGTGACAATCACATCCCCATCTCCTCCCATTTGTCTAAGTTGTTCCTTTAGAGATGCCTCATCATCTATTTTGATTGGAGAATGGCTTGGGGAGTATTGTTCTTTTTGAGATGAAGAAGACCCTTGCTTCAATTTTCATCTTTTTGGAAAGCTGACTGCAGATGGACTTCTTGGCCTTGGCTTCTCATGAGTGGGTACCTATTGCACACTTTGAACCATGACATAACCTACCCTTTTTTGCAATGTATATTGGCCAGGAGTTACTACATTTCTACCACTCATTCTTCTTTGTATTTCCGCTGCCTTGTCTGGGTGCACCTTAATAAATATATCTTTCTTTTCATTCATAGCCTAAATTATTATAGAAAAATTATTCATTAATGCCTGTATTTTATCTCCCCAGTATATCTTATCTTTCAATGGGTCATACTGGGGGTCAAAAGCATTAATGAATTCTAGGTTTTTACTAAAAACTATCCATTTCTCTTTCCTTAATTGTTGCTCCTGCAATGTCAAAATATTTCTAATTATATCCTCTGAATAGTAAACTTGATGTACCATATGGGAAGCTCTCACCCTTTCTCTTAATAGATCATAGAATCCTTCAGGGTCAATGAATTTGGTGTGAGATTCTGCCATGTTATATTTATTCAAAAACAAATTTAAATGCTTCCACCCCTTTTTAACAAAAAACAAAATCATGCACTATAGTAACCATTGGAAAGAAAGTGCCCTTCTTGACCAATTCCCTCTCATCTATAGTACCTATCTTCCACAAGAGCTCGGCTATCCCTATCTTCAAAGGTACATGAAAAGGTAACACATGAGGTTTTCCTAAGAAACCATAAACTCTTATTACTGTTGAAACATTATAGGGAATTATATCCCCCCAGTTGTGACTGACAAGTAACCCTTTAGCATGGTCCTTGGGTCTGATCAATTCTAATAATGCTTGTGGGATTCTAGGGCTATCTCCTCTTAAAAGTAGTCTAAGCTTTGATGCAAAATACCTATCAAATCTTACATAACTAGCATCAGTGGCCTTTGAAGTCATATCCACACTCCATAATTGCATTGGATTTCTTTCTCCATCCTTTGTGGTTTCTAACTCCATACATTTGGAGAATAAAGCATATCCTTTGTATAAACATACATGCATCATCAATGAATACCAACAAAATGGTTTGTTTACTTTCCCCTTTGCTATTCCAACCAGCCTGTTGTGAATCTCTTTTGCTAGGAAAGTGGAAAAATCTAGAATGGTACTCATTCCAAATTGAAGGGTTTGAGCAATTATAAGGACCACAAAACCTAGAATTTGATCACCCTCATCGATCCCCAAGATCTTGCAAAGAGAAAAATATAGTGCTTGAGCTCTCAGATTGAAATGTCTTCTTAACAATGGCTCTAGAGTACTAGCTGTGATCACAAGCAAATTTCCAACCCTAGCATCATGCTCCTATAGTGGCCCTATTCTCAATTACACTCATTGTGCATCATATCTAGCTTGCAAATCATCCAGATCAATGATTTCATGCACATCGTGGTTAGGGTTCAGGTTGAAAACCTCACTAAACAATTCAGGGAAAACCCTAAAAAGGTTGACCCCTAAATGATTTTTTACCCACCCTATGATAGGATCATACCTCTTTGCCAGGTCCATCAATAAATCACTATCAAAGAAAACACTAGGGACTACTAATTTTCCAAAAATTCCCATACATTGCTCATAGGAGTGTCCAGTTTTCGCTCTGAAAACCATTTCTTAAACAACTCCAAACCTCCCATGGAAACCTGGGCATCCCTTATCCAATTAGCTTTGTCATAAAATCCTTCTGCCACAACCAATGTAGGGTTTTTTGGAATGAGCTCCCTTCCCTTTGTTATTTCATGCACTGATATAGGGAATTGTTTGAGAAAATCATCATGCACTAAACGTTTTAGATAATCCTTTTGTCTAGTAAACTCTTTTTGGGGCAGAATTTCTAATGAAACTTTGGAAAATTCACAACAGAAGATGCTTCAAACTTTACTCAAAAAGTCACAGAGCATTTACCTGCCAAAAATTGCACTTCTGCACTATATGATGTCTTCTGCAATTTTATTGGAGTATTAACCAAGAAATTCTGTGCCTTAGCTCTGAAATCTTGAATGCCCTTTTCTTTCTATACTTTGGTGATTCATTAATGGTGAAATCGTGGGCTCTTTTTATGAATTAAAACCACATGCACCAGGTCTGGATCACATTTACTCTTAGTAACCGTTGCCTGCAATTTGCACTCAAATTTGAATCCCATCCGTAGATTTTATCAGATCGCACGGTCCTGATTTAAAATAACAAGGCTTTACAGTCTTTTTTGAAAAATGCTACGTGTCATTATTGCACTTCCCCACATTACTTAATAACCTGCATCTTTATTATGCGGGGATGCATCAACCTTCGATCAAGACAAGATCGACGATCAGAATAATCCATTTCGTATTAACGACCAACTAGCTTTACTGACCAACAGGAAATTTCCATATTAGCTTATACTATCTGACAACACTTCATGCCAAAAGATATCGTATATTCTTTTGAGCAAGCAACTGTTTGACATCATCACAGACACATGTCACCACTACACTTCCCCGCATTACTTAATAACCTGTATCTTTATCATGTGGTGATGCATCAACTGTTGATCAAGACAGGATCAATGGTGATACTGCTTCTTATTCATTAAGCAACCAAAAACCTTCTGTGCATACCTAGCATTACACATCATCAGTTGTTTGCAGTGTAGCATACTAAAATACAAATATCTGACCCCACATTGCCACGCATCACCACTGCACTTCCCTGCATTACTTAATAACCTGCATCTTTATTATGTAGGGATGTGTCAACCGTTGATCAAGACAAGATCAACGGTGATACGATTCGGTAAGTAATCTTCATAGCTCTGCCAATAAATCCACCAATGATATCATCGAAAAAAAAAATGTGTGCAAAATTACTAACAAATCTGACATACAGGAGCTTTTGCAGTGTAGTGGATCTCATAAAACATCAAGGGCTACGTGTCATCATCGCGCCTCCCCGCATTATTTAAAAACCTACAACTCTATAATGCGGGGATGCGCTGACCCTTGATCTCTGATAGATCAATGGTGATTGAAAACCACTTCAACTTGGCATCCTTTCAAATAGAATATCATAATTAAAGGTACATAAAGGGTTTTCAAAAGGCATTCTAACGTAAATAAAATATTTAGGATAAAAACCCCACCAGAATATTTGAAGAAAATACCATTTTTTTAAAATTTGAAAATGAGGGCATCACAAAACAAAGACATAACTGATTTTTCACCCAAGTACCAAAAAATTTTCCTATACTATGAAAAATCACACCAACAGATAGTACAATAGCACTTGATATATTTTCATTAACCTTACTTTGGAACTTTGTCTAAAACCATGCAAGTAATTTCTCATTTGAATCCAAGTCTATATCATTGATCTTCTCAACTAAGCTAGTTAGTTGCTCTATGATAGGCTTGGTTTCGTCTAGTGTTGGCAGTTGAAACGCATCAAGAAAAATTTCATTGGTATCTTAAAAAGATGGCTTCTACCTATTCTCCCTTTTGAGAAGTTCTTTTTCCTTCTTCCTTGCAAGAGCATCTTGTAGTATGCCCATCTGTTCAACACTGATGGTTTCAAGATTAAACTTTGGAAACTCAATCACTTTGTCCAAGTTCACATCACCAAATGATGTAACTTCAGCTAGATGTTCTTAGGCTTGGCCTAGATGATTTTAGGGGTATAGATTCTATACTCGGCCTATGAAGAGCTTGACTTGGAGGAGCAACATATTCTCACAAATTTACCAATGTTTGTATTGCAAGTTGCTCCTTAGGTTTTATAGTCATAACTAGCTCTTCATTCATGGATGCACCTTGATCTTTTACTATAGGTGTAGGAGTAGCATTCTATCCTATTTGTTCTTGTGTTCCTTTATTTTATTTTATTTCATCTTTCTTCTCTCCATGTATCTCAGCCTTTTCATTTTCTTTTTCTTTTTCATTTTTGGAGATTTGAAAATTTTGTACCAATGTATTGATAGTAGAAGTTGTTATATCCTTCCTTTGATATACTACAATAGGTAATGTAGTAGGTATCATGATGAATTGAGGTGGGGTTATAGATGTCTCTTGTGTCAAAACTTTCTCTCCTACAAATACCTTGTTAGCCTTCTCATTCCCATTAACACCAACCAATACAACATTTTCACATAGTTTGGCTTGGGTAGTGGATTATACCAATATATTCTTCAAATCTTCCTTTGTAATGAGATTGATGTTTTGAGTGATAGTATCTGAAACATATTTTATCTTTATAGTATTACTATCTATATTCAACTCATGTTGAGGACTAGTACTCAACACTAGTGTATCTTGTACACTCTATTCTTTCTATTGTTCATCCTTAGCTAGTTCCTATGTATCTTCATGTGTTGTAGTGCCTTCCTCTTGTACAACTATCTTAGTATAAACTATAGTAACCTTGGTTAATTGTTGTTCATCTTTATCTTCACCTAACTTAGTCGGTGACTACTCAATTTCCTTGGGTGTTGTCAAACCATATAATAATTTCCAAATTTGATTGGTCTTTTGTACAACATCCTCAATATTATTTTGTAATATGTTGAATGCCCTATATTTTGGTGTAAATTTCCATATATGCTTCTTTATTTCCTTTGTCATTATCACCCTATCCAATTCTAGCATTACTTGGGCAAGTGTAGTCTCTTTGATTTGTCTTCCTATTGTGAGACTATATTACCATTTCTACTCAACTCTATCAGATAATTCCTTTGGTAGAGACTTGACAATGTCAATTGGATTTTGTTTGAATGTTCCCATCAGGGCATATATTTACTCCTCTACTTGGTTCATCTCAACCTTTTCCAAGTTTACCAAACTCAGTATATGCAAGACCAAATAAATCAGCATTATTTCTTATGTTTTCACACATATTGTCTAAGTCTATAGATGAACTATGACTTACCACTTTAAATTGGTTGTTGTCATCAAATTCAATCTTCTCTTCATCAAATTTAGTTGGAGCTATATAATTTCTCCTCTATCTCTTTCCATACTCATCTTCTTTAGTAGCTAATTTGGCCCTCTCTTCTTTTGGCTTTACTATATCTTGGTCTTTCTTGGTAGTAGTTCTTGTGTTGGTTTGAGTTTCTTGAACTAGAGGCTTTAGATTTACAACCTTCCTTGGTTTGCTAGCTATTGTGACTTTGAACTTCCTCTTCCTTGTCTTAGGTGCTTCACTAGCTTCTTCTTCCTTGGTACCTTCTTCAATTTATACTTCTTTTTCTTCATCTTCTCCTTGACCTTGAGTTAAGGCTAGTGGTGCTTGAGCAAGTATATCTTTTTTTTCTTTATCATCATCATCATCAAGTCTTCTTCACCAAATATCTCTTTAACCTTTTTGACAATCTTTTTTTCTTTCTAATGACTAAGGAAGTCTTCAAATCTATTGTTATCTTAGATTTTTCAACATCATAATTCCCAAAGGTAGTATCCTTAGCATCTACATCTTCTACAAGTAATGTTGTGATTGTTGTAGGGGCCTCACCCACATTTATTTCATATCCTAGTGGCCTTAGCCACCTTACCCTTGGAATTGCAGCCTAAACATATTTAGAATTAGTGTCAACTAGAAAGAAAACATCATTGAAATGTTTTTCAACTACTAAAACTGGTATCCTTAGTCTTCTCTTCATTGATTTCTTGAAGTGTTCAAAGTAGTTGGTCATTCTAGACTAGAAATTGTTTCCAAGTTGCTCAATAATTTCACCTATTTGCACTGTAATAGATATATTTGTTTTCCATTCAACTTTACCAAAATTAGGAAATTTATTCCATACATAAAAGAATATACATACAAAAATTGAACCAAATTTACATTATGCACTCTTGGTCTTTCATACTACTCCCAATTTTTCTAACAATTTTTGCACCTACAACTTGGCAAGGTCATATGTATGATCCTTCTTAACTATTTTATAGCCCATGCCAATAGAAATAAATGGTAAACTATTGAGTGTGCTATATTGATAGAATTTATGTCCTATTAAAAGAAATTAGGGGATGCACACAACCCTTGTATTCTTCTCAGTAACTTCCTTAGATTCACTCCTCATGGTTTTAGGTCAATCAAGGGTTGGATACTCTACTACTCTATGTGCAATTTTCTTTGTGATCTTCAGTGGTCCTATTGGTGTTTTTATGCTACCAAGTAATAATTATACCTAATACCAAGATAATGAAGATCAAAATAACTTAATGATTAGCTACTTCCCATAAATAGCTAGATGATTTTTAGATCTAGACACAAATTCAACAAAATAATAATAATTTTTTGACTCTTTTGGAACCAAGATAGGTTCACCTGAGGGATAAAAAGACTCAAAACTTGATACTACATGCATATTCATTCATTCCATGAAATTCTATAACAATATCCATCCCCTAAAATAGATTGGTCACAATTCTTCTCAGATCTACAAATAATTATGGGCAATAATAGCTAACTAAGACTTAGAGGTTAAAGGTAAATAAGTATTGACCAGCTATGAAAGTCTTCATAAATATAAAATAAAATTGATATTCATTTTTTAGATTTTGGCTTGACATCTATCTATGATATTTTCATATGCTAACTAAAATAATTGATCAGTGCCTCATCCATTGGGATTCAAAGTCTATTAATTTCTTGACCTAATTGATTGCATTATAATAAATATCATCAATGATTCTCCCTAAAACTCATGCTTACATAAATCCTTCTTAGTCGATAGGGACCTTGTAACATTCACTAAAGCATTTAATCAAATTCATTAAATCAAAAGAAATAATGGATTGATGTACAAATTATCCTATTTGTATTAAACTGAACAAGCTTTGCTCATACAATCTCAAAATAACCAGCCAATAAAATGGAGACAAGATTTAGAGAGAAGATATGGGGATAGTTTATATTTGTATTAATTCTCTTTGAAAATTATGTAACATTGGATAATACTCAAAACAACGCAAAACAAGACACCATGATCCTAGAGAATTAGTGTATTCTTAGAATTGTAGAGAATAGACGTCAAAGAGTTGACATCAAGAAAATTGGGCTGAAATAGAATAGCAAAAATAAAAGTTATACAATAAATCAAACCCTTTCTCTAGCCTCAGAATCTCACTTATTTAGTGTGAGATGAAACAAGCTTCGAGCATAGAGAATACTAACAACTATCCTTAAGATAGAAAGATATTTATAAATTTACTATCACAAAAGACAAAAACTAGGGAGTAGAATGTCTTTCATCATGAATATTCTCTTGTGGGACCACTTCTACTGCACTTTTCATTGCTGAGAAGTTTATGATTAGCTTTATTTTTGTTGTTCTTCCTCAAAGTGTGTGATCATTGGACTTATACGTGATGGGCCTTGTTCCAGTTTTGAAAGGTGACTTGAACTTGAGGTTCTCCATCCATGTCATCTTGTGCTGATAGATTGATAGTCACAATCAATTTTCCTATTGTCAAGTCATCTATTTGAGCCTCTATTCTTGTAATTGTAATTAATTTCCTACCTCTATCCTCTTCTACTTTTATTGATGTATCAATTATTTTCACTTCATCCTATTTCATTTCATCATCATCAGTTTCACCATATTCCAATTGTTTTGCATGAATAAAACATACCATTCACTTGTAAAAAAGTGTCATCTAATCAATTAAAATTTAGAATATCATGTTGTTTCTTGATCACATATTCTCCAAATTTTCCAATCTTAAAAAATCTTCTCTCAAAGAATCCTAAAATAATTACTTTTATAACTTCTTCAGTTTTATCTGGACACCATGAATTTGCTGATAATAGGTTAGTAGTGATATGTATTTATTTTCATTTATGGCAGCACATGATGTACATACTAATAGGAAACCTTAGAAATAAAGATACTTAGTATTTGATAATCAAAAAATTATCTAAGTATAGAATTTGGTTTCAATAATGTATTGTTTTGTTTATAACATATTGCAAATGTCATATTATGACTAGAAAAGTTACTTGGAGATAGTATACATGTTGGTGATAATGTGTATAACCTTGAAAGTTTGCATCAACTGTATGGGACAAAGATAATCATGTTTTGATGATGCAGGATAGGGGAATTGAAGAAAAGAATTGTTTTGTCTACAAAAAAATTACTTGTCCAATTAGGGCCAACATCCTAGCTCTTTACTCTAACTTGGAAAAGTGAATTATGGTCTTCGCTAAGCTAGCAATAATTTTTGTAAAAGGATGATATTTATGCAAAGGACTTCTTGTGATAAGAAATGTGCTATATTGATGTATTATGTAAGTGAAGTGCAAGTGTGAATTATGAATTCTGACTATATGTGAAAGTGATATATGCAAAGTTTTATATGAGCTGTCTAGTGATCCAAGATCAAGTTGAAGATCAAAGAGTAGTCAAGGAAAGAAGAAAATAAAAGTAAATTACTTGTTTGAGAAATAAGCTATTCTTGTAGTTGAAATTGCATGTTTAGGAAATGGGCTCTTCTTGCATACAATGTACTACAACTCCTAGCAGGGTTGGCACAACTCCTAATAGGGTTGGGATCTCCTAACAGGGACTTCTTATATTGAATTTTCTCATTGATTCTTAACAAGTTCCATCCTCTAACAAGGAACTTATATATCAGTATATTATCTAGTTGGTGTCATCCTCACTAGGGTTTTCCCTTGGCTAGGGTCTACCTAGTTAAAAAAAAAATGGTGTTATGAGTTATCTTTGTGCATTGTTATTATTACTATTCAACATTACTTTATTTCTTTGTTATGCATGGCTTAAAGTAAGTATTAATCTCTAATTGGCAACTAAAGTTTGTAGATTATTGATTCACCACCCCCCCTCAGTAATCCCTATTTTTAACAATTGGTATTAGAGCATAGTTAGTTTGAAGAGTCTTAACTACTTAAGTAAGATCCCAATGGATATTGAACAGTGGATGAAGAATCTTGAAGAAGGTCTTGAACAAATTGATCTCCTTACTAAAGAAAGAGATAAGTTAAAGGATAAATTTGAAGACTCTAAAGTATACATTGGTTAGTTGAAAGAAAAAATTGAACATCTAAAATCCAAGCCTAAATCCACTAAATCTAGAACTAGTGATGATGACTATTCAAAGTTGAAGACAAAGTACAAGATCTTAAAGCATGAGTTGAAGATTACACATCTGAAGTTGACTTTGAGAAATGATCCTAGAAAAGTTGAATCTAATTTGAAGATTGAAAATACAAATTTGAGAGCAAGTCTAGCAAAGAAAACATTTGAATTTGGAACATTGAAATAAGATAATGAAGAACTCCTTAAGTACTATACTATTATGAAAGGTGAATTGACACAGTGCAAACAACAGCTTGAGAAGCTTTATTCTAGTAGATAAAAGATTGATGATTCAATGTATATAAAAAGACCTATTTATGATAAGACTAGTCTTCATTATCTATTCAACATGTCTACAATGAAACCTAAGATTAGATCAGATCTAAAAGAAAAAGACAAATCTAATGATAAGATTGAATCCACTCAATCTTCTGAGAAACCTAAAGAAGTTGCTTGCAAAACAAGGAAGCTAAAATCTTGGATGAACCAAAGCATGTGGAGACTCCTATGAAAACCAAATATAAATTTAAAGGTAAGTGATTTTTATGTATTGAAATTGGTCATATGAAAAGAGATTATACTAATAAGTCATTCAATCATGTTAAGGACTTTTATTGTTATAATTGTCATGGTATGGGTCATAATGCAATTGATTGTAGGAAACCTAAGTATGATAATGATAGGAAAAATAGTAGAATTTCTAGATATACTAACCATGTAGATAGAATAAGATCTAATGAAAAGACATCGTGAGAAGGAAGATCTTATGAAGATAGAAGATAGATTGTGTGTTATAAGTGTAACAACTTAGGACACATTGCTCATAATTTCCATGCACCTGATGATCAACAAAATCCTAGAAGTAGAGCACTTATATGTCAATTATGCAATAATTTTGGACACACAATGAAGTACTATAGAATGGATAGAAACTTTAGAGATAGAAAAAACAATAGAAGAAACTTCAAGAATAGAAGGAATGATAGAAGGAACCATGAAAGGAACTCTGGAACTAATAGTGAAAAAAAAACCCACTATGAGTGAACTTAGAGAAGAACATAATGAAGCATTTGTGAAAGGAATAGATATCTCAAAAGAAAAGTTAGATGATGATGAGTTAGGAAGATCAAAGTTAGTTGTTGAGATTGATTCAATTAAGTTGAACTAAGCTTGTTCATAGCATCAGAATTTGAGAACTTTAGTCAGAGACAAAATTAGAGGTAGAAAAGTTGGGAAAAGGTGTATCTTGTTATGTGTAGATGGTACCTAAGCTCACTTGTGGTTTGGAGCTCATCTAAAGAAGTTATGATGGAATTCAAAGTTACTGGTATTATAGTAAAGGCTAATTCTATAATAAAGGATGAAAAGTAAGCTTTTGTAGAGAATTTGTGATGCAAAGTCTTGAGGATATTTTTCATGATGGAAGGAGGCTATAGTAATCCTCAAGTGACATCCGAAGATCAGATAGATGATCTTGATAAGTTAACTAATTGCAAAATACATGTAATAGCTTTTTCATATGTCCAAAGTATGCAATTAATGTAAATTTAATTTGAGGGATAAATGGAGTAAAAAATTGAATTTACTTCATTGCGAGCACATTTGAAGTGAAGAGCATTCGGAAGTGACTTGTCAAAGTGATTTTGAAGAAAACCCTATTTTTGGAAAGAGGTATTTTATCATTTTTTCCATAAATTCTCTTGATAAAGGTTCTTATTGATAAAGATCATAGATGTGTCATTAGTACATAGTGTTGAGAATGAGGACACACCTAAGTTTAAGATTATTTTCATAAAACCTAATGAAGGAAAACCTAACTCTAATTTTTCTATCACTCTTAACAATGTAGTTTACCTTGAAGACATTGAAAATTATTTGAATTGCAAGTTTGAGTCAATTTGTAGTGAATATATGAATAAGGATATACAACTAGTCTTTAACCTTGACATGATTATGAAGCCTAGATTTAAAAATTTAGAGGAATTTGACTTGTTTAAGTATGATTTCATTCATGAGCTAGATACAAATGAATGGACTCAAATCATATTAAGTAGGATGCATGATGAAAAATTGTAGATGCAAGATAATGTAGTAGACATTTTTGTTGACCTTATTCATGAGGTAACTGGTCCTAGCAAATAAGGAAGTGTACCCATAGGTGAGAATATAGTTAAGAAGAAAGTGGATATTTACACTAAGGTAGTATACAATGGGAAGGCTATGGTAATTAATTCCATCAAGCAAGATGATGTGAGATTTCTTAGTATAATTATTTCTTATTTAGTTTGTGAAAGTTTTAAGATTGATGAAATTTTAGAAAGATGTATATATGTAGCTTATAAGATATGTGTTGAGAAAGAGAAAGTAAATTTGAGTGAAATATTGAGAATGCAACTCTTCAAAAACCTTGAAAAGATTAAGAGAATAATGAATGGTATGTTTAGATTCTAGTCATTGATAAATCACACATTCTTTCATGTTCTTAAGAAATTTCCCTACTTTTCAGTCACATACATAATGAGTAGTGATAGATGTACAATGGAGAATATTATAGAGGTATGTAGAAGGCACCCTGGTGACAAGATATTAGACAGTGGAAAATTAATTATGAGGACCTTTCAAAATGATATGAAAAAAAGATTTAGGATTTCACCTATAATTGTGGATAGATTCAAGGAGGATATATGTATTCTAGTTAATACAAAAATATATTCAAGTAATGGAACCTCAGGAGACATTTTTGGATCCCTTGAGCTATGAGTTGAATGATGATGTTGTTTGTTGAATTTAGAGAGAGATGAAGTTGAATATATATTTGGCATGTATGATGAGATCACATAGCATGCTCATCAAGAAACCTTGGAGAAGGAATTACATAAGTAGGTTAAATTAATAATGAAGAAGGCACTATCAGAGGCCAAAATGATAGAGAGTAAATCTAAGGTTGTGAGAAAAATAATGAAGCAAGGTGTATTGAAGATACAATCCTTGTTAGTATTAGTTATTGAAACATGTTTTGAATAGAGCATACCATATGTAGCATTGTCTAGTGTTTATCCCAATTAATAGAAAAGAAAATTAGAGAGATTAGTGGAAGCAGTATCTTCAAAGACTAAGAGAGTCAAATAGTTGGTCGTAGGACCTAGTAAAAGAAAGAAAAGATTGTTGACAATCGAGTCAAGAAATGAAGAAGATGAGGAATAGGAAACTAAACAAGTAGAAAAGGTGACTCCACCTAAACAAGCAGCAAGAAAATCTTAGCAACCTTGGAAGATGAAGATTGAGAAGATAAATACATTAATTTCCAATGAAGGTAACTTTGTTCAAATGAACAATTTTTATCATTTATATAATAATTTTAAGAAGAATCAAATTGATATGTCTACTATGAGATATATCATAGAAAATGATCTAAGTTTGAAGTATATTGAAGGAGTAGTGAACGATAAAGTCTATGAGAGACTTATAAATAGAAAGACTCCTACAAGAGATGATGACCTTGAACTTTGGAAGTCTACGCCAAGGACTATCGACAAGACTAATGATGAAGGTGAAATAAAAGAATTGTTGAATAAACTCATGCCATACTTAAGAAATAAGTTGAGACCATTTCTATTCATGGTTGGTGAAAAGGATAAGTTGAGAAAGGAGACTCTAGCAACTATTAGCAAGATGTTGATAGAATCATAAGCAACATCTTCTCCAACTCCTATAACCTCAGAAGTGTCAATAAGTGGTGACACTATGCAGATTGATCAAACCAATGTTACAATTAACATTAATGATACCAATCCATTTGGTGGTTCCGAACTAAATGTACCTGACACTAAAGATATTGAGGATAAGTTGAGGCAAATTGAGGAAGAGAAGAGGCTACTAGAAGTAGAAAAGAAGAATATAGAAGAAGCCAAGGAGAAATTGCTTTAGGAAGAAAGGAAAATAAAGGAATATGAAAATAAAAGAAGGATTGTAGAAGAAGAAAGGAAAAAGAAAATAGAGGAAGAAGAGAAGAAAAGATCAAAAGAGAAGAGAGAAAGAGAGGAAAAGAAAAAGAAAGAAGAGGAAGAGAAAAGAAAGAAGAGGAAGAGAAAAGAACTAAAGAAGTAGTAAAGAAATAGAGGGATGATGAGACTAAACCATCTAGTTCATCTACTACACTCTCTCTTGCTAGTTATCTACTGATGATGATGATCAAATATATCTGATCTCATTCCTAACCAAGCTAATTAAAAAAAAATAAGAAAATGAAGAATTTAGAAAGAACACTAATGGAAGTCATAGACAAACTATAAAATACATTGGTAGTTCAATATACTAAGTCTGATCCTAAACAAAGAGCACAAGTAGTGCTAAAATCATTTGATGAATAGTTCACAAATCTATTGAATGTTGTAGAGGTGAAGGCTCAAATTTCTAGTGCAGGAGCACATAAAGTATAAGAACATGAGAAGTTTAAGATTCTTTATTTTAGATATTTAAATCCATTATATTCATTTATGTTGTATTTGAGTCAACATGTAAAGGATATGAAGCCATTTTGTCATGAATTGTAAAAGTTGTCAATTTGCCCTAGTTGTCCTAGTAAGGTCATGAATTGGTCAAGAGGTCAAAATGTGTTTGTAAACTCAAGGAAGGATAAAAATATTGTAAATGGTGACTAATATTCCATGATGATATGTTTGTAAGGTTGGAAAAAAATTTTAAGGTCAAAATTTCTAAAATGTAAAACTTGCTTAAATGTTGCAACTTTAAAACTTTGCAAAATGTACAAAAAGGGTTAAACAATGCAACAAGTTGGTTGGGAAGTTCTCAACTATCAAAAGTACTATAAAATATTTGTAATGGTCATTCAAAATCAAAATTAATGAGAGTAAGGAGAAGAAAGAATCATTTTGGAGAATTTTTGTGTCTTCAACTATTAATATTTTGATTTTTTTTTTGGATTTGTCCTAGTGCCAGGCCTTGTACGGCCTGGAAACCTTATATAATCTATATAATTGGATAGTGGTATGAGTTATATTTCTTGTCTCTTTTTTTTGGAGTAATTTCATTTAGTTTGAGGAAGTTATGGTTATTTTGGTGAAAGTTACTATTTTCAAATTGAAGAATTCTTGCAAATAATCATGTTGCAACATTTGGTATGAACAAATATGTATGTATTAGGAACTCTAAATGTATTCATTAGAAATTTATGTGAATTACCTTCCATTTACATTTTTTTTGAGACATTTTTATGAATATTTGTGAAAGTTATGAATATTTGAGTAAAATTTGGTTTTTAAATGTCTTTGATGGTGTTCTAGGAAATGATTTGTGCTTCTACAATGATTTATGTATCAAATAAACTAATGGATTATATATTTGGAAATTAGACTTAAAAATGGATATTTTGGTATTAGTTTTGGGTTATTTGGATTTTTTTTGAGAAATTTATTTGATGCCTTAGTAAGGGTTACTAGTTTTATTTCTAAGTTTTGAGAGAGAAAATGGGTCTAAGTGAAGAGACTATAACTTGCAATGGATTTATTAATTTTAGATAATATTTGGATATGTTTTATCATTCCTAATTTTAAAAAATTACTCCAAAGGGTTTCGAACGAAACATTGAATATTTAAAGTTATCAATAATGGAATCAAATATAGAAATCAAGACATGTGAATGGAGAAAGGTTGATATTTTTGTGTTAGAAAATACTTTGTTTTACCTTGTAAGATGCCTCTAATTATGGAGTTTATTTAATGGATTTTGAATGGATTAGAATTTATCCCACTAATTGGTTGATTTTTAAGATGCTCTACAACAATTTCCCATGATGCTAACTTGTTTAGCACCAGCTACTAGAGTATCAAGAATGACTTAGTTAATCTTAATAGATGTATAAAAGAACTTCAAAAATGTTAGTAGGAAATAAAACCTATGTATTTTAATTGTACCTTATCATACAAGATGACTAAAGACTTAAAAAATTAGATAGATATAAAAATGAATGAGCCAGAGGCTTTATCCAACCAAATCTAGCATCCATCTAGCAAAGTTGATGATTTTGAGAGTCAAGTTGCCAGTATTCATAGTGACATTAGGAAACTAGAAATTTGGAAAGAGAAAAATTTGAAGAGAATATCTTATTTTAGAGAATCCATTGCTCTAAACTTATCTTTTGTTAAGTAGAAGCTAGAGGAATGTGTCAAGACCAAGAACACATATTCAAACCTTTTGTATTCAGATATCAATGCAGTTGAGATTGCATCATATGCTCTATGTGCAATTCTCACATTAGTTGAATCTACCAAATAGACATGGACCAAAAAGATGGATATTCTAAAGACTAATTTTGATGGTTGTATGAAGATCATTTCAGCATAAGGAAAGACAATAGTTTTTGGACAGAATCTTGACAATTTGACCTCTGTCATTAATGTCAAAGGGGGACAAATGTGAAAATTGTATACATGAAAAAGTAGAGATTTTTGGGAGAGATACATGTGAAGATTGTAAAAGTGTAAAGTATATTTTGAGGGGGAGAATATATGTTAAATTGAACAAGTTACAATAGATGTAATGTTTATTTTTGATAGTTAAGTTTTTGTCACTTAGCCAAATTTCCCTATTTTGTTGTCATCAATGCCAAAGGGGGAGATTGTTAAAAATTGGCTAATAGTGATATGTAATTTTTTCATTTATGGAAATACATGATGTAAATACTAATAGGAAACCTCAAAAATAATGATACTTAGTGTTTGGTAATTAGAAAATTGTCTAAGTATAGAATTTGGTTTACAACAATGTATTGTTTTGTTTATAACATGTTTTAGACATCATATTATGACTATAAAAGTTACATGGAGATAGTATACATGTTGGTGATGATGTGTATAATCTCAAAATCTTGTATAAACTATACAGAATAGAGCTAATCATGTTTTGATAATGTAGGGCAGTGAAATTAAAGGAAATAATTGTTTTGTTTACAAAACAATTACTTGTCCAATTAGTGCCGACATCCTACATGTTTACTCTAACTTTGAAAACTGAATTGTGGTTTTATTTAACCTATTACTAATTTTTGTAAATGCATGGTATTTATGAAAAGGACTTCTTGTGATAAGCAATGTGCTATCTTGGTGTATTATGTAAGTGAAGTGCAAGTGTGAATTGTGAATTGTGACTATAAGGGAAATCAATATATGTGAATTTTTATATGAGTTATTTGATGATTTTAGATTAAGATGAAGATTAGAGATCATTAAAGGAAAGAAGAAAATAACAGTAAATTACTTTTTTGAGTAGTGATCTCTTCTTGCTGTTGAAATTGTATGTTTAGGCAGTGGGCTCTTCTTGCATAGATTATACTAAAACTCCTAATAGGGTTGTAACAACTCCTAATAGGGTTGAAATCTCCTAACAAGGATTCAAAGTCTCCTTACAAGGACTACTCATACTAAATTTTCTCATTGACTCCTAACAAGGTCCATCCTTTAACAAGGAACTTATATATTAGAATATTATCTAGTGGGTATCATCCCCACTGGGGTTTTCCCTTGGCCAAGGTTTCCCTAGTTAAAAAAAATAGTGTTATGAGTTATCTTTGTGCATTTCTATTCTTATTTTTTTGCATTACTTTATTGCTTTGTTATGCATGGTTTAATGTAAGTAATAATACCTAGTTGGTGACTAAAGTTTTTAGATTACTTACTCACCCACCCTCCCTGAGTAATCCCTATTTCTAATAGAATTTCCCTTTTCATTTATGAAACTATTCATCTAAAGACATAATAGGTCATTCAATTCTTGGGCCCATTTTTCTTTGTTCTTCAACTTATTCTTTCTATCTAGGGCATGAGGGAAGAGTCCAAAACTTTTACTCTTATAATTTTCTAGATAATTAATGATTCTTCTTTGTAATGTAGATCTCTTATCATCAAACTTAGAGAGATCATTAGTCAATTCATAAGTCTCTTCTATACATTCACAAGATAGAGTAACAATTGAAAAACACAAAAGAGTGACATATTTGTCCCTCTTGGTCCACTTATTGATAATTAGCTTTAGAGCATCATCATTTTCTTTTAGCTCATCCCATATATTTATTACCTTTGCTAATTTCTCAAAAAATATTGGCCAACCAATTTTATCAACTAAGTACATAATGGAATTCCTTAATCTATCCTCATAATGGATATCTAGCTCTACATGCAATGCCCATAGTTTACTCTTTTCTTCTTTAAAATCCTCTCCAATGTAATACTGAGGTCTCTATGGTGTGTCTAGAATTTCAATAAGAGGAGTGAATTTAAAATGCTCCACTAGTGGATAATGATAAGTGATCCTAGGCCTACTAGATTTCCCCTAGTGTCCCATCAAGTTATTTTCAAGCTCAATTCTCCTTTGAATTTCTCTATTATAAGTAGCTATAACTTTCTCATACTTATCCTACAACTCTGATCTTTCCCTTTTATCCCTCAGAGTTGTGGCTGGGTAAAGTTGTTTGATCCAACACCTAGTTCTATGGCCTTTTCACTCATAGTATCTTCTACCCTTTTCACAATTAAATTTCCTATCAAGTTGGTATCATCAGGTTGGGAAGAGATGGTTCTAGATCCTTTTCTCATTGAACAAATCACTAAGACAACACAATCCTCACTAAACTTGGCATCTTTTAATTCTTTCTTCACCTTTTCATCTAAATTTATTTTTTTGTGACAAAATTAATAACTATTGCATCAACAATATCCCAATTTGGGAGTAGAAAACCCTCAAATGATTTGATCATTTTCCTTCCCTCTTTAGGGGTCAAGATTTTAAACTCTTCCATCATTTTCTCCTTTATTTGGTTCTACATATTTGCCTCCTCCATCTCATAATGCTCTATTTTCATCTTATTACACCTTTCTTCAAAGATTCCAATGTTTGTTCTCCATGCAAACTAATAAAAAGCTCTGGATTTAACAAAACTATTATTAGAAATAAATTCATGGCTGGCTTGTTCTATAATAGGGTCTAACTCCCTTCCTCTGTAGTTAGAAATAGTTAACTCAAGACTTGGCATGGGAGGTTCTTGAGGATTCCCCTCTTCCAACTTTGAAACCATGATTAAAATTCCCCCTTAGAATCCCAAATATTCCATCTGCTCCTTAGTGATTTGTTCATCTAATATATGCAATGGGGACTAAGCGGATGAGTACTCCTCTATTTGAGGCACCTATTTTTCTTCTACCTTCTACCTCTTGGGCATGGGATCATTAGGATTTCTCCTCCAAAACAACATTGAGTGACCCAATTATTTATTTTCCTTTATCCAATGTAGGTTTCTTATTTTGAATTATATTATAGCCAGGTCTTCTTTGAATAACTAACTACCTTGATTCTACTATAGGGGTGAAAGATAATTTTCTCATGACCTCTAGGGCCTTATTAGGATGAGAATTAATAAAGAATAATTTGTTCTTATTCATAGCCT
This sequence comes from Cupressus sempervirens, assembly GCA_028749045.1. Classification (NCBI taxonomy): domain Eukaryota; kingdom Viridiplantae; phylum Streptophyta; class Pinopsida; order Cupressales; family Cupressaceae; genus Cupressus; species Cupressus sempervirens. Next base: position 277,455,246 of record CM053791.1, read on the forward strand.
CCATGATTTCTAGAAAAGTGATCACCAATTTATTTAATTTATCTGCTTCTATCTCAACATCTTTTAGAGGCTTATAATCCTTATCAAAAAAATTAATAAATTCTAAAACCATAGAGTAAAATCTCCACTTCTCCTTTTTAATATTTTTCTCTTAAAGAGAGAAATCATTCCTTATTCTATCCTCAAAAAAGTAGGACTAATGGTCCTTGGTACCAGTCTTAGCCCTTCATCTAGATATATCAAAGAATCCCTTACTATCATTAAAATGAGCATGGGAAACATCCATTTTATACTGGTACAAAAATTTATATAGAAAAAACAAACCACCCTTGGTGATTATAAATTGGTGAACAATAGTACAAGATAAGATGATATCTGTACCAAAAGAAGAGATCCATGTTATCATGTACATGAACTTTATGGACATAAAATTTTGTTCATCCTCACCAAAAATCGTAGATAAAGTCATGTAAATGCCTATGGCCCCAGTAGTGAAAAATTCCTTCTTGAAAGGATATTTAATTGATGCTATCAAAAAGGTCAAATTTCCAATTGTGGCCAAGTGTTCTCTTAATGCACCTTGCCTAACTTGATCTTTTTCGATCCTTGAAAATCAATGATCTCATGGTAATCTATGACTAGTTCCAACCTAAAATCCTCTTGAATTCCTCACATTAATTCTTATCAAGCATTCCCCATCTACTCTCCTCACTATCTTGGCTACTATATCATAATTTTAGGCTATGGCTATGAGAAGGTCTAAATCCATGAAAACCATAGGAACTACTAATTTACTTAAATCAAAATTCCAAATATTTCCATGGAGGGAAGACTAATTCCTTTCTAAGAATCATTTTTATTAAATAGTTGGAGTCCTATTTTAGAAATAATAGCATCCCTAATCCAATTCTCTTTATAATATAAACCATTCGCAATCTTGAGTCTAGTGTTCATAGGAATTAGCTTTTTCATTTGAGCTAACTCATTCATGGACTTAGTTAATTTTTTTAAGAAATCATCATGTATATTCCTACTGTCATATTCTACTTTTCTTGGAAAAACCTTCTTTGGAGGCATATTTGATGTAATAATGTAGAAAAAACTAGAATTCTGTAAGTGTTATATGGGCTGAGATACTTACTCACTTCTCCTATTTCTTCTTTGAAATTTGTAGTAAATCGTTGATGCAAAAAAATCTTTCACAATTCTACTAGTTGAGAAATGCTCTTCAATAGGTTCTAGCTCTTAGAAAATTAGAAATATGTTTACACAAAGAAAATATTTGAGTTCTGCAATATATTCCTAGTTTTTACTTCACATGGGGAGCCTTAATTCTCATAAATGGATTGTAGAGAAAAATAGAGTGGCACCACCTTCTAATTTTAAAAAAAAGTAGTTGATTTTGAAAAATCTAACAATTAAGGAATTAAATCTTTAATGACTTAGCTTTAACCCTCCAAGTTGGTAGTCAACCAAATTAAATCCTTCTACATAAGCCCTTCATTTCACTACTGGCGATTTACACTAGACCTACTTGTGCCTTTGGACATGTGTCATGCTCTTTCTATGTTGCCAAGGGTAAACATCGAGCAACTTCCCATGGCAACATAGCAACCATCGTTAGTGTCCCTTGCATAAGATAGTAAAACTTATGCAATAATCTCATTATGAATAAGGTGGGCTTATAAGATTTTCCTTTGGTCACTATGTTGCTAGTAGTAAAGTTCATGCAACTTCCCATAGTGACAAGGTGACCACCTTCGATCTTCAATAGATCTAATCATGTGGATCAACACTACATTTCTTATAGTGCACATCCTCAATGACATCTAACACTCTAAAAACTATTGTGTTGATGATGCTTCTAATGGCAAGTAAATTCACGATGTCATATTCAGGTTTGGCCTTGCTGTATTTCCTTTTTGCAAGTGATTGCTATGTCACTAGTGGTAAAGTTCATATAAATTCTCATAGCAACAAGTTGACCACTATCGATCATAGGGAGATCTAATACTATGGGTAATTCACCTTGAAATAATATTTATTTATTAACTACGTCTTGCATCTAATAGTTGCTTAGTCGCTATGTTGCTTGTAGTAAAAGGCACACAATTTCTTATAATGACATAGTGACCACCATCGATCTTGAAGAGATTTGACAATAAAGATTATTTTAGGAGCTTTAGGAAACAATGTGAATACCATTTTAAAAGGTTCCCAGAAATATAAAGGGGTATTTTAAAATGATTTCTCTCACTCAATTTAAAATGAAAAGGCATACAACCCAAAAGTTTTCTAGGGTAACATTTTAATGAAACAAAATTTAGGGTTTTTTCTAGGGTTAAAAAAAAACCAAACCCTAATTTTCACAAAAGGAACCTAGAACATTCACTTTGAGATATATTTAGATAGGCATGAACTGAAAACATGACCAATAGTGGCTTTCTCTAGGGATGATGAATATGCATTTTCATACGAGGGCTTAGAATCCCTAGGACAAGCATACCACACACTTGAAACAAATTTTTATGACAACACTGAGAGAGAAACAACATAAGAAAGAAAACTATACAAGGTAACACAAGAATTTATAGGGATTTAAAAAATATACAAAAAACCCTAAACTATTGTTCATGGAATACAAATATTTTTAGCAAAAATACTTCTTCAAGAACTATCCATGAACTGGCAGTTCAAGAATATTGTCTAATAAATCTTTCATAATATAAGAGTCTTCTCTCCATGTGGCTTCAACCAGATAGGGAACTAGCCATATAGGATCAAACTTGCCATGCTTCCATTTATCCTCAATCCTAGCATTCCACATGAGAACTAGATCTTCAACTTCCAACTTCTTGCTCATTGTCTTTTTGTCATATAGTATTTTGACTTGTAACTATAATTTTACATTTCTAAGATAGGCTTCTTTTCTAGTTTCTATTAAACCCACCAATGCATCCATTCTCTCCTACATATCATTAGTGATATCCTTATTGTACATCTGGACCTAATTGTATAGACCTACCAAATTATTTTGGGGTGTTCTTGCCTGGATTCTATATAATAGATCAAAAGGTGCTACACCTATTGCTTTTTTTATTGTTACCCTATCAACCCATATTTCCAATTTTAGTTTGGAATCCCATGCTTTTTTTTAATCATCCAAAGTCCTTTTTATGACTTTTAACAAGCTCTTATTTGTAGATTCAGCTTGTCCATTTCCTTGTGGATGATAAGGGGAAGATGTTGACCTTGGTATACCATATTTATCATAGAATTTTATGAATTCCTCTGACCTTAAACACATTACATTGTTAGTTATAATCCTTTGTAGGCATCCAAACCTTGAAATGATATTGTTGAAAAGAAAATTACTCACCACTTTGCTAGTAGCATTCCTTGTAGGAATAGCTTCTACCCATATTGTAAAATAATTAGTGGCTAATAGAATCTATGAATAACTACTACTTGATTTCAGAGAAATTTCACATATAAAATCTATACCCCATTCTTGGAAAGGTGCTTGGACTTTAATTATTTTTGAAAGAGTATTTCCAAAAAAAATAGCTTACCTACAAATCTCTAACAAGCATCACATTTTCTAACCAATAACTAAGCATCTTGGAAAAGAGAAGGCCACCAAAATCTAGCTCTCATCACCTTGCGGGTAGTAGTTTTAGCCATATAGTGTCCTCTATAGATTCTTGCACACATCTCATTCAATATTTCCTTGGATGTTTCTATGTCAATACAGTTTAGTAACACTCCTTCAATGTTTATCCACCAAATATTATTTTTAACAATAATGTACCTGATTGCATGCAACTTTGTGCTTCTTTTTTAATTATTTGTCAAATGGGATGTAGCTTCCATGTGTTGCAAGTAGTATATGACATTGGTGTACCATTCACAATGATCCATATCACATAACCCTAATCTTAAGTCATTTGCTACCACATTTATCTAATTGGCATCTAGGTTTGATTGGGCCATGAGCTTTGCTATTCCTAGTCCTCTTACCAATTTGGTGATCTAGAAATCAATGTTAAACTCCTAAATTCTATTGATCCATCTGCATCTTCTACTAGACACTTCTTGCTAAGAAAAAATAGCCTTTATAGTAGCACTTGGTACAAATGAAATAAAAATAGCACCTACAAGATAACATTTGATAGTTTTGACAACTTTTAATAAGGCATAAGCCTTATTCTCATTTATCTCATACTTTAATTTAGCAGGCTGAAGGGACGTACTAAAAAATGCAATAGGTTGCTCCTACCCTTCTTCATTCTTTTGATAGAATTATAGCCTAAGATGAAAGATGCAAAATAAAATATATGAATTGGTTTTGTATAATCAAGAGTCCTAAGAACTAGATTAATTTTTATAGTTTTTTTAATGTCTTGAAAGGCTTCTAAAGGTTCACCATCCCAATTGATATCAACTCCCTTTTTGAACATTTTAGATATTGGTCTACTAATCTCAGATAAACTTGTAACAAATCTTCTCAAAAAATTGACTTGCACAAAAGATGATTGTATTCCTTTTACATTTTTTGGCTTAGGGAATATCAATAGCAGCTACTCTTTCAAGTTCAATCTTCACACCATCCTTTTACACTATGTGACCTAATAATCTCCCTTCTGTTCTCCAAATGTACACTTCTGTGGGTTCAAGTATACTCCATATTCTAAGGATTTGTTGAATTTTTTTTCTAGATGAATTTGTTTTCTAGATGCTTACAATGTCCTTGACCTTCTTAGAATATGTTGTGAGGTCATCTTGATACACTACTATAAACTTGTCAATGTAATCATGAAAGGCCACATCCATAGCCCTTTGAAAAGTTTCTATTGCATTAATTAACCCAAATAGGATTCTTACATAGACATAAGTGCCCCATGGAGTTGTAAAAGATATCTTAAATTATTCCTTTTCATTTACAAGGACTTGGTTGTATCCTGATAATCCATCCATCATAGACATTAATTTATAACTAGTCACTTGTTGTAGCATGGCTTCCGTGTTTGGTAATCCATAGTTATCTTTCAAGGAAGCAATATTCAAGTTCCTAAAGTCCACAATAGCCTTATGTCCCCATTCTTCTTTCTAGCAAGCACTAAGTTTGATACCCAAGTGGAATGCCTAATTGGATTAATTATCCCCCCATCCCTTGGCTTTATTAATTCTTCTTGCATTTTAGGAGCTAAGGTGTGATTTACTAGTCTCTACTTTTTCTGAAAAGGTTTAACATTCTCTTTGAATGGTATGACATGCCAGAATAAGTCTTCTATATAGGCATTAAGGTCATCATAAGACCATGCAAAAACATGTCTATACTTTCTTAATAAATCAATCAAAATCTTTCTAATTTTAGCAGAAAGGTTTTGAAAAATATAAACCTTCTTTCGGGCTTTAGTAGTACCAAGGTTTATCTATTCAAGTTCTTGTGGTTTGTAATTTTTGAATCTAGACTTCACCCTATCTTGATTATCAAACATGTTTTCCAAAACTACTAACCCTTTGTGTACTTTATTAACTTTCAATTGTAAAATTTCTTGGCCAAAAATTGTCTCCTTGCCATTTGTTGTTTTGATTAGGGCACTACAATCTAGCTCTTGGACATGATATTATCCTTACTTTACAAGAAGTTTAGAATATCTATATCATCTTCAAAAACTTGCCAATGTTCTATATTATCAGGTATTGAAGGCTGATTTTGTACCTCAATTAGTGAAATCCTAGCAAATGATACATCCTTTATTTAATAGCTACATTTTCCAACAAATCAGCAATCTTGTTATGACTCCTCTCCATCCAAGAGATACCAAATGCATCAAATAACTCAAATTGATCCCATACAACATTTCTATATTGTTTCAATCTCTTGTTCTTGGAGGCATACATTTCTCTCACTTGAGAAATTACTAATTCAAAGTCACCAATAACATGTAGCTTCTTTATTCCATGGTGAGTTGAAACTCTTAATCCTAATAAGAGTGCTTCATATTCTACTATGTTATTAATGCATGAAAAATTTAAGGTGAATGAATATCTGAAAGTGTTCTTTTTAGAAGACACAAATACCATTCCTACCCCTTAACCTTCTTTGGAACTTGCCCCATCAAAATACATGGTAAGAAAATCTATGAATCCATACAACATTCAACCTCGTGTGCAATCATAGATAGAAGTTTCTCAACTTCTTGGATAATTAGTTCTACCCTGAATGCATTTACACCAATATCTAGAAAACAAGTGAAATCCTTATTAATTTTATCTCCAAAAATATGATTGACCCTTTGTTCCCTATTTACCCTAGTAGCCTTATCACTTATATGAAAAGTATCATACAATAAGTCACATTCTAGGCTACCTCCCATAGCAGCACTCCACTTTTTGGATAGCAACATCCCATAATGTGGAGGAATATTAACTAAAAGGACTAACAATATCAATTCTACATTGGGGTATGAAACTATCTTGAAGGGAAATGCATTCATAGTACCTATGGCAGGCACCTTGCTAGCATCCATACCTCTACATCTACTTTATTTGGTGTTTAATTTCAAACCTAGGGCTTCGATGACTTTGGAAGGCATTATAGTATTAGAAGCTCCTGAGTCTATCATGCAATTCTTTAGAGTTCTTCCTTTTACAATTAAACTAAGAAAAAATGGGTCAATATACTGCAAGTAAACTATAGATGAATCATCTTAAAACATTTGAGGAATTTGAGACACAATACCATTATCTTCAACTACCAGTAAGGTTTGTTGCATTGCATTATGTTTAGCATTATTTCTACTATTTCTTATCCCACCCAACCATGATAAGGCTTTACTCTTATGTTCATAAATTCTAAACATTTTAGATTAAGCTACTTTGATAGTTATTTGAGATAGCATAGGTATCATGTCAATTGGCACTATTATTTTCCTAGTAATATTAGATCCTAACTTCTTCTCTTGCATAGTTGCCTTAAATATTTCATTTGTTTGAAATTGGACCTTTTTTGGGCTCCCACTTCTTGGTCTTACTATCTTTAACCTTTTTTATTACTAAGTTATCTTTCTTACTGTCATCCTTCATCTTGTGAGTAATATTCTTTATAAAAATATTAGAAGGCGTACCAACTTTATTGTTAACTATTTTTTTTCTCAAATTGTAGTTACTATGAACTTGAGATATCATTTTTGCAATAATTTTTTCAATCACCTCTTTAGAAGGAATTCTTAGATTTATATGACCAACATTAGGAGATGTAGTACATATCTTATCTTCATAATAGTCTTCATTATCTAAATTTTTTTTCTAATGATGTAATTGGTAAATAGATCTCTAACTAGCAATGTCATTTTCATGTTCTTCTAGGTTAGAATCTTCGCAGTCATCATACATATTAACCATGTTACAATTTACATCATCATGATTCTTCTCTTCTTCTTTTTTCTCATTCTACACATTCTAATTTGCAACAAATGATTGAGAAACTACACAATAGTCTAAGGAGTGAGGTGATTGGCATATGATGCACCATGGTACATCATCATACATGTTAACAAAATTCCTTTGTAGCGGATCTAGGGTACCCTTGTCTTTCACATTTTGAGTCTGATTCAAAATAGGTTTACCATCTTTCCATTGGGTAGTATATGGGTAGTTTTGCATTCTTGGTTACCTATTAAAATGATTTTTGTTCACTAGGGTCTTTTCACCAACATTAGGTTTGTGTGCATTGAAAACTAGTGGGTTCATCTTTGTTAACAAATCAAACACTTGACCTATTATTGCTTCCTCAAGCTTCTTACCTATAAGATATTTATCATTTTTCTTCTTATTGTTCTTAGGGTTGAAATTTTTTGGATCATCTCTCCTTCCTAGCTTACCAGATGCTTTCCTATTGTTCTCAATATTCATAGCTACCTTGTAAGCATCCCTTAAGGTTTAGGTATCTTTGTCTCTCAACTGATAATCCATTTTACTATTAGAAGCATTAAAATATGTTGTACAGCACACATCCTCATTTAATCTCATTACCTAAAATATCTTATACATTCCCTTCTAAAACCTTACATTTAAATCAAAGGTAGATTCATTAGGATTCTTTTTAATATTGTTAAAATCATTTAATATGAATCCAGCATTAGCATTATCTCCATATTGTTCCCTGAATAACTTTTCTAAGTCACTCCATGAACTAATGCTATCATTTGGTAGTCTTCTAAACTAGTCCCTTGCATCTTTAGTTAATGAATGCACAAATAAATTCATCACTACATCCTCATGTTCAATTTCAAAATCATTTAACACATCTATAAAAATTCTCAAATGTTCCTCACTAGTAACTACATTATTTCCAGAAAACTTCACAAATTTTCCTTTTAGGTCAAATGATATTGGATGTGGAAAGCTAGGAACACCTAGGAATGACATTTGTCTATACTTTTCCATGTATTCAGGCTTCTTCTAAAAACCAACATTGATGTGTTTGTTAGTACTAGTAGTGGATGATGAAGTAGGGGTAGATTGAGACATATTTTGGTTAGAGACTATTGGTCTACAAGTAGGTACAAAAGTTGTGGCTTGGGTGGATAAATTAGGCCATGAGGGTAAGGCAAAGTTTGATTTAATAAATTGAATCTTTCTCTTAGTTTCTGCTACCTAGGCTTCATTATCAACCTTCTCAAGATCTTATGATAGATCGTCCTTCTCCTTTCTAGCCCTTTCTAGATTCAAATCCTATTTGGACATGAGAGGGTTTACAAATTTACTTGGTACAACTTGAGGCTCATTTATTTGGATTCCTAGAGCCTTGCCTTTTCCATTATCTATTAGTTTCACAATAGGTTCTACATGGTCTATCTGAATAGGCTTGTAGGGTTGAACTTGAGATATAACAGGTTCTTTCCTATTGCTTATGAGTTTTTCTTGTTCTAGAACCTTGGATTTCAAACTATATATATCCCCTAAAACATCAACATGAAGAAAAGTTCTTTCTTCCAACTTTTTGTTCTGCTCTTTTAGGGTGGCCATCATTCTAAGAAAATTATCCCTTTCAATAAGAAAATTCAAGGTGGCTTGCTCTCTTTCTTTCTCCAAATGAGCATGTTTTGCTTCTTCTTTTGTAACCCATTTCTTTAGAACTCCTATATCTAAGTAAACTTCCTTTGGATATGTAGAACTTGCTTCTGAATTAGCATCAAGATCTATAAGGTTTGTTTCTACATATGGAATTGCTCTAGTATTAAAAGGATCCTCCATGAAATTTTTATATCTCATTCTATGATTCATCTCATCTATTACATTTGGTATATGCAATGTATCTCTCTCTTAGAGTAAACATTCTTGTCATGGTAAGTTTTTTTTTTCTTGTAATTGGGTACTAAACAGCCCTCCTAAGAGTCTTGTGGTTTCTAATTTAGAGCTTAGTGAAGAAGATTCTCACCCTACCATAGGATAGTATTAAGAGTTTACTGATACACTACTCCTTGGCGTCTAAGTAGGATTTACATCTAATTTCTTCTTGTTTTGGTTCTTCCTAGAACCTTGAGGTAAACCAATATACAATGCTATTTCAGGATTGGCCCTTGTGTAAGCTTGTGTACTTTTTCTCTTGTTTTCCATTTGTGGAAATTACTTGTCAACAAGCCCTACTTTTTAAAACCTTGATCAATTCACCACCCTATCCCAGGGAAAATATACCATAAAATAGCTTTTGACTTGGGGAAAAGATACAAGATAGTATGAAATAGGTTGACTCACAAAAAAACCAATCACAAAGAATACAAGACTGTAATTCTTATTTAATAGATAAGAAATGTTTACAAGGTTAGTATATGTTAGTTGTTACCTAGGGTACTGGGGACTTTCTCCTTTTCTAAATTCTCAAGGTTTGTCACTATAAAAGTACAATATGACCACAAGAAATTTACTTAAAAATAACTACCAAACACATATACAAATAGGACCAAATAAATTGCAATACTTTTAACACATGTACATATATTGAATAGCTCCCCAACAAAGTCACCATTTTGTTGGTGTTTTTAGACTACCAAGTAATAAGAATACCTGATACCGAGATAATGAAGATGAAAATAACCTAAGGATTATCTACTTCCCATAAAGAGCTAGATGATCTTCAAATCTAGACCTAACTTTAGCAAAATCATAATAGATTTTCCACTCTTTTGGCTCTGCAAAATCAAGGTGGGTGCACTTGAGGGATAAAAAGATTCAAAACATGATACTACATTCCATGACATTTTATAACAATATTCATCCCCTACAATAGATTGGTCACAATTCTTCTCAAATCTACAAATAATTTTGGGTAGTAGCAACTAACTAAGAGTTAGAGGTTAAATGTAAATAAGTATTGGCCAGCTATGACATTCTACATACATTTAAAATAAAATTGATATTGTTTTTTAATATTTTTGCTTGACATCTATCTATGATATTTTCATATGCTAACTAAAATTATTGATTAGTGCCTCGACCATTGGGATTTAGAGTCTATCTAATTTCTTAACATAATTGACTGCATTATAATTAATATCATTAGTGATTCTCCCTAAAATGTATGCTTACATAAATCCTTCTCAGTGCTTGGAGATCCTATCACATTCACTAAAGCATTTAATGAATTCATTTAATTAAAATCCTAGTTGCATTAAACTGAACAAGCTTTTCTCATACAATCTAAAAATAACCAACAATAAAAATGGAGAGAAGAGTTAGAGAGAAAATATATGGGCACAATTCATCTTTGTATTAATTTTCTTTGAAAATTATGTAACATTGGATAATATTCAAAATAGCTCAAAACAAGACATCATAATTCTAGAAAATTAATATATTCTTATAATTGTAGAAAAAATACATCAAAGAGTTGACATCAAGAAAACTAGACCCAAATAGACTAGCAAAATTAAAATTTATACAATAAGTTGGTCCCTTTCTCTAGCCTTAGAATCTCACTTATATAGTGTGAGATGAAACAAGAATTAGGCATAGAGAATACTAATAACTATCCTTAAGATAGAAAAATATTAATAAAGTTACTATCATAAAAGAAAAAAATGGTGCAACAAAATGTCTTTCATCATGACTATTCTCTTGTGGGACCACCTCTGGTGCACTTTTCATTGCTGAGGAGTTTATGATTAGCTTTGCTATTGTTGTTCTTCCTAATAGTGTGGGATCATTAGAATTGCACATGATGGGCCTTGTTTTGGTACTTGAAAGCTGAGTTGAACCTGAGGTTCTCCATCCATGTCATCTTGTACTGATAGATTGATATTCACAATCAGTTGTCCTACTGTCAAGTCATTTATTTGGGCCTATGTGCTTGTAACTATAACTGGTTTCTTATCTTTGTCCTCTTCTACTTTTACTAATGTTTCAATTATTTTTACTTCATCTTGTTTCATTTTATCATCATAAGTTTCACCATATTCCTATTGTTTTGCATGAACAAAATGTGCCATCCACTTGTCAAAAAGTGTGTCATTTGGCCAATTAAAATTCAGAATATCATGTTGTTTCTTGATCACATATTCTCCCAATTTGCCAATCTTAACTAAATTTTCTCTCAAAGAATCAAAAAATAATTGCACTTTTACAACTCCTTTAGTTGTAGCTGCCCACCATGGATTTCCCTTTTCATTTATGACACTATTCATTTGAAGACATAATAGGTCATTCAATTCCTAGGCCCATTCTTCTTTGTTCTTCAACTTAATCTTTCTATCCAAGGCATGGGGGAAGAGTTCAAAACTTTTATATTTTTCTAGATAATTAATGATTCTCCTTTGTAATGTAGTACTATTATCATCAAACTCAAAGAGATCATTAGTCAATTCATAAGTCTCTTCTATACATTCACAAGACAAAGTAATGGCTAAAAAACACAAAAGAGTGACATCTTTGTCCCTCTTGTTCCACTTATTGATAACTGGGTTTAGAGCATCATCATTTTCTATTAGCTCATCCCATATATTTATTACCTTTACTAATTTCTCATAAAATGTTGGCCAACCCATTTTATCAACTAAATACATGATGGATTTCCTTAACCTATCCTTATATTGGATATCTAGCTCTATATGCAATGCTCACAATTACTCTTTTCTTCTTCAAAATCCTTCGTAATGTAATACTAAGGTCTCTATGGTGTGTCTGGAATTTCAATAAGTGGAGTGGATTTAAAAGGATCCAATGGTGGATAAGGATAAGTGATCTTAGGCCTAGTATATTGCCCCTAGTGCCCCATTAATTTATTTTCAAGCTCAATTCTCTTTTGAACTTTTATATTATAAGCAACTAAATGTTTCTCACAATTATCTTGTAATTCTAATCTTTCCCTTTTACCCCTCCAAGTTGTGGCTAGGGTAAAGTTGGCTGATCCAACACCTAGTTCTACAGCCTCTTCACTTGTAGTATCTTCTACCCTTTTCACAATTAAATTTCCTATCAAGTCGGTGTCATCAGGCTAGGAAGAGTTGGTTTTAGATCCTTTTCTCATTGAAAAAATGACTAATGTAGCATGATCCTCACTAAACTTGGCACCTTGTAATTCTTTCTTCACCTTTTCATCTGCATTTAATTTTTTGGTAATAGAATTAAAAACCATTATATCAACAATGTCCCAATTCGGCAGCAGCAAAACCCTAGATGATTTGATCAGTTTCCTCCCCTCTTCAGGGATAAATATTTTAAACTCTTGCATCATTTACTCCTTTATTTGGTTCTACATATCTACCTCCTCCATCTCAGGATGCTCTATTTTTATCTTATTACACCTTTCTTCAAATAGTCCAATGTTTGTTCTCCATGCAAACTGATAAAAAGCTCCAGTTTTAACAAAATTATCATCACAAATAAATTCATTTTTGGGTTGTTTTATAATAGGGTCTAACCTGTAGTTAGACATAGTTAACTCAAGGCTTGGCATGGGACATTCTTGAGGATTTCCCTCTTCCAACACTGAATTAGTGATGAAAATTCCCCCCTTGGGATCCCAATTGTTCCATCTACTCCTTAGTGAGTTGTTCATCTCCTATATGTAATAAGGACTAAGTGGACAAGTAATCCTCTATTTGAGATACCTATTTTTTTCTACCTTCTGTCTCTTAGGCATGGGCTCATTGGGCCTCTCCTCCAAAACAACACTAGTTGACCCAATTATTTGTTTTCCTTTTTTCATTATAGTTTTCTTATTCTACATTATATTATAGCCAAATCTTCTTTGAATAACTAACTTCCTTGATCCTACTACAAGGTTGAAAGATAATTTCTCGATATCCTCTCTAGACTTATTAGGATAAGAATTAATAACAAATATTTTCATCTCATTTATAGCCTCCATGATCTCTAGAAAAGTGATCATCAATATATTTAATTTATCTAACTTTGTCTTGGCATCTTCTAGAGGCTTATAATCCTTATCAAGACATTTAATAAATTCTAAAACCCTAGAGTAAACTCTCCAATTCTGCATTTTAATCTCTTTCTCTTGAAGAGAGAACTCATTCCTTATCATGTCCTTAGGGAAGTAGGATCGATTATCCTTGGCACTAGCATTATCCCTTTGTCTGAATATATCAAAGAATTCCTCACTATCATTAAAATGAGCATAGGAGACAACCATTTTATACTAGTACAAAAATTTATATAGAAACAACCAACCACCCTTGGCGATTATGAACTAGTGAGAAAGAGTACAAGATGGGAAAATTGAGCCCCAGGACCTACCAGTAAATTATGCTTCCTCCAATCCACTTAACTACCATAGCATTTCAGTTATCCCTACCTTCAAAGGTACTTGGTAAGGAAGTACATAGAGAGTTCCTTGGAATCCATATACTGTAATAATTATAGATAGATGGTAAGGTGTTATTTCTTCCCAATTATGCGACACCTTCAAACCAATAGGGTTTTCCATAGGCTTGATAAAATCTAGTAGTTCCTTGGGAATTTTGGGATTGTCCCTTAATATGAGGTTTTTTGACCTAGATGGGAAGTACCTATCAAATCTAACAAAGCTAGCCTCCTCTACATCCCAGGTCTTATGTGCACTTTACAACTGGATAGGTAGAGCTTCTCTCTCATATTTTCAATTTAAAACCATCTCTTTTTCAAAGCAAGTAACCCCTTTAAATAAGAACATATGCATCAAAAATGACTAATGGCCAAATTTTTTCTCAACTTTTCTCTTTGTAATCCCAACCAGCCCTACATGAATTTATTCTACTAGATAAGATACAAAATTAAAGATAATATCCACACCAAAAGAAGAGATCTATGTCATCATGTACATGAACATTATGGGCATAAAATTTTGTTCATCCTCACCAAAAACCCTACATGAAGTCATGTAAATTTCTATAGCCCTAGTAGTGAAAAATTCCTTCTTGAAAGGATCTCTAATTGATGTTGTAAGAAAGGTCAAATTTCCAATTTTGGTCATGTGTTCTCTCAATGTACCTTGCCTAACTTGATCCCTTTTAGATAGATAATCCTTTTCCAACCCCTTAAATTCAATGCTCTCATGGTAATATAACTAACTCCAAGAAAAAAGCCTCTCAAATTTCTTAAGAATTAATTCTTATCAGGAATTCCCTATCTACTCTCTTCCCTATCCTAGCTACTAGGTCATAATTTTGTGCTACGATTGTGACAAGGTCTTAATCCATGAAAACCTTGGGGACTACTAATTTACTCAAATCAAAATTCCAAATATTTCCATGGGGGGGAACAACTTCCTTTTTGAGAACCATTTCTTAAATAGTTGGAGCCTTGTTTTAGAAGTAATGGCATCCCTAATCCAATTCCCTTTATCATATAAACCATCTATAATCTTGAGTCTAGGATTCACATGAATTAGCTTTTTCATTTGGGCTAGCTCATTCATAGACTTAGTTAATTGTTCTAGGAAATCATCATGTATATTTCTATTGGCATATTCTAATTTTTCCAAAAAACCCTTTTTGGAGGCATATTTGATGACAATAATGTAAAAAAAACTAGAATTATCTAAGTGATATATGAGCTAAGATACTTGCTTCTCTTATTTCTTCTTTGAAATATATAGTAAATCATTGGTACAAAAAATTCTTTCACAATTCTACTGAGTGGGAAAATTTCTTCAATAGGTTCTAGCTCTTAGAAAATGAGAAATATGTTTGCATGAAGAAAATCTCTGAGTGGTACAATATATCCCTAGTTTCTACTCTACACAAGGAGCTTTAATTCTCATAAATGGATCATAGAGAAAAATAGAGTGGCATCATCTTCCAATTTTAAAAACAAGCTATTTATTTTGAAAAATCCAATGATTGAGGAATAAAATCTTTAATGACTCAACTTTAACCCTCCAAGTTGGCAGTCAACCAAATTAAATATTTCCATATAATCCATTCCTTTCACTGCTAGTGATTTACACTAGACCCACTTGTGCCTTTGGACATGTATCATGGTCTCACTATGTTGCCAAGGGTAAACATCAAGCAACTTCCCATCGTGACATAGAGACCATTGTTGATATCCCTTGCATCAGATGGGAAAAATCATGCAATAATCTCATTATGAATGAGTTAGACTTGTAATATTTTCCTTCAATTTCTATGTCACTAGTAATAAAGTTCATGCAACTTCCCATAGTGACAAGATGACCACCTTTGATCTTGAAGAGATTTAAAAATGTAGATTAATAGTAAATTTCTTGTAGTGTGCATCCTCAATGGCATCTAACACTCTAAAAAACTAACATGATGATGATGTTATTAATGACAAGTAAATTCACAACCTCATCTTTAGGTTTGGTCGTGTCTGAACCGCCTCACAATAGGTGTTCCATAGTCATGCACTAGGCCTGGCTTAGGAATAATCTATTCAAGCTAAGGACTACTTTTCCCCTACCATGAGGTACATTTAAATTGTCAACCCAAGGATGTATACTTGAAATGGTCGGCATAGTATGTGCACTAGGTACTTTGATGAGTCATTATGCTTGTGCTGCAAGAAAGTAAAAATGCAAAGGAAGGAAATTAAACTACTGCTGTGGAAAGGAAAATACCGAATCTATGAATGTTGAAAACACAATGACAAGATAACAGAAATTCCATCTTAACTCATCCACTAGACTATTCTCGTAGACGCTGCAGGAACGTTCATGAAGTGTGATGTTATAGGAAAGAATTAACTAGCTACGTTTTACTTAAAATACTGCTAATGCTAGTGAAATGAATCTATTCTATCCTAATTTAATCCACCTTCCAAGTGGGCCCCCTTGGTTAGCTTCTCTAATCTACCAACCTAGGATAGAAGCTAAAGAGAACTAATTCATTTCATTAATCAGTCATTACATGATTCAGAATTGTAAAACACAACTGCAACAAACTATGAATCAATGTTCTCTCTTACTCGATAAAACTTATCAAAAACCAAAAACTAAAACTTCACACATAGGAGTCAATCTCGACATATATAGGGAATCTACTCTTTATTACATAACATAAAAGTAACTATCCTAAGTTAAGTCTGCAAGAGAGAATATAGGAGAACAATTGAAAGCAGAAAGGAAGGATAATGGAATTGAGGAGGGAGCAATGAAGTCTTAGCATTCGCTTGTTACAACGTAAATTTAGAGAAGGTAATGGCTTGTAAAAGCTCCTCCTTATTCACTGCCATGTTTCCTAGAGTGGTTATAACTTCCTTTTCATGGTTGTTCCTTGATGCTCATTTCTCCTTGAATGTTGTCGGCAACCAACTTTTGGATTCTTCCGCTCATCCTTTAATCCTTATCATCAGGTTAGTTATGATATAAGACATATTTGCAAATAAACATCCATCAAACTAAATTCAAGCATAAGAACACACATTTGGATATTTATATGAAATACTACATATTAGATATAATTTAGGCAAAATATGACATAGTTTTTCTACCCCATAAATCATCAAAGGTTTATCAAACATAGGCTTATAAGTGTTAAAAAAAGGATAAATGGAGTATCACAAAGTATCTTAAGCATAACAAAATAAAGGCATTTTTTAGACTCATCATCTACCCCCTGCTAAACTAATGCTTGTTCTCAAGCATTACACTTCTTTGTCAAAGATATGAGCTCCCCAACTTCTGTCTTTCCCTTTTTGCTGCTCTTGAAGGTGTAATAGAATCCTCTGGTCCTTTCCCATACTTCTCGCCTATGGTCTTCTTGCAACTTATCAAGTTTTTCAACATCAATATCATACAGGGACCATAAAAGCATTGGAGGTTGCATGGTTAAAGGACACCATAGCTCTGGCCTTAGTTACTTTCCCAGTTCTAAATATTTTGGAACTCTATATAGTGCTACTTCCAGATTAATAGGATTGTGCGGCTCTAATTTCTTGAGAGAATCAAGTAACTGTGCCCATCTACCTCTTACTCTGGTCATAGCTCTCTGGAATGCAAAGTAGGGAAATTTTTCATATTTGGCATACACTTTGGCTCTAGTAACAAATACCTTCTTTCTTACTTCTGGTTTACTCTTCCCATAGGTTAATGTAAACTAGTCTCGAAGCATTTCTTCTGGTTGTTTACTTTCTGCCCTCAAGGGTAAAGGTTTTGTTCTCTCCTCATCTCTATAATTAACCAATTGTCTATCATAATTTGCCTCATTAGTCATCCATGACATTAAATCTTTCAAATGTACATCTCCTATACAGAGCAAAGGATTCCACTCAGTTTTTGCAGGAATGACAAAATTATGAATATACAACTCACACAATAGATTTTGCTACCATGGTGGTAAGGTTTGATACAGCCCATAAAACTCTTGTGCGGTTTTGAATTTTGCATTTACATTTTTGAGAGTTAACATCAACTAAAACAAAAGATATTGTTCTTCCAAACAAAAAGCATATACTTGAGGAGGTGGTCTGTAAGCAAGAGCTTGATCAGCTAATTTAAGTGCATGTTCCATGCGTTGTTTCTATCTTTCTAGCTATTCTTTCAATTATTTAATCTCCTCATTTTGTGATGTTATGATCTTGCTCATTCTTTTCTTCTTCTCTTTCCATAGTGCTTCAGCAAATAAATGCTATCCATATAATTGGAAAAGGAGTTTGTGCAAGGTGACGTCACTGTTATCCTCTTCATAATCCTTTTTCTTTTTCTATTCCTGCCATAGATGTTCCACCAAACTATTGATCCATGTTGACTTATATGGGACTAAGGCAGTATTTGAATCATGACATTTAGGAACTACTTCATTCTCATGGCTTGAAACACCTAGTAAATCCATTAAGGTTTTGTTAATTTCTTGCTCACATGCTGCAAGATGATTACCAGAAGCTTCTATCATCTCAATGTGAAGGGGAGAATGGTCAAAAATTATCTGCATAGGAGACTCTGGAGTAGGTGCTTTAGACAATATAGGATCTTTAAAAATTTTCCCTCTCATTCTAGGGCTTCTTCGCAAAGGAGTCTCTTCTTGTACTACTATCTTTTGCCTACCTTTTTGTTTTAGTATCACTACTATAGGATTAGTTGCTATAGGAACCTTCTTTGTTTTCTTCTATTGCTTAATTGTAGGACTAGGTTTTTGTTGAGCAGCGATTTCTTCTGGTGACTTCTGTTTCCTGTTAGCTTTACTAGTAGTGGGTTTAGGGATGTCCTGTTCAGGTGGAGGCACATTCTCTTAAATGGAAGAAAATTCTAGTTCAATCCCTTGTGCATTTTTTGTTTCAGCTCCCTCAACATTTTTTTCTACAGGCTCACTACTGGGAACTATGTTTTTCTCACCCTGCCATTCACTAGGGTCAACTTGGGGTTGTAGGTTTTTAAATTTCACAAAGTCATCCCATGTCAAAGGGGATACATCCCTAAGAGACCTTTCTATTAAAAACTTAATCAAGGCATGGTGAGTGATAGAATTATCTTTCCCTTTTTGAGTCTCTTCCACACTAATACAGAGCATATTATACAGAAAATTTGGAAGATTCACGACAATATTGTGCCTTATACAAATAAGAAACTTAAAATGGTGTGCATGTAAGTGAGAAAATCTGCCTTCACAAGTAAAATACCTGATGACATGTATTGCTAGCTTAGGGTAAGGAGGCGGCAAAGACAATCTCTTGCACCCCTGCTTTGTAACATCCAATGGAGGGTCATGTGGGGTAGTGAACTAGGCCCTTGCTGACCTAGCATCATGCTAGCTCGGATAATGCTCTCCAATAGAAGGTAACCCTGTTACTTCTACAATTCATTCTTCTATTGCAATTATTGTCAAACCCCACACAGAAGCTTCACCTTCATCAAATGTCCTGGTGAATTCTACAGCTGCTTCTTCATCATATGCTGTTAAATTCAAACAATAACCTAACCATCTGCATGCATTGAATCTTCTTACTACTTCTATGTCAAAGAGCAACAAAATATGCTCAACTATCTCTCTTCTCTATAATCCTCCTCCCATTTCTTGATACTTCTTCTGCTACTCCGTTTCTCTCTCCCTTTCTGAATGCAAACTTCAAAACTTTGCGTTATTTCTCAAACGCTTCACCGCTTCTTTTTTAGAACATTAACTGCCATAACCAATTGTTATGTGCCATAATTAAACTTTAGGTAAAAGTAAATCATTAATTTGCATGGGAATCATCCAAAAACATGGTTCAAATGCCAAAATTTTAAAAATAGGTCACATCATGGCCTAGCACAAAAAATTTGGCACGAACAAGGAAAAAAAATCATTCAGAAAGTGGGAGTACAACACTTGACATGGCATACTTATGGCAAAAAGTTCTCATTAATAAAGAGTAATGCCAAGATTTTAGAAAATCATCACAGTTAATCAAGCATGTCATTGGATAGTATGACACTCCCCTACCCCCTGCTAATTTTATGACAAGTGTCCTCACTTGTCAGACTAGTATGGGTGAGGGACTGGAATACGTCGTAATTATAGAGACTATGCAGTATTATATATAATTAACAAAATCTACAAACTTATAAATTAATAATAGTTTGAAACTTTTTATACCTACCAAGTGGATTGTCACATGCTCCAAAAAAAAGGTGGCAGAAATAATGTAAACGAAAACATCCATCAGCATGTACAAATTTGATTGAAAACAAAAAAAATTAATTATGTAGAAAGTGAGTGAATGGAAGATTAAGAAATGGAGTGGGGTGGGTGGATGGAAGATTAAGATATGAATGGAAAGAAATATCATGAAAATAAAATGGACTTTATGCGAACATAAAGTTATTATTATGGACATGCAAATTAGAATTAATGTTGAAGAGCAGCAGGCGGAAGGTTTTCACCTTCTGTTGCAAGAAGAGATACTTGAGTTATTGTTGGATCTAGTTGTTCGAACTATTGCATGAATTTGGCTTTTATTTGAGGCTATTTGTAAAGTTTAAGTCGATGACCATTGATCAGCATTTTGAAAGGCACATCATCAATTGTGGTTAGTTGAACTATTCCATTGTCAAAGACATGGATGATTTGATATGGTCCTAACCATCGCGTCTGCAGCTTCCCTGGCATATCCTTAAAGCAAGAATCATACAATAATACCCAGTCACCAGCTTTGAACTATTTGTTGAGGATATGAGAATCATGCTAGTGTTTTCTGTATTTTTGCACCAGTTCAGTGTGTTCTAGAGTGGTCTTGCGCATTTCCTCCAAAGAATTAAGATGCAGGAGGCGTTCTCTTTGTGCTGCAGGAAGATCAATATCTAAGGTCAAGGCTGTTCTTAAAGTCTTGTGTTCAAATTCAATTGGAAGCATTGCCACTTTCCCATACAAAAGCTCAAATGGTGTGAATTAGGTAGTGGTTTTCCAAGTTGTTTTATAAGCCCAAACAGCTTCTTGTAATCAGTTGGTCCAATCCCGATGATGCAAATGGACTATTTTAGTTAGAATATTTTCTAGCTCATGGTTGGTAACTTCTTCTTGTCCATTGGCTTGTGGATGATAAGGACTGGATCTATGATGCCTGATGTTATACTATTTCATCAATTTTGAAATCAGGTTGGAAGTAAACTGTGTGCCTTGATCAATAACTAATTCTTTAGGAACTCCATAGCATGTAAAAATCTCTTCATATAGGAATTTGGCAACTTTTTCATCACGGGCATGCTTCATAGCCTTAACCTCAACCCATTTGGTTAGGTAGTCAGTACAAACTAGAATATAAGACTTCCCATTGGATGGAGGATCAATAGGACCGATGAAGTCCATTCCCCATTTGTCAAATGGTGTTAACACCACTTGAGGATTTAGAGGCATTTCATTTGTTTTGGTTGGGCGACCCATTCTTTGGCATTGGTCACAGTTCCTTGTATAATTGATTGCATCTTTATGAAGGGTCGGCCAATAGTAACCAGTGGCTAAGATTTTGAAAGCTATTCTTTTGGCTGCAAAATGTCCTCCGTAGGGCTCATTATGACATGCATGCAAAATATCATATGTCTCATCTTCTTTTACACATCTGTGCATAACTTGATCAGGTCCAGTATAGAACAAAAAATTGTCTATCCATGAGAAATGGAAGCTTTTCTGTATGAGCAACTTTCTCTCCTTATAAGAAAAATTTGCTGGTGTCTTATTAGCTGCAATGTAGTAGCAATATCTGCATACCATGGAACTTTAACAACAATATGAAACTAATGTTCATCTAGAAATGCATCATCTACCAGAGTAGTGTCAATATCATGATGATTGATTCTTGAAAAATAATATTCTACAACATTTGTTTCTCCAAGCTTATCCACTATGGTTATGTCAAATTCTTGTAGCAATAGTAACCATCTTGCTAACCTACCAGTTATAGCAAGTTTGTTCATGAAATATTTGATTGCTGCATGATTAGTATGAACATAGATAGGATAACCTGTGATGTAATGCCAAAATTTATTTAGAGCATAGACTACTGCTAACAATTCTTTTTCAGTCACTGTGTAATTCAGTTCTAGACCATGAAGACTCTTACTGATATAATAAATGGCATTCTCAAGATTTGAGTGTTTCTGTGCTAAAACTACACCTATGGCATAATTAGAAGCATTTGTATATATGTGAAAAGGTAGGTTCCAATCAGGGCCTTGTAAAATTGGGGTTGTGGTCAAAAGTTGCTTAACTTGCAGGAAAGCTTTATCACACTTAGGTGTCCAATTGAATTCAGTTTTTTTGGTGCACAACTTGTACAAAGGACTGGCTGTTAAAATGAAGTCTTTTATAAAATGCCTGTAATATCCAGCATGTCCCAGAAAAGATCTGATATCTTTTAATTTAGTGGGTATGGGTAATGTTTGAATTACCTCAATTTTAGCTGGGTCTACTTGTATACTTGCAGTAGATATGAAATGACCGAGTACCACACCCTCTTGCATGAGCATGAAACGCTTTTCACTATTTAGTGCCAAATTATGTTCTTGACATCTTACCAGAACTTTTTCAAGATTTATCATTGCTTCTTCAAAAGTAACTCCAAATGTTGTAAAATCATCCATATAGATTTCCATACAATCATGTGATATATCAAAAAAAATACTAATTACAGCCCGTTGAAACGTTGCAGGAGCATTACAAAGACCAAATGGTAAAATAGAGTATGCAAAAGTACCCCATGGATAGGTAAATTTAGTTTTGTCTTGGTCTTCAGGAGCAATACTGATTTGATTATAGCCACTGTATCCTTCCAAAAAGGAGAAGTACTTCTTTCCAACTAGTGTATCCAAAACTTGATCTATGAAGGGTAAAGGAAAATGATCCTTTTTAGTAGCCTTATTCAACTCCCTATAATCTACAAAAATTCTCCATTTTCTTCCTTTCTTAGGTACTATAACTAGTGGTGATACCCATTTACTATCAGATATAGGATAGATAAAGCCAGCATCAAGCAGTTTCTACAATTCTATTTTGACTATTTCTCTGAGGCTTGGATTTGTCCTCCTCTAAGGTTGATGAAGTGGTAGAAAATCTTCATTAATGTATATCCTATAGGGCTTAATCCTTTCATATCAACATAATCCCAAGGAAAAGTCTTCTCATGCTTCTGAAGCAATTATTTTAATTGTTCCATTTGTATAGATGTCAATTTTGGGTTAACATGCAGTTTATGGCCTTTACTTAGTTCAGCAGGAATAGTGGATTCTACCATAGCAATTTTAGAGATTGGGCTTCCTTCTAATTCACAAGGAAGTAGTGAAAAAAGATTTTCAGGTTCCTTAAGTGAAGTACAACTTGTATCACACTCTTCATAAGTAATCAATTTTAATACAGAGCTTTCAGACACATCTTTTCCTACCACACAAGTGTTGGTAAGGATGCTCTAGATTACTGAATCTTCTTCTTGTAACTTTAGAAAAGATTTCCTATGTAACATCATAAGTTGTACTATGGAATTTATCTCTTCTTCTTCATCTCCTAAATTTGGCAAAAAAGATGTACTCAAATCTGGTAATGGTTGTGCAGGAGGATATAGATCAAATTGCTTGGTTGCTTGGCCATTTGATATGGTCATATTCCCTGATCTGCAATTTATGTTTGCATTAGCTATAGCCAACCATGGTCTACCTAGAATGATAGGATAGCCAGATAGGTTTACTTTAGGGGACAAAATCATGAAGTCCATAGGATATTCTAGGGAGTCTAAGGTCACAACAATATTTTCTATCATTCCATCAGGAATGATAGTGGAACTATCGGCAAGCTGCACAATAGTTGGTGTGCGCCTTAATCCTTCTATTTGTAACTTCTTCATGGTTTCTTTAGTCATCACATTTATAGCGGCTCCCAAATCTATTAAGGAATTTTTAACAAATTGACCATTTATGCTAACACTTACTACCGGACTCCCTAGGTTAGAATATTTTGGTGAAATCACTCTTCCTAACATGATATCAACTAAGTGTCCAACAACATGAACTATGGTAGGATCCTTCTTCTTCCTTGTAGGTTTCTTTAGACAAGCTTCCCTTATAGCTTTTCTATAAGTAGTAATTTCCTTAATAGCTTGAAACAAAGGTATTTGGACATGCATATTCTTCAACTAATTAACAATGTCAAAGGGTTGTTCCTTGCTTTGTTTAGGTTCCTTTTGTATTAGTTGGTCTGGAAAAGGAGGCTCTACTACTAGTTGAATTGGTATTGGTATGGTAACATTAGTTGGGTCAACAAGTTCATCAATCAAAGGTTCTGATGCTGCAGGAGAGTCTAATACTTCAGTTATAAGAGGTGGCTTTAGTGTTGGTAAGGTCGTTCCAGATCTCAAATGTATATCTGTGACATCTAGGGCATAAGCAGGATACTGCTGGGTATCAGCACTATACATGGGCTACTGTGGTTGGCTATTTGGATTTGGCTGAGGCTGTGTAGGTAGCTGTGTTTGCTTTTGAGGTCCACTATTTTCAGGTGGTGGCATTAAAGCAGGTTGTTGAGCTAGATGGGGTAATTGTGGAGCACCAATATTTTGGTTAGGCCATTGTTGAGATCCCTTCCATTGGTCTGGAGATGGCCAATTCCAATTGTTTGGAGATTTCCAATTCCCTTGGGGTGGTTGCCATTGGTTTTTCTGGTTCTGGGGCCATTGGTTATTTTGCTGGTTAGGCCAAGGTTGTTGGAAATTTTTAGACCATTGAGACTGTTGTGGGTTATTTTGCCCAGCATTATCCCAATTGGGTTGGTTTTGTGGAGGACCTTGGGTATTGCAGTTTTGCCATTGATTACCATATGAATTTGAATTTTGCAAGGGGTCTTGAGGCATACCTTGACATTGAGCCCATGGTCGACATTGAGCAACAAAGAATACTTGCTCATCATCCCCATCTATCTTTACATATTTAGTTGGAAGATGCTGGTTCTCCATGCTTGCAACCAATTTATAGTAGCAATCCTTCTTTTTCTTTTGGCAATGAGGATAGTACTTAGCTAGTTGTAACTTAGCCTCTACTTGTTGATTCTTTGTAGTCATTGTATCCAACTGTGTAGCGACATCATTAATGATGTCTTGTTTTAAATCTAACAACAAATTGGATATTTCAAGTTTTGAAATGTCTAATTCCTTTTGTAACCGTAGAATGGGGTCCTCGACCTTTCTTCATGGTTGACCTTGAGTAGTTATAACATATCTTTTTGAGGTCATCCCATTGAGCTTGATATACATCTCCATTGGCCATCAGGTCCAATGCTTCCAAACAGTCTTCATTCACTCCTCTTAGAAAGACTAGTTTTTGGGAATCTTTAGACAATGTGTGCTGAGGATTCTTTTGTAGTGTATATAAAAATTGAGAAAGATAGTCTTCTAATGTCTCTTCCTCCTTTTGTGATATCCTAAAGATATCATCTCCTCTTGTGCTAGATGCTTTGCAATATTCTTTATATTTTTCCAAAAACAAGGCTTGCATTTCATCCCAATTCACAATTGCATTGGCTCCTAAGCCCATGAACCATCATAAAGTTGATTCTTTCAATGTGGCTAGAAATAATTTAAGCTTATGGACATCAGTGTTGTAGTTGAAACTATGACAAAGGATGTCAAACTCAAACAAGAAGGTATCAGGGTCTTCAGTTGCAAGGCCATAGAACTTCGGAAGAGTAGTGGGAGGTATATTCTTGAGATTGGCATTGGTTATGAGACATGGAAGTGGAAATGGAAACGTGGGTTGTGCCATGACTGGTGGGACTGGATTATGAGGTTGATGCTGAAAAGGAATGTTAGGCACTAGATGATTAAAAACTGGTGGATTCAAGGTAGTGTTATCAAGAAAATTGGTCAATATTTTAGTGAAAGGTTGGAGACCAGATATATTTAGGGATTCAGCTCTTGATGATTATACTATGGGGAAAACAGGACTTGCATCTTCAAAGGGCAACTCAAGTTCTTCTTCAACTTCTTCATTCAAATTAATAGATCCTTGTGGAAGAAATCTGCCATATTCATCTCGTCATCTTCCTCTTTGATGCATGCAACTAAAATTTTCACACTGGTAAAAAGAACTTAATATTTTAAAAAATGACTCAAAAATGCTCCTAGCTTGACACCATCCCTGGCAACGGCGCCAAAAATGAACCACCTCACAATAGGTGTTCCATAGTCATGTGCTAGGCTTGGCTTAGGAATAATCTATTCAAGCTAAGGACTACTTTTCCCCTACCATGAGGTGTATTTAAATTGTCAACCCAAGGATGTATACATGAAATGGTTGGCATAGTATGTGCACTAGGTACTTTGATGAGTTATTATGCTTGTGCTACAGGAAAGTAAAAATGCAAAGGAAGGAAACTACACTACTGCTATGGAAAGGAAAATAATGAATCTATGAATGTTGAAAACACAATGACAAGATAACAGAGATTCCATCTTGACTCATCCACTAGACTGTTCTCACAGATACTGCAAGAACGTTTGTGAAGTGTGATGCTACAGGAAGGAATTAACTAGCTAAGTCTTACTTAAAATACTGCTAATGCTAGTAAAATGAATCATTCTATCCTAATATAATCCACCTTCCAAGTGGGCCCCTTTGGTTGGCTTCTCTAATCTACCAATGTAGGATAGAAGCTAAAGAGAAATAATTCATTTCATTAATTAGTCATTACATGATTCAGAATTATAAAACACAACTGCAAAAAACTATGAATCAGTGTTCTCTCTTACTTGATAAAACTTATCAAAAACCAAAAAATAAAACTTCACACACAAGAGTCGATCCTGACATATATAGGGAATCTACTCTTTATTACATAATAGAAAAGTAACTATCCTAAGTTAAGTCTGGAGGAGAGAATATAGGAGAACAACTAAAAGTGGAAAGGAAGGATAATAAAATTGAGGAGGGAGCAATGAAGTCTCAGCATCTACTTGTTACAACGCAAATGCAGAGATGATAATGGCTCATAAAAGCTCCTCCTTATTCACTACCATGTTTTCTTGAAGTGGTTATAACCTCCTTTTTGTGGTTGTTCCTTGATGCTCGTTTCTCCTTGAATGCTGTCGTCAACCAACTTTTGGATTCTTCCGCTCATCCTTTAATCCTTATCATTAGGTTAGTTATGATATAAGACATATTTGCAAATAAACATCCATCAAACTAAATTCAAGCATAAGAACACACATTTGGATATTTATATGAAATACTGCATATTAGATATAATTTAGGCAAAAGATGACATATTTTTTCTACCCCATAAATCATCAAAGGTTTATCAAACATAGGCTTATAAGTGTTAAAACAAGGATAAACAGAGTATCACAAAGTATCTTAAACATAACAAAATAAAGGCTTTTTTTAGACTCATCAGTGTCATATTTCCTTTTTGTGGGTAGTCACTATGTTGCTAGTGAAAAATTCATACAACTTCCCATAGTGACAAGGTGACCACCATCAATCATAAGGAGATATGATGATATGTGTAATTCACCTTGAAACATTGTTTATCTATTAATTGGGTCATGCATGTAATATATGCTTGGTCACTATGTCACTAGTGGTAAAAGGCATGCTATTTATTATAATGACATAGCAACCATCATCAATCTTGAAGAGATCTAATAGTAAAGATTATTTCATGAGCTTTAGGGAACAATGTGAATAAGCTTTTAAAAGGTTCCCAAAAACATAAAGGAGTATTTTAAATAATTTGTCTCACTCAATTTTAAATGAAAAGGCATAGAAAAAAAAAAATTTCTAGGGTAACATTTTACTGAAACAAAATTTAGGGGTTTTTTGAAGCTTAGAAAAACATCAAACCCTAATTTTCACAAAAGGAAACTAGAAGATTCACTTTGAGATATATTTAGATAGGCACAATGTGAAAACATGACCAACAATTTCATTAGCCAACCATATAAAAATATCATGAATTCTACTTAGAACTATCTTTATCCATTCAACTTTGAAGACATTGGGGAAATCTAGGGCATGGTTTAACCATTTTGATTCTCCAATTCTAAATTCATCTCTTAATGCTCCATTTTTACACAATTTACCATATGTTTCCCTTATTTCCATGTCACCTATTGATGTCGAGTAAGCACTTTGGAAGCACCAAACAATTCTAAGCACCTTTGAGGCACCAAGAAAATCAAACTACCACCCAACTTCTCCAAATCCCACAAGGTTATTCAAGCTTTCCTCACTTCCAAAAGGAACAAATCTAGTATTTACAACTATTAAAAAGATTTGACAAACCCAACTCTTCACACAAGGCTACATTTCAAACTCTTCTTACTTAAGGAAACAAAACCAGCTATACCAATCCTTGGCATGAAGTGACTTTAGCAGCTCCAACCTTCCTAAAATCATCCCAACACGATCCAATCAAAGTCAAATCAGTGATCAAATTCACTATTATTAGTCACAGACCAGAATGCAACACTTAATCCTCATTTCACACAAAACAACCAAGAGTGGGATTTGAGACTCTAAGGCTTACCAACACCAAGGAAGGTCAAAGGAAACTTGAATATGACCAAAATAAGGTGTGTGATTGATTGGAACCCTACACACAACCTATAATGCAAACTGATACAATAGACCTAGTAGGCAATTAGGTCTTTCAACACTATTTTTCACCATTAACTCAAATTTGTTACAAAGGACTTGGAAATCTAAGACCAATTTGGGACTCCCTTTTCCAAGTACTATAAGACTTCAAAGTTTCAAAACTCCACTCCACTCTAGCATACCCTAACCCCTACCTTTCACATATGCCTAATTAGCAAGTTTAGGCATGGTTCACAAAGAAAAGACCAAGAAATGGGTATGTGGACTTCATTCTCCAACTTCAAAATGTTCTTCCCAGTTAGGTGAAGTTGTTTTCCTAATTTATCAAGCCCTCAACTCCTCTTTTCCCTATTACTCAACTAAAACACTCAAACTAGGTCTAATACATGGGTCTTATTAGACCTAGGGCTTGCTCCCATGAATTTCTATTGCAACCTCCTATCCCCAAACCTTCAAAATCTAAAAATCCATTGCCCTAACTTGCCTTATGCAAGTTTGGAAGAATTTCCAACCGTGGAAATTCAAAATAGGGCCATTTCTTTGTCCAAACCCTAAGTTCAAGGGTTTCATAAGGCAACAAGAAAGAAAAATGTGTAACTTTGAAATGGAATTGATCTCCCCTTCAAACCAATGCCAAAACTCTTGAAATTGAAAGCCCCAACTGATCAATCCAAAACAACAACCCTTCAACCAAGAAAAGTCTGTATAGTATGGTAAAAGTAGTCATAGAATGCTGGAACAATAAGCATTTTATTCAAATTTGGAAGCAAATACATGTCAATCTCCTTCTATGCCTCCAATTTGAGTGCATAGGGCCTATAAAGGTTATTACAATAAGTTTTAACTAAACAAAGGTAGTTTTTGTAGTTATTGCTAAAAGTTGTCAAATTGTTGCAAAATTGCTAATGAAACTTTGCAGTTTTGTGCACTTTTTGACACTTTCAATCTAAATGAATTCTAATAATTCAAAATGGTTTTTCTAAGACTCAAAACCACTAAAAAAACCTAGAAAACAAAAAATAAATCAAGATTCTAGATTTGGACCAATTGATGCCCAAGTTCATATTATTACCTTGGGGTCTTTTGTCTTGTACAATGGTAGATGGCCTTGAGGGGATTTTATCAATCCTAAGACCTTATTACATTGAATAAAAGAAACTATTTGATTAGGTGCTCTACACCATTCTCCCCTACATAAAAGAAACTCCAGTCTCTGGAGTATGGTGATGTGAGGGATCAAAACCATGTGCCTTTCTAACATCCATATTGCATTTGATGTTGTTTGTCCTTTCCATCATAAAAGGTATTCATAGTAGGTCCTCCTCATGGTCTTCTTGCTAATTCTTTTATCTAGAATGGCTTCCAAAATGGTTTTAGGCTTTGGTGGAATGTTTTTTCCCAATTTTTCCTTGAGATCTACTATAATACTTGCATCAACATCATCTACAATAGCACCCTTAAAAACATATAGGTTAGATACATTGAAGATAGGTGAAAAATTAATATCACAAGGAAAATCAATTTGATAGGCATTATTGCCACAATTTTTCACTATTTTAAAAGGATCAATTTTCTTCATCTACAGTTTGGTATGTAATTTCTTTGGAAGTCTAGCCTTATTGAGGTGAATCATCACCATATCCCCCACCTTAAAGTAGAGTTCTCTTCTTTTTTTATCATCTTGCTCTTTATACTTATTGGAAACATTTTCTAATCTGTCTTGTACCTATTGGTGAACTTCTTTCATTACCTTTACAAAATCTTTAGCTTGTGCACTCCTTCTTTTCATATCCTTGATTTCCCTAAGTTCCAAAGTGCCCCTAGGATGAGTGCCATAAAAAATCTGAAAGGGTGTTAAACCAGTACTTCTATTGATAGAATCATTGAAGGAAAATTATACCTAGGGTAACACACAATCCCAAGAAGCACCATGTTGTTTATAAAGACACCTTAGCATATTCCCCAATGATCTATTGACCACCTCAGTCTACCCATCTGGTTGATGGTGATAGGCAGATGAAAAACACAAGTTAGTGCATAGTTTTCTCCATAATGTCCTCCAAAAATGCACCAAAAACTTAGGGTTTCTATCTATTATGATGGATAAAGGCAAGCCATGAAGCATAACAACTTCCTTGAAGAACAAACCTACTACATGGAGGGCATCATGAGTGGTTTTGCATGCCATGAAATGAGCCATTTTGGAAAACCTGTCCACAACTACAAAAACACTATCATAACTTGATTTGGTTCTTGGTAGACCAACAACAAAGTCCATACTCACTAAATCCCAAGTTTATGAGGTATTGGAAGTGGGGTGTAAAGTCTTTCATTTGATGAGCTTCCTTTTACTTGTTGGCAAATTAGACACTCCTCAACATATCTCCTAAAATTAGTATACAACCTTCTAACCTACTCCAAAGTTTTATCTACCCCAAAATGTTTGGCTATGATATTCTCCCCAGTAGACCCCTTGGGAACACAAAGCTAACTCCCCTTAAACAAAAGACCTTCTTGCAAGATATACTCACCAAAATCAGTATGGTACCTTTCTCCAATGGATTTACAAACTTGGTAGGCTTACTTGAAGTCTTCATCTTGTTCATACATGTCCTTCATTGCATGAATTCCAATGCTCTCCAACTGGATTTCTTGAATGGTTAGATTTCTCCTGCTAAGTGCATTGGAAACCTTATTAGTTTCTCCTTTTTTATGCTTAATGGTAAAGGTATAGGCTCATAGAAATTCAATCCATTTCATATGTCTATGATTCAACTTTTCCTGCCTATTCAAGAAACTCAAAGCATGATTATCAGTATATAGAACAAATTATTTAAGCAATAAGTAATGTCTCCATTTTCTAAGGGACTAAACCATAGCATAGAGTTCAAGGTCATAGGTTGGATATTTTTTCTTAGATTCATTAAGATTTTCACTAGAAAAGGCCACAAGGCTACCCTCCTGACTTAAAACTCCTCTAATCGCCTTATTGCTTGCATCACATTCTACTATAAACAATTTATAGAAGTTAGGGAGCACCAAGACTAGTTGGTCTACAATTTTTCTTTTCAAGCATTCAAAGGAATAATTTGCCTCCTTAGTCCAAGAAAATATACATTTCTTTCCTCCTTTAATTATATCTATCATTGGGGCACACACACCACTGAAGTTTCTTATAAATTTTCTACAGAAACTAAACATGCCATGAAAAATGTTTACCTCTGATGGAGTGGTAGGTGGTGTCCAATTAAGGATGGCTTCTACTTTGGAAGGATCCATCTTTAATTCTCCTCCTGATATCACAAAGCCCAAAAAAGACTAGTTTATGCTGCAAAATGGAACATTTTTCCAAATTTATTATCAATTTCTCTTCATGAAGCCTATTTAAAACCAAACCAAAGTGCCTTAAGTGTTCATCTCTATCCTTATTGAATATTAAAATTTTATCTAAGTACACCACAATAAACTTGTTCAAGAAAGGTTTCAAAAATTCATTCATGAGCCTCATAAAGGTACTAGGTGCATTTGACAAGCCGAAAGGCATCACAAGCCATTCATACAATCCTTCTAAGGTTTTGAATGTTGTCTTCCATTCATCCCTATCCCTTATTTTGATTTGATGGTATCCACTTTTAAGGTCCACCTTTGAATAGACACTTGCCTTCCTAAAACATTACAAAAGCTCTTCTATTCTTCGCATAGGAAACCTATATCTAATGGTTATCCTATTGATTGCTCTCAAATTTGTAAAAAACCTCCAAGTACCTTTTTTGGAGCTAGGACAACAGGGACTACACATGGGCTTATACTTTTCCTAATGTACCCCTTAGCTAGTAGATCTTCAATTTTCCTTGCTATCTCTTCATTCTACTTCGAGCTCATCTTATAGGCTGCCTTTTTTGTAAGTATAGCCCCTAGGATGAAGTCGATGCAATGGCTAATATCCCTTTGAGGAGGCAAAATCTCTAGTTGGTTGCCTGTAACTATCCCCTTGTCTTTCTCTAATAAATCCCTTACCTCCTTAGGCCCAACATTGTTGATCTTGGGTGGATCTTGTGATGGTTTAATGGAATGATTTTGAGGTCTAACAACCAACGCATAGTAGGGTGTATCCTTCTCCTTAGTGACTCTCATAAATTATTTTTCTCCCACTAACATTACCCCACTTCTAACCAGGCTTCCATCATTAGGCAATGGTGGCATGGTGTAATAAATCCCATCCTTGATTATTGTTGGTCTAATTTTTCACAGTATAAAAAAATCAGAATTGAGTCAAAATTGTAGCCACGATTTTGCAAAATTTGAGAAAATCAAGCCCTTTGAATGCCCATAAATGAGATTGTACCCAATTGTACCTTTGAGGACCCTAAGGTGTTTAATGTTTCTAACACCCTGAATTCAGCTTGTCTAAGTGTTTTGTGAAGTGAAATCACCATTAGAAGCCATTTCATGAAGTCTCATTTTGAGCAAGTGTCAAATCTGCATTTTACCCTAAATGTCAAATAGTGACAGTAGGCTTGTTTGCAAGTGAATATCTTGCACCCAAAAATGTTTCATGATTCACCACTTTGGGAGTATCTAGTTTCTATACCCAAGAACCTATGTTTCATTTTTCAAGTCATTTAAAATCCATTTGACTAAGTTTTGAATCCCTCAAAGTTGGTTAGTTATTGTTTTCATGCATTTGCAATTTGCACACAATTCTAGGAAGCCCTGTTTTACATGTTGTAACTTTTGACCAATTGACCCAAATACTAAATTTCCTTTTTTTTTGCATTTTAGATGTTAGAGACTTGTTATGTTTCAAGTTCCAACTCATTATGAGTCCATTTGATCAGTTTTGAAATGAAATTCCAAATGGAATTTCTATCTTTTTACTAGTGTCAGCATTTGCAAATTTTTCACGACCCCTATTCATGATGCTATACCTTGGAATATGTGATAGGTGAGGTCAAATAGATTGTACAACCATGCTGTCCTCTAAAAATACTTTAAGTGTTCCAGTTTTTACATCTTGATGAATCCATTTGCACACTTTTCTAGGTCAATTCCATTTGCAAAAAATCACCTTTCTGCCTTTGTTTCCAGTTAGCAATTCCAAGTAGCCCACTTTGACTACTTGCAAAATGTGTCTTGTTATTTTTCATGAGCCTAAATCATAGATTTGTAATGTCCTCATGACAATGAACCAACGCCCTAGTTTTCATAGCTCCAAGTGTCAGTTTGCCCAAATTTTAAAGCCAAATTTGAATGCAATTTAGTGTTTTTTTACATGTTTATGTGCAGGCAGTTCTAAGAGGTCAACTTTGATAGTGAATATCTTTTGACCCCAAATTTTTTATGACATGAGATTTGATAGGGTGTAAGTGTGTGGAACAAAGAGTTTGTGTGCCAGTTTCCAAAGTGCAAGCAGAGGTTTGGATTAGTTTTTAAGGCCAATCAATGGAGCTCCTAGCACAAAAATGACAGGTTGTAGATAAGTGATAAAGAGGCAAATTTGGTGATGATATTAAAATTTCTCTCTCAAGCAGTGTGATCTATTGACAAGTATCACTGAGGTACCCTTCTTAGCTTTGTCCTTAACATGAGCCTTTGGAATTACAATTTGAATATAGCAGATGTGTTAATGGAATTTATTACTAATTTGGCAATAGTAGATGGAGGGTTTGTGGACAAATAGTCAGATATTCTTGTCCAAAGTTTTTTTTAACTTCATGTAGCTCACCACTCCTCATGAATTCCACAACTAGGAAGTTGGGTTTATTGATTATGAAAACTTGAAGGAGAAGGCCTTTGACTTTAAGTCTAAGCTTATCATCTATGGAGGAATTGCATATCCAAGGGATTTGGATTGTGTTAGGTTGAGGTCCATTGCTGGCATGTGGGGAGGATAGCATTCAACATATCATTACCATAGTACCCTTGAGGCTTTGAATTTTATGGAGCAGCCAGAGAATGTAGGTGTCGACCCAAAGGATCAAAAAATGGCAAGTCAAGAGGGCATCAAAAAAGAAAAGACAACCATTCCATGCAAAAGAGGGGGTACTCAAGCATTACCAAGCAAAGCCACCATGCCCTTTTTAAAATCCATCGACAAGCAACTTCTTTCACCCAAATCAAATGAAACAATTCTATGAATACACGTAGTCAAAGTATAGCTAGTGGAAGTGGAGCTTCACGTGTGCTAAGAAAGATGAATTAAAAGAATAGAGGCCTTTGTTGCAAAAGTAAAGGTTGGCTCATAATAGCAAAGCATGTAGCCAGTTCAAAAAGAAAATGTCAAAAGTGGAGAGTTACCCCATGGCCTATTAAAAAACAAAGATTCACACATAAATTTGATGCATTATCCATAGGACTATATCTAGATCTTCACACCAACTTGGGTCAAAGTTGATGAAACTCAAGTGACTTCATCCCATCACTAGTAGTAGGGGTCAGGGTAGTTGAATATGCGAATATGGAAGACAAAGCAGCATGATTATAAAGTTGTAGTCAAAACATTGCTCATGCCAAACAATAAGGAGGCATCTTTTGACTTACATGCAACCCACGCATTAATAGGGGGTGGGAGGAGTTTTATGAGCAGTCACACACATTATAAGGGAGCTCATGATTTAAAAAGAAGAAGTCACCAAGTCTAAACAAAAAGAAGCCGCCATGAAGCAACTTTCTAAATAAAAAGACCATTCACGTGATAAAAGGAAGGAAATGTTGTAAGATAATAGGGCAAGAGGCCAAAGCATAGGAGAAGATAAAGTTTGAAGAAGGCCCCATCATAATGTAGAACCTAGCGCAGGGCATGGCACACATTTCTCAAACAAGACATTGCTCATGCAACATTAATAAAGCCACCCACATTTTCAAGGGAGAGGACTGCATAAAAGGATGTCACTTCTCTTGGCCAAAGCCATAGCAAATCATGAAGAGAAGAATACAAAAGGAAGTCAAGATAAAAGCAACAATTTTTAATAGGAAGCTAGGCAGAACCAATGAGAACCCACAACTTCGGCATAACAGGAGCAGTCCCACATTATTTTGAAATAAAGGTAGCATCAGAGCCAACACAGAAAAAGAAAGGTAAATTCATACAAAAACAAAGAGGAGGCTCTACTTTGAGCAAAGAGTCAACATGTTAAAGAAAATCTACCTACGTAAGATGAAACCATTAGCAAAAAGCTAAAAAGGTGAGAAGACCAGTGTTAAAAGCAATCCTCCAGTCTTAAAAGAAGCCGCCCATGCTAGCCATAATCAAAGGGATAAATTAGTATATTCCACATTGGCTAGGAAAATAAGTTTTTAATAGTTTAAATAGAAATGTACATGAGAGGCCTTGTCAATTGAAGGTAGAGGCTCTTGGGAAGCCACATGCCAGAGGGTTGGGCCCACGGTTAGCTAAGAGATGTCAAATTTCTAGCCCTTCCAAAATTTTGAATGAATCTGCAAGCACACTAATTTGGCAGAGATGTGCTAGGATGCTGGCACGTGTCAAGATCAATGACATCCATAATTTCACAAGATGAAGGTGCCCAAGAGATAAAAAATTTGAGAATGTGGGATTTAGACATGTGGTAGCAGGTCCCATGTGCAATGAGGTGGCACTCTAGAGAAGGATCAAGGTGGAAGCATCCAGATCACACCATGTGGCCCAAATCAATGGCTAGCACATTTTCACAATAGTAACTTGCCTGAGATTTAAACTATGTAGGCATTTTCCTGGTTGCCACATGGAAGTGGACCCATGATGCATGGTGATATGTGAAGCCATGTGGGAAAATATGTGGTGTAGGTCAGCCAATCAAGGGCTGCCACATGGTAACCCAGGTGGCACCTAGTGGGCCCAGTGAGGGTGAGAGAAAAAAGTAGAGTATTTTAAAATGAATGTTTTTAATTATTTTCTTAGAAGTGTCCACAT
The DNA here is from genome assembly GCA_028749045.1 of Cupressus sempervirens. Taxonomy (NCBI): domain Eukaryota; kingdom Viridiplantae; phylum Streptophyta; class Pinopsida; order Cupressales; family Cupressaceae; genus Cupressus; species Cupressus sempervirens. Next base: position 277,491,671 of record CM053791.1, read on the forward strand.
TTAGATTTTTTAAATCTAAAGATGCATTTTTTCTAAAGCATATACTTTAGAAATTTTAATTTTTTTGAAAAATTTAAGGATGTAGACCAGACATTTATAGCAAGGGAGTGTTTTTCAAACTAATATTCTGGGGGTTTTTGGTAGGAAAAATATGCAATATTATATATTTTTAGAACTAGGAGAAATTGAAGTTTTTGATTATGGAGTTAGTTTTTGCACAAAATGCCATCGGTTCAAGCTATAGGAGTTTTTCTCTCTTAGATTGATTTACATGTTTTATCAGGTGTTTTGAGTCACCAGTTGTAGAATTTAGTGGAAAAATATCATAAAAGTATTCAGTAACTCTTGTACCAAAATATCTTGATTTTTTGTGATGTTTTGGCATTAATTTGATAAATGGGCACATATATGGGTTCATTAGTATATCTTTGCCTTTTGCTAAGATACTTTGCATTTGGAAAGGCAAAATAGAAAGGATATGATTAGTAGCTGAGGGATTTGATTCACCCATGGAAGAGAGAGATTAGAGAGAGTCTTTTCTTTGCTAGGAGAGGGAATTTCAAGTGGAAACATGTCAATCTCACATTAGATCTAGGAATTCATCTTCTTCTATATCTTTTTATCTTTCTTTCATTGTAGTAGTTGGCAGTTTTCTCCAAGTAATACTAGCAGGGTTCCAGTGTTTACTATGAAACCACATTCTATCATCACTTTATCTCTTGTATGAATAGCATTAGGAAGGATAATACAGATAGTTTAGATCTATTAGGTATTTTCATGTTTTAATTTCATGCATTTGGTTGTATTGTTTCAAGGAAATGAATACAAATGAACAAGAATTTCATTAATTTCATTCTAATTCTTGTCTCTTATCTAAGTGAATTTTGAATGTTTTATGGTCTTTGAACAAAGAGCCTAGGTCATAGTTGCAGTCCCTTAAGGCTGTATGTTATTTCATTGTTGCTTATAACCCAAGGGGTTATGTAAATGCTTCACAGAATTCAATAGGGTTGCAAGTTTACTGAGGAGGATATCATGTAAGAATGAGGTTCAGATTGAGCACAAATATTTATTTACAAGGTAAATAGATAGATCGTATGTCTAAATATATAAATAAGTATCAGATATCCATATGTATACATTTGATTCATGGATTTACCTAATGGTTAAGGCACTAATAAGCTATAGGGTCACTTAGTTCTTGCTATTGTATATTAGGGGTTTTGTTGAGTTCAACATTATTCATCAAATATTCTTTCCCTTTCATGTTGAAGGACCTAAATGTTTAACCCTCACTCAGGTTACGAGATTCATAGCTTTCCATTTAGCTACTGTAGATGTGTGTCATATCATGAGTTATTAGGAGAAATAGGGATAAAATCAGTAGTAAATAGATTCAGGGATATGTTTTGCACTGGTACAATACCAATTGAATTTGAGGTCTACCCGCCTAGATCTTGCAGAGCCTAAAGTAGAAGGAGTGTCAAGCCTTATAATTGGCCCAGTGTTTGAAGTGATGTGTTGAAAATGGGAGTTAGCTACCCCTAGATGCATCATATTCTCATTGAGGTAATTGAAAACCCTCCAGCATTTTCAAACACTAATAGTTATGGTGTAAATGTTTGTTTTACCATCATGTTTTGCACATACATCATATTGCCATGGCCTCCCAAGAAGAAAATGGCATGCATCCATCTCTACCACATCACATAAGACTTTATAATGATACTCCCCTATCTTGAATTCTACCCACACCTGCTCATTGATGATATTTTTCTTATCTTTTGTTAACCATGACACTTTGTAGGGGAAAGGGTGAGAATTTGTTGTGAGTTTCAACTTGTCTACCATTTCCCTAGAGGTCACATTATTTGAGGATCCAAAATCCACTATAACTTTGTAGAACTTGTTGTTCACTTTGCATAAAGTTTTGAACAAAGTTTTCCTTTGTGGGGGTTCTATAGTTGCAAGGGCTTTAATCAATGTTCTTTGCATCATTAAGGATTTCCCATGCTCTGGAAGTGTAGGCCTTGAAGTGACTGATTGATAAGAAGATATATTTTGACTGTCCTCCTCTTGTGTCAACTAAATTCTCCTATTCCCTTGCTTTTTTTTTAGAGCATCTAAAGGACTGATGTCCTAGCTAATTACAAGTGAAGTGTTGGTCTAAATAAGTATTTACCTATTACACTTACTTAAGTAGGTTAATGCATTATTTAATTATTTTGCATTATTTTATTATTATTTGAGGTGAGAGACTTAGGAGTTTGTGAACTCTCATTGAGTTACACAACTCTAATTATGCACATGGTGTCTACAACACAAGAGTATGCATCATTCACTAAGTTTTCATGATGACATCACAGTTATCAGCACTCCTCATTTAGCACATGTTGTCTACTCCACTGATTTGCATGCTACATCATTGTAGGCTTATCCTCACATCATCACACTTAATCCCATGCTTAATGGAGGCTATTCCATATCTAGTGGACATGTGCCTGGTTGTATGACATATCATGATGCTGAATTCTATGCATTCTAGAAGCTCTCCTAGGGCCTTTATATTCAAGCACTCCTAGTTTACTCTTGAATCCAATTATTGAATGAATATTGTCATTCTAATCATACTCTATTTATTTTGGTCTACCGTGTGCTTGTTTTGAGTTCTTTAGTTCTTGGGTGAATTTTGGCCTAAGCCAAATTTATACATGGTATCAGAGCCAAGGAGGATTCTCATCACGTAGTTGTTCAAGACCGTTCATGCTTTAGCACCTCGACGCAAATCTGGAGGATCTGCAGAAATTGGGAGCATCTAGAGCCAGATCTGACCTCACCACTATGTCTAGAGTGTCGATTGAGTGAAGATTGACTATAAATTTTCCTATCTTGGGTGAAAGTTGATCGTGAGGCAAATTTTTTTTTGCAAACTAGCACTCACAGGCCCCAATTTGCAATTGGGTATGATCGTTTTATTTGATCTGATTGTTTGATTTTTAGATCTGCATTTAATTTCATCTTTGCAATACTGAGCATTTTTTTGAATTTTATTTTTGGAATAATTTTTTTGTTTAGTCAGAGGGAAAAATTTTTTTTTTGCCAAACTAGGCAGTTACACCTCAGCTTGGCTCTGTTATTTTTTGATGGAATTATTATTGTTGTAGAGGGATTTTTATTAATTTGGCAGGCTCTTTCAACACTCTACACTGTGGTCATAATAAACCTATGGGCTACATAGAGTCAGCGACCCATACTGCCTAATCATTTTACCAAAATTTTCCACCGGCATTTGACACCGCTCATAAATTCTGGTAGAGAACAACTACTAAGTATCTCCCATTGGTGGGTAGCCTTCCCAACATTCTCTAGTGATAGTAACAACCTACGGCCACCACTGGCGAGCTCACTTCATTGTGTACAGTGAGCACTTTTGTTTTTAAACAATGCTTCAACTACCGGTGCCATCCATGTGGGATTAAATCCCCATACTCTGGCACTAGTTTTTGTAGTTTTGGCATTGGAACTCCCCATTCTTAGCAACGGTAACAACTCAACCCTGACACATGTTTGCACTACCACAACATCAAATATGCGGCAATTTCCAAATCACTACAATAGTCCACCTCATCAAGGCATAGTCATTGGTGACTGTACATCCTAGTCAGCAGCCATGCACAGTCAGCATTGACACACACTTATCTTTTGTACAATTCTGTACAATACGAACATCCGTATCATCTACCACGTCATCAAAGGGTAGAAATTTTGTTGACATCATCTGACTACAAGCCTAAAATTAACATCTGTCTAGACATCAAAATAGGCCAAATTTAAACTTCTATGATAGCCATATGACCATCAAATTTAACTCCATCTTTTGCTAGTGTAACCCCTCACCAGATTGATTTTGGTTTTAGTAGTCCGACTTCAAGAGGCAATAACTCACACATTCAGACTCCAAATCAGGTGCAATTTTTTTTGAAATTGGGTAAAATTTTCTAAATTTTTTAGTGGTTAGCTATTTTTGGGTTTTGGTGCACGCATTGTTTAGAAATTGCATTTTTTGGAAACTATACCTGGATAATCCCTCTTTTTGCAACTTTAAATTCTCCATACGGGCACATCTGGAGTCAAAAAAAGGTTCTATTTTTTTGAAAGTGTACATTTTTTCACCTACTTTCCAGATCTGGCATCTAACTGTAGTGTTGTGTGGACCAAATTATCACTTTCAGCAATAGAGCCTTTCTTTTCTTTGTAATGCTTCAGAATTGTAGCACATTGTAAAGTTTTAGATTTGTACTATATTAAGAGGTTGTAACAAGCAAAATTAGAAGTCCATGAAGGCCAAAATTGGCAAGTGGCCCATTCTAATCTTACTACTGATAAAGTTCCCAAAGCATCTATTTTGGGGGGTTCCTTGATTTAGAGAAAAAGGGGGGTGTTCTTGGTGTTGTGTTCTCTCTTTTCTTCACTTTTCTTTCATTTTCTACATTATGGGCAACTTTAAGTTTCCTAAATTAACTCCTCATAATTATGCTTCATGGTCAATCAAAATGTTGTATCACTTAATGCATAATGGAGTTTCACAATATGTAGATGGTACTCTTCCTAAACTAGCAGGTAGTAATGTATCAACAAGTGAAATTTTAGATTGGGTAGCAATGGATAGGAAAGCCCTAGGTGATATATGTTTGGGGGTAGATGATAAAATCATGTATAAAATCAAGAAATGTACTACATCCAAGGAAGCTTGGAATACCCTCAAAATCCTTTATGGGAAAGTGTCTGAAGAGGATGTGTTCAAAATAGAAGATGAGGTTGTTTCCTTAGATCCTAAGTCTTATGACTCAATACAAGAATTCATCATTAAGGCGAATGAATTATTGACAAAGCTTACTGATTGTGGGAATTCTATCAAAGATGAAAAATTGATCTATCTCATCCATAACAAGCTGCCATCGAAATATTCCACATTTGTATCTTCTTTTAACACCTCAAAGACTACCTTAGGGTCTGCCTACAAGAAAGTCACTTTTGATGAATATGCAAAACTGTTGGATGATGAAGAAAAGAAGTTGAAAACAATGGGGATTCACAAATCACCTTAGTCCAAAGCATTGGTGGCCAATGAGGGTTCTCAAAATTCAGCTGGACAGTCTTCAAATAAAGGAAATGGTAAAATGAAATGGAAGAGAAAATTTGAGGATGTAGAAAAGACAACACCTCAATCCAATCAACAAGGCAAGTCCTCGAATTCCAACAAGAAAGGGGACAACAATAAGGAGAAGAAGAAGTGTTCTTATTGCAAGAAATTGGGTCATGAAGAGCATGAGTATTATTTTAAAAAGATTGATGAGTTAACCAACATCATGAAGAAACATAATGTTCCATTACCTGATGCTTACAAGGAGAAGGGATCTTCTTCAGATTCAAAGTGCAAAGAGCAAGCAATCATAGCTAATGCAAACTCTTCAAAAGAAATGATATTTGACTCAGGTGCCTCATATCATATGGGTTCTTCAAAGGAGGATTTTTCTTCATTGAATCACTCAAAGGTACCACACATCTTTATGGGGAATTATAGAAAAATGAAAGTTGAAGGAAAAGGAAATGTGGATATGGAAAATTGAGAGTTTCAAGAGGTTCTCTATGTTCCAAACCTAAGTTCAAATCTCCTCTCAATCTACCAAATCACTCACCTCGGAGATGGACATAGAGTTGAGTTCCTTCCAGACTCGGTTCAAGTGCATAGTCTTAGAAACAATTCATTGGTTGTAGTGGGGAAAGTGAATGATAACAAGAGGTTGTACTCTTTCTATCATTTTGTGCCCAAGTCTTCTTCAAAGGCCTTGTTAACTCAATCACATTCAAACATGCAATTATTTCATGAGTGGTATGGTCATCTTGACTATCGCTACCTTCAACAACTTTGCACATATCACATGGTGAAAGGTCTACCTCAAATCAACTTTTCTAAGGGTGAGTGTTCAATAGATTCAGTGGATATGCATCTAGAGGGGAAGTTACAAAGAGAGAAGTCTTCTAGAGAAACAAGTGTTCTTCAGATGGTTCATATGGTATTAGCAGGTCCTTTTGCATTCAGCTAGGGTCGCTACATACTTACCTTTGTTGATGACTTTTCAAGGTCCACTTGGGTCTATTTTTATGCATAAAAAGAATGAAGTATTGGATACATTTCTAGACTTCAAGGCTCATGTAGAACAAAAATCTAGGAAATAAATCAAAGTACTCTGAATGGAAAATGGTAGCATGGATGTGAACAAAAGACTTAAGGACTTTTGCAGACATGAGGGAATTGATCTTTAGACTCCACCAGCATTTAGTTCGCATAAGATAGATGTTGCAGCATTGAGGATTTGAACTCTTAAGTCTATAGCAAGTTGCATGATTCATGCCAAGTCTCTAGATCCATCATTAGAAGTCCAAGAAATCTCAACTACCACTCACATTCTTAATCATTCTCATCATCCAGCCTTAGATAGAAAAACTCCTTTTGAGGCATGGTGTGGCATAAAACCTATTGTGACACACTTCAAAGTCTTTGGTTGTCCTGCATGGGCAAAAGCATCTTCCAGGGGATGCAAGGCATAGACATCTCGACCTTGTACCTTCATTGGTTATGAATATGGTGTGAAGGCATATAGACTTCTATATCCTAAGACACATTAGATATTTGTGGAGTAGGATGTACATTTTGAGGAAAGTTCTCCAAGCTTGTCCTCTACTCCTCTTCGCACATCATACAATATGGATACAGATAGTGACACCAATGATAGTGCTTCAAAAAATTTAGACATGTGGGGTTCTATCAAAAGTTACAGCGAGAGGTCACTTTCAATTTAGTCCACATGCATACATCGCCATAATGATAGGTCTAGAATAGCAAGGTACATCCAGTCTTCTAGATACAGGTTCAATGATAGATTTGGGGGACATTATTCATGATCTACCTCTACTTATTGATGTAGAATTACCTTCTTCAATTGTCACGAGGGTTCCAGACTCTCTTGTTTATTCTCTACATGATCGATCCTCACAGGTTGAAGTGATTGTGGATACTCATGATCAACAATTACAGCAGGGTTCTTTGTCATTTGTATGGACCAGTGACATCATTCATCCATGGGATTCTTTCCATGCATAGAAAAACCATCTTAGTTGTACCTTTGGCATTGTTTCTTCCTAAGGGGAGGAACACCATTCTGCAATTTTGGATTAGCTTCTTCATCGGAGCAGTCACTGTATGGAATTCTTCTTTGGGGGGGGGGGAGCCCATTTTGTCTCTCTTCCCTCTCTCATTCTCTTATGTATATACTAGATGTATGTCATAATGGGGGGGTCTTGATTACTCCATCCATCAATGCATTCTTCTTTATCTCTCTTTTTGGGGGAGGGTTTTTCCCATGAGGTTTTCCCTCTTTCCCTGCTTTATGGGAGATTGCATATCATTATGTACATGGGTACCTAACATGGCCTAGTAGCCAGGACCTATATTGCATTTCATCCTAGATTTCGTAAGCTTAAGGGCATTCCCCTAACTTTCACTTAAGGGGGGGTGTTGGTGTAAATAAGTATTTACTTATTACACTTACTTAAGTTTTACTTAGGTTAATGCATTATTTAATTATTTTGCATTATTTTATTATTATTTTAGGTGAGACACTTAGGAGTTTGTGAACTCTCATTGAGTTATGCAACTCTAATTATGCACATGGTGTCTACAACATAGGAGTATGCATCATTCATTGAATTGTCATGATGACAACACAATTATCAACACTCCTCATTTAGCACATGTTGTCTACTCCACTAATTTGTATGCTACACCATTGTAGGCTTATCCTCACATCATCACACTTAATCTTGTGCTTAATGGAGGATAATCTATATCTGATGGACATGTGCCTAGTTGTATGACATATCATGATGCCGAATTCTATGCATTCTAGAAGCTCTCTTGAGGTCTTTATATTCAGGCACTCCTAGTGTACTCTTGAATCCAATTATTGAATGAATATCATCATTCTGATCATACTCTATTTATTTTGGTCTACTGTGTTCTTGTGTTGAGTTCTTTAGTTCTTGGGTGAATTCTGGCCTAAGCCAAATTCATACATGAAGCATTTTCCTATAAACACACTAGGCCCCCTTCCACTAGATCTTCCTCTACCATTCGGTCTCCTACCCCTAAAAGACTTTCTATTGGTGGACTATGCATCAACATTTGATCCACTAGACTCTTCCTACTTTTTGTTGAAGGATCCCCTTCCATTGAACCTACCTCTAGCCCTATTACTATTGCCTCTACCCCTACTACTTGTTTCACCTTTTCTCTTATGTTTTTATTCAAATTTTAAAGCCATGTTAAAGCATTGATGTAATAAACCCAAACTAATCAAAGTTAGTTCATCTTGAATACTATATTTTAAACCATTCACATACCTTGCAAGTTTTTGCTTATCTATCTTATACACCTTGGCTCTAAGGGTAAGATTGTGAAGTTCTTAAGTGTAGGCACTAACATCCAAGTCCCTTTGTCTAAGATTTTGCAACCTTTTGTTCACTAACACCTCATAATCCTCTGGTATGATCTTCTTTCTTATCTTTTCCTTCTTCTTCTTCCATGTAGAAATCTTCTCCTTGCCTTCATCAAATCTTTCATTTTGCAAAAAATTCCACCAACTCAAGGTAAGACCTTTGAGTTTTTGCTTGGCAATCCTAACCCTCTAATTTTTATGGTTCTCATCACATTCAAAGTGATTATCTAAGGCTTCAATCCAATCCATGCATACATCAGGATCTAAGTTGCCATAAAAAGTGGGTGAGTCTCCTTCTCCTTTCTTTCCAACCCTTTCCAATGCAGCAAGGAAAGGCCTCTAATCTATAGGGATTTTTTCTAGCTCCTCATCCCCTCCTATTTCCTTAGGCTCTAATTCATCATCACTCCATTTTCTCATCTTTTTCTTGAGTCTATCCAACTCCCTCTTCATGGTCCTATTCTCTTCTTGAACCACCCTACTCTCTACGATTTGTTCCTTAACTAGCTTGGCTAGTTCTACATTTGTGATCCTCAAGGTGATCTCCCTCTCAAGCTCATAACCTTTAGAAATTGTGTCTTCAACAAAAAAAAGTGGTGTTGATACCACTTGATGCAGAGTAAGCACTTTCGAAGCACAAAACAATTCTAATCACCTTTGAGGCACAAAGAAAATCAAACTACCATCCAACTTCTCCAAACTCCACAAGGTTATTCAAGCTTGCCTCACTTCCAAAAGGAACCAATCTTCTATTTACAACTATTCAAAAGATTTCACAAACCCAACTCTTCACACAAGGCTACATTTCAACTTATTCTTACTTAAGGCAATAAGACCAACTATACCAATCCTTGCCACGAAGTGATTTTAGTAACTCCAACCTTCCTAACATCAATGTGGACCTAAAACCACCCCAACATAATCCAAATAAAATAAAATTAGTGATTATATTCACTATTATTAGTCATAGACCATAATGCAACACTTAATCCTTATCTCACACAAAACAACCAAGAGTGGAATTTGAGAATCTAAGGCTTCCCAACACCAAGGAAGGTCAAAGGAAACTTGAACATGACAAAAATAAGGTGTTTCATTCATTGGAACCCATGTACACAACCTATAATGAAAACTAATACAATAGACCTAGTAAACAATTAGGTCTTTTAACATTGTTTTTCACCATTAACTCAAATTTGTTACAAAGGACTCAGAAATCTAAGACCAGTTTGGGACTCCCTTTTCCAAGTACTATAAGACTCCAAAGTTTGAAAAATCCACTCCACTCTAGAATACCCTAATCCCTACCTTTCACACAAGCCTAATTAGCAAATTTAGGCATGGTTCACGAAGCAAAGACCAAGAAATGGGTACATGGACTTCATTCTCCAACTTCAGAGTATTCTTCCCACTTAGCTGAAGGTGTTTTCTTGATTTACCAAGCCCTCAACTCCTCTTTTCCCTATTACTCAACCAAAACACTAAAACTACGTCTAATACATGGGTCTTATTAGAGCTAGGGCTTGCCCCATGAATTCCTACTATAGCCTCCTATCCCCAAGCCTTCCAAATCTAAAAGTGCATTGCCCTAGCTTGCCACATGCAAGTTTGGAAGAATTTTCAATTATGGGAATTCAAACTAGGGCCATTTCTTTGGCCAAACCCTAGGTTGAAGGGTTTCACAAGGCAGTGAGAAAGAAAAATGTGTAACTTTCAAATGGAGATTGATCTCCCCTTAAAAGCAACACCAAAACTCATGAAATTGAAAGCCCCAGCTGATCAATGCAAAATAGCAACCCTTCAACCAAGAAAAGTCTGTACCGTATGGTAAAAATAGTCACAAAATCCTAGAATAGTAGGCTTTTAATTCAAATTTGGAAGCAAATACATGTCAATCTACTTTTATGTCTCTAATTTGAGTGCATAGGGACTATAAAGGCTATTACAATCATTTTTAACCAACCAAAGGTAGTTTTTGTAGTTATTGCTAAACGTTGTCAAATTGTTGCAAAGTTGCTAATGCAACTTTGCAATTTTGTGCACATTTTGACAGTTCCAACATAAATGAATTCTAATCATTCAAAATGGTTATTCTAAGACTCAAAACCACTAAACCAACCTAGAAAAAAATAAATAAATCAAGATTACACCTTTGGACCAATTGATGTCTAGGTTCATATTATTACCTTGGGGTCTTGTGTCCATTACAATGGTGGATGGCCTTGAGGGGATTTTATCAATCCTAAGGTGTTATTACATTGCATAAAAAAAATATTTGAATAGGTCATCTAGACCATGCTCCCTTTTCACACAATGTCCCATATTTTTCCCTTATTTCCATGTCACCTATGCTAACCACCTTGCATGTGTAGCAACATCTCACATCCTAAACCATCAAAATGCAAGGTGGTATCATCAATAATGCACTAGATGGATCTTTCTTGTAAGAAATATCTTGAGTGGCTCTAAAATTAGGTGGTTTGATTTCATTGCTTATCAATTGTACATTCAAAACTTTTTTACCCTATTTAACCTTTACTGCTAAAGGATTAGATGTCATTATGTAAATTTAGGGTTTTCAAAAATTTAATAGCTTGACTCATGAAAAATACCTTTTGTAATCTTGCTAAGATGATGTCAAGAAACTATTGAATCTTATTTGCAAACACTTGGAATGATCTCTTCAATTCACCTTTCACTCTCCATGTTTCTCTTCAAATTTGAATGATGTCAAATGAGTAGAAATCAAACATATAGATCTTAAAACCTTACATTCAAAACTCAATGCTTACACAGCTATAAGCTCAACTTTAATGGAGATTTCAACTCACTTGGCTTCCATGAAGTTTCCTTTTCACTCCATAACCACCAAGAGCTTAGTCAACACTATCACCTTTGGAAGCTCAACATCAACTAATATTTCACTCAACAACCATAGTGAAACTTTTTGTGCTTGGTAATAACATGAAAATTGACAAAATTTAAATATTTATTCTAGATTATAACCAAAACTTTGCATCTTAATTTATGCATATATAATGTTTTTCATAACTAAATCCTTGGAACTGATGTATATTATGCCTTTTAAATATTAGTACAAATGTACCTCTTGATTGCTTAATTGGAAGTGGTGTGATCACCTAACCCATTGGGTGAAGTGGCATCATCTGAGCTTGATATGCCCCAATCTTCCTTTCTCTTCCATGTCTTGTTCATCTCATCTCTGGCACTCTCAACATCTACCTTTCCTTTACCTTTATTGAACTCACTACTAGGTTCCTTTGACCTTGTTGGACAATTCATATTCATCTAATCTCTAACATTCTCAACATCTGTCTTTCCTTTACCTTTATTAAACTCACTACTATGTGCCTTTGACCTCATTGGAAAATTTTTGCTTATGTGACTAGTCTTCAAACAACTAAAACTTGTAGTTTGAATCAACCATCTTTTTTAGTCATTTTTGAAATGTGTCATTATGCAATTTTCAGCAACATGTCCATACTCTTGACAATAGCGACAACTATACCAAGTATTATAATCCCAATTATAAGAGTTTCCATTTTTCTTTTCCTTTGTCTACCTGTTTGATGACTATTTAGGCTTGGATCTACACTCATATGATCTATGTCTATACTTATGATAGTTGTAACAATACCCTTCAAACTTTGTGTGCTTATGGTCTCAATTTTGCATTCATGTCTTGATGTCCTTGATTGTTGCATTTGTGGCAATGACCCATTAATTTCTACTTAGGGTTCTAATTTGCAGTCTTGCTCCTGCAAACATAAGTAGTATGACCTATCTTACCACAATTATGACAGGTAGTTTTGGAGTTCTTACCTTTGTTACTTCTTTCTTCACCACTTTTGGATGATTCTCCTTCTTCAGTACTAGTGTAACCTAATCCAATATTATTACTATTGGATCTAGGGGATCTCATCAATTATTCAAAGTACTTGATAGCTTCACTAGGTCTATTGAAGCTTCTAGAAAACTCTATTTATCTTTTTAGATCATTTTTTAGTTGTACATTCTAAAACTTTAATGTTGAGATCTAATATATCCTTTTCATTCATTTCATGATTTGTAATAATCATTTATCTAAATGTTTCCAAATTGCATGTTATCAATCCTATTTACCTTTGACATTTTTTCATCCATTCTATTGGTCAAAGTCCTTGTCTCATCTTCAATCATGACTTTGTCTTCTATGGATTTATTTTTCTATGAAGTGACTTCACAAAGCAATACTAATTGGACTTCTTGTTCTATCTTAAGATTTCTAACCTCTTTAATTAGGGTTTTATTCTTTTTCATCATATTTGCAACTATTGTATCAAATTCACTTGTATTTCCATCTATAAACTATTCAGTAGTGTTAATCTCTTGGTAATGTGTGTCATTCTCTTCAATACCTATTCCCTTTCTTGTTTACAATGATCTCTTTAATTTGTCTCTTGATTCATTCAACTGATGTATGGTAAGTTGTATTTCAATCTTCTAGTTCTCAATAGTTTTTCCCAACTTGTAAACTTCCATCTTCAAGATCTTTCCTCAAAGTTGTAAGGATTTCCTTTTAGAGAACTCTTCCTTTGATACCAATTTTTTCAAATATAATAGAGAAAGTAAACTCTGAGAGTGGGGTGGGAGGTGAATCAACACTTAAAAATTTCAACCTCAAAAACATTCACCACACATCCATCTCACAATCTATGCATATAAACTAAAATGCCAAATTAAGCATATCCATTAGTAGCATAAAAGTAGAACATTCAATCACATATATGACACAAGATATTTGGTTATCCAAAAACCCTCCAAGGAGAAGTTAAAACTACGGTAGGGATGATACCCACAAATCTTCACTATTGCAATAATAAAGTGTATCCAATGAAGGTTACAATGTTTTGTCATGATACATGATCTATAATATGAAAGGTATGCCCTATTAAAGGATTTCTACACCCTGTTACAAGCGTGTCTGATTAAAGGAATTTAATTTATAATGTAGTAAGAACCTTGTTCAAGGATTTACAATAGCCTGTTAAGAATAATTTGTTAAGAGATTTAATTGATTCACCTATTAGAATGTCTCAACAATGATCCTTCAATTAGCACTATGTTTCTTGATCATAAATCACCTCTTTCCTAATGTGTACTTGATCCTTTCTGATTAGATGTATCTTTGTTATCTTTTGATTCCTTACCTATGTTCTTCTCTAACTAATTCTACAATGTAACTCAAATTATAACTCCTTAGTCACCATGAATTCTCTATTTGCACATACAAAATTATCTCCTTTCTCCATACACAAAAACTTTAAGGTTTGTTCTCCTTAAGAAGACCTAGGTGACTTAGGGTTTGGTATGAACCACCAGTTGTGATTCACCCATATTGTCACTTAATCCTTCCCTTTTTCTAATTGGATACATGTAATGCATAGGGATTCACAATTAATATTTGTCCTTATCATCAAAGATCATAAAATAATCCTTAAGTCATCGCAAAAATGGTTTACATAAAATTTTGTGCCATTAAAAACAATTGTGTCAAAACTATATAACTCAATATCTAAAGTCCCTGATGCTCAACATCAACTATAACTTCAATGTTGTAGCTTGGCTTCTAAATGACTCAGCATCCATTGATCACTAGGTATTTTAATAACTTGATACATACTATCTACTTAGCACTTGAGTGACTCATTAGTTACTAGTTACTTGACACATACTAAATATATATCACTCAACATATACTATCTGACAACTTATTCTCGGCACGTATTTTTTTTTTTTTCATGAACTAAGAAAGTGACTTAAGTATATTGTCACTCATATGTCAAAACCAATCTAAGATTAACATTTGGATTAAGGATGGGTTGTATATTCCCCTATATATATTTCATATTTTCTTCTATATTTCATTCTATTAATTTTGGTGAACCTGACATGCCTAACCTATTTCCTTTTGTGGAAATAGATGCCCTGTTTTGTTTTATGGTGTTGGATTTCCTTCATATTATCTTGTGTTTTCACCGTCACCATTCATTTTTGTGAAATTGACATGCCTACCATATTTTATTTTGTGTAATTAGATTCCCTATTTTATTTTTTGGTGTAAGATTCCCTTTCATATTATGTTGTGGGTTCACCTTCACTATTCATTTTGGTGAGCCAATGATAGACAACTCTTTCTTTTTGGTGTTAGATCTTTTGTTTTCTTTTATGCTCTTTCATTTTACATTCAAATATTTAAAAAAATCTATATATTCAATAAAAATACAAAAAAAAAATTATTTCATTTTATTTACTATGAATATTATTAAGATGCTTTGGTGTGTGTTCATGTTCCTTATTCCCCTTCTTTTATCATTTCTTATGTCATTGTGAATTCGACTGATACTAGTCTTCCTACATTCAAAACTTTCATTAAAGATTCATGTGGTAGACATATTATTCTCTTGGATTATGTGAATAATTTTGTAGATGATACACCATCTCCTAATATTCCTAATTCTAATCCTATTATTCCTAATTTGATACCTAATTCTCCATCCATTAATCTTAGTTCTTCCCATACTTATGATATAATTCAAGCTATAGTTTAGGATACAAATGTACAAGACTTCTTTGATTTACCTTCTTCTTTGGTTCATGATTATATTAAAGGAAAGGGTAAAGAAACTTCTTCAAAGCCTATTATTCCACCTTCTACAACCTTTAATGATGAACATGTTAAACAATCAGCTCTTGTAAAAGCTTTACATGATATGTGCACTACATGATATAATATGATAACTAAACAAGGTTATAGAGGTTTAGACCTTGGAGTTAATGAGCATGGTATTAAGTATCGAGTTCATATACCCCCTAAATTGGATTTTCACGATGTTGGTTGTTGAAAATCTCAAGTTAAGGAAGGTGATGTTGATCATCATCCTCCTCTTCATATTCTCCTCCCTACACTTAAACTAGATAATCTTGCTACTCATCAAGACATAGCTAAGAAGGTGTATGTTCAATTAATGAATTCCAAAAAATAAATCTTTCAATCTATACCAAAATATTCATTATCCAAATAAAAATGTCCTTTTCATTATAGTAATATACACTTACTTGCTGATTGTAAACATTTCAAATTATATGTTCATAAAAGAGCTTCATTAGGAACTATATCTCATGCTCATATACTTTTATAATCCCTACAAAAGTTTGATATAGAGGATTCCCCTTAATATAGATTTATTCTCCTCTTTTCTCTACACTGGGAGGTTTTTTACCATCCAGTGTCATAGGATTCATTAGGACTTTCATTGGGCTTGATTGGTATTCTTTCTTCCTATTTTTCCTATGATTTTGTATTATGTTTACAGTCATTCATAGAATCTATTCAAGATTTTTTCTTTCTAAGACATTTTTTTTGCAAAGGTATCCCTTGTCTTCATCCTTGGGGGGTAAGGTTCTTCCTTCTTTCTCTTTGTCTATGGAACTAATTTCCTTAGCTTATTGGTACTCATTTATATTTCAATGTTCTTATTGGTACTCATTTATATTTCAATGTTATTTCATCATACTAATAGATGTTTTGATTATGGATAACATTTTTTTACAAGAGTTTGTTGTCCTAGCTCATCACCTCTTCTCTATGTTACAAATTATGTTCTTTAAAAACTCTTCCCCTTTATTTGGTGTTAGATTTGTTTTCCTCATTCCAAATATTCCACTTTCTCTTCTTTATATGGGACTTGATGATTGAATCTTTGTTCCTACTTGGTTTATCTTTGAAAGATGATATTTTATCTACAAACAGTCTTCTATGGTGGGGTTCTTGTTGATAAAATCTCTTTCTTTGAGGATTCTTTTTTCATAAGTGACATATATTTTTCACAATTATCTTT
Organism: Cupressus sempervirens; assembly: GCA_028749045.1. Taxonomy (NCBI): domain Eukaryota; kingdom Viridiplantae; phylum Streptophyta; class Pinopsida; order Cupressales; family Cupressaceae; genus Cupressus; species Cupressus sempervirens. The sequence goes on from CM053791.1 coordinate 277,508,130, forward strand.
AATCTTGAATGTAGGGGTCAATATCCCTCTCTAAGAATATGGTATTCATTATTGTTAATAGGATTTCTCCTTGCATTGTGAACTGGATATTCTCTTCCTCTTCCTTATCATGTCTAGTAGACAACCATGATAAGGAGGGGGGCATATATAGGGTCTCCCTTGTAATATAGTTTTTTTATTACATGCTAAATCCTAAAGAGACACACATTTTCCAATTTTCAACATGATAAATCTTCTAAAGGTAACACACATAAGTTGCTAAATCTTGAAGAGACACACATTTTTCAATTTTCAACATACTAAATCCTCTAAAGGTAATGCACATAAATTTCTAAATCCAAAAGAGACACACATTTTCAATATGCTAAATCTTCAGAAGGTAATGCACATAAGTTTCTAAATCCTAAGGAGACATGTATTTCATATTCATAGTGATACAAGAATGTGGATCAATGGATATTCTAGGATCCATCAAAAGATGCATTATAATTGCAAGCACTATCAATGGTAAACTATTAGGTTCAGCCTCCTATTTGGCTCTCCCCCTCCCTTGGTGATTCATAGTAAGGTGGGAATCTTACTAGGTGAGGTAGTCACTTCCTCTTTTATCTCTTTTTTCTTTCATGCTAGAAGGATTGGATCATGAAGCTAAGTTATTTATATGTTTCTCTTTTTTTTCTTATGTAATCATTTATTCTTTTATGATAGATTTCCAAATATGATATTATTATGAGAAATATTTATTAGCAAGGTCTATCATAGTTGATTTGGGTTTTTTTAGTACTAACCCCTCTTTTGTGTTGTTTTAGTTTCTTTTTTGTTTTTTGCACCCTTATGCATGTATTTTGAGTTATAATCCTTAGCTTAGAGGCTTTTTTCCTTAGATAAGTATTATTTTATCTCATTTCAAATGTACTTGGATCTATTCTTTCTTCTTCTTTACCAAGATTTTGTATCAAGTACATACTCTTCCTAAAGTGAGAGCATAATGTACCATCTTAAAATAGAAGAACTTCTATGATAAGAGAATTTAGCCTTTTGATTAACTAGTCTAGGCTCATATCAAGCATCTTGATTAGGTTTTTTTATGGATCTAACTATTTCTCCCCTATTCTTCATCTCTCCCCTATTTTGTAGCCTCTTTTTTAGAACTATCTCTAAGAGATAGGATACTTTGACTTTCTGGGTCAATGATGACCTAAAGTGTTAAGATCAACCTCAACCCTGACCTAGGTCAAGGATGACCTCAATCTTGACCTAGGGAATATTTCACCTTCACCCTAACCCCAGGTCCAAATTTTTAGTTCTGGAGGTTTTGGGATATTGAGCTTCAAAATGTTTCATTCTCCCACTTTTGTGTCAGCATTTTTAGATTTTGGAGTGGTAAAGTCTTAGGTCCATTTATAGTGGTTATGGTTAATTTGGATTTAATTCTCCAATGTCAGCCTCTTTAGAAGTTTGTTCCCTGGATCACTATATAAGGAAGCCTTTTTCTCTCATTTTACTATTGACTATATACTTTTTAGTAGGGCATGATCTAGAGATAACTTTCTATGATCAAGCATCCATATTCAACTATTCAAACATTCAATTCTTTGAAGGGATTCAGTTCAAGCATTCAAGACTCATCATTCAAAAACCTAGATCTAACCATCATGGTGGTGTGATCTTCCTTCAAATTCCTTCGTTCATCTTCAAGATCTATTCATTCTTCTTTCAAGGTCAATTCCAAGCATCCAATCATGGAGGTTAAGATTTAAATTTGATAATTTTATGTTCAATATTTCATATCAACATACTTTTTCACATTTCAAACACAATTATATATCAATTGAATAACATAGTTTCATTGTAATATCTACTTCTACTACTTCCTAGCATTCTTTATTTGACTTCCATTTTTAAGGTTCATTCCAAACTGGGGTTTAACAAATGAAAACCCCTCATCCAAACAACAAAAACATTTTTCTTGTAGGCACAAGTACATATAAAATAAAATTTATATTTATATTTGGATACCCTTTTTGGCAAACTTCTAGTTTCCATGAATATAAGTTTTGTTAGAGCAATATAGGTCAAAGTCAAGTTTTTGGGGTAAGAATAGGCCCTAAGGTAAGATTGTGCCTTACTATATGGGTCAAGGTTGACCTAACCTCGGAAGGGAATTTTTTTTTCTTTTTTTCTCTATCTCAGCATTTCTAGTCTGAAGCAAGTTGCAAAATTTCTTGAAACTGTGCACAGATAATAGAAATCAGTATTTTCTAGATTTTTCCTACTTTGAATATAGTAGTTTACTTCTATTTTCAAGATTTCAAGTACATAGTTTCTATATTATATTACAATATTTTATTCTTTCTTAATATTCTCCATGGTTTGATTCATTTGTGCATTGATCACTTCTTTGTGATCAATCAATTCGGATCTTTACTTTTGGTAATTTTGGTTATTGATATGTCCTATATTCCCCCTCATAGATTTTATATTTCCTTATATATTTAATTCTATTCAAAATCATATAATAATTTGATGATAATTTTACCACTTTGACTAACTTACTTATGTTGAAGGCAAAACAAGACTTTGAAGTGGGTCAATTTTAGAAGGTATGTGCTAAAAAAGAAAATGATATTTCATTGATTTGAGAGTGGATAAATGTAGTAAGATATTATAGTAGAAAAGAAAATTAAATGTACATATCATTCACTAGAAACATCATTATGTTAAAAAATCTACTGAATGTATAGAATAAGATGAGGCTAATTTAGAGAAAATAGATGGAAAATTGGAGTAGCATGATCTGTATATCTTTGAAGTTAGTGAAAAAGAAAGTAAAATATTTAATGCATTTCATAAATTGGAGCATGAGATATATAGACTAATAGAAACCTTAAAACTATTTAGAGATCACTCTACTCCATTACACTCAGAAGTAGGCACACTTCTATAAATCCTTAAATTCAAGATACAAAGGGAAATGAAGTCCTAAATAAAGGTTTATAGCTTCCTATCTATGACAAACAAGAATAAAAGTAGTGTAATTGTGGCTCTCAAATCAACCAAGTAATGGAGACCCTTGCAAGGTGCACCATATAAGGGAATATTGAAAGAGAAAATTAAATAAGAGTATTAGTACCCAAGAATAAAGTGATAATTAATGCAAGTAGTAAACTGGAATAGATGCAGCATTAAGCCAAAATGACAATACAAGAATAAGGAAAGTAAATTAAAATAACAAGATCAAGATTAATATCTATCCTAATTAAGCTATGGAATTTAAGATAAATGCAATAAGGGACATGTTAATCTAATATGAAATAATGGAAGAGTGAAAAGTGAGTGCTCTAGTTCTTAAGAAATCAAATGACAAATTAGCAACATAAAAATAGCATGAAATTCTAAGATTATGAGAGAGTGGGGAGAGAGTGATGGGGAGCTTATTCACTCTAGATATTTTATACTATACAAATGCTATTCCTAGCCTACCTAGGCTTCTTATCCCAACCCCAACCTAGATGGTTCATTTCCAATCATCTCTTTCCAAGAAACTCACCAATCAACTTTGGTATCAATCCTTCTCACTCCCCAATACCAACTATGCATCTTTTGACCTAGTGAGCCAAAACTCCACCAAATGCATAAAAAGGGTTAAAATAAATTTCACACCATATTTCTATGGTTATTTTTTATTTTCACTTCATTCTCCATTATTTGGGTAGGTCTACCATACCCACAACTCCAATTTTCCTTGTTTTCCCTTGTATCCCTAGGAGCCCCTTTTAGTCCTCCTAAAAAAAAGGAACCTTATTTAACTCACAAGAACTCCTAATGAGGCATGTTGATATCTTCAAGACTTCAATTCATAATTATCTAGGCTTGAATATTTTTCAAGTCTCAAACCCCCATGGTGTTTGTACTATACAATTCCAATTTGCCCCTATTTTGAGGCTTTTATGAGCTATGACATCAAAACTATTCCCAAATTATCTAATTATAAATTCACATCTTCTCCTCTAGCCTATGGACACCTAACACACTACTCTACCATTTCCCATTCAGGATTGGCATGTTCCAATTCTCTGTTCTCATTAGAGTTTAATTACAAGCCTTCATTGCATCTTGCCAAGTCTTTATTGCTTGCCTAGGGATCACTGGCAAAAATAGATACTTGACTTCCACAAACCCCAAAATATCTATGTAAATAATATATAGGGGATATTTCTTTATTTCCAAAGCCCATAGTGTTTTTAGCATGGAAGTTCAAGCTATAGCCTTTTGAGTACTAGTTATTCAAAACTAGATAGCAAGAGCATAATATTTAACTAGATTTTTAATCACTATACAATGAATGCTCAACATCAAAATAAGTATGAACATAAATAATACATGATCTAAAGGCACTAATACATTCAAAAAAGTAAGCTATTCAATCCAAATTCTTTTCCCAATCTTTTAAACTACTTTTACGATTAACAAAGCTCTCCTCCATATAGGTTTTATCTATAAAAATATGTGTCCAACACCTAACAATAAGTTGGAAAGTGCTCTTATAGAATATCCTAACCAAATTTCCCTATTATTAGATCCATAACTATCCATTTTTCCTTTTCCCCAAAACTATGCAAAAGATGCTATTAAAATTTTGCAAAAATTATAAAGTCATCAATGAGCCACTTTTTGACAACTTCTACAATTTTACAATATTTCCATATTTTGGTCATTTTAAAAATATTTTCCTTATATAGCAACATTGAGCATTTTTTAACCTTAACAACACCTAATTGCTTACAACTTGAGTCAATCTAAAATCTCACCTAGCCATACATCTAAAATCTACATTAGGACCTTAAATGTAGCTCTTATTCTCTAAATGGTTAGTTAGGCTATTTACAAACCAAAAATTGAGCTAGGGTTTTACCTTACCCTTAGGTTCTCCTACACCATTCTCCCCCTGCAAGAAGAAGCCTAAGGTACTGGGGGAGAGAGGAAATCCTTTTTGATGCCACACTTCTTGAAATAACTCTCAGTAATCCAAGTTTCCTTAGTTTCATGTGTATCTAATCATTTCGCTATATTTTCTTTATAAACTTTATTGCTTGTACTCTTTTTCAATTTAGAATCCAATACCCTCTCCATCTATGGTTGTTTCCTTTTAGGTACCTGTAGATCTAAGATATCCTTTTTTAGCTCTTCCTAATATTCTGCTTCATCCACTTTGTGACCCTTGTAAGGTATTAGGTGGTGCAAGGGAGCCTTGAAACATAGGGCCTCACAATTTTTAGATTTTTTATAATATCATCTAAGAGATTTTGTACTTAGAATAAAGGTCTAAGAATCTAGGTGTGTGTTTCAGCATCATTTTCTAGGGCATAGGAATTCATTAAATGCCCCTAGAATCAAAGTATTCCTTGTCTTGAAGTCATATCTGACCTTAGAGTTAAATAAAGTCCTTGTAATTGAAGTGCTATTATAGATCTCTATCCCAAGAGTGGGTATATAGCATTAAAAAGCTAAGGGATAGCCAATTTAGCAAGAGAAGATGTCAACACAAAAATTGCAAAAACAAAAATTGCTATGCAAGAAAAAGTCGCAATTTTGAAAAATTGTTGATTAACTTGCAAAAAGCCTTCCAAGCATGGTAGAGGCTGATGGAAGCCCTAAATGTGAGGGTAAAATACCTAAGAAGTCATATATAAGCTTCTAAATCCCTAATGTTACCAAAAGTTGGAAGTCAGTATATGAACTATATGTTGTGGCATAATTTTTTACTATAAAAAGACAAAATTTAGAGCTAATAAAGTTTTGAGTGTTTATTTTATTGTTTTATTCATTTATCATTGTAACTAGGATTTTTAGGAATTTTTTTCTTTAGTAGGGTAGGTGTTTTTGTGTTTCCTTTCATTGTTTGTATATTCTTTTCATTCATGCCAGAATGTTATCCTAAACTAGATACTTGACATTAGAAGAGATGTAGCTCACCATCCCACCATAAAACTAGTACAGACTCTTGAGGATAGAGAGTATACTCTATGTACTTCCTATTGATAGAAGAAACATCCCTCAAAATCCACAAAGGCATTTTTAAGCTCTTTCCCTAGGCGAGTTGAATCATGCCCAACTAGGGAACATTGAAGTTGCAGAGCTTATAACCTATAGAGTTGTGAAGATCATCAAAAAAATGAGTATGAAGAGTTAAGGGGAGTAAGTGAAGGTCCCTTGAGAATAAGGAAAAGGTTTCAGCAATCCACTAAGACACCTAGCCAATCCAAATAGTAGTCTAGCCTTGTAAAGGCTTAAAAACCCTTAAATACCTCAATTTTTGCAACGGAGATGTACAACAATTTTGAGACTAAAAATCATGAAAATTTGAGAGTGCTTATGAAATTAATGGGGGTCTATAAATACATTTTTAATTCCTTAGTGGGAAAAAATTGAAGAAATCCTTGATTTCTAGGAATAAGAGGGCTAATTGGGGCTCTTTCTTGTAACCCTATTTAAGGGAAAGTTTGGAATTAGTAAGAAAGTTAAATGCATGGTGTTACTTTGTACCATGGAAAATATGTGTTGAGATTTCTTTGACCATCTCTATAATCATGTAACTAGTTTGCAAGAATTGACCAAGGAAGACATAATTCAATTAGAAATCTAGAGTGTTCTCCACCTAGAATGAGAACCTAGCAAATGGCAAGAAGCAAAGTTTATTCAGGATATAAGAGTGGGGCTTAAGATTGGGGGATCTTTGCATAAGAGGGATCCTATAGGTCCATTTGGTGATATTAGAAGTCACCATAGGTCTTAGAGGTGGACTAGAATCATGAACTAGTAATTAGTTCATTCCCTCTCCTTGTTAAGTGGTATCAAAGCCTTATAAAGGTGTGGGAAAAGCAAGTGCAAAACAAGGTAAATTTTGTCACCTACTAAATCTAGTGGTTCTAGCAAGATAGTGACCAATGTTGAATTGGCCAAGAAGGTAGAAGAATAAGAGGAAGACAATAAGTATTTGAGAGAAAGATTGGCACAGCTTGAATAGTTGTTAAGTGAAGTCCATGAAATAGCTGATAAAGTCAAGGACAAGATGGAGTAGAAAGACGAGAAGGAAGCCAAAGAGAAATAGATTGGGTTGGAGGAAGAAACCCCAAAACTAGACCCTATCATACCAATAGAGCCTTTTCTCGAAGGCACTAAAAGAAATAAATAGCTAATCCTTGGAAGGCATCCCTTTATTTAGTGGAAAGATTGATCTAGATCTCATCATGCAGGAATGGATTGAAGGAATGGTGAACCACTTTGAGTGTGATGGTGTATTTGATGCTCAAAAGATCAAGGTGTCAAAGTCAAGGTTAAGAGGTATTGCTCTAACCTAGTGGAAACTTGTTCAAATAAAGAGGTAAAAAGAAGGGGAAAAACCCATTGTCACTTGGAAAGTAATGATGGCTAAAATTAGATAGGCTTATATTCCTGAAGACTATGAAATACAGCTACATAGGAGAAGTTATAATCTTAGGCAAAAAGAGATGGATGTGCACTCTTACATTGAAGAGTTCCAAAAATTATGCTTGAGTTCCAAGGTGGTGGAAGATGAGAGAATCATATTGGTAAGATATTTGAATGGGATCAAGTGGTTAATCCAAGAAGACATGAGTCTTGTCACCCCTAAAATAGTCCACCAGTGCTACCAAATGGCTCTAAAGGTAGAACAGAATGGAAAGAGAAAGAAATAATGTACCTCAAAGAACAAAGGAAGAGGTAGATATAGAAGAGGGAATAGGGGAAGCTATGGAGGTAGAAGAAATGATAGTAGGTCTTGGAAGGTAAGTCCAAGATGACTAAATAAAGTGGAGAAACTAGTCCAAGAGATGGTTCAAGTATAGGTAGAGGTGGAGGTAGATCACTTGGAGGAAGGGGACCATCTTACTTTGCTACAATCAAGTGTTACCACAGTCAGCAACTGGGGTAACCTTCCTATAGGTGTCCCTAAAAGGTATCAACATCACAAAGTGAAAAGAATTTAGCATATATACGTGAAGATGCTTCAAGTGTGAAGTCACTTGATATCCAATTGGATTTAGAGAGTGGTGAGAAATTAATGATAAAGAGGATTCTAATTAAAGAACTAGTTAAAGGAGAGCCCAAGCAAAGAAGGTCACTCTTTAGGGTGAGGTGTAAGATTATTGGGAAGGTCTGCAAATTTATCATAGACTTAGGGTCTACTGATAGCATAATTTTAGAGAAGGCCATAGCTAAACTCAAGACTCCTAAAATATCTCATAGCACTCCTTAATAGGTCACTTGGTTAAAAAAGGAGCAAGATGTTTTGGTGAATAAGTAAGCATGGATTGAGTTTACCATAGGAGGATATAAAGATAAGATTTTATGTGATGTTTTACCCATGGATGCATGTCACCTATTATTAGGTAGGCCATGGTAGCTTGATAGAAAATCCATGCACAATGGTGAGGTCAACTCATACACTTTTAAAAAGGATGGAGTGAGTTATAAAATTTAGACACTACTTAAATTAGATAGCCAAGGGAGTGGACCTAATGTGCTAAAGTTGAAGGGGAAAGATTTCATGAAAACTCTTGACAAAGAAGGAGTGGATTATGCTATTGTGGTGAAACCCAAGGAGGAAAGAGAGAGTAAGAATGAAGACATACCTCACAAAGTGCAATAGATTTTGGAGAAGTTCAAGATCATAATATCAAATGGAACATTTTTATTCCTACCACCTAAATGAGAAATTAGTCATCAAATAGATTTGGTCCCAAGGCCATCTCTCCCAAACAAGACACCTTACATGCTAACTCTTGAGTAGAATAGGGAAGTTGCAAAGAAAGTACAAGAAATGATGGATCAAGGGCTGATAAGAAAGTGCATCAGCCCATGTGTTGTGCCTACTATTTTGGCACCTAAAAAAGGATTAACATGGAGATTATGCACAAACTCTAGAGCCATCAACAAGATCATAATCTAGTATAGGTTTTCCATACCAAGGATTGAGGGCTTAATGGATTCCCTATGAGGGGCTAAGTACTACACCAAGATAAGAATAAAATAGGGAGATGAGTGGAAAATATCTTTTAAAACCACTGATGGACTCTATGAATTGATAATCATGCCATTTAGCCTCTCCAATTCTCCAAGTACATTCATGAGGCTCATGAACGATGTGTTGAAAGACTTCATAAGTAAGTTTGTGGTAGTCTACTTATATGATATATTAATTTTCAGCATGAGTAAAGAGGAACACTTAGAGTACATTAAGATTGTATTATCTAAGTTAAAAGGGGAACACCTAACCATCAATCTAGAAAAGTGTGATTTCATGAAGCAAGAACTATTTTATTCAGGCTTTGTTCTATCTCAAGGAGATCTTAAAATGAATGAGGATAAAGTTGTAGCAATAGAAATTCACTAACTCCCAAGAAATCTAGTGAAGTGAGGAGTTTCGATGGCCTAGCTAAATACTATAGAAAGTTCATCAAGAACTTTAGTGGGATATGTGCTCCCATGATGGATATTATCAAGGACCAAATAAAAACCAAATTTATGTGGACACCAATAGAAAACAAGGGATTTGAGACATTGAAGAAAGAGGTAGCTACTAAGCCTATCCTAAGGTTACCTACTTCTAATGAACCTTTTGTTGTAGAATGTGATGCTAGTAATATAGCAGTGGGAGGAGTCTTAAGTCAATGCAACAGAATAGTGGCTTTCTTTAGTTAAAATTTAAATGCGAAAAAAAAAAGTAATATCCTATGATTTAGAACTTTATGCCCTTGTTCAATCCCTTAGAAAATGGAGGCATTACCTTTTTCCCAAGGAGTTTTTAGTTTTCGTTGATAATCAAGCTTTGAGTTTCCTCAACTCCCAAGACAAACTAAGGCATAGATATGTCAAGTGGGTGGAGCATTTATAGTCTTATACTTTCACCATAAAGAACAAGAAGGGGCATCTCAATAAAGTAGAAGATGCCTTAAGTAGAAGGTTACTTATTGTCTAAGAATTCCAAGTAAGGAGCATAGAATTGGATAACTTAAATGAACTCTACCAACCTAATGGAGACTTTTCAATAGAATAAAAGGTGTGTCAAGAGCATCTAAATTACTTTCATGGTGAGTTTTCAAAATATACATTACAAAATGGGCTACTCTTTAAAGGACGGTAGTTGTGTATACAAAAAGGATCCATGAGAGAGAACCTTATTCAAGAAAAACATAATGTGAATTTAAGTGGCCATTTTGGCTAATCTTTGACCTAAAATGCAAAGAGATGTTAGAGCTTATGTTGAGAAATGCATCATATGTCAAAGATAAAAGGGGACTTCTACAAATTTAGGACTTCATCAACCTCTCCCACTACCAAACAAGCCATGGGAATGTGTAAGTATGGATTTTGTGGTTGGTTTACCTAGAACAAAGAGTGGTTTTGATAGCATCTATGTGGTAATGGATAGATTTAGAAAAATGATTCATTTCATACCATGCAAGGTCACCCATGATGCAATTTATATTGCTTTTTTTTTTCCAAGGAAGTTTTGGGGATTCATGGTTTTCCAAGTAGCATTGTATCTAAGAGGGATGGAAAATTTATGGGACATTTTTGGAGGTCCTTATGGAAAAGACTAGGTACCAATCTAGCATTTAGTTTATCCTACCATCCTCAAATTGATGGTCAGACTAAGGTGGTCAACAGGACCTTTGGAAACATATTGAGATGCTTAACCAAGGAATCATGGGATTTAGTCCTTCACCAAGCATAGTTTTCTTATAACGACAACATAAATATAACTATGGGCAAGAGTCCCTTTGATATTTATATGGGATACACCCTAGAGGTTTATGTGAATTGAGAAACCTATATGGTCAAGTACCTAACACTAGTTATGCTAAATATTTCAATCAACCTATGAAGAAAGTGCATGATCAAGTAAAAGAGTCCCTCATTGACAACACCAAGAAGATCAAGGACAAAGCTGATCTCAAGAAAAGAGTGGTATAGTTTGGTGTAGGGGACTTGGTCATGGTTCAACCAAATAAAGAAAGAATGGAAAAAGGAACATCAAAAAAGCTACAAATGAGAAGACTTGAACCATGTCCTATACTAACCAAGTATGGGAAAAATGCTTATAAATTTAGGCTATCAGATGATCTATCCATTTCCTCTATCTTCAATGCAAAAAATTTAGTTAGATATAAAGGAGATATTACTAAGGTAGATCATCATATGGAGGAATCTTAGAAGGATTCTTAGACAATAGCTTTGCCCCCTAAGCCCAAGTTCATACCAAGACCAAACATGGTACATACAAAGAAAACCTTGTAATGTGGCAAGGTAAACTAGACTAAAAGGCTACACAGATCCCTAAGAATCAATTCAAAATTCATGGCATAGATCTCCACCTTTTGTCTCTAGAGGGGAATTAGCTTCTTTGGTGAGGAGTATGGTGTAGGGGCACCTTGAAACATAAGGCCCTCATCATTTTCAATTTTTTTGTAATATTCTCTAAGAGAGATTTTGTACTTTGAATGAAGGTTTGAGGACTTAGGTGTGTGTTTTGGTAACATTGGCTAGGGGATAGGAAGTCATTAAATGTCCTTGGAATCAAAGTATTCCTTGTCTTGAATTCATAAGTGACCTTAGAGTTTAATGAAGTCCTTGTCATTGAAGTCCTAGCATAGGTCTCTAGCCTAGGGAAGCATCTCTAGCTGTAGACGCCTAAAATCATCCCTAAACACTATATTAATTAATTTTAATATTTCCCATGACATTGTAATTAGTTAATTATATTTCTCACATTCTTCTACTTATTTAATTAAATTATTTTAATTAAATGAGTTCATTCTCCTAAGTATTTAAATTTAATTTAAATAATCCTAGCCTTAATGTGTTAAATTAATTTAACACATGATCCTCCATGTCTCCCCCTTTTTAAATAAATTTTGTTTATTTAAATTCCTCACATCCTATTGATTCCTCTAAACTCATTATTAAATTAAATCTCATTTAATTTAATCCTATCCTTAATCCTTTTTTAATACCTTTTAGTCCTTAAGAATTTACTCACACATGTGCGATAAACTCTTCCACTTCATTTATGCCTCTTAAACCTCTTACACATTTGTCCCCCACAAACATTAAGAGCTTTTTCATGGCTTTTGCATGCTTTTGCATGGCTTTTGCATAGCTTTTGCATGGATTTTTCATGGCTTGTCCTTTAGCCCATGTGTCTCCCTTGTGGCACCTACGTGGAGGCCACCTCACCAAGCCCTCCCTCAAGCCTATAAATAGAGGCCTTGTCTCAAACATTTGTATCTCTCATTTTTGCATTGCTATCTTACCAATTTGAGTCTAGAATCTTCATGCTAAGGGCTTTTCAATGTAGTTTGATTTTCATAGAGGTTTCTAAGATCATACTAACTATTTGGTAGCTGATTTAGTTTGCATCATGCATTGTTAATCTAGTTTTTACATGCATTTGTAGTTTCATTTTAGCTTGCATTTTTATTATAGTTTTTAGATCTAGTTAGTTTTTCTTCACTGCATGTCATATTCATTCTTGCATGCCTTCAAGAATGGCTCTCTCCATAGCCATTTCTTGAGGTATTCTACATCTCATTTAGTCTAGGTTCATATCTTACTTGCATGCACACTTGCACCCACTCATTCAAGAGATTCACTCCATTGTTGTGTCTAGGAGAGCACGCCAAACATACCCCCTCATCTTAACACACCAATAGGGCCTCTCATGGGTGCCTTTTTTGAGCTGTAGAGGTGGTTGGAAGGTTGGATTTGTTGGTTGCTTAGGGTTGCCAAACCCAAGCGAGCATTGGTTGATTTTTTATTTCCTTGCATGTTGGTGAACGTTTGATGCATGTTGAAGGTTTTAAACTAGTGTTTGTTTGTTAACCCACACTTCTTGTAGATCTCATTTTCTAGCACACATTAGCATTGAAAAGCTAAGGAATAGCCAATTTGGAAAGAAAAGATCTCAAATAGATGTCAACACAAAAATTGCAAAAAAAAAAGTTGATATGCAAGAAAAACTTGCAATTTTGCAAAATTGTTGATTAACTTGCAAAACTCTTCAAAACATGGTGGAGGAAAATAGAAGCCCTAAATGTGAGGGTAAAATACCTAAGAAGCCATATATAATCTTTTAAAACCCTAATGTTGCCAGAAGTTGGAAGTCAATGTACAGGTTGTATGTTGTGGTATGATTTTTGGCTATAAAAAGACAAAATATAGAGCTAAGAAAGTTTTGAGTTTTTATTTCATTGTTGTATTCATTTGGAATTGTAACTAGGCTTTTTTAGGACGTTTTTTATTTAGTTGAGTAAGTGTTTTTGTGTTTCCTTTCATTGTTTGTAAATTATTTTCATTCTTGCCAATTTGTTGTCATGAATTAGGCAGTTGACATTAGAAGAGATGTAACTCACTATGCCACTATAGAAATAGTACAACTTCTTGGGGACACTGAGTGTACTCTATGTACTTCATATTAGTAGAAGAAAGGGCCCTCAAAATAAATGGATGCATTTTTAATCTGTTTCCCTAAGCAAGCCGAAGCATGACCAACTAATGAACATTGAAGTTGCAAAGCTTATAACTTGTAGGGTTGTGAAGATCATAAAAAAAGTGACTATGGAGAGTGAAGGGTAGTAAGTGAAGGTCCCTTTGGAAGAAGGAAAGGGTGTTAGAAATCCATTAAGGAACCTAGCCAATCCAAACAATAGTCTAGCCTTATAAAGGCCTAAAGACCCTTAAAACCCTCAATTTTTGTAGAGGAGGTGTAAGACAATTTTGAGACTCAAAATCATGAAAATATAAAAGTGTTCATGAAATGAATGGAGTTCTATGAAGAAATTTTGAAGGAATCTCTCATTTCTAGGAACAAGAGGGCTAACTGGGGCTTTGTCTTGTAGCCCTATTTTTAAGGGAAAGTGTGGAATTGGTAAGAAATTTAAATGCATGGTGTTGCTTTGTCCATGGAAAAGATGTGTTGAGAGGTCTTTCACCATCTCCATAACCCTACAACTAGTGCACAAGAATTGATGAAGGAAGACTTAATTTAGTTATAAATCTAGAGTGTTCTCCGCCTACAATAAGAACCTAGAAAATGGAAAGAAGTGGCGTTTGTTCAAGATAGAAGAGTGGGGCTTAGGGTTGGGTGATCTTTGTATAAGAAGGATCCCATAGGTCCATTTGGTGAACTAGAAGTCACCTTAAGTCATAGAGGTAGAATAGAAGCATGAACTAGTGATTAGATCATCCCATCTCCTTATCATTAAGTCTTTGACATTAAAGATGGGAGAGATAGCTATATCTTTGGGTAAGTCTAAATTGTAGGCATTAGGTCCATATTTCTCTAGTATCTTTCATGGCCCAATCCTCCTCATCTAAAACTTACTAGGGATGCCCTTTTGTAACTTGTCTTTGTTAAAAGAGACTGTCACCAAATCTACCACTTGAAGCTATAGCTCTTTTCTTCCCTCATTCTTCTTCTCCTTCAACTTTTAATTTTTCTCCATCAAGGGTTGTTTAACCTGATCATGCACCTCCTTCATAGACTGAAAAAAATCATCAACATCTCCACTGATGTTGTCATGTTCTAGTATATCTCTTAACTCCATTTCTCTCCTTGGATGTGTTCCATACACTATTTGTGAAGGGCTTAATCCTTTTGTCCTATTCTTGCTTTCATTGTAGGAAAATTGAGCTTGAGGTATGACTTGCTCCCAACATTGCCCATACTCCTTAGTAAGAAACCTTAAAAGGTTTCCTAGGATCCTATTGATGACCTCTACCTACCCATCTATTGGGTATGGTGAGAAAAAATATGACCTATGTTTGTTCCAAACCTCTTTGATAGGGTCTTCCAAAAATTTCCCATAAATTTGACATCTCTATCTGTAACTATGCTCCTTGGCAAACCATATATTCTAACCACCTCCTTAAATAACAGATTTTCTATAATGCTTTCATCATGTGTTGTTTTGCATGAGATGAAATGGCTCATCTTTCTCAACCTATCTACCACCACAAACACACTATCTAACCTTATCCTAGTCCTTGGTAATCCTACTAGGAAATTAATGCACCTTGGGTGAATAGTAGAACCTTTACAAAATGTGTAGGTTCTTGTTAAGGGAAAAATTCCCACTCATCCTTCCATTTTTCTTCTCTTGTTTAAGATTTCTCTCATAGTTCCCCTTGGAATGCATCATTGTTGTCCCTTAAATAGTAGCCCATTTTGTAGTATATCCAGAAATGTCATTATAGAAATGATTTTCAAAGTTAGTACATACCTTTTGAGTCTCTGAAAAATTAGTATCCTACTCATATAATTCCTTGAATGCGTCTAGTCCTATGGTCTGCAACTTAACTTCTTGTACTATTAGTAACCTCCTACTCGAAGAATTTTCCACCTTTTTATGGGTACCCTTCTTATGTTTAAGAGTGAAATTGTAGGACTACAAGAACTCCATCCATTTAATGTGCCTCAAACTAAGCTTCTCCTGTGAGTTGATAAAAATTAGTGCTTGGTTGTTAGTAAAGATAATAAACTCCTTAGGAAATAGGTAATTCCTCCACTTCTTAAGAGCTTGAACAAGTGCATAGAGTTATAGATCATATGCCAAATATATTGGCTTTGGTTCATTAAGCCTCTCACTAAAAAATTCCACTAGCCTACCCTCTTGGCTTAGTTTTCTCCAACTGCTATGTTACTAGCATCACACTCTACCACAAATGGATTATCAAAACTAGGCAAAACCAATACTGGTCAAGTTGCCACTTCCCTCTTCAATCTCTCAAAAATTTCATCTTCATGCATTGGTCCATGTGAACTTGGTCTTCATGCCTCCTTTGATGGTGTTATTCATCAGTGCACAAATCTCACTAAGTCTTCTCACAAATTTCCTATAAAAATGTGCTAGGCCATGAAAACATCTGACCTTAGTAACTAATGTAGAAGTAGGTCAACTTAAGATGGCCTCTACCTTACCCTTATCTATTATAAGACTTACTTTGGATACTACAAAACTCAAATAAACTAGCTTTGCCTTCATCAAATCACTCTTCTAAAGGTTTATTATCAACTTTTCTTCTTGAAGCTTCTTCAACACCATTTCTATGTGCTTAGTATGCTCCTCCTTTGTCTTATTAAATATGAAGATGTCATGTAGGTACATAACAAAATACACTCCTATATAATCTTTCAAGACCTCACTCATGAATCTCACGAAGGCACTCGGTGCATTGGTAAGGCCAAATGGACTTACCAACCATTCATAGAGACTCGTAGTAGTCTTAAATGTAGATATCCATTCATCACCCTCCTTCATCCTAATCTAATAATAGCTACTCTTGGTATCAATCTTAGAAAAACATCTAGCTCCACCAAGAATGTTCATTCTCTCTTCTATCCTAGGAATATGAAATCTATATCTAATTATGATTCTATTGATTTCCCTAGAATCAATACACATTATCCACTTACCTCCCTATTTAGGTGCTAGATTAACTAGTAATAGACATGGACTGATGCTCTTCCTAATCAACTCTCTATCAAGAAAATCATGGACTTTTCTTCTAATTTCTTCATTCTTCTTTGGAGTCATCTTGTATGCATCTTTATTTGGAAATGATGCTCCTAGTATAAATTCAAATCGATGACTTATGCCTCTCTCTGGAGGTAATGTTGATGGTACAACATCACAAATTATGTCTTTGAACTAATCTAGTAGTTCTTGGACCTCTGTAGGTATAGGTTCTTGTAAAGATGACTACTCCTCTTTGGGCTTCATAACTATCTCATATCCTACTCCTTCACCTTCCTTCAAATCCTTAAGGAACTCTTTCTCACTCATTATAAATGTCTTAGTAGTAGCCTTCTCTACCTTGTTTTCTTCCACTATTTACTATTGTAATCACCTAAAAATGCTCATCTAGACTATAAGCCCCTTCTCATCATTTTGGGTAATTTAATTAATTATTTATCTAGACCAAATTGCTAATAATCAATTAATTTGATTATAACCTATAGTTTGACTATGCTATCTGAAGTTCAATAATTGATTAAAAGAAGATGTCCTTTTTTAATGAAATAAAAGACCCCATTCTTCTACCCACTTAAAGTGCACACATAAATTCCTTTTTCTAATTTACAAATTAAAAGAAAAGGCTTTGTGACTTTTGTCTTATATGGGAAGTCAACTTCTATATTATGGGTTAACTTGTGTGTGCACATGGATTAACTTCTATTTTCAAACTCCACTATTGATCATCCATCATCTTGACTTTTATCTCTACCATTTATATGACTTTAACACACACACACACACACACACACACACACACACACACACACACACACACACACACACACAGAGAGAGAGAGAGAGAGAGAGAGAGAGAGAGAGAGAGAGAGCTTTCCCCCTCAAGGCATCCATCTTTTGACTATTGTTATGCTCTAGGTTTTCTAACAGGTTTCTTTGGAGCTTTGTGGAGAACTTCCATTTTCTTATCTTCATTCTCTCATCCATCACATACTAGCTTAAGATCATATGGAATTTTAGTATATTTGCATGTTAGTTTAGTTTCTCTTTTGCAATAATTTAGCTCACATAGCTTAACTAGGTTGGTAGTAACACTCTTATTCTTGCTTAGCCTAGCTACATTTTGCATATTTATTCTATTTTAGCCTCCATTTATATTTCATCATTGAAGCATCCTTTGTACAAATTTGCACTCTTGCATCTCGTCTCTAAGAAAACCTCCCATTGTATGATTTACTAGTAAAAAGAGCATTCCTAAGGCTCAACTAAGAGCCCTTGCATGTGAATCATACTCTTTTGCACTCCATGGATAGGGATCTATAAGCTGACATGCAAGCATTCCAAACTCATGGAATCCCTTGGATAGAAGGGTTTAGAGTGTGACATTTTCTTAATGTACATTTTTGGTGCCCATCATGGGGAAAAATAGTTGGTTTTGTCCTTTGCTATTTTTTATTGTATTCTATGCATCTTGTCTACTCCTTTTTCTTTTAAGACACAACTTTTGAGTGATATTTTTATAGTTTTGTACAATGTTTCTATAACTATAGTGCAATACTTTTCTAATAAAAGTTTTTCATGATAGTACTAAACTCTATCACTTAGCTATAACATGTTTTGTTCCCTGGCTTAGACAAAAATATTGCACAAAAGGGAACTATGGCACACATATATTGGGAAATATAGTACGGCATAATTATAGCAAAAATTGTCACCCAGTCTAAACTTTCTTGATGATTGAGTAATTAAATCAGCTTCTTAGTTGTACTTTTTGTTTGTTGGATTTTTTATAGGTCTATGGTGGTTTTGTAGAGGTCTATTTGTAGATTCCATTTTATTTTGAAGCCAAATTGTGGGGTTAATGGTTGTGTTTGTAGGTTGCTACCTTGAGATGTTTGCCTAATTACCTTTAAAAAATAATGCATGTCAAAGATTCAAATGCACAAGGGATACTAATGATTTTTTGCAGTGTTGCCCAAAACATAAAAGCCCCAACTTTCTTTCTTTTTCTTGTTTTATTACATATGCAACCTCTACTAGTTGTTTCATTTCCATAGGCACATTAAACTTGCAATCAGGGTTCTTTGGTGATAGGGGAGTAAACTCTTCACCCTTGTGGTGAATCATAAATCTTTACTCATCTTTGAATTTCAAGAACAAGAGGGCTAATTGAAGCTTTTTGGCATGTTTGGGGAAAACAATCAAGTTAGGAGAGTATCCTCTTCACCCTTGTGGTGAATTAGAAACATTGACCCTTGAGATCGTATCCATTTTGTGGTAGTTAAAATCATTTAAAGGGCCTTCTCTTTGCTAACCTAAGAGGAATCACCCAAGTGGTTAAAAGCTAATACTCAGCCCTTCCAATCCACTATAAACATAAGGCTATCAAGGACAAAAAACTTTGGTAGATGTATTATTTGTCTTCATTTAGTGTGACTTCTTGTGGGATTTGGACCATGAGGAGATCGCTAGGAAAGAATGCTTAAGGTGCTCTTGTGACCTTGAGGTCTGTTACCCACAATAAGGTGGGGTGTCCCTTAACTAATTTCAAGAGGAGAATTATGAATGGAAGCCCTCTCTAAACACCCTAAGTTAGTAGCTACCCTATTTTTTCACTCAACTTCTTGGCAAAAGGATTGATTCTATTAGACTACCCAAATCACCCCAAGATTTACACTCACCATTTGTGTTCCCTTGGTTGTACTTATGGCACTTCCATGACAAAGCCAATATCTCTTGTGGGTAACTAATTGATGTGAGGTGAAGGAGCATTAAGCATGGGCCAAGTTGTTGAGTAATGAATTGTGACTCTACAGTAGATTGCTTGGCTAATGTTTCTTAATATGTTGACCTATGTTAACATTCTTATAAATCAAACATCTTGGTAAAATTGGTAGGAAGGCTATTCTAATATCCCAAATGCATATTGAAAAGGTTGTTTTTACCCTTTTTTAATTGTTTGAGACATGTTAAAAACCCCTATTATTTTCAAACATCATTGTTACTTGACACAAACTACAATCTAAGAATGTTTTATTCAAAAACAATATGACTATCAAAATGAAACACCACAAATTGGAGTCAAATTTTGTTTTTTTACACAAAACTAGCACTTTATCATACATTCTCTGGAAAAATATCACATGATATTTATTTTTACAAATTGGGTCACCCTACTATTATAAGGTCTATCACCCTTCTATATAGAAATCTATCATCCTATCTTGTGCAAACTATCACCCAATAAAAATGTGTCTTCTAAATATTTCAAACTATGGTACATGATATATTGTGTAGTGTTACTATCACCTAGGTTTTGAAATAATATCACATATGACTTTTTGCTAACAAAATAGGGTTTTTTTTACTCTTTATCTAGTCTAGGGTCTTTTCTCTCAAGTCCTTCTTGGTCTTGGTTACACATCTATCAAAAATTTGATTACTATTCTATGCTAGCTATTCGCTATTGAGCTTTTTTCTTGCTTTCTCAGCTCAAGTCAATAAGTGTTATAAATTCTTGAGCACCTTTGACAAGCCATCTATTCTATAATAAAAAGTGACTAGTTTTCATTGTAAGAGCTTCAAATCTAAAATAATTCTCTCATCCTATTAAGAAAAGACACATCTTTACATGCCAATCACAACTAGCTTCCAAGTTGGTAATAACCTAGTCATTCCCTTTTTTTTCACATAGCTAGAGACTCCACCTAGACATCCTTGAAGATAACCTTATGTGGAAGACCCTAATTTTAGTCAAATGTAGATAGCCAACATTCACACAATCCACTTTACATTTTTAGAACCCATTTGGAACCCCCTTTGACACACCCACAAGTGAAAACACTTTGATCAACATACATCTTGATGAAATAAAATTTTGATTAGAAGAGAAAGCACATGAAAATTAAACACTCTTGGAAATTATGCATGCTAAAGAAAGAGCAAAGTAACAAGAAAAAGGGAACTGCTAAACACACAATGAGGAAACTAGAAAAGATTATAATTGCAATCCTTTTAAACACTTTCATATCAATGGAAACTATGGAAATCACTCACCTCCAAGGAATCCTAGATTTAATGCAAGGGTATACCCTAAACTACCTAGACAATCACAATCACATCACAAAAGTGATGAGGAGATCAGTAGTGAGATACTGTAAAATTTCAACAAAATGGGCTTGCTCAAAAACTTGTGCTAAAAGCTTCATAACAAAATGGGGATCAATACTTCTAGTATATGGAAATGAAAGTATGGAAGCTCTCCCAATATTTCAATGTGCAAAAAATCATCCAAAAATGAGAACCTACTAAGGCTGAAATCTTGAGAGAATAAATGCAAGAACTAAGGAAAAAAATGGCACAATTGCAAGCTTCCAAAGAGCCACCTAAGAATTTAGTTATTGATTCAATATGTGCTCTTCCATTTGATAGGAGTTTATACATTCACCCATTTCTTAAGGATATAGAGGTTCCTAAGTATGAAAAATATGATAGAAATAGTGATCATCATGATCATGTGACACATTTCTAGGCTATTAGCATGGATTTTATGCATGGAGACTCTTATCTTATGTGTTTGTTTCCTAAAAGTCTAAGAGGGCAAGCTATGGAATGGTTCACAAGGTTGACATTTCATGTGATTTCAAAATTATTTATCCAACAATACTATTAAAAAATTCAACATCGCATAACTATGTTGGACTTATGCCAAACTAAACAAAAATAGGGAGAACTCTTTGCAACATACCTTTAACGATGGATATCCCTATACTCTAGGTACCCTAGGCAAGTTCTTAAAGCTAAGAAAATGAAAAATTTTGTTAACACACTTGTACTTGAGCTATACTTTAACTTAAGAAAATATTTTTTTGCATCCTTCAATGCAATGGTTGAGAGTGCATATTGGATTGAGGATGTTTCTAGCAAGAAGGGTGACATTGTTGTGAACAAATACAAAAGTAAATGGAGAAGACAAAGGCAAACCTTGGAATAAAAACAAATAAGTTGTCAATGATGGAGTAGTGGACACTCCTAAGACCAAGGAACTTGCATTTAACCTTTCTAATGCTATATATGCTACAAATTAATAAGAAGGTTTGAAACCACAAACATCAGATAAGAGCTCTCAATTTATCAAAAAATGGTGTGTTTATACACCAATGGTCAAGCCTTATGAAGTGTTCTTAAAAACCTTAATTGCAAAAAAGATAATTACTTTACTAGATTATTACCACCCCTATGACCCACCTATTAGACCTCCTTGGTGGAGAGAGGATTACATTTGTAGTTATCAATGAAGCGAGGGTCACAACACTGAAAATTGTTTCAAGCTCAAACACGTAATTCAAGATATCATTAACATTGGTAAAGTCATCACAAATGGCCTCATTAAAAATTTTGACCATGTAGCTTTTAAAAAACCCTTTCCAAAATATAAGAAAGGTGAAACCTCCAAAAATACTAAGAAGAATCATGATTCTAAGATTAGTTATGCTTATGCTAACATAAACAATGTTATAGGCATGTTTGAGTCTGTTGAGTATTTATGCATGGCAAGTTCTAATGATGAAAACCAACCTAAGGATGAAAGACCCAAAGCTATCCTAAAAATTTGGCATGCTCCCCAACACTATAATGACATTAGACCTAAAGTGGTACTCTGAGTGGCCAAATTTTCCTCTTCACAGAGTGAATTGCTTAATGTCGTCACTAGGGGGCAATCTAAAGTTATCCTAAAAGTTGCTCATGATTCTAAGAATGCTTCATATTCTAAGAAACCAATTCCTTCAAAGATCTCAAACTATGACCTTATCAGCTAACTACAATGTACACCAGCTCAAATTTCCATTTTTGAGTTATTAGAATTTTCCCCTTCTCACAAGGATATCCTTGAAAAAGCTTTATGTTCGGCCAATGTTCCAACAGATATTGAAGAAAAATTATTCCAAGCTATGGTAAACCATATCTCTTCACCTCATTACCTAACCTTTTCTAAAGAAGATGATTGAGCCCTTAGTCATCTCCATAACCTTTCTCTCCATGTTGAAGTCCAAAGTTTTTGTACTCATATCCATTGAGTCTTGATAGACAATGGTATAGGGTTGAACATCATTTCCTTCAATGTAATCCAATAGTTGGGCATGTCTAAATTTTCCATTGACCCTAGGTGAAAAATCACTATAAAAGGCTATGATGAGGTTGAAAGACCTTCCAAATGTCTCATTATACTTCTAATTAGAGTTGGTCCACTTGAGAAGGATGTCATTTTCTAGGTCCTAGACATACTACATGTATACAATTTGTTGTTGGGATGACAATGGACTCATGACATGTAAGTAGTACCTTATATGTACCATTGGTGCATCAAATTCCTTTTTAATGGTACTGATATAGTTGTCCCAGTGACAACTCCATGTCTATTGAGACATTATGTGCTGTAGAAACACTAGTTTTGCATAATCACTCTTCTCATGAGAAAAAAAACATCCTTTATAGAGTGTGAATAGAAATTGAAAATGATTAGCCTTGGTATGGACTAATACACTCTAGACTCTATGGCTACTCTGCCTCTTTCCCCTCAGTCTTATGGGAAACCATCTACCAAAAAGAAGCCTACTTCTTTTACAATGACTCTTTTTGGCACCTTTGTGCAATCTTTAGTTTCCCTAGAAGCAGAGAGAGAAGAAAAAGCAATTAGAGATTAAATCTACAGAGAAGAGGAAGATGAGGGGGAAGTTACAGTAAATACTCCTATTTCTCCTAAATGTTATGGAAAGGGATATAAATTTCTTACAAACATGGGCTATCAGAGCCACAAATCCTTAACTAGTAACATAAAATCTCTAATTGAACCTTTAATTCATACTCAAGGTCATGATACTCGAGATACTATTGGCCTAGGTTTTGGATTAGAAGATGACATACCAAAATTTGATCAAAGAATACCCATGTCTAGTGAATCTAAGGACATTGATCCTCCCTTTGTTGCTACCACTTCACAAGATGAGGACTTTATGCCTATAACTTCCCTTCTTTGGGGAGAAGAAATGCTCACTAATAATAATGATGTTGAAGCTTCCATCTCTCAATAGCTAGAAAAAGATGAATCTGACCATGAAGATATGAATAGGGGATGGATTAGACAAAATATTGCTCACCTAATTGCTAGAGATTAGAGTACAAAATCTAATGAGTATGAATGGGAAATCCTATCAGATGCATCTTGTGGGCTAAGATTGGATATCATTCACACTTATGCAACACAACCAAATGTAGTAAAAAAGTCTAGTATAGGGTCAGACAAGTTTGGCTCAGAACACATTTTAGCAAGCCACACTAGTTCCTCTAGGCTTATTCCTAATTTGGACAACTCTGCAACATTCACTAGAGGCTTGACTTTGCATGTCACTAAATATGACTCTTTTTCATATTCAAAAATTTGAATCTTCCCAATCACTCTCATTGGTTCACCCTAATCTCATAGATTGGTCAGTTCAAAAACTAAAGACCTAAACTATTGTCTTTTCAAAACAACTATGAGATCACTTGTTACCTAAATGCCATTGAACCTATAATTTCTTCCACTAGTGAACCTATGGTTAAATGATAGAATTAGATATCAAGTAACTTAGTCATAAAATTAAAATTAAAAAAATGGTCAAATGGCAAAAACCACATTGTGGTAGCATTTGAACCTAAAAAAAGTAATAACAAAGATGTATCTAATGGTGAAAACCTCATTGAGGCACTTGCCGATGAGGTACTTGTTAGTCTACCAGACTATTTTCAAGATAGATCTTTAATTCTCATTAAACCTACATAACCTATCAACTTGGGGATAGAGGAATCTCCTAAAATTATCCATGTGGCTTAATCACTATCAATTGAGGAAGAGGAGAATTTTTCCAAATTCTTTCAAGACAAGAAGATCAATTTTGCATGGACGTATTTAGATATGCTAGGGCTTGACAAAAATCTTATCATGCTTTATTTATCTATCTCTCTTGGCATAAAACCTATTAAACAAAAACTAAGAAATATCCATCCACATGTAGCCCTATTAATTAGAGTTGAGTTAGAAAAACTCCTAAGTGTAAAATTTATCAGAGCTATTGAGTATGTAGAATGAATTTCCAATATTGTACCTATGTCTAAACATGATAAATCCATCTAAGGTTGTACTAATTTTAGAGATCTAAACAAAGCATGCCCCAACGATGACTTTCCACTACCAAACATAGATATGGTAGTGGACATGATGACAAATTATGAAATGTACTACCTCATGGATGGATTTTATGGGTATAACCAAATTAAGATTGCTCTATCTAATAAAGAGAAGATGACTTTTACATGTGTCTAAGGTACTTTTTGCTAGAATTTCATGCCCTTTGGGCTAAAAAATGTTGGTGCTACTTATTAAAGGGAAATGACCACCATCTTCCATGATATGATGCATAAAAGTATGGAAACTATGTTGATGACACAATGGCTAATCTAGAAAATGAGACACACATCTTGATGGCCTTAGTTTGATATTAGACTGTATGGAACAATTTCAACTTAGGGTGAACCCAAAAAAGTGTGCCTTTGGTATCACATTTGGGAAATTTCTAGGCTATATTATATCATAAAAGAGCATTGACGTTGACCCTAAAAAAGTCCAAGTCATAATGGAAATGCCTCCTCTAGAAAATATCAATCAACTTAGAAGTTTGCAAGGATGTCTACAATCCAAAAGAAGATTCATTTCTCAATTGGCCGATAAAGCTCAACCTTTTAATAGGATTTTGCATAAAGGCTCTACTCATATCTAGAATGACAAATGTCAATGCAGTCTAGACCAAATCAAAGGGTACTTGTCTAAACCTTTAGTTTTGATGCCACCCATTCTGGGAAAACCTTTGATATTGTCAATCTCAGCTACCACTTCTTCCCTAGGAGCCTTATTAGCCCAAAGTGATGAGACTGGTAAAGAACGAGCTATATATTACATCAGTCAAACTTTGGTAGCTTATGAAATGAACTACACTAGTATTGAGAAAGCTTGCCTTGTAGTTGTCTTTGCCTCTCAAAAAATTTGACATTACGTGTTGGCACATATAGTTCATGTGATTGCTAAAATTGATCCTTTGAAATATTTGTTGAGCAAAGTTGTGGTTACTAGTTGTCTACCTAAATGGATGACAATTCTTTCAAAATTTGGCATTCAATATATCGAACATAAATCCATTAAAGGGTAGGCTATAGCTGATCAATTGGCTGATTTTCCATCAGAGGATACAACATCCATGCAAATTGAGTTTCCAAATGCCTCAATTATGTACATCACTGAGAGAACTTGGAAAATGTTCTTTGACAGTTCTCATACATAGAATGGGGATGGAGTAGGTGTTTTGTTTATTTTCCCTCATGGTTATTCAATCCCAAACCCTAAAAACTCTTATTCCCTTGCACAAACAACATTGTAGAATATGAGGCATTAACAAAAGGGATCGAAATGGCTCTTGAATGAAGGATCATTGAATTGCACATCTATATAGATTCTCAAATTGTTATAGATTAAGTAAATAATGAATATCAGACAAAGGATGACGAGTTGATACCTTATAAGAAGTTGATAGACACTCTTAGGAACTATCACATTTGTGACATTCTAGCAAATTCTTAAAGAAAAAAAAAAGGTTGTTGATGCTATCGTCACTCTAGAATCTATCCTCCAACTATAAGAAAATGAATCAAGATTTGAGTTCCTGGTGGAAGAACTATGTCATCCCAATTATGATTCCTCAGATAACTAGTTGATTTGTTCTATTGTAGGTCATGATTCCTCCTGTTACATGGCTATCTTCTCTTACCTCCATGATTAGGTTATTCCTGAAGCCCTCACATGCAACTAGAATGACAACTCCTCCATAATGCTTCACATTATAATTTGGTCTCAGTGACTTGTATAGCAAGAGTTTGGATAGAAAATTGCTTAGGTGTTTAGAGCTAGAAGATTCTAAAAAGGAACTCACTAAAGTCCATGATGATATTTGTGGGACATATTCTAATAGCCTTGCACTTTCTCAAAAACTACTTAGGGTGGGTTATTACTGGTCAACCATGCATGTTGATGTCATTCATTATGCCAAGTCCTATCAAAAATATCAACTTCATGGAACTTAATTCATGTTCCTATATGTGAGCTAATTCCCTTTGTGACATATTGGTCATTTCAACAATGAGCCTTTGAAATGGTAGGTAGAATTCATCCAATTTCATCTAGCAGTCAAAAGTTCATCATTATAGAAACTAAGTATTTCACAAAATGGGTTGAAGTTGTACCACTATTTGCTACTATAGGAAAATTTGTTTCCCTATTTATACTATGCCACATGATTTGTCATTATGGTACTACTTCCTCTATTGTTACTAACAATGGAGGACAATTCAAGAACAAGCACCTCAAACAACTATACAAGAAATTTTGAATCAAGTAGCATTGGTCCTTTATCTACTCCCCTTAAGGGAACAACCAAGTTGAGGCCTCCAACAAAACATTGCTAAAAATCTTACACTGAATAGTTCACAAGTTTGGGAGAGATTGGCACCTACAAATAAATCTAGCACTTTAGACCTATAGAACTACCATTTGTACTCCTACAAGGGTCATGCCCTTTTCTCTTGTTTATGGTTTTGAGGTCATTCTCCCACTAGAAGTTGAGATCCCCTCCTTGTGAGTCTTCTTACATGGGTTAATAACTGATGAAGACCATAGAGCTATGTGAATACAGGAACTAGAAACTCTTGAGGAATGTTGCAAGGCTTCTTTTGATCACATAAGGGCTTATCAAAAGTATATGTCTACTTAGTATAACAAGAAAGTTCACCCACATGAATTTCAAGTTAGTGAACTTGTGCTTAGAGAGAATCCAAAAAATTAGTAGCATAAAGAACATAAGGGAAAGTTTAAACCTAATTAGTTAGGCTCGTACATCATACTACTTATCAACTATCTACTCCTGAAGGGGAAGAACTTGCAAAGCCTATCAATTTCCTATATTTCAATAAGTATTATTCTTAGAGGCTTGTAGCTTAGCTATCTTGTACATATTTATGATCCTCAAAAAATCCTAAAAATTAGAAAATGCTGTGAAAAAATGATCATCTTAGTGAAATCCTAGCAATAGGCTCTTTGATGTATCACCAAAAACATTAAAATTTTAAAAACATAAAATGTTGAAAAAAGTCCTAATTTTTTATTTTTTCCAAGTGGTGAAAACCTAGAAATAAATGCTACTTGAGATCCTTGAACCTATGTCTATCATTCTCAATCACCCACTTCATACCACATTTCCTAGCTTGGAATTTTTTCTTGTCCTTATCTTGGGGGCATACCTACTTATCCTATTGAGATGTCCTTGTGCATTAGGGTTTCTCTGGAAACTAAATAAATAGTTTTTTTTCAACATTATCCCCCCAACTTTACCTCAAGTGTTTCTCAACACTTTTTAGATAGTTTACCTACAGTATCAGATGTCGCAGTATTTCACACTATCAAAATCAAGTTTTGATGAATTAGCCAAGTGACTTACACACACACTTAAACACTTAAATGACTAACCTATGTTGATCTGTATTTTCTTTGTGTGCTATCTATGATGATTTATTTTCTATATGTTCCTTCCCTAATATTCTTTCAAGGATTTTATTTACTAGAAGACCGGGGGCATGGGACATATTTTCTTGATTTCTACTTGTGGTTATTCTTTGTTCATCTATAGTGTTTTTAATATTCATGCTTTTCCTACTTAACACTTTAACTTACAATGTATTATCCTTGAATGTTTGTGTAGGACCATGCTTGGGGTTTATCCTAGTGCTTATGCCTTTATACAAGTGTAATATTTCTATACTAAACTTAGGGAATGTAATTGTGTAGTCCTCTTGACTCACATGTCTTTGATGCTTATATTGGATTTCCACATACCTATCTAATATCAATCATATTCATATCTTCATTATTATACTAGTGATGGTTGTATGATCTCATGATGTTCCTAATAAATGCTCAATGATGAAATTAGAGTCTAAATATTATTTGTTTCTTGCTAGTAAACCACTTTGCATATTAGCTTGCATTATCAGTTCATTCTCTAGCATAGTTTTGCATTTTTGAACATGGGGAGAAATCAATCTCTCTCTCTCTCTCTCTCTCTCTCTCTCTCTCTCTCTCTCTCTCTCTCTCTCTCTCTCTCTCTCTCTCTCCCTTCATCTTTTCTTGGACACATTGGCTAACTTCTTTCATATCTTTCTTTGATTTCTTCTTTATCATGTCTTTTTTATCTTCTTGATCTTTTGCTTCATCTTTTTTCTATCTTGTCATCACAAGAGTTAATCAAAACATAACATTCAACCTATACAAGTGTCACATGTTTCAAAACTATAAGTCTATA
The DNA here is from genome assembly GCA_028749045.1 of Cupressus sempervirens. Lineage (NCBI taxonomy): Eukaryota > Viridiplantae > Streptophyta > Pinopsida > Cupressales > Cupressaceae > Cupressus > Cupressus sempervirens. Next base: position 277,537,126 of record CM053791.1, read on the forward strand.
TCATACAAATGATAGCTAAACATCACATAGGAGAGAGATACATGACCATAAAGGAAATACATACATGGGAAAGAAATAGAAACTAAAACATCACCTGAAAACTTAAAATGCTGAAACATCCATCCAAATGAGACAAGTACACAAATCTATTGATCAAATCTAGTATCTCATATATATCAAATGTGTCACAATGCATATAGAAATGTGAGATCCAAAATATGGATATCTATAGTTGGTGGTGGCCCTATCATAGAGCTTATTTCCTATCTGGTACCCACACCACACCCTCTTATCTCCCAACTCTATCTGAGTACATAGGCATGTATCATTTTGTAGTGACTACAACAATATATACCCCCTAATGATATGCTACCCTAGCTATCTGTTGATCCATCTCTCGTTGAGCCTTGGATAAATCATCTCTCAAGGCTCACTATCATCTATCTACCTCTACTCATGCATCCACTAAATCTTGATCATGTACTTCAATAGTGACTCATGCTACCTATAACTTAGCCTATAGAGCCTAGATCTTGCTATCTTAGTCATCACCCATTCTAGTTGGCTACTCCACCTACACCTTTTCTCACACCACTTGTTGCTATCTCAATGGCACCTCCTCCTCCTTCTCCCTAGTGGCCTACACCCATGTCCATATCCTTCCAAATTAGGAACTATCGCTGACCTCCATCCATCTCTACCCTCTATCTCTGCCTCTACCTCCACCTCTACCTCCTCTATGTCCCCCTACTATGGGTAGAGCATCTGGTTGTATAAATCATCAAAAAGGATTTCTCTACATATCATATAGATAGCTTGGATTTTCCCCTACATTAGCTACATCTAGGTGATAATATGAAGGAGTCCATACCAAGGTTTTTATCTCTCAAATCATTATTTGATAGTCTAGCATAGGTATCCACCCTTGTGCCTCATTTGAGTAAAAATAAGCATAGGTAGTAGTCTCCACTAAGATCACCTATCACTCCACAAACTAATTCCATACCCAACTAATCACAAATATCTAAGTACATACCCACTAATAATCTACTATATCCCATATACTCTAGCTCCTAGGAATTAGACCATCTATGGCACTCTCAATAGGGTTGCCGTGTAAAAGTTGTCAACTCATCAAAAATGTTTTGGTAATAAGTGACATCCCCACTATGAGTTTGTGGGAAAAATACTGTGTATCCAAAAATGTAGGGTTGGGTCTGATCCCATGGCTGCACCCACAATTAGATAATAGTAATATGCTCCCATGCCTAGATCTATGCTAACATTGCTCCATATTTCCAAGAGTGACCATCATAATACATTATCTCATGTAGCTCATGATACATGTCTACAAGAATTTTTGGCCCCCATGCCATCCTACAAGGCAAAACAATAAGATCTACCACCAGTCTGCCCCATCCTAGCGGGAAGCCCTTCTAGCCCCTATCAATCACTAAGGCTTGAGAATCCAATGAACATAACAAACTCAATAATGGGTAATTAGCACCATACTCATCAATGAGTCACTCCCAACTTAGATCCTGATCTAGGATGGTAATAGCCTGGAACATCTACTACATCATAGATCTCTTCTCTGTCAAGGTCTAATCATAGTACACTTGTGACATATCACCAAACCTTGCATTAGCATACCTCACATGGATATCACAAACCTAAAAGTACAAAGCCAATGATCAAACTTAGAACTCACTGGATCACCATGACAAGGTACTCAAAAAATGTGATACACATCCTCTAAAGTGATTGAGGCCTCTCTAGTCAAAAAGTGAAAGGTGTTATGCTCACTGTGCCACCACTCAACAAGCACAATCAACAATCTGTGATTCACCTATATAAGGGGCATCTATGTAACCCATCTCAAACCCATGCTAGCTAGGGCAGTAGTCTCATCATCTATTAGATACTACATAACATGCAACCCCACCACTTTGGGGGCTCTGAAGAGAAAGGTTGGAAACACTATCTACAACACAAGACATGTACACAACAGTACTGCATTGAAAAAATAATCAAAATACAAAAAATTAGTGAAAAATGCTTCAAAACAAGTTGTACGACATTTTCTACAATATCCAGGTGATAAAAAATGCTGATTACATATTGTGTGATAGTTTTTGATATACTCGTGTGATACATTTTTTTTATGCAACATTTTACACTAGTTCATGTCACAAATGGTTATATCCCATATGACATAGTTTAGAATATTTGTACGATATGTTTTTAATATGAAGTATCATACGATATTTTATATAAGTACCTATGTGATACTTTTAAAATATCACACGATATTTTGTGTTTCACTTTCAAAATATGCAAAAAAAGGTCAAAAAAGTGATAAAAAGTTGGAAACATACCAATGCCTCTTAGTCAGCTACCTAGTTGTGCAACTGACCGCACTCAAAATGGTGTTTGTGGGTCAGAATAATTGTTAACACCATTTTCTCTCTCCAAATCACTCTGAGCACTCCAAATTCACAAAAGAGAAAATGAATTTTAAAATGACACTTGGACCCCTTTTATAGCCTTCTAACCTCATTTTGACCTAATTTTCAAACTCCTTAAAATTCCACAAAAATTGCACCCCTAGCTAATTTTGACATCCTAGATTCCTTTTTAGGATTTAAATCCAAATTTGAGCTCATATTAATGGTCAAAATTGCATTTTGATATTCTACCTTCTTCTGAGTAATTGGCTAACCTTTTTAGGTGTAATATTTGAATGTTCACTAGGGCATCTCAATTTCTTAATGTCTTCATCACTTCTACACTCCATATCTTCTTCAATTCACATTCTCATGTATAAAATCATGTTTCCACTCAATTTGACCTAATTTTCATGCTTTATCCTTCATGGTCAACTCTAGTCAAATTGGGGCATTTTATCATGGCTTTATGGTCACTCTTTGGTCCTAATCATCTATCTGTCACAATGGACATCACTACATTTTGATTTACTCATATCTAGCTCAATTTTTTTGTTGATCAAAGATTGGTTTTGACAAGGTGAGTGTCAACACACTTAAGCTATTTACTTAGTTCATGTCAAACTAGTAATACATGCCAAGCACAACATGTAAATATTAGACCATGTTGAGTCACTCAAGTGTCGAGAAAATAGTATATGCCAAGTAACATAGAAGTTGAGTAGATAGACCATGTCGAGTGATTTAGGAGCTGGGTAAATAATGGATGCTAAGCAATAGAGATGCTGAGTCATAGTATAAATACTAGTGCATGCCGAGCACCAAAAACTTCATATGTCGAGTAAGACATTTTTGACATATTTGTTTCTAATGGCACAAACAACTATGTAAACCATTTTTAAGCCAACTTAAGATTATATATTGATATTTTTGAGATAATGATGAATCTCTATTTGGATTCCCTATGCAATTACATGCAACCAATCAACAAATGGCAAGGTTTAAGAAGCAAATAGGACGAATCATAGTTGTAGATTCAGACCTAATCCTAAGCCACCAAAGTCTTCTTAAGAAGGACTTGAAGGAACAAAAAGGATTTGAAGGAGCAAAAGAGAATAGTTTTCATGTGAAAATAGAGTATTCATGGTGACCTAGAAGAAAGAGTGAATTTCATCATTAGTTAGAGAAGAATAGAAGATAAAGGAATGGATACAACATTGAGGCATCTGATCAAGAAGGATCAAGAAGACATTGTTTAGAGGTGATATATTATTAGGCAAGCAATTTCCAACCACAAGATCATTTTAATAGGTGATTTTAGTTAAATCTCTTAAGTAGAGTAGTCCTAATAGGCTATATAAAATCTTTTAATAGGGTGCTCAATTAGTTGTAAGTCGAAGTCCTTTAACCAAGCACACTTCTAATAGGGTGTTGAAATCCTCTAACAAGGTGAGACCTAACAGTCTTTGTAAGCCTTTAACAAGGTAGATCATGTTTCATGGTCAAAACATTGTAGCCTTAATTGGATACACTTTAGTACTATAGTAGTGAAGATTTTTGGGTGTCATCCCCACCCTAGTTTTAATTTCTCATTTGGAGGGTTTCTAGGTAATCGTATCCAGTATAGTGTGTGTGAATGCCTACATGTGTACATGATTTATATGTATGTTCTTTATATGTTATTTTAGTTTATCTATTGAATGTATGAGATGGATATATGGTGAATGTTTTATGGATCCAAGTTTGATTACTAATTAACCCCCCCTGGCCCCCTTCCTCAGAAGTCCACCTTTCCTATTGTAATTCCCACAATTGGTATTAGAGCTAAGTTCTTAGAAGGATAAGCTTTGTAGCTTTAAGGAAATATCTTGAAATGGAAATCTACAAATTGGGAAAGATTAATGAGAATCAAGGAATTGAGATACAACTCATTCTACATCAATTGGATGAAGCAAGAAAAGAACTAAGGAAGTCCTTGAAGACAAGGAAAGAAATTGTTATTGTAGAAAATAACATACAATACAAAGAGATTGACACTACCAAGCTATTTGGCAATGGTGATTACAACAAATTTGATTCAGCAATTGTAGATCTGATGGAAAAGAATAAAATTAAAGCTAAGGAAATAAAAAATCTCAAGCTAGATCAAGAATATCAAGCCATGTTGCCATGTGAGGTAACTAAACAAAAGAAGAAAGTTATGGAAGACAAATCCGTGAATGAAGAAGACAAAATAATCTTGAATAATAGATTAGAAGAGAAATCAACAGAGATAAGAAAGATTTCCAACATGCAATTGGATACTCTAAGCCAAATTATGAATGCCAACTATGAATTGAATGTCAAAGACATTGAGATAACTACATTGAAGTTGCAGAATGAACAACTACAGAATGACCAAAAGAGAGAAAAGAAATCTGCTAAAAGTTTCAACAAGCCAAATGAAGCCATCAAATACTTTGAGCAATTATTTGGATCTCCTAAAGCCAAGAATGATACATCAAGACTAGAATACACAAGCACTTAAGAAGGAGAATCCTCTAAAAGTGCAAAAAAAGGATCATCAAAGGTAAGAACTCCAAACCTACTTGTCATAATTATGGTAAGAAAGGACATGTTGCTAATGTGTGTAGGTGAAAGTTTACAAATCAGAATATCAAGCATAAGAATATGAATAATTTTCATAAGAACAACAAGCAATAGGCACATGAATACATAGCCAAGACCATGCATACACATAGATTTGAAGGATATTGATACAACTATCAAAAGTATGGACATGGAGCTTTTGAATGCAAATCCAAATCTATATGGTCATCAAGCAAGCAAGAAAAGGTAAGAAACAATAAAAAATCTTATAACTAGGATTATAATACAAAATATAGCTGTCATTACTATCAAGAATATGGACATACTCTAATAATTGTATGAGGACACACTTTAGAGGTAACTGCCAACAGTGATTAAGTCAAACTACATGTTTCAGCTATTTGAAAATAGTTCATATCAGTAGGTATTGTCTAACAAAGTCAAAGGCACCAAGTTGTGAATTTGATAAAGGTAAAGTCAAGGTGAATGTTGAACACATTAGAGATGAGATGAATAAGACATGGAAAAAGAAAGATGAGTGAAACACATCAAATAGAGAAGGGATTACTTCACTCAAAGGGTCAAGTGATCATACCTCAGTAAATAAGGAAAACAAAAGGTATGTGAGACTAATATCTGAAAATTATATCATATATCAATTCCAAAAGGTTCTAGTACAAAAAAGACTACATTAGCATGAATAAAGATGCAAAAAATTGTCAAAAATTAAAACAAATTTTACATTTTTATATTCTAAGGCCAATTATTAAAAGTTTCCTATATGTGCCAAGTAGAATGTTAGAATATGTTGAGCTATCAGACTAAGTATTTGATGTTGAGCTTGCAATGGTTACCAAGTAATGGAAATATCAATGGATATCAAGTGAACCTAAATCTAGTTATTGCTGAGCTTATAGCTATGTAAGCATTTAGCATTAAATGCAAGGTTTTCAAAGGTTATATGATTGATATTAACTCATTTTTCATCATTTAAAAATTGAGAAAGAGAAATAAGAGCAAGAGGTGATCAAGAAATTCTTTAGAAGTGATTGCAAAATATTTGTGTAGTGATTCATCACCATTTCACCTAATCTTTCAAGGTATTTATCAAGAGCCAAGCTTTGTAGTTTAAATTTTCATAAACCATAGTTTGAAAAAATGGCATCAAGTTCAAAAAATGTTGAAGGGAAGGAAGTTTTATACATTTAGCTAGTTAGTAATAAAGTCAAGCAACCCATATTTAAAGCCATTACTGACATCACATATACACAAGACCCTTCTAGCACATTATCCATTATCCCAACAAATGTGATAATGGTACAAGATGTGAGGAAATGCTTCAATTACAAGATAGGAAGAATTGATGACATGGAGATTAGAGAGGCATGCGATAGACATTTTGAAAATAGTGTTTTGAAGGAAGAATATAAAAATGTCGAGAAAAAGTGTTTAACATGAGCCCTAGAATTTCCAAATATATTTAAAACAGAGTGAATACAAATTTTCCTAAGCCAAATTCATGATGGTTCCTTGTGGCTAGAACGTAGCCAATAAAAATCACCAAGAGAATAATTTATAGGATTACTAGCTACTCAACCTTAGATTGGCCCAAGACACTTAGAATTGATTCCAAGGAAGTGATTGAAAAGAATACTAGAGTAGTTTGAAAAAAGAGAGGTATGAAAATAGATATAGTCATTGATCCTCTTATTAACTTAGTTGTAAGAGTAATACCACACAAATTATATCAGTCCAATAGATTGAATAGTGTACCCTGCATAGCTATGAATGTTGGTTATAAGATTGTTAAGAAAGATCATACATATTATCTAGCAGAACTTCAATTGCAACAACTTATGGAGAAGTTTGGAGAAATAAGAAAAACTAAGAGTGTACAATGAATGTTTGGTTCAATATTAATCTACCTATTCTTTTATGTACAAAACACATTCCCCTTATTTGGAATAGTAGGATGGTAGACTAAGAAGTCAATTGTAGTATAGATTAGTGAGTATATTGAGAAACTAGGAGAAAACTTTGAAACAATCGTGACTAGCTACCTTGAAGACTTCAAGAAGTCAATGAAGCAAAATCCTAGAATACTAGTATCCTTAGATGAAAAATACTATGATGACATTTTTTTTTTCTTGTTGACACTTATTACACATACGTTAAAGCTACCACACCAATGGTGGGATGGTTGAGACCCTTAGGTTATGAGGTAAATGTAGATGAAGCCTCAATAGAAATAACAACTCTACTTGTAGAAGAAGTAGAAAATACTACAAAAGTCTTTGGAAACTATGAAATGGTAAAATCTAAGACTACCATGGATTTTAAGACTACCTCTACCATGATGAAAAAGGAAAAGATAGTAAAGAAATTGAAAGAAAAAATTGGAGAGGTTTCCGAGGAGGAAGAGGAAGAAGAAGAAGAGGATGAAGAGAAAGAAAAAACTCAAAATCAAGAACCTCTAGTGTTAACACAGGGCATGGGAGAAGACAAAGAAGAGGAACAAATTGAAGGTGATGAGGGAGAAGAAACTGAGGAAACACCTACTCCTGTCGACTAGAAGAAAAGGAAGGAAAAGGCATAGCCAATGGAGAGGACCAAGACACTTGTTAAACCAAGTTAACCAAAGCCCATTGCACCTACAACTAGAGCCAACACACATGCTACAACACAAAAGGCTAGAGAAAAGAAAAAGAAAATAGACCGAGGACAGTGGTAGAAAAGATAGAGAAGGAAGTATGTGGCTCAACCAGATTTTGATAAAGAGAAGATAGAATCAGATGAGAATAGTCAATTGAAGGTGGTAAGTCACAATCCTCCCTAATACTTTGAAAAACTCTATGAAAATATTAAGAACAATGTAGATCTTTCAAGTTTTACTCATGTTCAATTTGATAAATTGGGTAAATAGGAAAATAACCAACTGGAAGAGGCATTATATGCCATGATGTCAAAATTTAAAACCAAACCACTAGAATTTTCCATCTCAGTACCTAAAAATCTATATGATATTTTTGAGAAAAAATGGTATTATTGTCTAAATTTGGAAAGACAAATTAGGGAGACAACACTGGCCCAAGTAATGCCTGAGTTGACTAAGGGAAAAATTGCTAAGGTAGTAAAGAAATATGTAGTTAGGTTCACATCTAAATACATAGCCTTTAGCATTCTCCAAAATGATATTGAACATGTTAATAAATCAACACAAATCTAGAAATTCATTTGTGGGTTGACCACTATCAAGGAAGAAGAAACTGACCCTTTAGAGATTAAAGATGATGAAAAAGATGATGTTAAGGATGATTATGATCATGATGAAAAAGAGGATGATGACAAAGATAATATAGTTGGAGGAGAGACAGAAAGAAAAAAAAATGATGAGGCAACATTTGAGCCTGAGCAACAAGAAGAATAGAGTATGCGTAACACACAATTGCCACATGTTAGTCCTTCCCATGACACAACAAAAACAACTAGAACCATAATTGCAAAGATATATCTGATCCATAGGTTTAGAACTTCAATCATCTTATTTTAGAAGACTTGAAGAAGATCTTGGATTGATCTATATTGCAAGACAAACTATGTAGCATTCTAAATTTGGTTAATATAGATGAGCTACAAAAAGCAATAACTGATGTGACAAGGGAAATGATGAATAAGCAAGAATTACCTTTGATCATCCCTTAAGTTACTCATGTAAAATCTTTGTTCCTAATGCCATAAGTTACATCTACTAGGTTTGATAAATTTTTTAAGGTTGTTACTATTGAGAAGAAAGTAGAAGAAAAAGACACCACTATAGAACAATAAAAGGAAATAGGGAAAATAGATTCATCTGTACCTACAACACAAGAACAAGGTGAAAACCAAGTCATAGTGATAGACTAGGGAAATATTAAAGAGATAGAACCAAACGTGAAGGAACAAGTGGCCATCCAAGCACTGGTAGCCTTACCAGCATCTGGCACTCCTTCTACACAAACTATTTAGAAGCCAAGCATAGATGCTACTTCATTGCAAATCTCAAGGCCAAGCCCAAGTTCATAAAAGTTTGAAAAGGTAATAAATTATGGAGACATAAGGCTTGATGAAGAAAATATTATTCTAAAGTATGATTATGATACTATTACATTGGAACAAATAGGCATTTTACAACAAGCCTTAGAAAGGAAAAAGAATCAAGAAATTCTTAGGAGAGAACATAGGTAGAAGTAGGAACTTCAAGATATTAAGACCATCTTTCTAGATGCATTTAGTCTACAAAATCCAAAAGAGACCAAACCACTAATAGAACAACTGATAGATATAGTAGACAAGGTCAATAATAAAGACCTTGATACAAATGAAAACCTTTTAGAATGGTTAGAAAATAAGTTCAAAAACATAGTAAATGAGAAAATATTAGGTGATATATCACTAAAACAAGTTACATTGGAAACTAAGGTTGAGGATGTGAAGTAGGTACTTGAGAAAATATTCTCATTGTATACAAAACTATGTAATCCTACACTCTTCACCCAAGAGATCAGAAGTCACATTATGAACCTAGAAAGTCAAATATTTGCATCATGTGGAAGATAATATACAAATCCAACTTAGAGTGAGAAACATTTTAGGACAAATGAGTTAGTTGTCTTGAAAATAAATGAGGCTAACATTAGAGCCAAACTAACAAGCATACAAGCTACCCTCACCCCACACATAGAGATATGTAATATCCCGCCTAGAGATCCTTGGAACAAGGATTCAATACAAGAAAATATATACATATATTTTACAAGTATGAATTCACATGTCAACATCATACAAGGATCACATAGATAAAAACAAAAGACTACACCAAAAATCTGAGCAACCAATGAATCTTCAAATGCCACTTCCAAACAAAATGACTGACAATGGGAGATGCATAACTAAATCTGAATCAAAACATTGTGAATTCAAAATTTTACTCCAAGGGATTGAAGAACACCTAAGAGGGTACCCAAAATGCTTCTTGAAAATTCTAGGTCTTACTAAAAAGGGCCTACTATCTACTTGCATAGGTTTTTTTGCAAAAGCCAGGTGATACTTTAAATCAGCACTGAGTGATACTATATAGTATCATGCTATATTACTCGACAAAGATGGTGACACTTTTAAGGATTGGGTGACACTCCTCTCAAGGGAATGTGATAATTCTAAAATATCATACAATAAATCTTAAATGAGGCTGTGATACTTTCTATTATCACATGACATTTCTTCCTAAGGGGTGTAACACTTTCTAGTATCACATTACAGAAATTTAATGGATGTGCAATTTATTATTGTATCAGCCCATGTTGGCACATGGTCACCCGAGAAAGCAAAAAAAACTCTACAAGGATAAAAACAAGAGGCAAATTGAGATCAAGACCTCTACATTAGGGAGTACTAGATCCACATAGATTGAGGAGCGAACACTCGAGAGCATAAACAACAATATGCCATGAACAAGAAAGAGAAACATCTATCCATCTAAAACCATAGCAATAAAAGAATGTACTAGAAGCAACATTGTAGTGAACAAAAGTAACATTGCAATTTATAGAAATAACATCACAATAACTGAACAACCAAACTAAGTATGCAGTTCCAACTGTCAATAGCATTATAAGACCATCGTGGATCCTAGCCATCCCCCACGCATAACGTCCCAAGCAACCGATCAAATAATTGATACTATTGTAATAGGGATGCCACTAATAAAACATGCTAGAACATAAGCATAAGGAAATCTAACATGCTAGAAGTAAAGCATAAGATAATCCTACAAAGTAGATAACATCACCTATCACATGCTAAACATCAATAAGCTATAGATACACCAACAAAGAAATTCACATCATCTAATCATATGCTAAACATCATAATATAGAAATGTGTCAAATAAAATAATATCATCTGAACATGATATCCAAGCATTCCAATGAAAGCATAAATCACAAGAAAGCATACTCCAGAACCCAAAGTATCAAGTGAAAACTTCTAGAAATGGCTGCACTAGGAGAAAAAACCATCTCTGTACACTGATCCCTAGTAGTGGTGAAGGTAGCTATGCCTCCCAACCATGTGGCACCCATAGGTCCACACTTATCATGATGATGGAGATAATGATCCTACCATAAATACACAGAAACAATATCAATGACTAACACTCACGTTAGATAGTATGATGGTTGTAACCAAGAACCTAAGACAATGCAAGAAGTATAGGTCCCAGTTAAACACTCAATAGGCTACTAAGTAGGGGCTGACATCATGGAGAGTCACTTGGCATTCAAAAGCACAAGCTTAGATCACATATGTCAATAGTCTCAAGGGACTCCCTTGGAACCATCACACATGTTGGTGTTTTAAAATGCACTAAAACTACTAAGCGACAAAATGCTTAATACCAAGATGATAGTACATACACAATCTAAAGACTAGCTAATTCTTATTAATAATTGCATATGCAAAATATTAGGACCCAACTTCAACAAAACCACACCTGGTTTCTTACTCTTTTGGCTCTGCAAAACTAGGGTGGGTATACCCAAGGATGATTCAACACTGGAATAACTATATGAGGATTATTCTTAGTTTCATTCTGATTCTCATTTCAAAATCCTCAAACATATACATAATTCTTACTACCTTTCTAAATACATCCCATAAAATAGATATGGCAAAGAATTCTTGTATAGATCTGCAGATGTTCTTAAAAATAGTGGCTAACTGAAGCTAAAACATTCCATGTAGACAAGTATAGGCCAGCCTTTGAAGATCTACAGGAAATAAAAGTAAAATTTGATTTAATGCTACATTTTGATAACCATTTATGATATATTTCTCCTTCATCTGAATCAATTTTGATCAGTGCCTAATCCATTGGGGTTCAGAGTCTATAGTAAGTTCTCAGATCTAGTTTGTTTCCTTACAACAAATTCTATCAGCAATTCTTATCAGAATTCATCATTCAAAATCCTTTCGACTATTAAAGAAACCTTATCATATTCATCAAAGCTTTTATTTAATCCATTGAATTAATAGCAGTGATAAATAGATATACAATCTAACTAGATTGCATTAAATTGCACAAGCCTTTACTTATACAATATCAAGACAACCAAGTAATTGGAAGGAGACAAGATTCAAAAAAGAATAATATGGGGACAGTTCACAATTTGTATTCATTTTCTTTGAAAATGGTATATCATTTATGATAGACTCAGAATGACCTTCAGAAAGAAACACATCTCATTCTATATTCATGTATTCTCAGAAAATTGATAGAGAAAATACATCATAAACTTGCTTTCAAAATTTGGACCAAAAATAGACTAAGCATATTACTTAGAAAAATAGAATTCAGACCATTCTTTAGCCTTGGAATCTCACTTAAATAGTGTGAGATGCAACAAGCTTCAGGCTAAAAGAAAAAGATAGGTGTCCTTTTACAAAATTGGGAATATTACCCCTTTTAAAAAGAAATCAAACACCTTGACTCAAAAAAGGAACAAATAAAAAAGTAGCAGATGACAGCTAGAGCATAAAATCTTCAATTTTGTCCTTTTCTCTAACTGCTCCCTATTGGTAATGCTTTAATCTCTGTGATTTCCTCCCAAAAAAATATTTGTCTTTTGGTGGGCCATCCACATTCCTTAACTATTGTTAGTTCATCCACAATTCTCTGCCACCTAGCATCAGTAATCACCCTTCCTTCTATGGTAAACCTATTCACTTCATTTTCAAACTTGAAAAGGGTATCAATTAGTTTATTGAAAAGAAATTCATCAATACCATCTTGAAGAATGGATACCACTTGTGGCAAGTCTACAATGCGATCAAAAGAACTAGAGCACTCATTAAAATCTTTTAACTTATCATCAGAATCAATAATAGAAGGAATTAAAGAATTGAAACCATTTATTAGCACTTTTAATTTACTTTGAATTACTGCTAGCTTCCCTATGAAGATTTGTAATAATTCTTTCACTTTGTCGATACCCTCCTTCATAGTAATAACTTTATCTGGGAGGTCATATTTCTTGGCTAACAAGGGTATCAACCTGCAAAAAAATTGCATATATGGCCCCCATTGTTGAAAAATAGGCTCAAGCCATCTGATTCCATCTTTGCATACCTGTTCTATAGATTGAATATTGATGAATGTATTATAAGCATCTTGAGATGTTCTTTTCAGAATGCTTATTCTATGATTTAATACATTCATCAAGACATTTTTCTTAGTCTCACTGTCAAATTGGGACACTTCTATTTCCACACTAATCACAAGCACTGGCACTGTTACCCCTATAGGTATTTCCTCTATTTGGGCCTCTGCTTCTACCATGTGCCTTCTTTCTTCTTCTTGCCTTGGTGCATGTTCTACCTCTGCTGCTACCTTGAGTTGTTCTTTGAGGGCTTTTGTTTCTGTTTCTAGAATTTTAATTTTTTCCTCTAACTCTTCTATTCTTTGTTTCTGTACATGGCTCATTTTGACCTCTTCTTCATATGTTCTTCTAATATCAAGGCATTCATTGAACATTGCAGCTAGCTTATCCTCAATTTCATCAACATTTTCTTCATTCATGAGAGCAAAATGTTTGACCAAGCTGGAGATCTCCTTCCCAGTAGTGCTCTCCAATGTCCACACAATCATATTGCCCTGAGTAGTTTCTTCTATATCCATCATCTTAGGCTTCTTAGTGTCAAGGGCCACACTCCATACTGCTAGGGTTTTAGTATCCACATTAAAACCTAACCCTCTTTTAAATTCTTAACTGCTATTGGCTTCATAACTAATGGCCTTATCTTGTCTTCTCATTTGGTCCAACACAAAGCCTTTCTAAATATCCCAATGTGGTATTAGAATCATACCACTCCTTTGTACCAATTCTCTGGCTTCTGTAGCAGTCATTGTTTCACTTTCAAGGTCATAAGCCAACAATTTTTCAACTAACTCTTTATTTTTCTTTGGATCTTCTCCTGGCATGAGACTCAATGTGAGTTCATTTTGTTTGATCTTGTAGAGAAAACTTTTAAACTCTGATGATTTAATAAAATCATCATCTTCCATGAACTTTTTAGATTGAATGAGCCTATCATCCAATCTTGATGCTGCAATTTGTAAATCAGTAGAAGCTTTTCCTGCTTCAGTAGCCCTTTGGTGAAAATAGTTTTTCCTAATATCAGCAAAATAATCACTATTTCTAGACATTACTTGTATGGCTATGCTTAACACCTTTTTAGGGATGTGCATTGTCTTTTGTCTTTTATTTCCTTCTGGCACCCAGGCTGAAGTTGATGGTTTCTCTTCTTCTAGCTCAATTTCCAACTGTGTATCTGGCTCAGGGGATTCTCTGTTTATAACGACTTCCTCTCCCTCTAGCTCATGAGGCATTTGTCACATAATATGGTCAAAATTTTCAACCATCTTCCTCATATTATTAGGATATGGAAATTCTATATAGAAATCCTTAAAATCAGGGTTGGTTCTCTTCAAAGCATTCTCCACTTTCCTTATTTCCTCATACTTCGTTAATAACTCATCTGCCTCCCCTATTGCTACTATGTTGGCAATTAGGTCCTCTACAGGGATTGGCTTGCTTGGAGGTAGAATAAAACCCCTAATGGCCTTAACCTCATTTGCAATATAACTGTCAGGGTCATACATCCTATATGGCCTAGTAGCAAATTTATATTGACCTAAATAGTCACTTAATTCCTCAAATGCATTCTTGCCTATTTCAAAATCTCCTACTTTAAAGGTTCTACAAACAAAGGTAGGCTTATGCAAAGAAGGAGGTATCATTTCTTTATTCATCAATAAGAATTGCCAAAAGAATTCAATAATAGCCAGTCTGGGAGGTAAATATTTTGGCAATAGATGAGGAGGCTATGGGCATGCAAATACTCTAATTAAAGTACATTCTTTAAACAAAAATATACTTCTCCAGTTATGATCTAATTTTTTTTTTCATCTAAGAAAGAGGGCCTAAGCAGAGTCTTCAAAACATTGGGTTCCCTAAAGAAAGTGTGATCTAGTTGCCTCATGATAACAAAATTGAACAAATTAAAAAAAACTAGGGCATTTGAATAAAAGAAATCCTTATGCCAAATACGAGTCCAAAGTTGCACAGGTGACTCACCAAATTCATTAGAATTTTGATCAATGAAGTCTCCACTGATGTACCCAATGTTGCTATATAGGATAAGGTGCATCAACAATGAATAATGGTGGAACTTGAAGTCTTTCAGCTCTCCTTTCTTAGCATCAAAAATTTGCATGTTCATACTGCCAATGATAAAGGCCATATAATCATACTCCTTATGATGAAAAGGATCTTGTATGTCACATGCCATCAGAAAAAGAGAACCATATACACAATCTTCTACACCATCACTCCCCAATACTTTGTGCAACCTATACACTATATTTTTGAATTAATTTTTGAACCTACTCAAAGGTAAAATGTCTCCCACCTTTCTTGGAACTAAACCTGCCTTCTTAACTCTATAAGGAATATGTGGCAACATGACATTGTTTACAAATTAGGTTTTATTCCTGGCTAATTTTTCTTGTAAATCCGCAATGTCAATAGGTACATCCATTTTTCCCATCAATCCAAAAGCCTCAACAAAAGAAGTTCTATCCAATGTACACAATACACTCCCATTATGCCTATGGAAATTATTGGTTACTAGATTGTATGAATTGATTAGGGCCTTCAATAGATCAACATCAATGAACATTTCTGGGATATTAATTTTTCCATATTTCAATTCCATGGGTTACATACTGGCACATTCTCTACTCTATTCTGATAAAAATACATGAAAAGATCATAACTAGTCATTCTAGGGCATTCAGCATCTCGAAAAAAAGCTTTCCTTCTATCCTTTATGCTCATACGTGCACGTATCTGTGGAGACCTTGGAAATTCCTTCTACGTTGCTCTACTTACTTCATTTCTTGGGACACCATAGGGCTTCAAAAATTACCTTCCACTATGATTTATCTTCATGCGTAGCATTGGAGAGCCTTCTCAACTGATATTGCATTCTTACATTTACCCTTTATCATATAAGCATAAAGCCCTTTATCTTTATCTTCCTTTATTCACCCCTTTACGCTTACATGCTGAGATTGAACTTGTAACCATAGAGAAAGGAAAAAGCAACCCTTCATTCATATGCTTAACTTGCAAGCGTAAGGGTGTAATGACAAAAACTTCCCTTCTCAGATATCAATGACTCAGATTTGATCTCAGAACATTGAAAAATAACATTTTCGTTGATTTTGTGCACATGCAAAATTCATACCTCAAGTCATGTGCCACGTAGGATGGGCCCATCTGACATAGATTTCGTGCCTCCACCTGATTCGTTGCAACTAGGCACTTCTGACACTTCAACAGGTCCCACTTGACACCTTTACTGCTGAAACAAGGCTTTACGATCGTTCGCAAACTCAAAAATGTAGACTCGTAAACACCATTGAACCTTGCCTTTGCTCTTACGAAATTCTTTTACTCATAACACCGTAAAACCTTCGTGCACCCTTTAGATCTAGCTTTATGCCTTGTCGAGGTATTATGCCTTTACGCTACCAATTGAAACGTATATGCGTAGATCACCACCTAATACTTCTCCATTCCTTCGCTCAAGCTGCTTACTCATAAGCCCGTAACATGAGAATTTTTAAAGCGCGATAGACCTTTACGCTTCTTCGCTATGTTACAAAACGTAGCCATGAAAGCCAAGAGCAAAAGGCATTCTGCTCTTACATGAAACCTCACACTGTAAGATCGTAAAGCATGAACTTAAAGAATTTTAAAACTCCTCCTCAGAAATTAAAAGGGAAGCAAGGGTTTCTAGACTTGGGACAATTTCATGGTTGTTTTAAGAGACCAACCTTGATAAGTTAGTAGAATCTGACAACACATGAAACAGGGCAAAACTAGGGCAACCTAAAAACTTCTAGAATCTCTTGAAATAAAAACTCCAGTTTGCAATATTTAAAAACTCAAATGATTTTTCACCAAAAAATATTCAAAATTTTTGCAAATGTAAAAATCAGACCAATAGTGGCTCTGTCTGGAGATGATAGGCTACTTGGGTCTATGTAAGAATTTAGAATCTATGGGCGAGCAGACCACATACTTGGTGCAAAAATGAGAACTTCTTCAAAGAGCACAAAGCAACACACAGAAACAAGCAACCAGACTACACAGGGATGCTCACAAGGATTTAAAAAATATACAAAATGTAAAAAATACTAGGAAACCCTAAAACTACTATTCATGGAGAAAATAAGTATCTTTCAAGAAAAATAGCTCTTCAAGAACTGTCCATGAACTGGTAGTTCAAGAATATTGTCCAATAAATCTTTGAGTATATAGGAATCCTCACCCCAAGTAGTTTCAATCAAATAAGGGCCTAACTAGATAGGATCAAATTTTCCATGTTTCCCTTTATCTTCAATTTTGGCATATTCCACATTAAGACTATATCTCCATCTTCAAACTTTCTTCTTGCAATTCTTTTATCATAGAGTGTCTTAACTTACAGTTGCAACTTTTGGTTCTTTAGAGTTGCTTCTCTTCTGGTTTCTATCAGTCCCACCAACTCATCCATCCTCTCTTGCATTTCATCTATAGTATCTTCATCATACAACTGGATGTAATTGTAGAGTCTCATCAAGTTATTCTGAGGCATTCTAGCTTGAATTCCATACACTAAATCAAATGGAGCTACACCAATTGCTTTCTTTACAATTACTCTGTCAGCCCATATTGCCAACTGTAACTTGGAATCCCATGCCTTTTTATTATCATCCAAGGTTCTCTTAATGACCTTCAACAAGCTCTTATTTGTGGACTCGGCTTGTCCATTCCCTTGTGGATGATATGGAGTAGATGATGAGCTTGTTATTCCATATTTATCAAAAAATTTAATGAATTCCTTAGACCTGAAGCACATAGTATTGTCTGTTACAATTTTTTGTGGATAGCCAAACCTAGAAATAATATTATTCAGTAGGAAATTATTGACAACTTTACTTGTTGCATTTCTTGTGGGGATAGCCTCTACCCATTTTGTAAAGTAGTCAGTAGCAACCAAAATCCAAGAATAGCCAGTGCTAGACTTGTGGAAAATCTCTCCTATGAAATCCAGACCCCATTGTTGAAAAGGTGCTTGAATCTCCACTAGCTTCAATGGGGTATTTCTTGAGAACTTTAGCTTTCCAGCAAACCTCTGACAAGGGTCACACTTCCTAACCATAACTTGGGCATCCTTGAAAAGGGAAGGCCACCAAAATCCATCCCTCATTATCTTATGTGCAGTATTTTTGGCCATAGTGTCCCCCACACACTCCAGCATGCATTTCTTTCAAGACCTCTTTTTCCTTTTCCTTATCAACACATTTCAATAATACTCCCTCAAAATTTCTCCACCATAGGTTGCTTTGGACAATTACATACTTGATGGCTTGCAATTTAGTGTTCCTCTTTTCATTTTCAAGAAAATGGGGAGGAGCTTCCATATGTTGCAAGTAATATATGACATTAGTGTACCAATCACATTGGTCCATGTCACATAAGTCAGCTCTGAGATCATCATTTACCAGATTTATCTGATTAGCCTCTAGATTAGCTTCAGCCATGAGTTTGGCCAAACCTCGACCCCTTACTAACTTTGTTATCTGTATATCAATGTTGAATTCCTGGATTCTATTGATCCATCTACAACTCCTGCCTGATACTTCTTGTTGTGAAAATATATCCTTGACTGTAGCACTAGTTACAAAAGCGATAATAGTAGCACCTACTAGGTAACATCTGAAAGCTTTTATAGGCTTTACTAAAGCATATGCTTGCTTTTCATTTATTTCATACTTAAGTTCAACAGGCTGCTCGCATCCTTCTTGATTTTCCCGCAATAAGACTACATCCACAATATGGAAGGATGCAAAAGAAAAAATATGCATGAGTTTAGAATAATCTAGGGTTCTCAATACTTGAGCATTTTTTATTGCAATTTTAATATCCTGGAATGCTTGTGAAGGCTCACCATTCCAATCTATAGTGGCTCCCTTTTTGAGGATCTTTAAGATAGGTCTACTGATCTCAACAAAATTTGTAAAAACTCTTCTAAGGAAATTAACTTGGCCAAGGAAAGATTGAATTCCTTTTACATTTTTTAGCTTGGGGACTTTGTCAATAGCTGCTACTCTCTCAGGGTCTATTTTCACCCCATCCTTAGACACTATATGTCCTAGTAGTTTTCCTTCTATGACCCCAAATGTGCATTTCTTTGGGTTTAAAGAAACTCCATATTCCAGAGCTTTGATAAATATTTTTTCCAAATGTTTGCAATGATCATCAACCTTATTAGAATATGTTGTAAGATCATCTTGGTACACAACCATAAATTTATCAATATAATCATGAAATGCTACATCCATGACTCTTTGGAAGGTAGCTCTTGCATTAATCAGGCCAAAAGGCATCTTCACATATACATATGTTCCCCATGGGGTTGTGAAGGCTATCTTGAACTGTTAACTTTCCTTTACTAGAAATTGATTATATCCATAGAAACCATCCATCATTGACATTAACTCAGAGCCACTCACTTGCTGCAACATGGCTTCCATATTTGGTAGCCCATAATTGTCTTTCAAAGATGCAATGTTTAAATTTCTAAAATCCACACATAGCATAATATCTCCATTCTTCTTCCTGATAGGAACCAAGTTTAAAACCCAAGTGGAATGCCTGATTGGTTTGATTATCCTGCCATCCCTTAGTTTTATCAGCTCCTCTTGCATTTATGGGGCCAAGGTAGGATTCAATAGTCTCTATTTTTTCCTGAAAGGTTTTACATTGTCTTTTAATGGTATGACATGCTGGAACAAATCCTCCCTATAAGCCTTAAGGTCATCATATGACCAAGAAAAAACATGTCTGTATTTTCTAAGTAGGTCAATCAATTTTTTCCTAATCTTAACAGGCAGATTTTGGCCAATATAAACCCTTTTTGGGAACTTCATCAGTACCCAAGTTTATCTCTTCTAACTCCTAAGGTTTGGGGTCATTGAATCCTGATTTTACTCTGTCCTGGTTATCAAAAATATTTTCCAAGGATACTAACCCCTTCGGCACCTTATTTGTTTTCAATTGCATAATCTCTTGACCAAAAATAGTTTCCTTTCCATTTATGGTTTCAATTAGTTCACTGCAATCCATTTCCTGACCGTGGTACTTGTTTTCATTTAACAAAAAATTTGTAATATCTTTGTCATCTTCAAAGACCTACCAATTTTCAATGTTATTAGGTATGGAAGGTCTATTTTGTACCTCAATCTGAGAGATTCTTGCAAATGCTATATCTTTTGGCTTGATTGCTACATTCACTAACAAATCAGTCATCTTATTATGATTCCTATCTCTCCATGATATCCCAAATGCATCAAAGAATTCTATCTGATCCCAAACTGAATTTCTATATTGCTTCAATCTCTTATTCTTGGATGAGTAGGTTCCTTTGATCTGAGAGATAATTAGTTCAGAATCCCCTATGACACATAATTTCTTAATTCTATGATGTATGGTAACTTTGAGTCCTGGTAGCAATGCTTCATATTCTGCAATATTATTTGTCCAGGAAAACTTCAAAGTGAATGAATACCTAAAAGTGTTATTTTTAGGGGACACAAAAACTACACCTGCCCCTGCACCCTCTTTAGAACTAGCCCCATCAAAGGACACTGTCCATAATTTTGGTGAGTTCATGCAACATTCAACTTCATGTTCAATGATAGCAGGTAAATTTTCAACTTCCTAAATAATTAATTCAGCCCTGAAAGCATTAATCCCAGTATCTAGGAAACAAGTGGTATCTTTTCAATTTCTTCTCCTAAAATGTGATTAACCCTTGGCTCCCTATTTACCCTAATAGCTTTGTCCCCTATATGAAAAGTGGCATAAGTGAGATCACATTGCAGGCTTCCCCCCATGTTAGCACTCCATTTCCTGGAGAGTAACATTCCATAGTGTGGAGGCATATCTACCACAAGGATAGACATGGTTAATTCTACTTCAGGATTTGCAGCCAATTTGAATGGTAAGGCATTTATGGTTCCTATGACTGGGACTTCCCTAGCATCCATTCCTCTACATTTTCCCTACTTGGTATCCACCTTCAAACCTAAGGCTTCAATTACTTTGAAAGGCATTATAGTGTTGGAAGCTCCTGAGGCTATCATGCAATTTTTTAAGGTCTTCCCTTTTATGATTAGACTGAGGAAAAAAGGATCAATATCTTCTATAAATGCCACTGAGGAATCATCTAAAAACATTTGAGGAATCTGGGATATGATATCATTATCCTCTATTACTAATGGGGTTTGTTGGGACATAGTTTGCTCTACAACAATATTATTGTTTCCTATTCCACCCAACCATGACAAAGCCTTATTCTTATGCTCTTCAATTCTAAAAAGTTCTGACAAGGGAACTTTTACAGTAATTTGAGACAACATAGATATCATATCAATAGGTTCAACAATAGTGGGTTTTACAAGAGTACCTAGAGTTGGAATATTTTGAGCAGTAGGCGCCACATTTTGCTTGATAGTATTAGGTTTTGCTTTCTTTGATTGAACAACTGGTTTTTTTTCTTCACTTATCTAAAATTGAACCTTCTTATTTCGTTCCCATTTCCTAGCCCTATTTTCCTTGATCTTAGGCACATCTACATTGACTTCCTTATTTTGATCATTCATCTTATGAGTGATATCTTTGATGAATACACTAGATGGCTTTCCTATATCATTATTTATTGCTCTATTTCTCAAATTGTAGTTACTATGGACTTGTGAAATCATTTCTGCTGTAATTCTGTCAATCTCCTCCTTGGAGGGCATTCTTAAGCTTGTGAGACCTACATCAAAAAATGTACTGCATACCTTATCTGTATCATACCCTTCATCATCTGAAAGCACTTGCTGATGATGTAGATGGTAAGAAATTCTCTGGCTAGTAATATCATTTTTAAGCTCTTCTAAATTAGAATCTATCAAATCATCACACATGCTTACCATAGTGCAACTTATATCATCATGGCTTTTCTCTTCAGTTTCTTCTTCAGGTTGTACTCCTTGACCTTGGGCAAACGATTGAGCAACAACACACTAATCAGTAGAATGAGGTGATTGACATATAATACACCATGTTACATCATCATTCATATTTACAGTGTTCCTTTGTAGGGGATCTGGAGTATCCTTATCCTTCACATTGTGGGTTTGGTTGGGAACTGGCTTACCATCATTCCACTGAGTGGTGTAAGGGTAATTTTGCATTCTATACTGCCTATTGAAACTGTTTTTATTCATAGGGGTTCTCTTAGCAACATTTGGCTTATTAAAATTAGTGGGATTCATCTTTTTGAGCAATTCCAAAACATGGCCTATAGTAGGTTCTTCTGGCTTCTTTCCTATAGGAGTTTTGTCACCCTCCCTTTTATTATTGTTCTTAGGATTAAAAAGCTTCGGATCATCCCTCCTACCCAATTTACTACATGCCTTCCTATTATTTTCTATATTTATTGCAATTTTATAGGCATCCCTTAAAGTCTTAGGATCCTTATCCCTCAATTGATAAGCCATTTTGCTATCAAAAGCATTGAAATATGTTGTCAGACAAACATCTTTGTTTAACCTCATAACTTGAAATAGTCTATACATACCTTTGTGGAATCTTACATTGAAATCAAATGTGGACTCATTTGGATTCTTCTTGATGTTGTTGAACTCATTCAACATGAATCCTACATTAGTGTTGTCTCCATATTGCTCTTTGAACAATTTCTCCAAATCACTCCATGAGGTAATACTGTCATTAGGCAACCTCCTAAACCAATCCCTTTCATCCTTTGTTAGTGAATGCACAAACAATTTCATTACCATATCTTCATTTTCAACTTCATAATCATTCAATATATCAATGAAAATTCTCAAATGTTCTTCACTACTAACAACATTATTCCTAGAGAACTTAACCACTTTATCTCTTAAATCAAATGATATGGGATGTGGAGCACCAGGAATACCAACAAATGATATTTGTCTATACTTTTCTAGATATACAGGTTTTTTCTAGAAACCAGCAACATTTGAGGTACTAGCTATATTAGCTTGACTCAGAGGAGCAGCTTGTGATTGTTGAGGTGGGACAAATGGAACTTGGGTGCCAATAGTGGAAGATGAGGTAGGAGCAGATTGGGGTACTCCCTGAGTTGAGATTATTGGACCACTAGCTGGTGTAGGAATTGCAGCTGGGATAGACAAATTGGGCCATGAAGCTAATGCAGAATTAGACTTTATGAATTGGATTTTTCTCCTAGTTTTTGCAGCTTGAGCTTCATTCTCAACCTTCTCAAGTTCTTTTGCAAGATCTTCCCTCTCTTTTCAAGCCTTCTCAGGATCTAGATCTAATTTTGACATGAAGGGTTGTATAGGTTTGCTTGGTATAGCTTGAGGCTCATTTATTTGGATTCCTACAGCCTTGCCTTTCCCTTTATCTGGAGATTTTGTAGTGGGCTCTACAAGATCCACTTGAACAGGTTTATAGGCTTGGATTTGAGCAATAATTGGTTCTTGCCTTTGATTTAGGTGTTTCTCTTGTTCTTCAACATTAGCTCTCAGATTATCAACATCTCCAAAAACATCCTTATGGAGAGTTGTGGTATTTTCTTCTAACTTTTTATTTTTCTCCTTCAAAGAAGCCATCTTTCTTAGCAAAGAATCCCTTTCTATTATGGCATCCAAGGTGGCTTGCTCCTTTTCTTTTTCAAGATGAATGCATTTAGCTTCTTCCAGAGCAATCCGTTTCTTCAAAAATCCTATTTTAGAGTGCACTTCTTTAGGATTTGCAGAAGTTTCCTCTGAATCAGTAGGGTCATCTAGATCTATAAGGTTTGGTTCCACATAAGGGGCTACTTTGGGATTAAAAGGATTATCAAATGAATTCCTAAATCCTAGCCTATAGTTCATATCTACTATAGGATCTGGCCTTGATGAAGAAACTCCTATTGTAGACACATATTTGTCTTGAAAGACTCTCTCATCTGGTAATGGGGTACTGAAAATGCCTCCTAAGAGTCTTGTAGTTTCAAATTTAGAACTAAGCAAAGAAGACTCTCTTCCTACTACTGGTTGATAATGGGAATTGACAGATGCATTACCTCTAGGTTTCCAAGTGGGATTTGGATCTGTCTTCTTCTTATTTTGGTTCTTCCTACAACCTTGGGGTAGATTAGTATACATTGATACATCAGGATTGGCTCTTATGTAAGCTCTTGTGTTGTTTCTCTTGTCAGCCATATTCACCTTTTGTTACAATAAGCACTAGCTTCAAAACCTTGACTGAGTCACCACCCTATTTTGAGAAAATATGTAATGACACTTATTACTAACTCAAGGAAAACAATACACAAGTAGAAACAAAAATATCTGGCAGAGACAGATTAATCATTGATATCGTAAGACTACAACTCTTGCTTGTTAGATAAGACACTTGGACAAGCTAGATATGTCAGTGTGTAGCAATGGTACTTGGGGTCTATCTTCTTCAAATTCTCCAGGTTTGTCACTAAAAGATTCCCTTATAACCATGGGTAAAACTTAGATAACATGACACACATGTACACAGAAGGACCAAAGAAACTGTAGTACTTTCTCACAAATGTGTCGGACAACTCCCTAGCAGAGTCACCATTTTGTTGGTGTTTTAAAATGCACTAAAACTACTAAGTGACAAAATGCTTAATACAAAGATGAAAGTACATACACAATCTAAAGACTAGCCAATTCTTATTAACAATTGCATATGCAAAGTATTTGGACCCAACTTCAACAAAACCATAGTTGGTATCCTACTCTTTTGGCTTTGCAAAACCAGGGTGGGTATACCCAGGGATGATTCAACACTGGAATAACTGTATGAGGATTATTCTTAGTTTCATTCTGATTCTCATTTCAAAATCCTCAAACATATACATAATTCTTACTAACTTGCTAAATACATCCCATAAAATAGATATGGGCAAGAATTCTTCTACAGATCTACAGATGTTCTTAACAATAGTGGCCAACTGAAGCTAAAACATTCCATGTAGACAAGTACTAGCCAACCTTTGAAGATCTACAGGAAATAAAAGTAAAATTTGATGTAATGCTGCATTTTGATAACCATTTATGATATATTTCTCCTTCAACTGAATCAATTTTGATCAGTGCCTAATCCATTGGGGTTCAAAGTCTATAGCAAGTTCTCAGATCTAGTTTGTTTCCTTACAACAAATTCTATCAGCAATTCTTATCAGAATTCATCATTCAAAATCCTTTCTACTACTAAAGAAACCTTATCATATTCATCAAAGCTTTTATTTAATCCATTGAGTTAATAGCAGTGATAAATAGATATACAACCTAACTATATTGCATTCAATTGCACAAGCCTTTACTTATACAATATCAAGACAACCAAGTAATTGGAAGGAGACAAGATTCAGAAAAGAATAATATGGGGACAGTTCACAATTTGTATTCATTTTCTTTGAAAATGGTATATCATTTATAATAGACTCAGAATGACCTTCAGAAAGAAACACAACTCATTCTATATTCATGTATTCTCAAAAAATTGACAGAGAAAATACATCATAAACTTCCTTTCAAAATTTGGACCAAAAATAGACTAAGTATATTACTTAGAAAAATAGAATTCAGACCATTCTTTAGCCTTGGAAACTCACTTAAATAGTGTGAGATGCAACATGCTTCAGGCTAAAAGAAAAAGATAGGTGTCCTTTTACAAAATTGGGTATATTACCCCTTTTCAAAAGAAACCAAACACCTTAACTCAAAAAAGGAACAAATAAAACAATAGCAGATGACAGCTAGAGCATAAAATCTTCAATTTTGTCCTTTTCTCTAACTGCTCCCTGTTGGTAATTCTTTAATCTCTGTGATTGCTTTCCAAAAAAATATTTCTCCTTTGGTGGGCCATTCACATTCCTTAACTATTGTTAGTTCATCCACAGTTTTTTGCCACCTGGCATCAGTAATCACCCTTCCTTCTATGGTAAACCTATTCATTTCAGTTTCAAACTTGAAAAGGGTATCAATTAATTTATTGAAAATACATTCATCAATACCTTCTTGGAGAATGGGTACCACTTGTGGCAAGTCTACAATGCGATCAAAAGAACTAGACCACTCATTAAAATCTTTTAACTTATCATCAAAATCAACAACAGAAGGAATTAAAGAATTGAAACCATTTGTTAGCACTTTCAATTTACTTTGAATTACTGCCAGCTTCCCTATGAAGATTTGCAATAATTCTTTCACTTTGTCCATACCCTCCTTCATAGTAATAACTTTATCTAGGAGGTCTGGTTTCTTGGCTAACAACTGGTATCAACCTATCATAAAATTTCATATCTGGCCCCCATTGTTGAAAAATAGGCTCAAGCCATCTGATTGCATCTTTGCATACCTATTCTGCAGATTGAAGATTGATGAATGTATTATAAGCATCTTGAGATGTTCTTTTCAGAATGCTTATTCTATGATTTAATACATTCATCAAGGCATTTTTCTTAGTGTCACTATCAGATTGGGACACTTCTATTTCCACACTAATCATAGGCACTGGCACTGTTACCCCTATAGGTATTTCCTTTGTTTGGGCTTCTGCTTCTACCATTTGCCTTCTTTCTTCCTCTTGCCTTGGTGCATGTTCTACCTCTGCTACTACCTTGAGTTGTTTTTTGAGGGATTTTATTTCTGTTTCCAAAATTTTAATTTTTTCCTCTAACTCTTCTATTCTTTGTTTCTGTACATGGCTCATTTTGACCTCTTCTTCATATGTTCTTCGAATATCAAAGCATTCATTGAACATTGTAGCTAGCTTATCCTTAATTTCATCAACCTTTTCTTCATTCATGAAGAAAAATGTTTGACCAAGCTGGAGATCTCCTTCCCAGTAGTGCTCTCTAATGTCCACACAATCATATTGCCCTAAGCAGTTTCTTCTATATCCATCATTTGAGGCTTCTTAGTGTCAGGCGCCACACTCCATACTACTAGGGCTTTAGTATCCATATTAAAACCTGACCCTCTTTTAAAGTCTTCACTGCTAGTGGCTTCATAACTGATGGCCTTATCTTGTCTTCTCATTTGGTCCAACACAAAGCCTTTCTCAATATCCCAATGTGGTATTAGAATCATACCACTCCTATGTACCAATTCTCTAGATTCTACAGTAGTCATTGTTTCACTTTTAGGGTCATAAGCCAACAATTTTTCAACTAACTCTTTATTTTTCTTTGGATCTTCTCCTGGAATGAGACTCAATGTGAGTTCATTTTGTTTGATCTTGTAGAGAAAACTTTTAAACTTTGATGATTTAATAAAATCACCATCTTCCATGAACTTTTTAGATTTAATGAGCCTATCATCCAATCTTGGTGCTGCAATTTGTAAATCAGTAGAAGCTTTTCCTGTTTTAATAGCCCTTTGGTGAAAATAGTTTTGCCTAATATCAGCAAAATTCTTTCTATTTCTAGACATGACTTGTATGGCTCTACTTACTAACTTTTCAGGGATGTGCATTGTCTTTTGTCTTTTATTTCCTTGTGGCACCCAGGCTGAAGTTGATGGTTGCTCTTCTTCTTCTTTGAATTCTTCTTCGTGCATCTCTTCAAATTCTTGGTCAGCCATGTTTTCTTCAAACTATACTTTGAATTATTTTGCAATTGTGCAAGATACACAGAGCTCTGTAACTTTCAAATTTCAGAACAGAATAGAAACAAGCTTCTTGATGCCAACAATTCAATCAAATCCTTGATGTTTTAATTACATATCTGCTAGCCTTTTTTAATAAATTTAGCATGCATGAGCTTAAAAAAATTATGATCGCAAGTTGCCATCAGGGTATATCAGCTGCAAATTTTGATTCTGATGTACTTTTCAAAACTTTATTTTGCTTGGTCATAGTAATTTTTTCCTTTTTGCTTATCTATTATGACACGTCAGATGTTTTCTCTTTAAAATACTATCTTCTGTTCTTACGCTGAGTCAAACCTTCAATCTTCTTAATGCTGGAGGTGCCCTCGATGGATCTCTACGTTCACTCAGAGAGGCTTCAAAATGCCCTAATCGTAAGAATGTAATGGTGCCTTGACATTGTTTTGCAAATCCCTTTTATTTTCTTACAACGCCTTTTACCCGATAGGATCTCAAGCCTTTTTACTACATACTTCCGCTTTTACGATTTAAGCTTCTTCCTTATAAGTGTAAAAATCCTTATCTCAACCTTCTCACCTTTTATGCTCATATGCAACCCTTCACACTAGAGCATCAAAAAACTTTCTACTAACATCTTCGTTCTTACGATTCAACCATTCCTCATATGAGCATAAAACCTTTGCTCAAGCTTTCCTTCTATCCTTTACACTCATACGTGCACGTATCTGTGGAGACCTTGGAAATTCCTTCTATGTTTCTTTTCTTACTTCATTTCCCAGGACACCGTAGGGCTTCAAAACTTACCTTCTACTTTTACGATTGATCTTCATGCGTAGCACCAGAGAGCCTTCTCAACTGATATTGCATTCTTACATTTACCCTTTATCATATAAGCATAAAGCCCTTTATCTTTATCTTCCTTTATTCACCACTTTACACTTACACACTGAGACTAAGCTCATAACCACAGAGAAAGGAAAAAACAACCCTTCGTTCATATGCTTAACTTGCAAGCATAAGGCCGTAATGACAAAAATTGTCCTTCTCAGATATTATTGACTCAGATTTGATCTCAGAACATTTAAAAATAACATCACCATTGATTTCGTGCACATGCAAAAATCATACCTCAAGTCAGGTGCCACGAGGGATGGGCCCATCTAACATAGATGTCATGCATCCACCTGATTCGCTGCAACTGGGCAATACTGACACTTCAATAGGTCCCACTTGATGCCTTTATTGCTGAAACAAGGCTTTACGATTATCCACAAACTCAAAAATGTAGGCCCGTAAACACCATTGAACCTTGCCTTCACTCTTATGAAATTCTTTTACTCGTAACATAGTAAAACCTTCGTGCACCCTTCAGATCCACCTTTATGCCTTGTTGGGGTATTATGGCTTTACGTGACCAATTGAAACGTATATGCGTAGATCACCACCCGATACTTCTCCGCTCCTTCGCTCAAGCTGCTTACTCGTAAGCTTATAACATGAAAATTTTTAAAGTGTAATAGACCTTTATGCTTCTTCACTATGTTACAAAATGTAGCCACAGAAGTCAAGAGCAAAAAGCATTCCACTCTTACGTGAAACCTCACACCCTAAGATTGTAAAGGATGAACTTAAAGCATTTTACAACTCCTCCTCAGAAATTAAAAGGGAAGCAAGGGTTTCTAGACTTGGGACAATTTCATGGCTAATTTAAGAGACCAACCTTGAGAAGTTAGTAGAATCTGACAACACATAAAACATGACAAAACTAGGGCAACATAAAAACTTCCAGAATCTCTTGAAATAAAAACCCCAATCCGCAATATTTAAAAACTCAAATGTTTTTTCACCAAAAAATATTCAAAATTTTTGCAAATGTGAAAATCAGACCAACAACAAAAATGTGGAACTTTTCATTATCTTAAGTTTTATTAACACTCACACATTTTAATTTAGTTATCATAACACAAGGACTAGATGAGAACACAATGCAAAAATATCACCCAACTAAAAACAACTTGGGAGGAAAAATTCTACATGAATCCCAAGGCCAATAAAACCATACATCATGAAATCACTCAATCGACCTCAATCCAAGAGTATGGACTCTACATGAATCCCAATAATGTAGCAAGTGCAAACATCATGAACTCACTCAATTGGCATCAATCTAAGAGCATGGATTCTATAGGAATCCTAGTGTCTACAAAACAAAAGCAAAGGTCCAAAAGAAATCATAACCCCAAGAACAAAATCACTTAACTCATCACAAAGTCAGAAGTACAAGTGTGACACACATTCCAATGCAACATAAAAGTTCAATAGTGTTCTAACTCATATCCAAAAGAATCTTCCAAGTCCACGACCCACATTGTGCCAAGAAAACTCAAGACAATAGTGTGGTATGCAAAACAAGGTAAAATCCCCAAAATTTTGGAAAACTTTGAAATTAAAACCCATTTGACCTTTGGGTACATAAATCCAAAAAATCCAAAAATAACTAATTTTGGACACCATATGAAAAAATGGCCAGCATAATGGCACAAAACCCCAAACCCTCATCTTGAAAAATAGGGAAATGCTCATATCCAACCAACTAGGCAAAACTAGCGAACAAAAATGGAGGGAAACACTAGTTCTCAACCTCCAGCTAAATGGCTACAAAAAATAGAAGTATAAATGAACTAGAAATAATAAAATGAGAGAGTCCTACCTTGTAGCCAATAGGGAAAAACAAAAATATGAACTAGAAAAAAAAAAGCCCACAAAAGTGGTTAAAAATTGCAACAAACCAAGGTCTACCCAATTAGGATGCAACGAGCTCAACCTCATGACAATCCCACACTCGTAGCTCCCACAATGAACAAAATAGTAAATCCTCATGAAGAGAATTTTGTGTTTTTAATCTCCAATTTTCTAATTCAAAAGTGAGAAGTAAGGAATTAAATTCCTTTTTGGATATTTATTCAACTTTTGAGTGAATAATCAATTAGAGAAAATAACCAGCCAAGCTAGTTACACCCTGAATTGACCCAAACATAAATAGGCTATTACTAGTATAGGAATTCATCAATGGAAAAGCTACTAGAAATAAAAAAATAAATCAAATAAAAGCCCAAAAACCAAAAACACAAAAATCTCCTTAACAAATTTCATGACAATGGAAAAGTCTAAATGCACAGACATGCTCACTAGTCTAATCACATAATGCAAATGAGTTCAGATTTAATAATCATTGAAAAGTTTAATTAAAAAATTAAAATAAGGATACGTCAACCAAACAGGGATGACATTGGTAAAATATGAATGGTTGAATCACTAACTCCATGTGTCATTACCAAGGATATAAATCCTACACACTAAACAACATGATCAAGTGCAATTGAATATAATAACATAGCCAAAGCAATAAATGCATTAAATCACCTAATTTAACCATTTATTTAATTATATCAAAATAATATATTTATATTACTCACATTCGCATAAGGCAAAACAACACAGGAATAAAGAAAATAGCCATAGCATTAAATCCATCGCATAACATAATCAAAGATATGTCCTAATACCCAATAACCAAATATCATCATAAAACACATTGTCATCTCAAAATGACATCATCATGAAATATAATCAACTAAATAGCATAGTAATCTAACATCTAGGATACTGAAATCAAGGAATATCATCCAACCCTCAAGACATCTCAAAATGTAAAACATAACATGAGTAAATATCCACAACACATAACCAATGAATCCAACATGGACAATCCATTTCTAATTATTTAATCATTTAATAATGGTAGTTTACACAACATTAAAAAGGCACTTAAAACACATAAGTGAACACAATCATAAGCATGACTAACCACTACTATAGGAACCTAGTCCAATGTAGCATGTTAGTAGCACATAGTGCTATCTCTACACCCATCTCAAGGTAATCACAAAACAACTTAATGATACCACATTGATCTTGGAAACCATTGGTACAAACCTTAGTGAACCTTAAATCACACCATAAAATCATAAATCAGCCAAAGCATAATCAAAGCAACTAATACAAAACATAAATCCAATCACCTCAACAATGTAGACCACTCATGGTCATAATCATGATCCCTTCTCAATACAAGATAAACAACTTTTCATCCATTAGGATGACTTATAGAAGTCAAATGGAAGAGGCACTACACCATCCCCCCCAAAGACTACGCTTACTCCTAGAAGCCTACAATCCAAGAATAGAAACCAAAACACACCAAGAGAAAAATCAAAATTGAGCAATAAGAATAACTCACCAAATCCTTCACAAGTCCATCCAAATCACTCCAACATTCTCAAACCATTATTTCAATTACCTAACAAGTCAACCACAAGAGAAAGGTGTCACACTAACACAAGATCCTCCAATAAGAAACCTTCTATGTGCTATAAAAAACCCATCTTGCCATAAAATCAACAATACAATGTAAGGAAAAGGTCACTCTACCTCATCAATAGGTGCCCAACTATGACATGCACCAACCACATGACCACAAAACTAGGTTAGAGCACAAAGCACTACCAACCAGGGTTGGAATCTTGGGGAATAACCATCCTAATTTCCAAGAATACTATCATGTCACACATGAGCATCCTTGATTCCATGTAAATCCACCCTTTGAACATAGAGGATGATGGTTTACAAACAAAATTATGCACTCCAAAAAGCATACCCACCACAAGATAGGAGCACTTAGTCTCTCTATAAGGTACAAAAGCTCAACTATCATTGGTAACTAAGGTTACATAACCCAACTAGGAAAGATATCACCTTTTCACAAGGTTTAAAAGAATATAATAATGGACAAAACCATGTAATATATGTATACCAACTCATAAGAGGCTAACATTTGTACAACAATACCATGATCTTCCAGCACCATGCTGGGAATACCACACCCAACCTACCACTAAACCCAATCTCTAGCCTCAAGTCAATAGTCAATGAGAAAACTTGATTGAGACAATCCTCTTGAAGAGACAAGCTTAGGGCAAAAGAAAATACAAAGTATTAGGACTAAGAGGGAGTCTCTCTCAACCTCTAGACTAAATTAGCCCAAGATGAGTTAGGGAACTCACAATTCTACCAACCACCAACATACTCAATCAACACTAACTAAGCTATGACATAACCATCCTAGCTTACTTTCTCAAGAGGGAAAAGGAAACAAAGATGTGTCCAAACCATGTCCAAAGTTGGATCTAGACTCATCAAAAGACTAAGTCACTCCCAAATGACTAGGAAACATCAACCTTGACCAAGGAATGCTTACAAACCACACTTCACCTCACAACTATAGGTCAGTGCTATAGGAAACACACAATCCCAAGCATAAATCCCAACAAGTATCTTGTAGATTATGAAGACCAGATAATTCTTCCATTAAGAATAACATGAAAGTAAAACTTATTCAATGGCCATAAATGTGATGTGTCATGATTGAATTGGCCTCTACTCAATAAAGGGTAATAGAACATCGATCTACACCTTCAAAAGTGCAAAATAATTGCTCAATGTTCCCTAGGAGAAATTTTGCATTAGCACAATCTCACATGAAATTTCTCACCAACCCAATGAAAAAGTGGAATGAATTAGGTGAGAAAGTGCATGATCACTAGTTTTCTTGCACGAAATTACAACTCAAAACAAAAAGTGCCTTCACTCTGAAAGCCATAACTTTCATGTCCAAACTCAAATTGACTTCATTTGAAAAGCATCAAAAAGATAATGATGAGGCCTACAAAATGATGGTGCTAAGAGATTCCCAAAACCTAAGATTTGGAATCACCACTCAAGACAAAACAACATAAGACATAGAATGAAAGGTAGTTCAAGCACTAAAAACCATCATTACTTAAACATAACATGACCACTAATGCACAATAAAAATAAAATATTTTTAAAGCAAGGGTTCAAGAGTCACCATAAAAAAAATGCCTATATTTCCATTTCTTTCAAGAATAACATTAGGTTTACTCATCTTTTAAACCATCCAAATACATTAACAAATTTAAAACTATCAAAGACACACTAGCATGTCCTCCATGATATTATCCCTTCTACATACTACCAGATGTTTGAGATGAACATGGTAGAGTCACAAGACATAACTAGGTAGTAGCTAAAACACATTCAAAATAGTCATTGTGAACCAAAACAAAAGGTCCAAATGTGGAATGTTAATTCCAGAAATAAATATAAAAAAAGTGCACATTTCAACAATAAGTCAAATATGACAACTGTCACAAAGAGAGTGATAGATAAAATTTGATGACTATTCCAAGAGAGGAAACTACTAAAAGCCAATGCTAGCCCAACAACATTAGGAAAGTACCTTGAGACAAATAAATTAAGGAATCAATTAAATCATATTACATGTGATGACTAAGAATAGTCACACAAGAGGGATAGATCACCACATAATGCTAAGGATTACATCATCCCAACAATGTTAGAGAACACACTCACTCACATCAAGCAGTATACCATCAGTAACCTCATGCATATGCACACAAAAATAATTTCCATGCAATGCAACATTTAGATATCCATAAATTTAATAGAATTTCCCTAAACTTATAAAGGATTTAGATTAGGGACTTAAATCATTAACCCAAGGATATAATGCAACACCTACTTCTTTGCAATGATTCATAATAAACACTTATTTTTCAATGAAAGGAACCATTTCATTACTATAATGACAAAACACAAAATTGTAAATAAGATTGCTTTATTTACTTGCAATTAGGAGAAAACAAGGAAACAATGCACCTTTCTTGACAAGGAAAATTAAGAAGAGGCACACAAAGCCAACACATGAAAACCAATAAGTGGCTCCATTCAAAGGGTCACACATGCAACCAACCAAACAAGGCACATCAATTTCACTAGCATAACTAGGAAGATTCACTTCCTTCTTCACACACTACTCTAGCCACATCTATTGGACAAGAAGTTCCACCACAAGTAGATACCAAAGCAACAAAGACCATGAGCTCTCACCAAGACACTTGCACTTACACAATGCAACATCAACCATATGGGCAACATATATGTAGAGATCCCAATGTTTGAAAATGGGCTCTGATACCAGATGTAATGCCCTACATGGAGATCCTTGGAACAAGGATTCAATACAAGCCAAGATTTTTTATTTTTTTTTACAAGTATGAATGCACATATCAACATCATACAGGGATCACATAGATCACAATGGAAGACTAGACCAATAATTCAAGCAACCAATGAATCTCCAAATGCCACTTTTGAGAAAAAACAACTGACAATAGGAGACACATAACTGGATCCGAATCAGAACATTATGAATTCAAAATATGACTCCAAAGGATGGAAGAACACCTAAGAGGGTACCCAAAATTATTCTCAAAAAGTCTAGGTCTTACCAAAAGGTACCCATTATCTGCCCGCATAAGTTTTTTTGCAAAAGCCAAGATATACTTCAAATTAGCACTGAGCGATACTTTATAGTATCATATAATATTACTCAACAAAGAGGGTGACACTTTTAGGGATTGAGTGACACTCCTCTCAATGGCATGTGATACTTCGCAAGTATCATATGATAAATCTTTAATGAGGGTGTGATACTTTCAAGTATCACACAATATTTCTTTCTAAGGGGTGCAATACTTTCTAGTATTGCATGATGAAACTTTAATGGACATAAAAAACATTATTGTATCACCCCATGCTAACACATGGTTGCCCAATAAAACAAGGAAAACTCTAAAGGATAAACACAAGAGGCAAACTAAGATCAAAACCTTCACACCAAGGAGTACAAGATCCACATAGATCAAGGAACAAACACTCGAGAGCATAAACAAGAAAGAGAAACATCTATTTATCTAAAACCATAGTAGTAAAAGAATGTACTAGAAGCAACATCATAGTGAACAATAGTAACATCACAATAACTAAACAACAAAACTAAGTACACAGTTTTAACTATCAATAGCATCATAAGACTATCGTGAATCCTAACCATCTCCCGTGTGTAACATCCCAAGCCACCAATTAGATCATCAATACTATCATAATAGGGATGCCACTACTAAAACATGCTACAACATAAGCATAAAGAAATATAACATGTGATAAGTAAAGCATAAGATAATCCTACAAAGTAGATAACATCACCTATCACATGCTAAACATCAATAAGCAATAGATCCACCAACAAAGAAATTCACATCATCTAATCATATGCTAAACATCATAATATAGGAATGTGTTAAATAAACTAACATCATCTAAACATGATATCCAAGCATTCCAATGAAAGAAAACATCATAAGAAAGTATATTCTAGAACCCAAAGTATCAAGTGAAAACATCTAGAAATGGTCACACTAGGACAAAAAATTGTCTCTATACTTTGGTTCCTAGTAGTGTTGAAGGTAGCTATGCCTCCCAACCCCATGGAACCCATAGGTCCACACCCACTATGCTGATGGAGATAAAGATCCAATAACAAACACACAAAAGAAACATCCATGGCTAACACTAACACTAGATAGTATGATGGTTGTAACAAAGAACCTAAGACAATGCAAGGAGTATAGGTCCTAGTCAGACACTCAATAGGCTACTAAGTAGGGAATGACATCATGGAGAGTCACTTGGCATCCAAAATCCCAAGCTCATATCACTTGTCACAACACTCTCAAGGGACTCCCTTCGAACCATCACACAAATGTGGAACTTTTCATTATCTTAAGTTTTATTAACACTCACACATTTTAATTTAGTTATCATTTACTTAAAACTTCCCATCCTTTGCCAACCTTTAGCACCATGATTTCCAAGATGTGAGATAGAAGCCCCCTCCAGATGATATGCTACACCACCCATGCTCATCCTACGACAAGTGCTCGTGGGCATGCATACTCCCATCCCAACCCTAATGATCATAACTTCCAAAAGTACCACAAAAGATCAAGACCTGTAAGTCCTTTGACAAATGTATGTGCATGCACTCATGTGTGGTGCACCACCATCATGAAGATCATAACATAAGGAATGGATGAGAACACAATGCAAAAATATCACCCAACCAAAAACAACTTTGGATGATGGATTCTACATAAATCCCAAAGCCAATAAAACCATATGTTATGAAATCACTCAACTGGCCTCAATTTGAGAGTATGGATTCCACACAAATTCCAATAATGCAACAAGACCAAACAACATGAACTCACTCAACTAGCCTCAATCTAGGAGCATGGATTCTATAGGAATCCTAGTGTCCACAAAATAAAAGAAAATGTCCAAAAGAAACCATAACTCTAGGTATAAAATCACTCAACTAATCACAAAGTTAGAAATACAAGTGTGACATGCATCCCAATTTAACATAAAAGTGCAATATTGGTCTGACTAATATCCAAACAAATCATCTAGATCCATAACCCACATTGTGCCAAGAAAACCTGAGAAAATAGGGTAGCATGCATAATGAGGTAAAAACCCCAAAATTTTGGAAACCTTTGAAATTAAAACCCATTTGACCTTTGGGTACAAAAATCACAAAAATTCAAAAATAACTAAGTTCAGAAACCATATGCAAAAATTACCAACATAATGGTACAAAACCCCAAACCCTCATCCTGAAAAATAGGGAAATGCTCATACCCAACCAACTAGATTAAACCAACAATTAGAAATAGACGGGAACACTAGTTCTCAACCTCCAGCTAAATGGCTACCAAAAATAGAAGTAGAAATAAAGTAGAAGAAATAAAATGAGAGAGGCCTACCTGATAGCCAAAAGGGCAAAATGAAAATCTAAAATAGAAAATAAAAAGCCCATAGAAGTGGCTGAAAATTGTGGCGATCCAAAATACAAGGCCTACCCAAGCTAGATCCAACAAGCTCAACCTCACAATGATCCCATGCCCATAGCTCTCACAATGAACAAAAACATAGTTAAACCCCTAATTGACCCAAACAAAAATAGGTTATTCCTAATAATAGGAATTCATCTATGGAAAAGCTGCTAGAAATTAAAATAAATCAAATAAAAGCCCAAAAACCAAAAATATAGAAATCTACTTAACAACTTTTGCAACAATGCAAAACTCTAAATGCATAGATATGCTCACTGGCCTAATCATATAATGCAAATGAGTTTGAATTTAATAATCACCAAAAGGTTTAATTAAATAATTAAAATAAGGATACATCAACCAAACAAGGATGACATTGGTAAAATGTGAATGGCTGAATCACTAACTCCATGTGCCACTACCAGGGATATAAATCCTACACACTAAACAACATGATTAGGTGCAATTGCATATAATAACATAGTTGAAGCAATAAGTGCATTAAATCACCTAATTTAACCATTTATTTAATAATATATTTACATCACTTGCATTCCCATAAGGATAAACAATGCAGGAATGAAGTAGATAACCATAGCATTAAATCCATCGCATAACATAATCAAAGATATGTCCAAATATTTGATAACCAAACATCATCATAAAACACATTGCCATCTCAAAATGGCATCATCATGCAATATAATCAACTAAAAAACATAGTAATCTAACATCTATGATACTGAAATCAAGGTATATCATCTAACCCTCAGGTTATCTCAAAATGTAAAATGTAACATGAGTAAATATTCGCAAAACATAACCAATGAATCCAACATGGATAATCCATTTTTAATTATTTAAGTATTTAATAATGGTAGTTTACATAACATTAAAAAGTCACTTAAAACACATAAGTGAACATAGTCATAAACATGACTAAGCACTACTATAGTAACCCAGTCTAGTATAGCATGGTAATAGCACATAGTGTAATCTCTACACACATCTCAAGGTAATCAAGAACAACCTCATGATACCACATCAATCCTGGTAACCACTGGCACAAACCTCAATGAACCATAAATTACATCATAAACTCATAAATCAGCCAAAGCATAATCAAAGCAACTAATGCAAAACATAAATCTAATCACCTCAATGGTGTAGACCACTCATGGTCATAATCATGATCCCTTCTCAACACAAGATCAACAAGGTTGCATCCATCAAGAAGACTTGTAGAAGTCAAATGAAAGAGGCACTACAAGATATTACACAAGGAGCTAGGCTATGCGCAAAATCTACTAAAGAAAGATCCCAATCTTTCTACTTTAGATGATCTAGTACACCTTGTTGTCGATCTTGTAGTCCAAAAAAAGTCATTGGATGTTGCATGTGATAGTTGGGATGTAGCCCTCAAGATAATAATGGATGTCCATAAATATTTTTTGGACAAACACACCATAGGTGTTTAGCCCATTTGATATAACTATCAAAAAGGGGGAGATAAAGGAGAAAAGGGGGAGATATATCATGGAGAGATAGAGTTATATATTTTTCGGGAGAAAGAAAAAAAGGAAAATAATAAGAATGGGGGAGTTGTCAAAGGAAAATGAAACATGAAATATTAGATGCAAGTGTATCAGCAAACAAAATAGAGCATGAAGTCAAAGTGTATCAATAGAGACACATTTACTCAGAGGGAGTATAGAATTTTGGATAATAGAACAAACACACTAACTCAAGGGGAGTTATCAAATTTTGAGGTATCTAAGTTATTACAAAATTTTGAAATTTTGGAGTTTTGTATATAAGACATGTTATGGATATGTTATTCTCAAGATATTACGACTTATAATGTATACTCAAGTGTTTTTGACACTCATGTCAAAGGGGGAGATTGTTGATCTTATATTGGTTTTGACAAAGTGAGTGTCAAAACATTTAAGCTATTTACTTAGTTCATGTTAGACTATTAATACATGTTGAGCACAACATGTAAATATTAGACCATGCTAAGTCACTCAAGTGCTAAGAAAATAGTATATGTTGAGTAACACAAAAATCGATCAAATAGACCATGTCGAGTGATTTAGGAGCTGCATAAACAATGGATGTCAAGAAATACAAATGTTGAGTAATAGTATAAATAGAGGTGATATTCTTATCTCCATAATATGTTGATGCCTTATCCAAACATCTTTAAGGAGGATGCCCCAAATTTCCACAATTCTAAGGCTTCATATTGCTAAAGTGTGAGCCTCTACTCCTACTTCCATATATACCTCTACTACCATTATTGAATCCTTTGCCTCTGCTAGAGCCTCTACTTTGACTAGACTCACCAGCATGCTCATTCCATTTAAAGTCTTGATGGTCTCTCTATTCATTAGTCCTTCAACTAGAACCTTCTTTTGAGCCACCTTTGAAGTGTTTACATCTACCTCTAGCTTTGGAACTTGAGTCCCCTTTCTTCTGCAATTTATCTTCCACTTTCCTAGCCATTTGAAAATAACTCTACAATGTAGCGAGATTGAAAAAACATAACTCATCTATAATATACCACTTAAGGCCATTGAAGTACTTTTATACCTTGATTCTCTCTACCTCCTATACCCTTGACCTTAGAGCCAATTTTTGAAACTCCTCAGTGTGGTTAGCCACATCAAGATCCTTGTACTTGAGATTCAGCCTCTTCTTGTCAATCTAAATCTCATAATCTTCTAGAAAATAGTTCTCCCTTATTTTTTCTATCATATCCTTACAATTGGCTATTGGTTTCTTCCCCTCACTCTCTCTTTCTTCTTGGACAACATTTCACTAAGTTAATGCTCGGCATTTCAAT
Source organism: Cupressus sempervirens (assembly GCA_028749045.1). Taxonomy (NCBI): domain Eukaryota; kingdom Viridiplantae; phylum Streptophyta; class Pinopsida; order Cupressales; family Cupressaceae; genus Cupressus; species Cupressus sempervirens. The sequence continues at coordinate 277,577,755 of CM053791.1, forward strand.
ATTAACTTTGCAAACCTCACTTTTTTAGCCTCTTTTGTCCCTTCTCATTCAAAGTGATTTTCAATATTCTCAATCCATTATCATACCACCTCTACATCCATATTTCCATGGAAAAATGAAACATTTTCAAGACTCTTCCCTTCAAATTCCTTTAGGGCTTTGAGGAATGGTTCTTTCTCACCAAGTGGAGGATCAAGTTTAGGTATCTCATCCTCCAAACTCACTTTCTATTTACCCTTACTAAAGTCTTCATCTTCTTTCCCTGGGCTTCATCTTCCATTTCTTTTAACTTATCTTTAATTTCTTCTATGGCCTCATAAAGAAGCCTATTTCTCCCCTCCATGAGCTTCTTCTACTCATCTATCTCCTTAGCCAACTCTATATTAGTAACCAACCACCACAAACCATAATCTTATGGCTCTAATACCACTTTGATGCAAAGGTTCTTCACTCTAGAGATTCTTTGCTCTACCAAGGCTATTCATATCCTAACTAGGGTTCTTATCCCAACCTCTACCTAGAGGATTCACTTTTAATCCCCTCTCTCCAAGAAATTCACCAATCAACTTAGGTTTAAATCTTCTCACTCCACAACCCTAATTATACATATTTTTTCCTAGTGAGCCAAAACTCCACCAAATGCATAAAAATGGTTAAAATATAGTTTATACTATCTTTCTATGGTTCTTTTTTCTTTTTACTTCATTCTACATCCTTTGGGTAGGTCTACCATACCCACAACTCCAATTTTCCTTGTTTGCCCTTATAGCCCTAAGAGCCCCTATTAGCCCTCCTAGAAACAAGTAACCTTATTTAACTCACAAAAACTACTAAAAATTCCTATTTATGTCTTCAATATTTTGATTCCTAATGATGTAAGCTTGAATATTTTTTAGGTCTCAGACCCCCATGGTGTCAGTATTGTACAATTCTAGCTTGCCTCTATTTTCAATGTTTTATGGGTAATGACAAAAAAACTATTCCCAATTCTCTAATGCTTACTTTATATCTTCTCCTTTTTCCTATGTACACCTAACACTCTAATATACCATTTTCCATTCAATATTGGCACATGTCAATCATCTATTCTCATTAGAATTCAACTACAAGACTTCATTGCACCTTGTCAAGGCTTTCTTTCTTGCCTAGGGCTCATCTACAAAAATAGCTACTTAACTTCTACACACCCAAAAATATATATGTACATAATATATAGGAGATAATTTTTTATTTCAAAATCCCATAGTGTTTTCACCATGGATGTTCAAGCTATAGCCATTTGAGTATTGGTTATTCAAAACTAGATAGCAAGAACATAGAATTTAACTAATTTTTTAAACCATATAAAATGAATACTAAAGATTTAAAAAAAGTATCCATAGAAACATGACCTAGAGACACCACTCCATTCAAAATAGTAAGCTATTCAATCCAATTTCTTTGTACAATCATTCAAACTACATTTATTGTCAACAAAACTCTCCTCCACACAGGTGTTGTCTATACAAATGTATGTCCAACCCCTGACAATGAGTTGTAAAATGTTCTTATAGAATTTTCTAACCACCTTTCCATTTGGTTCAAGTCATAACTACCCATGTTTCCTTTTTCTCAATACTATGCAAAAGTTGTTATTGCAATTTTGTAAAAATTGGAAACTTGTCAATGAGCAACTTTTTGACATTTTTTGAAATTTTACAATCAAGTCTCTAAACTTGAATAGTTTGGTTTCCAAATTAATAAATTGAACTTAGGACATCTAATAACCTTATTGGAATACTTCTTCCCCCATTTTAAGCATTTCCCAAGTTTTTCCTTATATAGAAACTTTGAGCAATTTTTAACCTTAACTACACCTAATTGCTTACATCTTGACTCAATCTAGAATCTCACCTAACCACACGTCTAAAACCTACCTTGTGACTTTAAATTTTTTCCTTATTCTTGAAATGGTAGGTTAGACCATTTACAAACCAAAACTTGAGTTAGGGTTTTACCTTACTCTTAGGTGCTCCTACACTAGAGAGCGTCCTTTTAAAGATATTATGTTAGTTAGAGATTAAAAGTCAAAATCAAGGGTCAAGAATTATTCTCTTTTTTAATTTGAGATCAAGATTATCAAGAGTAAAAATAATGAGTCAAGGAGATAAAAGGACAAAGTATATTTCACTCATCATGGAATGTGTGCATTCAATGTATAGACAAAGACATTTTTTTTTTTTTAATTTAGTTAAAAGGGGAATGTTCTTCTAATTAAATAAAACTAAAGCTAATATGGTCAAACCATAGGATATAATCAAATAAATTATTAAATGATAATTTGATCAAGGATTATAGATTAAATGATTATGCAAGATTGATTAAGCACATAATATGGTCGAGCACATAGATTACAAATGTTGAGAAGGGGGCTTATAGTTTTCTAAACTATTTTTGGGTGATTACATCTTCCCTCTTTGAGTCAATGTGTAATTGATATGGAAACACATTAACTCAAAGAATAATTATGCCAAGTTAATTAGATATAACTCAAAAACTAGTAATTAATGAAGTGCAATGAGATAACTAACCTTGAACAAGTGGAAAACAAAGGTTAGAAAGATAGAAAGATAATCACCATACGCAGTTTGCTAAAAAATTTGAGCACTAAAATAAAGATTGATAGATAAGAAAATAATAGAACTGGTGTGATGAGAACTGATATGCCCAAAGATAAAATAAACTAGATCAAACATATATCACAAGGAAAGAAGAAACTAAATAGATATACTAGAATCAATTTATAGCATCAAACGATAGAGCATTTATGCCCCCTCAAGATTGAAATCAAAATGAGATGGATGAGTTTTAAAGAATAAGATAGATTTAATAAAAATTAAAAAGACAATCTCCATCATGATAGATAAGATATTCAAAAAGTGTAGAACCAAGTTTAATCACCAAGCAATGAGACTGTGTCCCAATTTGATCGAGATGATAAATTGTGAAAGCTAGGTCAAAAAATGAAGAGAAAAAGTGATGAGATGGTAAAGTAGAGAATAAGATGAAGATGTAGAAATGATGAAGAAATTATGAAAATATTCTTTTCCTTGAAAGATGTGAAATGTTCTCCTTGAAAGGTTCGGTCAACTACATGTAAAAGGTAGAAATCTAAATCATAAATTTGATGATCAAAATGAATTTGGATTTTAATTTAGATCTCAAAAATTGATCGAGGATATCAGAATTAGGTTAGGGTCTAATTTTGTAGAAATTTAAGATTTTGGAAATGATTTGAAATCTTAGCATTTTGAATAAGATCAAATTTCATAATGTGATCGACCCCTTACAATTAAAAGATAGAAGAAGGGTGATGAAGAGTGAAAGACTTGAGAAATAATAAAGATATGGTCAAGAAGGAGGAACATATGAAGAGAGGATAAATGTAGTTGACTGATGAAGAATCTCTCCTCACTCAAATATAAAATCTAGATTGCACAATAGAATGAAACCCTAATATGAAAGCTACATGAAATTAAAAGTATGGTCTACAAAGCTCAATTAAGTAGGTCCTTGTCATTACATCAAGCATTACATCACTAGTACAAGAAAAAATATGAATATATGAATATGTTCTATGTCAGATAGGTTATTTGAACCTAACATAAGCATCAAAGACATATAGGTCTAGAGATGACTCACTATTAGACTCCAAGTTAATGTAGCAAGATTATGATTGCATTGAATCACAAAGAATCAAAATGACCATAAGTAAAATCTCACATGAGAAAATAGTATGTAACAATCAAGGATATAGATTCAAATCACTTAAGTATCCAAGGGGTCAAAACAATATAAACACTTAGGACACTTAAAATTATCTAAACTACACTTACAACAAGAAAGAAAATGAAACATGCCCCATGCCCCTAGTCCTTTAGTTAAGTGATATATCAGAGTAACTAAGGAGAGGACATTAGTAAAGATTAGTTATAGAAATTAGCATAAAAAGAAAACTATTTAAGCCTATAAGTGAGAAGTATCACACAACTACACTACTAAAAAGTATTTTTCCCTAGGTATGCTATTTGATAAGTGTTTGTAAACACTTTATGTGATTATAGGAAGTGTTAAGAAACATGGTTTGAAACAATGTCAGTAAACACAAACACATCCTAGAGATTAAAGAAAGAATAGGACATGAAACATAAACCTAGATAAATACCAATTACAAACCAAGATACAAGTGTGTAAGATGGAGTGGAATGGTTAAGGGTAAAAGAAAAAACTAGTGTCACACTTTTGTAAAGGAAAAGGCTATCAAAAGTATAATTGTTCACCTTCAATGACATAAAATTGGTATTATTATTTAGAATTTGAAAATGAAGTAAACTAATGAAATGTGTACAAATGGATGAAGTTTAGGATTATAATTTTTTATAATTATTTGAATAAAGAATAGACATATTTTCCTAGTATTTATAGATAGTTTTCTAGTTTTTGAGAGACACTAAAAATTAGGGGTTTAGTTCCCACCACAAAACTATATGGAATAAACTTATTTCCATTTGAACTTAGACTATGTTATAGAAAATTGTTGGTGAGTAAATGAGAATTGTAGTAAAGAAGGTTTCATTCCTCTCAAGGGCCCATCCTATCTTTTTCTTTGAATCATTCTACCAAAGAACTCAACCATGATAATAAAGAGAATGGGAGAAAGATGATCTCCCTTCCCTAATCCTCTTGAAGGATAGAAAAAATGAGAAGATGTCCCATTTATGGTGATAGTAAGAAAAGAAGTTAAAACAAGTTGGGAAATAAGCTTGCATACCTAAAGGTCAAAGACAAAGGCTTGATCAGGTGGATTGGTCCTTCCTTAGCACAATTCTCCAAGCCTTTGGCTTTGACCTCTAGGTATGCAAGCTTATTTCCCAACGTGTTTCAACATCTTCACTTGCTATCATCATAAATGGGACACCTTCTCATTTTTTCTATCCTTCAAGAGGATTAAGGCAGCAAGATTTTCTTTATTATCATGGTTGAGTGCTTTGGTAGAATGATTCAAAGAAAAAGAAAGGATAGGTCCTTGAGAGGAATCAAACCTTCGTTAGGGAAATTCTCATTTACTCACCAACAATTTGTGGCTGAAATTTTAATGGGGGTAGAAGCCTCAGTTTTGGAAGTCAAAATGATTAAGAACCTTCTAGATAGGTACACTAGGGAAACTGGCCAGCATATTAATTGTGGTAAAATTTTAGTATTCTTTATTAATACCCCTATAGACAGACAAAGGAAAATTGTAGGTATTCTTGGTTACTGGATTGGAAGTTTGCATGTTACTTATCTTGGTCTTCCAATGGGAAAAAAACTACTAGATTCTTTTTGGAAAGGGATTATTGAAAAATTTAATAACAAATTGGCATGATGGAAAGGAACAACTCTCAGCCAAGCTAGTAAATGCCTACCGGTGAAGACTACCTTCAGAACCTTCCTACATATGCCTTGAGTCTCTTAAGATTTTGGTCAAATATGCTAAGATAATGGAAAAAATTCAAAGAGATTTCCTTTGGTCTGGCATGAAAGAACATAAGAGATACCCTCTTGTGGCTTGGGATAATGTTATCATCCCCAAGCCTTATGGGGGACTGGGAATTAGAAAACTAAAGCATCTCAATAGTGCCCTCCAAGCTAAGAAAGTTTCACAAATATTTAATAGCACTGGAGAATGGAGAGGCATTCTGGTAGACAAATATTTAAGAAGACCATCTCTTAGTCATCTTCTTTATGAATCCAATATCTTGACTAGCTTAGTTATATGGAATGCGGTTTTAAAGGCTAGAACCTTGGTAAAGGCCAAGGCCAAATGGAAAGTGGGAAATGGAGAGAACATCCTTTTTTAAAGACAATTGGCTCATTCAAGGTCCTCTCATTAATAACCCCATCTATGATAATTGGGCCAAAACTTGTATAAGGATGTTTGGATCAAAATTAAATGACTATAGAATGGACCAAGGATGGAGAGATCTATCGTTGATATCGGATTACTTAAAGCCAATAATGGTGACACTAAATTGTCTCATTTTGAATAGTAATAGGATGAATTGATTTGGGAGGACAATACTAGTGGCTCCTACTCAATAGCTTTGGCGTATGGATCCCTTTGGGACCTAAAGGAGGAACCTCCTTGGGCTAAGGCCTAGCTACTCAGCCTTACACCTAAAATCAACATTTTATTCTAGTTGTTTCTTCAAGATAGAATTCTCACCCTAGATAATTTGGCTAAAAGAGGTCAGTACATTCCTAAGAGATGTATTCTTTTCAATCATCAATTAGTTATGGTCAGTCACATTTTCATTCATTGTCCTCATTTAGAAAAGGTCTAGGACAATCTCATAAAAAAATATGGTGTTAGTTGGTGCAAGCTAGGGAATACCCTAGATTTCTTCTACTAGTGGAACAACATGTTTAAGGGGATGAATCTACAAAACATAACTATGTGGGCTTTTCCCCATTACTATTGGGGAGTATGGAAAGAGAGAAATAATCATATCTTTAAAGACAAATAGGTACCTATTAATGTGCTTTTAGATAGAATTAATGGATACCTGAGATAAAATTTTCTTATAAGGAAGGGTGCTCTTCTTGATGAAGAGGGCATGCATAAGGATAGAGATAAGGACAACAGAATGAAAAGATAAGGGGTCAAGTGGAAAATCCCTCCTAAAGGTTGGCATAAAGCCAACTTTGATGGAGTAGCTAAAGGCAACCCTAGACCTTTTCGATGTGGGGGAGTCATTAAAAATAGACACGGGGTAGGAATTGCAGCTTTCTTCCATCCTTTGAGCAACTAGATGAATAATTATGCTGAAGCCAATGCTACTCTCCACATTACCAAATTGGCATCAAAAGTAGGAGTCAAGACTCTATGGTTGGAGGGGGATTCAAACAATATAATTAGATGCATAAAGGGTGTCCTCCCTCCTACTTGGACCATTGCTAATATTGTGGAAAACATTTACACTATCCTTAGAAAATTTGACAATATATATGTTAGCCACAAGTATAGGGAGTCCAACTCAATGGATGACTAGTTTTCCAATGAGGCGGTCAAGTATGATGCAACAAGAATATACACCAAAACTAGGAATATTTTGTAATTTGTGAAAGAATTAATTTCCTAGGAAAGGATCTAGTGAAGTATGGGTGATATCATACTAAAACATTTTTTATATCACCATTAAATTATGGAAAGTAATGTAAATATGTGTAAAGGAAAAAGCATTAATGGAAAGTATGGGGTGAACTAGTGGATGACGCATCTAGTGTCTAATCACCAAATTTTATGGGCTACTTTTTTTCATTAACAATTTTTATGCTCAAAGAAAATGTAGCCTTCAATAGAGGAGATAAAGGAGAACTAGTTTATGTGACAAGAAAGTATCTAGAGCATCAAGATGGTGGGAGAACATAGTAGAACAAAACAAGTTGGCGAGGCAGAGAAATGGAAAGAAACAACCAAGGTCTAAGAGAAACTCAACAAGGGAGGCATTGCTAACTACATTGCCAAGCTCCATGTATTGTAGTCACTGATCTAATGGTCAATTATTGGAAAAATGGTAGGGTTAAGATTGATGGGGTTTCATATCAAGTTGATGTGGGGACTATTGCTCATGTAACTAAAACTATGGCTGAGGGTTTGGAATTTTATAGAGACAAGAAAATTTTTGCAAATGTGGTGAAGGACTTTGCCAAAAACACTAAAGAGAAGAAGGAGTTGAACAAATTTGAGACCTATTATGAGATGAACTCAATCATGAAGGTTTTGAGGTATATTTTTTGTAGGTAATTATTGAGTTTATTTCCCTAGATATAAGGTTTGATAGGGTTAGAACTCGCCACTTTGTGATTCTTAATCATTTCCCTTATGGTGTTCTAGCTTCTTTTCCTTTTTACCCTTTTTCGTATGTGAATAAGAATATTTCAAGGTATAACAAGAAAATTGGTGCTAACTCTGCCCTACATGAGGGTCTTCTTCTTATGCTCTTTAAATATTTCAAAGCCTAGTTTAAGAGCAAACCCTTGCATCCTGTTGTGTCTTCTTCTAAGGAGACTAGGATCTCCAATTTCTCTTTAGATAGGGAAGCAAATGTGAGTGTTATTTCAAAGGAGGAGGAAGATCATCAATCTTTAGGGAAGAATACCAAGGAGAAAGCCAAGGGTGCTCCCTTTCATAGAAAATCCCCTTGTAGGAAAAGGTGTAGGGGGCATACATCCAAAATGACTAGCCAAGTAGATGATGAGTATAATGAGGATGGAGATGACATGGACATGGATGAGGAGAGAAAGGGTGTGGATGTTGAGACTAAGGAAAAAATAGATGCAACCCCCAAGAAGTAGAGGAAGAACAAGGAGGAGGACATGCCACTAGAGGGGCAAAATATTAGTAGACCTAATTTGGTCTTTCCTACTTCCCCTTCCCCTTTCAAAACATCTCAGGAGGAAAATGTGAACATGGAGGAGATTAACACTAGTAGTGTGGTGGAAATCAGAGATAGACGAATGGCATGGAAGAACTTCAATGCTAGAACATCCAAAATGGGGATTGTTCGTAAAGCCATGAGTCCTCAAATCCTTGAAGAGAAAGAGGGGAAAATCCACCTAAATGAACTCATCGATATGATGTTGATGGCCATTTTGGACAATGTAAGGGGGGTATAAACTTGCTCAACAATTCCAAAAATAGCATGGTTGATAACTTCCAATCAATAAAATGGCTTTTTCATGAGCTAAAAGAAGTTAAAGATAGGTTGGGGTAGATGGAAAGCTAGGTCATGAAGCTTGAACAATGGAACCAAACCAATTTGGGGGATGGTATAAAGTTGAGTGAAGAGAGGATGAAAAATATGCAGAATCTCAACTTTATTATGGAAAACCAGATGCTTACTATCCTTAAATCTCTTAATGATAACATTGTCAACCTCAATGGGGAGCTAAAAACTAGAGGACTTGTTGTGGGAGAGGAGGATAAGGAAAATGATGAAGACAATATGGAAGAAGGCTCCATAATGGACATTACTCAAAGCCACATGCAACAGAGCCATGAGAAGGATAAGTACGCCTCAAGGAAGAACTTTAGTGAATCAAGGATGTTGCTGAGACCATCTAAGATCTTGAGAGAAGAATGGAGGAGCAAGCATAGAATACATAACTTTTTTTACTGTTGTAGTTTTTTTTTGGATTTTTTCCTATTTTCTTTAAGCCTATCTTTTGTTTTAGCCTTTATGTAGGCTATGTTTTTGTTGCTAGGCTTTTTTTCATTGCACAGTGTTATGTAAGAACCACTGGGTTTCAGGATCGCTATAAAACATATTTTAATTTTATATATATATATATATATATATATATATAACAATCAAAAATTAAAATTGACTTTAGACCTATATTCTCTCTTTTATAATGATTCAAATTTCAACTCACTTGAAATGGATAGTTTTCATCTCCCACCACATCTTTCAAATTAAATATATTCTAACCAAAAGAAAAATTATACATTCTGGAAGACGAATCTCTCGTCTAGAATGTCATATCATTTTTAATCTTTTTATATATGAATTAACATTTTTCTTTCTCAGAATCGACATCTTTTCAAGTGTTAAACTATTTTCTTGTAGAATTTTTTAATTACAATATACTATATCTAATTAAAATAATATATTTGAATATTCTTGACATTGAGATCTATAAAATGGTGTTTATATGTTACTAAAAATATATCATAAAAAATAGTAAGAGTTATTGAAACACCAATTTTCTAAAATAATTTTATTTCTTTAGTAATTGGATATAAACTAATATAAAACATGCATTTAATAAACATTCCCAATTGAAAAAATGTGAGACCATATATAACTTAGCTAGAATGAATTTATCTAGTTCATATGTTTGAACAAAATTGATATTTGGATAGATATACTCAAATTCAGTTGTTCTGATAAGTCAGTCTGAAAGGTGACACAACTTTGTACTTTTAACCTTAAGTGTCAAGACTACAAAGCGATAGATAGAAGCACATAGGTCTCAAGCAACACTAATTTCTAAGTTTTCAAAACTTGGAATAAATTTATTTAAGGATTTTAAAAATCTTTTAAATTTTTTATTTATTCTTTTTTTTTTGGTGATACATGAAAGTTCCTATTGCTAGGTTTTCACTAAGATGGTCATTTTATCAACACATTTTCTATATTTTAGGATTTTTTTAGGAACATACATTATTTTTTTAATTCTAAGAGGATTATATATCACTTTTTTAAAGAATTCTTTTTCTTTTTTTAACTCTAAAAAGATCATATATCACTTTTTCAAAGATTTTTTTAGGATCATAAGCTATGCATAAATCTCTAGATACAACAACATCAAGTGTGGAGCTTGTTGGGATGGAGAATGTTGATATGCTCAAGGAGACGATCTCCCTCTAATGTCGAGGTAGAAACAATATAAGGACCTAGCCAACTAAGTTAAAAGATATGATATTGTTATCTATTTTGCTCATTTTTTAGATTCTCTATAAAGGTCAAGTCACTGACTTTAAAACCTCTAGGGTTGATTTTTTTTATCCTAACCAGGGTAAGCTTTAAGAAACCCCCTCTAGAAAAATATCTAAATTATTGGTGAATCTTTCATCATTTTGAAAAACCAAAATTTTTTTATTGGTGAATCTCTCAATTTTTTATTTTAAATATTATTTACATTGATGATTATTTTGGAATCATAATTTTTGAGTAAAAAATGTTAGTGAATCTCAATAATAATAGGAAGTTCATCGATTGACATGGAATATTACAAATCAAAATTGAACATGTTTGTCTCATTGAAATTATGAGGATAATTAAATTATATTTTAACTCAATAGTGAAAACTAAATATTGGTAATATATCCTTAAAGTAACTAAAAATTATGATAGTTATTAGTGAACTAATTTAAATTTATTTGATAATATATAATATTTAGGTGAATCAAATCTAATCATGTATTGAATATTGTGGAAAATATTTGAGTTTAAATTTTTTAATAAAATAAATTATTGAGTGTTTTTAAATATATTAGAACTAAAAGAAATCTTAAATTATTAGCCAAATTATTACCAAAAAATTTCCAAAATTTGTAAAATTATGAATGTTCACCACTAAAAAATACCCTGATCATAACTCTTAAATATCCTTTTTTGGTAGACTCTCATGTAATGAAATATTATTTTATTTGTTCATACAATAACTATAGTTGTCACAAATATAAAATGTGATAATCCTCATCTGTAATCAGTCCTCTCAAGAACACTCAAAGTGAAGGTATCTCAACCTCAATAGGAAAAACAACACTTTCTACATAGAAAATGGTAAAGGAGTATCTCTTGTAGGTGTAAGAATACTCATTCTATAAGCCCACAAAGTAGGATTGATATATTGGAGATGCCAATCTATACCAAATTTGTTAGTAGTTCCATACAAGATCTCAATAAGGTACTTATGAGAAGCTTCTCCTTGGGAATTTCCTTGGAGGTAGTAGATAGAAGACCAATATTTATTGAATCTTGAATTTCTTGCATTGTTTGAGATCCTTAGTTTTGAATTGTCCTCCATTATCAGTAACTATGGAGGATGATGTGCCATAGCTACAAATAATATAGTTTTGGATTAATAAGGAGCCTTGTTTATAAGTAGAAGCTAAAAGTGTCATAACCTCAACCCCCTTAGTTAACTATTATGTAGTTGTGATGATGAAATTATGCCCACTAAACAAGTTATGATGTATTTGGCCAATTTCTTAAAAGGACAATGTGAGATAGGTAGAATGGGATCCCTTCTATAGCATGAATTAACTTCCCGTATAGCTAAAATTTCTTGCAAGACTTGGAATATTGAATAACATATTTTTGTATGCTAGGCTAGTAGTAAATAACTCTAAGTAATTTAAGATCTAGAGAAGGACCATTAGAGTGAGACCCATACATGCCCTCATGAACTTCAACTAAAACACATGTTCATATTCCTCTCTTTCTAGGAACCTAATAAGTGTTCTATCTAGACCCCTTCTTTATAGGTCACTAGAGATGAGGGGATAATGGAAAGCATTGTAGATAAGCTACTATTTTCCTATTATGAGTGAGTTAAACAAGCATAATTTGGTCATAGAAGTAAGAGTAGATATTGGTATAATGAGATGAATCACAACCAATGATGTTGTAGATAACATGATTATCAAGTGAGTCATAGGTGGGGTAAAATAGTTCTTCCACTAGAAATTCATATCTTGATTCATGTTCCTTTAGCTATAAGATATAAGCCAAGATAGTTATAGAATAAACCACATTTTTCTTAACTCTACGATTTTTTTGAAATGTGACAAAGGTAAATTAATTTTGAGATAAAGAATCATTTTCTTGTAGGCTACCAATTTTTCATCTTTTATTTGATAATCATCATTTGTTTGATTGATAATTAGCTAAGAATCTCCAAATATATGTAACTTCGTTATCTTCTATTTGATCACTAGCTTGAATCCATTAGTGACAGCCTCATACTCAACTATATTATTGGTGAAAGGAAATAGTAAATATTAAAATTTGGGTATAGCATATACTTTTGGTGTAATGAAAATAACTCAAACACTAGCACTAGTCTATGTGTGAGAACCATCAAAAAACATTTTCTAGATGCATTCATGTTGGAAGTACAATGGACAAAGTAAAATCTTGGGGGGGTTAAACCCTAAACCTTAAAAATCATTCACCACACATCCATCTCATAATACATGCATGAAAAATAAAATACCAAATTAAACATATGCATCCATAAATTGAAAGTAAATAAACATTCAACACATCTATGACACAAGATATTTGGTTACCCAGAAACCCTCTAATAAGAAGGTAAAATTGGGGTGGGAATGACACCCACAAATCTCTACTATTGTATTAATAAAGTATATCCAATCAAGGTTACAATGTTTGATCATGAAAACATGATCTACCCTGTTAAAGGCTTACGAGATTGTTAGATCTTACCCTATTAAAGGATTTCAACACCCTATTAGAAGTGTACCTTTTTAGAGGACTTTAACTTACAATGAAGTACACACCTTGTTAAAGTATTTTCAACATCCTATTAAGACTACTCTATCAAGAGATTTAATTGATCATTTTCTAGAATGTATTAGCAATGATTCTGGAGTTAACACTATGTTGCTAGATAATAGATCAGATCTTTTCATGTATATTTTATTCTTCAAATTAGATCTATATGCTCTATCCTCTAGTTCCTTTCCTTTATTATCCTCTAATTAATTATGCAATGTATTTGAATTCACAATACCTTAGTCACCATGAAATGCTCTATTTTCACATGTAAACTTCTCTCTTTTCTCCTTCTAAATTCATAAATAGTTAGGGCTTGTGCTCCTTAAGAAGACCAAGGTGACTTAGGGTTAGCTATGAATCAATGGTTATGATTCATCCGTAATGTATCTTAATCCTTTCCTTTTTCTAATTGGCTACATGTTATGCATAGAGATCCTCAATAAAGATTCATTCTTATCATCTAGGATCACAAAACTATCCTCAAGTCTACTCTAGAATGGTTTACATAGTAGTTTGTGAAATTAAAAATAACTATGTCAAAATTGTATTACTCACATTTGAAATCCCTGATGCTTAGCATCAATTGCAACTTCAATTTTTTAACTCATCCATTGAATGACTTGACATCCATTGATCACTCAAAATCTAAATGTCTTGATACTTACTATCTACTCAACACTTACTAGTTACTCAACACTTATTGTATATCTCTCACTCAGCATATACTATATGGTAACTTATGCTTAACATGTATTAACTGTTCAGTATGAACTAAGTAAATGAATTAAGTATATTGTCACTCATATGTCAAAACCAATCTAAGATTAACAATATCCCCCTTTGACATGAGTGGAAAAAACACTTTGTCAAGCATGAATGATCTTAAGTTATGAGCATAACTCAAATACTCACTATCTCTAATCAACATATGTACAAAATTTTAAAATTTCGCAAAAACTTGACTTAACAGTCATACCACAAAATCTTATAACCCCCCTAAGTTGATTGTGTTGTTCTGAATTTGAACCAATACTCCTATTGAGTTAATATGCATATGATGAACTATGTTGTACTTTGTTTCTATCTTTGACTCCCACAAAATTGTATCTATTCTTCCTTTAGAGTCATTGTCACTCTCAAAACCTAGAGCTCCCCCTTATTTATTTCTCCCCCTTTTTGACACTTATGTCAAAGGGTTATACACATATAGTATGTTTATCCAAGAAATATTTGTGGATCTCAAGTATTAACTTCAAAGTTGCATACTAGCTATCACAAGCTAGCACTAATGATTTGATTTGGATGGTAACTTGGTAGCAAGATGAACTAAGCCTTCAAGTGTGGAAAGATAAGGATCTTTCTGCATTAATGTATTTGCAAAGGCTAGCTACTTGTCAAGCATTTCCATGCATGGTGTCAGCATGAATTGTATGTTGATTAGTGTAGCCTGAATATTTGCATCTTGGGTATATAGATCCACCAACTGACCTTGGGAATTTATCAAATTCCTAAATTTATTTTGACTCTAAGCTAGAGAATTTGGTAGAGTAGTACTTATTAGCTTCATATCTCCCTCTATGTTTGCAATGCAACACTACACTTCTTGTGTGAATAGATTTGTATCACACAACTTGGTGTAAAGTGAGAAAATATTCTCTAAGACTTTCTTTACACTTTCAATCTTGTTTGCTAATTCAACTTGACTAAGTGCAATAGAAATTGATATCTTTTCATTAAATTTTCCTTGAAATTTTCTTTCAGGCCACTCAAGCAATTTTACATTGGAATATAGGTTTGCATCATTGATCTATTCTACAATGTTTATCAACTACTACATGATAGCCTTGTCTTCTTCAGGTGCTGGAAGGTTAAATGCATCAAGAAATATATGCTTGATGCATTGCAATACCTTATTTTGCCTATGCTCCCTTCTAAGTAATTCTTGATACTTTTTCCTTGCAGGTGCATCCTATAATATGATCATTTGTTCAATAGTGATTCTTGGAAAGTCAAACTTTGGTAAAAAAATCACTTCATCCAAGTTGACATCATGAAATGATGTAACCTTATCTACCTTGGATATAGTAGGACTAGGAATTGATGATTTTAGTAGTGTAGCTTCTACACTCAGCCTATGAAGTGCTTAACCTAGAGGAGTAGCAATTGTTGGCAACATAACTACTATTTGTCTAGCTAATGGCTCCTTAGGCTTTGTATTCAAGTTTGACTCTTCAATCCTCTCCTCTTCTTGCCTCATAATTTCAATTCCACCTTGAATTTTCTTTGTAGGTATAGGAGTATCTACCTGACCTATTTGAACTTGTGTTCCATCCTATGCTTCTATAGCAACTTCTGGTACTTATACAATGTGCACCAATTTGCTAATTTGTGTCATGGATGTCTTTTTCTTTTGTACACTACAATAGGTAATGTAGGTTGTATCATAGTAAATTGAGGGTTTTTTGATATGTCTTGTGCTTCCATCTCTAGAGATGTCTTCTCTATCTTATTAAGTTCATCTACACTCACCAATATAGGATGAGTATATAGTTGTACATTGGTGGTGGTGTTTAGCAATATCTACTTCATGTCCTCTATTAGGGGATTGATTTTTTGAGTCA
This sequence comes from Cupressus sempervirens, assembly GCA_028749045.1. Taxonomy (NCBI): domain Eukaryota; kingdom Viridiplantae; phylum Streptophyta; class Pinopsida; order Cupressales; family Cupressaceae; genus Cupressus; species Cupressus sempervirens. Next base: position 277,593,488 of record CM053791.1, read on the forward strand.
CACTATCAGAAATATCCTTGACCTATATAATTTTAGTATTTTTTTTATTCACATGTTGTTGACTGGCACACGACATCTATATATCTATATGATTTGTTCTAGTTGTTGCTCTTCTTTATTTTTTGCCTATTTATTTGCATTTATCCTAGTGCATCCCACATGTGCATCTCTCCCAGCATCAACTTTAGTAACCTCAGTTACTTCTTGTTCACCTTTTTCATCACCTACCTCAATAGGTGTTTGTGCAATTTCCTTAGGTGTTGTCAGCCCATAAATTACCTTTCATATTTGGGTACTCTACTAAACAACATCTCCAATTTTATTCTGCAAAATATTGAATCCTTAGTACTTTGGAGAAAATCTTCCTATGTACTTCTTAATGGAATTTTTCATCTCTTATTTATTGAAATCTAGCATCACTCTTGCAAGTGTAGTTTCTCTTATATTTCTCTCTATTGTGAGACTATATTTCCATCTTTTCTCAACTCTATCATATAAGTTCTTTGGTAGAGAGATGGAAAACTCAATTGGAGTCATCTTAAATACTTCCATCAAGGTATATACTAACTCTTCTATCTTATCCATTTCTAAATTTCCAAGCTTATCAAATTCAGTATGTGAAAATCCACTCAAATCCACATTATTCTTTGTATTTTCACATAGATTTTCCAAAACAAATGAAGGGTTGTGACTTATCACTTTGAATTGGCTATTATCACCATATTTTTTCCTCTCCTCATCTAATTTCGCTGGAGCAATGTAATTTCTCCTTTGTCTCTTCTTAGCCTCATCATCTTTGATAGTTTTTCTAGTCCTCTTTTCTTTTGGCTTTGCCACTTATTCATCTTTCTTATCAGTATCTCTTGTGTTAGTTTTGGTAGCTAGAACTCTAAGCTTAGGTTTTACAACCTTCTTTGGTTTGCTAACTATTGGAGCTTTAAGTTTCCTCTTCTTCTTCTCTATGGCTATAGGTTCTTCACTACCTTCTTCTCCCTCGACACCTTCTTCAAACTCAACTTCCTCTTCACCTTGATCTTCTCCTTGACCTTGGGTTAGGGCCAGTGGTGCTTGAGCATGGACATATTCTTCTTAATCTTCCTCTACTCCTTCACCAAATGTTTCTTAAGCTTGTTAATTTTTTTTTTTCTTCTTTCTTATTACATATGTTGTCTTCTAGTCCATAGTTATCTTTTATTTTGCAACATCATAATTACCAAAGGTAGTAGTCTTATTAGCTACTTCTTCTACAAGAAAATTTGTAATTGTTGCAGATGTCTCATCCACATTAATCTCATATCCTAGAGTTCTTAACCATATTACTCTTGGAATTGTAGCCTATACATATGTAAAATTAGTATCAACTAGAAAGAAAACATCATTAAAATGTTTCTCAAAAATTCAAACTAAAATCCTATGTCTTTGTTTCATTTGACATCTTAAAGTCCTCAAAGTAACTAGTCATAATAGACTCAAAATTCTCTCCCATTTTTTTAATGAATTCACCTATTTGTATTGTAATAGATCTATTTGTCTTCCATGCAACTTTACCAAAGGAAGGAAATGTGTTATACACATCGAAAAATATACATACAAGTATTCATCCAAACTTGCATTATGCACTCTTGGTTTTCCTTATGGCTCCCAATTTTTTTGATAATTTTTGCAACTATAGCTCGATAAGGTCATAAGAATGATTCTTCTTCACTAAATTATAGCCTACATCAACAACAATACAAGGTACACTATTCAACCTTCTTGATTGAAATAATTTGTGTGAAACAATCCTTACTATAAAAGCAATTAGGGGATCTATGATGGTATCAACTGTCATTCCTCTCTTGTTCTACATGTTGGCGCTCAAAATTGCCTTCCCAATTTTGAGCACTATTAAAAAAAAATCAAGCCCTTAAATGCTTTTAAAATGCACATCTGCCTGGTTGTAACCGGCTGTCCAGTTGAGACCCCTAAGGTGTTTAATGCTTCTAGAACCTTTCTTTCAGCATTCCTAAGCATTTCATGAAGTTAAATTGAGATTGCGAGCTGTTTGGCGAAGTTCTGTTTCAAGCATTTGTCAAAAATTGCAATTCTGCCCTAGTGTCAAATAGCGACAGGAGGCTATGTTTGCCAATGAATATCTCGCACCTAGAAATGTCTCATGACTTGCCACTTTGAGATTATCTAGTGTCCATACCCAAAAATCTATGTTTCAGATTTCAAGTCATTTTGAGTTCGTTTGAATAAGTTTTGAATCCCTCAAAGTTGGTCAGTTACTGTTTTCATGCTTTTGCACTTTGTACCTAATTCTGGGAAGCCCTGTTTGACATGCAATAAATTTTGACCAGTTGATCCAAATGAGGAAATTGCTTTTGCATTATATTGTAGACATCAGAGACTTGTTATAATCCAAGTTTTAGCTTATGACGAATCCGTTTGATCAGTTTTCAAACGTGATTCCAAATGGGATTTCTAACTTTTACTAGTGTCAGCATTTGCAGATTCATTGGAACCCCTCTTCATGGCATTATAACTCCTAATCCGTGATTGGTGAGATCGAATGGACTCTACCACTATGTTTTCCTCCAAAAATACTCCAGGTGTGTCAGTTTGCAAGTCATGACAAATCCATTTGTACACTTTTCCAGGCCAATTCTATTCTCAAAAAATGTTTTCTGGCAGTGTTCCTAGTTGCAAAAATTCTGAGTAGCCCACTTTGACTGATTTCCATTCGCGCCTCGTGATTCGTCATGAACCCAAATCCCAGATCCATAATGTCCTCATGATAGAGAATCAGTACCCCAGCTCTCATCTTCCCAAGTATCCGTCTGTCTAGTTTCCAAGGCCAATTCCAAGCCCAGTTTGTTGCTTTCTGACATGTTTTCTACAGATGTTTTAAGTAGTCAACTTTGTCAGCGAATATCTTTTGACTGAGAATTTTTCATGAGACAAGATCCGTTAGGGTAGAAAAATGTAGAACAGAGAATTAGTGCTCCAGTGTTCAGGGCCCAGTCAAAGGTTCAGGTCAATTTTTAAGGGCAGTCAATGGACCCCTTGGCGCAAATATGACAGTTGGATTGAAAGTGATAAAATGAGTTTCCAATGGTCAGTCTGTGATCAAAGTTGATTTTAATCAGTCTAAGATGAGCAGTAGATCAGTACAACTTTTCAGGTGTTTGAATTCAAAAAAAAAATTTAGCCAGACCCACTTTCAGGCCCGGCTAAATTCATCCAATGAACAAGTCACCAAGGACCAAAAAATTTTCAACATAGGAACAATAAAAGCATTTATGAAAGGCTCTATCCAATCATGGCTTAGGCCCTTGTGTCCATCTAATAAATTTATACACATTTTCTCAAAATTGGGGCAAGTATTAATTGGCCTAAAGCAATGGAGAGTAATAGAGTAACAAATGAGATTTATGACATCACGACATTGGCATGGATGATGAATGCCACAGTTTTTATCTCAAAGTGATAAGGCTTTCATGTAAAATAAAATGCATCCATATTGATTGATAGAGCCACACATCATCGAAGTGAAGATAAAGAAATGACAGAAGGCGGCTTATAAAGCCCACACTATCCACACTTCAAACCAGCTGCAATGCCAATTACCACAATAAAATTCATGCCATCTACAAAGGTGAGCCTCTCATGCATAAGTGGGAAACAAAAACCAAAACTCATGCAATATGAAGGACAAGACATTTGAAAGGTAGTATGAGCACATAGAAAGACCGCTCATGTTTGGGAGGCGACAAGGAAAATAGAGGAGGCAATGTTTGAAAAAGAAAACCGCCCACATTTTTCAAGCTATAGACGTTACACTTCGTTACCAAAGTTTCCTATGCATCTACGTTGAACAGTAGAGCATGCCAAGGAAAGAATAAACTTGCAGCAAGATGGGAAGACACCATCAAAGAAGCCACACCTTGAAAAGAATGGTCAGTGCTGCCATGCAAATGAAGGAAGTCCACGCCTGCAAGAACTAAGTAACCCGCAACCCATGCACTGCTGAAGACGCAAAATGACATAAGGTACAGATTTTAAAGAAGTCTGTGCATAGCAAAGGCAGATCATGCCAAATGAGCAGAATTCTTAGAACAAGCCACATTTGATAGTTAAAGGAGATGTCTAAGGTAAGGAAAATGCCAAGTTTGACTACAAAGAAGCCCATGTAGAAAGAAGGCATGAACGCCCAAGTAGGAGAATAGAACATGCATTTAAAAGAAGTCTCACATGCATTTAGAACCTGGAATAAATAAATAAACCCACAGTAAGAGCTCCACACAATCAAAACAGAGGTAGTTGCTTTCAAAAGCTTAAAAATGCTAAAGAAAGCCACATTAGCATGAGAAAGAGCAAATTCAACATAGGAGACTCAGAAAAAAAAAATGCATCCACCAAAGACAAGCCTCCACACCCGTGAAGGAGTAGAAAAACCTCACCCAAGGAAATGAAGAGTCTACGCATTCACAAGATTATCCACGAAATCAACAGGGCATGGTTTCTTTTAATATTAGTTATCCCACATTGATAAAATGTGGGTATGTTTTACATATTTGAATTCTCAAACATACCATATACAATGTGAATTGAAGAAAGGCCTTTTGAAAAGGCTATGGCCTAAGCATGGGGTCCCACCTGTGTCTAGCTAGCGTGCAGATTAAAGTATAATTTTAAACGAAAATGCAGTCAAAGCAGGATGATGTATGTGAGCTAGAAGGTAATTGAAAAACCAAGAATCCGGCGATCGCTACCTCGCTAGTTAGAAAATCTTAAAAAATCTGGCTAGTGACATAGCGAGGTCGCCAGAAAACTCAGGAATCCGACAAGAGTCAACAGTGAATTGGATGGTGACAAGTGGCAGTGATAGTGTATGATGTGGTGAGCAACTATCAAGAGTGCACCAGATTGCGCCACGTGGTAGATCCGACGGTTCTCGTTAACTCGCCAAGCAGAAGATGCATGAGGTTTAATATAGCGAGGTAGCGATGATGATGTGGCGTCAGTGACTAGGCAATGACTATGCATTGAAGAAGCGAATAGGAAAGTGATACATGTCATTTGGTCAAATCAGGTTGACCTCAAAATTAGAGGAGGGAAGAGAAATTCAGAAAAGAAAAATAATTAAAAATATTATTTTTTATTATTCTCTTTCAACTTGGACATGAAATTTCTTTTTAAATTTAAAAGGTTTTAAATTTAGAAGTTGTGACTTTAGAGATTGTTTTAAATTTTTAAAAAAAATCTAAAGGATGTGCAGACCTGATGTTCCTAATAGGGGAGTCATTTTCAAAATGACAATCAAGAGGTTTTCAAGAGGCCAAATAGGTGATGTTATATATCACCGGAATTGGGAGAAGACAAACTTTTCGATTCTAGAGTCAGTTTTTGCACAGGTATCAGTCACTTTGAGCTATAGGAGGATTTGTCTCAGATACTTGAATTGCAACCATTTTTAGACCAAGAAGTTTAGTTGTGATTTTTGGCAAGTTAATAGCTTGAATATGCATAAAAGAAAAGGAGATTTCAGTTGGGGGCATTTCTGAATCAGTTAGATGAAGTTTTATCAGCATTTTGATGCAAATCAGATATTTAGTAAATAAGGGATTTCATAATTCAGCTGGAGATATTTTGCAAATTAGTTGCAGATAATGATGAGACAAAATCAGATCAGATGGGATGAAAGAAAAAAGAGGTTACTCAGTTGCACAAGATTGAATTTCAAGTGGACACTTGTCATACTAAAATCAGATCCAGGAATTCATCTGGGCTATATCATTCTTTCTTTTTGTCATTGTAAGGGTTTCAGTTTTTGCACTGTGAAACCATTCTTTAGCATTTCTTCTTGTATTGAACAAGATTTTGAGTTTTAGGCAGATAGTTCATGTCTGTTAGGTGATTTATGAAGTATTGTGTACATCTCTCATGTATTTGATTTCAAACAAAGCAAATAAAAAGCAGCAATGTTTTCAAATTCAGCTTGAATCTTGTCTCTTGTTTGTGGATCTATAATCTTTTCTAGTTTATTATCAAAGACCATAGATTAGGTTATATCTCATTTAGTGATGTATGTGATTGAAATACCTTGCTTATGGAACCAAGATCCATGTAACCATTTGGTGTTTATCATAGGGTTTACTAATTTCATGATGGGATATTCTGAGTATGAGATTCATTTTGATGCAGATGTCAATTCACAAGGTGAAAGATAGATCAGGGATCTTAATGTAGAGATACATCTGAGGTTTCCATGAGATGTATGGTTATGATTCATTTAATTTCCCAACAAATAAGGCACTGGTCAAAGATAGGATCATTAAGTTCTGTTGCTCATACTTGGGTCTTGCTGATATCAACATATTAAATCAATTTTCCCTTTTATGTTGAAATGTATTCAAAGTATAACCTACACTTAGTTTTCCAGTTTCATGTGTCATGTCCTTAGCTACTTCATGCTTGTGATCTCTTGGTTAAGCATTGAAGAATTAGGGGTTTCATCTGCTTTTATAGACCCTGCATATGGTTATTACACTGGTCACATAGTCAAATCTAAAGAGGTTCACCCACCTAGGTTTTGCAGAGCCTGAAGAAGAAGAAGGGTCATGCCTTATAGTTGGCCTGGTGTCTGAATGGGCATGTTGAAAATGGGAGTTAGCTACCCCTAGATTTGTTTTGTTCTCATCAGGGTAATTGGAAACGGGTAACATTTTCAAACACCAACAAAATGGTGACTCTGCTGGGGACTGTATTGAATCAGATTTAAGACAAACCTTGAGAATTTAAAAAACAAGAGATTCAATACAGCAGGAGAAGTGCATTACAATGTTTCAGCAGTAAGTTCTCTGATTTTTTTGCAGTTTTCTTACTCCAAATCATGCACCCTAGTAAGTTTCTATCCATTTACAGTAGTATTTTTCAAGGTTGAATACAGATTCTATTGCTAAGAGTGTTCATCTTTAGTCATGTCAATCAGTTATTGCTTTCAAAATACTACTATAAGATCAGAGTCAGAATTGTTGAATAAAGGTTTCTCCCTTCTAAATGTTTTAAAGATTTGCAAATTCTACAAGTTGGAATTTCAATTCAGATCTGCCATGTTGTAAATCATTGTTTCAAATCTTTCTCACAATAGTGAGTGGCGAATCTATCTAAAGGATCTCTAAATCATTGTAGATCAGTGATGTATAAATTGTTTTCAAGAGTTTTCAGTGGAATCAAGCAAATCTAAAAGTTAGATGAATTTGCAAGCAAGAAGAGAGACCTATTATAAGTTTCTGACAAATAAGTCTGGAAGTGTTGTTTGATCTGTTGTCATAAGAATTTGTAATGATAAAGATGAATCACAACTTTGATTTCATTTATCTCTTCAAGGAGATGGTGACTCTGTAAGGTTTGATCAGTGGTATAAAGAATTCAAATTAGCACCAAGCCAATCAGCAGATCAGTGGTTTCATACAGCAACACTTGAGGTATTTTATACTTTCATGAAATTTTCTTTCCCATGAAAGTTAGTTCTACATATGTATTCTCCATCAAGTGAAGTTCAAGCACTAAAAAGGAGGAGAATAGTTTTGTGTTTTATACATTTCACTGGATTTGGTTTCCATTGTTGTTTTAAAGTTGTGAAGTGTATTTGAAACATTCATTTGGTAGAGGGTTGTGAAGAATCTACTACAAGTTATGAATTCTGAAAGTATTTAATGGTGAATGAGTCTTGAGTTGAAGAATGTTGAGTTTCATCTCATCTAGTATGCAACCTATTAGTGAAGTTCCTAGATCCATCTCTACCAAGAGGTATATGCCATTGAATTTTAATGGTATCCATGGTTTCTCGAATACTATGCCTTGTAACCTCAAACAGTATTTGCCTAAGTTTGGTGGAAACCATGATAATTCAGCCAGTCATCATGTTCAGCTATTTAGTGACTTGGTTGGTGATTTTGAAATTGCTCATGAAGACATTCAGATGAAATTTTTTGTTTAGACTTTAGAGGATGATGCTAGGGACTGGTTTTCATTTTTACCAGCATGTTCAATTTCATCTTGGGATGAATTACTATCAGCCTTCATGATGCAGTTTGGGGAAAGAGTAAGCATCTCTGAATATTTTGATAAGTTTTTCAAAATTGAAATCAGGAATGGTGAGTTAGTTCCTAAATTTAATATCAGATCTGCAAAGATTTTGAGTGAATTTCCTGAAAGTTACAAGTTGGATGATCAAATGTGTTTAGTGGTTTATCTCGATGCATTTGATAGGAAGATGAACTATCTGTTGAGAGATAAAGAACCCAAGACTTTGCATCAGGCATTCATGACAGTTATAGAGATTGAGAATAACATAAAATATGGCTTAACCCAATGTCACTTCTCTAGAAATATTGGCTGGCAATATGAGGTACAAAGCACAAGTCAATGTCATAAGGAGTGTATGATTTCAGATCAGCAAATAAGCACTCCTGTTGTTGTAAATAGTTTTGTTGAAGCCTCAGAAATAAAAACATGTGAACATGAAATATCTCTGTTGCAAAAAAGAAATGATTCCATTCGTGTTGAAGTGAATGCACATGTTTATGGTGTTACAACAGTGAATGATAGAGTTGATTCACTTGATGAGTTATGCATGCAAGATATAAATCCAGTCATTCATTTTCCCATTGATGATTTACATTGTGTTGAGAACATAATGAATCAAGAAGAGGAAAGGTATTTATCTCAGTATGAGGATGAAGAAACCAGAAGTGATCTATCAAGTGATAAAGGTGAAATTGCTCATCCGACATGCCATGGCAAGATGACACAAGATAAAGAATGTAAATCATATGTATCTCAGTCACAGTCAGAAGAACTAAGCTCATATGTTGATAATATTTCAGCGGTAGAGATGCATTCTCTTGACCAATAGGATAGGCAAGAAATGAATTCTCTCATTGAGAGATTGCATCATGTTGAGAATGTTATTAAATTTGAATTTGAAAGAGAGTCATATCAATGTGAGTATGATAAAGCTGAAAGTCATCTTTCAAGTGATAATGAAGTTGCTGATCCAATATATTATCAAGAGGTGTCATATGAAGCTAATGATGAGATTTATTACTCAATTCAAGAAGAGGATAGTGCTAGTGTGTGTCCATCTTCATGTGAATCAGATGCAGACTGGGAAGAAGAAAGTAATGATGAAAGTGAGTGCTCGTATGTCAGTAAAAGTATGAATTATTTTTTTAAATCTGAAAGTGAGTGTCCATTTTAGAATAGTGTAAATCAGTTTGAGATTGAAAGTTGTGAAGACAAAGAGGTTATCCATAGAGACGTATTACCTAATTGTGTAGAAGAATGTCTTGAGCATGAGTGCAGTGATGATTAGTACGTGATTGATCCTGAGATTAATGCATCAACACCTATTGGTAAGATAAATGATGATTTTCTTGCAAGACATTGTAATCACCTATATGGAGACAATGAAAGCAACTTTGATTTGTATTCTACATGCTTCATTCACGGAGTGGATGTTGAGTCTTCATATGATTCTGATTTTTCTTCTTCATATGTTCAAAGTGTCCATGACAGTGATGTTAGAAATGGTTTTAAAATTTTCACTAATCCATTATATGGTGAGGAGTTTGATGTTGATCATCACATCACTTGTCCTAATCTCTACAAAGGCTCTTTGCATGGAATTATCAATCCTTTTTTTGAAGAACACATGGGCAATTCAGATTTAGTTGAAAGTGAGTTTGATGATGATACCTTGTCTTACTACTGTAAGAGATTAGAATGTTCTTCTTCTAAGTTTGATAGTGAAACTAATGATTATGTTGCATCTGAGGAGGTAAATGACAACGTGTTTGATGAGACGGTTATTGAAAATCTACCTATACCTTGTTATGATTTTTATGATGAACTCTCTGATGTGAAGACTAATCTGTTTTCTGATTGTGAAGAACCATTTGAAGGTTGTGGATTAGCTTCAGATTTTAACATTGATGATATATGTGAGTACAAGTCAAAATGTTCATTTGAATATCATCTGGTTATGCATAAGGAAACACAGTTTGAAGGTATGAGTGGTCTTTTTCCCCATATTGAATATGATGCATTCATATTCGAAATTGATAGCATGCACGAGTCATTTGTTAGAGAAGGTTTTCATTTTCACTTTGACATTTTTGAGCATGTTGATCAGAACTTTCATAATAAGAAAGTGGTTGAAGATGAACATAGTTTTTATTTGCATTGTGAAAGTCAAGGTTTACATTCATTTTTGCTAAATGAGTTGATTCAGAATGATAATCTGATTGGTGAGACTGATAGGAGCAGAATTTTTAGTTTACCTCAAGAAAGTTCAGATGAGAATCATGTTTATGACAAAGGTAAAAAATTCTACTAAAGTTCGGTGGCCCGGGGCCATCGTGTGTACATAGTCTTGGTAGTTGTAGTTGTTTCCTTGCTTTCAATAAGCTGTTCGAGAAGAGTTTTGAAGTTTTTGGGAATGGTCTGCTTCCTCCAGAGATCTAAATCCTTGTCATGCCTGCAAGGGAAATGCATCCCCAAAAAGAGCCACTGTTGGCGCTCAAAATTGCCTTCCCGATTTTGAGCACTATTAAAAAAAAATAAGCCCTTAAAATGCATGTGCCTGGTTGTACTCGGCTGTCCAGTTGAGACCCCTAAGGTGATTAATGCTTCTAGCACCTTTCTTTCAGCATGCCTAAGTATTTTGTGAAGTTAAATTGAGATTTTGAGCTATTTGGCGAAGTTCTGTTTCAAGCATTTGTCAAAATTGCAATTCTGCCCTAGTGTCAAACAGCAACAGGAGGCTATGTTTGCCAATGAATATCTCGCACCCAGAAATGTCTCATGACTTGCCATTTTGAGATTATCTAGCTTCCATACCCAAAAATCTATGTTTCAAATTTTGAGTCATTTTGAATTCGTTTGAATAGGTTTTGAATCCCACAAAGTTGGTCAATTACTGCTTTCATGCTTTTGCACTTTGCACCTAATTCTGGGAAGCCCTATTTGTCATGCAATAACTTTTGAACAGTTGACCCAAATGAGGAAATTCCTTTTGCATTATATTGTAGATGTCAGAGACTTGTTATGATCCAAGTTTCAGCTTATGACAAATTCATTTGATCAGTTTTCAAACATGATTCCAAATGGAATTTCTAACTTTTACTAGTGTTAGCATTTGCAGATTGATTGGAACCCCTGTTCATGGCATTATAACTCCTAATCTATGATTGGTGAGATCAAACAGATTCTACCATTGTGTTGTCCTCCAAAAATACTCCAAGTGTGTCAGTTTGCAAGTCATGACAAATCCATTTGTAAACTTTTCTAGGCCAATTCTATTTGCAAAAAATGTTTTCCGGCAGTGTTCCTAGTTGCAAAAATTTTGAGTAGCCCACTTTGACCGATCACCATTCGCGCCTCGTGATTTTTCATGAGCCCAAATCCCAGATCCATAATGTCCTCATGATAGAGAATTAGTACCCCAGTTCTCGTCTTCCCAAGTATCCGTCTGTCTAGTTTCCAAGGCCAATTCCAAGCCCAGTTTGTTGCTTTCTGATATGTTTTCTGCAGATGTTTTAAGTGGTCAACTTTTTTAGCAAATATCTTTTGACTAAGAATTTTTCATGAGACAAGATCCGACGGGGTAGAAGGGTGTAGAACAGAGAATTAGTGCTCCAATTTTTAGGGCCCGGTCAGAGGTTCAGGTCAGTTATTAAGGGCAGTCAATGGACCCCTTGGCGCAAAAATGACAGTTGGATTGAAAGTGATAAAATGAGTTTCTAATAGTCATTCTGTGATCAAAGTTGATTTTAATCAATCTAAGATGAGCAGTAGATCAGTTCAGCTTTTCAGGTGTTTGAATTCAAAAAAAAAAAATTTAGTCGGACCCACTTTTAGGCCCAGCTAAATTCATCCAATGAACAAGTCACCAAGGACCAAAAAAATTTCAACATAGGAACAAGAAAAGCACTTATGAAAGGCTCTATCCAATCATGGCTTAGGCCCTTGTGTCCATCTAACAAATTTATATACAGTTTCTCAAAATTGGGGCAAGTATTAATTGGCCTAAAGCAATGGAGAGTAATAGAGTAACAAATGAGATTTATGACATCACGACATTGGCATGGATGATGAATGCCACAGTTGTTATCTCAAAGTGATAAGGCTTTCATGTAAAATAAAATACATCCATATTGATTGATAGAGCCACACATCATCGAAGTGAAGACAAAGAAATGACAGAAGGCGGCTTATAAAGCCCACACAATCCACACTTCAAACTAGCTACAATGCCAATTACCACAATAAAATTCATGCCATCTACAAAGGTGAGCCTCTCACGCATAAGTGGGAAACAAAAACCAAAACTCATGCAATATGAAGGATAGGACATTTGAAAGGTAGTATGAGCACATAAAAAGATAGCTCCTATTTGGGAGGCGATAAGGAAAATAGAGGAGGCAACGTTTCAAAAAGAAAACCGCCCACATTTTCCAAGCTAGAGACATTACACTTCGTTGCCAAAGTTGCCTATGCATCTAAGTTGAACAGCAGAGCATGCCAAGGAAAGAATAAACTCGTAGCAAGATGGGAAGACACCATCAAAGAAGCCACACCTTGAAAAGAATGGTCAGCACTGCCATGCAAATGAAGGAAGTCCACACCTGCAAGAACTAAGTAACCCGCAACCCATGCACTGTTGAAGATGCAAAATGACATAAGCTACAGATTTTAGAGAAGTATGTGAATAGCAAAGGCAGATCATGCCAAATGAGAAAAATAGAACAGGCCACGTTTGATAGTTAAAGGAGATGTCTAAGGTAAGGAAAGCACCAAGTTTGACTACAAAGAAGCCCATGTAGAAAGAAGGCATGAGCGCCCAAGTAGGAGAATAGAACATGCATTTAAAAGAAGTCTCACGCACATTTAAAACTTGGCATAAATAAATAAACCCGCAGTAAGAGCTCCACATAGTCAAAACAGAGTTAGTTGCTTTCAAAAGCTTGAAAATGTTGAAGAAAGCCACATTAGCATGAGAAAGAGTAGATTCAACGTAGGAGACTCAGTAAAAAAAAAATGCATGCACCAAAGACAAGCCTCCACGCTCGTGAAGGAGTAGAAAAACCTCATGGAAGGAATTGAAGAGTCCATGCATTCACAAGATCGTCCACGAAATCAACAGGGCATTGTTTCTTTTAATATTAGTTATCCCAGATTGATAAAACATGGGTATGTTTTACATATTTAAATTCTCAAACATACCATATACAATGTGAATTGAAGAAAGGCCTTTTGGAAAGGCTACGGCCTAAGCATGGGGTCCCACCCATGTCCAACTGGTGTGCAGATTAAAGTATAATTTTAAACGAAAATGCAGTCCAAGCAAGATGACATTAGCAATCTAGAAGGCAATCAGAAAACCAATAATCCGGCGGTCGCTACCTCACTAGTCAAAAAATCTTAAAAAATTTGGCTAGTGACATAGCGAGGTTGCCAAAAAACTCAAGAATTTGGCAAGAGTCAACAGCGAATCGGATGGTGGCAAGTGCCAGTGATAGTGTATGATGTGGCGAGCAACTGTCAAGAGTGCACCAGATTGCGCCACGCAGTAGATCCGATGGTTCTCGTTAACTCGCCAAGCAGAAGATGCATGAGGTTTAATAGAGCGAGGTAGCGATGATGATGTGGTGTCAGTGACTAAGGAATGACTGTGCCTTGAAGGGGCGAATAGGAAAGTGACACGTGTCATCCAGTCAAAACAGGTTGACCCCGAAATCAAAGGAGGGAAGAGAAATTCAGAAAAGAAAAATAATAAAAAATATTATTTTTTATTATTCTCTTTCAAGTTGGACATGAAATTTCTTTTTAAATTTAAAAGGTTTTAAATTTACAAGTTGTGACTTTAGATATTGTTTTAAATTGTTTAAAAAAATCTAAAGGATGTGCAGACCTGATGTTCCTAGCAAGGGAGTCATTTTCAAAATGACAATCAGGAGGTTTTTGAGAGGCCAAATAGGCAATGTTATATATCGCCAGGATTGGGAGAAGATGAAATTTCTGATTCTAGAGTCAATTTTTGCATAGGTATCAGTCACTTTGAGCTACAGGAGGATTTGTCTCAGATACCTGAATTGCAACTATTTTTAGATCAAGAAGTTCAGTTGTGATTTTTGGCAAGTTAATAGCTTGAATATGCGTAAAAGAAAAGGAGATTTAAATTGGGGGCATTTTTGAGTCAGTTAGATGAAGTTTTATCAGCATTTTGATGCAAATCAGATATTTAGTAAATAAGGGATTTCATCATTCAGCTGGAGATATTTTGCAAATTAGTTGCAAATAATGATGAGACAAAATTAGATCAGATGGGATGAAAGAAAAAAGAGGTTACTTAGTTGCACAGGATTGAATTTCAAGTGGACACTTGTCATTCTGAAATCAAATCCGGGAATTCATCTAGGCTATATCATTCTTTCTTTTTGTCATTGTAAGGATTCCAATTTTTGCACTGTGAAACCATTCTTCAACATTTCTTCTTGTATTGAACAGCATTTTGAGTTTTAGGTAGATAGTTCATGTCTATTAGGTGATTTATGAAGTATTTTGTACATCTCTCATGTATTTGATTTCAAACAAAGCAAATAAAGAGCTGCAATGTTTTCAAATTCAGCCTGAATCTTGTCTCCTGTTTGTGGATCTGTAATCTTTTCTAGTTTATTAACAAAGACCATAGATTAGGTTGCATCTCATTTAGTGATGTATGTGATTGAAATACCTTGCTTATGGAACCAAGAGCCGTGTAACTGCCTCGTGTTTATCACAGGTTTTACTAATTTCATGATGGGATATTCTGAGTATGAGATTCATTTTGATGCAGATGTCAATTCACAAGGTGAAAGATAGATCAGGGATCTTAATGTAGAGATACGTCTGAGGTTTCCAGGAGATGTATGGTTATGATTCATTTAATTTCCCAACAGATAAGGCACTGGTCAGAGATAGGATCATTAAGTTCTGTTGCTCATACTTGGGTCTTGTTGATATCAACATATTAAATTAATTTTCCCTTTTATGTTGAAAGGTATTCAAAGTATAACCCGCACTTAGTTTTCCAATTTCATGAGTCATGTACTTAGCTACTTCATGCTTGTGATCTCCTGGTTAAGCATAGAAGAATTAGGGGTTTCATCTACTTTTATAGATCCTAAATATGGTTATTGCACTAGTCACATAGTCAAATCTAAAGAGGTTCACCCGCCTAGGTTTTGCAAAGCCTAAAGAAGAAGAAGGGTCATGCCTTATAGTTGGCTTGGTGTCTAAATGGGCATTTGAAAATGGGAGTTAGCTGCCCCTAGATGTGTTTTGTTCTCATCAGGGTAATTGGAAACGGGTAACATTTTCAAATACCAACACTACACTACCCTTGTGTTTTTCTCAATAACCTCTTTTGCATCACTTCTCATGGTTTTGGGTCTATCTAGGGTTGGATACCCTATTACCCTTTTTAAAATATTCTTATTACTTTTGATAGGTCCATCTTCTACCTATAAATAGTTGTCATGAGTTTTTCTCAAAACAATATTTATCCACTCTGTCTTAAAAACATTGGGGAAATCTAGGGCACAGGTTAACCCTTTTATTTCTATAATATTGTATTCCTCCTTTGATATTCCATTTTCACACATTTTTCATATAGGACTTTAATATCCATGTCACCTATGCTACGCACATTGCATGTGTAATAGCATCCCACATCTTGAATCATTAAGACTTGTGGTGGTATCATGGATAATGCACTAGATAGGTCTCGTTTATAAGAAATGTTAGGTATTGCCTTGAAATTTGGTTGTCTAATTTCATTGTTGATTAATTGAACATTTAAAACTTCCTTTCCCTCTTTTACCTTAGTAGTAGAAGAACTAGATGCCATTTTCAATACCTAGGGTTTGCACAAATTCAAACTACATACCTCAGAACACAATAAATGCCTTCACCTATTTCATGAATGCTGTAAAAAAGTGGTTGAATTCAATTCAAAAATTCTTTGAATGATCTCTTCAATTCACCTTTAGCTCTTCATGTTGTCTCCAAATTCAAATGATGTCAAATGAGTCAAAAATTGATCATATAGACCTTAAAACTTCATAATTAGTGCTCAGTGCTTACATAGCTATAACCTCAGCTTGAATAGAAATTTCAATTCACTTGGCTTCCATGTAGTTTGTCTTTATGCTTGGAAACCACTACAAGCTTGTTCAACACTATCAATTATGATAGCTTAACATTAACTAGATTTTTCTCAATAGCTTAAGTGAAACTTTCCATAAGGTTTTAGTTCCAGATTCTAAACAACACTTTGCATCTATCTTCATGCAAAGATAATATTTTTAGAACTAAAACCTTGGAACTAATGGATAGTATATCTTTCAAATATTAGTCCCACACATACCTCTTGATTTCTTAATTTTAGGTGATGTGATCACTTGACCTATTGGGTGAAGTGATCTCATCTGATCTTGATGTGTTACAATCTTCCTTTCTCTTCCATGTCTTGTTCATCTCATCTTTGAAATTCTCAACATCTACCTTTCCTTTGCCTTTGTATAACTCACTTCTTGATGCTCTTGACCTTTTTGGACAATTCCTTCTTATTTGACTAGTCTTTAAGCAACTAAAACATGTAGTTTGACTCAACCATCTTGACATGTGTTCATATGTAGTTCTTAGGAACATTTCCAAACTATTGACAATAGTGATAGCTCTACCTAGTATTATAATCCCAATTATAAGAGTTTCCATTATGCTCTACCCTCACCTACTTGTTTAATGAACATTTTGGCATGGATCTACATTCATATGCTCTATGTCCATACTTCTAACAGTTATAGAAATGTCCTTCAAATATTTTTTTTCTCAAGGTCTTGGTTCTACATTCATGTGCCTAATGTCCTTGTTTGTTGCATTTGTAGTAGTGGCCCATAAATTTTTTCTTATGATTCTAATTTGTAGTCTTACTCCTACAAAATTTGGTAGTATGACCTATCTTACCACAATTATGATAAGTGGGTTTGGAGTTTTCACCATTGATATTCCTTTGTTCACCACTTTTGGATGATTTTGCTTCTTTGGTACTAGTGTAACCCAATCTAGTAGTATCACCATTAGATCTAGGAGGTTTCATTAGTTTCTCTAAATACTTAAGATCTTTGCTAGGTCTATTGAGGCTTTTAACAAACTCTTTTTCTCTTTTCAAATCATTTCTCAGTTGCTCATTATGTAACTTCAGTGTTATGATCTAAATATCTTTTCTATTCAATTCATGATTAGAAACCATCATTTGATTCAATGTTTCCAATTATATGCTAGGAATCATGTGTACTTATGATGTCTTATCTTTTAGTCTATTGGTCAATATCCTTTTATCATCTTCAATGATGACTTTGTCTTCCTTGAATTTCTATTTTTGCTCAGTCACCTCACATAGTAATACTGATCGGAGTTTGTGTTCTATCTAGAAATTTTTGACAACTTCAATTAGGTCTCCATTCTTTTTTGTCAAATCTAAAACTATTACATCGAATTCACTTGTGTTTCCTTCAGTAAATTCACTTGTGAATCAACAATTAAAAATTCAACCTAAAAAATCATTCACCACACATCCATCTCACAATCTATGCATGTAAACTAAAATACCAAATTAAGCATATGCAACAATAACTTGAAAGTAAATAAATATTCAACACATGTATGACACAAGATATTTTTTTACCCAAAAACCCTCCAATGAGAAGGTAAAACTAGGGTGGAGATGATACCCATGAACCTCTACTACTGTAATAATAAATTGTATCCAATGAAGGTTACAGTATTTTATCATGAAACATTATCTATCCAATGAAAGGTTTTCCCTATTAAATGCTTATGAGATTGTTAGATCATACCATATTAAAGGATTTCAACACCCTCTTAGAAGTATTCCTTGTTAGAGGACCTTAACTTACAATGAAGTAAGAATCTTGTTAAAGGATTTTCAACAGTCTGTTAAGACTACTCTGTTAAGAGATTTAACTAATTCACCTACTAGAATCTATCAATAATGATCTTATGGTTAGCAATTTATTATTAGATGATAGAACCTCTTTGCATGTATCTTTGATCCTTCTAATAAGATGTATCTCTTATGTCCTTTAATTCCTTTCCTCTTTTCTCCTCTAACTAATTGTGCAATATATCTCAATTCACAATACCTTAGTAACCATGAAATTCTATGTTTACATATGGAAACTTCTCTCTATTATCCTTCTAAATTCATAAAAAAAATTAAGGTTTTTCCTCCTTAAAAAGACCTAGATAACCTAGGGTCAAGTATAAATAAAAAATTGTGATTCACCCACATTGTCACTTAATCCTTCCCTTTTTTTGATTGGGTAAATATTATGCATAGGGATTATTCATTCTTATTATCTAGGATTGTAAAGAAATCCTCAAGTTGGCTCCAAAATAGTTTACATAGTTTGTTGTGCCATTAAAAACAACTATGTAAAAAATATAGTACTCAACACTTCAAGTCCATAATGCTCAGCATCAACTGCAACTTCAATGTTCTAACTTGACGATCAAATGACTCAATATCTATTGATCACTCAGCATCTAAATGACTTGATACTTACTACTTGCTTGGCACTTGAGTGACTTGACACTTACTAATTACTTAGCACTTACTATATATCTCTTGCTCAACATATACTATCTTGGAGTTTATGCTCAATATGTATTACTTGTTCAGCATGAACTAAGTAAATGACTTAAATATATTTTCACTCATATTTCAAAACCAATCTGAGATTAATAGTTTAGTTATGTTAACGGAGCTAGGAAATTCAATTTACATTTGAGAATTATCTTGAAGATGAAGGACAATTATCTAATATACAATACCATATCTTGTGATGGTGTTACATTCAACATACTCAATGTTAAGTTTAGATATAATCATAATCCATTTTCTAAGTCAAATAGTATTGGTAGATTTTATTGACAATTATTTTAGTGGATAAATTTTAGCAACAAGTTGAATAGTGTGAGCTAGCATATAGTTTTTGATTTTTTGCAATGTAAATATTACAACAAGATGATATATTTAATATTTCTATAATTCATTCCATAAGATACTAAATCTCTACCTATGTAGTATATGTCTCATTATTTTTCTACCTTATCCTTTTTTACTAGCATTGTCCTGAGGAATGTATCTATAGTTGAGATATATAGAATAAGAGGTTTACATAGTATAGAAGGAATTAAAAAGGGAGTTTTATCTAAGTATCCATGTATTTCATTTAAGTTCTTTTCACATTCTTCATTCAAAACATAGGTAGCTCCTATGTACAAATTATTGTTGAAAGGTTGTGCTCTATCAACAAGTTGAGATTTGAGGGTTTTATTATATTTAAAGATTTATTGGCTAGGTACATTATATTAATAATAAATAATTTTCTATAAAATAACTTGGAAGAATACCAATACCTCATCCTTGACCACCTCTAAAAGGTTTTCACCCTTAGATACATTATTGTTTTTATCTTTTTTGGATCTAACACTTTCAAAATGTGGGTTTCACCCTCAAAGTGCCCAAAAAAAATTTGCACTAAGGTACTTGTGTTGAAATAATTGATTACTTGTGTATTTTCTTTTATGTTACACAAAGCATCATATCATTTCTAGTCAATACATGTCGATCTTAATCGGGCATTGGAGATAGTTTTATGTGTTTGTCCAGTATTCCAAAGTTTGCCTAATTCAGAAGATAATGTCTATTATGTTCACTCGTGCAATAAAGGAAAGTTCACAGAAGTTGACTATTAATTGATCTCACTAAATTAATGAAGGAAATTTTGGATGGAACTAGTGTTAACTAAGCTCACTCAGTTACCAAAGGAACTTTGTGAATATGAATTGTTAATCGAGTTCACTTGGTTAACATAAGAAAATTACTTTGAGTTAGTATCTACTGAGCAGGATCAACTAATAAAAGATTTTCATCTTTTGGCATATTAAGTTCAATTAAATTATTTTTTGGTTCTAGCCTACTAAGATGATGAATATTAATTATTCTAAGATTATATTCAAGCCAACTTGACAATGTGTAACATATAAGTATAAGGTCAAGTTGAGGATTGCATCTGTGAAGCATAATTAAAGATTTGATGATGCTTAGAGGAAGTGAATTAGAAGGATAAGAAAAATATCTTTGTTGACCTAAATTGAGAACTGTAATTAGTAATTCAATTACATAAAAAATTAGGTCATCTCATTTTTACCTTCTATAACCATTGTAGCAGTGATCTAAATCTCTTAATAGAGTTGGCTTAGCAACTATTTGTAAATCCTCTAACAAGATGGAATTTCTATTGAACTTTCTAAAGACCTCTAACAAGGCCACTCCTAATAGGGTGACACCTAACAATGTTTTTTGTAACCTTTAATAGGGTTGTCTCTTAATATGTATCACTTCAAAAGAGTGAAAATCAATAACTAGTTACAATTGGTGGTTTTTTCCAAATTGGATTTCCACGTCAAATCTTGGTATCAATTTTTTTCATGTTATTTTTTTTATGTGTATGCAACTAAGTTAAAGTAATATTTACCATAGATAATATCTTAAAATTTTCATGTTGAGCATTTGCCAAGTTATTTTGGTGTTTACTAAGTTGTATCATTTTGTTTGTGTGTTTGTCGAGTTAGAACAAAGTTTAATTTTCACAAAGTCTTTATTTTTATTGACATCTAAGGGATTTGGGATTTATTTTTGTGGTAATTGATTCACCCCTCCCCTTTCAATTACTCCTCTTATATTTACAACAATTGGTATTAGAGATTCTAGTGCTTGTAGAGAAGGTTTCAAGGACCTAAGCTAAAGATCAAGATTTCTTACAGAAGAGAGATTCCCAAGTTTAACAGAGTCAACTTTGCATCATGGCAAGGACTTATGAGGTTGCATTTGGAAACTATCAATGATTTATGTTGTAAATATCTTGAAATTGAATACAAAACTCCTACTATAACATTATTAGTTGAAGAAATTGTTGGAAAAAAAAAGCATAACATCATGATGATTGGTATTGCTTCTACTCCTGATTATGTTGAATTTGATGAAGTCAAAAGTTGCACTACATATTATGATATTTGCATCAAACTATAAGCCATCTATGGAGGAGATGATAATGTAAGAAGAGATAAAGCCAAAAGTCTCAGATGATAATCTAATTAGATGAAGATGATAGAAGATGAAAACATTGCAAAATATGTTGAGTGAATTAAAACAAGTGTGAGCACAATCAAATCATCTAGAGGAGACATTGATAACAAAATAGCTGTAAGCAAGGTACTCAAAACACTTCTTCCTCTCTATGCAATTAGAGTGTCTACTAGTCAAGAGATGAGATGTGATCAAAATCATAATTTTACTTTGGATGCTCTAGTTGGAAGATTGATAGCATTTGAGCTGGATAACTATGATAACTATGTCCCTAGTTCCAAAGGTATTGAGTCTACGTTTGAAGCCAAGCTTTCACTTAAGAAAAGGGGTAAGAAATCAAAAGCCAATCAATCAAAAAGTGAAGAAGAGGAATAAAGTTTAGGTAGTGATCTTGAAGTTGTTGAAGCCCTACTTGCAAGGAAATATTCCAAAGGAAGAGGAAAGTACAAAGGTAAGATTCCTCTAATTTGTTTATCTTGTAAAGAAATTGGACACATTGTTGCTAGGTTCCCAAACAGAGAAGACGAAGATGAAAAGAAGAATAATAAGATCGAAGGCGATAAGGAATTCAAGAACTATAAGGAATACAAGGAAAAAGGTAATAAATATTGTTTTATAGATAAGAATTTTGATAACAATGAAGATGACATGGTATTTATTACTGATAAGACCTCAATGTAGTAGTTTTTTCCTTTCCTAAGGAATTTGTGCCCAAGTTCACATGGTCCTTTGGAGTTGAAACATAGTTTCTTCCTTCAGAGCTCTTGTCTAGTAGTTGCATCCAACGATGGCTTTCTTTGTGGAGGTTTGTTATATTTATCCCTTAGGAACACAAACATTTTGGAATGTGAGGAACTTCATGAGGATGATGTCATTAATGATGCCATACTCCTTGCCTTCTTAATGGCTTCCAACAAGGTGGCAAGATTGAACCCTTTTACCCAACCCTTCAGAGGTTTTGTTAGTTCATCCATGAAGAGCACTATTTGTCTTCTTTTAGAAATGTCTATGACAAAAATATAGTGTTTCTAAAATTCTATAATTTACTATTCAACTAATACAGTTTGCCTCAGTTATGCAAAATCTTTGAAATTGAATTTTGAATCTCTATTATCAAATCAATCTATCAATCTCTCAATGAATTGCATATAGGTATTTATTTGATCATGCCCCAGTGTGATAGTGTCATGATGCCACCATTCATGTGCAACTCCCTCCAAGTGTAAGGCCACAAATTAAATTGCTTCTTCTTCTAGCATGAGATTAAGTCAAAAGTATCTACCTTCATTACCCATGCTTGCACAGATATGGATCCAGATCTATTAAATGGTGATAAGTTTACTTTACTTAACTTCCTCCTAAGATCATCATTAAAATATCCTTTATTTTTGCCTCCCTAATATCTTATTCTTAGATCTACATAATCTTTGTAGGATATATCTTCCTCAAAATTGGCATTCTTCAAGTCTTCTTTTAGTAATTTTTGAATTTATTCAAAGGTCAATGGCTTCCCTCTAGGTAGTATCTATATTTGTCATGGAAAAGATAGCATAGAAAGTCGAGAACGTGTTGGATTAGGGTTTTCTCTACCTGACACCAAGTCCACAATTTGACCATTTTTTTCTCTAAATATTTTATCGTTTGCCAACTTCTTGAGAGTTTCTTCCATGAGTCACTAAGTATCATTGATCTATGCATGTTTCCTTGTAAGTTCTCTTAGTAGTTCCATGAGTTTGGTAGTTGTTGGTTCTGATTTGGCAGCCATTAAATCAATAGAATGGTTTCTTCTTCTCTTTTGACAATACACTCTCATTCACTATCTACAAACTGGTAGGGTCAAAGCTCTAATGACATTGTAATGTTATTAAGTATAGAGGGCTGGAGACAAATAGCTTGATGGTCATACACATTGTCAAGGGTAGGGATGATATGGCATGGAAGACACAGGAATGGTTGTACAAAAGTTATGTCTAGTCATACAATAGAAGAAAGTAGTAATTTGTAAAGTTTAGAAGGTTGTATAGAGATCAAATGGGGTTGTATAGTGATGAAGGATGGTTGTATAGTGGTTTATGCTAGGCATACAATGGAAATAGAAGGGATGGAGTATGGTCTAAGAGCCTAGATGTTCATACAATAAGCCATACATTGGGAAAATTTAGGATGGAAGGGAAGTATAGAGGTTTGGGTGGATGGTAAGAATAAAGGTCATGCTAGCAATGAGGAAGCAGTACGAGATCAATATCCAAAAGCTACATGATTAGGTATTTAAGCCACAACTATGAATTTAATTTTGTTCATACATAAACACAATAGATTTAGATGAAATCTAGACACAATAATAGAGACTTGAATACAAATAATCCTTCAATTAATATACGTCGAAAGATGATGCTCTAATTTTCCAAATCTGAGCACAATGTTAGAGATGATGTAATAGGGTGAGGGTTAAATCCCACCAAAACTAGATAAACCAAATAGGGAAGGTCTTTCACTTCCAAAATTGTGAACAATAGAGAAATCGAACAAGAATTTGCAAGATAGAAAAAACAATCCAAATTTCATACCTAAAGACTACCTACAACATGTGCTTAAATACTCATCAGGGAAAACTTTTTGAGGGTGTAAAAAGATAGCTAATAGAAGCATGACTATGGGAAAAAAACAAAAATTTGTTTGAGATATATTAAATTGATTGGCCCATTAAAAATAGTTTGATTACTAATCTATTTTATGATGGGGATATTACAGTATGGGCATTGATACCAATGGTGTTTTTTTTCATTCACCTATTAGACATATTCCTATAGAATGCAACGAAGGTAGAGAAAGGGTGAAAGTTATAAGGAAATGGAATTTTTGTGTGTAGGAAAATTTAGGAACTTGCCACTTTCAAGCCACTACTTTCTATCTTTAAGAATAGTGTAGTTAAATTATTGATGTATGTGATGCTAGATGTCTAGGTGTTGTAGCAATGGCAATTTCTCGAGGAGCTCTAATAATGGTTTTCCATATTTAGTGCTAAATAATAACAAGAGATTGATGAATGATAAACTAGAGGAAAAAATACATGGTTCCTATTAATATATTTTTTCGTTGTCAATTGGTCATTAGAAATAAAGAAGGATCAAGGATGGTGAAGGAGTAGACTGTGAAAAAGAAAGATCAACTCATCGAAGGGCACTAGCATGCTGCACTAGTGTCCATCATGGGATTTCTTATAACGTCTTTACACCATCATCCCATTGAAAATGCACCTCTTCAAGTAGCTATGGCTACTTACATTTTTGGCCAACCAAAATATTTTTCTTAAGTCAACCTTTACAGAATTGAACCTTTAAGAAAATTTTGAAATATTCATAATATTTAATGAGGATATTGAAGTTTGAGCACATAAAAGCTTGTTTGCTACAATGTTGAATAGGGAAAATGATCAAGAGAAGGATTGCCTATTTTTAATGGTAGTTCATAAACATCTTTAAGAAATCAAAGTGCTTCACTAGATTTGTAAGTCAAAATTTATAAAAAAATAATGGATCTTTAAGAATTTTAGTTAAAATTTTAGTGTTTTATGGATCTTTGAGTTATCAAAGTGCTTCATTATTGTAAGTTAAACAAATCTAATTTGATGTCATTTCCTTTTGAATTTTTATTTTTTCTCTTTCAATTAGTGCTTATGTTGATTGGTTTGATCTAGATATTTGATTGTTGAAGGGTAATATCAATGGATTATTATCCTACTTTTTCTTCTATGCTTTATGTCTATCTAACATATTGATTATAGATTTTATGTGTAATTCCCTACCTAGAGATCCTTGGAACAAGGATAAGTAAAATTTGAGATTTTTTTTAACAAGAATGGATGCACAAGGCAATCAACATACAAGGATCACAAGGATCACAATAGAAGACTTAACCAACAATCCTAGGAACCAATGAATCTCCAAGCATCATTACCAAATTGAAACATTCAAACTAAAAGATAAGAGGCAGTAATGACAACAAAACATAAAATCTCCAATCTATCAAAACCCAAAAAGACTAGCAATCTCAAAGGGTACTTGAAACACCAAAATGTGTTCCCAAAAAATAGCAGAGATACTCCCTATTTTCCATGTGAGGAAAGACAACCACAATCTCACACAATGAAGTACACCTTCATGAGAGAAAGTGTGTCACATTGTGAGGAACTATCCCCTAATGCAAGGAAATTCCATAGGACAATTAGAAACTCTATCCACTCTACTAACAAGGTTGGCATGAGAGAGTGTCAACATGTGCACAAGGAAGTACATCATGAGACCTTGAAGGTCCTAGCCATCCCCTGCTCATAACATCCCAAACTACCAACTAGATAGTTATATTTCTCTTATGAGGGCATTACTACTAAAATGTAATAACATTATCAAAACACAAAAATCTAACATACTAATCCCGTAAAGCAATAATTATTCCAACTAAGTAAATCACATCATCTAGTCATATTCTAAACATCATAATATAGGAATTCATCAAATAAACTAACATCATCAAAACATGGTATCCAAGCATTCCAATTAAAGAGTAACTCACAAGGAATTATACTCTAGAATCCTAAATATACCAAGTAAACATCAAGAATCAGTCACAATAGGAAATAGATCATCTATATACACCAGTCTCTAGCAATGGTATAGATAACTACACCTCCCAACCATGTTGATGGAGATAATGATCCATCCACAAATACACATAAGGAAAATTTCCATGGCTAACACTCACACTAGATAGCAAAGATTACTGAAACCAAAGTCAGGAGACAATTCAAGTAAAATAGGTCCTAGTTAGACACTCAATGGGTTACTATGTAGGGACTTGCTAGAGGGGAAAATAGCTTGGCATCAACTAGCCCATGCTAGTAATGGTAGCTCACACTCCTTGAGGAGGAGCACAATCCTATTTCTTCAGACTTAACTAGATGTGTACAACATTTTGTTATTTTAACATTAGTACCCACTTAATTTATTTAGTTATCACTTGTTTAGAACTTCTTCATGCCAACCCTTTGGGCACAATAATCACAAGACTGTGAGATATACACCCCCTCCATGCTACCCTACCCTACAGATACTCATCCAATAATGAGTGCCCATAGGCATGCATATTCCCAACCCAACCCCCAATTGTACATATCTCTACTGAAATACAAATGGGGGTTTGAGCCTCATAAGTCACATGAAAAATGCATGTATATGTGCTCATGTGTTGCACACCACCATCATGAAGATCATAATACTAAGGTTGGATGAGAACAGAAAAAAAAAAAAAAAAAAAAAAAAGACCAGCACTCAAATGAATACAAGCTTCGGAGGATGGATGTGGCATGCATCAAAATACAACAAAAAGGTTCAGCAATGGATTGACTAACATCCTATAGATAATATAAGTTTATGACTAACATCATGCCAAGAAAACCTAAGAAAACTAGGTGGCACATAAATTGAGGTAAAAACTCAAAACTCAAAAACTTTGAAATTAAAACCCATTTGGTCTTAGGGCACAAAAGCCATGAAAATCCAATAAAATTCAAGTTTGGACACCATATGCAAAAATAGCTAGCATAATGGTGTGAAACCACAAACCCTCATCCTAAAAATTAGGAAAACATTCATACCTGACCAACTAGATAGAACTAGAAATTATAAATGGAGGGGAACACTAGTTCTTAGCCTCCTAACACATAGCTACTAAAACATAAATTAAAACAGAGCTAAAACATAAAAATGGGAAAGCCCTACTTGATAGCCAAAAAGGCTAAAATGGGAATCAACCAGATAAAATAAATATCCCAAGGAAGTTGTCAAAAGTTGTGGCAAATAAAGGTCTCCTCGAGCTTGATCCAATGAGACTGATCTCATGAAGATCTAATACCTATAGCTCTCACAATGAATAGAAATACAATCCTCTAGAAGATGATTTTGGATAAAGCTATCGAATTTCTAATTTGCAATAGTGAGAAGTGAGGAATTAATTTCCTCTTTGGATACTTATTCACTTTTCAAGTGAATAAGTTAAAAAGGGTAAATAATTAGGAAACTAGTTAAACCTTGAATCAACCCAAAAAAAAATAGGTTATTTCAAGTAATTGGAATTCATCTATGGAAAATCTACCAAAATTTTAAAATTAATTAAAATAAAGCCCAAAAATGTTTAAACCCCAAATAACAGAAAACCTTACAAACTTTCATGACAAGGCTAACCTCTAAATGCACAAACATGTTCATAGGTCTAATAAAATAATGAAAATGAATCAAAATTTATTAAATCACTAGAAGGTTTAATTTAAACAATAAATAAAATATTTCAACCATACAGGGATGACATTGCTAAAATATGAATAGATATATCACTAACTCCATACACCACTACTAGGGATATAAATCCTACACACTAAAAACATGATCAAGTGTAATTCAATATAAAAATATATTCAAAGAAATAAATTCATTAAATAGCCTAGTTAAACCATTTATGTGATTATATTGAAATAATCCATGTACATCTACATTTTCATAAAACATAAGAAGATAACAATGAAGTAAATTGCATTTTATAAGACTCAAATGGGCGCTCTCTCTATTTTTGAATTAGTTGGTTCGTAGGATCACAAGAAACTGGTAGGGAAAAATCTACCAGGTGGTACTGATCCTGGAGGGACTATAGGGGGATAGAAGAAGAATCTATTAAATAATGATGGGACAGAAAGTAAATTTTGGGTCGATTTGGATAATGGAAAGTCTAGGTGTGAATCAGACACAAGTTGTGGGGTCCATGATCCTCCTTTGGATTCCTCTTCTACATTTCATGCACTAGGGTAGGTTTTCAAGAAGGAGAAAAAACCTTTGGTTAATGTTGAGACCAATAAGGATAAGTTTTTTGAAGGGCCTAAGGGTGGGTTTTTAGAGCAAAGGTCTTTGTCTTCCCTTTTTGGCAAGAAACCTAATAGTAAATCTTCTTTTCTGCTGGTCACTGCTAAATCCTATTGAGAGAAACGTGAGTTTCAAATCTTTATCCTAGATCCTTTAGTTGATTTATCTGTTTCTTGCATGGATTTCACCCTAGTGGGAAAATTTTTAGGGGCTAGACCAAATTTAGATTCTCTAAGGAAAATGGTCGAACAAAAATGGGTTATTTGTGGAGATGTGGATATTGCCCCCCATATCGAATGGTTTTTTCTCATTCATTTTCAACTACAAGGAAGACATGAATCTGGTTCTCTATGGAGGACCATGGTCTTTTGGAAAAATTTCTCTCACTATTAAAAAGTGGGAGCCAAATATGGATTTATTAGACACTTTTTTCTTAACCAGTCCAATTTGGGCTAGACCCCCTGGTCTCCCTTTAGATTTTTGGCATAAGGATATTTTTAAAGGTATTGCTAGTTAATTTGGAAAAATGTTGGCCCTAGATAATGCTACAGCTATAAATACTAAACTTCATAGTGCTAGACTTTATGTTAAGGTGGTAGACCTGAATCAGTCCAGAAAAGGTGGAATTAATCTCTAAGCTTTGAAAAAAAACACAAGAAATTATTTTTGAAGATCTTCCTAATTCCTACTATGCATTGAAGAAATAGGGTCATTTGCTTAAAATTTGTCCCAATAAAATTAAAAATCATCCAAGCTCAGAAAAGGAGGTGAAGAAAGCCAAAGGTCAATAGAAAAAAGTGTGGAAACCCAAACTTACTAATTTGAAAGAGCAGATGTAAACTATGGTTTCAAAAGCTCAACATGCAGAGGCGGGTAATGAGTTTGAGAATATCCATGAGGAAGGGAATAAACTTGTGCTTGATTCTAAGAATGAAAATACTCAAATAGAAGATAATGGATCTAAGTTTGAATCTATAATGCCTAAAAAAGTATAGATGAATTAGCAGATTTGACAAAGCAAATAGTTATTTATCAAAAGATGGAAGATAGATGGGGAGATCTAGATGAGAAGAACATGATTGAAAAAGGGGAAATCCTTGCTAAATCTGGAGCCCATTTAGAGGAGATAGACTCACATAATACTCAGCCCAAGGAGATCTAGGCCTTTGATCCTTTAGGCTCTCTAGATGATACTATTCCTTTTAGGAATGATCTTCAAAACATACAAATTCTAACGAAGGATGGAGAAGACACAAAGAATAAACCAAACCAAAGGGAAAAGGTTGAAAAAAAGTGCAATACAGCTTCCAAGGGGGTAGAGACTAGAAGTAGCAAAATAGATCTGCAGGTCAAGGTGAAACCACATGTTCCTACCCCAAAAAAATCTAGAAGAAGAGTGGATCAGCAAAATATGGTAAAACCAGATGATGGTTCCCCAAACAAACCTAGGAGAAGGTCCTCTAGGAAAACCAAAGAATTAGAAAGTATGCAGAATATTGTTGATGGAAGACAAGAAACTATTCTAGATTTCACGCCTAAAAATAGGTAGTAATAAAAATTATATCTTGGAATATTAGGGACTTGAACAACATTCATAAATTTGATGTGGTTAGGAATTTTTTTAGAGAATAGAAGCTAGATTTTCTTTTGTTGCAAGAAACAAAAATAGATAAGAGAAAGTTGAGTAAATTAAAGCCTTTAAAAAATATTCAATAAATGCTAGTAGTTCAAAATGCTTCAGGATGAACTTTAATGCTATGGAAGAAGAATTGTTACTCTGGCACAATTCTAATTGCTAGTAAATATTTAATGGTTGCCAAAATTACTAGCAATGATCATAAGAAGGATTGGTATATTGTTAATATATATTCTCCCAATAATAAGAACCTTAGGAAAAAGGTCTAGGATTCTATGTCCAATATAAAAAGCAAGTATTATTCTTGTTAATGGATCATTATGGGGGACTTAAATGTTCCTCTCTATGATCATGGCAAAAAAGGAGGAAATGTGACCCAATTAGAAGGGAGATTGGATCTTATGGAATTTATAAACAAGGAGGGTTTAATGGATATGGATCTCCATGGTATCTAGTTTACTTGGAGTAACAAGAGAGTTGGTATTGAATGTATCCAGGAAAGACTAGACCATGCTCTTATTTCTCCTAATTGGAATAAAGATTTTATTTACAAGTGGGAAGCCTGCCAAAAAATAGGTTTAGATCATTTTCCTCTCATTTTTACTACTGTAAAGATAAATTTAAAGAAGAACTTTCCTTTTAGATTCAAAAAGATGTGGATACAACATCCACAATTTAAAATAAGAATGGTTGAATGGTGGAGTATAGATATTGAAGGTACTGCTCTCTTTAGAGAAGCTTCAAAGCTCAAAAATGTTAAACAAGAAGTTAAAATTTGGGAAAAAAATTGCTTTGGCAATATTGGTTAGAACAAATCTACTATCAAGGAGGATATTCAAAAAACTCAGGATAAAATTCAGAAGGAAGGATACACTCCTGATCTCATTATGGAAGAAAATGAAAAGTTGGCCCAATATCATGACATAATTACTAAAGAAGAAATCTACTGGAGATAAAGGTCAAGATTGGTCTAGTTAATTGTAAGAGATAAAAATACCAAATTTTTTAATCTCTCAATGGAGATTTCTGAGGAAAAGGATTTTATCGAAGAAATGGTAGCCTTTTTCTCTTCCTTAATGTTTGCTAATCCCAATATTAATTTGGATTATCAGGTTGATTTTCTTAAAATGATCCCTCCTCTAGTTTTGAAGGAATAGAATAAAATGCTAAGGTCAATTCCTAAGGATGAAGAAATTTTCAAAGTTGTTTGTTCCCTTGGAGATGATAAAGCACCTAGTCCAGATGATTTTCCTTTTTTTTTCTCTTAGAAATTTTGGAAACTAGTTGGAAAAGATTGTTTATGATGTTGTTAAGGAATTTTATGGAGAAAAATAGATGCTAAAGGAAATTAATTCTACTTTCCTCTATTTGATTCCTTAAAAAAATGGAGTTGATTCTCCTAATCAGTTTAGATCGATCAGCCTATGTAATTCCTTCTATAAGATTATATCCAAAGTTCTAACTTCAAGATTACTTTTGGTGATTCCTTCAATTATTGTTGATAAAAAAAATGGCTTCATCCCTCGTAGACAAATTCTTAACTCTATTATCTCTACCCATAAGAATATTCATTCCTTATCCTATTCTAATAACTAGGGGTTCATTATGAAAGTGGACATTGCTAAGGCCTATGATAGAGTTGAATGGTCTTTCCTTTCTAAGATTTTATATGCTTTTGGTTTTGACAATAAGGTTGTTGGAGTTATCTATCAAATGATCTCTACCTCCTCTATAGTTGTTCTAGTTAATGGTAGTTCTTCTCATTTTTTTAATCATTCCCAAGGTCTGAGGCAAGGAGACCCTTTATCCCCCATCCTTTTTATAATTATGGCTAACTATCTAGGGAGATACATAGGGAACTTGATCCAAAAAGGCATTATTAGGGGTTTGCAACCTTCTTCCCAACCTCTCATTTTTTCTCATGGTTAGTTTGTTGATGACACCATCTTTATGGGTAAATTTGAGGTCAAGGAAGCTAGGAATCTGAAGCAAGCTATTAATCTATATTCATTTTCCTCAAGTCAATTGGTTAATTGGAATAAAAGTGTAGTGTTTTTTATCAATACTCCCATTCCAAGGAAAAATAAAATTGCTAATATCCTTGGGTGTTCTATTGGATCTTTCCCTTCCACTTATTTGGGTCTACCTCTTGGCTTGAAGATCCCTAATTCCTTCTAGGAAGATCTCATTAATAAATTTGATAAAAAATTGGTGGGTTGGAAAGGTAATCTTTTAGGTAAGGCATGTAAGTTAACTCTCCTCAAAGCTTGTCTTCAAAGCATACCTATTTATGCTTTAAGCCTCTTTAGAATTCCAATGAGATTTGTTGATTCTATTGAAAAAATTCAAAGGAATTTTTAATGGACTAGTATTGAGGAAAAAACTAGAATGTCTTTAATTTCCTGGGACCAAGTTTGTAAACCTATTAGTGAAGGTGGATTGGGAATTAGGAAAATAAGAAATATGAATAAAGCCCTTTTGGACAAACAAGGTTGGAGAACTTATCATGATGACAAAGAATGGAGTGCTATTTGGAAACATAAGTACCTCTCCAGTGTGAATTCTTTGGCTGATTTCCTTTCTTCTCCTAATGTTATTTATCCTCTTGCAATATGGGGAGCTATTCAGGGGACAAAAAATACTCTTGGAAAAGGATGTTCCTAGAAAATTGGAAATGAGAAAAAGGTGAGATTTTGGGAAGACATCTGGTTATTGGATCACCCCCTACTTGATGATTTTCAAGATAATGATCAAGTAGAGATATGCAAGTACTGATATGGCACTTTTGTGAGTTAGTATTGGGATAATAATTCTTGGGTGAAATTGATAGATATTGATCAAGGATTCAATAACATACAGTTGAGTTTGAATTCCTTCTCACTTTATCCTACTTATGAGGATAAGATGATATGGAATGCTGACCCAAGTGGCTAATTTAAAGTTTCTACTTTCTTTTTTTCTAGGGAGAAGGGAAATCAACCCTTTTGGTCCCAAGATTGGATTAAGGGTCTCATACCAAGAATAAACATCTTCTATTAGATTATGCTCCAAAACAAAATCCTAACCTAGGAAAATCTACAAAAAAGAGGTATTAATGTGGTTAATAAATGCACCTTATGCAAAAATGGATTTGAAGATAGAGACCATTTATTCTTGAATTTCTCTTATAGTCATCAAGTTTAGACTAAGATTCTTAATT
Source organism: Cupressus sempervirens (assembly GCA_028749045.1). Taxonomy (NCBI): domain Eukaryota; kingdom Viridiplantae; phylum Streptophyta; class Pinopsida; order Cupressales; family Cupressaceae; genus Cupressus; species Cupressus sempervirens. The sequence continues at coordinate 277,626,499 of CM053791.1, forward strand.
ACTAGAGTATGACTTGGGTTCATCAAAATAATATTGAACTTTGTTTCAAAAGTTGGAAGTGTCCTTGTAAGGATCCTGAGGCTCAATTTCTTTGGAAAATAACTCTTCCTCATCTCTGGTGGGGCATCTAGAAAGAAAGAAATAATGGAATCTTTAGAAATAAGGATTTTCTAGGATGGGTGCTAGGACAAAATATCATTAGAACAATCAAGGAGAACTTTAAATCTCAAAGGAAAATTGATCAAACTTTTCAAATTGATAATACATTACAATCAAAAGGTCCTAATTTGAAATTTGATGACCCAAGATTGACCATAAGATGGAATACTCCTCCTAATGGATGGATAAAAGGAAACTTTGATGGGGTTGCTAAGGGCAATCTAGGAAGAGCTGGATGTGGAGGAGTTTTGAGAGATCATGAGAGAAATGTAATAGATTCTATTGCTATTCCTATAGGTCAGTCTAATAGCCATATTGCTGAAGCTACTGCTGCTCTATGTACCATGAAGTTAGCAATTGATTTGGGGCACCCTAAGCTATGGTTGGAAGGTGACTCATTGAATATTATAAATACTCTTAATAACAAAAATTCAATTACATGGTCGATTCAGGCAACGGTCATGGAGATTAAATCTCTTATTAATAAATTTGAAAAAGTTATAATATCCTGCATGTATCGAGATGCCAATGGGTTTTTTGAATGGGTGGGCAACCATGCAGTCCAAATGGGATATAAGATGACATGGATCTATGAATTAAACAAGCACTTTGATCTAAAAGTGCCTATTAATTATGATGCCATTCATTCGAAGGTGGGAAAGATTTGCCAAGATTAAAAATTTAATGATTTTTGATAGTGGGGCTATGGTTGTTAGTGATTCTTCCCCAAGGAAGTAAACTTATGTGATTACAATGTGGACTTTACACGTATCATTTCCAAAGAGGGTTTTATCTGATGTGAAATTTTTGTTTCAGCTTTACTTGTTTTCTCTCTGCTCTTGGCTTTCTTTGGTTTTTGCATTTCTCTGTAATACTTAGCAAACGGGAGGTGAACCAAGGAAAAAAGAACCCAAAAAATGTCATGTTTCAAAGGCTTGGAAGGATTTATGGAAGATTTTATGGGAAGAAAAGGTGGTCAACTACTTAGAACAACTGCATGGGTTTAAATTGCATGTCACCGTGGCCTTTTTGATGAAAAATTTTCCATTAATGCTTGGATACAAAGGTAGCTGAGATGACCTAGGGTTTTTTAGATAGTCACTGACTTACTTAGTAAACCTTGCAACTCAGTGAACAAACAAAACTTTTCATATTCCTAACCTAGCTCAATTAAGTCTAAAACCAACCTTGCTCGATAGATGCACCACAGTGAACTATGTCTTGTATCTGATATACTAATTTTCCATTTTCACTCCTTCATTCTAGAACTACTTAGGATATTGCTTGAAGATACAATCCATGATCTTCCTTGATGAGTCTAATTAGAAATGGTGGAGTCGCCCACTTCTTGAGTGACATTGCAATTATTTGAGCTTTCTAGCTCGGTAGATTTAGGAATCCACTATTGTCTCATCTTTTTTCGAATGCTGACAGCTCTGGCTTTCTTTTCATCTTCAATTCTTCCTATGTTCATGCAATTCTTGGATATATGACCAAGTTCAATACATGTATAACATCTTATAGTAGTATCTTTTTTCCTTAGGTGATGCCTTGCACAGTTAATTTCAATATGTCCATATTCTCCACAATAATGACATCTGCACCAAGTATTGTAGTCCCAACCAAATAATGCATGGACAATTTGTTCTGCTAGATTGAATGATTTAAATCTGCACTCAGATTCCTTGTGACCTTGTTTCTTGCATTTGTGACATTTGCCTTCAAATTTTGGTTTCTCTTTGCATTCATTTTCTTTGAGACCATGCTGATTTCAGTTGTAGCATTTACCATTGAATTTTCCTTTACCATTGCTCCAAAAAAAATTTGATGTATGTCCTATCTTGCTACAGTGATTGCAAGTGGATCTTTGATTCCTTTGAACACCTTGTTTGGAGGTTTCACCTTCTTCCTTGTATCCAAGACCAGCTTTACCTTTTTGTCTATGAAGATTTTGCTCATTTTGTTGATTCAATTGATCCATATTTGCTTGAGATTTTATCATCCTTTCATTGACTTGCTTTTCAACAATTAAGTCATTTTCCAAACTCTCATTGATTTGTCTTTCAGATCTCAAATCACTTTGTAAGCTTGCATTGATTTTTCTTTCAATGATTAAATCATTTCTCAAACTTTCATTCTTAGATCTTAGATTCATAATTTCTTCATTTGCATTAGATAGTTGACCTACAAGATCTTCATGCTGAAGGGATTGATTATTTCTTACCTTTAAGTCTTCATTTTCCTTGTTTCTCTATTCCAAAACTTCACATAGCCTACTAGATTGGATTTCTTGTTCTCTTTTGAGCTTTCTTACTTCTTCCTATAGAGAACCATTCTTTGCTAGGAGTTCCTTGATTGCTTCATTAGCTTCATTTGAACTGCTTGATGGTAAAAGGTCTTCAATCTTTTCTTCAATATACTGATGATCATTCATTTGTCTTTCAAGTTCCTTCCTTCTTTTTAGAGATTGAGAAAGATTCTCCTTTGCTTCTTTGAGTTGAGCCATGGCCATTTCCAAATCTAGCTTTTCATTCTCAATAGAGTTGTCAAGTCTGGATATCTCCATTTTCTTTGATCTTTGCTCAAGCTGTCAAACTTTATCCTGAGAACCACAATGCTTTGATACCAATTGTTGGAAATAATCAAGACTAACAAGGTTACACCTTAGTCTAGGGAGACTCTTCTGGAGACCATTATATTGTAGCCTCAAGCTATCTTTCCCTTGTGGGAATAGGGGAGAAACCTATTTGGGCCAAGGCCTGGACCCTTGGATTAACGCCCAAAATCAACATTTTCTTTTGGCTCCTCCTGCAAGACAAGATCCTTACCCTAGATAATTTAGCCAAAAGAGGCCAAATTATTACCAACAGATGTTGCCTCTGTAAATTTGACCTGGAAACGGTTAATCACATTTTCATTCACTGCCCCTTTTCCTCTAGAGTGTGGAGTCTTTTGACTTCCAAAATGAACTCTTACTAGTGCCTGTCAGCCAGTATCCAGAATTTCTTCATTCAGTGGAGAAGCAACCATAAAGGCCTAGAATCCCAAATTTTGAGTTCCTAGATTATCCCACACTTTTGTTGGGGAATCTAGAAGGAGCGCAACAATAGGATATTTAGAGACAGAGAAGCTCCTGAGGGTATTATAGCAGAGAAAATTGACAGCCTCATGAAAGAGAACTATTCCACAACTAGACATGGAAACATAAAGGATAGAGGGAAAATTAAGACCAGGAAAGAAGACAAGATCAAAAGAAGATAGCAGGCTTCTTGGTCCTTCCCCCTCAAAAATTAGCATAAAGCCAATTTTGATGGAGCGGCTAAGGGGAACCCTGGTCCCGTTGGATGCGGTGGAATCATAAGAAACAGCTTGGGAGGGGGCATTTCTGCTATCTCCTCCCCTATTGGTCACCAAACCAACCATTTGGCTGAAGCCAGTGTGGACAGACTCACTTTCAAGCTAGCCCTGGACTCAGGGATCGAACAACTATGGCTTGAAGGTGACTCCCTAAATATAATTAATTGTATTTTAGGAGTAACCAAACCATCATGGACCATTGAAAGCATAATTGAGGACCTAAAAATGGACTTGAGAAAATTTTAAAATTACCACATCAACCATGTCTATCGCGAAGCTAACATGGTTTTTGATTGGTTCGCAAACGCAGTGGTCACATTCAATTCGATGATGACATGGGAAAACAATAATCATTTTCCAGCGGCGGCTATTGAGCTCATCCGAAAGGAAAAAATTTAGGGTACCAACTCAAAATATTTTTATGATGATGACACATGCTAAATCATGTTTTAAAAAGAGAATCAAAAGGAGTTATGCGAAACCCCCACCGTTTCATAATAACGTGTACAGATTACACGAGTAGAAGAAAGCCAGTGTTAAACCCAAAAACACGTGCATTAAAGCTCTCGTCCTTAGCAATTTGTCCATCTTTGAGCTCTGTAATTCTATTTAGGGTTTAGGGTTAGAGTGGCATAAAATTGTAATGGTGGGAGAAAGGATTAGAAGAGAGCCATGGGGAGAAATGGAGAGATAGAAAGAAAAAGGGAAGGTTTGGAGAAAACTCCAGAAGGGTGGCATAACCAGCTTCATGGAGAGGCTCCATGGTTTCGACGCAGGGGTTACCAAGATAATGGTTGAAACCTAGCACAACAGAAAGGTCATAATTGATGGTGTCTCCCACCAAATCATAGAGGGTCTCATTGCTGAGGTGACAGGCTTCTCCCAGGAAGGCATTAGATTCTTCAGGGATAAGAAGATGTCCGCCAATGCTGTCAACGCTTTCGTCAAGAATGACAATAAGAAAAGAAAATTGGTAAAGATTGACACCTTCTATGACATAGAGTCCATCAAGAAGTTTTGGGGGCTTGTTCTGAGGATCATCATAGAGTATGTCACTTTGGAGCCCAGGTTTGATAGAGTTAGAACCCATCATTTTGTTATGCTTAATCATTTTAGACATAAAGTGAAAATCTCCTTTCCTTTCTATATTTTTACTTCTATGACTAAGAATATAGAGAGTTACAAAAAATGTCCTATCAAGAATCCCTCCCTTCATGAAGATCTTCTGCTCCTCATTTTTGAGTTTCTGAAAACCCAAACAAGAGTCAAGCCCATTGGGGCTTTGGGTGGCTCCTCGGAGGACACTGCTAGCTCAAAATCAGGGGAAGTGCACGTTGTGAAATCTGTCAAGTCTGAAACCCCAAAAGCCAAACCCTCTCCCCACTTCCCTAGCAAGAAGAGCCATAGGCACCCTCCCCCTAACCCCCCTACCCCTCATCCTAAGGAGTCTAGCGAGGAGTCAGATACAGAGTCAGAGGAAGAAGATTTAGTGGCAGAGAAGGAAAGTGAGTTGGAAGACGACAAGGAAAAGGATAATGACAAGAAGGAGGTGACCCACTTGGTAACCCAGGATAACCCCAAGAAAATAAAATTGGACCAAACCCCAACCCATGATCATCTCAGCGATAACGCTGATTTTCCCCCCAGCCCCACTGTGCCCACCTCCCCCCTGGAGATCCCCATTTTGCCCCCAGAAGAAATGATAGAAATTATGGTTGAAAAGGGAGGGGAGGCCATCAGGAAAAATAAGAGAAGAGCTTGGCAAAATTTCAATATGGATAGTGTTAGTATGAGCATTGTTAGAGAACCTACTAAAATCAAGGTGTTGGGGGATCTCGATAGTATCACCCACTATGATGAGCTCCTTGACCCGACTCTTCTGGTTCTCTCTGACAATGCCCATGAAATGGGTTTCAACTTCCTCAACAATGCAAAGAACAACATGATTGACAATTTATTCTCCATTAAGTGGCTTTTTTAGGAAATTGAGACTTTGAAGGATAGGTTCAACCAGACCAATAACAGGGGGAAGTCAAGGATCATGAGGCCAGAGGCAGTAAAGACCAGGTGGGCAGCCAGGAAAAAGATAGAAGCAGGGACCCCTATGGCAATCAGTAGGACAGAATTACCAGGCTCGAGTAGAAAGTCCAAAGGCTAGATTTCATCCACCAGGTTGTGACTAAATAGATTGTGGATACCCTCCATACCTTGAATGAAAACATTGTTAATCTAGGGGACTATCTGACCAATGTCTGTCTTGTGGGGGACATGGAGCAAAGTACAGAGAATGAAACTAGCTAGGAGGATCCTTAGAAAGAGACTAGAATCCAAGAAATCCAGGGGGACCAGATGCATTTCCCCCCCACGACTCAGGAGGAGGAAGCCATCCAGAAGGAAAGCGACGCAACAGAAATCATGTAGGCAATGGAGAAGAAGGGACACTAGTCTACCCGCCAGGCTCTGTTCTTGGCCTTTTTTTCCCTGGCTTTAGGCCCTTATGTTTTTGGCCTTTTGAGGCTATTTTTGTTTTTTGTAACTTTTATGCTTTAAGTTGTTTATTTCTGTAAAACTTTGGGTTTCAAGATCCTGTAAAACCTATTTTCCAAATCAAAAACAAGGTTACTAAGAGGGGAGGGGTGAATCAGTAACTCTAAAACTTTAAATTAATTCTACATAACAACATATTCACCATTCATCCATCTAATCTACTATATGCATGAAAAGATAAACATTTATAACACATGAGCACACTGATTTGGTGACCCAGAAACCTTCCAATTAGAAAGTAAAACTAGGGTGGGGATGATGCCCACAAAACTTCAATACTACAATATAAAGTTGGCCTGTTAAGGCTTACAATGATCACTTCTGATGATCCAAAGTATAAATTTGGCCTGTTAAGGCTTACAATGATCACTTCTGATGATCAACCCTATTAGGAGCAAGTAGGATTTCTAGATCCACCTTGTTAGAGGATTTACAAACATACAATGAAGTATGCACTCTGTTAGGAGATTTACAAAAGACTGTTAAGTCTACCCTGTTAAAGGATTTACAAACTGATTCATCTGTTAGAATGAAGCAGTGGATCTAGTTACAACTAATTGTTGATAAGATCCTTTATGCTTTGATCACCTGATGTGATAGATATAACTTTTCTGCATCTATGTTGACCTTGCTATATTCCTCTATTCTACTGCTGATTCACTTTCCCTCTTCTCAAAATATTGCAATACAAAATCCCATCCAATTTCCTATATATGTGTACAAATGATATAATACATCACATATATACCATTCCAATATTTACTTAACAAGGTTGGCCAAACACAAGTGAAAAAACATTATTGAGTCGGCCAGATGGTAGAAAACTCGGGTTCCTCAAACTAACTCGATAACCTTTTGATACTCGACATCCACTACAATACATTGTATCATCATGCACTTGGTAAGAGTAGAGGCATGGTCCATACTAATCATTCTAAGTAGCTTGGAACTCGGTAACCATTGGTGACTCGGTGAATATTGTGTCACTCGGTAAAAACTGAATCCATTGATAACCTTCTTCACTTGATAAACACTAATTCCTTCATTTACCTTGTTTACTTGATAAACACTAAGTTCTTTGTTTACCTTGATCACTCGGTAAACACTAAGTTTCTTCATTTACCTTGATCACTCAGTAAACACTAAGTCCTTCGTTTACCTTGATCACTCGGTAAACACTGAGAAGCTCAGTGACCACCAACTGCTTGGAGAACATTGTTCTGCTCGGTAACCACTATGAACTTGGAAAACACTGTTGAACTGCCCATATGCTTGGTTTCGAAAGGAATGCTCAGTATAAACTTGTAGACTGAGTGATGAGCTCGGTAAGCATTCATAATTGAATAAGTGTTGTAACTAATGACAAATATATCATAATTCCAACAGAAAGATTATGAACAAAACCTACAAATGCTTGTTAAGGAAAGTGGGACTAAAATTGAATAGGTGACTTCGAGTATCTATGTAGCTACTGTTGGTCTTGGAAAATGAACAAATGAGGAAATTATATCTCTAGGAGGTCCAAGCGAGTGGACCAGGCAGAGTATGAGGAAGAAGGCTCTGGAGACTGTTGTCTCTTTGGCCACTAATTCCATATAGGACATTGTAGAGGTTGGAAAGGAGGTCACCAAAATGATTAAAGAGTTGTAATAGCAGCCTTTAATGGGTTTTATTTTTTGGTTTTGTCTCACTTTAGGTCTTAGTTACTAGTTATGGTAACTGGTTTTTTTTTTGGTCCTAGTTACTAGTTTTTATCTGGTTGTTATACTAGGTTCTAGGTCCTTGTAAAACCTAGGTACATTTTTTTGACTTATTTAATGGTTTGAGGTCCCTGTAAAACTTGATTTAGATTCTATTTCTTTAGTAGGTTTTAGGTCCTTGTAAAACTTGGTGGACTTTATTGCTTTATCTTTTCTGGTGATGTTTTAGGGTTATGAGGTCCCTTCAAAATCTATTTTTACTGTAATCTATAATAATGAAGTAAATTACCATAGCATTAAATCCAACATATAACATAATCAAATATATGTCTAGATATTGGATAACCAGATATCATCTTAAAATATATTGTTATATCATGAAAATATGATCAATTGAACAACATAGTAATATAACATCTATAATACTAGAAATCAAAGTATAACATCTAACCATTAAGTCATTTCAAATGAAAACATAACATGAGTAACAAGCATCTCTTGGATCAAAATATAAAAAATTTACAAACTATGAACACAAGAGGTATTAAATCCTCCCTCACTAGGCATAAGCTTACTCCTAGAAGCCTACAAAAAGATAGGTGTACAAATATGTCAATAATGTAGCATCTTCCCAAGTAGTAGAAGTCTCATCACTTGAGTCCTATTGGACCCTTATCTACTTTATGTCCTAGTCTCTCAAAGTCAGTCTCTGATGCTCAAGGATATGAATGGGCTAAAAATAAATTTTCCCATCCTCCACCTATAAAGAATCCCAATAAAGAACATGAATCACATCAGGAATATACTATCTTGAAATAGAAATATGAAAAGCATCATGGAACTGTGATGGGCTACATGGCAACACTAGTTGATAAGAAACATTACTGATCCTCTTGAGGATCTCAAATGGTCTAAAAAATGTGGCACCAACTTAACCTTTCCTATAACAAATGGGGCTCTTCCTCGGGCACACTCTCAAAAAAACCCTTTCACCAGTAGAAAAGTGACAATACAACCTATGGCCACTTTCATACTTCTCTTCCTATCTTGAATAGTAATCAAATACTCTCTAATATGAACAACCTATTGCTCCATATCCTAAAGCATCTCTAGACCTATAAATACTCAATCCTCCAAATGATCCCAACTCAAGTGGGTATGGCATGGTCTATTGTACAAGGAAATTGACATGCCAAGAGAACTATGATACCTATTGTTATAAGAAAACTCAACAAGGTATAAATAATTCTCCCACTTCACCTATTTATCCATCATATGCATGTGAAGCATGTCTTCCACAACTTGGTTCACTCTCTCTATATGAGCATCAATCTTTGGGTGATAAGACAAACTAAAATTGAGTTGTGCATCCAAAGAATGCTAGAGGGATGTTTTTAGTGCTGCAGAAAACACTAAATCTCTATCTAAAATAATCCAATAAGGGATCACATGCAATTGAATAATATCTTCTAGGAAAGCATGTACTATGGAAGAAACTATGTAGGATGTCCTCATGGGTGAAAAATATGCTACCTTGGACATCTTGTCCATTTTAACCATAATACAATATTGTTGGTGTGATGACATAGGTAACCCAGTGATGAAATAAATATATATTGTATTCCATTTCCACTCTAGAATTGTGTGTGGCTGCAAAAAGTTCACCGAATGCTAATACTCTGCCTTCACTCTTTGGCACTCGAGACATCTAGAAACAAAATCAGCAACATCACACCTCATCCCTACCCAAAAGTACAACTATTTAAGATTGGTATGCATCTTCTTGATGTTGGGATGTGAAAAATATGGTGTACAATGTACTTCTAAAAAAACTAGGGTACAAAGATCACTTAACACTAGTACATAAATATACACTAGGTGTCATAGTAGTCCATCAAACTTGAGTAAATAACCTAAAAAACCTCCCCTCAAGGGTACATCTAGACTCAATATCCACCCTCACTTCCTAATACCATGTGTCATTAGGAAAGGCCTCCAAGATACAAGCTCACAAATCCACTCCCAATTAAAAAAATAATTTCTTATGTCATCTCCTACTCAAGGCATCCATGATGCCATTTTCTTTCCCTTTGATGTAGTGCACAAAAAATTCATATTCACATAGGAAGTCCATTGAGTGACATTGTCCTACAATCAGGTTTAGCTGAGTAAAAATATATTGTAAGCTCCTATAATCGCTATTCAACTCAAACCTATTTCCAAAAATGAAATGCCTCCAATGAACAAGGACATGCACTATGGCCACAAGTTCAAAATTTTGAGTGGGTGATTAAATTCATGGTCCTTGATTTTTCTAGACTCGTATGCAATCACATGACCATCCTACATTAGCACCTCACCCACACCTTCCAACAAAGCATCAGTGCACACCATGAAATTGCCTACAGGATTAGGCACTAGAAGGATTAGTGCACTAGTCAAATACTCCTTAAGATTAATAAATATTGCATCACACTAGTCTAACCAAATATTCTTCTACCCTTTTCACTAAAGAGAAGTGATGGGATGAGCTACACATAAAAAATTCTACACAAAGGCTAAAAATTCAAAATTCAAAAATTATGTGGATTCCAAAGTTACTTAATGAAGCCATGAATATCAAAGAAAAATTTAAAATTTCACCCAATTTCACTAATCAAAAGGCTTTCGTCATTCATAAATCATCCAAGCTTCCATTTTTCAAATCTATTTTGGGTCCTTTTATTGTCAAATCCACCATTGTGAATCCATCATCTCCTTCATCTGTTTTAGGTCCTTATATCCCAAAATTAAAACTTTTTCCTACATATCCTCTGAAATGTCCTTCCTTCCATCACCCTTCAAGGTTTGTGTCAATGATGATCTTTCCAGTTCCTTCATCCACTCATTTAGAATTCTTCCAACCTAGAATCCATCAACCATGTCTTCCTCCAAATCACTCCACCCCCTTAATCCAAAATTTTTCATATATCATTGTCCTCCATTTCATCTTTCTTTTTCCTTTCCTACCAACATCTAGGAGAAAATAGTAAAAATTCTTTGAAAAGAAGAAAGAGAAATATCAAGGGATATCATCCATGTATCTAAATACTTGAGTCATCCCTTTGTATCGAGTGTCTTCTAATTTCACTTATCCATCAATTCACTTGTCCTTATCCACTTACACTCCACACTAGGGAAGATCTCCATTCATACTATGTTACCTTACATATCTTCCATATTTCCATCTATCACCCATCATCCTTTTCCATCTTTGACCTTGACTATCATTTTTCTTTCATCCATCCATATGCACTTTCCTTATCCCTTTCTTATCATCCATACATTATCCTTAATAATCCCACCTTCCTTTCACATATTTTATTTTGACATAATGCTCATATCTTGCATCCCTCATCCTTTTTATATTAATTTCCTCCATGCTCTATCCATAATCCTACATAATCCCATCTTCCTTTCATATGTCCTTGATCTTGATTATCCCATGGATTTCCTCTATTTCATATTCATACCATCCTTCTTATGTCTTGTATTCATATCTCTTCCACTTTCATAATTTTTCTTGAGATCAAAACTATAGGAACCAAAAATACCAACAAAAAATAATAATATCCATGTATGCTTTGGAAATGATTCAGAAGACTTCATTTTGTCCATGTATCCTATACATGCCATATTTCTATTTCCATGCATATTTTCCCACCATCTTTCCCTCCATTTTTTTTCCTATCCTTGGTATGGCCATTTTAACTCCTTTGAAACATGGTCCTTGTCTCCCCATTTTCCCATACTATATCCTTTGGTCCCCAATATTATTCTACCATTCAAATATTCTCACCCTTCGCATCCATTTACCATTCCTTAGATCTCCCTTGTTAATAGTCCCAATCTAGTCCTTTTCATCAATTCAATCAATTCATTTCTCCTCTCATCTAATCATATTCCCTTCTAATCATTTAATAAAAATCAATTTCCATGATCAATTCCTTCATTTTTCCATCTATTTGCATATATCTTGATCAAATTTCTAGTCTTCCATTAAGTAGCCTTTCCTCTAGAGAATATTTATCACTTTCTCTCAAACATTCCTCTTCCATTCCAATTCAATTCATCAATCATCTTATCATATCTTATCCAAATTCTTCTATTCATCATCTAATCTCATGACACTAAGCTTCACCCCATCAAACTAAGCTTATGAAAATAGTGATTGCAAACAAACTTACACAAATTCACACTAAGACTAAATGGTTCAACAACCTTGTTCCTTTCATACAATTACTAGCTGACAATCAAAAACATTTCAATGCAATTCAATTAAACAATAATTTTTTTTCCTTATAGGATGCATCCTTCCTACATAGGCTTAACAAATTTCATTATCAAAAAATAGTTCATGGAAAGAACTATGGATTGAATGACTACTTGATCATAAGGTCTTTTTGTTGATTTTATCTTTGTGTGTCAGCAATAGTCTCCCCAAGTTTTCCTTGATCTTCAATATCTTGGTATCATTTGAATAGCTTAACCTAATTACATGGTTCATTTTTCAATATGATCTATTTTCATGATTATTTAGTACATCTATGTTAGTTTTTGAGTTGTGGTTCTACATTGCTCACTGGGGACAATAGGTTAGCACACCTTTCACCAAGCTCCCCAAAAATAATTTGGATGTGCCTAGACCTCTCTAGTGCATATATTTCATTTGTTCCATGATGAATATGAAAACTATATCTATTATCCTAAAGTCTCTATGTTGAGAGTCTAGTCCATGCAAAGGAATCTTATCATCTATGCTACTATATCATTTGGTACATAAATCCTCTTGCAATATCAAACTAGGGTGTGCTCTCCCATATGAACACACCCTAATCCCATTCATTCATGTAGTTATGATGAATTTAGATTCATTGTCTAGTTAAATCATTATCCAATTCACCCTTCTTCATCCTAGTCTTACTAACAAGTCATGCAAGGTCATTGTTGGCCAAATTTTCCTTCCCACCAATCACCACATTTTAATTTAAAAGATAAATGGCCACTTCCCATGCTTTTTAATATTCAATACCATGGAATATAATGTCATAAGGTCAGGACCTAAAATTCAAAGGCCTACGATGCTACAAAATTTTGTAAGATCATGTGAAGAAAGCATGGATTGTTCCAATGTTATAGTGGTCGTAAGATCAGGGAGCCTGAATTGTAAAGATAAGATGCCACGACTATTAGAAATAAATAATACTAAGAGGGGGGTGAATTAGTATTTTCAATCTTTTCACCCACAACTAAATATTATTAATTACTTTTCCACAAGCATAAGAAAGAGAACCAATAGTGCTAAACAAAATAAACAACCATACATAGAAAGTGCTCATAACACCATATTTTGTTAACTAGGGAAACCCTAGCCAAGGGAAAACCTCGGTGGAGATGGAACCCACAAGATGATTCACTATATAAAGAATCTGGTTAAGGATATTGACCTTGTTAGGAGTCTATGAAAATTTTACAAGTTAGTAGATCATATGCAAATGTGTGCAAGAAGAGTCCACTGCCCTAACATGCAACTATATAATTGATTTCTTCAAGAGAATAGATATACATACAAAACTAGATCACTTGTTGATCTTAGCAAATGTACTAATTTTCAGTAACTGCACATAGCTAAATTACTTGTTGTACTTTGTAATTATTTTGATTGTTACTTCTTCATAAAAGGGGTAATTTCACATATATATAATTGCATCATATCTTGCATCACATAACATTACTTTGCATAGCATTTTTCATCATATAGACATACTAACTTCGCAATTGAAGTTCTTTACATATACCAAACACATTAATAATTTCTTCCTTAGTCATCTCACATATCATCCTTAGAGTTGGCTTGACAAGATTTAAAAGTCAAAACTATTCTGCAAGTTGTACAAGTCAATTTGCTAACATGCTCTATTCTACACTATGAGGTATTTGCATCAGTATTTCCTCTTTAACTTGAACTTAGTTCATCATACGTACATGTGCACTAGTATGTATCATCAAGATGACATCATGCATCTATGGTTAATTGCATAAGAGAATATTCCAAGGGAATGTTTCATTATTAACAAATCTTCTCATTTTGTTGTAACACTATCTAGTACTTAGATAATTTTTCTTCACAAATAAACATGACTAAACTGTAAAATAAATGTTGTCATAAATGACAACCACATATCTCACCTTATTTGATTGATTCTTCATATTGCCAACAATTTCCCACTTTGGCATTAATGGCAACATTTTGGGAAAATTAGCTAAGTCCCAAACATGTAGTCATACCAATCAAAGTAAATAACCATAACATAGTAAAACATTGTATTCATGGTTTGAAAGGATTAAATCCCTTATAACTCCAATCACAAAGTTTTCTTAAAGAAAAATTTACTACTATACTTCATAATATAGCTATATAATTTACAATTATAATTTTCCTTATTCTCCCCCTTTGACATCAATGAAAAAGGTGCCAATAAAAGGAAAAATCTAGCAAAATTTGGTAGATGCATCAAAACTTGAGAAAACAATCATTGAAGTTAATCTTTAACTATGCAAGATGTTTCTTCCAACTATCTTTTAGTGTGTCAGACACACTTACTAATGTACACAAAGAATATGTAGCTAACTTAGCTACATTCAAATCTATAGCCATAAAATTTTCATAAGAGGACTTGGTTGCTAAGCAATCCTCCAACTGATTTTCTAGCAATGTAATATGTGGGAATAAGTGATCTCTCAAAAGAGTGAATCTTTTTAGATCTTTCTCCTTTTTTTCTTCAGTATCCCTAATGCTATCATGAAGTTCTTACATCATAGGCTCAATGGTTTCTAACTTTTGATTCTATTTTAGAAAGTTATTAGTGAGCATCTAAAGCTCAGTTATCTTCCCTTTGATTTGATCATAAAAACTTTGATGGTGAAGGTATGCCAAGTTACACTTAGCATATATCTATTTCCCCTCTTCCATACTATGTCTCAATTCTTTAATGCATACATTCAAAGTTTCTATATCATTCATTATTTTTGAACACATGGTATTAAGAAGTTTACCATCATGTTCATTTTGTGCTTGAATTTTAGCCACACTGGTAAGAGTTGTAAACTCATTATCACAAGTTTTGCACAAAATTTCCACTCTTTTTTGAATATCTATAGGTGTGTCCTATTGTATTTTCCAATCTATTCAAAATAGAATTTAGAGTCTTCTAAATAGACTTGATAGATTTCTTCTTTTCAAGAAATTTACTTAAAGAAGATATGAGGTTTTGAGCCTCATCTTGTTGATCTGACTATGTTGTTGTTGTCATGACCATCATTGCTTGTGAAGGTGGTGTAGAAGGTGTTATTCTTTCATTTGCTAAGGACACACTTAAAGTAGCTACTTCAATTCTAGATTCAATTTTTTCAGAAGGTGCATCTTCTTCCATAGGCTCATGACCTATTTCTTCATTAGATGAGTTGTTGTAATCAACAATATTGCCAACAAAGTTAAAACCAAAATCTTTAAAAGGGTCCTCAATTTTATCCACTATCACATTGGTGTCATCCACTTGCATAGATTCACTTCCAATGATAATATATGGTGAATCACTTAGAACAAGTGTTTTAGATGGTTGCTCAAAACTGTGAGGTGGATAGACTATAGTAGGACTTGTTTCCTCTATCTATGCACATTCCTTAGACTCCGTAGGCATAGGGCTTTCCTTATTTGGTTGTGCACTCTCCTTTGTCATAGTTTAGATGTATGGGACTTTTTCCTTTTGAGATTCTACATTTACTTCTTCATAATTTCCTCCCATGAGTAGAATGGATCTCTTTTTATTTCTTAATAAAGGTGCTATTCCCTTCAAAATTTTAGTTATCTCTTCCTCATTATTTATAATACATAGATTTTTCACCACATTAATTCTTATCTACTTATCTTCCTCAATTACTCTACTTTTTCTATTTAATAGTCTATTGTACAAATCTTGAGGTATCTAACCTCTTATACAATCAAATGGTTTATCTTTTAGGATCATATTCCTAACTACAACATTCTCTAGCTATCTCCTATCTATATTATTATACAAGTCATAGTACTTATTTAATTGCACAAAATTGTTGTCATTAATTATTTGCATGTTAAGATTCTCTACCTTAGGTTTCCATGCTTTCCTTCCTATTGAAGTATTTTCTTTCTAATCTACTAGTTCTATTGGTCTATCACTAGTTTCTTCTTCAAATTCAAAGGAACTAATTTGTAGGGTTCTTCTCCTCTTGCTTGGACCACTTGTAGTTTGTTTGAATCTATTCATAGGAGGGGGTTGGGTCTTTTCAAGCCTTGTAGATTTCCTTGGTACTTCTCCTTCTTCTATCTTCTTTGGGTGCCTCTAAGGTTGTTGTCACACAACTACTACATAAGGCATTGTAGGTGCTTGTGCAATTGTTTGGGCAACTGTGACCTCTTCAACAAGTCTGGCCACTACAATAGTTGTGGGGGTCAATAGGTCAAATTGACCACTGGCTTTCATTTCCATGGCTATCCCTTTCACCTCTTCAAATTATTTTATTGTCATTCCTAATTCCTTCAAGATTTAATCAATCACTTTTTCTACCTTCTTCTTAGAGTCCTTGATTATCTGACTTGTTTTAACTTCTCTCATCTTCTCAGTATATGTCCCCCATCTAGGACATTTAGAATCAACTTTAGGCTATAGGATTATCTATTCATATCCTTCAATAAATTCCTCACTCATTTCATAAAACATAGGTTAAATGAACTTAACTTGAGGAACTACTGCCCCCATACATGTGAAATCTATTTCTACCATGAAGCATAGTTCATCCTTATATCCTTCTACTAGTTCAAGAGGTATCCAATAGCTTTTCTTTATTTTAGCTTGGAAAGACTTCATCATTCTATCAATATCATTGTCTCTAACTATTTCTGGTTTGGTTCTATATGCACAAGTGATAATCTGCATTACACACTCACTTCCATCTCAATTTGTGATACCAAGAACTTCTTTGTTGCATAGAAGAATATATGTGTCAGCAAGGATTCAAACCTAAAGACTGCACTCCTAGAGTTATTTATTCTTGATATGTTATCCAACAACTATGTTCTAATAATGTCACATAGATTAACATCTTCACCCTTTACTTCCATGTAAGCTGCATGAAGAAATCCTACATGGCATGAGTCTATCATAGATCCATGGTTGAACTTGTATCCAAAAATTTTACTAATAAGTCTTACTCCATCATCTTGAATGGTGTTAACTTTCATGTTTCTACCATCAAAACATGTGTTGAGATTTGTTTCAACTAACTTGCAGACATTCTCTATGTTTGTTGGATTGCATCTTTCATTACTTAAACTTGTGACCTTGTGAATTAGGCTATTATCAATACATATTATAGACTCTCCCAACCATAAAAAGTTGTCATGAACTCTACTTAGAATTATTCTTGTCCATTCATGATTATCAAAGTCTATGTAGAACATATGCTTAACTAGGTTAAGTTGTTCTAGGTATCCATGTTCTAGCTTTAGTGACAAATCATTTTTGCACATTTTCTCCAATTCCTTATGAATCTCCATATCTCCTAAGCTTTCAATTTTTTAGTGAATATAACCTCTTATATCCTCGACATGAAGAACATTTTTTGGAACTTGGGAAAAAGTTCCAATAGGGTCATCAAGTAGAGAGACAAATGGGTGTTTCTTGAAATTATATCTAGGATTATCACTTACATTGAACACTTCTTGTATTTTCATTTCTTAAAAATGTACTCAACAATTCAGAAAATACCTCAATTTCACATTTTATGATTTCAGCCAATTTGCATATCTGCAAACTTCTTTAGCACTCCAAATATTTCTTTGATCTCACACTTAAGACTTTACACAAGCTAATGATGCTTGCAAATCAATTTGCATCCTTTAAATCTTTTGCAATCTATACTTTGCATTAAATGCTTATCTACCACTAGTTCTAAACATTATCTCTGTATAAAAAAGAGCTTATTCTTCTTATATATACTTATCCTGATCATATTAAGCAATGCACACTTTACTATAGACTTCTCTCAATGTCTAGTACATGTTTTTAATTGTGCAACCTATGATATTCTCACTAACATCAGTTATTAATAATTGACACATTGTTTTACTAAGAATGTTTAATTCTAGTTAGATGAGTCATAGACAATAAGTGACTTTATTGTCTTGTTAGGTACATCTTCTAGAGTTGTATGAGACATTTTAGGTTCCTTTTCCTTTACAAATGTTTCCTTGAATTCTTTTGTCTACTCCTTTATTTCTTCCTTCAGAGTATCATTATTTCTTCTATTGTTCCTTCTATAATTTTGATTCCTTTTTAGGTCTCTTCTATCCATTCTATAGAACTTTTTTGTGTGTCCAAAGTTATTACATAATTTTCATATAGGTAAATTTCTTCTTTTTTCATTCTACTTATCATTAGGTGCTCTACAATTCCTTACAATCTATCCAAGATTATTTCATCTACAAAAAATATTTTTTCTTCTTTCTCCACTTTCATTGCTATTAGATCTTTTATTTCATGCATGGTTAGTGTTACTAAAGATTCTACTATTTGCATTATTACTATCAAATTTAGGTATCTTAAAATCTACTACATAATGTCCATATCCATGACAATTATGACAATAAAAATTTGAAATAGGTTTGAAATACTTACATTTTCAATCATCTCCAGTATGTTCGAGTTCATCACACTAGGCATGAGATTCCTTTCTTTTGTTACACTTATCTTGATTAGATTCTTTAGATTTCTCAGAGTGAGTAAAATCCTCTTTGTCTTTAGATGTATCATCTATTTTTCTTAGAGCATTCTTGACTTCAGGAGTATCAAGTCCTTTTCTCTCAATAGATTTCTTGGTGGATTGTCCAAGGAAAAATCCAAGTCTAGTTTTGTCATAACTAGGCCTTTGTACAGATATTTGTTCTTCAATCTTTTTACTACTGGTATATAATTTCTCAAGTTGTTGTTTGGTTTTCACCAACTCACCTTTTACAATAGTGTTGTATTTTTCTAATTTTGTATGTTCTAACTTGATAGATTCCAACTCAGATGTTAACTTGCTTAACTAGGATCGTAGATCTGCATTTTTAGCTTTTATTTCTGAGTCATTCTTTCCTCCATTTTTCTTGATACTTAGCTTGAGTTCAACTATTTTTAACTCAAGTTTCAAGATCTCATTTTCCTTCTTTAGATGTTAAATATTGTCATCACTAGTTTCCTCACTAGGTCCTTTCTACTTTAGGTCATCTATCTTGTCCTTAAGTTCACCAATGTAAGATTTTACATCTTTATATCTATCTTTTAGGCATCAATAAGGAGATCAATTTTTTCAAGAGCTTCTTCAAGATTCTTCTTCAATTGTTCCATATCCATAGGAATCTTATTCAATTTTTTAAGCCCCTTTTGAATAAGTAGGCTCTAATACCAATTGTTAGAAATAGATAATACTAAGAGGGGTGGTGAATTAGTATTTTTAATCTTTTTACCCACAACTGAATATTATTAATTACTTTTCTACAAGCATAAGAAAGAGAACCAATAGTGCTAAAAAAAAAAAAAGCAACCATGCATAGAGAGTGCTCATAACACCATATTTTCTTAACCAGGGAAACCATGGCAAAGGGAAAACCCTAGTGGGGATGAAACCCACAAGATGATTCACTATATAAAGAATCTAGTTAAGGATATTGACCCTATTAGGAGTCTATGAGCAATGTATAGTGTCTCAAGTCCATGTTAGGAGACTAGGCCATGTTAGAAGCCTCAACCTTGTCAAGAATTTCTCAAACCCTATTAGGAGTTGGTAGATCATATAAAAATTTGTGCAAGAAGAGCTCACTACCCTAACATGCAACTGTATAACTAAGTTCTTTAAGAGAATAGTATACATACAAAACTAGATCACTTGTTGATCTTCACAAATCTTCTGATTATCAATAATTGCACATAGCTGAATTACTTGTTGGACTTCATAATTATTCTAATTGTTGGTTCTTCATACAAGGGGTCATTATTTATATATCAAACTATAGCATATCTTGCATCACATAACATTACTTCACATAGAATTTTTCACCATATATTTTGTATACTAACTTTGCAATTGAAGTTCTTAATATATACCAAAAACATTAATAATTTTTTCCTTAGTTGGCTCACATATCATCCATAGAGTCAGCTCAACAAGATTTAATAGTCAAAAATATTATGCAAGTCATACAAGTCAATTTCTTAACATGCTTTGTTTTGCACAATGAGGTATTTGCATCAGTATCTCTTCCATAACTTGAACTTGGTTGATCATATAGACATGGGCACTAGTATGTATCATCAAGATGATGTCATGAATCTCTAGTTAACTACACAAGAGAATATTCCAAGAGAATATTCTACTATTAACAAATCTTGTCATTCTGTTGTAATATTGTCTAATACTTAGACAATTTTCTTTCACAAAAAAACATGACTAAACTGTAAAACAAATGTTTCCATAAATGACAACCACATATCTCACCTTATTTGATTGATTGGTCATATTGCCAACAATGACAACGGGGTGCAATGTAATATTAGGAAATTGTAATATCATAAGTGAAAGGTAAGGTCCTCCAATATTATGATATGGCATAGAGTCAAAGATGTAAATCATAAGGTTTATGATGCTATGCCAATATTGTAGGATTGCCAAAGTCATAAGATTGGAGATTTGAAACACAAGGTTTACACTACTATGATGTGGTCAAGAGATTATAAAGTGAAATAGAAGGTTTAAAGATGCTATGCCAAAATTGTAAGATCAAGGAGCTGTAAGACCAGGGAATCATAGGATTGTAAGGCCAAAAAATGTAGACACAAGATATTACAAACTTGCCAAATTCTGTGAGATTGTAAAGTAAAATTTTCTTGGTTTTAATTTTATGCTTGAGCAATGTGTGCCATGTGGATATAGCTTCTTTAGTAGGCCACCATAAGTAGGGTGGATGAGCTATTAGGGCACGTTGGCATATGGAAGGCACTTCATTGGCCAAGTCTCTGACATGGTCAGTTTGATGGGCTACATGTTCTTAGTTTCCACTTCCTACCATTTGATGTAAATAGATCAAGGATCATCCACAGTTATCACCTTGTCACTACGTAGAGTTGCAAGGTAGTTATTCCATGTAACATAGCAAGAACTTATCATGTGTCCCAATGGACCCAGTAAGGTTGTCATAGTTAAAGCTGACTATTATAAGCCATTGTGGTTAAAGTCTAAAGGAGGTGCAGTTAGTTAAGGTGATATGGTGGTCAAATTCATGGAGACTTTGCAAGGTGGAAAAATTAAATAGCATAATTGGCCCAAGTGACTTATTCTGGTTGCTTGACTAGGTTGACCTACTGATGCTACTAATTTATGAGCCAAAAACATGGGAAAATAATGTTTTCTTGCATGATCTGATCTTCATGATCATTTCTAACCACTTTCCAATGAATGTCATACCCAGTGAACCAAGGAAAATAACTCCACTACCTCTTTTTTATCTATCTACTTGATTAGAGTGACTTAAATGGCATCGTTTCATCTTCTCAAGGCTTTGTTTTGGTAAAAGATTAAATTTTATTGTATTTGAATCTATGCCAAGATCAAATTTTCTCCATAACTGAATGTTTGTTCTCTACAATCTTAAATGGTAGTGGTTGAGTTTGATTTAGGGTAGAAAATATCTCAGTTATGCTTGATCTATAAAGGTAGTTTCTATTAAAAAAAATTAGGGTCAACTCTTCTCTATTTTCTCTGATATTTCTCTATAAATTCCCTTTGCCTATGAACCTATATGGAATTCTACCTTATCTCCTCCATCCATTGATGTATTGTGCAAGACTTATTTGCCTCTCATTGGTTTATTGTGAATATCTACAATTTTTCATGACTGTATCTCTTTCACCTATAAATGATATATAAGTGAATTATCTTCTTCCTTGTGTCATTTATTTGGGTTTTTTGATCTACATGTTATTGTTAGATTAAAACAAGTCTAGATATGTATTTTTTTGGTGTCATGTTGGTTCAAGTGTTCATGTATAGGTGGAGATTGGTTTGAACACTCTTTTTTGGTGCATCACCCCTTAGGTTAAAATAGATAGTTTTTTCTTCCATGCATTATGTCTCCCTTTTCCTCTCCAGGAATAGTTAGATGCATCCTAATAGTAAAGGAAGCTAGTCTTCTCTAGAGACTCAACCTTATAATTCATGTCCCACAGCTTGGAGGTTGTTTTCATGTTTCACAAGGTTGTGCTTAGGTAAAAACTTTTTGCAAGGGTGCAAAATTTTGTGGCAACAATTTTTGGCACACCCAATGGGATCGTAACCAAGAATATTTTAAGCCTAATGGTGTCAAAAAGAGAAGAATTTTTTTTTGATTATGCTAAAGAGATAGTATTGGCTTTAGTATTCAAGCCTTCAAGAGGCTCATTCTTCGAGTACTTGGAAACTCCAAGCTTCAAATACATCTAGTTCTAGACCAAAGTTGTGATTCATGCCCAAAGCTTAAACAAGGGCATCTTCTCAAGGTAAATTTTAGTATCAAGAGCTTTCATTTTCAAATCCTAGAAAAAGGAAGACCAAATTGTCTTTATCACCAGTTAGGAGTATAGAGGAAACACATACCTCTACAAGATTTATTTTCACTCCTATGGTTAGATCTCAATCTAGAATACCATCAACTCATATCAATAGATCACTTCTTTATATGGCATAGCCTAGAGCTCATGCTTCTACCACCTTTAATGGTGGAAGTCCTCTTTTATTGACCCAAATACATGACATGCAAGTAGCTACACTCAAAAGTATACCTAAATTTACTAGTGAAACTTCTATCTCTCCCTTGGAACATAGTCAAAAGGTTGTAATTGTTTGCAATATCCATGGTATTACAGAAGATGATATGGTCATTAGACTTCTAGCTTTATTTTAAAATGAAAATCCCTACAATGGCACAAGAGTCTATCACATGGTGTAACACCCCACCAAGAGATCCAAAAGAATCAGCCTAAAGTTTTGCTAAGTTTGCCCAACATTTTTTTTTAAAGAATAACATAAGAAAACATAATAGATTATATTCTCTAAGGATCCCAAGATGTTGAATCACATTTAAATTTAAATAATACTAAGTCCAATAAATAACACATCCACATCAAGGCATGGAGAAGGTCTAGGATCAAATGGAAAAGGAGAAACAAAAGATAATCGAGGCAACTCAGACTATGCAAGAAATGGAGAAGATAACTAAAGACTAGTTTTCTTGTCTTTTGTCTTTTTGTCTTCCTGTCTTTTGGCTTTTCAACAGGCTTTCTATAGTCTATTTTAGTTTGTTTATTTTATGGCCTTTCTATGGGCCTTTGTTTTGGGCTGGGCCTTCAGGTCTTTTTTCAGCTATTGGACCTCTATTTTGGCTAGGCTTCTTTGGCTTATTATCAGCCTTGTTTTTGTAAAACTTATGGGTTTCAGGATCCCTTAAAACCTATTTTTCTTATCAAAAATACATCCACATGAAAGTACAACTAGAAGTCCATTCCACTTTAATAATATACATTTGTTCTGAATGCCACTTGGCAATAAAATTTAGAATGCACAATCATCCACTATACATGTAATAGGGTATGAAAGGCTAAAAGAATATACATTTATGAAAATAGATTACATCATCCCTTTTGGATCCATGAAACAAAGTACAATACAATTAGTGAAATCATCCATCATAAATATATAACCATCCATCATAACACACAAAAATAGAATAAATGGAAATTCAAACAAGGAACTCCAACCACAACATCAATGAATAGATCTCAATGGTACAAGTAAAAAGAACTACCACCCGACTATGTCATAACCCAAAAAGGCCCACTCCCACTGCATTGAGGAGATAGTCTCAAGTCCCAAGTAGGATATCGATCCCAAAATCAAGATTAATATCTAAGTCAAGGAAACCCTAAAAGTAATCTAACTCAAAGGTTCCAAGATAAATTGACATCGAAACCCAAAGGAACACAAAGACACATAGGGAATCTACTCTATAAGTAGGAAAGTGTCATCACATGCATCAACAATTGAGTTACCCTAGCAATCTAACTTGACCACAACCCCCTAGTGACTCTATGTGGCACTAGTATCCTTTCGTACTAATAAGGCATACTAATGATGAATGGTCGCAAACAAGCATTCTCTCTACTCCCATCCTAGTTTGTACTAGCAATCAAGGCATGGGCAAGAATATATAAAGACTCTTATCAAGTTCATTTTATTCCCATTTAGTGTAGCATTTTCACTTATTAAAAAACTTACAATGGGTTACCCTGGCAGCCACTTTGGGCCCTGGCCTCCATTGCAAGCCACTTCCCAACATTACATAAAGATAACCTACCCTAAGCTCGTGAAATCACAAATCAAAGAATCATAGTATATCACCTCAATCTTATACAAGTGACTAGAAAGTATCAAAAGATAATTCACAATAACCCATCAATTCTTTACAAGCAACTAGAAAACATCCCAAAAAATACTAATCGAAGACTCAAAAAGGTTAAGTCAAATATGTCATAAAATTCACCTCAGCTTCACACAAGAGCACTAAAAAGAAATAACAAACAATAAATTAAAACTCATCATAGAGCATACCAAACACATTACCATGGTTGAGTTTAAAAAGATGGAGATCAAAACATCATAATATCACAAATGCAAAACTCTCAAGCCTTTGGTAGACATCCTATAACTAGTCAACACAAACCCAAAATATAGACAACATACAAATAACATAGCAGTATCATAGATTGGTTTGATTATGAAAGCACATAGTTTTGAGTTAATAGTAAGGTAAATTTTTCATTTTTCAATGTAAATTTTTGAGTATAAAAGATTACATCTTAATCCTTATAGTTTAACCCATTTCTTATATTGAATAAAATGTACAACTACCCTAATTCAATTTTAAGTCAATTATTAAAAAATCATGTTAAGGGTAGTTATTTATTTAAATTATTAAAATAATACTTATTGATTTTCAAGTAAAATAATTTACAATTTATTAAAATTAATATTGTTAATAATAATAATTAAATAAATTTAAAACTTCATGGAATAACCTCCATTATTAATTAAACTTAATTAAATTAATTAATAATTATTTTAAAATAGCTATATTATTTGGTATCAAAGCCCGAGTTCTACATTGGTAACTCTGGGCATATTGGAACGCCATTAGTTGTTAACTAGTTTAACTAAAATGAAATTTAAACTATTGTGTATATCTATTACAAATTGACCTAAAACTTGAACTAGTTGAACTAAAACTTTTAGTTGTATATTTTCAAACTTGAACATTTAGACTTCAAAAATGAATTATACGTAAACCTAAGAATAGGAAAAATTGAAAATTGAACTTATACTATTTTCAAAACATGTGTCTTTTATCTATGCTTTATAGTAGTATGTTTTATGGTTATTATAGAATCTTGTATCTTGGATATTATTGTAGGATGGTATCTGGGATGAGATCTTCTATTAGAGGGCATAGCCTAGGTCATGGTAGAGGTAGTGGATGAGGCAAAAACATTAGTGTGCATGAGTCTATCCATGAAGGCCCTAATCAAGAAGAGAATAGGGAAGAGCATGTCAATGAGCATCAGGAAGAGAACCATAGAGAGCACTAGGCTGACTCTAAGGAAGTAGACCTAAGGAAAATGATGAAGATCATCATCCATTGCCTACCTCATATTCATGGTTAGGATGGAGCACACCAAATAGGATATGAGCATAGACATAGGTCTAGGAGCACTCAGAGGGACCAACATAGAGCGATTGTACCTACTCAAATTAAGGACCTTTAGAGGTCCAAGGTCAAACCCTTTAATTGGTTGGGTTCAGGTTATGTAGCTGAGAAGTGGCTTATTGCTCTTCATAGGGTTTTTTCTATTTAGGACTTTGACACTAATTTCAAAGTGAGGTTTTCTATTACCAACCTAGAACTCTTCAAAGCCATTTGACGGACTATCAAAGAGATGAAACTAGGCATAAACATGAACAATGTCACATAGGAGTTATTCTTAGAAAAATTCTATGAGCAATTCCTACTACAAGAACAAAACCAACAGAGAGTAGATGAATTTCACAACCTGAGACAATTCACTATGATTGTAGTAGAGTATGAGTGCAAATTATATGAGCTCATGCCCTATGTAGGAATTAGTGATAACCCAGCATAGTTGGCACAACATTTTATCAAAGGCTTAAACAACCATCTAGTTGAGGGTGTTAAGGTATTTTAACCTAAAACCCTCAAAGATGTGGTGTGAGAGCACCTACAATATCAAGATATACGAGTAACCACAACTCAAGTGGTAGCAGGAAACCTACTTCTAGAGGTAATTAGTAGTAGGGAGGATCTTATCCTCCAACTCAAAGTGGTCATAGTGGTTCTATCTCTAAGGACTATCATAACACACAACATAATAAGTACAACCAGTATGACTAGTCATCTCAAAGTATTCATTGTTATCCAAGTGGGGGTATTGTTTAGCAGTCTAATGCACCTAGAGTGTAGAGGAGTTTTGATAGAGAGTGTTTCTCATGTAAACAATGTGGACACAAGTCATCCCATTGCCCTCAAGGGAAATCACAATTCCTAGACTAGAGACTCGCAACTTTAGAACCTATGGTTGGAGATATGGGTAGGTCCTAGAAAGTGTTCTTAGCATGGAATCATATCCTCCTATAGAGGGAAAGGGTCCAATGAGACCCACACAATGAGTTCTTTAGTTTTACCTTTCTTATAGGCTTCCAGGAGAAAGCCTAAGTCTAGGGGCGTGGATGTAGTGCCTGCACCTCATTTACATTTTTTTATCATTGTCAAACTATTTTAGGCTAGTTTATGCTTAATGATTAGTAGCATTATCTTTCATATTATCATATATAGTTTCATATTCAATTAATTTTATGATGAGACTAATTGGTACTATTTACTTCATGTATGCATGATGATGGTTATTAAAGTGATTTTAGTTATTTGATGATGATTAGTTAAATGGATTATTATTTGTGTTTTCTTATGGATGCTTACCCCTTACTGCATGTGTATGGTGTGTGTGCATATTTTCTTTATGTATGACATTTTTGATGTGGTTAAGGGAGTCATAGTCACTTGCTAGTCAGGATCTACATGATGCACCACTTACTATCATTGCCTATTTAATATAGAATATATGCATTTGTACAAGTGTGGATTTTATTCAAATTGCAGGTATCGAGTATTAACTTCCCTGAATTGCTAGAATGAGCATACGCTATCGCTTTATCTCAATGGTAAGAGAGGGGAGATAAATTCTTCAATCCAAATCCTAAACCTTTAAGCCAATTCTCTTAGAAAATTAGGACAAGTATCTGAGATGATTACCTTTCGAATGTGTCGTATAATGTAAATTAGTGATTATAACCATTTAGTTTGATCTTGTATGTGGTATTTTATGATGGGTTTATGTATTTCATCTTATAGGTCTTTGGAGATTTTTCTATTAATTCAGTCAAATTAAAAGATTAAATCAATGATTTAATTTAATGGAAAATTATTCTAAGATTCTTAATATAATATTTAATTATATTTAATTGATTAGGAAATTAATTAAATTAAAAGAAATAATTTTAAAGAGAAAATTATAGTTTAATTTTAGAGTGTAATAATATTTATTCAATTTAATAATAATATATTTAGGAGATCATTTGTAAATAAATGCTAAATATTATTATTACTTGAGTTGATAAATATTTAATCAATTAATGCTTCGAAAATAAATTAAAGAGTGGAACAGATATTAATTTATTTAAAAAAAATTAAAATTGCATAAAGTATGTATGAGATTAAAATATAATAAATTAATTAAAAAGAGAAGGCAAGTAAATTTAAATAAAGATATTTTGTATTGCAATAAGCATGTATGAAAACATATAAGAAAATTTAATAAAGATTTAAAGAGTTGTGAGCAAGGAGTCTTCTCGGGCGATCACACAATTAGTGCCCCTAATTTAGGAGAGAACTCCTTATCAGCAATTGAGGGTTCATTTTTGGGGGACTAGACATTTTGGAGAAGAAATTTTCAAAAAGAGGGTTTTGATAGAAGAAAGTTCTCTCACAATCTTTTGGTTACTTACGAATTTAGCATAAGAAATAGGTAGATTCTTTTGTTTTGATCACCTAGTTAATTACATTATTTAATATTCCTAT
The DNA here is from genome assembly GCA_028749045.1 of Cupressus sempervirens. Classification (NCBI taxonomy): domain Eukaryota; kingdom Viridiplantae; phylum Streptophyta; class Pinopsida; order Cupressales; family Cupressaceae; genus Cupressus; species Cupressus sempervirens. Next base: position 277,654,612 of record CM053791.1, read on the forward strand.
CTTCTTCATGACTGTGAACTATTTATCCAAATTTATTTATGAAAAATCTTTCAATATTTTATTTTGGAATTACTAGTATGCATGCCAGTTTCTTCTATACACGTATAGATTAAAATATTATCAAAACCCTGTTTCAATAGATTCAGAATTGAAAATTACACTGGGAAGGGTTTTGAATGGAATGGAATTTCTAAATTAAAAAATTTGATTAGTTCACCATAATCTTTCGATCAGATTATTGATAGAAATTTTGTTTAAAAATAATAATAATATATTAAAAAATGATATTATGGGAGGGGGCGTTCTCGGAATATATATATATATATATATATATATAATGGGAGGATGTGAGTTTTACCCCACCTCCCCCCTACCTTGTCAACAACTTTTACTACCATTGATTGTAGGGTATTGCAATAATAGCAATACTCTATATTGTCATCGCTATAGGCCCCGACAGTAGCCGTAGGCTGGCTACGTGAACTTTTAAAGGTCAGTAGTCCTTCAAACAATGCTTTTTAATATTTTTTTTTTTTAATTGATTTTTTAAATTTAAATTATTATTTATTATTAATTTAATAAATCAATTTAAATAAAAATTAATATTAAAAAGCATATTTTTGAAGGCCAGCCGATCTTTAAAAGGGCATGTGGCCACCTTGCGATTGTCGCATGGACCTGTGTCCATGCTAGTACAGAGTACTGTCACTATTGTAGTACCCTACACATAGTGGCAGTTAAAGTTGCTAAAAGGGTAAGGGGAGGAGGTGGGGTAAAACCCACCTCTCCTCCCATTATTTTATATATATATATATATATTTGTTTATTTATTTATATTTAATTTTTAAAATATAAAAATTTATAAATTATTTCCAAGAAAACCCCCTCCCATAATATCATTTTTAAAATATATTAATATTATTATTAAACAACATTTGTATCAATAATCTAATAGAAAGAATACGATGAACTATTCAAATTTTTTAATTTAGAAATTTCATTTCGTTCAAAACCCTTCCTAGTTTAATTTTCGATTGTAAATCTGTTAAAAGAGCATTCTAATAATATTTTAATCTCCACGTATATAGAAGAAACTCACATGCATAATTGTAATTCCAAAATACAATACTAGAAGATTCATCATAAACCAATTCAGATAAACAATTCACAGCTACGAAGAAGACAAGAATATTAAATAACATAATTAACTGGGTGATCAAAACACAAGAATCTGCCTAGTTCTTATGCTAAATTCACAAACACACAAAAGATTGTGAGAGAAATTTCTTCTCTCAAAACCTTCTTTCTAAAAATTCCTTCTTCAAAATTCTTGGTCCCCCAAAAATGAACCCTCAATTGCTGATAAGGAGTTTTCTCCTAAATTTGGGACACTAATTGTGTGATCACCCAAGAGGACTCCTTGCTAACAACTCTTTAACTCTTTATTAACTTTTATTTTATGTTTTCATGCACACTTAATGCAATATAAAATATCTTTATTTAAATTTACTTGCCTTCTCTTTTTAATTAATTTATTATATTTTAATCTCATGCATAATTTATGCAATTTTAATTTTTTTAATATATTAATATTTTTTCTACTCTTTAATTTATTTTTGAAGTGTTAACTGATAAAAAAAATTATCAACTCACGTAATAATAATATTTAGCATTTATTTACAAATGATCTCCTAAATATATTATTATTAAATTAAATAAATAGTATTATGCTCTAAAATTAAACTATAATTTTCTCTTTAAAATAAATTCTTTTTATTTAATTAATTTTCCAATTAATTAAATATAATTAAACATTATATTGAAAATCTCATAATAATTTTCAATTAAATTAAATCATTAATTTAATCTTTTAATTTGACTTAATTAATAGAAAAATCCTCAAAGACCTATAAGACAAAATACAGAATCCCATCATAAAATACCACATACAAGATGTAACTAAAGGGTTATAATCACAAATTTATATTATATGACACATTTGGAAGGTAATCATCTCAGATACTTGTCCTAATTTTCTAGGACAATTGGCTTAAAGGTTTATGATTTGGACTCAAGAATTTATCTCCCCTCTCTTACCATTGAGATAATACAATAGGGTATGCTCATCCTGGTAATTTAGGGAAGTTGATACTTGGTATCTATAATCTGCATAAAATCCATGCATGTACAATATACATATATTCTAAACTAAATAGGCAATGGTAGGAAGTGGTGCATGATGTAGATTCTAACTAGCAAGTGACTACAACTCCCTTCTTTAACCACATCAAAAATGTCATACATAAAAAATATGTATACGCACACCATACACATGTCATATGGGGTAAGTATCCATAAGAAAACACAAATAATAATCCATCTAAATAATCGTCATCAAATAACTAAAATCACTATAATAACCATCATCATTCATACATGAAGTAAATAGTACCAAGTAGTCTCATCATAAAATCAATTGAATATGAAATAATATCTAATAATCTAAAAGATAATGCGACTAATCATCAAGCATAAATTGGCCTAAAAGAGTTTGGAAATAATAATAAAATATAAACTAGGGGAAAGCACTACACATTGTTCTATAATAAATTGGGATGGATTAGGAGTAGGATTATGTAAATACTTTGAGGACAAAAGTGACTAATTTCAATTATAGATTTCAAAAGACATGGGATAGAATACACAATTTAGTGAAGCGTACCCCTAGTAATTACATCTTGTACTACCTTGGAGATTTTAATTGTGATATTGCCACTACAATTCAAAGTATGGAAGGAGATACCTTACCTAATGCTTATGAAATAGGAATCCAGGCAGAAAATATATTGATACAAGGAGGAAAGTTAGCTTCAAGGCCTCCTATGGCCTTCTTCCCTGATGTCCCAAATCACTAACAAGCAATGGCCCCTATTCCCATAACTTCTACATCACAATCCCTTACTCTAGTCCCTCAAGCTTCCACATCTTCAAATAGAATAGATGAAATCAAGGAGATTATGTAGTCTATGATGTTGAACATAGATAAAAAATTGCAAGCCAAAGAGAAGAAGTGTAAAGATAGCTTCTTTGTGATGTAGAAGGTGAGCAACAAGGTGGTGACTTTGGAGAGGCAGCAAGCTCAAGGTAGTAAGGCTCATCAATTGCAATGTCAAACTCTAAATAATGGTAGGCCTCCAAATCATAATTATGGGAATAGTTCTTTTGATCAAAATAGGCAGAATAGTCATGCGTCTACTTCAAATACAAATCAAAGTAGGGTCATAGTCCCTCAGAACAATATGGCTCAAGATCAAGATTTGTGTCCCTCCTACAACTACTCCTATACCTATTAAATGTGTCAAAAGGTTGAATCTTATTTGGCTTTGACCATTCAAGAGCCTATAGTAGGACAATCATACAAGGAGAACCAATCCAAAGATTCTTTATTAATGTAAAGATAGGGTGATTTCTCCTTTATGAATCATCAAGTGGAGGGACATCGTTAGGTAAAATAGGATTCCATTGCTCACAACACTAGGAGAAAAAGAAGAGCTATTGAAGATGGTAACCCTCCTCCTCCTAATCAAGCTTCAATGTCAAATACACTACCTCATGTACAAGTAACAGATTATCAAGCCAGTGCCCTGCAACAATAAAGACAAAATAATAGTAGAGGAGATGTGAATGACCCCCAGATCATTCCATCTCAACCTCCTACAAATACAATTCCCAAGGCTTCTACCAAAGTACCTAATACCTCATTTAGTGTGGTAGAATAGATGAAGAAGAAAAGCATGAATATTTCCATGTGGGATGTTGCCTCTACTATACCCATGCAAAAGAAGTTGTAGTAGGAGTTGGAAAGTATTGAACCAAAGGATTAGCCACCTAGCATGGAAAGTGCCACAAGCCTAATACAGCCATCAAAAGAGGTAGAAACAAGTAAAATTATACCTCCTCCATTTTATATTTCTCTAATTATAGGGAATAAGATAGTCCATAATTGCATGATTGATTCAAGGACTAGTAGTTCAGTGATGCCTAAGTATATTGCTAATGCTTTAGAAATGAAATATGAACCCATTGTTAGGGATGTACTACAGTTGGATGGTACTATTGTCAAGACTATAGGGATCATTAGAAATGTAGAAATGGACCTACTTGAAAGCCCTAGTTGTATTGTGACTCAAGATATATCCATTGTTGAAGTCAAGCCACATTTTTCCATTTGTTTGTCAAGAGACTTCAATGCCCAAATAGGTGGTTACATATCTTCTAATTGGTCATATATGTTTTTTAGAACAAGATATGGGACCAAGACTTCAATTAGATCAGAGCCTCTATCCCTCCATCATATTTAACCCTACACCCCTAATCTTATCAATATGAATTGCACTATCCTAGAAATGGATGAGAATGACATAGTGAATGAGCCTACCACTTCTCTAGCAAAGATACCTAATTTTCTGTTAGACAAAAGGGCTAATGTATATCAATTTGATTCCCTATTAGAAACCCTTAAGATAGGTCCTGGTACATATTTTGTAGCACAAAAGGGTGTTTTTTTCCCTAACCTTATGAAAACTAAAGAAGATGTGAGTGGGATATGGAGTATGTATTTTGACGGATCGAGGAATAAGAAGGGATCAGGGGCTGGTGTGATGTTGATTTCCCCTGCACAAGTAAGGTACTACTTCTCCTTTAGAATCCAATTCCTTTGCACCAATAATGTGGTCAAGTATGATTCTTTAATCCAATGTCTTCTACTTGCTCAAAAGAGGGGAATTTAGGCATTAAGTTACATAGAGATAGCAAGTTGGTGGTCAACCAAGTAAGAAACTAGAATATCACTAAGAATGGCTTAATCAATTCTTATAAACATAAATTATGAGATTTTTTTGAAAATTTCATTGCATTTAATATTCAAAGCATCCATAGAAAAGATAATAGACATGTTGATAGACTTGCAACAATAGGTGCATCTTGTGATATCTCCAAGAACCTTGAAGCTTAAAAGAAGCAATATACTAAAATGGTAGTAAGGCCTACTATCTTTGACAACAACACTAATTAGAAAGTATTTGAATCTAATGCACAAATTGTAAGTTTCTTGTAGAATGAGGTAAAATTATTAGAGAGAAACCAATCTAGGTTGGATGGCCAATATCGTGATCAGATCATTAATCTTAGTTACAACAAATTGCCTAAGGATCTCATTACCTTAGAGAGTGTCTATAATCCTAATGACCAAACAAGAGATAGAAGCATGAACTTAGCTACTAACAAAGATGATGGGGACACAACCCAAGAAACGAATGGACACAACAAAAAAGGGAAATTGTATTAACTGAAAAATAAGCTAGTACATTTAGTATAGATAAAATAAACTTCAAAACATGCCCAAGGGCTTACAATAGCATAAATGTGGAGATAATTTCTCCTTTCAGTACCTCCTCTCAAACTCCACTCCGAACTGCCTTTTACAATGCCACAAATTTCCTTAAATACACCCCAGAGGATTAAGGACTAGGAGTACATTCTAGAAAATGCTAGTAAGAATCCACTGACCAAATTGAAGGTTCCAGAATCTACGTTAGAAGTCAGTGCAAATCTAGAAGAATCCAAAAATGGTAACCGAACTTTCGGGAGGCATAACTTTTGAACCATAGCTCTGATTGACAAACCGTTTACATTTTCAGAAAGATCTCAAAGTTCTCTATAGCCCTATGGATGAGCTTTTCTTGTCAGCCATTTTTTGGCCCTTTTTGAGGTCATTAATTCCCCTAACTTGACTTTGAAGCATTTTAGGAGGTCTCCAAAACCCAAAAAAATTGCAATAACTTTCAAACCGTGGGGCCTTTTGACCTGATTCTTTTTCTGAAATGCTCTAAATTACAATTAAATTCATCTGATTCACACCTTCTAGCTCACCAAAATGATGGTTGAATTACATGCTCCTATTTTTTTGAGATTTTCTAGCATACTAATAGTGGAACTGTGAGAGTTGGAACCTTTATTTGACCCAAATGGGTGTCCAAAAATGAAAACACATGAAACAGAAACTAAGTCTAAGTACATTTTTTTTGGGTGACACAAGATTGCCCTTATACCTCTGGATGCTCCTGCATCAGACACCCAGGGTAGATTGAAAAGTGACCCTGTCACTTTATGAATGGTAGAGAAAATCCCAAATGGGAAACCTTAGCTGCTGAAATCTAATTTGAGTCCTTGATCGGTCATCCTTTCCATTTGACCAAATACTCTTCATACTGCCCATTTTTGGTACTCCTACCCACACGATGATCTAGAATGTCTTCTATCTACTCCTTCTTAGAAGCAGGAATTGGACATGGCTCTAACACCAGCTCCTCATCTACACCATCATCATGATACTCTGTTAAATCTGCAATGTTGAAAATGGGAGAAATGTGAATACCATTTGGCAGCTCCACTTCATATGCATTTCCTGAGTCATGTTTCTTAAAAAAATTTCAGGGGCCAAATTTCTTCATTTTCAGCTTGTTGTAAGTACCGGCTGGAAATCTTTCTTTTCGTAAGTGCACCATGACTAGATCCCCTACTTGGAATTCCTTATGTCCTCTCCTTTGATCAGCCCTAGATTTATACACTTGATTCATCTTGGTAATGTGTGCTTGAACCTCCTCATGTAGATGCTTGATATGTTCAGCAAATTCCTCAGCTTCAGCACTTGTCCTTTCCCCTTGCTCTATCTTCCCCAATTCTGGTGCAGTCCTTGGGCTATTCCCATACACAATTTGGAATGGTGATTTTCCAGTACTCCTATTTATAGAGTTATTGTAAGAAAACTCTGCTTGTGGTAGAATCAAATCCCATCCCTTGGGCTTATCCCCAACTAAACATCTCAGCAAATTACCCAGACTTCTGTTTACCACTTCTGTTTGGCCATCATTTTGTGGGTGATGTATGGAACTGAATTTCAAGTCGATTCTTAACTTTTTCCACAATGTCCTCCAAAAATACCCCACAAATTTAGTATCTCTATCAGAAACTATACTCCTTGGAAGTCCATGTAGTCTTATCACCTCTTTGAAAAACAAGTCTGCAATATGGACAACATCATGAGTTTTGTGGCATGGAATGAAATGTGCCATATTGGAGAACCTATCAACCACCACGAATACTGAGTCATTACCCCTTTGTATCCTTGGCAATCCAAGAACAAATTCCATACTTATGTCCTCCCATGGCCTTGATGGAACAGGCAATGGCTGATATAGGCTAGTATTGTGACTAAACCCCTTGGCAACTTGACAAACATGGCAACTCTGTACAAACTTCTTCACATCATATGAAATTTGAGGCCAAAAATAATGTTCTCTAAGAATGGCAATGGTCTTATCTGGACAAAAATGTCATGCCATCCCTCCACTGTCTTTCTCCTTAATCAAATTTTCCCTCATGGAACTCCTTGGAATGCACAATTGACTACCCTTGAACAACATGCCATCCTCAATCAAATATTCTAACCACTTGGTTCTATATACAGCAACGGGCTCTTTACAAGCTTTCCATGCTTCAGCAAAATCAGGATCCTCGAGGTACAAATTCTTGAGTTCATCAAACCCAACTACTTCAACCTGCATTATTGTAATCAACAACTGTCTCCTACTTAGTGCATCTGCAACCCTGTTAGATTTTCCACTTCTATGCTTCAACACAAATGTATAACTCTACAAGAACTCTACCCACTTCATATGCCTTTGATTCAATTTACCTTGGCTATTTAGGTACTGTAATGCCTGATGATCACTATACAAAACAAATTCCTTTGGAAATAAATAATACCTCCATTTCTTTAAGGCCTGAACTATTGCATAGAACTCTTGATCATAAATAGAATACTTCTTTGCATCATTCAATTTTTCACTAAAATATGCAATAGGCTTACCTTCTTGGCTTAATACAGCCCCAATAGTGCTATTGTTGGCATCACAATCCACCTAGAAAACCTTTCTAAAATCTAGAAGTGGAAAAATAGGTTGTTATGTTACCTTCTTCTTTAGCAATTCAAAACTTCTCATAGCTGCTACAGTCCATTTGAAGTCTTTTCTATCCCCTCTTATTGTATCAATTAGGGGTGCACATATGCCACAAAATTTTTTAATAAACTTCCTGTAAAAACTAACTAGACCATGAAATGATCTTACCTCAATAGCATACCTTGGAGTAGGCCATTCCAAGATGGCTTTTACCTTCTCTGGATCCATTTTGAGACCTTCGGGTGATATAACAAACCCCAAATAGACTAACTCCCTTTTTGCAAAGATACACTTCTTCAGATTAATTAACAGTTTCTCTTCCCTTAGCCTTTCAAGGACACTATGAATATGCAGTAAATGTTCTTCCAAAGTCTTACTCAAAATTAAAATATCATCCAAATAGACAATAACAAATTTTCCCAAGAACTTCTTAAGTACCTCATTCATGAGCTGCATGAAGGTGCTTGGGGCGTTTGTCAATCCAAAGGGCATGAGTAACCACTCATAAAGACCCTCCTTGGTCTTGAAGGCTATTTTCCACTCATCTCCTTCTCAAATCCATATCTGATGATAGCCACTCTTGAGATCTATCTTTGTGAAGTATTGAGCTCCACTCAAGCAGTCCATTCGATTATCCATCCTTGGCAAAGGAAACCAGTACTTGATGATTATCCTATTTATAGCTCGAGAATCTATACACATCCTCCACTCTCCATCCTTCTTTGGTGCAAGTATTGTAGGTACTGCACATGGACTCAAGCTCGCTCGAATCAAGCCCTTCCTCAACAGCTCTTGAACCTGTCTATTTAGCTCCTCTATTTCAGCAGGAGTCATCCTGTGAGAAGCCTTGTTAGGCAAACTAGCTCCTAGAATAAGATCTATTTGATGACTAATTTTCCTTACTGGTGGCAATCCATCTAGAACGTTATCAAAGATAATATCTCCAAATTCTCATAGTAAATTTGAAACTTCAAGTGGTATTTCACTACTACCTTCTTTATCTCTCCTAGGAATCAAAGCATAGCACATATGTTGATGTTTCATGCCATCTAAAAAATTCCTTTCATCAACAAGACAAATCCTAGTAGTACTATATACCTTTTCACCTTCCTTTTTCATGGGCTTCAATTTATGGCAAACTCCATCCTTTGTCAGAGAGTATGTGTTTGCATGTCCATCATGTACTGCATGTCTATCAAACTACCATGGTGTACCCAACAATAGATGGCAAACATCCATCGAAATAACATCACAGAGAACTTCATCATGGTAACTCCCAATTTTGAATTTCACTAAACATTATTCACTTACCAAGACCTTATGATCATCTTTTACCCAAGCAATCCGATAGGGCTATGGATGTTTCTCCCTCTTAAGCTTCAGCTTAGAGACCATCTCTTCTGATACCAAGTTATCAGTGCTACCACCATCAATGATTACATCACAAAAATTTTCCTCACACTTGCATCTGGTACAAAACAGACTCCTCCATTGTCCTGGTTCAATCTCACCACTTAGTAGGACTCTTTCATTTACCAAGGTCTCTCCACTTTCTACATCCTCTAAATGTGATGATTGTGCATCTTCATCCACATGAGCAACCCTAGCTTGGCCCTCAGCTCTCCTATCTGTCCTTCATTGTCATTGAGGGCATTCAAAGGTGCGATGACCTTCTTCATTGTAATGGAAATAGGTACCACGAAAGTTTCCTCTTCCTTGTCCACATCCTCTACCTCTTCCTCTCTGATTTCCAAAGTCTTGATCATGGGAGCGATTAAAACCCTAATTCCTCTGGTTCCTGCTAGTACCCACATCTTCATTTTTTTTTTGGGTTTCATTGCGGCCTCCAGATGATCTACTGCTTCCCCTTCCTCCTTGACTACACCCCCTTTGTCTTCCTTCAAACCTTTTATTCAGCTTCTCTTCAACTCATAGGGCAAATTGGTATGCCTCTTCAATGCTGGTCATTCTTACCAGACTTAATTCCTCCTGGATGCTAGGTCGCAACCCACTGATATAATGAGAAACCTTCTCCTTATTTTCTTCTACATGCCCCACTCTAATCAAGAGTCAATAAAATTCCTCTATATATTCTTGGACTGATCTTCTTGCTTGCTTTAACCCATGCATCGTCTAAAACAAATCAAGCTCATAGTCCATAGGAATGAACTGCTTCTTCAATTTGTCCACCATGCGATCCCACCTTGTGATCTTCTCCTTTCCTCTTCTATTTCTTTCCAATTAGACCTCTTGCCACTAGATTTTGGCATGGCCTTTCAGTTTGGCCTTTGCAAACTTAACCCTATCTGGGTCCCTGATATCCTCATACTCAATGTATTCTTCCAGTTCATTGATCCAATTGATCAACTCATCTGGTTTCAAATTTCCTGAAAATACACCCACTTCAATTGTAGGTCTTTTCCCAAACTTAGTAATGGCCCTAAAAATCCTTTCCTCTGCATGATTTATAACTTCCCTATCAAATTCCCCTTCTAGTCCAATTTCATCTTCTTCATTGTCATCTTCACTTTCATCACCTGCAGCCACAATTGTTCCTCTACGGAGCTCCTCCTGCAATGCTTGTACCTACCTTTGGAGGGCTCTAATCTCCTTAGGATTAATAGCTCTAGCCCTTCCACCATGCTCTCTTTATGGAGGCATCTTGTCAACTCAAACCCACAACCACACAGTCCTGGTGCAAACTGCCTCACAGTCGGCACTCTGTCTACACACTTAGGAAAACCAGCTCTAATACCACTTGATGGGGACAAAACCCAAGAACTGAATGGACACAAAAAAAAATGGAAATTATATTAACTGAAAAAATAAGCTAGTACATTTAGTACAGAGAAAATAAACTTCAAAACATGCCCTAAGGGCTTATAATAGCATAAATGTGGAGATAATTTCTCCTTTCAGTACCTCCTCTCAAACTCCACTCTGAACTGCCTTTTACAATGCCAAAAATCTCCTTAAATAGACCCCATAGGTTTAAGGACTAGGAGTACATTCTATAAATTTCTAGTAGGCATCCACCAACCAAATCGAAGGTTCCAGAAGCTGCATTAGAAGTTGGTGCAAATCTAGAAGAATCTAGAAATGGTAACCAAACATCTGGGAGGCATAACTTTTGAACCGTAGCTTCGATTAATGAACCGTTTACATTTCTAGAAAGCTCTCAAAGCGCTCTATAGCCCTATGGACAAGATTTTCTCATCCCCCATTTTTCAGCCCTTTTTGAGGTCATTTAGTGCCCCCAACCTAACTTTGAAGCATTCTTAGGAGCTTTCCAAAACCCAAAAAATGTGCAATAACTTTCAAACCGTGGGGCCTTTTGACCTGATTCTTTTTTTGGAATGGTCTAAATTACAATTACATTCATCTAGCCAATTTAAACCTTCTAGTTCACCAAAATGATAGCCCAATTACATGCTCCTATTTTTTTGAGATTTTCTAGCACACTGATGGTGGAATTGTGAGAGTTGGAACCTTTATTTGACCCAAATGGGTGTCCAAAAATGAAAACACATGAAATAGAAACTAAGTCTAAGTACATTTTTTTTTTGGGTGACACGGGATTGCCCTTATACCTCTGGATGCTCTTGCATCAAAAGATGATTACACACTAGTTGTGATTGCTAATGGAAAGACCTTAAACATAGGAATGGTATGTTATGAAATTGAGCAAGAAAATTTCATTCATCAATGTCAAGAATTTAGTGATATATTTTCTTGGACATATGATGATTTAAAAGGTTTTGACCCAAGCTTGTTTCAGCATACTATAGACTTAATTGATAATGTTGAACTAGTAAGACAAAAGAAAAGGTCAATGAATCCTAAAATTAAGCCATTAATGTGAAAAGAGCTATCCAAGATGACTGAGGCTAATATAATTTTTCCTATCAATCACTCATCATGGGTAGCAAACCTTGTCCCTATTAGGAAGAAGAATGGAGAGATTAGATTATGTGTGGATTTGAGGGATCTTAACCAAGATTTCCTCAAGGATCACCATCCCCTTCCTTCCATGAAGTAGATATTTTCTAAGGTCAGTGGTTCAAAGAGGTTCTCATTTCTTGATGCATTCTCTGGTTACAATCAAGTGTGGGTCAAAGAAATTGATAAGTACATGACTACATTCACTACCAAGTGGGGCACCTATGCTTATAGTAAGATGCCTTTTGGGTTGACAAATGCAAGTCCCACATTTAAAAAGGAAATGTTGATGGCCTTCAAAAACATGATTGAAAAGTTTGCATTGGTTTACCTTGATGATATCATAGTGTATTCAAAGAATGTAGAAGGTCATTTTGGTCATCTCGAACAAGTTTTCATAAGATGTAGAGATTTTGGGGTATCCCTTAACCCAAGTAAGTGTGTCTTCACCACTAATCAATAAAAATTATTGGGACACATTATATCAAAAGGTGGCTTAACTATTGATCTAGAGTGAAAAAAGGCAATACTTGTTATCTCTCTTCCTAGTCATAAGAAGGGTTTACAAAGTTTTCTTGGTAGAATAAATGTTGTGAGGAGGTTTTTCCCTAATTTAGCTACCATGGTGAAACCTCTTATAGCCATGCTTAAAAATAATATGTTCTTTTCATGGACCAAGGTAGGGAAGACAATTTTTGAAGAGATCAAAGCAACAATAGTCTCAGCCCCTACTCTTATCAATCCAAACTTTGAGAAGGATTTCATTCTTTATACTTTAGGTGGTGAATCAATTATTTCTATTGTCTTGACTCAAAAAAATTATAAGAATGAGGAGCAGCCCATTTCCTTCTTTACTGAAGGGCTTAAACCATATGAAGACAAATACAGTTATGTAGAGAAGCAATTCCTTGTAGTCATCAAAGCTTTGAAAAAATTTAAACACCTTCTATCTCATAACAAGATCCATTTTTCATGCCAATGTAAAGGATTTTCTTTTGAGAAAAGATATTAGTGAGAAAGAACTGGTTGGATTACTAAAGTAATGGAATATGATGTTGAGATCTAGCTTACCAAGTTGGTAAGAGAGAAAGGATTGTACAAATAGATGATTTTGTCTCAGGAGTCAAATGAGGAGGTTTCCATGATATTGACAGAACAACAAGAAGCAAGAAAAGGTAATCCAAAGAATTGGATGAATGAAATGATGACCTTCTTGTTAGGAAACAGATACCCTCAATGATTAGATAGAACTAAGAGGAGATAGTATAGGTTGCAGTTAATTCCTTATGTCATAGTTGATGGTATCCTTTTTAGGAGAGATTTTAATGGAGCCCTATTAAGATGCATTGACATAGACCAAGCTGAACTAATAGTCAAAGAGCTTCATGATGGCCCTGATGATGGCCACTTCTCATCAAGGACAATTGTAATGAAGTTCATGAGGGTTGGTTACTATTGGACATCCTTGTTCCATAAATATCATAAGGATGTAAGGATGTGTGGAAAATGTGCCTTCTTCTCTAGTAAGCAAAATCTTGTAGCTCTTCCTCTTCCTCCCATTTAGGTGGACCAGCCTTTTGCTCAATGGGGATTGGATTTTATAGGCCCTATCAATCCTTCTTCCAGCTCTAGTCATAAGTAGATTTTAGCTACTACAGATTACTTTAGTAGATGGATAGAAGTAATAGAATTAAAGGATGCCACAAAATCTTTTGTTATTGAATTCCTTGATAGAATCATGACCAGGTTTGGTTACACTTCAAGCATTATTTAAGATAATGTTAAATATTTTGTAGGAGCTAAGATTTTTGCATGGGTAGATGATCATAATATCTACTTCAGCACATCCTCAAACTACTACCCTCAAGGTAATGGATTGGCTTATTCATTCAACATAAACCTAATCAAGATTATGAAGAGGACAATAGAGGACAATTAGAGATGTTGGCATCAAAAGTTGACGATGGCATTGTGGGCTAATAGAATAACACCTAAGAGGGCCATAGGAAATTCACCCTTTATGTTGGTGTATGGTAGTAAGAATATAAGAATTGATGGAACTAGAAGAGAAAAGGAAATAGGCCATGTAGACCATAGAAACACATCAACAACAAGTGAAAAAGAGTTTTGATAGGAAGGCTAGAGTCAAAATCTTCAAAGAAGGTGATTTGGAATTAAAATGGGATGTAGATAGGGAAAAACTAGGTAGGAACTCCAAATTTTATGCTATGTGGAATGGCCCATATGTTATCAGCAACTAGAAAGAGGCCAATGCTTTTTAGCTATGTAGGATTGATGGTGAAGTTCTCCCAATCTCAGTCAATGGGATTCACCTTAAACCTTTATTTTAGGGAAGTTTAAAGGTTTTTAGTACATATTATAATATTTTTCTTAATTTCCAAGAAGTACATGAGCACGTGTGTTTTTTAGAGGTTGTAGAAGTTTTTTGGAACCTAGTTCTAGTTGCAAAGAGGCAATTTTGAGGTTTCCTAGGCTTGTTTTTTGCAATTTTTGCAGTTTTTCTGGGTGGATTTTCACAATTTTTATGACTCTACAGCCCAATGGATGCTTTAGGTCACTAGTCTATGCATAGCCAGCTTGCATCCCCTATGAGTTGCTAGAATTGTTGGCCAAATTTGCCTTCTTGCCAAATCACCACATTTGAATTTAAAAGATAAACAACTACTTCCCATTCTTTTTAATATTCAATACCATGGAATATAATGTTCTAAGGTCAAAGGGTAGAAGTTAAAGGCCTATGATGCTATGAAATTTTGTAAGATTGTGTAAAGAAAGCATGGAGTATTGCAATGTCATGGTGGTCATAAGATCGAGGATCCCAAATTGTAAAAATAAGATGCCACGACAAGGGAGTCCATCGTAAGATCAAGGAATCATAATATCATAAGCCAAAGGTAAGGTCCTTCAATATCACAATATAGTATAGAGTTGGAGATGTAAATCATCACATCTATGATGCTATGCCAATATTGTAGGATCAAAAAATTGTAGGATTGCCAAAGTTGTAAGATCAGAAATGTGAAACACAAGGTTTATGATGCTATAATGTGGTCGAGAGATCAAAAAGTGAAATAGAAGGTTTAAAGATGCTACGCAAAAATTGTAAGATTTGAGAGTTGTAATATTAGGGAATCATAGGATCATAAGGCCAAAAAGTGAAGACATAAAATATTACGAACTCTCTAGATTCTATGAGATCGTAAAGGGAAATTTTCTTTGTTCTGATCTTGCATTTGAGCAATGCGTGGCATGTGGGTCCAGTTTTTTAATAGGCTACCATAGACAAGGTGGATGAGCTTTTAGGGCATGTTGGCATATGGAAGGAACTTCATTCACCAAGTCTTTTACATTGTCATTTTGGTGGGCTACCTATTCTTAGTTTCCACTTTCTACCATTTGATGCAAACAAATCAAGGATCATCCATAGTTGTCACCTTGTTGCTATGTAGAGTTGCAAGGTAGTTATCTCATGCAACCTAGGGAGCACTTGCCACATGTCTTGGTGGGCCCACTAAGGTAGTCCTAGTTAAAGCTAACTATTATATACTATCACAGTTAAATTTTGAAGAAGGTGTGGTTAGCTAAGGTGATATGGTGGTCAAACATGTGGAGACTTTGCAAGGTGGTAAAAATAAATAACATGATTGGCCCACATGGCTTATTCTAGTTGCTTGACTAGGTTGACCTATTGGTACTACTAATTCATGAGCTAAAAATAGGGGAAATGAATGTTTTCTTGCATAATCCAATCTTCATGATCATTTCCAACTACTTTCCAATGAATGTTGCACCTAGTGAAGAAAGGAAAACACTCCACTACCTTTGTTTTATCTATCTTCTTGGTCAAAGTGACTTAAATGGTACCATTTTTTCTTCTCAGGGATCTATTTTGGTAAAAGATTAGATTTTATTATATTAGAATCTATGCCAAGATTATATTTTCTCCAAATCTACATGACTGTTCTCTGCAATCATAAATGTTAGTGGTTAAATTTGGTTTAGGGTAGAAAATATCTCAGTTGTGCCTGAGTTATAAAGGCAATTTTTGTAAATTTTGTTAGGGTAAACTCTTCTCTATTTACTCTAATATTTTTCTACAAATTCACTATAAATTCTTTTTTCCTCTAAACCTATATGACATTCTACCTTATTTCCTCTAGCCATTGATGTATTGCACAAGACCTATTTGTCTCTCATTGGTTTATTGTGAATATCTACAATTTTGCATTAGTGTATCTCTTTGACCTATAAATCATATATAAGTGAATTCTCTTCTTCCTTGTGTCATTTATTTGGGTTTTCTAATCTGCATGTGATTTTTAGATTAAAATAAGTCTAAATGTGTATATATTTTGGTGTCCTGATGGGTCAAGTATGCATGTATGGGTGGAGATTGGTTTGGACACTCTATTTTGGTGCATCACCCCTTAGGTTAGAATAGGTAAATTTTCTTTCATGCATTCCCTCTCCCTTTTCCTCTCCAACAATAGTTAGGTGCATCCTGATAGTAAAGAAAGCCAACTTTCTCTAGAGACTCAATGTCACTGTTCAAGTCCCATAGCTTGGAGGTTTTTTCCATGTTTCACAAGGTTGTCCTTTGGTAAGAAATTTGGAGAAGGGTTCAAACTTTTGTGATAGCAATCGTCTTTTTAGCTTTTTAGTTTCCCTTTTCCTTCCTATGTCTATTTTCAAGAAAATGGGGAAAATATATTCCTCTTTCAACCCATTTCCTCCAAGGGGCACCTCCTCCCTTGTCACCGCTATGACATGTCTCTTTCCAATCCTCTCCTCCCTGGGGCAACCTATATTTTCTTTTTTTATATATAATTTGACCTCAACATCACATCAAAGATTTAATATATTTAAAATTGTCCTAAACACTATATTAATAGATTTAATATTTCCCTTGACACTATAATTATTTATTTATTAATCAATTATATTTGTCATATTCTTCTACTTATTTAATTAAATACCTTCACTTCCCTAATGTATTTAAATTTAATTTAAATGTATCCCCCTTAAGTTGTTAAATTTATTTCATGTGTTAAATCCATTTTAGATAAATCTCAATTTATTTAATTCTCCCACTTTATTAAATTTTTTAATCCTATGATTAAATTAAATCCTATTTAATTTAATCATAATCCCATCCTAAAACCTAGTCTACACCCATCACTCTCATCCTTCTGAGCCTACCCATTAATTAATTCCACTTAAATAATCCTAAATACTTTTCTAAATACATATTAGTCCCTAAGTATTTTCTCACACATGTGTGATCATCTCAAGATTCAAGAAAGCTTCCATTTTATTATTTTATTCACAAATTCTTACACTCTTAGACACTTGTCCCCCTTTCCTTTCTCCAAGGTTTCTCACACTTGTGTGAGCAAACCTTGAGCCATCCCTTTCATCCAAAAGCCTTGCATTGACCTTATCATGGCTTGTTGCCTTAGTCCATATGTCTCCCCTGTGGCACCTATATGGATGCCATATAGATTCCACCTCCCTAGGGCCTCTCTTAAACCTATAAATAGATCCCTTGTCTCAAGCATTTTCAATCTGTAAACCTATAATAGAGCCCTTGTCTCAAGAATTTTCAATATCCCTCATTTGCATTGTTGTAATGCTAGTTTAGAGTTAGAGCTTTCTTAGATATTTGCATGTTTATTACTAACCATTTGGTAGATGTTAGATTTCATCCATTTATGCTTTCATATTTCATGATAGCTTACTATTGATAGTTTACTTCATTGCATACCATTTCCATATTCACATCTTTAGAATCCTTTGAGTTTGGCTTACTCAGTCATCTCTTAAAGGTATTGTACACTCATCTTAGTTTAGATTCATATTTCACATTTTATTTTCATCTATCATTTTTGGATTTATTCAATAGTTGTGTTTGGGAGAGCACACCCACTTCACTGCAACTTAAGCACATAAACAAGGCCTCTTATGGGTGCCCTTGTTGAGTTGCTTTGAGGTTGCAAGAGGACTTTTCTTTTTGGTTGTATTAAGTTGTAAAACTCAAGCATAGAATTAGTTGTATTTTCCTTTCTTTTGGATATTTTACATATATGTAAAACTATCATTTGTTTGTTTATGCATGCTCCTGACAAGTTAGGTTTTTATGTATATAGTAGCCTGCCAATCCCATGAAACTAAAAATCTTAGAAACTTTAGTGGGTACATATCAATCTATCATAGATTATATTTTCTCTAGATCTTCTACAATACCATCACCAATGATTATATGCCCCAAATACTTCACCTTAGACTGGAAGAATCCACATTTACCCAAGTTTCCATTCAACTAATGATCTCACAATCGCTACAACAACTGCCATAAATGGGCCTCATGTTCCTCAAAAATCTTCAAATAGATCAATATGTCATTCAAGAATACAATGACACACTAAAAAAGGTATATTTAAAATACTCCATTCATCAAACTCATAAACACCGAAGGTGCATTGGTTAATCCAAATGGTACAACTGTGAACTTATAATGCCCATAACATGTACAAAAAGTTGTCTAATGAATGCCAGCCTCTTGAATATGATGCTGATGGTATCCTAACTTAAGATCAATCTTTGAGAACACTCACACTCCCCTCATCTAATCCAACAAGTTAACTATCCTTGGCAAAGGATATTGGTTCTTTACTGTCACCTTGTTCAACTATTAGTACTCAATGTATAAATGCAAATTTTATCCATATTTCTTCTTCATAAAGATGATTGGTTCACCACAAGGGGATTCACTAGGATGAATATGGCCTTTGGCCAACAATTCCTCTAATTACAATCTGAGTTCACTCAACTCCTAAGTAGTCATGTGATAAGAAGCTCATGAAATTGGCTCTATGCCTAATATGAAATCAATCTGAAAACCAATGCCACATTATGGTGGCAAACCTCATATCTCATCAAGAAACATCTACATACTCACAAAGGAGTGGGTGATCAGCAAGTGTCACTATATGGCTCTTAGCTTCCTCAAGATCTCTAACAAAAATAATGAACATCTGACATCCCTTCCTTCCACTCCACTTCAACTGACTAGCTAAGATCATTCAAAGTGAGATTGGTCTAGACCCCTAAAAGTTCCACCCACACAACTATATCATCAACACATTGTACCATCTTATTGTAGAATCTATATTATCCTAATGAGCAGTTAACCAATACATGCCCAACACAATGTCATATGGTCCTAGAGGTAGAATATGAAGATCCATTTTGGTGGTGAAGGTACCAAATTTTAATCAACAACCACTAACCAAGGAGTCTATAACCACTTTTGATCCTATGACTAACTCAACTGCCACCTATTGACCTAACATGCTACCACTAGCCCACATCACTAAACAAGAGATGGTGAAATAAAAGAATCTAAAGCACCTACATCAAATAATATTGAAGAAGAAAAAGCATGCAACCAACCTATAGACTCAACTATTGTTTCTTAATGCCTAGGTTGATGGTTATCAACCACTGCAAAGACTCAATGGCTTCTACCTTCATCTCCAATAGTAGGCTCCAATCTTGTTATTCCTCCACTAGCTCCTAAAGAAACCTTAATAGGAAATTTCATTGCTTTATGTATAAGCTACACACAAGACTAGAATTCTCCTACAAATTTGAAAATGAGTCCACGTCCACCTTGAGTAGCACTAGAATATGGTGCACTACCCCTACTAGAGTTCTATTGACTACTCTGAGGAGGGCATTCCTAATAAGATTTTTTGTCATGAATCTATTCATCTACTTTCTTTCTTAAGGCACCAAAATTTTTTAGCCCTTGAACTAATATCCATGTTTTTTATTCTTATAATGATGACCACCCTGAAAGGGTGTTGATTGGGTTTGGCCCTTTCCTTAGGACTAAGAAAATTGTGCATCCTACCCTAAAGTCTATGAACTATGGTTCTATGAACCTGATTTACCATCAAAACCTCTAGCCAAATTACTTACCACAAACTATGTCTTCCCTAGAGCAAGGATAAGTATCCTAGGTTGGTGCATTTGAACCTCTCCAATAAGGAAGTCCTTTAGACATAAGAAAAAATATTGAGTAAGGAGTATCTAATTATGATTATAGCATGAGTACTACCTAAGATTAAAGAATATGATCTTGTACTAGTCCACTAACATGTTCCCTTTTCTAATCTCATAGAACTCATTGACACAAGCCTCTCTAAACTAAGGAGATAAAAATCTCTCTCTATGTTTCCTAAAAAATCTTCTAGGTAAGATTTGTGATGTTGATCTAGAGTTTTTGCACTTCTATATTCCACCAAATGGATGTGTGGTCCCTTAGCTACATCAATACACAATGTAACCTCGAATTGGTTGTATATGGATATATGGAAAAGAAATTCTCCATGTCCAATAACCAAGTCTTTGCCCCAAGTCCATCTCCCCTACCATCATAGTATGGTGGTTTGGACTTCTAAACAAACTTTATAATATCAAAATGAATAGAATCTTCACCATCATGGTCCCTACCACCTTCATGTTGACTTCTGGATCTTGGTGGTGTATAGGAGCATTCATGATCACATTCCTCCTCTCTATGCTTAGAAATGTGGGAATGTCCATGATGGGATCCCTCTTCTCTGCTATGGTCATATTGGTTTTCCTCTACACAAGGTCCCAACTAAGATATGATCACTTATAGCAAGGGCATTAGTGCCCCAATGCCACCCTATTCATTGTTATCTTGTTCACCCTTGCCATCCTAATGCTCCCTCTCATGGTTTTCTTCTTCATGGTTATTATGTCAGTTACTACCCCAATCACTAGGTCTACATGTAGGAGGCATCACTATGGGAGCAAAAAGATAAGGTTAGAATCACATGTCAAAACATAAGAGTCACGAACATGAACCACAACAAGATATCAAAATAACAAACATAAGATAACAATATACACTATGAAAATAACATCATAGTAGAAGCATAACACAAAGATCCCAATGTTGGAATGTGGGCTTTGATACCAGATGTGATGCCCCACCTAGAGATTCCTGGAACCAGGATAAATAAAATCCAAGATATTTTATTTTAAACAAGTATAGATGCAAATGACAATCAACATACAAGGATCATAAACATTAGAATGGAAGGCTTAACCAGCAAACCCAAGAACCAACAAATCTCGAAGCACCACTACTTAATAACATGCTCAAACTAAATGATGAGAACTAAAGATGACAAAAGAAAAGAAAATCATTGTTCTATCAAAGACTAGAAAAAAATATAAAAAATCATAAAGGGTACTTGGAACACATAAATTGTGTTCTCCAAAAAATAGTGGAGATGTCCCCTATTTTTTGTGTGAGAAAACACAACTAACATTATTGCATGAGGAAGTGGGATAGGCTACATGAAGAACTACCTTCTCACATAAATAAATTATTTTCCCAGCCACCAAAACCACTGTACTAATGCCAAGGCTCATGCAAAGAAGTGAAAATAACCATGTATAGAAATGTAAGCCCCCACACAAAATAGAAAACTCTCATGTAAGAGAGTAAAATCTCGCACGAGGAAACATAACATCAAGAAAGGAAAACAAAAGAGGAAAATATAGAGGAAACAAAGATGAACAAGTATGAAAAACCTTTCCTCCATACTAAGGAGTACTAGATCCATGAATCGAGGCTTAGATATTCAAACACCATAACTATAAGATGGAAAAGCATCTAACCATCTAAACCATAGAAATAAAGGAAATGTATTGAAAGTAACATTGCAGTGTACAAAAATAATTACACTATTACACAATTCCTCCCAATAATAATATCATCATGAGATGTCAAAGGTCCTAGCCATCCCCCATGTGTAACATCCCAAACTATCAACTAGATAGTTAGAGTTGACTTATAAGGGTATCACTACTAATATGTAATAAAATCATAAGAACAAGGAAATCTAATGTGCTAAATCAATAAGCAATAGATACTCCAACTAATTAAATCACTTCATCTAATCATATGTTAAACATCATTATATAGGAATGGATCAATTAAGCTAACATTATCTAAATATAATATCCAAGCATTCCAATGAAAGCATAAATCACAAGGAAGCATACTATGGAATCCTAAATATACTAAGTGAAACATCAAGCACATTCCATCCTATAAAAATAGAGCATCACTATACACTAGTCCTTAGTAGTGATAAAAGTAGCTATGCCTCTAAATAATGTGGAACCCATAGGTCCACTCCCACTATGTTGATGGAGATAATGATCCAACCAAAAACACACATAAAGAAAAAATCCATGGCTAACACTTATGCTAGAAAATAAAGAGGACTACAACCAAGATCATGAGACAATACAAGTAGATTAGGTCCTAGTTAGACACTCTATAGGTTACTATGTAGGGGCTCACTGAAGGGTATGTAGGTTGGCATTGAAAAGTCTAACCTAGTGTTTTTAGCTCACACTTGCCAACCCAAGGAGCACAATCCTATGTCTTTGGACTTAATTGGGTGCTCACACAACATTTTATTATCTTAAATTATTACCTAGTTAATTTATTTAGTTATCTCTTGATTAGAACTTCTTTACATCAACCCTCTAGGAAATAGTCACCAAGGTTGAAGAGAAGCCCCTCCATGCTACCCTATATACCCATTATCATGATGAAAATGAGTGCTTTTAGGCATGTATATTCCCAACCCAACCCCAATAAACATAACTCAAGAAAAATCAAAATAGAAAATCGGTGTTGGAACTACAAATGGAAACAATACACTTCTAAGAGGTGGGGTGAATCAAAAGCTCAAACTTCAGCACTTAGAATCTTTTTACCATTCATTAGATGCATGTAATAAACTAAAATGAAATGTAAGGCAAATGCATCAAAACATATAAGCATACACAAACTTGACACTTGATATGATTACCCATAAACCCTCCAAATGAGAAGGTAAAACTAGGGTGGGGATTGCACCCACAATTCTTCACTACTGCACCAATAAAGTGTCACCTATTAAGGTTACAAAGTGTTGACCATGAAACATGATATGCCCTATGAAAGGCATTCCTTAGAGACTATTAAGTACCACCTTGTTAAAGGATTTTAACACCCTGTTAGAAGTGTGTTTGGTTAAATGACTTTTATAAAATTCACTTGGAATGTCACCCTATGAAAGGATTTTACAATGATTGTTAAGTCAACCTTAGTCCAAAGGATTTCACTCTACAAATATAGTTGTTAGAAAGTAATAGTAGAATGTTTGATCTGATAACTTACAAATTTGTCTTGTTTATTTCAGGTCTCAATTCTATCCTCCTTGATCCTTTTTGATCTAATATGTCAATGTTGTATCTTTGATCCTCTATTTTATGAACTAATTCTACAATTCTTTCACTCTTCTAAGGCACCTAGAATGCTTTCTAATCAATTCACCCCTTTTCTTCCTTCTACTCTTCTCTCACATACATTTTGAATTATGGGGCTTTGTCTTCCAGCTTATAAAGACTTTGCTGGCTTAGGGTTAGGTATGAATCTACAATTGAGCTTCATCCATTTTTCTGCTTAACCTTTCCAATTTTCTAATTGGTTGCATGCTGATTTCATAGGGAATCCAAATAGATTCATCCTTCTCTTTGAAGCTTCAAGACCTATCCATAAGTCAGCATAAAAATGGTTTACATAGTTGTTTGTGCCATCACAAATAACTAGGTCCAATCTGTGTTACTCAACACTTGATATTATTGATGCTCAACACATACTGTAGTTTTGTTTCTTGCTCAACACTTGAATTACTTGGCATCATTTTTCTACTTGGCACTTGAATCACTCAGCATGGTCTATCTACTCAATGCTTGAGTGACTCAACACTCATTACAACTCAGCATCTATACATACTATACTTAGCATGTATTACTAGCTAGGCATGAAGATTGGTTTTGACAATTGAGTGTCAACAATCGGGTCTCACAAGTCACTTGAAAAATGCATGTGCATGTGCTCATGTGTTGTACACCACCATAACAAAGATCGTGAAACAAGAGCTAGATGAGAACACAAGCAATAAAATACTCAACCAAAAACAAGCTCATGAGAATGGATATGTCATGCATCCCAATGCAACAAGAAAGTACAACAATGGTTTGACTGACATCCTATAGATAATCCAAGTCCATGACCAACACAATTCCAAGAAAGCTTGAGAAAACTAGGTGGCACATAAATCAAGGTAAACCCAAAAAACTCATCAACTTCAAAAATAAAACTCATTTTTCCTTAGGATACAAAAGCCACAAAAATACAATAAATTCAAGTTCAAACATTGTATGCAAAAATGGCTAGTATAATGGTTCAAAACCCCAAATCCCATCCAAAAAAGTAGGAAAATATTCATACCTAACCAACTGAGAAAAACTAACATTTAGAAATGGAGGTGAACCCTAGTTCTCAACCTCCTAACATATATCTATGAGAAATAGAAATAGAAATGAAACTAAAACATGAAAATAGGAGAGCCCTACCTAATAGCAAAAAGGGCTAAAACAAGGAATCAGCTAGATAAAATAAATATCCCATGGAACCTACTAAAAGTCATGGCAAAGAAAGGTCTCCTTGAGATGGATCCAATGAGCCTGATCTCATGGAGATCTCATGCCCATAGCTCTTAAAACCAACAAAAATGTGATCCTTCAAAAGAGGATTTTGGAAAAATCTCTCAAATTTATAATTTACAATAGTGAGAAGTAAGGAATTAATTTCCTCTTTGGATACTTATTCAATTTTCAAGTGAATAATCGATTAGGGTGAATAAGGAGGAAACATCACTTAACCTTGAATCAACCCAAATGAAAATAGGCTATTCCAAATAATTGAAATTCATCTATAGAAAAGCTACTAGAAATTAAAATTAATTAAAATAAAGCCCAAAATCCCTTAAACTAAAATCATAGAAAACCTTACAATATTTCATGACAAAGTGAACACCTAAATGCATAGAAATGTTCACAAGCCTAATCACATAATGAAAATGAATCTAGATTCAATCAAATCACCAAAAGGCTTAATATAAACAATCAAATAAGATACATTGACTATACAAGGATGACATTGGCTAAAATGAATATAAATGTACTTAGTGATTAATCCAGTATAGTGATTAATCCATGAAGTAAGATACAATCACTAAAACATGATAGTGGACCAGTATGATATAATGACCATGGATATAAATCTTGCACACTAAAACATATGATTAATTGCAATTGTATATAATAGCATAGCCAAAGCATTAAATGCATTAAATAACCTAATTTAATAATTTAATTTATTTATACCTAAATAATCAATTTACAACACTCATGTTTGCATAAAGCATAACAAAGAAAGAAAGAAGTAAATTACCTACCATTAAATCCAACACATAAACATAATCAGAATATATGTCCAAATATTAGATAACTAGATATCATCATAAAAACTATTATCATCTTAAAAAGTCATCATCATGCAAATATGATCAACTCAATAGCATAATAATCTAACATCAATGATAATGGAAATCAAAGTATAACATATGACCCTTAGGTAATCTCAAATGTAAAAATAACATGAGTATAAGTATCTCTCGAATCACAATGAACAAGGTACAGACTGCAAATATGAGAGGCATACCTATAGCCTCAACTATGGTACCCTGATGCTAGTCTTGATGGTTATCAATTGCTACAATAACTCAATTCAGTGGCTTCTACCTACATCTCCCATAGTAGGCTCTAATCTACCTACATCTCTACCAAGTGTTGAAGAAGGTTTAATAGGAAAATTCACCACTTTATAGCTGAGCTAACCACAAGAGTAACATTCTCCTACAAAGCTAGAACCAGGTCCATGTCCACCCTGGTAGCACTTGCTAGAGTTCTATTGATTACTCTAAGAAGGGAAATTATTTTAAGACAGCTGACCATGACTCTGGTCATCTCATTTCTTTCCTAAGGCACTTGAATTTTATTCACACTTTGAACACAACCCTTTTTTAATTCTTGCAATAATGTCCACCCTAAATGGGTGTTGACTAGGTTTGGCACTTTCTTGAGGACTCAGTAAACTATGCATCCTACCCTGATGTCCATACACTATGGTTTTGAGAACCTAATTTACCCCTAAACCCTCTAGCCAAATTATACAATTTGTGCTTTCTCCATAGCAAGGATAAGATTTGTAGGTTGATGCATTTAAACCTCTCTAATAAGGGCATCCTTAAGCCCTCAAATAAAATGTTGACTAAGGAGTATCTCATCATGATTATGGAATAAGTACAACCTAAGCTCAAATAATTTATTTTCATAATGGTCCACTAACATGCTCCTTTGTTTAATCTCATGGAACTCATTAGCACAAACCTCTCCAACCTAAGGAGAAAAAAATCTCTTCCTAAATCTCTCCTCAAGGATCTCCCAAGTGAGATATGTGATGCTGATATAGAGCTTCTCCCCTCTATATTGCACAAAATGGATGCATGGTCCCTTAGATTGGTTGCATATGGATACATGGAAAATAAAAATTCCATGTCCACTAGTAAATTTAGCCCTAAATTTTGACAAGAAAAGGTCACAATTTTGATCAAAATTGGTCGAATAGATGACTAAACCTATCATCGATCTTTTTTCATCAATTTTTTGACATAGTCATTATGTGTCAAAATTTTGACTTTAAAAAGGTCAACTTACTGATGAGAGGTTTGTCAATTTCCTTAGTCTAACTTGAACTCTTATTTCCTCATTTGTGTCCATCACTAGTTGAAATTTTTACAAACACTCCTTAACTTTTTGATAGTGAAACCAAATCTTTGATGGCTAAAATGACCAACTGTCATCAAAATTGTGATGAAGATCCCTTCGATCTTCTATGGTGGTGCCCTACCATAGATGGTAGAATTGACCAACCATTGTTGAAATTGCGACCAAGACCCCTTAATTTTCTATAGCAGTACCATATGTTTGATGGAAAAGGGAAGACATGATCATTGAAATTGAGACCAATGCTTGGTAGAAATTTAGATTGGCTGTGCCAATTATTGTAAAAGTTTGCTCTCATAGGAGCCTTCTAAACTGCAAAATATTTGATTCTAAAGAATAATTGTTCATTGCATGAGACTCAAGGTATTTTGCACATTTCTACCTCCATGCCATTGTTTCATTGATCACATGATTTATTTCATATAAAATAATGGTAAGGAGGAAGAAATGTGCATGATATCCTGAGTCTCCAATGAGCAATTGTGCTTTAGAATTAAATTTTGTGCATTTTAGAAGGCTCCTATGAGAGAAAAGCCTTTCTAAATTGGCACAACCTATCTAAATTTTGGTTCTTGAGACACCATTTCTTGTGAAGACTACAAGGAAAAATAAAATTAGGAAAGAATTATTTATCAAGAATGAAAGCCAATAACAATAACTAATCTCTAAGTTTATACTCTGAGATTTGAAATGGGCACGGTGAGAGAGAGGGATGGAGCAGGCGGGAACTACAATTCAAATCACGTTGTTTCAAATCTGGAGAAAGGCGGGAGACAGGAGACCACGTCTGCAGGAGGGCATGCAGCAAGGCATGCAGCAAGCGCAGGGCAGGAAACGGAGGGGAAAGATGAGGATGCCTCAAAGAATGGGGACCCATGGGTTTTGATGCCCCATCTAGGTGAGAAGATTCCCCCTCCCCCCCATGTGGGCAGTGGGCCATCTGGGGCATGGGGATGCTGGTCGAATCTATTCAGGATAAAACCATCAGGTAAATCGTCTTTCTCAAAAGTCATTGACAAATCTGATAAGGAGAAAGGTATTTTTGCTCTGGAAATCCCTAGGGAAATTATTGACCACAATATCCTAAGCATGGCAAACACTCTGGTAGGAAAATTTGTAGGGCCAAGACCTAATATTGATGTAGTGAGGACATTTACCAGGAGAAAATGGGACCTTAAAGGGCATGTAGATGTGACTGCTATGGCCAAAGGCTTCATGTCTTTCGAGTTCTCTTGCTCGGAAGATTTTTCTCATATACTATGTGCTGGGAACTGTTCTTTGCGCAGATCCAACCTAATATTGCAAAAATGGACATCCAACTTGGATTTGAACAATGATTTCCAATCTCAGGTTCCAGTTTGGTTAAGACTTCCGAAACTTCCTTTGGAATATTGGCATGAGGATGTCTTTGATGGCATAGCCAGGACCTTTGGAGAGCTCCTCTCCATTGACCCTATCACAGCAGCTAAGAAAATATTGAACTACGCAAGAATCTGTGTAGGAGTCATCGAAGGCCAGGACATGCCTCAAGTTTTAGAACTACAATCTCGTCTGGGAAACAGATCTCAAAAGATTGACTATGAAAGTTTGCCTTTTGCTTGTTTCCATTGTAAGAAGGCTGGCCACAAGGCTGGATCATGCCCACTTTTCAAAGAGAAGAGTATGGTGGGAAAGGCTCGTCCACAAGGGGGGATAAAAGATTCTCTAGATCCCAAAAAAGAATGGAGGAAAAAAGCATCGCAAGTCAAGGCAAATGGAGAGGCAGAAGGAAAAACAAATACTGATCCTAATGCGCCCCAAGAGGAATCAGGGCCTCCTCGGGCGACTAGAAACGTAGGAGGGGGAGAAGAGAAAGAAGTGAAAGACGATTCAACACCTCTCCCTAATGCGAAGGAATCTGAGAAGAAACCTGAGGAGACAGGTGAAAATATGACTCTTCCCCTTCTAGATTCTCAGGAGGATGACTTGAAACTATCCTTTGTCCCGAACTCCATGGAAGAACTAAAGGAGGGGGAACCCATATCCCAGGACCCTAAACCAGTGTGTTTTCCCCCCCCTTCAACAGTAAACAGAATCATAGAGAGGCTATCTGCATCGACAATGGAAGATTTGGCGAGAATTGATGCTTGGCTGGACAAAGGACTAGAGGGAGAAGAGAATCCCTGGACGGAAGTCAGGAGTAGAAAGAAGAAGAATAGCAGGGACCCTTCTCCGGTATCTCCCCCTTCTACTAGAAGCATGGCCAAGGCTGATCTCAGCCACAAATCTAACCTAGTGGGAAGGAAAAACAAGAATGAAATCAGGAAAGAGGAAGCCAGAAGAAACATTAAGGATGGTACCCAACGCACCATCCAGGAAGCATGTTCAGTAGTTAAATCATGAAGATCTTATCTTGGAATATTCATGGACTCAATGGAATCCACAAGCAAGAAGTTATTAGAAATATGATAAGGGACCAAAGGCCTGATGTGTTTCTAATCCAAGAAACTAAAATGAAGAAGGAAAGGATGGAAAATATTAAGTTCAACAATAGCATGAAGGGCATAGCCTCTAACTCTGAAGGGGCGTCTGGAGGACTACTGTTACTTTTCAATGATAAGTATTTCAATATAGTAGCTGAGTATGATGAAGATAACATTCTTTTCTATAGAGTTCAACATTTGCACACCAATGATTCCTAGTTTTTAGTGAATATTTATGCCCCCAATAATAAGAGAGATAGAAAAAAATTCTGGACCAAAGTTGGTAATATGGTGCAAGATTGTGACATTAAGAAAGGTATAATCATGGGAGACTTTAACACACTGCTAGAAGATAAAGAGAAAAAGGGAGGTATACCCCTGGATTGGGAAAGTAAACAGGATCTTTCTAACTTCATAAATAATTTGGCCCTCATGGATCTTGAGCTTAAGGGCGGATCCTTTACCTGGTCAAACAAGAGAAAAGGCCATGATTGCATTCAAGTTAGGCTAGATAGAGCTCTTATATCTTCGGACTGGCTTCAATCCTTCAGCTGCAGACTATCTCTGCTTCCCAGAATTGGTTCGGATCACTCTTCCATTTCTCTTTTAGTTTCCCCTCTGGTACACAGGAGATACCATCCTTTCAGGTTTGAGAAAATGTGGACCTCTCACCCTGCCCTCCTGGATAATATCAAGAAATGGTGGGGGATAGAGGTGGAGGGCTTAGCCATGTTCAGAGTCACCAGAAAACTTAGCAATGTGAAGAGGATGATTAAAATTTGGAACAAGTCTGATTTTGGTCACATCTTCCATGAAAAGAAAGAGTTATTTGATAATCTAACTATTATCCAAGATTGCATTCAGAAGGAAGGTTACACTGAGACCAACAGGATTTCGGAGCTCAAGACCCTGTCTGAAATTCATAACATTATTAATAAGGAAGAAAAATTTTGGAGGCAAAGATCGAGGATCACCTAGCTAAAGGAAGGAGATCGGAACACTAAGTTTTTTCACCTAACCACCCTCAAGCACTGTGCTAGTAACAGGATCTATGGTATCAAAAAGGGGCAGGAGCTGTTAACTGAAGAATCTGCCATCTCGGAAGAAGTCGTTTCCTTTTTCTCTAGCCTTCTCTCTGAGGACCCAATGCTTTCCAATTTGGACCAGGAGGATTTGTTGTACTGTATCCCTCAGCTCATTCAACCTATCCATAATAAACAGCTCTGTGCTATTCCTAATGCTACGGAAGTTAGAGAGGCTCTCTTTTCTCTGCCTGCTGACAAGGCTCCAAGCCCGGACGGTTTTCCCACTTTTTTCTTCCAAAGGTTCTGGCGGGTGATCATGGGAGAGGTTGTTCAGGCTGTCCAGGAATTCTTTGGATCCAAATCTATTCTCAAGGAGCTAAACTCAACTTTTGTGGTTCTCATTCCTAAATCCCCTGGGGTGGACTCGTTGGACAACTTTAGACCTATTAGTCTGTGCAACTCTCTCTACAAGATCATCTCTAAAGTTCTCACTTTAAGAATGCTCAAGATATTGCCCATGATAATCTCACAGCATCAATCGAGTTTTGTTCTAGGGAGACAAATTTTGGATTCTGTCCAGATGGTGCACGAAGTCATCCACTCTCTCGAGGCATCCAAACAGGAAGGTATGTTTCTCAAACTGGATCTTTCTAAAGCTTATGATAGGGTGGACTGGTCTCTCCTTGGGAAGGTCCTCTCGACTTTTGGCTTTGACAGTAAAGTTTGTAAAATTATCTCTCAATTGGTGTCCACCTCCTCCTTGGCTGTTCTGGTTAATGGAGTCCCTTTTAATTTTTTCAAACCTTCCAAAGGCCTCAGACAAGGAGAACCCCTTTCGCCCATTTTGTTCATCATTTTAGCTGAATGCTTAGGAAGGATTATAGACTGTAGAAAGCGTGAGGCTTGTATCAAAGGGATCCTTCCCTCCTCTAATTGCATTCCCTTCACTCATCAGCAATTTGTTGACGATACTATCTTGGGGGGGGAAGCTTCTATCAAAGAGGCCAGAGCCCTGAAGAAGATTCTTGATACTTACTCCAGTGGGACGGGTCAGCTGATTAATTGGAACAAAAGCTCGCTCTTTTTCATCAACACCTCTGAGTTTAGACAAAGAAAAATTGCCAAGATTCTGGGTTGTGGGGTAGGCTCTTTCCCCTCTACCTATCTTGGTCTTCCTTTGGGATCCTCACCCCCGGAGTCTTTTTGGAATGGTATTTTGGACAGATTCAACAGGAATATGGCTGGTTGGAAAGGGGTCTCTCTTAGTCAAGCGGGGAAATGCCTCTTAGTCAAATCTTCTCTTCAAAATCTACCAATCTACGCCCTGAGCCTCTTTGGAATTCTGGGGAAAATAGCTGAGAGAATGGAGAAAATCCAGAGAGACTTCCTTTGGAATGGTAATGAAGGGAAGAAAAGATATCCTCTTGTTGCTTGGGAGAAGGTTTGCTTCCCTATGAGGTACAGAGGTCTGGGCATTAGAAAGATCACTCACCTCAATAAGGCTCTCCTAGCTAAACAAATATGGCAGATCTTCAGTAGCACCGGTGAATGGAGGGACACCCTGGTAAACAAGTACCTTAGAAGACCCACTCTTCTTTTCACCCTTTTTAATGAAGATATCCCAAAAGGATCGAACATTTGGAATGGGATCATGAAAGCCAGGGACCTGGCTAAGGCCAGGATATCATGGAAATTGGGAAATGGGAAGGACATCCAGTTCTGGTTGGATAGATGGCTTTCCCAAGATCCACTTATCAATAACCCTATTTTTGAGAGATGGATGCAAGCTTGTACTGATCAAATTGGGTCCAAAGTTTGTGATTATTGGAATGGCCAGGAATGGAGTGACCTATCCCTCATCTCTAAGGACTTGACTCCTATAATGCTTATGCTCAATTCCATGATTCCTATCAATTTGGGGGATGAGCTGGTCTGGAGGGATAATCCCAATGGAAGATACTCTGTTGCCTCAGGCTATAATTCCCTTTGGAGCTTAAAAGAGAAGGCCCCTTGGGCGGAGGTTTGGATTCCGAGTCTCACTCCAAAGATCAAAATTTTTTACTGGCTGGCTCTTCAGAACAAAATCCTTACTCATGACAATCTCATGAAGCGAGGACATGTTATGCCCAGTAGATGTCCCTTGTGTAAGAATCAAGCTGAGACTGGAAATCACATTTTCATCTTATGTGACTATGCCAGGGAGGTGTGGAATGTCATCACACATGATAATGAAACCCTCTGGTGCATACCGGATAATCTCATGGATTTTTTCCATCAGTGGAAAGGTCTTTGTAAGATTGCTGGTCGACAGGATCACTCGGACTGGATTTTACCCCATTTTTGCTGGGGAATTTGGAAGGAAAGGAATAATAGAATATTTAGAGACAGAGAGGAGCCGGCTATAATCCTTGGCAGGAAGGTCTTGAAGAATATAAAGGAAAATCTCCAAGTGCTGAAGGAGGAAGAAGAAGAAGAAGGGGACAGAAAGATAGCTAAAGTAAAAGACAGGAACCTCAAAAGGCAGGATGCTAGCTGGCTTCTCCCCCCAGATGGTTCGTCAAAAGCCAACTTTGATGGGGCTTCTAAGGGTAACCTAGGCCCTTCAGGTTGCGGTGGAATCATAAGAAATAGCTATGGGGAGGGAATAGCTGCCTTTGCTTCCCCGCTGGGAATCCAGACTATTCATCTGGCTGAAGCAAGAGCTGCGAGTAAGGTGGTCAAGTTGGCTTTTGAAGCCGGGATTACTAAACTTTGGCTTGAGGGGGACTCCAAAAACATTATTAATACCATTAATGGTATTTCCCCTCCCTCGTGGACGATTGCGAACATAATTGCTGAGACTTGTGCCACTCTCACAAAGTTCGATAAGGTCCATGTCACTCATGTTTACAGAGAGGCAAACCTAGTCGCTGATTGGTTTGCTAATAAAGGGGTTAACGCCACCAATAATCTACCCTGGCATGCCAAAAAATATTTTCTGGCGGAGGCAAAGTTGCTCATCGACCAAGATAATATCTTGGGAAGGATGGATCAAATCCAATGCAATTATGGATAATAAAGATTGCTTAATAAATGGTAAGTGCCATTATTGGCATCGTGATTTGCACCAGCAAAAGGGGTTTCCTCTGACTTTTTGACACGTTCGAAAGGACAATACCATTATTTTTAGAAAGGGGTATACTCACGGGTATCATAAAAGAAACATCACCATTTTTTCGAATGCAAATAACTTGCACAGATCAGAGTTCATGAGAATTGTGGAAGTTGATCAGGTAAACATGACGGGTGAGAGGAGCAGAAAGGAGCTAGTGGGGGAAGTTCAGAAGTGGAAGAACAAGGCCAAAGTTTGGAGAGAGCTAGAAAAGGGTGGGGTTACTAATTTCTTCGAGAAACTTCATGGCTTGGATCCTGAGATCACTAATAGCATGGTGAATTCGTGGAATAATGGTAAGGTTAAGGTGAACAGGGTCTACTTTCAAAACACTGAGGATGTGGTTGCTGAAGTCACGAGGATACCGATGGAGGGGCATAAATTCTTCAGAGACAAGAAGATGTCTTCTAATGCAATCAAGGATTTTGTGAAAAACACTAAAGAGCTGAACAAGCTGGGCAAGAAAGAGACATTTTTTGTAACGGATACTATAAAGAAGCTCTGGAGGTATGTTCTCTACGCTGTCATTGAATATATAACCCTAGACCCCAGGTTTGATAGGGTTAGGACTCACCATTTTGTGATTCTAAATCATTTTCACCATGGTAGTAAGATCTCCTTCCCGTATTATCTTTTTAACTCGATGAACAAGGCCATTTCTAGTTTTAAAAAGAAAGCTATCGTCAACCTGGCACTGCATGAGGGTCTTCTGCTTCTGATTCATGAGCATTTCCACGCTCAAACCATTAGCAAAAACCCTATCCAGGGGGTAGATGTTGACAAGAGTAGCTCCAATTTTTCCTCAAATTTTGACGATGTCGAGAGCATCAGCTCTAATGAGGTTTTTGAGCATTCAGGTAAGAAGACTAAAAGCCATAAGAAGGATTACCCCTCTATCAAATTACCCAGCAGAAAGAGTCCTAGAGGTCATACCCCAGCTAAAACTTGCTCTGCTGAGGTGGAGGAGGAAATGGATACTGATGATTTTGACAAGGTTTCGAAGGAGGAGCTGGATGAGGAGAAATTGAGAAAAAGATAGAAGAGGGAGGGAGAGAGCATGGAGCACTCCAGTAGTCAGGGAAAGGATTCTCTGCCCATTCCCCTCTCCCCCATACATCCTCAGCCTCCTTTGGAGGAAAATGATAACTCTGGACAGATTGAGGGGGAAGTGCAAGTTAATAACAGAAGGAAGGCTTGGAAGAACTTCAATGTGAGAACGGCCACTATGGGAATCTACAGAGAGGCGATGAACCCCCAACTCCTGGTGGACGACCTCGAGAAGCCTAGACTCAATGAGCTAATTGACCCGGCTATGGTGGCTATTTCTGATAATGCAAGAGAAACGGGCATGAATCTGTTGAACAATGCCCGCAATAGCATGATCGACAACTTTAGATCAATTAAATGGCTTTTCCATGAGCTTGAGGATGTCAGAGATAGGGTTTCCCAAATGGAAAAAATCAAGAGCAAGACAGGTGCAGAAAGCCAAGGCGACCGGAATAGCTGGGAGACTCTGATGGAGAGGAGAGTAAAAAATATTGAGAACTACAATCACAACCTGGCAAGTCAAATGATCTCCCTCCTCACTTCGATCAATGACAACATCCTCTCTCTCTTGGAAAATCTCAAAGACAGGAACCAGATGGAGGAAGATGATAAATAGAACAGAGACAAAGATAGGCTGGATGTGGATAAAGCCAAGGACAACACTATGGAGCAGGATTTGATGAATGCCCAGGATCATAAGGAAGAAGAGCAACAAGAGTGCGCCAAAGCTACCCAGACCATGCTGAAGATGGAGAAGTAGTCTACTAGGTTGGGTCTCTGTCCTTTGGTTTTTGTTTCTCCTAGCTTTGGCTTTTTGTCTGGTCTCTATTTTTTTGGTTGTTTCTCAAGCCTTTTTTGTGGGCAGTTGTTTCGGGCTGGGCCTTTGGTCTTATTTTCAGCCGTAAGGATTATGTTTTGGCTGGGCATTTTTTCACTTATTTTTAGCCTTTCTTGTTGTTAAACTTATGGGTTTCAGGACCCCTTAAAACCTGTTTACCTTATCAAAAACAATAACTAATCTCTATTTTTCAAACAAATAAATGTGACCAAAAAACTTATAGTCCCAATCACATCATCATAATTGCACATATATAACTATAACCCCTTATTCGGCTTCTTTTTTATCAAATCCTGGGCAAGAGCATCTAGGAGATAATATTAAAATACAATCAATCACTGAGCCTGTCAGCTCTTTCCTACCACCAAGTTTGGAACATAGTAACTTTGTGGATAGAATCAAAGAAAAATTATGCCATACATATGGATAACAAAGATTTACAATTGCAAGGATAACTACCCAACCAAAGTAGAAAATGACATGAAAAGTTAACAATCTATTAATTGACACCTCTAGATGAAATATTTATAGCAATTGAAATATACTATAGAAACAAAAATTGCCTTAAAATTGGCACCTCACTAGTTATAGTTCATTTGCATCCATAATGGCTTCACAAAAGTTAAAATCTTACCATTTGTCATGAACACAAAAGGCGCTCATAGTTCAGCTACATCAATAAAAGTAAAGTTATTTGAATGTTCAAAAAATGTGAAACTTCCACTTAATAGCTAGAAACACCATATCCTCAGTATACATCATCTTTGATGGAATGTTCATAAGTGAATGATTTTCTCTAAAATTTCAAACATATGCACAAAGAAGCACCATGCTCTTGAAGATATATATACAAGTTACAAGACTGATATATCAAAAGGAGCATGGTGAGGGCAAGAGACTAACAATATCAATTGTGGAGTTGTAGATAGGCAAGTGTTACACAGTAAAAGGTAGTACAAGGCACCATTTTCCATTTTATAATATGATGAAATACCTTGGAGCTGGTTCTAAACCTTGATTGCTTAATGTTTGATTTGATCCAATGGTACCATTATCTAGAAGAGGTCCCACACCCCACTTTCCTTCTAATTCTGAAGGCTCAATGACATAAACTCCTCATCAATCATTCCAAGAGAAAACTAATTTGAGTCAAATGGATGTGATGTAATTACTAGAGGATAGAAACTACATGAATAATCAAAGGATACATTTTGAGTTAAATCATAAACTACTTGGGGATCCATTTATCCATTTATACATAACTTTTTCCTCCCTAGGCCAACTTACCTATTCATGCCTAAAGCTAAATATGTAGAAGGTGCAATCTGACAACATGGCCTCAAGCTCTCTACATCAAATACTCCAATGGAAACATCACAATAGCCTACGACTAAAATAATGCTATCACATGAATATACTACACTTGAAATTGGAGCAGATAGAGAATCATGAGGTGTCCACTGTAGTACAAACAAATGTGATATCAGTTTACACTCATATAGAGAAGGTATCTTATATAATTATCACTTACTAAATTTAAATTCTAAATTTCTAACAAAGACTTGCATAATGAAAATGGTCAAACTTAGAAGCATCATAAATAGAAAGTTGGCTCTCATGAACAACCAACAAGTGAACTTGATCAGTATAGAATTGTGCTCTTGTATCCCCAGCTAGTGGTGATGATCTTCCTATTTGCACTTGTAAAACAATTAACTTTCATTTCTCCAATCTATCAATGCTCTAGAAATAGAGTTTCCAGAACATTGGCCAAGCATTTACTAATTTGAATCTATAAACAAGTGAATGTACAAAATGAGATGGCAATGGATATACAAAAAAGAAGATAAACCTGCAGATCAGCCCCAGAAAATACCAATACATACAAAGTGTGTGGAAATGCTAAGCCTATAATTTTCTTTTGGTGGCCTTTAAGCTTCATTTTTACTTGGTTAGTTTAAACAATTTTTGTAAAGTCACAAGTTAGAAGTCATGATTTTTAATGATGCACTAAATGAGTGAGCAAGAAAGAGACTCATTGATCACACCTCATCTAATTAGACATTTTATATCTGGATTTCTGAATCTTCCATCCCAATTGCAATGATATTATTATCTTGAGGGTGAAATGCTAGAAAAGTAGTTAGAGGAGGAGGTTCCATGAAGGTAGTCATAACCTGCTACAAACACTCATTAGCAAGCATGCCATAGAATATTTTCTCAAAACTTTGGTTGAAAAAAGGAAACAAAAAACTTGATAAGGAACCTAAGTAAGAATATAACTTTTTAAATTGACCAACTCAGTAGTCATGTTGAAGAGGAACATATTTTCAAAAGATGCACCTTGAATGTCATCACATTGAACAAGGAGACCTTTCCACCAAAGGCAAAGATTACATAGGAATCACTCTTAGAAAAAGCTATGCAAGCATCAAATTCTTCTAGATTCATAGCACCAATATCATTAGTCATCATAATCCCACTAGCTGGCTGTCACATTTGTAGTTAAAGATTGGCAATAGATTGTAGAGAAGACCACTATCTTAGTCACTTAAAAGACAATTTTCTAAGAAGCATATAGAAATTCTTTCCAAATTAAGAGCATCATCTTTCCAGATGGATTCTTCTCATTCTGTAGCCATTTCCATATTTTGTGGAGTGCATTTTATGCCAATACTAAAAGAGTAATACTAGAATTGTTATATATTAGTCTTGTAACTTGTACAAAACAATAGGTGCTTCCTCATGGAAATCTACTTTTGGATTGTTGAAGATATAGTATAATGGCATATTACCTGATGTAAAAGACCCAACTTTGGTGCTAAGACATTTTTAGATCTATATATACACTTGCAAATGAGGAATACAATTTTCATTTCTATTTGATTCATTTTTGGTGCATTCCCTAAGGGGGAATTGATAGGGATAGGGGAAGCTAATGTAAATATTGAGGTCATGAATTGAAAAGAAGGATACATGGGTCTAGTTATAGATATGACTTTTTGTATTACAGGGAGTAATGTATGGCAACACAAAGTCCATACAGGGTTTTAGAGGACACCCTTTGTCCTTGATGTCAAGGGGGGGAAATATATGATGTTGTAAAGATTCCAAAAGTGTTGTCATAAATGACAAAGGGGGGTATTGATGCAAATATCTATGTTGGGTTGCCATTAATTTCAAACTTTTCATTGATGTCAACTATGGTCCAAAAGGTGTATCAGCAGTATTTCTACCTATTCTAGAGTGGTATAGTGATAGCAGTGTCTGCACCAAGGAGTTTTGGTTGTCATGATATCATAGCCAAATATCTACTTCATATTGGCATCGGTTTAGATTATAGCTCATCTAATCCTTCTTCAAATTTTGCATGTCTACTCACACAAGGTCCACATGGACAAATTAAGCCCTAGAAGTTCATGAACCTTGATCTTACTTATCTCCATACTCTCAATAGAAGATGGCAGACAAATTGATAGCAAAGATGCAGCAACAAAGGGATGATTTGGAGAAACATTATGAATGGATATAAGCTATAAGCATGAATCTAGATTAGAATGTCACATAATATCATATAAACAACATAAACTTGTAATCATAGCATCATGGTCATACCTTCATATCATCATATGCTTCAATTTCAACATGAAAATAATAAAATGTCAAATGATAAATCATAACATCAAGTTCAAGTAAAGGAAATGGAGCCTATATAACCATATTTGTTTGTCATACCCTTTTTACAAGGAACTCTCAAAAATTATTCAAATTAAACAAGTATGAACTGTAAGAGACTAAGAAAGAAGGAAAAGGTGTTACCTCAGCAGGATGATAGTAATAATGAGACAAAGAATGATGAAGACTAAATCCAAGGAGACCAGATCTGAACATCTGAGTTCATTCAAATTCAAAATTTGGTTTGCCTTCATAGCACTGTCAAGTCAACACCATGAGCATTATTTTGTGTCTAGAGTGTCATCAATGTTTTTAAATATAGAATGAAATGGTTGGAAGTATGCATTTCTACCACATTCAAATGATTTTGAGATACAAACCTATGCAATCCAATCTCCCAAGGAATAGACAACACCACTTATCGCCATTTTTGCCAAAATAGGATTTGTCATAAAGCGATGTTAGAATAGTTACTAAAATGGTCATAAATTATGTTCTTATAGTAAAAGAATACTTTGACTTAAGAAAAAAACTACATGATATTAAAACATGACATTGTGCGTTAAAAACTAAAAAGGTACCTATAACAAAGAACTTCATTTGGACTTGCTAATTAGTTATCACTATTAACTATAAGTTATCTTTAAAGTTTGAGCTTCACTTAGTTTTGAGAATAGTTTAATATTCTCTACTAAATAAGTCCAACCACATGAAGGTGGAAGCTCATTTGGCCCCTCCCTGCCCCCTAACATCACTCAAAATTCCCCATTAACATTTAATAACATTCATTCATTCATCCATTTTTGAAATATAACATTCAATCATTATAATCACATGATAACATTCATTAACACACAACATTCATGAGTAATTCATTAACACACAACATTCATGAGTAAGTCATTCATGAATAATTCATTAACACACAATATTCACGAATAAGTCATTAACACACAAAAATCATTTCTTTTAGGCTTTCTTACTATTTTTTTCATGAAATTTCTAAGAGGAATATCGATGTCCTCATCATCCCCCTCCTCTAATAGTTCTAATTGCAATGCATGTCTCCACCTCATCTCTTAAGGAACACGAGGTTGCTGCACCAAAGGGGGGGTCCACTACAATAACAAGTACTTTAGGAGTTAAATTCACACCATTTTATATTAGTGAATTACAAGTTTTTATTTAAGTAAAAGAACTATAAATCAAAAAATTAATTTAAAAGAACAAAACATAGATTTTCTTTACCTAAATGTGTGACATGATCTACCTATTGATTAGTCTGAACATCCTCTAGCACTCATTCAAAATGACATGATTATATATCCTCTAAAATATACACAAAAAGGTTACACCAAGTTCAATTAAAGATGTTAAATTGTATTAATAATTTCATAATTAGTTTTAAATAGAAAATTAGCACCTCCATGAATAGTATGATGCACATCAGGGGCTTCATCATGTAGCATATGATCTGTGTCACAATTAACAACTTACATTGCAATGTCATACACATTATTATCAAATAGATTGTTGCTCAAGTATTCAGTTTATAATATATTTTTTGGCATATTTACCTATGCACATGGTATAAGAGACTATTCGGTTGGGGCAATGGAAGCTTGCCATAGGCATTCAGCCATAGTTGCATAGCCTTTCTTGAATGAAATTCTTTTGTGTTCTTTCATAACCTCTAGATTGAAATCAGCACCCTACATTTTTTTAATAATTAACAAAATTATTTTCATTTTATAAATAATTCTTCTTTGCAATTCATTTACTACTACTTACAACTTGTGCTTTGATTTTAGAATATCCCCCAAAGTCAAGTTTGTGCTACCCAACCTTTTCTAGCCAAGCCTTTGTTGTCGTTGATGTGTCCTATAACCTATGAAAAGTTTGAAATATATTAGATGATATCGATATAAAGATCAGTACTAACTAGTGCATTATTACATTAATGTACTAGTAGTTAATATTATTGCATACTTTCTCACATTTGCAAGCATAATTTATGTTCAACCATCCCCTTTCTCCTTTGCATCCAAAATGAACTCATTCCATTTCCTTACTGTAATAAATGGAGGATGCTCATACTTCAGGTTTAGGACGAGACTCTTTCTAAATGAGTCCCTCACAACCTTAAGATGTTTGCAAGATTTTTGTAACATTTTCTTACGATAAAAAATATTAATACCAAACTCATGCTCTAAGTCTTTGATGAGCTGATCTTTTAATTTTTTATCTTGAAAGTTCCACCTCTTAAGAAAAACCACAAAATTGTTAGATATAGCTAGTAAAAGAAAAGACCTTAATGAAAGGAAAAATGTTGCACCAATTAATGATATGAAAAAAAAATAGTGGGATAAAATTAGTTCACTTATGATGTTTCACCTTGTACGTATGGTAGGACCAAATTATTTTAGTGTGAGGTCATAAAGCTTCTTATAAAATTTGTTGTTTCCTACAAAAAATGTCATGGGATAATCAATCCAAAGCTTCTTATGAGTAGGTAAATGCATATTATAATATTTAAAGTAAAAATATTAAAATTGCAAGACATTTTAAAGGCATCTAGTCATCATTGTTAATCAACAAAAATGTCTACATAGCTCCTGTGCTAGAAACATAGGTAGCTCTAGGAAATTATGGTGAATTATCACCGATACATGCACTATGATTTATATCTAGTGTAGCAGATGGTGCATCCCCTACCACTAAAAAAATAATCTAGTATGTGATGCACCCAAGATCAAAGTACAAATTATCAACTCATAATTAACACAAAACCAAATATAGCAAAACAAGGATTTACTAGTTGGACATCCTCTTTTTGTTGACATTGCAATCAACAATCTCGTATGGATGTCTGTCATCCTCCTAGGAGTCTCCTGCACTTGATGTGTTGAACAATACATTGTTAGAAAAGACATTCTAAAATAATAAAAGTAAGAGTTAACTTAAGAAGTTTTTGAATGT
This sequence comes from Cupressus sempervirens, assembly GCA_028749045.1. Lineage (NCBI taxonomy): Eukaryota > Viridiplantae > Streptophyta > Pinopsida > Cupressales > Cupressaceae > Cupressus > Cupressus sempervirens. The sequence goes on from CM053791.1 coordinate 277,696,563, forward strand.
TCAAAATTAAAAATTCCTTGTAACTTGTCAACTAAAAGATTATTTTACCAGTGGCAATCGAGCTCTACTAGTATCAACCTCACTGCATTGTCCTTGACTAGGTTCTGGATCAGTTGCCAAGAAATCCTATAACATGAACACATATTACATAATTTACTTCACAACATAAAAGATTATAAAATATAAATCTTTATTGAACTTTTTTTATAACTAAAGATTCATTACTGCTTACTTCATAATGAAAAACTTTCTCTCTTAAATTAGATAGCCTCTTCATCGTCTCCTCGGATGGAATATTTTCTTCATACAAAATTCTCATTATTTCTAAATTTATTTTTTTTATTTTTTTCTTCAACACAATTGTTACATTAGGTGTTTCTGTAATATCATCATCACAAGGGGTAGCTATTGGCTCTGTACTTACTGCAGGTGCTTTTCCCTTATCCTGAACATCAAATTGTGAGAGGAATGTTAGTAAAACTATCATAAAAACTCAAAAATTGTAAATAAAATAATGTAATAATATAACATTTTTCAACTATCTAATTTGTACAATTCCAATAAGGTTTACCCTTGTTGAAGAATGGTTGTGAGTAGCATCCTTATGGCCTCTATCATGTGTGGCATCTATATTAGCCTATCACAAAGATTAAACATAAAAACTTCAACTAACTGAAAGCAATAGATAGTAAAAAAAAAACATTATTAAAAAAATGGTATATAGTACTTACAACCTTCATGATAGTAACTTTGTTTGTATCTATGCGATTTAATAGTAATCTATTAGCAGTTCCTCCCCTAAAATTATTGATTTTATTGCACAAACAAAAACTTCATTCCCCTCACATGGCTCAAATATGCAATTGGGTTGCTTACTAGTTGAGGAAGGTCATGTAATATTTATAAAACCCACAATATTGCCTATTACTTTTGGTCTCCCATCAATGTATATAGCAAATCTTTTATTTTGATCATTTTCATTTCATTGTATATAATTAGCTAATAGTGCATACCTATGTATACTTTTTTAATATTGAATAATCCACATTCAATCATTGTTATTGTAACATGGACCGACATACTTGAACAATTCGACAATTTTTTTGTAACATACCTTTATCTCATCCATGGAAAATAGGCCCAAACCATGTAATGATGATGGAGCAATGCAATATATCCTCTCATTAACACAAAAATTAGTATTAATTGGAGGTAGCTCATTGGGTACCCATTCTTTCTCAATGTGTGTGTACCAAAAGGGCACCTTGATGTCGCATTTGGTGTCATCATCATAAGAACATGACCCCTCATTAGTAAGGAAAAATTGCATGTTTTTATCAAATTTTTTTCTAATCTTTTGACCTCTAGTTGATCTCCCTATTTTAGTCGTACTAAATGTAAAGCTTTCACCTACCATTTCCTCATTTCCCTCATTCGATGGAGATAGATCTGACATGTACCTATTTGGTGGGCCCTACAATCCATAAAATGGAAATTTGATAATATTTAAATAATATAGATAATTATCAAGTCGTGACTCATACGTGTAGTTCTTCTTTGTCTATACGTGAGAGATATAAAATGTAGTAAGTGTAAAGTGATTATACAATTATATTTCTATACAGACCTTCTTTGTTTATATAGACATTATATGATTATATAATATGTCTATTTATAACATATGTGCTTAATGATAAACAAGAAGAATATAAGAAAATTATGTCTATTTATTGACTTATACTTGCTGGTCCATGTCACTGTGCACGATCCACACCAAAAGGGTCAACTTTCCTACATATGTTAATCATTTATCTTAAGTTAGCTAAAAATTACATGATATGTGTATGATACAAATAAGTTAGAAGACAACATGAACAATATACAACATTGTAAACATGAAAAAAATTACCTTGTATATAAAATGCAAGATCGTCAACAAAACGGGTGATAATGTATGTAGTCAATTTCCTATTTACAAAAAGGGTGATTAATCAGACACAATATAAACATTGGTGATTATAAATAACATATGTTTTAATCATTAGAATTGAACACAATAAATATGTAATCAAATTTCCTACATATTTTAATCATATATCTTAAGTTAGCTAAAATTTACATGATACATGTATGCTACAAATAACGTAGAAGACAACATGAACAATATGAAACATCATAAACATGAACAAATTTACCTTATATATGGAATGCAAGATTGTCAATAGAAGGGGTGATGATATCTATAGTCAATTACCTATTTGCAAAAAGGGTGATAGTCAAACACAATACAAACATTCATAGTAATTATAAATAACATATTTTGTAATCATTAGAATTGAACACAATAAATATGTAATCATTACAATTGAAATCAAGAAATCATGTCAATCATTTCATTGATCATTTCAATTATGTCATTGGTTATCTTCTTCTTCATCATCCTCATCATCATCATCATCATCGCCATCATCACCATCATCATTATTATCATCATCGCCATCATCACCACCATCATCACAATCATCACCATCACCATCATCATCATCATCATCACCATCATCATCATCACCATCATCTTTATCTTCATCATCTGCTTCTTCATCATCTTCAATATCTTCTTCTTCCATAACATTATACTTTATCAGCCTTCCTCTTGGATCGTGTCTAACAAAAAATGACAAACTTTGTTTATGTGGAACCTCTAAGGAAAACACGTGTTCACATTGTCTTGAAGAACATAGGGCTCGTCTCTAACTGGCTCAAACAACCTTGTATTAATCATTTTAAATCCATTATCATGTTGAATAACTGTTCGATCTGGATCATTTTGATTTAGTCATAACCTATATCATTTGACAACAAATAGAACTACTTTGAAGGAGTTAAAGTCACACTTAATTATATCATCCAAGATACCATAGTATTAATTTTGAAATTGTTAAGGATGTATGTCATTTCTAGATGATATATTGGTGACCTTAAAAATTGCAATTATCCCAAAATCAAAAGTTTTCTTTGTGTCATCCAACTTTTTTATTTAAAATTTGTGGCCATGATAGTACATAGATTTGTGGTGCTTGACCTACAATTTTTGAAGTGTGTGTAAATTATTTTCATCTTGAGTTGATACAAAAAAAATGTTGAGTTATGATCATTAATAAATTTTTATGTACCTCTCCACATCTTAAACCCTTTACTAGATCAACTACTATTGGCATAACATTGGAATCTCTATTACAATGAGCTTCTATGACCAATGAAGCAACACCTTCCCATGTTAATGAGCAACCATTTTGTTGACATTATTCAATCCATACCATCATCCAATCAAGATTGTTTGTAATATAAAAATTTATTGCATCCCACTCTCGACCACCTGTATCAAAAAAAAAATACCAATTATAAATAAGTTATATTGAACATTTATAAGAATTAATTAAGTACAATAAAATCTTAGATTTACCTCTAACTTTCCTTGATCTACCTTTTCCCATCAAGTACTTCCCTTTGAATTTTTTAATTGATTTGGGATCCCAAATATGATCTACATGGATCTTTGCTATAAACTTAAGAAGATATTCACTAATGTACACCATGCTTTGGTATATCATATATCCCTCCACCATAGAACCCTTAGGATGTGCTCTCTATCAAACCAAACCTTTCAAAAATTTCAAGTGCCTCTCAACCATCCACATTGACTTTGTTTGTATGGTTCCACACAATTCAATCTCCTCAACTTGATGTATGAGGTAGTCTTCTTGTGCATTGAAAAAACTTGGAGGTAGACACTTTTGCATTTCACACATAAGAAGAGGAATTTTTCTCTTTCAATATTTCATATCTTCTTTATTGATTTCTTTAATTGAAAACCACCTCATGTATTTTCCAAGATCATATATAACCTATTTGACATTGTTGGCAAAGTGGTGTGGGAGAGATAGAGGTAGAATGTAGTGCAATATTTGTAAAATGACCTTGTCAATATTTTATAAAAGAATGCAATTAAAACTACATGTAGTATACAAATATATAGTATGTCAATCATGTGTTTTTAACCCTAGCCCAAATTTACTTTTCTTTGATATGAGATTGTTTATGTTCGTAGCAAGTCCTGTGGAAAATAATTTTTTTTATGACTTCTTTTATAGCATTGCTCTACTAGTCTAACAATAACCAACTAAGGGCACTTGTATCAATCTGGTCTCCATTGTTATTTGATCAAATTCCATTTTTCATTGCATGGTTGGATTCTTTAATGTCACTACAAGTTTTGACAATTTGGTCTTTATCATGCCTTCCATCCAAGATTTTCCATAATGTCTCTATTACATTCTTTCCAATATGCATAGGATCAAACAAATGCACAATTGGGAGTTTCTCATAGTATGGCAACCTAGTAAATTGTGTAGGATAAAGTTTTAGTCCTTTTGGAAGTTGGTCATTGATGCCTTGATGACCTTCACAAGCATTAATTAAAACATCAATAATCAAAACACAATATCAAAATATAAATTTGAAACAAAAATCATCAGATGGAATGACATTACCTTGATGAATTATTTTATTGTATGTAAACTCCCATAGGCAAGGTGTCATTCTCTATGGCTTTGATGTATTCTCTTCTTACCCATTGAAAATATGTTTTTTGATAGTTTGGTACTTATGATTTCTATGCAGAAAGTGCCTATTCTCATCAAACACCTACTTTCTTAAACTTTTTGAATGATGAGATTTTGTCTTTGGGCCACAAATTAGACATGGAAATTTTCCCTTTCTCTAAAGACCTACAAGATCACGTATAATTGGATTAAATGTGTTAACTTTGTGTTGTCACTATAACATACCAAAAAAGAGGTGTTAAGAAGAGAACATACCACAAAAATATGTTAGCCCAAGGGCATCATATATTGTCCATACAAGCATTCCATGAAATTGAAATTGTCTTTGTCCTATTGGTCTACAAATGTCATACATAGTAACCCCATTCCATAACACCATCAAATTTTTGATAAGGGGTTAAATATATACATTGATATCTTTAACTTGGTACTTACCTAGTTGAATGAACAAAAATATTACATAATTATTATGACCATTTTGTTGGATTAGTAATAATAAATTAATTTAGATCACCATAAAATCAAAAAATACCTAGAACAATCAGTGTCAACATTATGTGCTCTCTCTTTATGGAAAACCAAGGAGGTATGTTATTGTTGATAACAAAAATAGGCCACACTGAGTAAGTATATCTCATCTCTCCAAAAGGATTGACACCGTTTGCTGCCAATAAAAGCTTGAGATTATGAAGTTCTTCTTTAAATTGTGGCCATTTTTCCTCTATTTCTTTAAATGTTGAACCATTTGGAGGCATTCACATAATGTCATTTTAACTTCTATTTCATGCATGGTAATCCATAAATTGTGCCAAGCTATTGCACCTAAACAATCATTGTAGACATGGAATAATGGGAATATGCCAAAGAACCTTGCGAGGCACCTTTTTTGTTAATCGATCTTATTGATATCTACTAATATGAAAAATAGGGCATTGTGTTGCAAATCCATGTTGTTTATGATATATAATATGATCATTTAGATATGCATGTATTGTTTGATACTCGAGTCCAATATCTTTCATGATGGTAAATAATTCTCAGTACGAGCAAGGTAGAATGTTTGATGGTGGTAACAAACACTCACCTATCAACCTATGACTGAAAATATAATTTGTTAATTTAAAGAATATTAATTGCTACACAAACCCAATGTTAATTGTAAGGGAACTACAAGTAAAATAATGAAATAAGATGACATACCTTAACATACATGTCATTTCTACATTGGATAAACTATTCATAACCTTCAAGTTCACCAACAACAATACAACAGCAAGAAGAGTTGTTTCAGAGCCTTCATATAGGGACTCATGTGACTTCTTAAGTATAGGTACATCAGGCTCTATGTCAACATCATCATCATCATCATCTTGATCATCGTGATCTTCATCATCATGGTCTTCTTCCATGGTATCATTACCTTCTACTTCAATATTCACACCTCCATGTTCCCTCATTTGGAAATCTACATTCCCTAAATTTCCATGGTCCATAACATGAAACTCAGGGACATTGACCTATATGAAAATAATGACTTTATATTAACCATGAGCATGATGTCATCATCAAATCATGTCTTATGTAATTTATAAATTATTAAAATACATAGCAATGGATGATATTTGTTTCCCCCTTCAATGTGGCCATGTTGCCTACAATGTTCTTTAGTTTTTTGATTAGATATCTTCGAGTCTTTAAGCCCTTACAAATTTGCAAGGACAATAACATTTTCCATCACCTTTTCTTTTTAAGTTAGACCACAGTCTAGCAATCATCTCCCTATTTTTTTGTGCATTGATAATGCCAGACATGGTCTTTCTTGAATGGAATGACTCATTGGTGGAAGAAGGATGATTTGTTTGCAACCTGTAGATGGAGTAGTAAGAGGAAGACACATATAGAAATGAATACTAAAGTAAGACAAATAGAAAGATGTATATATAAAGAGATAGATTGATAAAGAGATAACGAAATATAAAAAATAAAAAGAAACAAAAACTTAGTTGACCTTCCATAACTCTACCTCTACATATTGCACTTGCTACATACAAGCACTTCCTAAGAAAATGGGCAGCAATAGCCAAGAAGGAAATAGGATAATTCATTTCACTCAAGAGGGAGATGCACAAAGTGACCAAGGGGAAAGAGGAAATGTTGATCCAGAGAGAGGAGAGTCTCTAATGTTCAATAGAACCTTGCTAAAGACTATCACAGAGCAAGAACCTCCCCAAAGAAAGACATTATTTAGAACTCTCTGCAAGGTAAGATATAAGGTTTGCAAAGTTTTTTTAGATTCCAGTTCAACTGATAACATAGCCTCGGTAGAAATGGTAGACAAGCTTGGATTTAAGAAGTTTCCTCATCCTAACCCTTATAAGGTTTCATGGCTAAATAAGGAGTAGAAGGTCATAGTAAATGACCAAGTTCATGTTCAATTTCAAATAGGGGAGTACAAAGACAAGACCTAGTGTGATGATGGTTGGAGAGAAGGAGTTTTTGAAGACCCTCAAGGTGAAAAACACCTCATGCTTTGCCATATTAGTAAAGCCAAAACTTGGAGAAAAAGGAAAGGAAGGTAGATCCAATGAAAGGATTGTGGGACCCAAGGAAGTAAGTAAACTATTGGACAAGTACAAAGAAGTAGTTTTACATTGTACCAAGGGAGAATGCACCCACTAGTACATTTGGGTTCATTTTTTGATCTTAATTGGTCAAATTTTCAATCAAATTTTTGACCAAATTTGACCAACCTATTGGTTGATATTTTTCTGGTCAAAATTTTGACCAACTCATTGGTTGGTCAAAATTTCAACCACTCTATTGGTCAAAAACCCATCAAAGCCATTGTCTAAGTTCATATAGGGATTGGTAAAAATTTTGACCAATAAAGGTCAAAATTTTGACCAACAAAGGTAGAAAAAAATCTATGCGTTGGTGGAAATTTTGACCAATAGAGGTAGAAAAAGAATTTAGGTGTTGGTGGAGATTTTGACCAATGAAGGTGGAAATTTCAACCAACAAAGGTAGAAAAAAATTTAGGCGTTGGTGGAAATTTTGACTAACAGGTAGAAAAAAATTTAGGCATTGGTGGAAATTTTGACCAATGACGGTGGAAATTTTGACCAACAAAGGTAGGAAAAAAATTAGGCATTGGTGGAAATTTCCACAAATAAAGGTAGAAAAAACCCAGGTGTTGGTGGAAATTTCAACTAATGAAGGTGAAAATTTCCACCAATAGGTAGGTGTAAATTTTTTTTAGGCATTCTATAAAACAATTCACATGTCTTGCCTATGATATAACATTTTACATGCATCCTACACCTGCTCATCTGGTTGATGATGGATTACGCAGGGTGATCTGAAACCATGATTCTGAAAAACATACACAATCAAATCCAAAATGAACTTGCACTACAAATGGATTGTGGAAATTTGATATTGTTAATTTTGCATGGATGTCTACCAAGACAAATATATGTTTAAGTTGTGATTGTCTTGGTAGACATGCATGCAATTTTACCAATATCATATTTCCACAATCCATTTGTAGTGCAAGTTCATTTTGGATTTGATTGTGTGTTTTTCAGCATCATGGTTTCAGATCACTCTGCATAATCCATCATTAGCTGAATGAGAGAGAGTGCAGGATGTATGCAAAATGTCATATCATGCACAAGGCATGTGAACTATTTTATAGAATGCCTGAAAAACACTGACAGTAACTAATATGAAGAATATATAATTAGTTATATGATTGAGAAAAATCATGTACCAATGAGTTGGTCAAAATTTTGAATAGAAAAATTTCAACCAATGGGTTGGTCGAATTTGGTCAAAATTTGGGTCAAAAATTTGACCAATAAAGGTCAAAAAATGAACCCAAATGTACTAGTGCAAGTATGCTCACCAAGTTGACTCTTTGAGTTTGGTTATCAAGACACCCCACCAAAGTGCCTCATCAAGGTCAGTCTTTAGGTCCACTCATTGAGCTTGCTCACCAAGTCAGCTTGCCATGTTGCATCTCTAAGTGGCCTAGCTAAGTTAGCTCACCAACTTGCCCCACCAAGTTGCCACTTCAAGCCCACTCACCATGTTAGATCACCAAGCTAACTTCCCAAGTTAGCTTGCCAAGCTAACAATTGAAGTATGCTCACCAGGCTGACTATTCAAGTGCACTCACCAAGTTGACTCAGAGTTCATTCATCAAGTCACCCCACCAAAGTGCCTCATCAAGGTCAATCCTTAACTCTACTCACCAAGTCAACTCACAAAGTCGGCTCGCTCACATGTCCCACCAAGTCCCCAAGTCTGCTTGCCAAGTCAACAATTCAAGTGTGCTCACCAAGTCAACTCTTTAAGTTTTCTCACCAAGCCCATCCCCTAGGTCAACTCTCCAGGTTAGCTCACCAAGTCACTCTCACCCAATCACCTCAATGAGTTGACTCTTTCAGTTAGCTCACCAAGTCTACTATTCAAGTATACATGCCAGGTTGAATCGCCAAGCTAGCCCACCAAGTCATGTCACCAAGTTGACTGTTCGAGTACACTCACAAAGTTGACTCTTTAAGATTGCTCATCAAGTCACCCCACCAAAGGACCTCATCAAGGTCAATCTTTAAGTCTTCCCAACAAGTCAACTCACCAAGTCATTGCACCAAGTCGACTCACCATCTTGCCTCACCAAGTGGACTAGCTAAGTCAGCTCACCAACTTGCCCCACCAAGTTGACTATTCAAGTATGCTCACCAAGTTGACTCTTTGAGTTTAGTCATCAAGTCACCCCACCAAAATGCCTCATCAAGGTTAGTCTTTAGGTCTACTCATCGAGCTCACTCACCATGTTACATCTCTAAGTGACCTCGCTAAGTAGACTTGCCAACTTGCCCCACCAAGTTACCACTTTAAGCCTACTCACCATGTTAGATCATTAAGCTGGCTCCCCTAGTCAGCTCACCAAGTTGACAATTGAAGTATGCTCACCAAGTTGACTCTCTAAGTTCGCTCACCAAGTTTGCCCCCTAGGCCAGCTCTCCAAGTCAACTCACCAAGTCACCCCTTCTTGTCCCACCAACTTGCCACTTTAATTTGACTCGCCATGTCATCTGATCAGGCCAACTCCCCTAGTTAGCTTGCCAAGCTGAAAATTCAAGTACGCTCACCAAGTTGACTCTTTATGTTCACGCACCAAGTCTACCCCCTAGGTCAGCTCACCAAGTCACCCCCACCTAGTCACCTCAATGAGTTGACTCTTTAAGTCAGCTCACCAAGTTAGCTCACCTAGTGGTTTTACCACCTTGCCTTAGCAAGTTGGTTTGTTATGTGTGCTTGCCAAGTTACCCCTCTAAGCTTCTTCTTTAAGCCTACTCACCATGTTAGCTCACTTGGTCAGCTCACCAAGTTGACTATTCAAGTACACTTGTTAGGTGGGTTTGCCAAGTCACCCCACCAAGTCATGTCACCAAGTTGACTTTGAGTTCACTCATCAAGTCACCCCACCAAAGCACCTCATCAAGTTCATTCTTTGAGTCTGCACACCAAGTCAGCTTGCCAAGTCACCTCTCCAAGTGGCCTCGCTAAATTAGCTCACTAACTTGCCCCACCAAGTCACCACTTTAAGCCCACTCACCATGTTAGATCACCAAGCTGGCTCCCCAAGTGAACTTGCCAAGCTAACAATTCAAGTACGCTCACCAAGTTGACTCTTTAAATTTGTTCACTAAGTCTGCCCTCTAGTTCAACTCTCCAGGTCATCAGTATCCCCTGCTATAGGTGGACTTGATCTTTGGCAAGCTTATTTTGACTATATCTTTTATTTTCAACAATACCAATATTTTTAACTTGGCCTAGCCCCATCCTATTAGATGCTTGATCCATGTCACTTTGCCAATAATGAATAAGAATAGCATGTGTATTAAAGATAAATCAATTGAGCTAGAAACTATATCCATCTTTATGAATTTAAAATATGACATAGAAAAAAGTGGAATAGTTCTGATGGAGAAATATTATGAATGAACCAACTTCAGCATCAAATGCCTGAATAAAAATAAAACTATACCTCAAATTCATAGTATTTACAACAACATAGAGACCTTCCTCTTCATTCACTATCTACATTAGCCATTTGATTAGATGTATTTTGAGAATTAATGGAATGGTTTCGAGACAACAATGACCAAGAACCAACAAAGAAAAATCTAGCTAGCAAAAAAGCGACTGATAAAAATAATTTTGAAACTTGAAATAAAAAACAATCATTTTATCTTTGCCCCTAGATAAAGAAATAACTCTAATAGTAACAAAGATCAACATGCACTTTAGCTTAGAAAATTAAAATCCATAGAAATCAAATATTTAACAAGTTATAAAACCATAATAAGTTCAAGGCCATTCATCCATTGAATGATTATTTGACTACTCAATACATTGAGTTAATAAGCCTGATTAGTCATCAAAAAACACACCAAATATTGAGTGTGAATGTACTTGGCTATGGTTCCATTATCATTGACCAAAAGGAGACCAAGTATCTGTATTACAACTAAACTAGCAGTTAAAATCTTATAATTAAGAGAGCTCAAAATTTCAAAGGAAACCCTCATATTATTCCTTGAATTGGCATAAATTATGGCTAAATCTAACCTGCATAGCATGTTGGTGAAGTTGAACTATGTGCAAAGGAAGTGTACCAATATTTTCCCCTTTTGCAACCATTTGAAATAAAAGTTGAAGTGAATCATCTTCAATCAAACTTTGTGCTACTTTGGGGTAACTAGCCAATGCCTTCATTATATGCACTATATTTCCTTTGACCTAAAAGTGTTTAACCAATAACCACTATCATGCAGATCCACTTGCAATTGTACAGTAAAAAAGCATCTACATATAGTGGATGCATGCATTTTCATAATGCACAAAGGACCTCTGATATACATTGTGGTGTCTATACATTTGTCCAAAAATAAATATAAATCTATTAAAAGATAATATAAAATTGTCCAAAAGTGCAAATTATTATCCCAAGAAGATTAGAACATGATAAAATTGGAAGTCACGAGATAAAATTTCTAAATTACTTTTAAAGTTTAAACTTAAAAAACATGAGCTTAGTAGTTTAAAACATATAGCATAATCATTGGGTAAAAAATACTTCACAACTAAAACTCCTCATCCAACAAACACCCAAACTGTAGTTCTAATATTATGTTTTGCATTAGGCTCTCCAAGACCATCAGAGCTAGATCAATTTTGCTCAACAGTATGATTGTCAATCCCATGTGATGGATTCAACTATCCAAGATGAGTCTCTTTCTTCTTAGCTAATGACGACTATCTAAATGCACCCTAGGAAACATCCAACTCAAGATGCTCTACATAATTAATACTTCCATAGGCTCTACAAACACTTAACAGTTACAATATGCTTTACATGATTCCTCATAGTAGTAAGCTATATGAAGGATTATAAAAATATGAATCCTTGAATCATCTCTTTTGCATCAAATCTATAAGCTTGGCCTCATACTCCTCAACTATCAGATTATCTTCTGTACCTGATAGTCGCCCTAGTTTAGCTTCCACTGTAATGTTCTTTTCATGGGCCATGGTTGTTATGTATTTATTATATGAAATATTCTCACTAAAAGATAGATGTGAACCATCCACCATTACAGAGTCAACACCCTAATAAACAATCACATACATAACATGTCTATGAATGTTTTTGCACATATAGAGATAATCATTCAATGTACTATGAGGATTTATTTTTGATACCTCCAAAAGCCTTCATAAGTTATGATGGACATAATTACATTGTAAGAAAAAAATTCAGCAACTATAATGATCTCACCATGGAACAAGTGACAACACAAGCATGCTACTATATGATTTGTTTCTTTCTATAAGGTTCCACTGAATCATTTATTTAGATACTAAGAGATGTTTTAAATCTTAAAAAAAAATTTGATACCATTTCATATAACATAGCATCTCCAAAGTCTCAATCAAGTCATGCTTTTCAGTTCCATGATCAATATGCACTGCAATAGGGACCTGTCAAAGTAACTTTTATGTTAAGCACTATTCAGAAATGAGCCAAATTTAACTATCAAAGAATAAAATTGGGATAATTAATTATGTAATTCTACTTAAAAGACTTCACTTCACATTTAAATAGGATAGAGAATGATCAATTTCAATTTATGGATGCCATCCTACACAAGATCATTCATTTTTCTTGAACTTCAAGCTTAAGGGCTAAATAAATTGTAAAGCATCTTCATAGCTACTTATGCAAATCATGTGCTCCAAAGAACCAACACTTGCTAGCTCAAAAAGTAGTAGCAGATCATTAAGGAGCAATAGAAAAGAAAACAGTGGTAGTATTTTCAGTCATTACCATACTTGATACTAAAATACTATACAAGAAGCCCCTTGTGGATATGCATTAGGGGATTTTTTTCCATTTACCTTTACATAATATTTAGAATACTCCTGGTTCCTCTGACCCTATGACAGAGTAAATTCAAACTTGAAAATTGACAAGGTTTAATGTTTCACGATTTGAGAGTAGTGATATGTTCAAAGAAATACTTGGAATAGATTACTTCCTACCACACAAATTTCTACTATTGCACTTCAAAATATTTTTATAATATTTGTTTCTCACTATAAATCCTATAAATACATTACACTACCTTTTGTTCCATGCATGATTTTCCTTTCTAAGATCACTTGTAATATTCATAAGAACCTATTTTCTCTATAAAACAAGGAATTCCAACATGAAAAAATAGCTTAATTGTTTTTACAATGATATTTTGATGTACACAACATGATAAGCTCTCTGGCTATGTACAAAAGCATTCTCTATAGTAGAAATACAACATGCAACCAAAGGTTCTCCCCCATGCTTTAGGGCACTTGGATGGATTTGTGAATACAAGAAGAATAAATCAAATCAGCAGAGACCAAAAGAAACATTTCATTCCAAAAAGACTACCTAGTACAATTATGTTATTAAGAAAGTAAAATTTTAATTAGTTTTGATTATTATACTAACAAATAGACATCACCTTCGGTGTCCTTTTATTGTGGCTTGAATGATATAAAAGCTCAAGAAGAAAACAAGTCATGTAGTGAGGAGTTTGATGAAACTGTAGACATAGAAGAGATGGAAGTCTAAACATTGTTATAGATTTACTTGGTACTATATTGATGTATATATGAACAAGGTGTTTGTTTATCTAATTACGTTATCCTCTAAGTTGGGGAATATGATGTAATACATCAAACATATGAGCTCTTTGGGTTTTGAAATAAATGCTCCATGGCTTGTTATGTTTTTGATGGGTGTAAGACATGAAATCAACTTCATTTGAACAAAAAAGATCCATCAATTCTCTTAGAGGTTGGAATCACATCCTTCTGTGGGAGGGAGATTTCTCTCTTCTAGAAAAGACATTTTGAGCACATCATTCTTGGTTTCTATTACCCTATGAAAAATATTTAGAGGAGTTGGGTAAATAACCATTTTGTAAAAGGGTATGCCTAAACAAGGCCAACCAAACTTGTTGGGGAAAATGATTGAAGACCTCAAAATATGAAAATAGGAAGACCTAAAACCACTAAAGTAAATTTAATTTGGAAATTAATGACTTGCAAAATTTAAACAAAATATAAGATAGATGAAAATGATAAATATATATAATAAACATGATTTCAACTCAAGTTTTTGAACTATTTAAATTTTAATCTATATAATAAAATAATTTAAAATACCTTTCACAACAAAGAGATATTAAAGAGTTTAGTACAGAAGAGCTATAAAATCTATTTCATTATATTCGAGAACACATTTGTTTCATACAATTTAGTTTTTATATTCAAAGAAGATATGAACATTTATTTACATCTATAAGTAACTGTTGAAGAAAATAACCACTTGTGGACACTTAGTTTTGAGTTATAGGAGGTTCGACAATTCGAATAGCACTAAAAAAAAGTCATTAGATTATGAATTACATTTCAAGAATGTGTATCTACAACACTTACCAATTTCCTTCTTGTTGTAAGAAAAATAACTGCTGGAAGAAAAACTATAGAAGGGCAAAAAGAAAAGTTACATTGCATGAACAAATTGGAGTAGCTGGAGCAAACTGTTAAGGGAAAGACAAGCAGGTGCAAATGTGTCAGCCAATTACCATTACAAATCCAATGTAATCCTTGTAATGTTGGAAACAATAACATCTTTGGGAGAGATTCATGGAAGAAACACTGCCAATAGCTAGACTTGATTAGTTGTAAACAAGAAGCTGAACCAACATTAATTTTAAGCACAACTGCAAAAGATTTAAGACAACAATGTAGCTCCAAAACACTAGCTTTCCATGTTAACTCCAACATTGCACCCATGCCTATCTTGGGAAAAAGTAAATCATTCAATTACATGAGAAGATTCTATAAATAAAAACTTTTGAGTAAACAATCATAACCAAGACATCTTACCAAAACAAAACAAAAAACACTTAAAATTCAATCTAAAACATTCAAATTTGCCATGTTAGAAAGTAATTCTAAGTCTAATGACTTGAAGCTGACAGTCTTTTAACAATTCAAAACAATGTCCTAAGAAGAACACCCATCCCTTTGTAGCAAAGCAATTATCACATCCTTTCAAAAGTAAACTGATACAATTTTCACCATTTCTTAAGTCTCCATGAAATTTGTAGTCACAACTGATCTTCTCAATGTACTCATGTTTCCTTTCTAAATATTAATCTACATCTTACCTTTCCATTTCAAATGTTGCACCATTAATTCTTCACACATCTAAATTATTTTATACCCATTAATGACTATTAACTACATTTGAGCTTCAGATCACTGTCATCTAGTAAACATTTATCTAACATCATAGAAGTATAAAGATAATTTAAAGTTGTTACTTCTTGATCCTTGACTCTTTTCATTCATTCAATGCTATTAGTAGTTGAATTGTACTTACATTATGTTTTATCCAACTTATAGCAGAAAATAGACATCAATCTATTTTTTCCCTTTAGTGAATCCTCCATCCCAATGCTTGAGGTAGCATACTGAACTTTCATTGTCAAACCAAGTCCAAAATAAGCATGTTTCCCTATTTTGGAATAGTACACCTATTCTTAACAGTTACCCTATTTCAATACATGAAAATTGTCCAAATTAACAAAGGAAGCATGTGGCAGATTACACCTGGCACTTCCAACTCTTGGATAGTGACTTATTCCATCTCTAATTTCTAAAATCCAAAGGTAATTTGTCTCATGGGCCCTACAACACTCGTATCCCTAATTGGTGTCTTCCAACCCTATCGACTAGGGTTTCCTCAATCCACTATGTCCACACAACCCTGTAATGAATTGGTGATAGATTCATCATCAAATGAACATTGTATAACATTCCCAAACATAAAATATACCCATTGTTTGGCTAGGTTAGCCACTACAATACTCGGTACCCAATTTTAGCACTTGTTCTCACTGTTCAATTTGTGATCACACTGTCCCCCCATAATTTATGTATATACATGGTTAGCAACATCTATATACAAGTTATTCAATGACCTTCCATGAATATTAGGCCTTTATATTCATGGAATGGTCTTCATTAATCCTAAAACCTGACTGCTATAATAGGAACAATCAAAGACAAATCATTGCTCTACAACTCACACAACAACAAGTTCAATGTAATGACAAAACACATTCAAGAATAGATAAATTGAATGACTAAACTTGCTAATTTTATTAATGCATCAACCCAAATACAATTAAGATTCTAGAAAGTGAAATAGTTTGAAAAAAATGAAAGTTTTTATTTTTTTCATTCACCAATTCATATACCCAATCTCACTGTACCCTCTATACACCCGATTCTTACATAGATAAAAGCTTCCAAATAACTTCTTCAAATGCTTTCAACCAACTCTCATTAATAGTTTCTGACCTGATACATTTCCTTAAGCTTTAAAGAAATAGTATTGAATCCAAGCATGAACTCATCCAACCTAAACATTAGGAAAATTTAAAAATTACAAAAATATAAAGAAGTTGCTGACCTAGTTATACATGAACACAAATTGAAGAGAATTTCTAGCCTAAGAATAATGACGATTAGAGTTTAGTGCGTAAAATATCAATACTGATTACATGACCAAAGTTCATCCTTGAAGTATCATGCATTGGTTGAATTTTGCAAGTCTTCAAGCACTCACCTTTTTTTTTGTAGTTCAACATATTGTCTCTTTTGATCATCATGTTCCAAAGTTATGCTATTGAGTTCTTCAACCCGTTCACTATATAAAGCAGCCTTCCTCCAATACCTGAGAGATTATAGAACTTAATAACATTTATGTACATCAAAATCTTTGAACATCATAAGTAAATCAAAACTTATAATTTCTTTATTTATATTTTTTCAAGTAAAAATTAGGTAAAGACTTTTACTCTTGTACTGAGGGTGGACTTGGAATTTTCATCCTTGAGTTTCCAACTACCTTTCAAATTGTTCACTAAATAAAATTTCTGAACCAATAAACTGCATATGGAAAAAAAAAATGGTACAAGAATTTATTCTTGTATGGATTCCAAGCTTGTCGTTAACTCCTTGAATTGAGCCTGCAATAAAGCTATTTCTTGAGTACTCTTACAAGGGTACTCAATTCAAGTAATTGTTCATTTCCTAGTGTTGTTTGAAGCAAATTAGGATAAATGCCTTCAATTCAAATTCTACAAGGACAATAACACCACAAAAATTTATCAGCATATCAATGTTTATTAAGAGATTTCTTCAAGTTCCAGTCCCCAGATCAAAATAAAGCATACCACAATTTGATAGCCATTGCAATCCCCACATTGGAAGAGTGCAACTCACAATTTGGCAAGCATGCATATGTAATAACATGCCCAAAACTAGGGTTTTTGGATGCCTAGAACTGGTCAGGGTCCAATAATGTTCCCATTTACCTATAAATCAATGAAAAAGGTAGATAAATGACTTTAGATCTATTCACAGGGTTTGACAAGGTAAGAAGAAAGGAAACCCACTACTCAATATGTTGTTCAAGTGCTTTGCTTAGTTCTTCTTACTTTTAACAAAACCCCTGACCCTTTGCTTCCCATTCTTTAGACATCTTCTTTACATCCTCTAATTTGTATTGCACATCAACCTGTAAATGAAGCATATTTTTTATTTAGTTAATAGCCAAACTATTTGATCATGCATGAATTGTCTATTTCACTAAAATTGTGTATTTTGCCCATCTAGGGTTTCCAAACACTTTATGTGAGTTTGTCATTTAAACTGATGAAAAGACCACTTGCCTCTCCTAATCATAGCTCGTCCATAACCTTTTTGAGTTCATTGTATTCATTCTTGGCTTTCTCTACCTCTTCATTATGTACATCTAATAGCTATAGAGTGAAATAGTCAAGCCTCATAAAAGATGGGAAAAGAACTCATATATGTGAATACAAGACTCAAGACTATCCTAAATAAAACAATTCACAACATAAAAATGTTAAAACCATATGAGAAAATATCCATCTATATAAGCATGTATATCAAACTAGGAAAGACTTAAATAGAAAACTCATAGAAAAGTAAAACCTCTTGTTTCTTTTTATATTTTTCTTGCATCACACGTGCTTTTTATTCAATCTCTTTAAAAGCAGCTATTTTTTCCTCTTTCTTTTTCTTTTGTTGACTCCTCAATAGGTTACTGTAATTTTTGTATAGTTTTCTTACCTGTGGTAATCTAAACCTTACGATGATTTATTTATGTGCTTAACTTTTCAATATCCTACTCAAATGATGTAGACAATACAAAATTTAGCAAATCAAACAAATAAATTTAGTAAATTTAGCATAGCCAAAAAACACACTAATGGTACTTACACTGCAATTTTGCAACTTTAGATTTTTTCTTCTGTAACTTATCTCCTCCTGCACTCTCCATCTATATGAAATTAGTTTTGAATTTACTAGAAATAGATTATAAATAAGGATTTCTAGCCTACTAAGTTCATGAGATCTCATGTACACTAACCCAACATGGATTGAAAAAAAATCCGATCATGCTCATGGGCTGTGAGGCAAATAAGTGTTCCAAGGATTGATTAAGGAGGATAGTCAACCTCCAAGGTGGGCTGAGGCATGGAATGGACCAAGAAGTGTATGAGTGTTCTTGGGCTAGAGGATCTTATCAAGTACGCCACATAGAGATGGATGAATAGAGAATTCACCCATGTTCTCACAATACAAAGACAACCATCCTTGAGATTTATGTTCAAAAACCATTTCCAAAAAATTCTTGACATTGATCACTCTTTAATTCTTACAAAAATGGCCTTTTCATTGATATTTCATAAATTTAACTAAATGTTTCAATTTATATGCCTTTTAAAATGAATAAAAGCCTAAAGTGCATACCTGATTTTGAAATAAAATTATTTATTAAGGATAAGTTATTTATTCTACTTATTAGTTCTTCTTCTTTCTCTTCCTTTTATATCATTAGTGCAAGATCTTCATTCTCTTCTTTCACTTCAACAACCCAGTATATCAAAGCATATATATAATATACTGGTCATATTATATGAAAAACATTTGATAAATGTATCTTTGATGAAAAAAAAATTGGAGATGTTAAATGTATCTCTATTGGCTATGACAATAGTTTTAAAAAGGAAAAAGAAGGGTAGAATTTCTTTGAGACTCACCAAACCTTGGTTGAAGATCGGGAAGGAGATCTCAAGATAAGACAACTTTCTCAATACATTGAAGCCCTTAATGCTTTGTAGCTTCCAAAAGCTATTGATTTTAATTATTTCAATTGAACTTAGACATTTTTAATTCAAGACATCTAGTTATATTAAGATATTTTCATCTTTCTAGATTAGAAAAATATGCCAATGTTGTTAACCCTAGACAATTGTTCAAATCCAAACTTAGTAAACTACTTAATAAACTTCTAATCTTTGTCAACATTCTGTTGTTGGACAGAATAAGAAATTCAAGATTAGGAAAAACACTTCTAGTTGGAGGAATGTGTTTCAATTTATATAAAGTGTTGGGACTAATGTTCTCTCCCCCATAATCACTTTTTAATCTCTTATTAGAAAAGTTCCCTTGATGATTAACTTACATTGAACCAAGGCCATGGCTGGTCAGTTACTCTAGGATCTTCAATCTTTCTAAAAAAGCATACAATAAAAAAAAACATTTTTTAGTCACCGTATCTTCTACATTGTCCATGAAGGTTTTAAATAGACAAAAAAAAATAGCAAAAATAATAGAGATAGATCACCAACAAAAGTAACAAAGATAATCATAGACAGAATTGCATAAGATTATGTTGGTTCTTCTTATTTATCAAATGTAACAGCAATACATATATATAATACAATGTGATTTAATAGATCATTCAAGTTTCAGCAACGTTCCTTTAAAGCTTGAGCTTGAAAAAAAACTTGTAAAGTAATAGAACTAATGAGCAGCTCTATAGTCTTTAATTAAATCCTACTCAAACTCTATGACACATGAACAAGAAATGTAAACTTGGTTAGACTAACTCAAATAGTTTTTTGAATAGATACCTTATTTTGGTTCTACACAGGGTTTTCTTAACCTATAGATTTAGTTGTTTTTTCCACCATTCCACGATCCTTAGTATTATATTCAGTAATGAATTCATTAATAAGCCACCTACTAAATACTATGCCCATGATTGAGGGGTTCATTGAGGAGTTTCAATATAGTGAATTTTATAGAAGAAGAGTGGAGATAATACTGAAGTAGGGGAAGAACGAGAAGAGAGCAGAATCAATTAGAGTATAGAGCTCACTACAGTTTAAGGTATGCTTTGGGGAAAACAGTCGCAAGATAATTTATAAGCTCATAGCCCACTTTTTACATAATTGATGACCCTTTTAAAAACATTATTTTTCTAAGTAATAATGAGATTAAAATTGATCATTTAAACTGCTTTCTAATAATAATTGTAAGTGCACCGTTTTCATTAGACATGTCAAGTTAGAATCTAAGTTCCAAGATGTGAAACAATCTTTTAAGGATCTACTATTGATATTTCATAAATTTATATAATTTCAAATTCCTTATGCCTTATCCTAGCCATTAGGGATTCCCAATATGCATGAAAAAGAAAACACAGCAATCTAGACTTTATATTCATGTCCCTTCCCAGATATAACAATCTAAAATTTCCATGTCCATTATCGAAACAACCTTTCCTAACTATGATTGGACAGACAAAGATAAATAAATAATAAAAAGTATTGAAGATGGATTAAATTGATACCAAGAAAATTTAGTTTGAAAATTGTTGATTTGCAAAATCCATGTAATGACCTGCAAATCACTAAACAATTAAATCAGTAAGAATTAAAATAGTCGCACACTTAAGAAATTTACTCGCTGGAAGTTGACAACCCATTAAAGAGGAAGATGGCCAACAACAACCATTTTCACTAGGGTGAATAATTAATCTCCCTTGAGAGATTATATTTTAGAGGCTGGTTATAGCAAATCAGAGTATATTAATAGAAAAAAAAGACTAGTTCTAATCACAAGGAGTACCCAAAACGTGGGGATATATAAATAGAAAAACAAGTCTAGTTCTAATCATTTTAAAAGGCATATATAAATCTTCTTCTTAGCCAAGTATTATATTTAGGCATTTATATATGTATTTAGGCATTTATTTAGGGTTTTTGGGCCAATGATAGAAAAAGGAAGAGAAAGAAGAAGAACTAATAAGTAGAATAAGGATCCTTAGCCAAAAGATGCCTAGTTGCAGAATCAATATTGGTTGGTGTGTTGATGAGATCCATGAGCTTCTATTGCTCATCAAATCACATATCTTCAACCTCCATACCCAATTTTAGGCCTACATTATTATTAGCATTGGGCAATTGTTTCTTGGCCTCCACCATTAGACCAACAAGAAAAAAAAACCTTATCAAGAATGACAATGATAATGGAACTCTGATGTACAATCTAGGTGCCATGAGTTGAAGACAATGGAAATGCATGGAAATGGAAGAGGGAGAAGAAAATACTTAGCTTTCATGGTTGTTGATGTTCAATGTGGTTGGGAGAAATGGGAGATGGAAGGTTTGCATGTGGATGTGAGTGCCACATGTTTGCTTGTGGCATCATTATTGCTCTCTTCTACCTTGTTATCCCTACAGCCCTATTGATTCTTTGCACCAAAACAAGAAAATTATATTAAAGAAATTGTATGATTTCAATGATATGGGGTAATTATTGTTGTTGGTGATGGTGGTACATTGCAAAATAGTCTTTCTTTGGTTGGATGTAGAAATTTCATGGAAAGTTGAATGCTCATCAATGTCTCAATATTCTATTTTTTTCAAAATGTTTGTAAGAATACATATAGCCATCACGGGGATTTATGAACATTTTTTGTGTGAGATAACAATCTTCAGCCATGTAGATAAACACAATGCTACAACAATAAGTAATGAGAATCATGTTATTTTATTAAATGCAGCCAAATGGAAAGAGACATAGAATCTAAAAAGCTTTCAGTAATATTTGAAGCAATGTTTTCCATTAGGTACAAGGTTTCAATCTACATCTACATAAATAGAAAAAATATCCATAAATCTCCATAATGTATGTGCTTTAAAAGGAATTCCAAATGAAGATGGAAAAACCCTCATTAGAAAGAATGAAGTTCAAAATAAGAAAGCATGAGAACCCATAAGACATTTGCTACTGTTCACATGTATCTCATAGAATTTGAGATCCTTCTAGCAAGAGTAAAGAAAGAGAGCAAATACCCACAAGGTTTTTTTTTTTAAATGAAGCTATCTACAAAATTACTTTAAAATTGGCAGCCAAGGAAAGTTCAAACATCTTAAACTCTGAATCCTAGAAAGAATTTAAAGCCACATACTCATAGCCAAGTCCAAAGAGTTTGTAAGTAAAAGTTTCTCAATACTAGTCAAGATAACCCAAAAAATAGAAAATAAAATGAAGAAGCTAGCCCTTTAAATCAAGGAGATATGTATCAGCAAAAAAGCACATTTCATGGAAAAGAGAAACAAGCAACAAGAGTTTCCAAAAGTTCTCCAAGTTATTATTAACTTGCAACAACAAATCCAAATCTGGTGATGGAAAATAAAATGTTTCCCAAAAATTAAAGATAACTTACCATTGTTTGAAAACTGTGTCTCTTCATGAATGATGACTAGAATAGCAGAAGGAAAAAAATCTTCAAAATAAGTTGAGGCTACGTTTTGTGATGGCCAAAAACTCCAACAAGAGTTTATAATGTAGTTAAAGACCAAGCACAAAACACTTTGGTAAAACTCAAGGAGATTAGACCAATTTGTGGTTGTAGGTGAAGACTCCAATGTGCCAGTGAAATGCAAAAATAGGCAGGATAAACTCTAAAGACAAAGCTCCAAATCTTCAATCCAAACAATAAAGAGAATAGAGATTCTTGCCTCTTAGGAAGCACACGCTTCATGTTAAACAAAGAGAAAATTTGCAAATAATTTTTATTTTATTTTAACATAATGAAGCCCGTGTTGGTTGAAATTTTGACCAACACTTACTATTGGTCAAAATTTTGACCAACACGGGCATGGATTTTTTAAAAAAAGATGTTTTCTCTTGCATATTCTGACCAATTTGACCCCATTTTAATAAATGGTCAAAAAAATTGGTCTAAAAATGGGGTCAAATGTACTAGTGACCAAACTCATGATGAGAAATATGGGACCCTTCAAAATTTTGCAAAAATATTTCACAGATGCATATAAACTTGAACTCCCTACTGACATTGGTTTATCTAACATTTTTAATGTTTTTTATTTGTATCCCTATAAGGGAACTGCTGACTATGATATAGGTCAAATGGATGGAGTTGAGGTGATTGTGATAAGGCATTTCAATTACCCATTTTTTCACTATTGAACATCAACATTCGATAAGCTTGTGATTCAACTAAAACATGATTCTATTCTATAGACAATTATCCACAACAAAATGACTAACCTCCTTAGAAGAAGAATCCTCACTACTAGAATCTTTTGCTGGCATCTTCTTTGCGATGGCAAGATTTTTTCTTACAAGATGCTTCACCTTTATCTATAGATAATTAACACAAAAATGAGTACCATAAAGTCAAAACTTATATTATATTATCAATATGATCCCAAAAAGAAACAAAATAACTCGCATTCTTCAGATCTAGTATTTTTTTCAACATAAATGTTCTAGTTCACTCAAAGATAGAGACAAAGACCCTAGGAGAGTGGGTTCCACTTGGGAAGGTAGAGAGCCACATGTGGTAGGGCTTGGTAATACCTATGTACTAATGCACAATCTATGTTGTCCTGTCAACCATCTCAAAAAAGAAAAATAGAGAAAAATTGTTAATAAAAGATCAAAATTTTGTTAATGGTCTTTTTGTTTAAAGGGATTCCATAAAATATATGTTGACATTAGTTTGAGTTTTTTCCATTTTAAAATCAAACTATTCAACTAACCAATGACAATTGTATTGGTTTTGAGTTAGTTTTAGGAATTTCTATATTTTTGTTTTGAGTCTTTGTTATAAGAGAGACAATCGAGTGTATGGGTAGAGGAGAAAGACAGCAATAAGAAAGCTCTATTCTTTGTAATTGATTTCCATTACTGTGGATCTCCAATTCATTGGTTTGTACTTGAAAAACTTTCACAAGGTTTTATGCATGAACTACTATGTTTTATTGATATGATTCATAACATTGTAGGCTTGTTGTTGTATCAGTCTTGACTTAAAATAGTTACTTTTGATTTCAATTTGTTGTTGTAGTAACACCTTAGGTAGAATGAGGATCATCCCATGAACATAGAGGCCTAACCTTCATGGGATGAAATTGTTAACATGTATTATAATCTAATTATAGTTCATATAAGGTTTTGTGTAGTGCAGAAGTGATCACAGGTTGAAGATATATTGGAATTGAAAGTTGTATATAGCAACGAATATTCTACCCAAATGTGGAGTGAATACTATGTTGGAAAAATATATAATATATTGAATTTGTGTGTGGAGGTAAGAGTTTGAGGGAACTCTAGTCAAATTAGGTTTGAGTCAAGATTCAGGGACTATGGTGTTGCAATGCTCGAGAAGTCAATCATTTATGAAATTTGATCATTTGTAGTAATCTCATGACTCTGGTGTGAGTTTGGAGAGATAAGGATAGCAAGAGTGATGTCCCTTATTAAATTGATGAATTTTCATGCTTAGATGTGGGGTATAGTTATGTATAATCCTATTGGTCTATGGTAACCATATACAATCCTTTGCTATGTTATAATTTTTTTTTAAAAGGGTATTAGGAAGTGTCTTTAGATTGTCAAATTTTTTGAGGAAAACCAAAGTTGTCCCCATTCCAAGCATGCAATAGGACTGACAAGTAAGGTATTATGTATTTGAGCCAAATTTATAGAAGTATGGTATTGTCTTATATTCTTAAAGATTCTTGTGCCAGTTAATTGGGTGTTTAAGAAACCAAGTCAGCATCTAGGAATATTGTGATAGACTTAAACAAGTTAATTCCTTGAAGAATTTGAAGTTGTCGACAAGCACAAGTATCTAAGTCTCTTAAGTTTGCAACTTTTATTGTGTATTTAATACCAACCACCCTTCCTCTGCATTAGTAGTTATCATAGAAATTGTTCTAATTTGATTTCTAATTGTTGGAACACAATAACCTTTAGGAATCTATTAGGGAACTATAAATAACTTGGGGTCAATATGAAATGGTCTTCTATTTTTATAATTAATCCCTAGGTGGATTCAGGCATACCCAACAAGGTTACTTGATGGTTATAGGGTTTGCATAGAGGAGTAGTTTGATTGGTTTGTGCCAATCAAGAACTAAAGTATATATAGA
The DNA here is from genome assembly GCA_028749045.1 of Cupressus sempervirens. Classification (NCBI taxonomy): domain Eukaryota; kingdom Viridiplantae; phylum Streptophyta; class Pinopsida; order Cupressales; family Cupressaceae; genus Cupressus; species Cupressus sempervirens. The sequence goes on from CM053791.1 coordinate 277,722,166, forward strand.
AATATCTAAAGGTATAGTTTCCAAGAACTAAGAAGGATTTGAATCTTTTTGTGTTCCTTTTGAATCTTTGTAAGACCCGTCAATAAGTAAAGTCTTAAAACCCTTGTAAGTAGGCTATTTTATAGGAATGAGTTGTACGAAGGGTTTGAAGAACTAAAACCTTCAAAATGTTCAAGTTCTCTAAAATAATAACTTAATTGATATCTTCTTGAGTTTTTTTGAAATATTTTCAAAATGGAAAATTTGGAGGCCTAATTAGTGGTGTAGGGGCACCAAGATCATCATAACCAAATAATGTAATTAGATGAGTTTATTTTGTAATTTCTTAAAAGGATTGAAAGTCGTGCTTGAAATGTCATTAAAGGACCAAGAATTTTTTTGTATTGGGCTAATGTTGTCCAAACCTAAGTTATGTTTACAAGAAGTTTAGAATAGGTAGGGGATAGGTCTAGGTATTAGAATAAGGGTTGAACATAAATTTAAAACCATTTTTGTTATTTAAAACTCAAATATTTAAAAACAAATAGCTATAAAGGTATTTGGAGGGAATTAGTGTTTGGGGTGTCTTTAGGCTTAAACTAAGCCTCCAACTACTAAGAGTTGGTTGTGACAGTTTGGGGAATGCTATTAAAGAATAAATGCATCTATTGTATGATAGAGATTTGGTTGTACAGACTAGTAAAAATAGTGAGTAGTAAAATCCTCATTTTGTTGTTTCATTGATTTATTGAACTCTTCATTGTTTGGATTGACATATCTATGAATTATAAAGGCTTATTAATTCCATTTTAATCATTGTTGAACAAACTTCACTTTTTTTTGAGAAGCCTATATGCTTAGTGCAAGTAAACAAGTGTTGATTTTGTTAGTTATCTTGTAACCAGTACTGAGACCTATTACTTTATGGCCATCCCATGAATTATAAAGGCCCAAACTTCATGGGATGTGCATTTCTAACATGTATAATTATCTTCTAACCTTTTAATTGCAAGGGAGAATACAACATTGGTTGACTGTTATGAAACATTGTAGATTTCCTAGAAGGAATTCGCGGGTACAGAGCAACAATAGAGCTTTGGTCTAAAGGAGGAGTCTATTTTATGGTTTGAACCATCTTAGTATGATCATCTAAAGGATAAAAAACCATCAGTTGTTCTTGGAATTGATTAGATATAGTGGATTTGACAAACCCTTGGATTAAGAGTTTGAAAGTCATAAATTGGGGTTTTGTGGGTTTATGGTGGTTTGAGTCTTAACCCTTTGGGATTTATTCATATTTAGCCATTATATGACTATACTAAGAGTTTTTTGTCATAAGCATGAGAGAAGAGTGAGGATACTCTATTAATTGATGGGATTTTATGCTACTTAGGGTCACATTATGCAGACAGTGAAACCTAGTCCAAAGAACTCTATAATAAGGTCTGGGTATGTTAAGGTACTTGGAAAAGGGTATTTTAAAATTCTTTTACTTTACCAAGTGTTTTTGGAAAAGGTAAAATTATTTTTGATTTTAAGGGAGGGAAGAGCTATGGTGTATGTTCAAAAATTGTCCCACAATGTTGTTTGGTTTTTGTATGGGTGGATGAATTATCAGAGACAATTGATGTTGAAAATTGAGGGAATTTGGAAGTTTGAGGTGGCACTTGTGCAAACTAGTGAAGTATAGGGGGTTGGAGCATAGGTTGAAGATAGAAGTGAGTTCAAGGATCATATGCATTACAACCATGAGAGCTCAATGCTCATTTCAAGGATCATTTTTTGGGTCTATGGTGGGTTGTCTAATTGGATTTCCATCATTTCTCACTTTCTTTACTACACATGATCATGTATTTGATTGTAAGGAAGGTTATTTCACTTGTAGATTTATTATCAAAAATCTTCTGGGACTCCCATCTCATGCCAAGATGAGGCTTTGCCCAAGCTCAACTCATCAACCCACATGAGTACTTGCAATAGAAAATGCCAATTAAATTCTATCCCATTATTTGGGTTCCTTGCCTTTTCATTAACTCCAGAATCAGACAATGAGAGTGTAGTTTATTTTAATGTAATGAGGTAGGAGTATGTTGAATTGTGAATTTTGAGTAACATGTTATGTGGAACAAAAAGAAATTTTGCATTTTTGCGGCTATGATAGAGCCTTATGTGTTAACTCCTCCCTCCATATTTCCCTTTTTAAACTATGACATCAAGAAAAATGAATTGAAATTGTACACCATGGAATTGATTGTGAGTTGGCAAATAAAATGGTCAAGTAAGAAAACCAATGTAAAAATGGGAGACATCATAGACTGCAATAGGTAAAAATGATGGAATATTGATAGAGATGAAGATATATAAATATGGAGAGGGATGTGAAGCAAAGAAAAGTGGTAGATAAAGAGAGAGAGGAGAAAGGGGAAGATAGATATGGAAGAGATAAATATTTATAGAGGTGACATAAGAAAAGAACAAGAAAGGGAGAGATATAAAGTTGAAGATAGATATAGGAAGTCATCCACATGCATGCATGCACACACACACACACACACAAGGGGGTGTGAGAGAGAGATATAAAGATAAATTTAATTAATTTGGTTTACTTAGTGACCATGAAATATGCAAAAAAAAAATATTAAAATTCCTATAAACTTTCAAACACATGCAATCAACATGTAGAAAGTCAATCTCAAAAACCTTTACATGCCTTCTCCTTAATTGTGTCAATAAGGGAGCTCTCCAGAAAATGACATCCACTATAACCTCATGGAAGGAAATTTTGCTAAAATTTTAGTTATTGTAAGATAATCAATATAATTTTATATTTACATGTAATAAAAATATTTTATCTACATATATCTCTCCCTCTCCATCTTCAACTATAGCTTCCTCTTGATCTCTCTTCCCAATCTCTATCTTTTTCACCACATCTCTCTCTCTCCCCTCTATTTCTCCTAGTATAAATATCTAAATATGTCTCCCTTGATCCATCTATATCTCTCATCTCATATTTCTTTATCTTTATATTTATCTCTCTTTCCTTCCCTTGTTTTTATCTTTGTCTCTTTGATGCAAGTAGGATTGATGAAGGCAAGGGAAGTCCACAATTGTTCAAGGTAGGTAAGTTAATACAAGGAAAGATTCCAATTTCCCAATGGTCCAAGAAAGTAGGTAGAAGGGTAATGGTACTCACAAATCTACCAAGAAACACAATCTCACTGACTTCTACTCCCACACACAAAGATTCATCAAACTCCAAGATGACTCTTCACCTTTCTATCACTCACTAGCATCCCCTTAGGATCTTTCAATACCAACACCTTCAAGGCACCCCCTAAGCATAGCAAAGGCTTTAAGAAACTAAACCAACATAGAATCACCCAAATTAAATATTACAAGATTCATGTCAAAACCCCACAAGAAGAACTACTAATGCTACCTTAAAACATACCCAATTCAATTAGGCCTACATATCAAGTTTTTAGAAAATAACTTAAAATTCTTCCAAAAAATCTTCAAATCAAATTTGAAACTCTGATATGTGTTTGGGATTTCTCTAGGATTCTAAAATTTTAGGTCTCCAAGCTAATGCTATGTCACCAAACCACAAAACCCTAATATTAAGGGTTTTATTTTTCTCCAAGGATGCCAGCCGTAAGTTGATTAGAAAACTAAAAATATGAATACAGAATATCAAGATTGGAGTACTTTGTAGAATTTATCTTCATTCAAAACAAAATACTTTGTTTTCTATTTTGAATGATTACTTGATTTGCTTGATTTTCTTGGTAGGATTCCAAGAAATGGCACCTAAAGGAATTCTAGGGTTACATTGCTCACAAGGTTTCCAAATGCTCCAATGTTAAATGCTCAAAGGATGCAAATTACTAGAAATCCTCAAATTATCTATGAATGATGCTCGAAATGCTCATCTCAAGTGAAATGCTCAACTAATATGGCACTCAAGTGAAATGCTCAATTTATTTGCCACTTTTTTTAATCTTTATGTTGTTCTATTGGTTGCAATTGAGACCAACACAAAATATAAAGCATTGGTCACAACTGAGACCAATAAGGGCATGTATTAAGAAAAAAAATTTCCTTTATAATGCGACCAACCAAGCAATTTATAATTAATGGTTGAGATTTAAGGTAGAAATTTGGGGTTAAATGTACTAGTGGTCCAATAACCTAATCTCTACCCTGAGGCCACCTCCATTCCCATCATAGAATGGTGGTTTGGTGTCATGTCACCTTTTCAAATAATTAAAAAATAATAATCTTTGCTAAGGCAGGCAGGCCCAAGAAAGTGAAGTTTCAGAAAAAGGGGGTTAATCTTTGGAAACCATTGGACTAATAAATGAAAATTATTATTAAAATATGTTTCATTAACCTCTCTTGGACGTGAGTTACAGTTATGCCCTCTTTTAAGGGGTTTTGGAGGCATTTTGGGCTCATTCCAGAACTTGATTTTGCTGATTTCTTTGTTATTCTTCAGAGGCTGCCAAACCTGTGGAGAAGGAGACCCAAAAATGGGAGTTTGCAGGTTTCCAGGGAGACCCAAGAATGGGAGTTTTCAGGTTTCTAGGAAGACTAAGCATGGGAGTTTGAAGCCATTCCATGTGCATGCTCATACAGAGCTTGCCTTTGTGCTGAACAGTGTAGATTTGTGGGTTTTTGGGTGTGTTTTTTGCATGAGTTTGGTGTTTTCAGTTGAGCATTTTATATCAGTTTTGGTTGCTTCTGTATTTCAGACTTTAAACTGTTAAAATAGAGCTGAATATATTTATTAAGATGTGATTAAACTTCTGAGATAGTTTATTAGTGTTTTTGTGGTGTTTCTGGGCATTTTTGTGTTAATTTCGGGAGCCCGATGAGCATAGTTTTTGTCCTACATTTGTGAGCTGCTGTTTAAAGGCTATATAGATCTGGAAATTTCATTTTGTAGGCTTTTATGCTGCTGAAATTTCTATAAAAATTTCCATTTTCAGATTTATTAATAATAGGTGAAGTTGTGAAGCTTTTGGCACCATTTCTAGCATACCCGATTTGGGGTTTCTTGAGAAATTTGGAGGATCTTTGTGATATTAGTTGTTTGATTTTAAAGATCTGATTTGAGGCTTGAAATATCATGTAAAATCAGAAAAGGGACATTTCATTTGGATTGCTGAAGAGATTTCATAATATCCAAATAGATGGAATCCTCATCATCATGATTCCTACAACCTTTATGGTGCCTTCTACCACTCGATGGTGTATGACATCATTTAGGTTCCTCCTCTCTATGTTCAGACATGTGGGAATCTCCATGATGAGATCCCTCTTCTTAACCATGCTTTCATTGATTTTTCTCTACACAAGGTCCCAACAAAGATATGATCTCCTATAGAAAAGGCATGAATGCCCCAATACCACCCTAATAATTGTTACCTTTTTCTCCCTCTCCATCTTGAAATTCCTTCTCATGGTGTTCTTCTCCATGGTTATTTTTTTAGTTACTACCCCAACCACCAAGTCTATGTATAGGAGGCATCACTATGGAAGAAAAAACATAAGGTCAGAATCATATGTCACAAGCATAAGAGTCACAAACATAAACCATAACAAGATATCAAAATGACAAACATAAGATAACAACATAAACACTAAAAAAAATAACATAGTGGGAGCATAACATAGAGATCCCAATGTTGCAAACATGGCTCTAATACCAGATGTAATGCTCCACTCGAAGATCCTTGGAACAAGGATAAATAAAACCCAAGATATTTTTTTAAAACAAGTATGGATGCACACAAAAATAAACATACAAGGATCACAAATATCACAATGGAAGACTTAACTAACAATCTTGACAACCAACAAATCTCCAAGAACTACTACTAAACTATCATGCTTAAATTGAAATACAAAAACCAAAAACAATAATAGAATGTAAAATCATTGATCTATTGAAGCCAAAAAAAGCCAACAATCTAAAAGCATACTAGAAACACCAAAATATGTTCTCCAAAAAGTAACAGAGATACTACCTATTTTTTGTGTGAGAAAAGTCAACCACAGTCTCATGCAATAAAGTACACCTTCACATGAGCTAGTATGTCATGTCATGCAAGGAAACACCTTGGGATAATCAAAGACTCTCTCCACCCTACTGCCAAGGTTTGTGTCAGAGAGTGCCAACATGTGCACAAGGAAGTGTCAAGTCTCATGCAAGAGAGAGTATAATCTTGTATGAGCTTTCTTCATACTTTTCACAAGAGAATAGCTTTTGGCATGAGAGGTCACATTCTCGTGTGATAAAATAATTCTTTGATGCAAGGAAGTATGATAGTAAATAGGGAAAATGTAAAATGAAGTAGGAAAAAAATTCCTCCACATTGGGGAGTACCAAATCCACAAATCAAGGCTTGGATACTCGAAAACAACTAAAAGATGGAAGACAAATAACCATCTAAAGTAAACTAGTATATTAAAATGTACTGAAAGTAACATCGCAATGTACAAAAATAACAAAAATCTTGCACAGCTCATCCCAACCATAATGACATCATGAGACGTCAAAGGTCTTAGACATCTCTCATGCATAATATCCCAAACTACCAACTAGATAATTATAGTTGTCTAATGAGGGTGTTACTACTAAAATTTAATAACATCATCAAAACAAGGAAATCTATCATGCTAATCCAATAAAGAAATAGATATTCTAACTAAGTAAATCACATCATCTAGTCATATGCTAAAAATCATAATATAGGAATACATCAAATAAACTATCATCTAAACATGATATCCCAGCATTCCAATGAAATCATAACTCACAAGGAAGCATACTTTGGAATCCTAAATATACCAAGTGGGCATCAAGCATTAGTCACGATTGGAAATAAACTATCTTTGTACATTGGTCCTTAGTAGTAGTATAGGTAGCTATGCCTTCCAACCACATGATACCTGTAGGTCCACTCCCATCATGCTAATGGAGATAATGATCCAACCATAAATACCCATAAAGAAAACACTAATGGCTAACACTCATGCCAGATAGTTAGATGACTAAAACCAAGATCATGAGATAATGCAAGTACAATAGGTCTTGGTTAGACACTCAATGGGTTACTATGTAGGAACTCACTAGAAGGGAAACTAGCTTGGCATTGAGTAGCCTAAGCTAGTAATGGTATCTTGCACTCCTTGTGGAGGAGTACAATATAGTACCTTCAGACTTAACTAGGTGCTCACAAAATTTTATTATCCTAAAGTTATTACCCAGTTAATTTATTTGGTTTTCACTTGTTTAGAACTTCTTCACACCAACCCTCTAGGCATAATAATCACCAAGCTATGAGATAGAAGCCCCCTCCATGCTACTCTACCCTACCCATATTCATCCAATGATGAGTGCATGTAGGCATGCATATTCCCAACACAACCCCCAAATAAACATAAATCCATTGAAATATAAATGGGAGTCTAAGCCTCATAATTCACTTGACGAATACACGCATTTATGCTTGTGTGTAGCAGACCACCATCACAAACATCATAAAACTAGGGTTGGATCAAAACACAAGAAATAAATGTTGAACCAAATACAAGCTCAGGAGGACAGATGGAGTATGCATCCTAATGCATAAAAAAGGTGCAGCAATGGCCTGACTGACATCATATGGATAATCAAAGTTGATGACCAATATCATGCAAAGAAAAGCCTAGAAAACTAGGAAACATGTAAATCGAGGCAAAAACCTCAAAACTCAAAAATTTTGAAATTAAAACCCATTTGTTCCTAGGGCACAAAATCCATGAAAATCAAATAAAATTTAAGTTCAAAAAATATAGGAAAAAATGGCTGGCATAATAGTGTGAAACCAAAATCCCTCATCCTAAAAATTAGGAAAATCTTCATACTCGACCAACCAAGTAGAACTAGAAATCAGAAATAGAGGGGAACACTAGTTCTCAGCCTCCTAACACATAACTACCAAAAACATAAATGGAAATAAAGTTGAGACATGAAAATGAGATATCCCTACATGATAGCCAAAAGGGGTAAAATGAGAATCAGCCAAATAAAATCAATATCATATCGAAGCTGTTGAAAGTCATAGCAAACAAAGGTCTCCCCAAGTTGGATCCAATGAGATTGATCTTGTGAAGATTTCATGCTCATAGCTCTCACAACTAATAGAATGCAATCCTATAGAAGAGGATTTTGGGAAAACCTCTCAAACTTTTAATTTGCAAAAGTGAGAAGAGAGGAATTAATTTCCTCTTTGGATACGTATTCACTTTTGAGTGAATAATTGATTAGGGTAAATAACCAAGAAACTAGTTAAACTCTAAATCAACCCAAATGAAAATAATTTATTCCAAGTAATTGGAATTCATCTATGAAAAAGCTACTAGAAATTTTAAATTAATTAAAATAAAGCTCAAAAATGCTTAAACCCAAAATCACACAAAGCCTTACAAACTTTCATGACAAGGTGAATCTCTAAATGCATAGATAGATTCATTTGTCTAATCACATAATGAAAATGATTCCAAAATTAATAAATTACCAAAAGGTTTAATTCAAACAATAAATATGATATGTTGACCATATAGGGACAACATTGGTAAAATATGAATAGTTAAATCATTAACTCCATGTGTCACTACCAAGGATATAAATCTTGCACACTAAACACATGATTAAATGCAATTGCATATAATAACATAGTCAAAGCAATAAATGCATTAAATAGACTAATTAAATAATTTATTTGATAATACTAAAATAATCCATTTATATCATTCATATTCGCATAAAACATAATAAAGCAAGAATAAAGTAAATTACCATAGCATTAAATCTAACATATAATATAATCAGATATATGTCCAAATACTGAATAACTAGATATCATCATAAAACATACTATCACCTCAAAATGGTATCATCATGAAAATATGATCATTGAACAACATAGTAATCTAACATCTATGATATTGGAAATCAAAGTATAACATCAGACCATCAAGTCATATGGAATGAAAACATAACATGAGTAACAAGTATCTCTCAGATCAAAATATAACAAGGTACAAACTGCAAACATGAGAGGCATTACATTATGTCCAAGGGATTTGAATATTGGTAAAGAAAATATTTTAAGATTAAGTGATTAGAAGAGAAGCAAAAATATTTCATCATTTTTTTTGTTTGGAGAATGGAGATAGAGAGTGGAATAGAAACTAATTCTTTCCACAAAATATTTTAGAGTAGAGATGGTAGAGTTCCTCTGTCTCTTGCAAAAACTATTCGTAAAGTTGCCACTTGCAAAGTTAAGATATCATCTTTCATTTTAATATTTGTATTTCTTGTCAATTTTCATAGCCCAAGATTAGTGGGTTTTCTAATGAATTAGTCTTATTGTTGTTCTTTCTATAGCTTTTTTATTTGTGGTAGCATGGATGGATAAGGAGTTTTTGGTAATACAAGATGTTCAACAAGAGACTTTTTTAATGGTCCCTAACATTCTTATTAGGATATTAATGATTTAATCTAGGTTTTGAATCTTGTCTTGGCAAAGCTTACATTTCCTAAACCTTTTTTTTAATTTTGTTTTTTCCTAGTCCATTATTTTCTTTTGTTAAAGGTCTTTTAAGAAATTTATCATAAACATGTTATTTATTTCTTTGTTACATTTATGAATTGGCACCACTTTCCTTATTAATAGGAATAACTTAATTATAGATCATTGATAAAAACTTTCTTTTCTTTCACATTATTTTTATCAAAATCCTATTTTTATGTTGTTTATAGACTAAGGTTCAATAAGTGTCAACATCAGCTGTAATAAAAACTTTTATCACCCACCTAAGCATAAAAAATAGATAATATTTGACCCTTTGGCACCTCCATAAAAGTGAGTGTTTTGACTAATTGTGTTTCATAATTTTTAATAGATGTTATTTTTTAATGGGTTTGATATTTTTATATAATGAAAAGTTCTATTTTCTTGATGTAAATTGCATAATCATTTGTATCTTTTTTATGATAAGTTAGCACAAGAAACAATACTTGTGTGTGGCCAAAGTGCTCCAAATTATATTTTATTAGAGTCTATCACTACAATAATTTAGAGAAGTGTAATTGACATGAAATATAATTTTAAAATGCTTGAATAGAAGAATTTACAATTGTTGAATTGTTATTGATAAAGATTTAGATTATTGTCTTTCATAATAACTAAAATTTGTGTTCTTTGAGAAGAGTGTATCATGTTACAATGACCATGATCATGGTAGATCTAATTTTTGGATGACAATTTTGTCAATTTTTTGCATTATTCTTTAAATCATACTAACTCAATTGAAGAGCACCTGCTTTATAAGTAAGAGGATGGTGGTTCAATTCCGTTGAGCCCTAATATTACTAAATTAACGATTAAATAAAATATCAAATAAACTACTAAATATACTACCATATATACTACCCAATATAGTACCAAATAAACTACCAAACATACTAACATATATATTACCCAAAAAACCACCAAACATACTACCATATATACTACCCAAAAACTACCAAATATACTACAAAAATTACCATATAAACTACCATGTAATAAAAATAAATGACCTAATCAATGATTAAAATAGTTTAGTCATTAATTTGATTGGGAGATAAATGTCTGGCTTTAAACTACCATTGGTCACATGATCAAATTAGTCACATATCTACAGTTTTTACTAGTTTATTTAGTAATTTATTATTATTTTTGTACTAACGATAGATCCTATCCATGTAATGTAATAGGTTTCTTTATTTCCAACACTACTAAAACTTACATCATGATTCCTAAATTTAACAAACTTGTTCATATCATCAGTCATGTGATGTGAACATCCATTGTCTATTATCCAATCAAATTTCTTTTCAACTTGAGAAACTAGAGCTTTCTACTCTCTAATTTCTATGTCAAGATCATCTTCTTTAATGGCTACAAATCCTAGCTCAGCATCACTTTCACACTGATCTCATTCATCAAATTATTTATCTTCATTTGCATATAAACAATTTCTAGGTCTTCAAGGTTTAAAATTTCCATTATACTTTTTCTTTCTTTTGGGACATTTAGATGCATAATGATTTAATTAATTACAAGTCCAACATTTAAAGATATTCTTACCATCTAGTTCTCTTCTCACAAGAAGGGCTATTACTTCTTCAATATTCCTATGTTCGTTAGATATGGTTCTACTGCTACTAGGGAAATCTCCATAAGTGCTTGCACTTCTAGACAAATATGACAGAACACTTAAGGCATTGAAATATGTCTCTACTATTGTTAATTCTCCAGATTTTCTAAAACCAACTTTTATTACTTCCAATCTTCCAAGTAATGTTTCCTTTGAAAATTTATTGTATTAATTCTAAGGAAGAGCTGATAGTAATGCTTCTCTAGCTCACATATTACACATGGATAGTCCTTTCTCGACTTCATTGCATTCTTCAAGCTTCTCTTCTTTCAGAATTTCCTAATCACTCTTTTTCAAAAGCCAATAACTTGGACGCATACACAATAGATGTGTCTTCATTTTTGTAAGAATTTTTCTAAGGGAAAAATTCACCTAGGAACTAAGAACTCAAACACAAGCACACTATAGACCAAAAGTAGAGAGAGAGTATGATCAGAATAATGATGTACTCAATAACTTGATTCAAGAGTACACTAGGAGTTCCTGAATATAAAGGCCTCAGGAGAGCTTCTAGAATGCCTAGTAATCAGGACCATGAAGTGTCATACAACCAAGCACATGTCCACCAGCTATGGTTTATCCACCATTAAGCACGGAAGTAAGTGCAGTGATGTGAGGATAAGCCTACAAGGGTGTGACACACAAAATAGTGTTGTAGACACCATGTGCTTAAATAGAGTTGCATACTCTTATGTTTTCTACATGACAACTCAAAAGGTGTGCAAACTCCTAAGTGTCTCACAAATAAAAATAATAAAATAATTCAAAATAATAAATAATGCATTAACCTAGGTAAACTTAAGTAAGTGTAAATAGTAAAATACGTATTTACACCAACACCCCCCCTTAAGTGCAACTTAGGGGAATGCCCTTAAGCTTACAAACTAGGATGAAGATGCATAATGGGTCCCAGCTACTAGGCCATATTAGGTACCCAGGTACATAATGAAGATGCAAATCTCCCATAAAGTGGGGAAAGATGGAAAACCTCATGGGAAAAACCCTCCCCCAAAAAGAGAGATGAAAGAGGATGCATCAATGGATGGAGTAATCAAGACCCCCCATTATGACATACATCCAGTATATAAAAAAGAGAATGAGAGAAGAGAGATAGAATAAGCTCCCCCCCCCCCAAAGAAGAATGCCAAAAAGTGAAAGTTGTTCCAATGAAGAAGCTGGTCCAAGAATGCAGAATGGTGTTCCTCCCCTTAGGAAGAAATAGTGGCAAAGGTACACTCCTAAAGATGTGTGCTGGTCCTAAAACCTACTCAAGTATCCCTGTACTGATGCTAAAGTTCACCCCTTCCAACTATGCTGAAAAGAATGAATGCAGATCTAGCAAGGATGTCTGTTGAACCTGTTCCACTGAACCATCTGTCTCCTCAACTGACAAAGAGACCTCCACTAATTGTTGTTCATAAGGATCCACAATCATTCCAACCTATAAAGATTGATCATGTAGAGAATGGACATGAGGGTTAGAGTGAGCCCTTACAACAACTATAGAAGAATAATCATCAATGAGAAGATGTAAGTCCTCAAGTCTATCTCCCAAATCAACTAAAGTTGTAGGTGGAAGATGAGATGTACCATGCTGTGTTGGACCTTTCACTATGGCAATGTAAGCATGTGGACTAGACTGATGTGACCTCCCACTACAACTGTTGATAGAACCCCACATTTCTAAACCTGTTGAAGCACTATCGCTGGTGTCACTATCATTTTCCACTATGTATGAAGTGCAAAGAGGAGTAGAGGAAAAGCTGGGAGAACTTTCCTCAAAATGAACATCCTTCTCCACAAAAATATCATGTGTCTCTGGATCCATTAGTCTATAAGCCTTCACATTGTCTTCATAACCAATAAAGGTACAAGGCCTAGGTGTCAGTGCCTTGCAACTCTTAGAAGAAAGGTTTTCCCATGCTAGACAACCAAAGACTCTAAGGTGACTCGCAACTAGTTTTCTACTACACCATGCCTCAAAAGGAGTCTTTCCATCTAAGGCTGGATGAGGAGACCTATTAAGTATGTGAGTAGCACTACTAATGGCTTCAACTTGTAATGTAGGATCAAGAGACTTGGCTTTTATCATGAAACTAGCCATGGTCTTGAGAGTCCTAATCCTCATAGCTACAACATTTTTCTTGTGCAGACTAAATGTTGGTGAGTTCTGAAGATCAATCCCCTCAATTCTGCAAAAGTTCTTAAGTCTTCTGTCAACATATCTATTCTCATTGTCCACCCTTAGTACTTTGATGGATTTCCTTGACTTGTGTTCAACATGAATCTTGAAGTCTTGAAGCTTATGAACCACTTCATTCTTTTGATGAAGGAAGAAGACCCAAGTGAATCTGGAAAATTCATCAAAAAATGTGAGTATATAGTAGCCTTGGCTAACTGAAGTCACTGCCAATGGTCTTGCTAATACCATGTGAACTAGCTGAAGAACAACTGGAGCTCAAGAAGACTTCCCTTTATCATACTTCTCCTTGAGATTCATATCCATTGAACAAGATGAACACTCTCCCTTAGAAAAGCTGATATTAGGTAGACCTTTGACCATGTGTTTTGAGCAAAGTTGTTGAAGAGAATGGAAGTCAAGGTGACCAAACTGCTCATGCCATATGTTGTTTGAAGCAGAGTGAGTTAACAAGGCTTGGGAAGGACTCTTAGGCATAAAGTGGGAGAAGGAATAAAGTCTCCTATCATCATTGACTTTCCCAACTGCTACAATGAATCATGTTTAAGACTTTGCACCATCACTAAATCGAGAAGGAACTCAACCTTATGACCATCTCCTAGGTGACTGATTTGGTAAACTGATAGGAGATTAGAGCTTAGATTTGGAACATAGAGAACATCTTTGAATTCCCCATCTTCCATTTCTACATGTCATTTCCCTTCAACTTTCATCTTAGCATCATCTCCCATGAAGATGTGTTGTACCTTTGAGTGCATCAATGAAGAAAAGTCTCCCTTTGAAGAACCCATGTGGTAAGAGGCACAAGAATCAAGTATCCATTCTGAAGAAGAACTTGTGTTTGCCATAAGTGCTTGACCTTTACCTTTTGAAGAGGTAGGAGTAGAATCCTTGGAAGTACTTGACACTTGAATCTTATTCTTCTTGAGTAGATTTTCTAACTCATCGATTCTTTTTGTTTTGCAACGATGTTCGTCATGATTTGGCTTTTTGTAGTATGCATATGAGAGTTTGTCCTTCTTTTCACTACTTCCCTTCTTGTTTGAAGAAGAACCGCCTTGTTGAGAGGAGTCATGTTGTGTCTCAATTTGTGTTTTCTACTTCCACTACTTCTTATTGTTTCTTTTTCCCCCTTGACTTGATTTGGAATCATCACTAGCCACCAAAGCTTTGGTCTTAGATGACTTGAGAAGTCCAAAATCTACCAAGTGAGATTGTTCAAAAATCAACATGTCTGCAAATCCATGAAAGGAAGGCTTCTGGTAAGCAGATCCCATGGTTAACCTATGAGTATTGAAACTCGAAACAAAGTTGGAGTACTCAGAAGGTAGCTTCTTCAGGATGTGATGAATTAACCTATCATCCTTCATGGGATTTCCACAATCTTTTAGAAGTGCCCTATACTCATTGACTTTGATGATATAATCCTGAATTGTGTCATAATTCTTAGGATCCAAGAGAAGTAGATCATCCTCAATCTAAAATCTCTTTTCTTCATCCACTTTACCATACAACTATTCAAGTTTATCCCAAGCTTCCTTAGATTCTAAACAATTTTTAATGTGAAAGAGAAGATCCCCATGTACACAACTCCTAATAAAACCTAAAGCCTATTGGTCTTGTCTTTTCCATTCAATAAGTTCTTTAGCATCATAAGGTTTGGTAATTGTACCATCAACATAAAGACTATATCCTTTCTCCATTAATCTACTCCATGCAATATCTTTCCATGTAGAATAGTTGTGTGAAGTTAAAGGAGGACATTTAAAACCCATGATGCAAAAATGAAAAGAGCACAATAGAGAGACACAAAAAACATAGTACACACCCCCCCTTTTCACTCAATCAAAAGACCCCCCAAAAAAGATGCTTTGTCACTTTATAAGTAGTTCTTTTATAATGAGCCACTTGTCAAAATGAACAAAGTGGACTTTCTAATTTTTCTTTTACAACTACCTTATAAGGCTAAAATCTATCACTTGAGCACTGTAGCTTAGATTTACAACAATTTTGAGAAAGAATGAAAGCTTACAATGCCAAAGAAGGCCTAATTCTCAAAGTGAGAAATTGGTCGACACAACCCAGAATCTGACTTCAAATCTGGAAAGTAGAAAAAAAAATACACACTTTCAAAAAAAATGGAACCTAAAAAACTAACTAGATGTGCCTCTACGGAGCTTCTGAAGTTGCAAAACGTAGGATTATGCAGGTATAGTCTCCAAAAAATGCAATTTATGTAAAATATGTGCACCAAAACAAGAAAACATCACCACCACTAGAAAATTTAGGAAATTCTACCTTATTTCAAAAAAAATTGCACTTGAATCGGAGTCCGGATGGCCAAGATATGGGCTCGCAAAGTCAGGCTGCCAAACTGAAAAGCAATCTAGAGAGGGGTCTGGAAGGAAAATTGTGAGTCTAAATTTAATGGTCAAAAAGCCATCAACAGAGTTCTAAAACACTTGAAACTGACATTTAGATGGGCGTCAAATTTAAGATAGTGTTATGCTGATGTCAACAAAAAATGAATGCCCTGGCTAACGTGTCAAGCTAAGTCATTGTTCATACTATATAGATGTGACACATGGAAATATCTATACTGATGATGTGGCACTCACTTGGTTCCACGAGTGACATGGCAGTCTGGAGTACATGGAAAAATGTTGACTGTATATATCCACGTGTTGTGCTAACTGTGCACAATCGAATACGTTGGCACTGACTGTACAACACTCAATTTGTCCATGTGGCTGAAGATTTGGATCTATGTGCAAGATGTGTGGAAGTGGGATGCCAAGATTTGAAACCACAGGTTGTCAAAAACCCTCAATCGCCTCCGAAGAAGTCAATATAGCTCACCGGAGTATATAAAACAACAATTGCTGGAAATATTTTTGCAACCCAAAATAAATCAGTCACTGAACACACCAAGAAAGGCTTTGATGCCAAAAGATATGTAAATACGTTGGATTTAGAGATTGCATGCTGGGTAAAATGTAGATGCCACAAACAGTTGTGTCAGAAACCTTTCGAACGCCAATTGGTTGTGCCTCAGCAGAAAGGAAGAGTGAAGCAACACCAAAAAGATGGATGTTGACATTAGAGAAATAGTAGGCAGGGTCTACAATGCGTGGGCGGCAAAAAAAAATGACACCTATTTTCATGCTACTGGAGGGAGGGATTAGTCCCACATTATATGTGCGTAGGTCTGTGCACTGTATAAAAGCAAATCGGCATGCAATGTGAAAAAAAAAAAGATGCTGCCGGTATTGAGGCAGGGCCGGCTCAAGGCAAACTGGGCCAGTTTGTGCTCAAAAATTTATATTGAGGTGCTATACCTATGGTTAGTTTGTAGTACAGCTATGGGTTTATCTACCCCAAAATAACAGAGACTCGCAAATATAAAATTCCCTGTGACAACAAATAAACCTCGACAAATGGCAGATCCGGGGTGTCACTGCTTGGGTCTGCTAAAAAAAATTTCTCAAAATGTCCGCTGATAAACTAATGGAAAATAAATACAAGAAATGAAAAACAACAGATCTAAAATTAATTAATTAGATTTGCAAAAAAGACCATACCCATATCGTAAATTAGGGCCTTCAGGTTCTGATTTGCAAAAAAAAATTGCCTCACGATCGACTTTGAGCCAAAGTAGATGAGTTTATAGTCAATTTTCGTCAGTTTAGCATTTTGAATGCAATGGTGAGGTCAAATCTAATGTTGGACACTCCCAATTTCTATAGCACTTCAGAATCGAGCTGAGGTGATGAAGCAAGCAAGAGGTCTCAAACAACTTGTGATGAGAAGATCTCAAATTGCTTGTGATGAGAAAGTCTCTATGCTCTGATCCATGTAAGAATTTACCTAAGGGAAAAATTCACCCAGGAACTAAGAACTCAAACACAAGCACATTGTAGACCAAAAGTAGATAGAGAGTATGATCAAAATAACGATGTATTCAATAACTTGATTCAAGAGTACACTAGGAGTGCCTTAATGTAAAGGCCTCAAGAGAGCTTCTAGAATGCCTAGTAATCAGCACCATGAAGTGTCATACAACCAAGCACATGTCCACCAGATATGGGTTATCCTCCATTAATCATGAAAGTAAGTGCAGTGATGTGAGGATAAGCCTAAAAGGGTGTGACACGCAAGATAGTGTTGTAGACACCATGTGCTTAAATAGAGTTGCGTACTCCTGTGTTGTCCATATGACAACTCAAAAGGTGTGCAAACTCCCAAGTGTCTCACAAATAAAAATAATAAAATAATTCAAAATAATAAATAATGCATTAACCTAAGTAAACTTAAGTAAGTGTAAATAGTAAAATACATATTTACACCAACAATTTTTCCTTTCCAAATGTCATAGTTAACTCCATCAAGCTTAGGACTAGCCTTTTTAAAATGGCTTTCCATTGATCTCTCAATGATGTTAAGCTTTCTCTGCAAGGATGTGATCTCTAATACTAATTGTTATAATATATAGTCCACTAATATAACTAAAAAGGGGGGGTGAAATAGTTATCCAACTATTATCACAATTATCAATCTTATTAATTCTTAACCATATGAGAAATATAATTAGAAACCACAACATGATACTCATGCATAATAATACCAAATATGTTAACTAGGGAAACCCTTGATTAGAGGCAAAACCTTGCTAGGGATGGTACCCATAAGATGATGTACTAATATACATATTTATTTTTAGAGGATAGACCTTGTTAGGATTCTATGAAATACATTTAGCATATATCAGTCCTCGTTAGGAGACTTTGAATCCCTATTAGGAGATTTCAACCATATTAAGAGTTGTGTCAACCTTGTTAGGAATTATAGAAGGTAGATGGACCCACTATCCAAATAGCTTTAGGCGTAAACCAAATGAATCCACTATCCAAATAATCTCTATATTATTCCTTGTAGAATAATAGAATTGAACCATACTATCCTAAAAACCAAACTTTTCCTCCTTCTAATCTTGATACCAAATCACAAACTTCACAATTAATAATCCCTTGGATCACTTACTCACATTTACCAAATACTTTGCCCTTGTTTGCACTTCCTTGAAAACTTCACATTTCACACACACTTTAAAACAAGGAAAATACTTTCCTTTATACCAAGTCCTCAAAATAATTCCTTGATTCAGCCTTGAGGCTTTTCCAAATAATTATAATAGGACCGAAATAAGATAATTAATTATTTCACAATCATGATAATATTGTCAGGTCACAATCTATCAACTCTTCACACATGCAACTTTAGGAATTTTGCACTTACAGACTTCATCATTAGACTATCCTCTACCACTGTATAACTTCATGTACCCTAATTATATCTATGTAAAGAGATAAAGCATAATCATCAGAAACTAAACTATAGGTACTCTATTTTTGTGCTGCTCTTTGTAAATCACATATAACTTTTGTATCTCTTTGATTTAGGTTATGTACACTTAACCTCACTATCAAGGCACTATGAGGAACACATTCTTAACTTCACATTATTTGATTTTTAAATCTCCATTTGTATAACCATGATCTATATCTACTATTTTTCTAGTCTTCACAAAATTATTGCTACGTTGACATTAATGACAAACATGGTCATGAGTATAACATGTCAATACTACCACATGATTTCCAATGCTTACAATACTCTACCAAAGAAATACCATCAAAATTCATGCTAACATATCCACCTAGCATTTTCTATTGTCCGAAAAATTTCTTTCCTCCAGAAAAACAACCATGTATTTAATGCAACTTGAGGTCAAAATCTAACAAGGTTATGGCTACCTTTTGAAAATGTACCTCCCATATATATGTATGTATGTATGCATGTATGCATGTATGCATGTCTATATGTCTGTATGTATGTATGTATGTATGTATATATAATCACCTTTCAAGAGCTCTTTATATTTAATAAACCTCATCCAATTTTTTAATAAATCACATGCACTCTGAAAAAAAAAATTACCACAACTTTTTTTATTAAAAATTTGAAAAAAATGACTACCTTGTACTATGTTCCCAAGTCAAATTTCCTAGGTGAAAAAATATTTTGCCTTAGATTTCAACAACATCCAAACTAGATAACTTATATGAAAATATGGGTTTCTTAGCACTTTGAGCTCAACAATGATATTCATTTGGGCTCAAAGTGCTCCAAACAATAGGTCCCCCTAGATCCAAGACAAAACGCTTCTTAAAATACATATCTAAATACCGATGCCAAAACTCGCACAATCAAAATGGGGGCATGAAGATCTAGAGCTCTAATACCATGGCAAAGTTGATGGAATATCAACCTCATAGCTCCCAAGAGTCATGTACATGAGAAAAACCTCTCACAGAAAGAGAGAAGTAAATATTATGGAGGCTAGAATTCTGAAATCTACAAAGGAGACATTCTTGATGTATAAAAATAAATAGGAAATTGTATTAAATGAATGAAATAGTTTACAAAGAGATATCTATCCTAATAAAGGAGACCAAAATCCTGAAAGGTAAAACCTAGGTTGCATAATAATAATTAATAAAAGAATTAATTTTATAATATGCCTAAATTTTAGCTTAAGTATAATAGAGTTAATTAGAACATATCCTATTTCTCTCATGGGTTATGATATATATTGACCATGGTGACATTGTGAGTTTATGAAATTGTATATTTTGGAGATTTCAAATTTGATGTCATTGTATACTCAACTTATATTTCATACTGGTCACATGATGATATGGTTATCAATTTTTTATTTGCATATGTATGATGATTTTTGTAGTCTACAAGTTATGCAGTGTTCTAAGCAGACTATACTTACAAGTTGCATTTATGACCATAGTATGGGTTTTCTTTGCCCATTGATATTTTATTATGAATGCATATTCAAATTGGTGGCTTTGATTTGGCTTTTCAATACCCTTATTCAGATTTTTTTTTATTTGTCTTCATGTAGAGGGGATGAGATGTTGTTATCAAGTACAATCATAGTGGAGGATTGTCGTTGGTTATTTTATGTTTATGGGTTAAACTCTTTAAAATTTAGATTCTTGGTTCATGGACATGATCATGGTGTCATGTATTTTGGCATGACTTGATTGGATATAAAGGTAATTAATTGGTGCTCATTAGTTTGATTTGGTTATGATGGTATATATCTTCTTGGTTGAGAATCATGATTATTTGGTTTCATTTAAGGAGCTCATGATGTGCACTTTGAGTTCTTTGATGGTTTAGTGTCTTGGTTTTTTCTAATGGTTATAGGATTTTTTCATAACAATGGCATGGATAGCTTGGATACATTTTTTAGGTGTTTATGTGAAAATGTGGCCTCTACTAACACACACACTTCAACATGGTCCTTATTCGTGGATTCATCTTGAAATGAACATTGGATTGTTCATCCAAAAATCAGTTAGCAAGGCAGCCTGTTGCCTTCTATCTAAAGAAATTTTGCATGTTAATATCCTCAGAATCGAGATGCAGGCAACCAGATCCTCTAAGAATGAACGATTTAAGAAATGAAATTAATCTATATGATTGTGTAGATTAATCTAGAATGAGAAATGCATTCTAATCTAGAAACAATTGAAATAAAAAATAGATTAACTTATGCATAATTAAGCTAAATGAATATAAGCTAAGAATAAAAGATGTATGCAAAGATGTGAGCAAATGTGAGCAAATGTGAGTATGAATTTCAATAGCAATTCGGTGCAAATTCCAATTTATCCCCTAAAATGAAGAGATGAGGGTCTCTTAAATAGATTTTCTTGGAATCCATCAACAGTCGAGATTGATTTCAATCAATGGTTAGGACTAAAGGTGAGGTTCAGTCATAAAGGAAGATTCCCAAATTAAAGGGAGTTAACTAACTCAAATCTGAGTGTAAGAGTTAGTCAGCTCAGATAGACTTTAGTATAAAAGCAAGTGATCTGGGTCATTTCTAATTTGATCAACAATGAACTAGAAATTTCCCTTTTTTGAATTGAAGAGAGATTTTGGAGAGATATTTAATTTAATAAAATAAGATATGCTCTCATAATTACCTTTTCTTATTAATTACATAATTTTATTTAATTAATTAAAGACACTTTTCTTATTTAATTAAATAACTTCATTTAATTAATTAGGAATGGCTTCCCATTTAATTAAATAATTTTTCCCAATTAATTATAAGCAGCTTCTCCATTTAATTAAATAATTGTATTTAATTAATTAAAATAGGCATATTTATTAAATTAAATAAGTTTTAATTCCATAGTACATTAGCCTTAGGACATCATTTAATTTAATTAAAGTGTAAATACTTTAAATCAAATTAAATCGTAATTAGTAGGTTTAATGTGACTAATATGATTCAATACTTTAGGAATTAAATAAAGAGTATGATGAATGCAGATTTAGGTTTTCTACATTTGACAATTAAGTCAAGTAGCGAGTAGCAGAATAAGAATTGCCTAGTGACATAGGACTTTGGGTTAATCAGAAATAGACCAGAATTGGTTGAGATGGCAATAAGCCAATTTTGGGGTATTACATTAGGATCCATGTTTTAGTGAGACTTTTTGATAGTGATGAAGTGGCATGCAGGATTGGTTCCTAGTTTAGTTTGTGTGTTCATGGTTTGGAGATCTTGGTTTTATTTGGTACTGACACTTTGGTTGTGTGTGTAGACTTAAAGGATATTCATGTAGGAGATTATTTTTATGATACCATGGTTGACTTGATACCATTATTGAGTTGGATCTACTAGAATTTATATATTTATTGAGTATTTACAGATGTTGAAGGATGTGTTAGATCATGTTTCTATAGAAGAATATTTGATATTTGTATGATA
Organism: Cupressus sempervirens; assembly: GCA_028749045.1. Classification (NCBI taxonomy): domain Eukaryota; kingdom Viridiplantae; phylum Streptophyta; class Pinopsida; order Cupressales; family Cupressaceae; genus Cupressus; species Cupressus sempervirens. The sequence goes on from CM053791.1 coordinate 277,744,467, forward strand.
CACTTGTTATCATTATGGTATGTGGAGATGGCTCTCCATGGTGTGTGGAAATGGTTTCATTTTGAGGACTCATGGCATACTTAGTAGAGGTGTGGTTTGAGGTTTCATTTGACATGTTATCATTGGTTTTAAGATGGTCTCATTATTATGTCATGGTATACTCTTGACACTTGTGTAGATTTTTGACATGTTATGGTGTATATATATGGAGTAGTTTATCTTTTTGGTTGAGATGGTGAGATCATTTTTTCATGTTTATGTTCCTAAGACCATAGTTAGAACTTTTACATTGATCTTGGTTTATTTTCTTTTTAATGAGTACATTAATCATTTGTTGGATACTTCATGATATTTCTATGTTACATTTAGAGTTTGCATAGATTGGTTGGTTATAGGTGCTTATGGATGCTTAGAGATAGTGGTGATTCTAATTTCTCTTGGATTAGATATGTATTTATTGGCATATTAGTTTGGTTTCAATAAAAATTATGAGGGGAACTCACCTAATATGATCTTGAGAGGAGATTGTTCTAAGATTAGGTTTGGTTAAAGTCTTAGATAGCTTGATGAGCATTCTGATTCCCCACTCTTGGTCTAATTTATGGCTTACTACTTGAGAGGTATAACCTATTAGTCCTCTAAGGTGTATTACATTTATGGTTTTCTTTCATGGATATGGATCTTCAGTAATGGTACATGAGTTAGTTATGAAGGTTCTATTTGAGAGATGGCTTGGCAATTGTTATCTCTTTGTGCATATGTTGTTTTTATGTTGGTTTAGTTAAGAAGATTATTTATATCAGGAATATTACTTGGATTAGGAATGGTTATTACTTATTTTCAGAATTTCTCATGATTTTTGTTTTCTTTTGAGAGGCTTATATCTATGATCAATTATATGGTATGGCTTGGGTGTTGTTGTGGCTTCTTTGTTAGGTTTCTTTAAATGAGGTCACACTTGCAAAATTTACATCTTGAGGTGTGTGTAGAAGGATATGATGCAAACTATGATTTGAATGGTTTCTCTTGGATCCTAGTTATATTTCTAGATGCTTAGTTTCAATTACATTGTCTTTGAGATTGGTTGGAGATTGTGATTATCATTTTATGTACATGTGAGAGATGGCATAGTTTTTCTTTATCTCATTCCTTTTTTGGTTGTTGAGAACTTAGGAGAGTGTTAGAGACTTGTGATGAGAGCTATTCTTATAGTTTATTGGTTTATATTTTTTAGATGTCCTTGATACTACATAGATTCACTTCTATGAGATATTGTGTGTGGATTGGATACAAATTTGACATTATCTTTTGTAGAGGGATTTTATTTGTGTATATGTGGTACGTATTCTCTTGAGGCTTGTGTTTTTAGATTACATATTGGATATGTTGATGATGTGAGATTCACTTGGTATACCTTTAGAGGTATGGATAGTTGGATGGGTTTGCACTTGTTGTGGGTTTTATTTCAACTATGGGTATTTCAATAACTAAAAATACATGTAATTACCTTTAGATGAAGTGTTTGTTCTTAGCATTTCAATTGCTACATGATTTTATGATTCACATGTAATGGGTTGAGTGGCTTTCTCTTTGGATAGCTTTTATGTATGTCTAGTTGCAATGGCATAACAGAACGTGGGATCATTCATGTTTGAGATGTTGGATACTTTGATTTTTCTGAAGGTACTAGGATGGAGAACTTGGTGCACTTTGATCCATGATGGTGGATGTGCTAGGAGGGATAGTCTCCTTGCTCATTTTTGTGGCTATGGATCAAACCTATGCAATGTATACAACAAGTGGGAGATTGTAGAGATTATGTGTGTTTCACACATTACATAATATTGTTTTAAATTATTTTATTTTTCTGTATTATGTAGTGTTGCACATAGGAGAACCTAGATGGATGTGCAACATATAGATATTCCCATGGAATATCCTTGATGAGTTGTATTATAACATTGTGATAATATTAGATGTAATTATTTAATATTAGGAAAAAATAATTAAATGTCCAATAATAAATGCGGGATCAATGGATTAGGTAGCACATGGTTTATGTAATACCACTCAATGATTTTTTGGGAGCTTGCTAATATATAAGAAACCACATGGGTATTTGTAGAAACAAGATAAAAAGATAAAAAGGAAAGTATAGGAAGACATGGACTGATAGGTTAGTTGAGAGAACATTGTGAAGGTTGGAAGGATGGCATGGAATGTTTGGATTGATGCTTTTCACATGGATTTATTAGATATGGCTATGGATTTTAAAGCTTCCATGGTTGTATTGTAATGGTATTTTTTTGTGTAAGAATTTAGTATAACTTTGATACCATGTAAGAATTTTCCTTTGGGAAAAATCATCCAAGATCAAGAAACTCAAGCACAAGCACAATAGTAGACCAAAAGAGTATGATCAATATCTCAAAACATGTACATACAAACTAGGATTCCCTACATATAAAGGCCTCCGAGATGTATTTAGAATGGTTCTATAATGAACTATGAGATAAGCATGACAACTAAGCACACGTCCTCTATTGTGCATGAATATACATCCATCAATGAGAGGATAAGTATGACAAGGTGTCTCACGTGCAGAGATGTTGTAGACACCATGTTCTCAAATAAAGTGCTAACTCCTATGTTGTAGACACCATGTGCATAATTAGAGTGCTAAATCATATGTTGTAGACACCATGTGCATAATTAGAGTGTTAACTTATGGGTTGTCAACATGACAACTCACAAGAGTACGCATACTCCTAGGTGAAAAACTAATAAATAATTAAATAATGCATTAACCTAAGTAAACTTAAGTAAAGTGTAAATATTAAATACATATTTACAACAACACCCCCCCTTAAATCCAACTTAGGGGAATGCACTTAAGCTTATGAAAGCTAAGATGAAATGTATAATGGGTCTCGGCTACTAGGCCATGTTAGGGACCCATGTACATAATGAAATGAAATCTCTCATGAAGTAGAGAAAGAGACAAAACCTCATGGGAAAAACCCTCCCCCAAAAAAGAGAGATGAAAAGATGCATGGATTGATGGAGTAATCAAGACCCCCCCCATTATGACATACATCAAGTATATACAGTAGAGAATTAGGAGAAGGAAAAAACTTCATAAGAGGAAAAAGTCCCCCCCATAAAAGAGAAGAAGAAGGAGACAAGGTAACCCCCCCACTAAATGTAGTGTGTCAATTAGTGATAGTTGCTCCAATGTAGAAGTTGATCCAGGATTTCTAAATAATGTTCCTCCACTTTGGAAGAAAAAATGGTAGAGGTACAAGTGAGATGCTTTCCCTATGTGTAGAAGGAATCTTGTAGATAAATGTTGTCTCTAAAACTTGCTTGGTTTTCCATGTGTTGATATTGATGGTCACCCTTCCCAATGCTATTGAAAAGAACAAGTGTAGAGCTAGAAGAAAAAGTGCACCCTGATGTGCTAAAGTACATCAATCGGTCACTGTGGCAATGGATGAAATATTTGACTCAAAAAAGAGAAGATGAATATCATCAATGATGTCTCCCACATATTCAATGTGAGACTCCACAAATAGCTCTTCAATGTTTGGAAGTCATCCCATGAAGTTGAAGTAGGAAGACATAGTATTTCCTACTGCATTGAATCAAAAGTATTTGTGGCTAGAATTGGACTAGTAGAATCAACAAGAGTATTAGGAGGTGTGATCTCATCTAGAGTTTAAGAAAGCATTACTGAAGCTACTAAAGATATAATGTCTCCTAGAAAGGGAGGAATATCTATATCTCCATATGCTTTCTAAAGAGCCATCCAAACATCATGAGTAAAACTTGCCATAAGAAATGGAGAAAAAGATTCCTTACTCATCCTTCTATACATAAAGTGAATAAGAAGAGAAATATGATCTCTCCAATTTGGGTCACATTTTGGTATCTTCAAGTAGAGATAAGAAATCACTTCCTGATGTTCTCTTAGATGAACAAGCATCAAAGCACTCCATTTCTGATAGTTCCTTGGTGTTAACTTCTATCTTAAACTAGACTAACATATGTGACAAGACTTCATGAGATCAATATATGCACCCCCCAAAATGCAAAAGAGTTCAATCAAACACCCCCACCCCCCAATGTATGCTTTGGCACTTTATACTCAGTGTGATTACAACAGCCAATTTGGGGCCTATTTTTGAAAGTAGTATTTCTATCCATAGAACCTATAATCTAATTGCAAATCTAAAAAGTAGAAAAAAAATTTCACTTTCAAAAAAATAGAACCTAATTTGGAGTCCATATGAGCTCGTAGTAAGCATTTGAAGTGGCTAAAATCAAGATTTGTGAGTTGCAAAAAAGGTCAAGAATAGAGATCTCAAACCACCTGCTCTAATGTGTAGATCACAAAATTCTACCCCCAAAAAAAAATTTGCTCACAAAAAAGAGTCCATATGAGGGAGATATCACTATTTGAAAATGGTTGCTATAATTATTTTTTCTAAATCACCGTTGTCATGCCTTTGAAAATCAAATGGCTCTAGATTTTTCCTCAGATGTCTAATTTGGATAAAACAAAATCTGATTTGGGGATTTTTTGACCTTTTGAATGTGATGCAAATATTTGATATGCACCAGCAAGCTTCAAAATTCACCTACAAAAATCTCCTCAATTGGCTTGATGGCCAAAAAAAATTTGAAAAATAATGCAGATCCAAAAAAAATTGTAGAGATGCAAATGAAAAAATGTAGATCTAAAAATTAAATGTAGAAATCTAAAATGATCATATCAATTTCGCAAATCAAGCCTTTGGGTTGTTGGTTTGCAAAAAAAAAATGTTGCCTCAATTTTGACTATGGCCCAACATAGGTGAATTTACAGTCAATTTTTACTGAATCAACATTTGAAACACAATGGCAAGGTTCACTTTGACTATAGACACTCGCAATATCTATAGATTCTACAAATTTGGGTTGCAATGTTGAAGCAAGAATGGTCTTGAATGGCTATGTGAAGAGAATCTCCCCAAGCTCTAATATCATATAAGAACTTGGTATAGATTTGATACCATGTAAGAATTTTCTTTAGGGAAAAATCACTCAAGATCAAAGAACTCAAGCACAAGCACAATAGTAGACCAAAAGAGTATGATCACTATGAGAATCAATATCTCAAAACATGTACATACACACTAGGAGTACCTATATATAAAGGCCTTTAAGATGCATCTAGAATGGTTCTAGAAAGAACTAGGAAATAAGCATGACAACTAAGCACACATCCTCTATTGTACATGAACATACATGCATCAATGAGAGGATAAGTATGACAAGGTGTCTCACATGTAGAGATGTTGTAGACACCATGTACTCAAATAAACTGCTAACTCCTATGTTGTAGACACCATGTACATAATTAGAGTGCTAACTCCTAGGTTGTAGACACCATGTGCGTAATTAGAGTGTTAACTCTTGTGTTTTCAACATGCAAACTCACAAGAGTATGCATACTCCTAGGTGACTAACTAATAAATAATTAAATAATGCATTAACCTAAGTAAACTTAAGTAAAGTGTAAATAGAAAATACGTATTTACACCAACATGTTGAATAATACCTAGTGATGGATGCTTTTGGAGGCTAGATTTTTTCCTCAATGAGGATTTCCTAGAGTATATCTTATGTCACATTTTTGTGGGTATGTTGTCTATTATTTTCCATGTGGGTTTACAGTGCTTTTTTATTTCAAATATTTATAGGTTGTGTGAAAATGGTAATTTATTTTTTACAACTTTCCTTATGAGGAGCACTATTTGAGAAGGATGCTCAAGTAACTAAAACACTAGAAAATCCCAAAAAGCTCTAGGATGATTTGGATAGGAATTCTTACAAAGTAAAAGATATGATTAATGAAGAGATCGATCAGCATCATCAATTAGTTCAAAATTTCACAAAAATAAGTTAATCTAACTTGAAGTACACATGAGCACGAACATTGATCAAAGCATGAAAAGTGATTAAAGGTCTACTTATTGATGATACATATGATTTAGATGTGCATCTCATAGATCCACTAGAGAATATGTTCAAGTCTATATAGATTAATGAGTTTCTTAATGAAATATACAAGAAGAAATAAGAAGAAAAGGTCATGCAACCCATTGAACACCACACAAAGGAAATTACAAGAGAAAATGACATTGCAGTAGATTTATTAAAGAATGTTTCATTGACTCTAATAAGGATGTCAGATTCACAAAATCATTTGAAATATTTGGATGACACTCTAAAAAGGACACATAAAGCACTATAGGTCACCCAAACATCATTTTACATTGTAGTTAGTTTAACAATTGAATATACATGTCATTTATAAGAAAAGATAAATCTGATCAGCATGATCACTATAGAACAAAATAAGAGGATATCAAATCTCTTTGAGATATAATGCTTTTTATCCCTGGTGATAGGAATCATACAAGGATATGTAGAAGAGGCAGAGAAACTACTATCCACTAGCCTAGGGTAAACTTTAAGCAACCCTCCTCTTGAAAAGGATATAAAAATATTTGTGAATCTTACATTATTTTGAAAAAATAAAATAATTTCTTTTATTAATTGGTGAATATTACATTATTTAAATATTTTTAGAACTAAATTTTATAAAAATGTGATGATTTTAAATATTTTTAGTTACTAAATTATTAGCCAAAACTTTCTAAAATTAGCCAATTGACGAATATTAGCCACTAAAAAATACCCTACACTAGCCCTTTTGAAACCATCAAAGACATGAAGAATTGACTACTGGAGATCACAAGTCCTATACTAGCATTCAAGAACCTATAGTAGTCATGTTACACACACTTGGATGTTGCCAAGGCTAGAAACTCAAACATCTTCTCACCCTTTTTCATTATTGACAAAATGGTGAAGATCTATTATAAACTAAGAAGGAGACAATGATTAAAGGACAAGATGAGGAGCTATACAAGAATGGTGGAAACAAAATAGTCAAGTTCCAAAGGGAAATGAACTTTGAGGAAGATGAATTCTCAAAAATATAGAAGAGACAAAGAACCAAAAAATAAAAAGAAGATGGAGAAATACCATAGGGAGAGATAATGCACAGAGATATGAAAAGGGGAGGCAAATGAAAAGAGGAATGAAACAAAAAGGGGGGAAATAAAGTAGAAAAAAGAGTGGAAATTAGAGATATGAAAGAGGAAGGACAAAACAATAAGTATAGATGAATGAACATAGGGGGAGTCACCAAGGAAAGTGACAAAGAAAATGGCTAAGTCTAATTACCAATGAATATATAACTAGTATTAATCCAAGGCAGTTGAAGCATGAAGGAGATCAAGTCAACAAGGAATGTAGGCTTTTCCAACAATGGCAAGAGGGGGTATTTTTTATCCTACTAGTCTCATTATCATTACAAAGGGTAGTTGGTGTTGTAAATACTTTACACACCCAAGTGTTTGATTAATTGGCAACCGGTTAAGAGTAGTAGGCCATATCATGTACCAATAGAAGTCCACATGGTCTACATAGGAGATGAAGATGAGATAAAGACTAATAGTCACGTTGAAGAGCTATCATTGTAGGCATGGTAAGAGAGGACATGGAAAATATTCAAATGGGAATATCAGAAGCTAGAGATATAATAGATTGGTAGAGCTATTGGTCTAGACCCTATGACATAGGTATCACAAGCTGTTTATGAAGCGCCTGCTAGTGGATTTCAGATTTTGAATTCACTTGTTTTAGAAGGATAATTTTCTAGGGTTTTGACACCTAGAAATAAAAATACTTTACACATCTAAAAATTGGAAGAGTGTAAGAGATGGTGTGTGAATAAAGTTAGTATATGCATGGAGATGAATGAGAATGTGTAAAGAGAAAAAAAAGCATAAGATGATGTACTAAAATAGTTTGAAGGTAGAAGAAAATGAAGAACAAGAGTTGGTGAACAAAAGAACAAGATGAAAGATTGCATCAGCCCCGAAGTAGTGTTGTACATTATAGATAGGAAAAGTGGATAAAGAGTATATGAGTGATATATTGTCTATCTCAACATTCTCCAAGTATAAAGAGTAGGTTAATATTATCTTATAACGGTATAGATTAGAGATCTATTAGGAAATGTGTGCTACATATTCTATATGATATTTAATTTCTCTCTAACTATTGTACTAATTTTGTAAGATTCATAACTGAGCATACTTTAGTAACAAGCATTTGATAAATCTTCTAATAGGTGTCTATTAGAAGGAGTGATAAAATCCTCTAACAAGGTAGTCTTGATAGGCTAATTGTAGACCTAATATGTTGTAGAAATTCTTAACTAGATGTGTTCCTAGAAGGAAGAAGTTGTAGGTCTTAACTAGACAACCTTTTATCTATAGACATAGGTTAATGTGTATATTATCCCCAACATCATTTTCATCCTCTCATTGAAGGTTTTTACATTTATATTTATGTTTCCTTTGATGAATACTTATGTGTGTGAGTTTGTGTGCTTCTTTTTAACTGAATTCTTAGTTGTATTGGTGTTTAAGTGTTTATTCTTTAGTTTATTGAAATTGGTTAAGAATAAAATTGGTTTTGGAGGTGGTACTAATTCACCCCCTTGTTAGTACTAGTTGGGACCAACAAAGGGGTCCAACTAAAGCTAACTGGTGTTTTTGTGAGTCAAGTGTTGTAAATCATATGATGTGTAATTCCTTGCCTAGAGATTCTTTGAACAAGGATAGATAAAAGCCAAATATTTCTTTTAAAGGGTAATAAGCATGGATTCAAATGATCATCAACACACAACCAATCTAAAGATCATAATGAAAGACTTAACCAAAAAATTAAAGCAACCAATGATCTCTGAGAGTCATTACCTATTGAGGTAATCATGAACCAATTATGAGAATAAACAAATAATGATACATGCACCCTCTGAATTGTCTAGACCTAGGAAGATGTGCACCCCAATAGGGTATCCAAAACACCTTCTAAAACATATTCAACAAGTTAGAAAGTACTTATTTTTCCTGAGTAGGTTTTCTCATAGAACCTATAAAGTACTTTTCTAGTATTGTTTAATACTATTGACAACTACTAGGTGATACTTTTCTAGTATCACACAATACTTCTATAACTACCATGAGATACGTTCTAGAATCATGCGATAAACTTTACTATTACTGTGTGATAATTTATGAGTGTTTCACAATAGAAATTTCTACTGATGTGTGATACTTTCTAGTATCACATGATATTTCTTCCTATAGTTGTGCGATACTTTTCCAGTATCACCCAATGCTGAACCAATAGTGCCCAATTTTACAATGAAAAAGCTTGATGACAATTCTACAAGGAAGATAGACTTAGAACCTCCACAGGGAGTACCAAAACCAAAATAGTCAAGGAATAAACACTTGAAAGAATAAGGAGATCTAATAGTTCTAACATCAAATCCATAGCATGTAATGTAATCCTATGGAAAGCAACATTGTAATGAACATACATGTACATGAATCAAATATCACAAGAAGGAAAGCACCAACAATGAATCCAAACTAATTACAACCATGCTTGTCTCCTCCCATCTATAATAGCATTATGAGACCTTAAAGTCCCTACCCATCCCACTAATATGAATCTCAAATTTCCAAAAAGATAGGTGGATTTGTATCATGAGATCATTCTTACCAATACTATCAATAACAACATTAGGGAAAAATGCATGTAATCATGCCAATATATCAATAGCAACACTATCTAAAGCAATGGTAAGGAATCTCATCTAAACCATAAGATGTGACATGATAATAAGGAATGCATCAAGTAAAAACTAATTTACTATCTAAGGATGATATCAAATGCATCCAAAGTAAAACATAATCATAATGAAACATACTATAGATATACCGAATTACCAAGTGAATATCCAACATTGGCCTTAAACTAGAAATATATCATCTCTCTACACTGGTCCCTAATAGGGGTATAGGTAGCTTATCCTCCCAAACATGTGGTACCCATAGGCCAACTCCCTCCATGCTGATAGAGATAATGAACCAACCACAAACACCCAAAACAATCATCCATCCATGGCTAACACTCATGCCATGTTAGAATATGTAGTCTAGCAATATAACTGAGAGGGGGAGGGTGAAATTAGTTATCCAACTAATATCACAATTGTAAACCTTATTAAATTTTAACCATATGAGAAATATAATCAAAAACCACAACAAGATACTCATGCACAATTAACACTAGATATGTTCACTAGGGAAACCCTTGATCAGAGAGAAAACCTAGTGGGGATGGTACGTATTGGTATTTTAAAACTAAAATGTTGTAAAGCCCATGTACAAGGATACAGAAGATTAAAAAAAAAGTCTAAGGATTATCTAATTCCCATATTCAACCAAATTAATCTCATATTTGGACCAACTTCAACAGAGCATAAAGACTCTCTACATTCTAGGCTCTGTAGGGCCAAGGCAGGTGCACCTTAGGGATTAAAATTATTTGTTCTATGATGTGCTTCTTCAATTTTTTTGATTAATATTCTTGTCTTAGACTTATCCCTTATAGAAAATAAATGGTAAACAATCTTCTTAACATTGTAATCAACTTATTTGTTACAATAGCTAACTATAAACTCCAATGAAGCTATTACAACAAAGGAATGACCAGCAATTTAATTCTTCATTATAGAAATGGAAATTTGATTTTAATTTATATGTGTATTGTATAACCACATGACCATATCAATTTTCATATGAATTAATTATTAGTGCCTTATCCATTGTTATACAAAGTCAAACTAGTAACCCCAGACCTAGTTAATTGACTTGCAATTAAATTTATCATTTGTTAACCTTGAATTTCATTTTTATGATACACCTCTAACATACCTAGAAACCCTATCAATTAGTGAAGGTGTTTTCTTAACTCCTTGAATTAAAATAAATCAATGAAAATATTTACAACTCATCCAGGCTACATTTAATTGAAATAACCTTGCTCATTTCAATCTCAAAATAATAGATACATGAAAATGGAAACAAAACTCAGAGACACAAATATGTAGAACTCCTACTTTGAATTGATTTTCCCTAAAAACCATACATTACTGGTATGAAACTCAAAATATAATTCAAGACATGAAAAAACATGTCATTCAAGATTTATTGTATTCTTAGGCATGCAAAATTGAATACATCATATATTTGACACAAAACTTGGACCAACTATAATAGCAAAAACACTAATATTCTACAAAGTTTAGACCATCCTCTAGCCTTGGAAACTCATTCATATAGTGTGAGTTGCAACAAGCTTTAGGCCCAGAGAGAAAGGAAAGTTATCCTTTAGAAACAAGGATTTATAAAAGGACAAAATTGTCATAATAAAAAATTTCATGAGAAGAGAAAAAATTGGTAATCTTTTACTTTAGTAACAGAATGGTTTTTTCATTGGTTTCCTTCTGGTGGCCAATTCTATTGTAGTTATTTCTTAGATATTTGCTACACCTAATGATTGAACTTGCGCTATTTTTTATTCTTCAAGTTGTGGGACCACCTACACCTTGTGTGTTGTACCAGTTTCTAATATCTGGATATTTATTAAAATTGGTTGTTCACCTACGAAATCATCAGTTTGGGTAGTTGTATCCACAATTATAGTTTGTTTCTCTTCCTTTCTTTCTTTTGTTTGAACTTCTATATCATCTACTTGTACCCTTTTTTGTGGAAACCATTTTGTCCACATCTTCCTCTTCAACCATCCCTTGCAATAATTGAGTTATTGGGGAATAATCTTCCATCCACTTTTTAAAAAGAGTGTCATCTGGCTAGTTGAAACTCAATATTTCTTGTTCTCTTCCCAGATATCCTTCTCTATTTTTTTATTTCAAAAAAATCTTGTTTGAAAAAAATTAAAATAATTGTACTTTCACAACCTCCTTAGTGCTTCTAGCAAACTAGATGTAATTCTCTTTATTGACTAATTTTTTCAACTTGATGCTCATTAGTTCTTTCAATTGATTGGCCCATTCTTCCTTGTCTTTTATCTTACCTATGCCTTTTAGTGCATGAGGAAAGATATCAAAACATTTTCGAAGATATTTTAAAAACTAATAATTTATTTTGCTCTCCAACAAGTTCCTCTTATCGTCAAATTAAGGACATCAATAATTTCATCAAAAAAAATCTACTAGATAATCAAAATGATCAATGATTGAGCAACATAAGGTTGTAATAACACTATCCTTGTTGAACCACTTATTCAAAATTAGCCTCACATTAGCTTCATTATTATTCAATTGATTCTAAATTTCCACCAACCTTGAAAATCCTTGTTAAAAAAGGGGCCAACCTACCTTATCCACTAGATACAAAATTGTATTTCTTATCATGTCTTCATGTTGGACACCTAGTTCCACATGTAGTGACCATATTTTGGCCTTTTCTTCTTCAATCTCCTCGACTATGCATAAATATAGCTTTTGAGGCATTCTTGGAATCTCCACAATGGGCATGGTGTTGAAGGGTTGAAAAAAATGAGGAGAAATTCTAAGTTGGATGGAGTGCTTGCCTTCTTTTCTCTTCCCAAATTACTTTTCCAATTGTGTAATTTTATTTTCCAATTTGTAGATTTGTGTACCTCTTTCATTATATTCTTATAACACCTTTTCAAATTTCTCATTTAACTCCAAGAATTTATTTTTATCTTTGGTTGCTACTACTACACCAAAGTTAGCCATTTCTCTATTTATTAGGGCCACTTTTTCAATATCTACCTCATCAACCCTTTAAACCATGAGATTGTGTTTATGCTCAAAATCTAAGACTTACTAAATTATGGCCTTGTCTCTCTTCTAGGTGGACCATATGACTAAAGCTCTATGGTCATCACTGTACTTAACCCCATTATGGGGTTGCATCACCTCATCCTTAGTTTTGAATTGGGTCTCTTTCTCCTTCCTTACTTCATCAAAAATCATGGCATTGGCAATGTCCCATTCAGGCATTATCATGTATCCTAACTATTTTAGCAATTTCCTTCCCCTTGTAGGAGTTATCTAGCCAAACTCTTTCGTGAGGCTAGCGTTGATCTCTTCTTCAATGTTAGAGTCATTTTTGTTAGGTTTCTCTAGCTTTATTTTCTTACATCTTGCCTCAAGGTTTTTCAATATTATTCCTCTAGAGAAACACAATGAAAGCTTTGAATTTAACAAAACTTTCATCATCCAAGAATTTATTTGATTTTTTTCCACCACATGATCAATTTCTTTCTTTGAAGTCCTCTACAATGAGGTATAATAATGGCATGGAAGGCTTTGTTGGTGCTCCTTCTTCCACCTCTATTGTAGTGATCACAACGTCCCCTTGTCCTCCTATCTTCCTTAAATTCTCCCTCAAGGAGTCTTCATTATCTATGTGTATGGGGGTTTGTGTGGGAGTACTCATCAACCTTCGATGAGGATCTCTATTCTAATTCTTGTTTCTTTGCAACATGTGCTATAGGAGGAATTTCTCATAGTTGTCTCCAAGGTATTTTTTAGTGGCTAATATTTGCAAATTGGGTAATTTTAGAAAAAATTAAATAGTAATTTGGCTAATAATTTAAGATTTAATGCAACCTAAATCACCACATTTTTATTAAATTTATTTATAAGATATTTAAAATTGCTTAATAATTTATTTTATTAAAAAAATTAAACTCAAAGATTTTCCACAATATTCGATACATGATTAGATTTGATTCACCTAAATATTATTTATTATCATAGAAATTAACATTAATTCACCAATAATTATTAGTTACTTTAGGGATATATTACCCATATTTAGTTTTCTCTATTTCTTTAAAATATAATATAATTATTCTCATTATTTCCATGAGATAAAATATATTCAATTTTTATTTGTAATATTCCATGACGATTATTAAACTTCCTATTATTATTGAAATTTGTCAATATTTTCTACTCAAAAATTATGATTCCAAAATAATTGCTAATGTAAATAATATTTAAAATTAAAAAATTGAGAGTCTCACTAATAAAAAAAAAATTGGATTTTTCAAAATAATGAAAGATTCACCAATATTTTATATCTTTTTTTCTAGAGGGGGGTTTCTTAAAGTTTACCCTAGTTGTCTCTTATAGAGGGGCATAGGTTGTACATTTATACTTCTTGCCACCACATATCTAGCCTTTTTCTATAATGTATATTTCTTTGGGCTTATGATGGCTTTGCTAGCCAATCTGCTTTCTACTTTAATAGCCTAGTCTAGATAGGCTTGAGCCAAAATTTCTCTCTTCTAATTTAGGGTTTGCATGAACCTAGAAAATTTATTCATAAGCACGTTAATTTTATCACCCCAATATTTGACATCATCTAGGGGACAATAGTTTGGCTCTAAAGCATTAATAAATTCAAGGATCTTGCTATATACTTTCCACTTTTCTTTCCTCAGTTCATGCTCTTGTAATAAAAAATCATTCCCAATTATATCGTCAAGAAAGTAAAAAAAAGTTCATAATATTTGGTCTTTGTTCTAACTTTGATAATATCATAGAATCTTTTAGGATCAATAAAATGGGGGTGGGACTAGGTCATCTGATATTTATCCAAGGGTTTACCAAAGTGTTTCTACCCTCCTTTGTAATAAAAAAATTGTGGATTGTTGTGAAAAGGGGGAAAATTGTACCTCAAGATCTACTGAGGAGTTCCTTCTCTTCTAGTCCCACTATCTGCCATAAGAATTATACAATTCTAACTTTTGGTGTTACTTGATATGGCATGAGATGGGGATTCCCTTGGAAAATGTATATTCTAAATATAGTAGAGACTAAGTAAGGGATGATATCCCCCAATTGTGATTGTCCTTCAATCCCTTGGCATGATTCTTTGGTCTGATCAATTCTAGCAAGGGCTAAGGTAGTCTAGGATTATTCCCAGTTAAAGCTTTAACAAGTGACACCAAGGTTTGATGTGGAAACACAATTTGGGAAAAACCACTAAGTGCAACGAGTTATTGATTTTCACTCTGCTAGAGTCAGCCCTTTTAGGAGCCAACCCTATTAATGGTTAATAACACACTATTAGGCACGACCCTATTAGAGGATTTGATCACCCTATTAGGAGTTTCCTTGTGAGAGGTCCTTAAATTCAATCCAAAAATGCCACATTGTTAGAGGATTTAAAAATAGTTGTTAACTCAATTGTATTAAGAGATTTAGATCACTACTACAATGGTTAGAAAGTAACAATGAGATTACCTAATTCCTAATGCAACTAAATTGTCGATTATAGATCTCAATTTTGGCTTGTATACTTGATCCTTCCTAATCAAGTGTATTTTTGTAGCTCAACAAGGATATTCTTCTTATCCTTCTAATTCACTTCCTCTAAGCATCTTCAAATATTTTGTTATGCTCCACACATTCAATCTTATAATTAATCTTATATTTATATCTTACACATTGTCAAGTCAACTTGAATACAACTTGGAATACTTAATATTCATCTCCTCAATTAGCTAGAACCAATAAACAAGTCAATTGAACTCAATATGCCGAAACAAGAAAATCCTTTGTTAGCTGACCTTGCTCAATAGACACTAACTCAAAAATAATTTTCATGTGTTAACCAAGTGAATTTATTTAACATTGTATATTCACAAAATTCCTTTAGTAACTGAGTGAGCTTGGTTAACATTGGTTACATCCAACATTTTCTTCGTTAGTTGAGTGATCTCCTTTAACACTCAATTTATGTAAACTATTATTTGATGCATGAGTGAACTCGATAGACATTGACTTCTAAACTTTGAAAACTTTGGAATGCTTAGCAAATACAAGAAATTATCTTCAATGCTTGAGTAAGCTCTACATACACTGACTAGAAATGATATGACATTTTTGTAACATCAAAGATAATACACAATTAATCAATTGTTTCCAAAAATCTCCCTCTTTGGCATTGATGGCAACACATGTCATAATATAATGAAATTTTAGAGAAAGAATAAAATAAGGAACAATCCTTACTTTAATTTTGATTCTTATCCATGACAACTCTATCTATCATTGTGAACTCCTGTCAACAAAATTTTGTCTTCAACATCTTCTTCTAATAGAAAACTTTCCTTCTTTGATATCAGACCAAGTTCACCTTCTTTGACATTTTTGAAGTAACAAAATTTCTATGAGATATGATAGTAAACATAGAAAGCTTCTCCCTCTTTGACATCTCATGCCAAAGACAATATTTAGTGAATATTAATGTACCTCATCTATTGATTCATTTTCAATGTGCCCTTGTCAATACTACAACAACTGACTGATCTTCAACATCCTTTGGTTGATGCATTACTAAACTTCATTTAGTGAGCTTTAGATAGGAGAATGACCCCAAACTTACCTCTTAGATACAAAAATTTATCCTTAGGTAATGGCTTATTGAATATGTCTATAATGTTTTCTTTAGTATTCAGATGTTCCAATCTTACTTCTTTATCTTGTATCAATTCTCTTTAAAAATGATAT
Organism: Cupressus sempervirens; assembly: GCA_028749045.1. Lineage (NCBI taxonomy): Eukaryota > Viridiplantae > Streptophyta > Pinopsida > Cupressales > Cupressaceae > Cupressus > Cupressus sempervirens. Next base: position 277,761,019 of record CM053791.1, read on the forward strand.
TTTATAACAATGTGCTTGGTTTTATAACAATCTTCTTTAGATTCTTGATTTCTATCTTCATACCTACCAATAGTTTCTTGAACCAAACAACATTTGAATAATTAACTAATGCTGCCACATATTCTACCTTTGTTGTGGACTGAGAAATATAATTTTGCTTCTTGCTTATCCAAGACACTAGTCTTTTTCTGTCATCAACACTTCCTATCCAATCAGCATCTATGACTGGTTTCAAATTCAAATTGCCTTCTTGTTGTACCATAATCTATATTCTTTAGTACCTTTAAGAAACCTCATGATTCTCTTGATTTTCATCATGTGATTTTCTTTAGGATTTACTAAGAATCTTGCCACCATACCAACTGCTAATGCAATTAGACCTTATGTGCACTACATATTTCAATTTTCCAATTATTGTTCTATATTTGGTCTAACATACCTCTTTTGAATCATCATTTTTGGAAATCTTATGTCTAGTAGACATAGGTGTTTCAACTAGTCTTGAATCTTCCATTCCAAACTTCTTTAGTATCTCCTTGATATATTTGGATTGAGTAATGTAGATACCATATTTCTTCTATTGAATCTACAATCCAACAAAGAATTTTTCCTCTCCAACCATGGAAATCTCATATTATTTACTTATTTCTTTTGAAAATGCCTTGCATAAGTCATTATTTCCTGTAAATAAAGTGTCATCCACAAAGATTTCTACCAATACAATCTTTCTGTCTAGTCCTTCTTTGATATACGAACTGTTCTTATCATTTTTTTATTTGAAAGCCAATCTTTATCAAGTAGTTATGAAGTATTTCATACCAAGCTCTAGGAGCTTGCTTGAGACCATACAATGCTTTGTGTAATTTACAAACCATATCCTTTTTCTAGGATCCACAAAACCTTTAGCTTGTTCTATGTAGACTTTCTCTTCAAGAATTACATTCAAGAATGCATATTTTACATCCATTTGATAAACTTTAAATCCTTAATGTGTTTCATATGCTAGTAAAGTTCGAACACCTTCTAATCTTGCAATAGGAGAAAAATTTTCACCATAATCAATACCTTCTTCTTGAGAATAACCTTTACAAACTAACCTTACTTTGTTTCTAGAAACTTCTCCATCTTCATTTAACTTATTTCTAAAAACCCATTTTGTGCCAATTACATTTTTTATTCTTGGGTCTAGGAACAAGAATCCAAGTGTTATTCCTCTCTATCTATTTAATTTATTCATTCATAGATTTAATCCAACTTTCATTAACCAAAGCATCTTTCACTGATCTAGGTCCAAATTCATCAAGAAAACATATACCCTTTTTTAAAAAATTGTGTCATTATTCCATATGACTTGTCTCCAATGATCTGATTAGGTGCATGGTGCCTTCTAAGATATCCTACTAACATAGGTACTTTGGATTTAGAATTTTCTCCACTAACTTCTTCATGATCTTCTATGTTGAGCTTGGGTCCCACTATCTATGACTCAGGTCCATTAGACTTGGTTTGCTTTAGCAATAGCTCAGTAGCTTTTGACTCTGACTCAAGTCCTTTAGACTGTGACTTAGGTTGTTTTTTTTGCAACTCGGTAGCTTTTGGAGATTTTGGGGACTTGGGAGGTGAGGCCTCTTGACTTCCAAATGCATTTTTCATATATCAGGTTCATAATAAACAAGCCTAGTGTAATCGTCATGTTCTTTGTTTCTTTATTCTTCACTCTTTTCAATAAACTTATCAATTCTCACATGTTTACTTTCTATGATTTTATGAGTGGATAAATTCAAACATTTGTATGCTTTACTTCTAGAGGAGTATCCTAGGAATATGCCTTCATCGCCTTTGACATCAAATTTACCTTTCCTAGATTCATGTTACCAATTTTCATATAATTGTAATTGGTGACACTTAGTAACCTAATTAATAGGTGAATTTGCCTCTATGATACCCTAGTTTTTCATTATTATGTGATCTTCATTATATTTGTGTTCATTTTCAAATTAAATGAAAAATCAAGTACGCAATCAGCTAAAATGGAGCTAAATTGAAAGTGCAAGGAAAAGTGCACATGATAAATATTAGTGAAATATATAGGCTCACACAAGCTATGAGCATAGTCAATACATAAAGCATATTGAAAAAAAATTCATGCATCATAAAAGAAATAAAAATACAAGGTACGATACATTTCTTGAGTCATATGTAGATGGTTGATCATTAGCTCCAGTTTTCTTCCAGAGCCTACAACAATTACAAAAAGAGAGTGACAGTGATTAGATCTAGAAAGATCTAATAAATGTTTGATATCTTGCAAATATCATGCATGCAAAATCAGAAAGTACTTAGATGGCTATCCTCAAAGCATGCACAGAAGGCTCAAATAGATGATGCAAAAGGAGAGAAGGTTATATTTTATCTAATATGTTTGGTCCATGTGTAGGTACAATAAGTTAAATAAATTATAAATTTCATATGTAACATGTACGGAAAAATTGCAGATGTGACAGGAACTAGGCATCATTTCTATAGCAAAAAGTAGAATGTGGAATGCAGGCATGTTATCAGTGACAAGAAGTGTGTAGTTTTACTATTATAGACACTTTTAAAATATGGTACAAACAAATATGGACTCCTATAAGTCTACAAAGTGGTTAGGATTTAGATATTGATGATATGAACAAACTTTGCTCTTTCTAGTAAATTTTTTATTGAGATCTAAGGGGTCATTTTATTCATTTTCTAAGAAAGGCACAAAGCATTGTTCCTATAACAATGATCAAGAATGAAGAATGTAGAAAATAAAGTGTTACAAGAGCTTTGTGGAACAGAGAAAAGAGAATCATGCAAAAGATAAAAGTGTGATAGGAGCTTTTGAAGGAAATGCAATGAGAGGATAAGATTGTGAAGGTAAAAGTAATATCAAATCAAGCATGCATTATATTTTTTGTTGTCATAAATATGCTTTAGAAAGGAGAATGAAATTTACTACATACTAATATGATAATCAAATGAATGAGGCCTATTTACTTTTATACATGCATGCACACATACAAGTTACATAAAAATGCATACATGGATGCATCTCTGAAAACCAATACATAATAATGAGATTGACCTCATGAGCATAATAGCATGTTGGTAAATAAGGTGGTTCTGAAATAAGTATAAATAAAGTTACTAGCATGAAAATAACATATTGAGGATATGCATCATATAGTTTTAGCATGTATTTATGGTAAAAAAATGAATAATTAGGAAGGATGCATGGTTATACTATCAAAAATCAAATTTCCATTAAGATCTGACATTCCTACATAAAAAATAATAAGAGATAATAGCACCATATTGAAGATGATGCCCTACTCATATTATGCAGCAATGAGCTCCATATTTGAAACCCTCATTCATTGTTTTAGTAAGAAAGCACATGAAATTTAAACTAATATAGATTTCATGTATCATGAAACAACAACAAATAAACATACAACCGCAACTTTTGCAAGGTTATTCCCATAAAGAAATAAGGAAAATACATGGATCCAAATTTTAGGTTGCAACCCCAGTCAAAGGCAAAATTGTACATGAAAAGAATGATTAAAAACTAGTATAAATATAGCCACGGCATACTATGTTATTGAATTCATAAGGGCGACAGAAAGAAGAGAAAATGAAGAAAATGAAAGAGATGAATAGTGAAAAAATTTGCAAATCGAGCCCAGCCATGAAATCCTTGTATTTTTTCAAAAAAATTACTAAATGGAAGAAACAAATTTAAATTCCTACCTTTATGCCTTCAAGTTCCTATTGTTTCTAAAAATGATGCTACAGAAACTTGTTCATCTCCCTATCACAATGGAAACTTTCCCTGCTTGTTTCAATCTAAATTTAAGTTCAAGCTAGGGCATCTTTTTCCTCTTAATTTTTCTTTATTTTAATATTAATGTGTGAAAATGCATTAATATACTGAAAAGAGAGGGAGGCATTTTAATATGCATAATGAGAAATGTTTTATTTTTATAAGTGTTTGAATGGGGGAATTGTACAAGGGGGGTATTTTTAATAAATCAAAGTCAAAGATTTGTATAGGGGGATTTTAATTTAATGTTTGCATTTCATTGCAAATGTAAATATTTGAATGGGTGATGTTTTTATAAATCATTTCATTTAAATATATTTTTAAAAATATAAAAACATTATGGAATTGGTAGGATTTATTTTTGCCAGAATTATGGGTAGGAGGATTTTCATAAAAGTGAAAGTTGCATACACCTACCAGTTAATTTATTGGGGGATGATAGTTTTCTAGTTTTAGTTTGCAGCATGATTCATGAGGATGATAGTTTGTAGTCTTCAGCTAATTTTCACGAAAAATATTGATTGGTTTCCAATTTTGGGGATAATGTAGGTTGTGGGTTCTGAACCTATTTATACCCCATTCTTGGGCATTACTCCAGTTAGCTCTTACATTCTACCTCCTTATGTGCTCTTTCTTTTTGCCTCCTTCTAGAGTTAGTGTTGTGCAGCTCAATCATATATTGTGATGTAGTTTTTGAGCTCTTGCTCCTTCTAAAATAATATAAAAGTGATCCTCTTTAGCCCTATTGTCAATTTGTCATTGTCTTTTAAGAATTTCTAGCTCTATGTTTTTGTGTTTTTCCATGAAAACTTAGCTTAAGTTGAGTGTTTGAGAGGTATTTTAGAAGTTATTTATGAGAAGAATAAGTGTGATTTATGTGCAATCTAAGTTTGAAATTTGTGAACAAGTGTTCCTTCTTTCAAACCCTGCACCATGTTACATTTCATGCACTTAATGTTACTAGGATCTTTCTATGATCAAATGGTTATAATCATTTCAAGTTGTGAGTTTCATTCAAGTTTACATCACTCCACAATTTTGGTGAATCACCTTCATTTATAGTTAAAGTTTATGTTATTTTTCTCTCTCTCCCCTTTTCTTACAAAGTTAAAGTTAATTTCAAGAGGCGATTCAAGGGAAGCCAGCCATTTGTACCAGAGGTTGATCCTTAATATAGCATACCCCCAAGAAAAGGATCATCCCATGTTTCACTATATTGCAAAAATTTAAGCTTCAGCATAAGGGTGCAATCTAAGTGACAACAATTCCTTCAAGTAACTTACATTAGGTTTTTAGCCATACCATAGTTCATAATGAGTTTGATTTGAATCTTTCTTCAACTATAATATGTTCAAGATATGCATTGCAGTACTAATTACTTCCTTCCAATATTTGATTGAAACATTCTTTTCTATCATCAAGGTTCTTTCACAATCCATGATGGATTCGTTCCTTCTTTCTACTATACCATTTTGTTGTGGTGTACTAGGGGCTAATACTGGTCTGTTAATTCCTTTTTCAATGTAGAATTCATAAAACTCATTTGAAATGAATTCACCACCTTTGTCTGATCTCAAACATTTTAGCTTCTTTCTAGTTTCTTTCTCTACTCTTGCCAAATACCACTTAAATTTTTGAAATGCTTCAAATTTTTCTTTTAGACACATTACAATCATTATTCTAGAATAATCATCAACAAAAAGAATAAAGTACTTATCTCCACTATAACTCTCTATTCCAATAGGTCCATAAAGGTTTGTATGAACCAACTCCAAGACTTCTTCAGAATGATAGTCCTTGCTTCTGAAACTTGTCTTTCCCATCTTACCAAGTTGATAATTTTTGCATAGGCCCATATCAGGTTTCCTCAACCTAGGAATACCTCTTACTCTTTTCTTCTTGCTTATCTTGATTAGATTATCAAATTTCACATGACATAATCTTTTATGCTATAACTAGCTTTCTTCTACTTGAGTAATAAAATATGAACTTTCACTAAGATCTAGGTAGAATAGGTTACCTTTTGTTTGTTTTCCAAACCCAACCATATTTCCTTTTCCATCCAGTAGTTAGGACTTCCCATTCATGAATTCTACCTTGAATCTGATCTTATTCAATTGTGCCACACTCAGTAGATTATGCTCTAGTCCTTCAACCCAATAAGAATTATCACATCTAATTTCATTGGTTAGTGAGATATGACATTTCCCCTTTATGCAACAAGGTTCATTTCTTCTAAATCTCACACTACCACCATCAGAATGCTCCATGAGTTCAAATTTTGTTTTATCACCACTCATATGATATGAGAAACCAATATCAATAATCCATGTATGATTTTTGCTAACATGAGAGATAAGTGTCATTTTATCTCCTTCATCATTAGATTCATCTTTTACAACAATATATACCATTTTATCATCTTCACTACTATTTGAGTCCTTAGTCATAAAACAAGATTTATTATCTTTGTCCTTGTAGTCCTTGAAATTACTGAAATCCTTCTTGCATTTTTACTTGTTGGGCTTCTTTTCATCTTTTTCTTTACTATTTGGACATCTTGTAGCATTGTGTCCAACTTCTTCAAAAGAGAAATAAATTAAAGGAATTTTACCTTTATATTCTCCTATGCCTTTGTTATACCTTCTTGCAAGTAATGCTTTAGTGGCTTCAAGATCACTATCAAAACTATCTTCTTCTTCAGTTTTAGATTGTTTTCTTTTAGAATTTTTATCCTTTTTATTGAGTGATACCTTGGCTTCAAATGTAGACTCAAAATTTTTGGAACTAGGAGTATAATTATCATAGTTATCTAGTTCAAATGCAATCAATCTTCCCACTAGAGCATCCAAAGTTATACTGTTATTTGGATCACATCTCATGTCTTGAGTAGTAGATATTTTGATTACATAGATAGGAAGAAGGGTTCTTAGTATCTTTCTTACCACTATTACATCTTCAATTATTCCTCCAGAGGATTTGATAGAACTGATATTGTCTTTGATTCTCTCAACATATTTTCCAATGTTTTCATCATGTCTCATCTACACCTGATCAAATTAACCTCTCAAGCTTTCTACCTTAGATCTTTTAACATTATCATTACCCCCATAGATATCTTTTAGTTTGGTCCAAATTTCATGAGTAGTAGCACGTCCTTTGACTTCATTAAATTTAGCATAGTTAAGAGCTAATGTTATGTCAATCATCATGATATTATAATATTTCTTTCAACAATTTCTTCTATCATAATTGTACTAGTAGGATTTGTGTAAGAAATTTTTATGAATTTCAAACCTAAATCACTAATGGTTTACAAATGCAACTTCATAAGTTCCTATCATTCTGCAAAGTTTTCTTTGTTTAATTTGGGAATCTCTCTTCTATAAGACATTCTAATCTTTAGCTTAGGTCCTTTAAATGTTCTCTGCAAACACCAAAAATCTTTGATACCAATTGTTGGAAATATAAGAGGAGTGACTAAGAGGGGAGGGGTGAATCAGTTACTACAAAAATAAATCCCAGATCCCTTAGATGTCACTTCAAATTGAAACTATATTCTATTGTTACTCAGCAAAGATACAGGCACTTGGTTTACACTAGAAAATGTTGTAACTCAAAAAATATTAACAATCAACTTTAACTTGGCAATAATTGAATATATTAATCTTAATGTGATTAACCTTAATTTTAACTTAGTTGGATACACATAAAAAGAATAGCATGAACACAAGTGACACCAAGATTTAACATGAAAAACTAATTTGGGAAAAAATCACTAATTGCAACTAGTTATTAATTTTCACTCTTCTAAAATGAGCCTTATTAAGATCCAACCCTATTAAAGGTTACAAAACACACTATTAGTTGTGAGCCTATTAGAGGATTTGATCACCCTATTAGGAATGGCCTTGTGAGAGGTCTTTAGACAATTCAATCTAGAAATTCCACCTCGTTAGAGGATTTATAGGTAGTTGTTAAGCCAACTCTATTAAGAGATTTAGATTTTTTCTAAAATGGTTAGAAAGTAGCAATAAGATGAGCTGATTCCTAATCCAACTGAACTGATGATTGCAAATCTCTATGCTATCTTGTATACTTGTTCCTTCTTGATCAAATGTATCTTTGCAACTTAACAATGATATTTTTCTTATCCTTTTAATTTGCTTCCTCTAAGCATCTTCAAATTTTCCATTATGTTCCATACATTCAATCTTCAACTTGACCTTATATTTATATTGTACACATTATCAAGTTAGATTGAATACAACTTAGAATATTTAATATTCATCTCATCAGTTGGCTAGAACCAAAAAACAAATCAATTGAACTAAATATGCCAAAATGAGAAAATCCTTCATTAGTCGACCCTACTTGGTAGACACTAACTCAGAAATGATTTTTCTATGTTAACCAAGTGAATCTGATTAATACTACATACTCAAAAAGTTCCTTTGGTAACTGAGTGAGCTCGGTTAACACTAGTTCCAACCAACATTTCCTTCATTAGTTGAGTGAGCTTGGTTATCACTCAATTTTTTTGAACTATTCTTTGATGCTCAAGTGAACTTGATAGACACTGACTTCTAAACCTAGAAAAATTTGGAATGCTCAGTAGGCATAGGAAACTATCTTTAATGCCTGAGTGATTTTGGCATAGACTGACTAGCAATAATATGAAATTTTGTGTAACATCAAAGACAATACATAATTAATAAATTTTTTCCAATAATATTAACATAGAATACCAATAGTAGGGTTTATCCACTTTGGCCTTTCTTATACCAATTAATCCATTATGGATTTCTTCTACCAAAAATGTGGAAAAAATAAAAATTGAACTTAAGTTGTATTGTGGTGTCTGGGAAATGATGGAAACTATGGATCTTGGGATTTGATCTTGCTCATCCATTCCAAAAATCTTGTAGAGGGAGAAATATAACTCTTGTGCCCTAGGATAAAAATAATTCCTTAGCAATGGCTCTAGGTAATTTAATGTAACCAAGGGTGAATTCCCTATCTTCACAAAGTTCTCTTGTAGTGGTCTTCCCCTTAATTATACTCTCTAGCATCATACTTGGCCTATAGATCATCTAGATCAATTTTCTCACGTAATGCATGGTTAGGGTTTAACCTAAAACCCTCCCTTATTAACTTTTGTGTAACCCTAAAAAGGTTATATCCCAGATGATTTTTGACTACCCTTAGCACAAGGTCATAACATTTTTCTATCATTGTTAATAGGTAACCATCAATGAAAACATGAGGAATAATTAATTTGCCAATGTCCAATTCCCAAACATTGCTTAGAGGAGTGTCATGTTTTCTTTTAGAAAACCATTTTCAAAAAAGCTCCAAAACCCTAGTAGATGTCTCATCATCTCTTAACCAAATATCCTTGTTGTAAAAACCCTCACCAACTAGTAACCTAGGGTTTTTTGGGACTAAATTTTTTCCCTTTGTTGATTCATTAGTGGATGAGGGAAATTTCTCCAAAAGTCATCGCGCACATTCCTATTGTTGGAAATATAAAGGAGTAACTAAGAAGGGAGGGGTGAATTAGTTACTACAAAAAGAAATCTAAGGTCCCTTTAGATGTCCATACAAAAAAAACTCTGAAAACTGAAAAAACTAATGCTCGACATATACATAGTTAATGTTGTAACTCAATAAATACTGAATGTACTCAGTGATGAATTAACTTTTCAAATCTTAAGATATTATCAGCCATTATCATTAATTTAACTTAATTGCAAGCATAAAAAGAATAGCATGAACACACATGACACTAAGATTTAACATGGAAACCCAATTTGGGAAAAACCACCAATTGTAACTAGTTACTATTTTTCACTATTCTGAAGTGAGCCATGTTAGGAGCCAACCCTATTAAAGGTTACAAAAAACACTGTTAGGTGTGACCCTATTAAAGGATTTAATCACCCTATTAGGAGTGGCCTTGTTAGAGTTCTTTAGACAATTCAATACAACTACCAAGTTGTTATAGGATTTACAAATAGCTATTAAACCAACTCTATTAAGAGATTTACATCACTACTACAATGGTTAGAGAGCAACAATGAGATGACCTAATTTAGATGCAACTAAATTGTAGATTACAAATCTCTAATCAAGATTGTACATAATCCTTTCTAATCAAATGTATACTTTTAGCTCTTCAAACATATCCTTCTCATTTCCAAATTTTCTTCCTTAGAGTAATCCTCAATTCTTCAATAATGATCTTTTTCTTTTTCACACACACTTATTATCTCACAATCTGACATTATACTTATATCCTTCCTATTGTCAAGTCAACTAGAGTACATCTTAGAATAATTAACATTCATCATCTTAGTTATCTGGAATAAATTAATTAATTAATTAATTAAGCTCAATATGCCAAAATAGTAAATTCCTTCATTAGCCAACCCAACTCGTCAGTCACTAACTCAGAAACAATTTCCCTATGTTAACCAATAGAAGCTTGATTAATAATAAAACTTACAATGATCCTTTGGTAATCAAGTGAACTCAGTTAAAATTGATTCCATCCATCCTTTCCTTCATTAACTAAGTGAGCTTGGTTAACACTCATCTCCTACAAACTTTCCTTCAATGCCCAAGTGAACTTAGTAGACATTGTCTTCTAAATAGGAATGCTTGGTGGACACAAAAATCTATCTTCACTATCCGAATGAGCTTGACATGCACTGACTAATAATGATATGGAATTTGTATAACATCAAAGACAACACACAATTAATCAATTACATCCAACAATCTCCCTCTTTGGCATTGATGGCAACATAGCATGTCATAACACAATAAAATTTTGAGAATAAAACTCCCTCTGTTAGTATGAACTCTTCAATTTCTCCTTCTGTCAAAAAACTTATGTGTACAACAATCTTTTATCAATTTCATTCTCCCTCTTTGATATCTTTCCATAGAACTTCTCCCTATTTGAACTAAAAAAATTTGTGAGATATGACAATAAACTTCTCCCTCTTTGACAACACATACCAAAGACAACAATATCAATGCACCTTAAGTACTAATTCATTTGCAATATGCCCTTGTCAATATTGCATCAACTCATTGATCTTCAATTTACTCTAGTTTTTGCATCACTAAACTTCATTTAGTGAGCTTCAGATAGGGGAATGACCCCTAGCTTACCTCTTAGGTACAAAAATGCATCCTGAGGTAATGGCTAGGTGAATATGTTTACAATTCGCTCTTTTGTATTTACATATTCCAATCTGACTTCTTTATCCTACACCAATTCTCTTAAGAAGTGATATTTTATAGCAATGTGCTTTATTTTGGTATGCATCACTAGGTTCTTTGATATATTGATTACACTGATGTTATTTCAATATATGTCTACTAGATCTTTGATCTCTACCTTCATTCTTTCCAACATTTGTTTGTGTTGGCCTAGTTTTTCACCATTCATGTTTCGAGCATTCAAAAATGAAAAACCATGAGTATGTGTGTTGAAATTTTGAACTTAGGTTAAGACCCTAGGTAAAATTCATTAAATACCCTAGTGATTTATCTTATTTTACCCTAGCTTTTGAAAAACTTTTGAAATTTTTTTTAAATGACTTTAGGCAGGACATTTCACCCTAATTTTTAAAATTACACAAGGATGACTTCATAAATTTTTGTTAAACCTTTTATATCCTTGCTTTTGATTACAATTATTGTGAATATATTATTTAAAATCTTACCTACAACACCTTTTTTACCAACCTTTGATCTTGTTCAAATTGACGGAGAGCACTTCCCCACAACATTGAAATATAAAACTTTTAACTATTGTGTGCAAGCTCCTTTGCACCACGTAGCCCTTGCTCATGATAGAATTTTAGTGTGCTATAGAGTTTATGATTTGTTAGAGTTGGTTAGAACTTTTTGCAGAATTATTAGTACCTTAGTGCACATTCTAAAATTCTTGCAATATCATTGGTTGGTTTTGTAATTGAATGTATTACTTTATGTTCAATTTTTATGCACCATTGATCTTGTTTAGATTAAAGGCCAATGCTTCCATGTATTATGAAAATGCATGAGAATTAAACAATGTGAGAAAGTGCCAACAAGACACATAGCACGATCTAACATCATGGCCCTACCTTTTTAGAGGATAATAATGATATACATTCTGTTTCAATTGTCAAATGAGCTGGATTAAAAGGAAGTTTCTCATTTGTTGCTTCAGCTGACTCAATGTTGTTAGGGTGCAAGAATCTATGATCATTGATCTACATGAGATCCATGGCTAGTGTGTGCCTACTTTATGCAATTGCATGAAGGTTAATCAATGTGGGGAAGTGCAAATTTGATGTGTGGCAAGGTGGGACCAGCTAAGCAGGGTATGTGTTGACTTGTGCCATGCTTGAAAGAAATGTTGATGTGTAATGCTAGCTAGGCTAGTTGAAAGGGTTATTTATTAAAGATGAATTGAATACTGACAATCATAGATCCTTTGAAGATGAGTGGCCAGCGCTTACCCTCAATAAGGAATTGATCAACTATTAAACAATATTGGCAAGGACCCTTTCACCAAATGGCATAGTAGGACTAGGTTTTGGAAATATTGTTGAGTCATGCCATGTTGTAAAACTGTAATATTCAAGTGTGTTCATTGGTGGAAATGTGATGTGTATGCCAAGTTGGGAGTGATGATGTCATGGGCACAAAGATTCTAAAAGTTAATATGATAGTTAGACTTGTCAAAGCATGAGGGCTAAAAGGAGTTATTTCATTGGTCAAATTGGGTGATTGGACCATAAAATACAAAGATTTTGATCCATCGTCAATCTTGGTCAGATTGACGAAGGGCACTTTCTTGCATTAAGAACCTGCAAGAAATTTAAGAAATGTGGGTAAGCACCATGTAGACATGTGTCCATGGTGATGTCAACACCTCCATCTCAAACTATCAATAGGATTTAAGCTTTTCTGCCATTGATCTTATAGAGATCAACAGCTGGCACTTGCCCACATCATGAAAATACTCATTGGTTCAACAATGCAAGATAGCTCCAGCCTAATGCATGTCAAGTGTGACATCAGGGACCACTGTCTCAAAAGATAATATGGGACCCATTTATGTGGAAGCTTTTCAGGAGACACTGATGCATATGGAGAGTTCCTATTGGTCAACATAGCTAATTGGGTATCATCAAAGTATAGTAATTTGTGATCATTGATTAATCTATGATCAATGATTGATGCTTTCTTGCAATTTCAAGATGCAAGAAGTTTAAACAATGTAGAGAAGTGCTATCGTCACATCTAGCAAAGTGCAACCAGTCGCGACCAAAGTGGAATACTGTGTGTTAGGTTGGAATATTTATTAAGCCAATTATATTATATTTTCCACTTGTTGTTGTAAAATTGTGTTATTTCTCTTGGTCGTTGATCTAGAGGAAGATCAATGGCTGGTGTTTGCTTGCAATTTTAAAATACAAGTAGTTTAAGGAATGCGGGAAGCACCTATTTGACACATGGCCATATTTTTTAAGCAGTAAAAAAAGTTCATTTGTGTGATCTTAATGCATGAATAAAACTCATGATTTCACCATTATTGAACCACCTAAGTGCAAAAGGTTATCAAAGCATGAAAAACTTCTATAACTAGGGCACAAAAATTTTGTCAAGTGACTTAGTGAATTGCAGTGAAAATTACATAGAAAGATGTATAATTCAATGGGTAAGTGCTCTGTAACTTTTGATAATCAATAATTTGGTGTTGTGAAAATTTAAAATCTTAGAAAATGCCTCCACAAAAGGAATTCTTGGGACAAACTGATTACCTAAAGAGGGTTGTGCATGATGATTTCCTTGAATAACTCCCACTATCATTAAATGAAATAACTAAGGGGAGAGAGCTTATTCCAAAGCACCCTACGGTAGTTGTAGCAGAGGGTTTTAATGATAGAGCCAATTGGGTTAGAGATGCAAAGGTTTTCATGTGAGGTCTCAAATTATTTAAGAAATGGTTTGCTAAGAGGAATCTTGACACCCCTTTGAGTAATGTTTGGGAATTTGACATTGGAAAATTGGTAGTACCTAGGGTTTTCTTTGACAGTGATATACTTACTGATTTGGTCAAAAAATTTGATCATATCACTTGGTTTGTAAATAATAATGCTAGAGAAAATCTTTTTAAGGTTTCTCTTGAGTTGATTAGTGAAGTCTTCAATCTTAACCCTAACTATCTTGTGCATGAGACAATTGACATGGATGACCTTTAGGTAAGGTATGATACACAAAGAACATATCTAAAGATAGTGCCTCTACAATAACATTTTTCTAGGATTGGTATATTGCCTTTGGTTATAGCCCATATACCAAAACCATTAATGAGGAAACATTTCAACCCTAGGGCTCAGGCATTATATTTCACCTTTTGAAAAAAATTTGGGATGGATAGGAGGAGCATATTAAACACTTTATTATTCTTATTATGGCTCAGACACTACAATTTGGAATGAACAGTATTCTTGATATATCTACTTTTCTTCCACAAGAAATTTATAATGGTTTGATGGGAATAACACAAGGAAAAGTAATCAAATTTTTTTTTTGGTACTCATTGCTCATGCATATATTTTTGTTTAAGGGAGTCACCTTTTTCTCCAAGGGTATGGAAATAGAAGTAACAAGGGATGGAGAGAAGAATTTAGTTTAGTTGTGGAGTGATGACATGACCTCAGAGGCTAAAGATACCAATTTTGTGAGGTTTGATAGATATTTTGCATCCAAGCTTAGACTGCTCTTGAGAGGAGATAGCCCTAGGATTCCACTAACACTACTAGAATTGGTCAAACCTAAGGACCATGTAGAAGGGCTTTTGGTTAGCCATAATTGGGGGGATATAATCCCATATAAATTTTCTACAATGATTAGGGTATGTGGCTTTCTAGGGAAGCCTCATGTGCTACCTTTCCATGTGCCCTTGAAGATAGGGATATAAAAATTGTTATGGCAAATTGGGACTATTGATGAAAGAGATTTTCCTAAGAAAGGTACTTTCTTCCCAGTTGTCATGGTGGAACATGATTTTTTTTTTGTCAAAAAGGGATGGAGATATCTCAATTTATTTCTAGATAGGTACAACATGGTGTAATACCCCAAAATTGGCTCATTGCCATTATACAAATTCTGGTCTATCTGATCAAAGCTAGTTCTTGTCCTAGCATTCGCTACTTGACCTAATTGTTAGATGCAAAAAACCCTAATCTGCATTCATCGTGCCTATTATTTAATTCCAATAGTATTTACTCATATTATTTGCATTGAAACCTATTTGATTTAAATTTAATTTAATCTAAAGTATTTACACTTTATTAAATTAAAATTATCACCTAAGGCTAATACACTAAGGAATTAAATTTATTTAATTTAATAAATATACTTATTCTAATTAATTGAATGAAATCATTTAATTGAATGGAAAAGGTATCTATGAGGTCATATCTCATTTTATTAAACTAAATTTCTTTCCTAATTCTACTCTTCACTTCAAAATGGAAATTCCTAGTTAACTATTGCTCGAATTAGAAATGATTCAAATCACTTGCTCTCACACTAGAGTCTATGTGAGTTAACTATTTCTTGCACTCAAGATCTGAGGTAGTTAACTCCATCTAAATTTGGAATCTTCCACTATGACTAAAATTGTGCTTCAATCTTGATTGTCAATTTAAGTTGGTTTCAACCGTTGATGGATTCCAAGAATTTTATTTAAGTGACTCATAATTCCTCATTAGAGGGGGTTGATTTGAATTGATATCAAATTGCTACTACATTTCATACTCACTTAGCTCATACATTTTTGTATCTTTACATTCCTATCTTAATTTCATCTAGCTCTTAATATGCATACATTTAATATAGTTTCTTTTACAAGTTTTTAAATTAGTTGCATAATCATACTAGATTACTTTGCACACTCATATAGATTAGTTTTATTTAAATCCTTCATTCTTACAAGGTTTGGTTGCCTACACCTTGAATTTGAGGACATTAATAGGCAAAATCCTTCTAGATAGAAGGCAATAGGTCATACTATCAGGTGTCTTGGATAAATAATTTAATGTTTATTCCAGGATGACTTTGTAGGTAATGACTATGTTGAAGTGTGTGTGTTAACAAAGGCCACATTCCATGCATACATTTCAGGCACCCACCATGGGGTTGAGGAAATCAATTTCTCTGGCCTCATCTGCATTTTTTTTCCTATTATTTTAGCATTCTATACATACTATTATGTACCATTACTTGAATCTTCATGCGAGACATTCTATTTTTGTGCGAGGATTTGAAGGTTCTCACACAAAGCTTTGAACCATATTGTGGGAAAAAGTGCCCCATTGTGAAAGTCTTCGCATGGCACATCATTTTCTCACATGACTTGGTGAATAATCTCACATGACCCTGCACAATATTTCATGCTAAATTCTACAACAGGAAGTTCAATTTCATCATTTTTCAGCATTCTATTTGTCTAATTTTTCTAACGTGTTTTTCTTTGGATCTTTGTTGTTCTGTTTCTCTAGTTTTTTGCAGCTTAACTATTGTTTGTAGGACATTTTGATGAAGATTCCTTATAAAACCCACTCAAATAGAAATTGACCCTTGTTTGTAGGATGATTTTCGAAGACAAATTTGATGAAGACTACTTTTAAAACCCACAAAAATAGTGTGTTCTCTTTTTTTCTTTCAAAATATAGATTAATCAGGGCTTGTGAACTTCTTAGGGTGCATGACAGAAGAATAGGGGATTATGCTCTTCACCACTTGGAGCTCATGACCAAGGGTGAATTAGAAACCTAGATACTTCAAAAAGACAACATTCTAAAGAAGGAAATAATCTTAGTGCTTCTTTAGTACGGGTCCTTTCTATGAAGGGATGATGGTTTCCTTTTAGGGAATCAGAATCTTGAGAAAAGGGCAAGTCTGGATTGATTAAGCTAAGTTGGTAAATTAAATTTTTTTATGTGTTTGGATGAGAAAGTAAGGTAGACGAGTATGCTCTTTACCCTTGAGGGAAATCAAAAACTATTACCCTTGTGTTCGAATCACTAGTCCAAGTCAATCCTTTAGAGGGCCTACTGTAGTGATCCAACCTTCAGGAATGATCCAAGTGAACACAGTCCTTTCACCAGAGATTCCAACTCACTATAATCAAGATGGTTTGTAGAGAAAAAAACTCCAAAGCTAGATTAATTTCTTCCCTTTGATTCTTGATATCACATATCAAGGGGAAGCTCTATCTGTGCACTAGTTGGCGTTGGCCCCTAGCTTGCTAAGTAAGTAGTGTGCACTTTTGGATGCTGGTGTGGGTTGCTGGTCTCAACTCCACTTGTAGAGCCACTAAAAATTAATATGAATGGAAGCCAAGTAAAAACCTCTTAGTTAGAAGCTACCTGGTTCACCTCCAAAAGGAGGCATAATCTTTGTGCAAGGAGGGGGAAGAATCTCTCTTGTAGAAATCACCATAGGCATGCTACTAGACATTTGAAGGTGGTATACATGCTCATCCCCTATCATAAGGGTGATCATTCAATGTATACTATTGTGTCCTTTGAATATACCAAAAACACGGGTGCCCTCTAGGGGGTGACACGGTTGTGTGAGGTACATGCATGTGCATAAGATGTGGGACAAAGGTTTTGCCTTCTCTACCATTTTCTATTTCTAGGGATAAAGCATGTTTGTTATTAAGTCCTAAACATGTTCAAACTTCCTCAAAAAAACTAAGAGTCCAGACTCCCTCATCTCCCTGAGTTGCTTTTCCCTTGACAAGACTCTTTTTGACTACTGCTTGCTTCCCACTATCTTGTTCAAACAGTTTGTCTTAATTGAATCTTGAAACATTGTCAAAACATTTTTTAGAGTTAACCTCATTGTCTGTCTAATCAAATTAGTCCAACAAATCTATCCAGTCTGTCTAAATAGTCTACAAATCTCCTCAAAATCAAATGCTATTATCAATCCGGTCTGCATTTTTGCACATAGTTGTGTAAATTTTTGCATGAAATCTTTTGGTTCTTGCACTTTCTCGCACAACTCTATGCAAATTCTCACACAAACAGTTACACCTCTCCATGTGAAATCTTGCTACTGGGTCTTGCCTTTTATTTTTTCTGAACATTTTTTCATGCAACTTGTAAAGGATTCTTGTGTGAGATCTTGTTGTTGTCATAAGTCTTCGCACGATCTTGAGTACTTCCTCACACTACCTAAAAAGGTTCATCACGTGAAATTTTGTGTCAGCATTTTTTTCTTTGATATGTTTTAGCTATCTAAATTATGTATGTTGTCCTCTTCTTGCATTAGTTTATTATCCTCTATCTACAAACAATCCTAAATAGTGGTACTTTTCTTAGCTAAAGACTTGTGTCGTGTGCTTTAACTAGTCTCATCTCTTGAGTTGTCATTATCTTCATTCTTTAATGCTCGCCATGCTTTGTGTTACATTAGTCATAACCTTTGGTTGTTCTAGCCTTTAAACTAGACTATGTGTGCCTTAGTAGATAGCATTCTTACTTTTTATCTAGTCCTTTTTGAGACTTAGTCCTAGTACAGTACTTGTTCAAGTTTTTGCTCTTTTCCCTTATCTATGACTGTAGTGACAAGGAGTGGCAATGTGTTTTATCCTCTTAGACTTAGGCGAGGTCATGCTAGGGGCCAAAATTGTGGCAGAGCTTGCTTACCTTTTTCTACATAGTCTACATCCAGTTTGTCTAGTGAGGCATCTTCACAATCTCCCTCACTTATCAAGTCACCTCAAGTCTAGAAAACATTTTCTATAAACCTACAACAAACTAGGAATCCTTTATATCAAGAGGACCTTGATATTGGTAGAGGTCATGTATCTTTAAGAATAATGTTTGAATTCCTTTTTAAAGGACCTTTCAAAACACAACATACTAAAACCAAGCACATTCCTACAATGACTAATCGTGAAACTAAACGTGGTGGTAATAGTAGACATCAAGAACTACATAGGAATGACAAAGAGAAAGAGAAAGACCATGACATGGATGAGGAATAGGAAGAAGTGGAAATACTCCTTGAACACATAGAAAAATGTCAAAGACACAAAAACTTCCAAAAAGTCATGGGAATCCTACTTAATGAACAGAAAGAAAAGTACATTTTGAAACTTTCCCAAGAGGGAGCTAAGCCGCCCTCTCATTTCAATGTGCAAACCATTATCATGCCTGAAGAAGAAACTAAAAATTATGCAAGGATAACTAGCTTAGATGATGTATGAGAAAGAGAAACCTATAAAAAAGTACACATTAGATGTTCTTTGTCCATTTCCATTTGACAAGAGCATAAACATGTCTCCTTTCCCACAAGGTGTAGAGCTACCTAAGTATGACAAGTACTTTGACACTACTGATACCCAAGATCACTTGCAAGAATTTGGTTCCTTGTCCATGGAATTTATACATGACTAGACATACCTCATGTGTTTATTCCCTAGAAGCCTAAGTGGTCTGGCTTTGGAGTGGTTTCCACATTTACCTCCCAGTATCAAGATGCTTGATGAAATTGCCAACTTATTTGTCCAAAAATTTTCTCATAACATTCACCACCCTATCAATATTCAAGATCTATGCAACCTTAAGTAGAAAGTTGGAGAACCTTTTCTCACATTCCTCCAATGGTGGAAACAACTTTACACTAAGTATTCATGCAAAATTTTGGAAATGGAAAAGCTTGACATCTTTACTAATAATCTCCTACCTGATTTTGGATATAGAGTCCAACTTCTAGGTCCTTGTACCTTTAAAGACATGATCACATAGGCTATCTACATCAAAAAATTTATGCTCAAGATAGGTGAGCTCACTCTTTAGAAGGATAGAAAACAAGGTTCCACCTCCAATAGGGATAAAACCAAATATGTCAACAAGAACTGAGAAATTGTACATGATGAAGTTGTTGACAATGTCACTCCCAAACCTACTAAGATAGCATTTAATCTCATAGATGGCCTCAATGTGGCCAAAAATGTTGAGATGTCTCCTCTTGACAATAAGACATCTAGGAAAAAATTAAGAAACTCATGGGCCACACGCCCTAAGTGAGAGTATACACCCTTGGGTGAAACTCTGGATGTGGTTTACAAAACATTGCTACATCACAATCTTATTTCACCAATGGAAAATCCTTGTCCCTATGATCTGCAACCATGTCCACCGTAGTGGAATGAAACCTCATTCTCTGAGTATCATCAAAATAAAGGACACAAAACTAGAAACTACATAAACTTGTGCCATAAAGTCTAGGACATGACCAATGTTGGAGAACTCATGGTATACAGACATAACAAAAACTCAGATCACAAGGCATTCAAAGACCCTTTCCTAGCCTATGAAAAAGGAGAGACTTTGAAACCAAAACCCAACAACAAGGTCAACTATGCATACTCCAATGATGAAAATGTGATTAACATGGTCAAACCTATGGATTCTAAATACTACAATGTCATTACTATTAAGGGAAAACAAGCTAATGACAAACCCAAGACACCATTTGTCTTGAGGGGCCCTACTTCCAACACATCAAATAATACACCTTTGCAACACTATGCTAATGTTGTTACTCGCTCTCATGCCAAGTTGGTGCTCAAAGGCCTTCCACCTTCTACCCCTGATCTTGAACAACATAAAGGAAAAGCCCTTGCTAGTCCATCTACCAAAGGTGAAAAACTCATAATGAACCCAACAACAACTAGTTATAGTGTTCTCAATCAACTAAAATGAACTAATGCTCAAATATCTATCTTTGAGCTACTTAAAATCTCACCTATTCATAGGCAGATTCTTGACAAATCCCTCACTAAGGAAAATATTCCTCAAGATCTTGATCTTGAGAAATTTCAATCCATGGTAGGTCACCTGACCTCACCTTATCTTATGACTTTCTCTAAGGAGGATGATAACTCATTGAGTCACCCACACAATCAACCTCTACACATTGAGGTCATGATATATCAAACATGTTTTCCTCAAGTATTCATTGATAATGGTGCTACCCTAAACATTGTCTCTGCCACTATACTTACACAATTGAATTATTCTAAGGACTCTATTGATCCTTAACACAAGATCACCATTAAAGCATATGACAAAGTAGAATGAAAGTCTCTAGGTCTTTTGGTCTTACCCATTTGTGTCGGTCCTATAGAGAGGGATGTCACTTTTTGAGTGCTTGACATTCCCTTGGCTTATAATATTATGTTATGATGGCCATGGATACATGAGTTTTGCATTGTTCCCTCAACATATCACTAATGCATCAAATTCTCATTCTATGGTTCAAAAACTACTATCCCTGCCACTACTAGCTATACCTGCAATATGCTCAAGGATGCTATAACTTTCATCCCTATTAATCAAGAATCCACTGATTATCATGACAATAAGCTGAAATAATTTGAGTAGTCATTCAAACTAAAATAAACTAGCATGGGGGAGTATCATATTGAACCGGTGTTGTCATTAACATCTCTGCCAGAGTCTCCTCATCATTATGAGAGACCCTCAAAAGCAAAGAAGTTGTTTGTGCTAACACCTCACACCAAGTATAATGGAACTTTTGTCAAGGCTATAGCTCCCATAGAGGATGAGAGTGAAAATAGAGCCATTGTTGCATGGCTTTACAGAGAAAAGATTTTAGTAGACTTAATAGAGCAAGCTCGAGAAATCACTCTTGAGAAATATGGACCTGGTCTTAGGTTTATGAAGCATTTTAATTACAAGGGAACTAGCCCTATTGGGTACAATAAAAATGGCCTAATCAATCCTATCAAAGCAACAACTTGAAGTAATAGTGATACAACTAGCCTAGGATTCAAGAAGGTTCCTTTCCATTTGGGACCTAATAAATTCATACCAGAACCTAAGAGTTCATTTGGAAATGAGTCACAAGCTAAGTTAGACACTCAAGAGGAACAATCTAATGATGATAATCCCTATCCTTATCCTATTCCTCATGAACTTGCTAAATTCTTTGCTGAGCCAGCTAACTTTGTGCCATGTGTTAGTACTATGGATGATACTAGTGATTCTTCTGAGAACCATACTGAGCAACTCAAAGATCATTCAAAAAAGGGAGATTCTAGCCAGTCATTACATATTGATTTTCTATTTAAGACCCCAGATGATGAAGGAAAATATGTCCCTATCACTATTGGGAATTTCTATAGTCTCTAGCCATGTAGCACTAATTCTAATGAATATGAGTTTGACTCTCTTTCAGAACCAACTACTGACGAAGAAATAGACCAAGTTCATATCTATGAGAACCAAATTGAAATGGGTGAAATGTCTAAGGTTAGGTCAGATGGGTCTGATCTAACTAGTGTCCTAGATTTGTTATTTGTTGACGTTAGTACTCAAAGGTTTTGGAACACATCTATGGATGAAGTTTCTATAGGTCTCAAATTACTGGTCCAAGCACTTAATGACTATATTGTGAATGCACTTGAACTAGCCACTACTCTTTCACTCACACATCCTAAGCTTATACATTGGAACCCTAATGAATATAGTGAAGTCCCCACATACTAGAATGACTATGCTCTTGCCTACTACCTAAACACTATTGAACCTATAACATCTTCCACCAATGAGAAGAGCATCAACATGATTGAGGCTGACATCTAATATCTTACTCATACAATGAAAAAGAAAAAATGCAAAAGGTCTGATGGTGAAAACCACATTGTGGTAGTGTCGAAACCCAAAAAAGTAAAAACAAAAGATGTATCCAAGGGTGAAAACCTCTTTGAGGTGCCCATGAATGAGATATTTGATGCACTTCCAAGTCACTTTTAGGAGAGATCATTAGTGTTAAAGAGCCCACACAGTCAATTAACTTGGGAACTGAGGAACAGCCTCATATGATAAATCTGGTGTAGTCATTATCACCTAAAGAAAAGGAAGAGTTCATAGCCTTTTTAGAGAAAAGAAGATAAATTTTTCGTGGACATTGTTTGACATGCTAGGACTAGATCTTGATCTTATCATGTATCACTTGTCCATAGCACTAGGCATCAAACCAGTTAAACAAAAACTTTGAAAAATGCATCCTCATGTTACATTGCTTGTCAAAGCAGAACTAGAGAAACTTATAAAAGATGGTTTCATCCATACAATTGATTATGCTGAATGGATATCCAATATTGTTCAAGTCTCCAAGCATGATAAATCTATCAAGGTTTGTACTAACTTCTGTGATCTCAACTTGGCATGTCCTAAGGATGATTTTCTACTTCCTAATATTGATATGATAGTAGACATGATTGCCAGCTATGAGATCTACTCACTTATGGATGGGTTTTCTAGATACAATCAGATAAAAATTGTGCTAGAAGACCAAGAGAAAATGGCTTTCACATGTGCATGGGGAACCTTTTGTTTCAATGTAATGCCATTTTGGATTGAAGAACACTAGTGCTACATATTAGAGGGTTGTTACTACAATTTTCCATGAAATGATGCATAAGACCATGGAAGACTATGTGGATGACATCTTGTTCAAAAGTGCTAAATGTAATACTAATATGCAATATTTTGAACCCATCCTAGATTGTATGGAAAAATTTAGCTTGCGGCTTAATCCTAAGAAATGTGCATTTGGTGTCACATCAAGAAGGTTGTTGGGATACATCATCTCTGTAAAAGGAATTAAGGTGGATCCAAAGAAAGTACAAGCAATAATGGATATGCCACCACCTTGAAACATTAGTTAGATGAGAGGTTTACAAGAAAGACTCCAATCTATTAATAGGTTGATCTCACAATTGGAAGATAGATCACAACCCTTCACAAAGACTTTACATAAGGGTATGAAATTCAATTGTAGGCAAGATTGTGAGAAAAGATTAACATAGATCAAACAATATCTATTCAATCTACCAATCCTAATGCTTCCGACCCATGGGAAGCCTTTGATTTTATACATTTGAACAACTAAAATGTCACTAGGAATCCTTTTGGCTCAAGAAGACAATTACAAAAAAGAGAGAGCTATCTACTACTTGAGTCGCGCATTGATCTCTTATGAGAAAAATGATAGCATTATTGAGAAAGCTTGCTTGGCAGTCATCTTTGCTTCCCAAAAGTTGAGGCACTACATGCTTGCCCACACTACATGGATCATAGCCAAAATAGATCCACTAAAGTACTTGCTCAGTAAGGCAACTCTCATAGGAAGATTGGCTAAATGGGTTATGATACTCGGTGAGTTTGACATCCAATATGTTGAACGCAAAGCTATCAAGGGATAGACAATTGCAAATCAATTGGCTGATGCACCTATACAAAGCCTCTTACCAATGAACATTGATTTCTTTGATGAGTCAATCCTGACACTCATACATCAAATGTGGATCATGTTCTTCTATGGGTCCTTCACACAACAAGGATCAGGTGTTGGATTACTATTCATTACACCATAGAGATATTCATTACCCAAAGTGTACAAGATTTTGTTTACTTGTACAAACAATATTATTGAATATGAGGCTTTGATCTATTTGCATGAAAATTAAAGCCAAATGGAGAGTGGATCAATTAGATATCTTTGGTGAATCTTAGCTTCTCATCAACCAAGTTAATGATATGTATCAAACAAAGGATGAGAAACTAATTCCTTACAAGTACATGGTTGATGACTTAAAGAAGTATTTTGCACACATCACCTTCTAGCAAGTACCACAAGTAGATAATAAAGTGGCTGATGCCATGGCTACTTTGGCCTCCCTACTACAAATGCCTGAAAATGATCTGTGACATGAGTTCTTAGTGGAAGCATTGCACTACCCACCCTATGACACCCTTGATTCTTGGATGATATGTTCTATCATAGGATAGGAATCATCCCACTACCATCACATTTATTCATATCTCTACAATCAAACCATTTTGAAAGGTCTAACCTAGAATGAGAAACATTATCTAATCTGTAATGCTTCACATTATGTAATTATTGCTGATGATCTATATAGGAGAGGTCTTGATGGAACACTACTTAGGTGTGTAGAACCTGAAGAGTCCAAATGCACACTAATTGACATTCACGAGGGCATTTATGGATCTCACTCAAATAGCCTAACACTAGCTTGCAAACTCCTTAGAGATGGTTACTATTGGCCTAAAATGGAGCAAGAAGCTATCAAGTATACTAGATCCTTTAAATAGTGTCAGCTTCATGGAAATTTGGTCCATGCTCTAGCCAGCGAGTTGATTCCCTCTACTACAACATGGCCATTTCAATAGTGGGCCTTCAACTTTGTGGATCAGATTCTCCCAACCTCCTCCAATGGAAATAAATTCATCATCACAACTACAGATTACTTCACAAAGTGGGTAGAGGTAGTACCCCTCACAATCACCAATGGAAAAATTGTAGCTTTTTTTATCACAAACTACATCATCTTCAAATATGGTGTACCATCCTTAATCATTACTAAAAATGGAGGAAATTTCAAGAACAAAGTCCTCAAGGAATTATGCAAGAAATTCAAAATCACACAGCATTGGTCTTCCATCTATTACCCTAAGGGTAATGGCCAAGCTGAGGCATCCAGTAAGGCAATTCTCAAAATTCTTCATAACACAGTTAGCAAATCTAGGAGAGAATTGCATCTCTAGATTAATCTAGATTTGTGGGCATATAGGACAAGCATCAGGACTCCAATAGGTATAATGCCCTTTGCTTTGGTTTATGGAGTGGATGTTGTGCTCCCAATAGAGGTTGAGATTCCTACCTTGAGAATCTCTATGAAAGGCCTTATTATTGATGATTACTATAGGATTGCTCAGCTTCAAGAATTAGTGTTACTAGACTAACATTAAAAATTAGTGTGTGATCATCTACAAGCATATCAACAATGAATTTTGAGAAGCTATAATTGAAGGGTCAAGCCACGTGACTTCTAGTTGGGTGATCTTTTCCTGAGAGAGAACCCTAAGAATCAATAGCAATGAGTCCAAAAAGGGAAGTTTGAACCAAATTTGCTCGGTCCTTACATCATTACTATAGTATATGGATCTACCACCTATCAGCTTTCCACAACCAAAGGAGAAGTGCTTAAGGAAACTATCAACACTCTCCACCTAAAGTGGTTTTACAGTTGATTTGATATCAGTACCTCTTTGTACATATCTATATGTATTGAAAAAAATCATTAAAATTAGAAAAAGTCCTAGAAAAATTGTTACCTTGATGAAAACCTAGCAATAGGCGCCTTGGTAACACCAAAAAAATTTAAAAATCCAAAAATACAATAAAATAAAAAATCAAAAAATCAAAAAAGTGCCATTGGTGAAAACCTGGAAATAGGCATCATGGTAGCAAAATAATGAAAGCTCTACCAAGAAGGTGAAAACATGGTACACAAGTGCCTCTTGTTCCCAATGCTCCATCTTTCAGTGCATCTTCTAGCTTCCTATACAATTGCTTTATTGCTTTTCTCACTTTTTGCTCATGTATCCATGGATTGAGTTTTGTCACAGCTCGGGGTCATTCCCCTTTAGTGTCACTCTTTTTGAGATTATCCTCATAGAATATTTTTCACGATAGTCACTAGTAATTCTAGTTGTGTTTGCCTACTATCACTAGTGTCACTCTTTTCAAGATTCTCCTCATAGAATCTCTATTGTGACAATCACCAATGGTCCTCATTATGTCTTCTTACTGTCACTAGTGTCACACTTTGTCAAGATTTACCTCATCAACTCTCTTTTGCAACAGTCACCAGTTGTTTTAGCTATATTGTTTGCCTACTGTTGCTTGGGTTACATCTCTAGATTTCTTTATGGAAGATCTCTCTAGCATCAGTCACCAATCATTCTCAATATGTTTGTCTACTATCACTCAGTCCTTTTTATGTTCTTCATCTTGAAGATTCCTCTTTTGACCTTAGTCACCCATTAGTCTGACTATGTCTACCTACTGTTGTCACCTTACTAAAGAGATTTCTTTTAGACATGTTATGGAAATTAGCACTTGACATCAATCTTAAAAATATTGAACTCAAAATGACATACTTGTTTGGATATGTTGTGCATTTTCTTTGTTGCTTTGTTTTCACTTTATCATGTCCCTTCGAGCAACTCGATGATGTCATTTCTTATTAGAGAAGTAATGAATGGGGGCATTATCTTTTCTTTTCTTTATGTATGTGCTTTAGTTCCAATTAGTTTACAAATTCCTATAACAGGAGTGTCCACTATAAGAGCCTCCATCTCATATTGGATGGCCAAGTGTACCTCAACTCCTTTGATATGAATATGTCAATAATGTCGGTTCTTCTCCTTGTCTATTGGAGTCAACTCTTCATGCTATAGTAAATATTGATACTCATCCTACTAAGTGAATGTATAGGTCACTACAAGTATATCTAGCACATTTTTGTCTCAAGTTATGAATGCAAGGGTCATTGCAGATAGAATACTTAGCATGAGATGGATCCCTTGTGTGTCTGGCATGTCTTCATGCAAGAAACATTCAGGTCATCCTAGCATTTATGCTCTGATGCTTATGTTATCTTGCTATATTAAAAGGGACAAATGTTCTAATCATTCTGGCTTCTCGTACCTTGAATGTTTACATTAAATCATGACACACCTATGACATATGTCCTATTCATATTTCCATGATTGCAAAGTCAGTGGTAATTGTAGGATATATAAGCTTCATTTATGTCTAGTGATGATAAATTGTGAAGGCTTGGTAACCAAACTTAGGGTTACATTTAATATAGTCTTGCACTACATAATTCACTTGCATAAGCATGCAATTCAATTCTGATTTTGTCTCTACTCTTCATGATGGGGGATTGGGGGTCTCTTCAAATGCATCCAAATTCTCAAGGCTACACAAGTGTTTGGTTTATTGGTTCATGCTCCTTAATGAAATACCTATCACTGTTAAGCAAAAAACATGCAACACTACATGAGATGTCAGTTCATTTCCATATACATTGCATCCATATACTTGTATCATCTACTCTACTTAATCACTTCATATCACATCAAAGTACACATATATCTCATAATCATCAATATCTCATATACATCAAAGTAAAATAGACATAGACAATGATGTGTACATAGTGATACTCAGCTCAAAATCTTGTATATATATCAAAAAATGAATCAATACAAAAAAAATGGGTGCTACTCGAGTGCTATCAATCAAAATGATACAAAATAGTGTTGGCACACCAATTGATACATAGCCAGATAATGAAATCAAGAGCCAAGAACATAGCATCTAACTCTATCTTGTACCCTCATCTCTAGGAGGAGTAGGAGCAGTAGGTGGAGGAGGAGGCAATGGCATGTCAAGTTTGGTAGGAGGTCATGCACCCCCAAACTAACAAGCATACTACAAGAATCCTGAACCTATAGAGCCTCATCAAGCACCACTATTGAGTATGCTATAAAATAATATGTTTCTCCAGCTGGTTGTAAATGGACCTCATCCTATAGCATCTCTACCCTCTACTTGATAGCCTGTGCATGCTATTTCCATCTGTCAATCTCTCTATATCACTCTACCAACTGTGTATCCTAGACAGCTACCAATAACTATAATTCTCCCAACTGATCGGAGGCCACACAAATCTACTCTCGATATCGCTCACTATATCCTGCACCCTAGTAGTGGGTTGTTCCAACATTTCCTCATTCAACAACTCTAGGGCCTATTGTTGAGGTGTCTGCTGCTATGGCACCTCCTACTGTGGCACCAACTCCTCAATCCTTGCCCTCCATCACTGACCCTATGTTGTCCCACTGCCTCTAGCCCTAGTATCATATCCCATCTGTTGGGGAGGAATCTATGCTTGTTGAGTCCTATGACAGACCTCTAGCTATGGCTATTGTTGCTACTACAACTAAGGTGCCTCCTGCTACTATGGGGCTTGTCATTGTGAAGCCTATGCAACCATCCCTAAGGGATCTATAAACTATAGGAATGTTTGGCTAATCAAATGAGCCTAGTATGCAAGTTTCATCTCTACATCTACCACATCTAGGAGATAGGCCCACTCTATCACAACCAAGTTGCACATATCTATCATCATTTGCCCTAGGTCTAGTCATGGTGGCCACCCTTGCTCTATGTCCTTCACTAGCCTAGCATAGGCACATTACTTCTAAGATATATCTTGCAGTCGACCGTACTGCCGCCACACCCCTAAAATCACAAATCACTCAATGATCTTTGTCATCTTGCCCAGCATTGGTCATGAGAAAAACATCCAACCCAACTCTCTAGGGGCATCATCCCACTCCTCCATCTCTCACTAGGGTCACCATATGATGGTGACTAGGTCATCAAGATGGGTCCTCCATTGCTCAATCTTACCCAAGGAAACTTAGGTAATATGTCCTTAGTATTAGTAGATGTATGGCTCCATCGACTTGCGGGCATCCTCATGAATGGGCCGACATACTGGAAGATGCTCCCACACCCAAATCTATAGCACGTACACCCTAGTAGCCATAGTCTTCTTCCCATGGAAGACAATCTCATGCATCTCATGGAACATGTGTGCCAGCATACACTAGTCCCACTCAAATATCTTCGAGGCCTCTACCATCTGATGTAGGATAATCCCCCAACCACACTCCAAGCCATGTTTTCCCCTATCTGGCATTAGAAAATAGCCCAGAAAGATTGCTAACACTTCTGCCAATCTATGCATCTACCCATAGGTGTGTACAAGCTCATACCAAGTGATGGCTCATCCTATAGCCAACTTCCTCCCAAACATGATAGACAGTGCCTTTGTACCTATCTAGGGCACCACATCATACATCACTCTCAATCCATGGAATGGGATCTACAATATCCTCCAGATTTCCTCCGGGGTGATCGTCATCTCCCCCATTGGTAGATGAAAGGAGTTCATCTCTAAATGGAAAAGCTCCACCAAGGCTATGAGAAGGCCATGATTCACCAGCACCACTAGGATCCAGCATAAAGAAGACAGACCCAATCACTCGATATGTTCCATGTCAGTAGCATCGAGACTCTTAATCAGAGCTCCATAGGGTAGAAAATGAGGCCTAAATGACACATCATCGAAGACCTCCCACATACATGACCAACAATGAAAAGAAAATAATTAATACTCAATTAATACAGTTGAATGATGACAAAAAAATAAAATAAAATTCTATGTTAAAATGCAAAAAAAAAATTAAAATTTTGCACTTTGATGTCACTAGATTTTGCACAACATCGCAAGATCTCACACGAGATTTTATCTCTTAGCACAAGAATTCACTTCTTCACATGAGAAATCAAATTCTCACATGAGAAACAAGATCTCATGTGTGAAGATTGAGAGAAATTTCTTGTTCTTTGTGCAAGAAGTGGGTATCTCCCATGCAAGAACCTCCACTAAAGCACATGAGAAAACACCAATCTATGTTTCTTTGTGTGAGAAGAGAATGTCTTCACGGGAGCAAGGATAGTCTTGCATGAAGACTGATTGAACTTAATTAGAAACATGCCTAAAAACACAATAAATGACATCCTAAAGCATGAAAATGAAAGTATGAAGTTGGGAAATCGATGACTCGCCAAAGGTTCGTAGTCTGCCAATTAGTTGTGTCGTTGGGACTGCTCAAAACAATGATCCCACATTTTCACTGCCATACATCTCTTAGAGCTCAATTCACTAAAAGGAAAAATGCACAAATGAATTGAGATAAACCCCTTTGGCCCTTATATAGGAGTTGACCTAATTTTTGAAAGTTCTCTAATTTGTGCAAAAATCAGCCCCCTAGCTAATTCAACTTCTTTTGATCCATTTTCAAGATCGAATTCAAAATCTAAAACACCTAAGTAGCCCAAAAATGCATTTTAAAATTTTGGGATTGACGCAATCGAACACTTGTGTAGTCTAGATTTTTCGGATAATTTGGGATTCTTGGAATCTTTTCAACTTAAAATTCTTCCAACTTTCAAAATTTATTTTGGAAAAAGTCAACTCAAGTAAACTATTGTCAAATCTAGTCAACTTTTGGTCAAACTTGGTCTTCTAGACCTCCAAATCACTTCAACTCAACTTTGTATTTTCTTCTGATCATTCTGATCGCTTCTACATTTTGCTCCATCTTTTATTTCTTCTATATCTCTCAGCATATTTCTTTGTGTCATAGTTCTAGTGTTTCATCTTTTGATATCGCTCTTGAGTGGGAAGGATGATTACATCATCGAATCCTTATTGCTTGGGGCATCTCATTCCCGTCCTATGTCCTCATCATTTGGGGCATCTTATCAGTAGGGACATCTTGTTTCCCTCCTTCTAGCATCTTTTTCATCTATTTAATCAAGTCATCAGTTGATTATAGGTATCGGGACAATCTAAATCTCAACTCCTAAGGATCAAGCCTCATTCTGGGGATGATCTATGACTCATAATTTGATCTTGATCTCTTATCAATTTCAGGTATCTAGGTGTTCTACCTAGATCCTTAAAGGTTAAGATTCATTTTGGAGACAATCTTTTAAATGCTTTCAATTCAGGTATCTAGGTGTTCCATTTGGATCCTTAAAGATTAAGCTCTTTTCGAGAGATAATATTTTAAATGCTTATCAATCCTTAGGTATCTAGCTGTTCTACCTAGATCCTTAAAGATTAAGCTCTGTTTGGGAGACAATCTTTTAAATGCTATCAATCTTGGGTATCTAGATGTTTTGTTTGGATCCTTAAAGGTTAAACTTCATTATTATGGAAACCTTTAAAATTCTTATCAGTTTGGGTATCTAGGTGTTCTCCTTGGATTCCTTAGGATCAAACTCTATTTTGGAGATGGTTCTTAAAAGCTTATCAATTGGTCTCCAGATCATCAACTTCAAAACCAATCTCATCTTCACATCATGCTTTCTAATTTTCTTTGAATTGAATGTGTTGCTTGCATATTCATTCAAAGAGGGGCAAAATGTCATAC
This sequence comes from Cupressus sempervirens, assembly GCA_028749045.1. Classification (NCBI taxonomy): domain Eukaryota; kingdom Viridiplantae; phylum Streptophyta; class Pinopsida; order Cupressales; family Cupressaceae; genus Cupressus; species Cupressus sempervirens. Next base: position 277,792,891 of record CM053791.1, read on the forward strand.
CCTAAAATTGGCTCATTGTCATTATACCAATTCTGGTCTATCTGATCAAAGCTAGTTCTTGTCCTAGCATTCACTACTTGACCCAATTGTCAGATGCAAAAAACCCTAATCTATATTCATCACACTTATTATTTAATTGCTATAGTATTTACTCATATTAGTCACATTGAAATCTATTTTATTTAAATTTAATTTAATCTAAAGTATTTATACATTAGTAAATTAAAATTATCACCTAAGGCTAATATACTAAGGAATTAAATTTATTTAATTTAATAAATATACTTATTCTAATCAATTGAATGAAATTATTTAACTGAATGGAAAAGGTATTTATGAGGTCATATCTCACTTTATTAAATTGAATATCTTTCTTAATTCTACTCTTCAGTTCAAAATTGAAATTCCTAGTTAACCATTGCTTGAATTAGAAGTGATTCAAATCACTTTCTCTTGCACTAGAGTCTATGTGAGTTAACTATTTCTTGCACTCAAGATCCAAAGTAGTTAACTCCATCTAAATTTGGAATCTTCCACTATGACTTAAATTGTGCTTCAATCCTAACCGTCGATCTGAGTTGGTTTCAACTGTTGATGGGTTCTAGGAATTCTATTTAAGGGACTCATAATTCCTCATTAGAGGGGGTTGATTTGAATTCATATCCAATTGCTACTGCATTTCATACTCACTTAGCTCATACATTTTCATATCTTTACATTCCTATCTTAATTTCATCTAGCTCTTAATATGCATACATTTAATATAGTTTCTTTTACAAGTTCTTAAATTAGTTGCATGACCATACTAAATTACTTTGCACACTCATATAGATAAGTTTTCTTTAAATCCTTTGTTCTTAGAAGGTCTACTTGCTTGCACCTTGAATCTAAGGACATTAACAGGAAAAATCCTTCTAGATAGAAGGTAATTGGTTGCACTATCAAGTGTCTTGGATAAACAATTCAATGTTTATTCCAAGATGACTTCGTAGTAATGACTACTTTGAAGTGTGTGTGTTAACAGAGGCCACATTCCACACACACACATGGCAGAGTCCCATGCAAGATTTATTGATCTAGAAGGATTTTATGATCTTTTAAGAGAAAGGACATGTTGGTGTTTGAAAATGTTGGAGGGTTTTCAATTATCCCCATGAGAAATTGATGCATCTAGGGGCAGATAACTCCCATTATCAACATATCATTTCAGACATTGAGCCAACTATAAGGCTAGACCCTTCTTCTACTTCAGGCTCTGCTAAACCTTGGTGGGTGGACCTTAGATTCAGATGATACTATACCAGTGCAAAAATATATCTCTGAATCTATTAAGCAGATGAAAACCCCTTATATCTCCTAAAGACTTAAAAAATGACATGGATCTACAGTAGCTAGAAGCAAATCTATGAATCTCATAAACTAAGTGAGGGTTAAACAATTATAGCTCCTTCCACATGAAAGGTGAAAACACTTTTGATTTAATAATGTTGAATTTCAACAAAACTTTAGATATTTAGTAATAAGACTTAATGATCCTATAACTAATCAGTGCCTTAACCATTGGGCAGTCCCATGAATCAAATCCACACATGTGGATATCTGATACTTGTTTATATACTTAGACATCTAATCTATCTATTTAACTTGTAAATAGACATCAATGCTCAAATTAAATCTCATTCTTACATGATATCCCCATTAGTAAATGTGCAACCCTATTGATTCCCTAAAGCATTTACACAACCTCTTCGGTCATAAGAAACAATGAATAACATATAGCCTTAAGGGACTACAACTACAACCTAAGCTCTATGTCAAAGATTGTAAAACATTGAAAATTAGCTGATAAAGGAGACAGGATTAAAGATGAAACTCAACCATCTGTTGTTCTTTGTATTATTTCCTTGAAACTATACAGTCATATGCATGAAATGTAAAACATGAAACAACCTAAGAGATCTGAACTATATGTATATTCCTTCCTTCTATTGTTCATACAAGAGAGAATATGCTAAAGAACGATGGTGGAATCATAGTTCTAGATCCAAAGAAGTGGTCTCACAGAATGACTAAAAAGTCCCTACCAACAATGGTCTCACAGTGAAAAAATTGGAACCCTTACAATGAGAAAGAAAGGGAAAGATATAGACAAGAAAGAATTCCCAGATCTATTCTGAAGATGACATGTTTCTACTTTGAATTTCATCCCTAACAGTTGCAAAACCTTTTTCATCTCTCTAACCATTCTGATCTGATTCGGTTTCATCATTTTTCTATTACTGATTTGCAAATATCTTTGTTGAAATGATGAAAACTTGTTGAGTCATCAAAATATCTGATCAACTTCATGAAAATACATCAAGAATGCTGATAAAACTCCATTTAACTAACCTAGAAATGACCCCAACTGCATTTTCACTATATTTTACCCACATTCAGGTTATTACCCTTTTAGAAATCAAAATTGAACATCAGTACATGAATGCAATTGCATATTTGGAAATTGGAAGAAAACCTCATGTAGCCTGAACCAGTGGCACTCTATGCAAAAACCAACTTCAGAATTAGAAAATTCATATTCTCACAATTTTAGAAATATATAACATTGCCTATTTTGCCTCTCAAAAACCCATTAAATCTCAGTTTGAAAAATGCCCCTCTGTTAGAAAATTCAAGTCTGTAACAACTTTGACTTTAAAAATTCAAAAAACTTTAAACAATCTAATGTCTTAACATTAGATTTAAAGCCTTATTTGATTTTAAAAATTAACGTGCATCCATTTGAAAAGGTACTTTTAAAATAATAATAAATTTATGACTTTAAAAAATTCCCTTTCCTCCAAATTTTTGGTCAACTCTCCTTTGATCAGATGCCATGTGTCATTTTCTAATTGGATGTTCCATCTACTTCACCCGCCACATCATCACACATGAGACCCACTACCACATGGTGCTTGCCTGCTTTCTCACATGCACAATCAGTAGCTGCCACGTCGCATGTGAGAATGCACCATCGTGACATGTGTCCCTATGCTACATCACCTTGCTGATGCGGTATGCTGACTAGACTGACCACATCATCACATCATTGTCCATCCATTTGTCCCATCACCTACTGACAAGGTCACCATGTCATCTTGCCCGCTTTCCCACAATATTTAACCAGCTCGCATCTTGTTATTATGGGCGTGCGCCCACCACCCAATCTTGACGTGTGTCGACAATCCAAGCATTTGATCTATTATGACACCACCTCATCATGCTCATAATTTGGTTTAAAATTTATTCCTAGTCAACACAGCTGACATCATCAGTAGGACCCATGCATGCAACATCCATTCCAAAAAGCGGTTTTCTTAAGACATCTTACACATTGTAAAGATTTGGTTTTAAACCATAATAAAAACTCTCCCGCTAGCAATGTGGGAAAAATAAAATAGATTGTTCCTCCTAAATCATGCAACCCCTAGTTTCAAACTTATTCACTTTGGCATCATGAATTTCCTCCATGGCGGGTGGTCTGCTTTAGCTACCACAACCTCTTCATTGTTTGGCGTGGGTTTTGTTTTTGACTTGCCTGAGCTCGTAAGTGCTCCGTGTGAGACTAGGTGTGGGTTCTTTGATGATGCACTATTTCTCTCATGCCTTTTTACTAGTGTGAGTCTCCTCTTTTACCATTGGTGACTTCTCTTTATCTTTGCATTGGTGTGAAATCCTTTCTTAATGTGTCAACTCCTACTAAACTGGCAGCTTCACTCTTGTGTGGGCGGTTTGTTTTTTGGCATTGTGAGCAGCATGTTTAGAGGTGTGGGTTATTCTATTGAAGATTACCCAATGTTCCTTCTTAATGTAGTCTATCCTAGGCTTCCCCTAATGATGCCTTTGCATCAGAGATAGATTTTTTCCTCTAAAAAATGTGGGAATGTGATGTCCACGGCTATTAAGATGCTTATACATCTTTTTTCAAACAACGTTATTTGTCCCCCTCACCCATTGCTTGCAACCAGCTCCCTATTTGTTGGCAAGTCTCCCTGTATGCTCTACATGAGTATCCTTGCTTTGCTACTGGCGTAAATCCACCTCTTCATGTGTTGACTTCTACTTATCATGCTCCTGCGGCTTCTTTGCTTGCATGTTGTTGAATCTTCTTTAACGCCTCCTCTGCCCTTTGTCAATGGCTAGTCTAACATTATCTGGTTAGATCATTTCCTTAGCCAATTTTCATGCAGAGTAGCTTGAAGAATTATAACTAGTCTCATTATAATTCCCATTATAGTATTCATAAATGTGTTTTCAAAGACCTGGATACTAAGCTTCTACATAGAAAACATCAAAACATAGTGTTTTTCTAGGCATTTGTTCGGAAAGGATAAGGATATTTGAATGTAACAATAACTTTTCCTTCCTTTAAGAATACAAACTAGTAGATTGTCATATGATAACTCTTAAGAAGAAATTCATCAATCAACTATTTCCCTGTTGAAAGATAGTTGTTTTTGCTCTGTGTTTAGAGGTGTATTGAGTGACAAGAAGAAACCTATTATCTCCTTTATGGAAATACTTGATTAGGTGAAAAACATGATGGGAATTAAATCACATCTATAAGGTAATCGACAGTGACATCATTTTCCTTTTTATTTCCAGTAACCTCTATTTTCTCCGAAGTCTTCATATTCTAAGATTCTTTTTCCTTCACAAACTAGAAATAGTTCAACTTCGTACATGAGAGTATATTATGGTGAAAACATTTCCTAATTTTTATTTAACAATGAAAGATCCACATGAAAATATTATCCCTCACTGATATGGTTCATGTATCAAAAACATTAGAAAATTCTCACAAAATGTCATAAATCTGATAAATTTAATCGAGCCCAAAAGTGGGTCCTGCTAAAAAAATTTTGTTTCTAAATGACTAAATCCTCAAACTAGCTTGTTAACCTTTTAATATCCACTGGAATTTATTTTTATCATTAATTGATCATTAAAATCTCATTTTATCATTTTCTATAGCTTGCTAATTTAATGTTAGAGGGTCCTTTGACAGGCCTTAAAAACAAATCCAAACCTCTAACCAGACTTTGAAAATTGGCACACTGAATCACTATTCTACATACTTATACCATGCCGAATCTCATCTCATGATGAATTTGAGGTCAAAATATATTCTCTATCAAAGTTGACCTTTCAAAACTTCCTGCAAGAAAACACGTTAGAAAACCACAAACTAGGTTTGGATTTGGTTTTGAAAATTGAGTAAATTGACACTTGGGGAGACAAAAACTAGGACATTGGTTCTCTGTCATTAGGAGATTATGGAGCTATGATTTGGGCTCATGATTGATAACAAGAAGCATTTGGCAAGCGGTCAAAGTAGGCTACTTGGATTTTGCAAATTGGAAACGCTGATAGAAAACATTTTTTGTGAATGGAATTGGCCTAGAAAAGTGTGCAAACGAATTCATCAAATATTGCAAATTGACATACTTGGAGTATTTTTAGAGGAAAACATAGGAGTTTAATCCATTCGATCCTACCTATCATGGATTAGGATTAATAATATCACGAACAGGGGTCTTGACAAATCTGCAAAAGATGACACCAGTAAAAGGATGGAAATTGCATTTGGAATCACTTTTGAAAATTGATCAAACGGATTCGTCATAAGCTGAAACTTGAATCATAACAATTATCTAACATCTACAATACAATGCAAAAGAAATTTTATTATTTTGATCAAATGGGTCAAAGTTATAACTCATCAAACAGGGCTTCCTAGAATTATGTGCAATGTGCATCAGCATGACAATTTAAATGACCAACTTTGAGGGATTCAAAACCTAGTCAAACAAACTCAAAATGACTCAAAATCTAAAATATAGGTTCTTGGATATGGACACTAGACACTTCAAAAGTGGTAAGTCATGAAACATTTTTGCGTGTGAGATATTCAATCACAAACACAGCCTCATGTCGTTGTTTGACACTCAGGTGAAAAATGCAGAATTGATAAATGCTTGAAATAGGACTTCACGAAATGGCTCGAAATGGTGCTTTAACTTCATGGAACACTTAGATGCACTGAATGGAGGGTATTAGAAAAATCAAACACATTAGGCCTCAACTTGACAGTCGGGTACATGTGCATCAAAAAAGTGTTTATAGGGTTTAGTTTCTCAAAACTGCTCCAAATTTGGGCTACCCAATAGGACAAAAGCTACCCACCTGACACAACAGGTACACTTTCCTGAGGATGTTATAAGGAATATCTTTTCTTTACAAGAATAGGAAGTTACGAAGGAAAAATGGATAGTGTTTAGTAATACTCTAGAATTCATCAATGCTTCTAATTACGACCCTCTGAAAAATTAAAAATACTAGGGAGCCAAAATGCATGCATTGATGACCTATATTGCTATAATAATACAAAAAATGAATGAGAAGAAGGCTACATATGCCAAAACCTATCCAAATAGAGCTACAAAAATATAGAGAAGAATAAATAGTAGAAATATAGTAGCTCCTGGTTAGTACACATTGAAAAGAAGGGCAAGATATGTATTGGTGTAGCATGTACAATAGGTTCCCCCTCAAGGAAGACCAAGCCCAGAAAGCCCATCTGAAGCTAGTGTCCAAAAGAGGCAAAAGTTGGAACAAGGATCCTCTTCTCATGTAGAAGAGTACTCACTAAGCCAAACCCCAATCTAGATAGATGATGAAGCATCCTTAACAGAGAAACTCTTATAGATTGGGGGAGAAGGGGATGTTATTGTTAACACTACATACCTAGAAAGTGGACAACCTCAAGGGCTTATTGCACCCTCCTTGGACCTTACAATTGTTGACTATCAAGGTAAGGAGACAGATCTAATAATTACCCAAGCTCTTAAGAAATTTATTAATGATAAAAAAAATTGTTAAATTGAGGGCTTTTGCACAAATTTTGTGGAGGAAGAATATAGGAAATTTTGAGAAAACATGTGAGAAAATAAAAATAAAGCAAGCTGGCAAACTGGACTCTATTATTCAAGAATAGGTAAAGGCCAAGTTTTTGAGTGACTTTGCCCAGTTCACACCTGAGGTTGAGAGGCAATTGGTCAAGTAGTCAGGAGTCTTAATTTTTCCACAATGGGACATAGCTAATGCAATGATTTTTTATTCAATAAGAAAGGAGAAGGATGTACAATATAAAACAAAGGAAGAAATATTGCAAGCTCATAGGGGTGTTAAATTTAGTGATGACCACCAAGCCCTAGTGATCTGGTCAATTCAAAAGAGAGATAAATACAGAATGGAGGAAATCTCTACTATAGAGCATACTGGTGCACTCATAGTATTTAGTGCTAGTGAGGTTCATAGTAAACAATTTTTTGGAATGGCATTAGAAATGATGAAATTTGGCAATTTGGTGTCATGACAAGAAGAGGACAAGTTTGTGTAACATAATGCTAGGTTTGAAGAAGTTTTGAAAGCATATGAAGATAGGGGTAAATAGATACAATCATTGGAAAATCAAGAATCCCAAATGGAAAAGCAACTTGGGAAAAGAAAGGTGAGAGAGTCTAGCAAACCCAGAATTGTATACCCCCTCCCTCAGCCACCTATTGAACCCTTTAGGTCAACCCCTATTATTGAGATACCAAACAACCTAGAGAGGCCTCAATTCTACACCACAAAAGAATTTGAATAAGAAAAGAATAAATTATATGCACTGGATGTAGAATTAAACAATTAATATGAAGAAAAAATAAGGAAAGGTGTATGGCCAACATTTTTTGATCAATTGGCAAGGATTGCAGCCATCAGGGATGAATTAAGAGGAAATGAAAATAAAATGAGACCCATTGTACAAAAATGGACTGAAAGAAATAATGGTATTACTATCATGTATGTATCTATCATCTAGTTGTCCTATCACTAGATAGAGAAGATTTTTTATTTGTTAGATTAGTTAGAGAATTTTGATGACAAATGGGATTCTTCTCAAATAAGAGTGACAATTTTTTTTTCCAAGTACATAGCTGAGAAGTTTGATTTATTTCCTAGTGCTCTAAAAACTATTGATAAAGTAAAGGAAAAGGAAGAGTGGAAAAGTGAACTAGATTAAATATTTTGTCAAAGAATGAATACTATAATAAATGAAACAAGGCATTTATTATGGGCAATGGCTAATGAGGAATCGGTTAAGGTGAAATTATTTTACAATTCCATTAGAAAAGACTTGGTTGAAATAGAAGCAATTGAAAATTCTTTAATAACTATACAAAGGGAGATCCTAAATTTTGATTGCCCTGATGACACTATTTACAATGAATGGAAGGAACAATTTATGTCTATAGAATTGATGGAAGAAGGTGACGAGGTAGAAGAAGATACAAGTGTAACTGTTACTTTAATAGTTGATGATGAAGACAAGGAGAATCCCCAAGTTAAAGTAAATTTGTAGGTAACTAAAGAGGACACATCACTTTCAAGCCTCATAGCCACGTATTCTGAGGATTTAAAATAATTAGAGAATTAAATCATAAAGCTTTATTGTTCCAAGAGATGTAACAAAAAAGGGGCCTACCAAAATAATATAATAATGTTTAAGTTCTTCTGTTATAGACAATTTTGTCTTTTTGTGGTAACAAATTGTAAATATCTTTCATAAAAAGACACCTATCAATTCTCTATGCCTAAATCTTGTTGTATCTCACTTTAAATAAGTGATATTCTAGGGCTAGAGAAGGGTCCAATTTCTAATGCATTTTTAGTTCTATACTTCCGATGTTTTTGGTCCAATCTTTGAGCAAACTTTATGATGTATCTCCTTTGTAAATTTTTTGAGAATACATTACTATTGAGTGATCTTTGTGTTGCTTTCTAGGAGTTATTCTGATTTTATTACAATTGTATAAAATTTTCAAGAGAAAATTAATACAAATTTGAGTTGTCCCCATATCAGTTCTTGTTGAATTTTGTCTCCTTTGTTGTTACCTAGTTATTTTGAGGTTGTGTGAGTAAAGCTTCTTCAATTGAATGCAATTCATTTAGGTTGTATGTCAATTCATTACTACTATTAATTCAATGAATTAAGTAAAGGATTTGATGAATTTGATGGGATTGATAGGGTAATAGAAAGAATGTCTGTCAGGATGAATTCTAGTAAGAATTGCTGATAATATTTGTTGCAATAAAACAAATTAAATCTATAAATTGGAGTAGACTCTGAATCGCAATGGAATAGGCACTGATCAAATTAATTTAGTATGTAGATAGGTATGTTATGAATAAGCATAAAATCTAAAATCACAATCAACTTTATTTTACTTTTCTTGAAGATTTTCAAAGGTAGTCAACACTTGTTTGCATGGAATTTTTTAGCCTTAGTTAGCCACTATTGTTCAGAATACTTACAAATCTATAGAAGAATTGTGACCAAATCTTCTATATGGGATGTACTTTATCTAAAATTTCAAATTCATGCATGTGTCTAAATATAGAAGATGAGAATTAGAATGAAACTAATATAATTCTCATATGGTAGCATTCAGTTTGAATCATCCCCTATGGTATACCCACCCTAGTTTTGCAGAACCTAAAGAGTAGAAAACCATCCTTGGTTTTTTTGAAGTTGGGCCCAAGTGGTTTACACATGTAATTTTTAATGGGAATTGGCTAATCCTTAGGTTGTGTGAGTAAAATCATTTCTATATTGAGCATTTTGTCAGTAGTTTTAAAACACCAACAAAATGGTGACTCTACTGGGGAGCTATCCAACACATCTGTGAAAAGTATTGTAGTTCCTTTGGTCCTATTATATACATGTGTGTAAGATATTTTAGTAATTATCAAGGTAGTAATTGGTATGTTGTAGTGACAAACCTTGAGAATTTAAAAAGAGAGAGAAAAGAAAACCAAATACCACAAAGATGCATTGATGTATTCAGCCCTCCCAAGTGTCTTATCTGTCAAGCAAGAGTTGGAGTCATATGACCTTAGTGATTGGTCCACTTGTGTTAGATATTTCCATATTACTTGGTCTCTTTTATTTGAAGTTAGAAGTAATTTTAATTGTTGTATTTTCCCAAGAATAGGGTGGCAACTCAGTCAAGGTTTTGAAGCTAGTGCTTATTTGATAAATAGTAAATATGGTTGATAAAAGAAAACACACAAGACCTTACACAAGAGCCAATCTTGATATACCAATGTATATTGGTTTTCCTAAAGGTAGTAGGAAGAACCTAAATAAGAAAAAGGTAGACCAAAACCCCACTTGGAAACCAAGAGGTAGTGTATCAGTTGGTTCTTAGTATTAACCAGTGGTAGGGGGAGAGTCTTCTTCACTTAGTTTTGAATCAAAAACCACAAGACTCTTTGGAGGGATAATTAGTACCCTAGTACTAGATGAAACAACATATCTAGATAAGGATATGTCACCAATAGGGAATGTATCCCCTAGACCAGATCTAATAACTAAGATGAATCACAGGCTAGGACTCAGAAGTTCATTTGGAAATCCTTTTAATCCCAGGGTAGTCATGTACATGGAACCTAATCTTATAGACCTAGATGATCCTACTGATTTAAAAGCCACTTCTACAAATCCTAAAAAAGTATGATCAAAAATAGGAGTTTTTAAGAAATAGATTGCTGAGGAAGAAACCAAGTGTATTCACCTAGAAAATGAAAGAGAACAAGCCACCCTGGATGCTATAGTGGAAAGAGATAATCTGCTTAGAAGGATAACTACCTTAAAGGAACAAAATAAAAAGTTAGAAGAAAGAATGACAACCCTCCATACTAATTTCTTTGGAGATGTAGATAGTTTGAGAACTAAATTTTAAGAACAAGAAAAACTCTTGAGTCAAAAGCAAGAACCAGTCATTACTCAAGTCCAAGTTTATAGACCTATCCAAGTACATCCTATAGAACGCACTGTGAAAGCTGTAGATAAAGGAAAGGGAAAAGCTATAGGGATCCAAATAAATGAAACTCAAGCTCTACCAAGAAAATCCATAAAACCCTCCATGTCAAAATTGGATCTAGAACTAGAGAAGGCTAGAAAGGAGAAGGAAGATCTTGCAAAAGAGCTTGAGTAGGTGGAGATTGAAGCCCAAGCCATACAAACTAGGAGGAAAATCTAGTTCATAAAATCTAATTCTGCATTGGCTTCATGGCCAAATTTGCCTACCCAATCTACAACTTATTTACATGCTAGTGGTCTAATGATTCCAACTCAGGGAATATCTCAATCTGCCCCTACCTCATCATTCACCATTAGCATTCAAGTCCCCATTGTCTAACCTCAACAATCCCAAAATGTTGTCCTTAACCAAACCAACATAGTAGGCACTTCAAATGTTCTTGGTTTTTAGAAGAAACTTTTATATATGGAAAAATATAAACAAATGCCATTTATAGGTATCCCTTGTGCTCTACATCCCATATCTTTTGACTTAAGAAATAAAGTTGTTAAGTTCTCTATAAATAATGTTGTTACTGGTGGAGAGCCATTGAGATTTTTCATAGATATGCTAAATGATCATGAAGTTGAGCATGAGGATGTGGTAATGAAGTTTTTTGTTCATTCACTAACTAAGGATGCAAGGGATTGGTTCAAAAGGTTACCTGATGACAATATTACCTTATGGAGTGACTTGGAGAAATTTTTCAAAGAGCAATACGAAGATAATACCAATGTAAGGTTCATGTTAACTGAATTCAATAACATCAAGAAGAATACTAATGAATCCACATTTGATTTCAATGTAAGATTCTAGAAAGGTATGTACAAACTATTTTAAGTTATGAGGTTGAATGAGGATGTGTGTCTCACAACATATTTTAATGCTTTTAATAGCAAAATGGCTTATCAATTGAGGGATAAAGATCCTAAAACTTTGAGGGATGCCTATAAGGTTACAATGAATATCGAGAATAACAATAAAGCATTTGGAAGGCTTGGTAGGAGAGATGATCCAAAGTTGTTCAATCCCAAAGATAATAACAAAAGGGAGAATGATAAAACTCTTATAGGAAAGAGCCAAAAAAACCCATACTAGGTCAAGTTTTGGAATTGCTAAAAATGATGAATCCCACTAGTTTCAATACCTAGAAGCCAAATTTTTCTAAGAAAGCCCCTAAAAAAAATAGTAATTTCAATAGACAACCTAGAATGTAGAATTACCATTATGCCACCCAATGGAAGGATGGCAAGCCAATCCCTAACCAAACCCAAATTGTAAAAGATAAGGGTACACTAGATCCTCTACAAAGAAGTTTAGTTAATATGAATGATAATGTGCCATGGTGTATTATTTGACAATCACCTCACTCTATAGAATATTTTTCAATTGCGCAATCATTTTCTTTTGATCATAGTACACAAATTTAGGAGGAAAAGGAAGAAAAAAGCCATGATGATGTAATTTATAACATCATGAGTATGTGAAGTGATGGTGTGGATTCTAATTTGCAAGAAATAGGCAGTGGTCTTGAGAATAAGAAAATTGCTTATCAGTTACATCATCAAAAAATGTTCTCAAACAATGAAGGATATAATGAAGATTAGGTATGTGCTATATCTACTAAAGTTGGTCATGTGAATTTGAGGATGCCTTCTAAAGAGGAAATTGATAGGATCACTGCAGAGATGATCTCTGAAGTACATAGTAATTACAATTTGAGAAACTAAATAGTTAACAATGATGTTGGGAAGCCGTCTGGTATATTCATAAAAGATATTACACATAAGATGAAAGATGAAGATAAGAAGGCTAATGTAGAGGTAGTCAACATCAAAGAAATAAAAACCAAGAACTGGGAACCCAAGAAGAAAGTTCAATTTCAAACAAATGAGATAGCAAAAGTAATTGTGCAAGAAAAGGGATCAAGATCTAATACTGCTAAGCAAATAATAGATCCTGCTGCTCAGAAGGTTCTTACTCCAAGTATGATTGTCAAAACCACTATATCTAATCCTATTGACATGATATCCATGTTATCACAAATTATTGTAAAAGTATCATTGTCTAAGCTATTTAGAATTGAAGAGCATAAGAGAAAAGCTTTGTCATGGTTGGGAGGGATAGAAAATAATAACAAAAATGTAGAACAAAATGTCATTCAAAAAACCCCCTTAGTAATAGAAGATAGTGGTATCATGTCCCAAATTCCCCAAATGTTCTTGGATGATTCATCAGTAGCATACATAGAAATATTAACCTATTTTTCTTAGTCAAATTATAAAAGGAAAGATGTTAAAAAATTGCATGACAAATTTAGGAGCTTCTAACACCATCATGCCTTTCAAAGTAACGGAAGCTCTAGGATTGAATGTAGATACTAAGCAAGGTAGATGTAGAGGTCTAGATGCTAGAGAAGTCCTAGTTATAGGTACGATTATTGCTCTACCACTAAAGCTAGCTACATATCCTAAGGTAGAATTTACCATGTCAGTCTTGGTAGTTGATATTCCTCCACATTATGGAATGTTGCTCTCTAGAAAATGGAGTGCTACTGTGGGAGGTAGCCTAAAATGTGACCTAACTTGTGCAAGTTTTCACATAGGGGACAAGGCTATTAAAATAGATAGAAAGCCAATGGTTAGTCATATTTTGGGTGAAAATTTTGACAAATATGCTACTTTGTTTTTAGATACTAGTGTGAATGTATTCAGAGATGAGTTAATTATCCAAGAAGTGGAGAAATTGCCTACTGTGATTGAATATTAAGTTAAGTTTTGTATGGGTTCACCTATATTATGGACAATGTTCTTTTATGGGGCTAGTTCTAAAAAAGGTGTAGGGGTAGGGGTAGTTTTTGTTTCTATAGAGAAAAACACTTTTAGATATTCCTTTACCCTAAACTTTTCGTGCACTAACAATATAGTTGAATATGAAGCCTAGTTGTTAGGATTGAAAGCTGCTACCCATCATCAGATCAAAAAGTTATAGGTTATAGGTGATTCTAAATTGATTATCTCACAAATAAGGGGAACATATACTTCCAAAAATATATAGTTGAAATAGTATAGAAATTTTGTTTGGGATAAAATTAAACCTTTTAATGCATTTGGTATATCATGGAGGGATAGAACTTAGAATAAGATGGCTGACATATTAGAAAATGTAGCAATTAAACCCTGGGAGATATCATTTGCAAGAATTTCATAGATTGAAGTTTAAAATAGGCCATCAATACCTAACAATGTTGAACATTGGAAAGTCTTTTAAGATGACAAAGACATTGTGAATTTCTTGCTAAATGAAGATAAATATCATGGTCAAGAGTTGGATTGTAGTGATTTGGTCCAAACCATAGATGGGAAGGAAACAATTTTTGGTCAAGAGGTTATACAATTAAATACTAATAAAGTACCTAAAGCTTTGGTTGTTTTGGAGAACATGTTTGATAGCCAAGATAAGGTAAGGCCTAGTGCTAACGATTATAAACCTCAAGAGCTAGAAGAGATAAATTTGGGTACTACTAAGGCTCCTAAGAAAAATTATATTGGCCATAATTTGTTAGCTAAAATTAGAAAGCCTTTGATTGACTTACTGAGGAAATATAGACATGTTTTTGCATGGTCATATGATGATCTAAAGGCTTATAGAGAAGACCTTTTTCAACATTTCATACCATTGAAGGATAATGTAAAACCTTTTAGGCAAAAACAGAGACCAGTTAATGAAGTTACAGGATGGGGGAATAATTAAACCTATTAAACATTCCACTTGGGTCTCAAATCTAGTACCTGTTAGGAAAAAGAATGAAGATATCAAATTGTTTGTAGATTTTAGAGACTTGAACATTGCATCCCTAAAAGATAATTATGGGTTACCAAACATGAAAGCTATGTTGCAACAAGTAACTAGGTCTGAACTTATGTCTATGATGGATGGGTTCTCAGGATATAACCAGGTCCTGGTAAAAGAAGAAGAGTAGTTTAAGATAGCATTTGTAACTGCTTGAGGAACTTATGTATATGTGAGAATGCCTTTTGGATTGATTAATGTTGGTACCACTTTTCAAAGAGCCATGGATGTGGCTTTCCATGAGTACATCAATAAGTCTATGGTTGTCTATCAAGACCTTATAGCTTATTCTAAAAGGGCTAAAGACCATTGTAGGCACTTGGAGAAGATATTGATCAAAGCCCTAGAATATGGTGTATCATTAAACCCTAAGAAATTTACATTTGGGGTAACTAAAGGAAAATTATTAGGACATATAGTATCAAAGGATGGAGTAAGTATCGATCCTAAAAGAGTAGTAGCTATTGATAATGTCCCTAAGCCAAAGAGTGTGAAAGGAATACATTCCTTCTTTGGGCAAGTTAACTTTCTAAGGAGATTTGTTTCAAACTTTTCTAAGAGTAGTAGACCTATTTCTAAAATGCTTAAGAAAGGAGCTATTATTAATTGGGATGGTGAACCTTCATAGGCATTTCAAGATATTAAATCTACTATAAAGAATGCTCCAGTCCTCAGGACTCCAAACTACACAAAACTAATCCATCTTCTCTTTTACATCTTTCCATATAGTAGCTATAGTCTTGTTGTAGAAGAATGAAGAAGGATATGAATAGCCAATTGCGTTCTTTAGTAAGTCATTACAACCTATTGAATTAAAATATGAGATAAATGAGAAACAAGCATATACTTTAGTAAAGGTTGTTAAGGCTTTTAGATTCTACTTGATAGGTGCTATTGTTATTGCATTTGTGCCCAATACTACTATAAAAAACATTTTTTTCAACAAGAAGTGTCAAGGAGAAGATGTAGGTGGATCAACAGGATCCAAGAAATTAACATTGAAATATAGATTACTAAACTAGTAAGAGGTCAAGGGTTAGCAAAGCTTATGGCTCAATCTAATTTGGATGATAATTAGATAAATATAGTAGTAGATGACTTGACATTTGATTTATGTGATATGGATCACTGTGAATGGTATACTAATGTCATCCATTAGCTGCAACACCAGGAAGCCCCTTCCCATCTAATTGAAAATGAGAAGAGAAATAATAAGTTACAATCCATTAGGTACATAATTGTCAAGGGAAGTTTACGGTGGAGAAATTTTGAAGGAATAATATTAAAATGTGTTGATCAAGAAAAATCAAAAGAAGTGTTAAATGAGATGCATGCTAGAGTTTTTGGAGGGCATTATATGGCTAAGACCAATGTAGACAAGGTAATGAGAGATGGATTCTAGTGGCCATCTCATTTTAAAGATGCTCAAATCATGGTTCGAAAATGTGATTCTTGTCAAAGGTTTTTTGGAAAACTAAACTTCTCAAGTAAGACTACATTAAAGCCAATTGAGGTTCAAGAATTATTTCAGCAATGGGGTATGGATTTCATAAGTGAGATATCTCCTAAATCTAGCACTCGCTATTCCTAGATTTTAGTTGCTACTGATTATTTCACAAGTGGGTAGAGGTAGTCCCTACAAGAAATGCAACTAGTAAAGTTGTCAACAATTTCTTTCTAAATAACATTATTTGTAGGTTTAGTTGTCCTTAGAGAATTGTAATAGATAATGCAATGTGATTTAGGTCTAAGGAATTCATAAAATTCTATTACAAATATGGAATTACTAGATAAACATCCTCCCAATATCATCCACAAGGAAATGGACAAGCTAAATCCACAAATAAAAGCTTGTTAAAAGTTCAAAAGAGGACCTTGGATGATAACAAGAAGGCATGGGATTCTAAGTTGTAGCTAGCAATATGGGATGATAGGATGACTATGAAGAAAGGTATTAGAGTAGCCCCATTTGATATGGTATATGGAATTCAAGAAAGGATGCCATAGAACAACCTAATGAGCTTATATAACTACATTCAAATGTATGATGAGGATATCATTGATGACATGCAAGAAAAGATTGATGAACTGGTAGGATTAGTAGAAACTAGGAGAGAAGCATCCCTCAAGAACCAAAAGTTGCAATTACAATTAAAGACATTATATGACAAGAGGACAGTAAGAAAAAAATTTGACAATGCAGATCTAGTGCTTATGTAGAATGCCATAATTGAGGAAAAAGGAAAACATGGTAAATTTGATCCTATCTAGTTAGGTCCTTATTTAATTGAAAATACTTGCGG
This sequence comes from Cupressus sempervirens, assembly GCA_028749045.1. Taxonomy (NCBI): domain Eukaryota; kingdom Viridiplantae; phylum Streptophyta; class Pinopsida; order Cupressales; family Cupressaceae; genus Cupressus; species Cupressus sempervirens. The sequence goes on from CM053791.1 coordinate 277,809,995, forward strand.
AGAAGACTCTTATATTCTCAAAGATTTTTTAGACAACATTCTTGAACCATTGGTTTATGGACAGTTCTTGAAGAGGTATTTTTCTTGAAAATATACTTGTTTCTTCCATGAACAATAGTTTAGGGTTTTTCTATACATTTTCAAATCCTTTGGTCTTTGTGTCATTTCATGCACATAGTTTTTTCCTTTTTTTGTTGCTCTCTCAGAGTTGTTAGTTTTTAAGAACTCTTTGTTTTGTGGTCTACTTCTCCCAAAAAATTTGAGCCCTCATTTGAATCTAGAGAATTCAATGTCCCCAGATAGAGCCACTATTGGCCTAGTTTTTCACCATTCCTATTTTTAATATTTAGCAGTGAAAAACCCTAACTATGTGTGTTCAGATTTTGAACTTAGTTTAAGACCTTGGATAAAATTCATCAAAAACCCTAGTGCTTTATCTTTTTTACCCTAGCTTTTGAAAAAGTTATGACTTTAGGCAGGATATTTTACCCTAAGTTTTAAAATTACACAAGGATGACTTCATAAATTTTTGTTAAACCTTTTATATCATTTCTTTTGATTACATAAACATGTACCTTTCAATTTTCTTATTATCATTGTTCCATCAAATCTATCTCCAATGATTTGATCAAGTGCATGATACCTTTTGACATATTTTTCTAAAATAGGTTCTTTGGACTTGGTGTGAGATCCATTGTTTTCATCATGAAATTCAGTATTAAGCTTGGCTTCCACTATCTATGACTTGGGTCCTTCAGACTCGGTTTGAACTAGATTGGGTCTTGCAAGTTAGTAACTATTGGAAATCTTGGGGACTCGGGAGGTGAAATCTCCTTTCTTTCAAATAGATTTGGTAGGGTATCAAGTTCATAGTAAACAAATCTTTTGTAATCCTAAGGCTCTTTTTTGCTTTCTTCTTCACTCTTTTCTACAAACCCATCAATTCTCACATGTGCACTTTCTATGATCTTATGTGTAGACAAATTCAAACATTTGTATGTTTTACTTCTATAGGAGTATCCTAGAAATATGCCTTCATCACCTTATACATCAAATTTTCCTTTTCTAGACTCTTTCAAGATATAGCATTTGCTACCAAATACTTTCAAATAACTTACATTAGGCTTGTAGACATACCATAGTTCATAGGGAGCTTGGTTTTAGTCTTTCTTCAACTAAACTTGGTTTGAAGTATGAATTGTAGTGTAAATAGCTTCCTTCCAATATTTAATAGCAACATTCTTTTCTATCATTAGTGTCCTTTCACAATCCATGATGGATTTGTTTCTTTTTTCAACTATACCATTCTGCTAAGGTGTACTAGGGGTTGATACTTGTCTTTTGATTCCTCTTTCAATGAAAAAATTATTAAATTCAGTGGAGATGAATTCGCCACCTTTTTCTAATCTTAAACATTTCAATTTTTTTCCAGTATCTTTTTCTACTCTTGCCAAATACCATTTAAATTTCTCAAAAGCTTCTGATTTTTTTTTAGATACATCACAATCATCATTCTAGAATAATCATCAATAGAAAGAATGAAAAACTTTTCTCCATAGTAACTCTTTATTCCAATGGGTCCACATAAGTCAATATGTACAACTTCTAATATTTCTTCTAACTAATATTTTTTTCTCTTAAAACTAGTCTTTCCCATTTTACCAATTTGGCAATTCTTGCATAAGCCCATATCAAGTTTCTTCAAACTAGGTGTTACCACTTTTTTTTTTCCTCATGTCCTAGGGCAGTTTAGTCATGAGTCTTTTCTTAGTCATGAAGCTAAACTTGAAGTTTCAATTAACTTCAAGTTCAAGTTTGAGCTCCCATCTATCTCCCATATGTTGAAGTCTACTTTCTTTCCCCGAGTTAGTCTTGGTGAAATCGAAGTTGAAGTTGAAGCTCAATTAACCCAAACTTCAACTTCAACTTCAACTTTGATGTCAATTTTGTATACTAACACTATGTTTTCATGCAAGCTTTCAATCTTTGAATTAAAAAAGCACGGTGGGTCCTAATAAAGACACTTCCCAAGGCATGTGATATAATGAATAAGAATGTTAAGGTGGTACATGTTATGATATGACAAGATTTGGTGAAAAGGAAAATTTGTCATTTCATGATGACATGGAGTGTTAATAAGCATGTGTATTTGATAGGGAAAAGTGTGGTGGGTCCCAATAAAGAAACTTCCCAAGCCATGTGATATAATGAATAAGAACATTAATGTGGCACGTGTTCTAATATTGCAAGATTTGGAAAAAAGGCAAATTTTCCATTTCATGATGACATGGAGTGTTAATAGGCATGCAAATTTGATGGGCATTTATAACAAATTACTCAGAGTGTATTTTCTGATGTGCGGCATATGAATAGTGATTATTACATTTACTTGCCAAACCTATACTATGATTTCCTTTGTAATTAATCCCTTAAATGCATTCATTTTGCCATTTCATTACTCATTCTTCCATTTGCAAAAGAAATTCTAGCGTTATCTGATAGGGGGAACGAGTCGTAGGATATAGCTCTCTCAAACTGTAAGTGCATTGCCATTACCCTCTGCAATTATATTTGTGCTTTCTTTTGTTCTGTAATATTTCCATTTGTATCTTTTAGACCCTATTACTCCATAGCAAGCCATGAAATTATTTCATCCCAAGATGCCCAAATTTGAAAAGCCATGTCTACTTAGCTCTTTGCCTAAAATTTGTGACACATTTTTGGTTAATAAAAAATTAACCGATGTCATTGAAAGAGCTAGAAACACCCAGTTAGGCACCATTTATCAAAGGATAACTAATATTGGGTTGCTTGAAGCTGACAACTTTCCTACAGAAATCACATGTCCAAAGCTAGTTATTGAGCATGCAAACCATTATGACCCTAGCACAAGGTGTATCAAGAAAATTTTAGGGGAAGTAATATTTAAGATTAATAGAGCCAGTGTTTATTCATCCCTTAGGATTCCTCACAAAGAACCCTATGAACCATGGATGTTTGAGGAAGTAGAACACCTATATGCCAAAAGAAAAGGAAGTTATGATAGTAAGGTAGCCTAGTCTTGGCTTCTAAAACCAGCAGAGGGTGGTTCAAGGTTGCCAAAACCTTTAGTCATTGAGCATTTCATAAAGGAAATTGCAGACATTGTACTTTTGTTGAATAGAATTAAGGGAAATGAACATCCATTTCATTAGGAGTCTTGGATGTATTTCTTCATCCAAAAGATTGTTGAAGAAAATAAGTTCATTGATTGGGCTGACAAAATTGCTAAGAATTTGCACAAGGGTTTAGTAGCTATTAACAACTTTGGTCCATTTTTCTTGTCCTCCTATTTGATTTATATCCTAGCAATGTTGAAAGAATGGGAAAACCTCCCACATTCACCTTGGACTGATGAAATGCCCATTTACTAGTATTATAGTGATCTTTAGGAAGTTGCTTTGTGTAAGGAATTCAAAAGGGTAAATGATGTCTTTTTGGGAAGGCTAGTGTTTGAACTTCAAGGTCATGAAAATGATAGGCTATCTAAAGAAACCATGAAAGCTATACAAGTCTATGGATTCTTTTATATTCAATTTCCTAGGTTCACATATCTCAAGATGGGTGGTTTTTCTGGTGAACCATTAAAGTTGCCTCATTATTGCTCAGACTCTATAGTTTAATCTAAAATGTGCAGACAATTTTTCTCTATGGTACAATCTTTTCAGATTTCTAAAAGGTCTTCTTATGTATTCTTTCCTATTGAAATTGGACATAATAGATTTTGATTATACAGGTTTTTTCAGGAATAATGTTAAGAATGTAGTCTCTCTTGTTCATATTCCATAGTTAAAAGACTACTGGGAAAATTGCCCTAATGAATTTGAAGTAAGGAAAAGACTGTGGCCATGGCTAACTATTAAACAAATCAATATGTTTAATGTGGATCTTGATACATGTGGGCTAAAAGAGGAGGATTCTAAAGAGGTGCTTGACCCATTTTACATTGACTGAATTGAATGCATACTAATTCTTGAAATTGATTAGGGAAGGAGAGAAGAAGATGATGTATTCATTCACACTAAGGATGTGTTGGCTAGGACTAAAAGTTTGATAAAATCAAAAATAGTTGCCACCCCTGACCTGACTGGGAAGTTTTCAAAAAATAAAAGTAAAAGGGCTCCCAAAAAGAAAAGAGTGATCACTAATCAAGATATTCATGATCCTATTGCAAGTCCAGTTGAAGTTGAAGCTGAAGTAGTTCCAAACCCACTTCAACTTCAAGTTGAAGAAGGGACTCCTAAAACTAAAAGGGTGACCCATTCAAGCACAAAGAAGGCATCAACAACCAAAAGCAAGGGAATAGTAACAATTGATCTTGAGGTTGTAGAAGAACTACCTATGGTAGACTATGGATCTGAACCTCAAAAGTGGACAGTAAATACTAAAGGCCAAGAGAATATTCTCACCTTGGCCAAATTCTCCCTTGCCATTAACAAAGAACCAATCACACCTAAATGGTTGGAGATTTCTATTGAGAAGAAGTGGAGCATGGTTCCTCTTTCAATGCCAATTGATGATTTAGTCAGTATATGTTTGGGAAAAACACCTAAGGTGAAGAAAGAAAGGAATAAATTAAGGATCAAGTTAGATAAGAATTTATAGCATTGGTTGGTTGAAATAGCCATGCCACTAGATGGAAGTTTAGGCAAATCTTTGGCTCCTTAGGATTATCAGATAAAAAAAATTGATCTAGGAAAAGGAAACCATGAGGTAGATATGGAATTCTTCCAAGCCTCTAATAAGAAGATTGCACACAGGGTATGGAAGGATGGACAGGACAAACAAGAGATGAAGGAGACAATAAAGAGTATGGTACAATATATCAACACCATCCTTCATCCTAAGGAAAATCGATTAGTGAGATGTCAGTGATTGTTGATGTGTCCTCACAACCAACCTGCAGTCTCTTGGGAACTTGCATAAATGCAAAGCAATTGCAAAAATAGTAGGGGAATGTGTGCAAGGCATCTTGGATGACATTGTGAAACATATAGGTGGACCCTGAATAAGGCTTCAAAAGAAATATCAACCATTACTAAAAAGGTAGAAATGAGTAATAAAGGATATGAGAAGGAGAGAAACAATTGGGCAAAGGTAGTGATATGGCTAGAAGATATCCAAGAGTTTGGATTACAAAAATTCCAAGCCAAATGTCCTATGGAAGGTTTAGACGAAAAAGCCTTGTATGTGATCAAAGACTATATTGAATGGAGGAATGAAGCATGAATACAGGGCATGACTGAAATCAAGGAAACACTACAAGAACTTAAGGTCATACACCAGATAATTCAAAGAGATCCTAAGTGGTTTGTCAAGCAATTTACAAGTAAAGAAGAAGACTATGTTGCCCAATCTTAGGAAGTGATCAAGGAAGTTCAGAAGAAATTCCAAGAACTTCAAGATAAGAAAGTACCAACTAAGCAAGATTTTTCATATGTAGAACACACCGAAGCCATGCTAATAATTAATCTAAAACACTTGTAAATGCATGAAGAAAAAATAATGGTAATTGAAGAGAGAAAAAAGAAATCTGGAAGGAGCAACTTGCCTACATTGGTCTGCCACATCAATCCATTATTTCAGCATTCTCAACTACCTAAAAAGCATGTAAAGTGGCAAGAAACATGACTAGTGGGGATGGTGCTTCCTGATTTAAAGAAATAATTACACATAGTCACTTAGTGGTTCTTTTTTGTTATTTACTTTTCTTGCATTTTAGTTAGCGTAATTGTGCTAACCAAAAGACTATTTTACTCTTAGTGGGGTAATTTTGGTAATTTTCTAGCCCCATGCCTTATAAATATGTAATAATTAGTATGGCATAGGGTTGATCTCCAGTAGACTGATAAACAAAACTATTTTTGTTTTAGGTATAATCTTAAGTTTTAGAAGTGGCATTTCAAAATTTTGCAAATACAAAGAAAACTCTATAGTTTGATTTTGTTAAGAGTTTTGGGAGTAGTTACTACTATCTACTTGTTTGAATCAGTACTTTTGAAGATATTATTTATATAAAAACTCTTTGTTGTGTTTGTTATCGATTCTGAAGTTGTCAATTCAAAATTTGGGAAGCTATAAGGAGTTTTATTGAATCTGCCTGCTCAATTTCTTAATTTTCAATTGTGTGGATAATATTGATAGTTAAAATCAAGTGTTTCTTTAGCATAAAAAATTATTTTATATTGATGAGATAGAATAACTTGGTTCAACATTGTCAACAGATTGTATTTTGAAAAGATCTTTCTACTGAGTTAAAAAATCAAAAAAAATTATTTGCAATAAAGGTGGCTACACCTATTTTAGTGATGAAACTTTAAGCAAAGAATTCCTTTGTCCTATATAGGAATTCATTTGTTGGTATACATTTTTCTATATTTTGCATATAAAATCATTTGAGAAAAATTGTTTACTAACACTAGGAATACCTCTTACTCTTCTATGTTTTCTTATCTTGACCGGATTATCAAAGTTTACATGATATAGTCTCCTGTGCTATAGCCATATTTCTTCTAATTGAGAAATAAAACATGAGCATTCACTAAGGTCAAGATAAAATAGATTACCTTTTGCTTGCTTTCCTAATACAATTAGATTTCCTTTATCATCCAGCAGTTTTTCCTTTCCATTCATGAATTCTACCTTGAATCCAATGTTGTTCAACTATGCCACACTCACTAGATTATTATTTAGTCCTTCAAACCCAATAGGTATTATCACATATAATTTCATTAGCTAATGAGATATGACCTTTTCCCTTTATACAACAAGGTTCATTGTTACCAAACCTTACACTTCCTCCATCATAATGTTCAAACTTTGTTTTATCTCCAATCATATGGTGTGAACATCCATTATCTGTAATCCATGTATCATTTTTGCTAACATGAAAGATGAGTGCTATCTTATCTCCTTCATCATAAAATTCATCTGTAATAGCCATATAAACCATTTCATCTTCACTATTGTCAGAATCTCTAGCCATAAAACAAGTTTTTTTACCTTTGCCCTTGTAATTCTTGTGACTTTTAAATTCCTTCTTGCCTTTATGCTTCTGACTTTTCTTCTCATCCTTTCTTTCCCTATTTGGACACCTATCAGCAATGTGATCAATTTCTTCACAAGAAAAGAAAATTAGAGGGATTTTACCTTTGTACTTTCATCAGCCTTTGGAATATTTCTTTGGAAGTAGTGCTTCAACAATTTCAAGATCTCTATCAAAACTTTCTTCAATTTCTTCCTCATTTCCTAATTGATTTTCTTTTGATTTCTTTCTCTTTTCCTTAAGAGAGAGTTTGGCTTCAAATGCAAACTCAATATTTTTGGAAACAAGAACATTGTTATCATAGTTGTCTAGTTCAAAAGTTTTCAATCTTCCAACTAGAGCATCCAAGGTTACTTTGTTATTTGGATCACATCTCATTTCTTGAACAGAACATAATTTAATTGCATAGATAGGAAGAATATTTTTGAGTACCTTACTTACAATAATTGTCTCTTGAGTGTCTCCTCCAAATGCTTTTATTGCACTTACATGGGCCTTGATTTTTTCCATATATTTTGCAATATTCTCATCTTCTCTCATCTTCATTTGATCAAATTTACCTCTAAGACTTTCTACTTTGGCTCTCCTTATATTGTCATCACCTCCATAGATATCTTTCATTTTGGTCCAAATTTCATGAGTATTTTTATAGTCCTTTACCTCATCAAATTCAGCATAACTAAGAGAAGATGCAATATCATTCATCATGATGTTATGATTCTTCTTCTTAGCAATATCTTCAACTGATAATGTTCCAGTGGGATTTTTTTATTCAGTTTCAAGATTTTTCCCACATAAATCATTGATAGTAGCTAGATGTAACCTCATAAATCCTTGCCATGCTACAAAATTGTCTCAATTCAACTTTGGAACCTCTCTTTTGTAAGACATCTTGATAAATAGCTTAGGTTCTTGAAACCTTCTCTCCAAGCACCAAAAGGTCTAGTACTAATTGTTGGAAATATAAAGGAGTAACTAAGAGGGGAGGGGTGAATTAGTTACTAAAAAAATAAATCCAAGATCCCTTTAGATGTCAGTACAAAACAACTCTAAAAACAAAAATATTGATTTTCGACATATATATAGTTAATGTTGTAACTCAATAACTACTAAATGTACTTGGTAATGAATTAAATTTGTAGAGCTTAAGATGTTATCAATGATTATCATTACTTTAACTTAATTTCAAGCATAAAAATAATAGCTTGAACGCATATGACACCAACATTTAACGTGGAAACCCAATTTGGAAAAACTACCAATTGTAACTAATTATTGTTATTCACTCTTCTGAAGTGAGCCCTGTTAGGAGCCAACCCTGATAAAGGTTACAAAACACACTGTTAGGTGTGATCCTACAAAAGGATTTAATCACCTTATTAGGAGTGGCCTTGTTAGAGGTTTTTAAACAATTCAACAGAATTACCACCTTGTTAGAGGATTTACAAATAGCTGTTAAAACAACTCTGTTAAGAGATTTAGATCACTACTACAATGGTTAGAGAGTAACAGTGAGATGATCTAATTTAGATGCAACTGAATTACAGATTATAGATCTCTAATCTAGCTTGTACATGATCCTTCTTGATTGAATGTATCCTTTTAGCTCCTCAAACATATCCTTCTCATTTCTAGATTCTCTTCCTTAGAGAAATCCTCAATTCTTCAATAATGATCTTGTTTTTTTGCACACACACTTATTATCTCACAACTTGGCCTTATACTTATATCCTTCCTATTGTCAAGTCAGCTAGAATACATCTTAGAAATTAACATTCATTATCTTAGTTGACTAGAATCAATAGATAAATTAATTAACCTAAAAATGCCAAAATAGGAAATTCCTCCATTAGCCAACCTAGCTCGATAGTCACTAACTAAAAAATGATTTCCCTGTGTTAACCAACAGAAGCTTGGTTAATACTAAAAACTTGCAATGATCCTTTAGTAACCAAGTGAACTCAATTAACACTAATTTTTTCCATCATTTCCTTCATTAATGAGGTGATCTTAGTTAACACTCATCTTCTACAGACTTTCCTTTGATGCCTAAATGAACCCATAGATACTATCTTTTTAACAAGAATGCTTGATAGACACAGAAAACTATCTTCGCTATCTGAGTGAGCTTGGCATGCACTAACTAATAATGATATGACAATTTTGTAACATCAAAGACAACACACAATTAATCAATTATATCCAACACCTATGTTTATAGTCTAGTTTTCATGAAAAATCTCATCATGGAAGCATCTTGAAAGTTTCTATCACAATAAAGACTATAATTTCTAGATAATCAATAGTTTCAAACACTTACACACAAATTGGCTTACTTCTCTAAAATTTTGTCTATAATAATTCATGGTCTAAGAAAATGCAACCTGAACTTTGGTTCTTCTATGATCAATTATCTTTCACTGGGTACTGAATAATGAATATAATCACAAGTTTTATGCAAATTCTCTTCAAATGATCTTGTATTGATTAGTATTAATGTTATAATAGTCAAATTTTGGGTAGCACTTAAAATTTAAAATCTAGTCGTTGATCTAGCAAAGATCAGATGATTCTAATTTAAACTTCAAAGGTTGCATTACCGTTTTTGCAAGTTGGATACATGTCAAAAAGTTTTTTTCTTGCCTTAGCTAAAATTTATGCATCTTCAAAATGTGAGAAATCGGCAATTGTCAATCTAAAACTGGTCAACAGTCATGAAAACACAATACCTTTCATTATATTCTATGTTCTTAGCGAATTAAAAATTTCCACCTAGAACCTCATACTATTAGTAACCCTTGGAAAGTCATAACATCGGTTGGCCCTACCATTTCCATGTGTCATTACATCATATTCTCACTTTATTTAAACTTTGTGCAACTTTTAAAAGTGAGAAAGCAATAGCCATTGATCTTCAAAATCTAATGGCTTCTAGAAAGATGAATTTATTTTGTCATTTTTAGCACCTTCAACCAACCAGAACATGCCATTTAGACAACTCACTCTAGCACATTCCTCTTTTGGCCCACAATTTAGTTTGGTCCCACTATGGAAAGGTGTCTCTCCATTTCTTTCTCACTTTAGTTAAACTCCATACAACTTTGAAAAGTGAAAAGCTAACAATCATTGATCTTTATTTGATTAATGATCCTAAAAATAACTCCTCTAGGATTAAAGACTTATAATAAGGCAATAGCCAGGCTAACCCAAGGCAATCCTAGGTTGAAAAAAAATCACATGCTAGGGTAAAATAGATTTTTACGTAAATATTCAAAAATTTCACAAAAACCATATAATAAAAAGATTTTCAAAGGTTTGTAGGGCTCCATTTAACAATCTTCTCATGCATACTTTAAAATGTGAACAATTTCAACCAATTTTTAATAACATAGGGAACAAATGGTGTTAGGGAAATATAATTCAAGATTTTTCTAGGGAATAATCAATCAAAAGACATAGAATCCCTAACTATAAAAAGATAACCTATTTTTTGCACAACAATTTTATAGAATTATCAACATGTGAAAAACTAGGCTAACAATACCCACAAGATGATGTACTAATATAAATATTACTTATTAGAGGATGTTAGGAGTCTGAATACATTTAGTACATATGAGTCCTTGTTAGGAGACTTTGAATTCTTGTTAGGAGATTCCAACCCTATTGGGAGTTGTGCCAACCTTGTTTGGAGTTGTGGAAGATAGTTGGACCCACTGCCCAAATAATTTAAATGTTAAGACCAATGAACCTATTGGTTTTTGAAACATTACAGTTTCAAATTACCCTGATGAGAATACAATACATCTAGGGGTAGCTACTTCTCATCTACAAAATATCCTTTTAGACACCAAGTGAACTATAAGGCTAGACCCTTCTTCTACTTTAGGCTCTGCTAAACCTAGGTGGGTGGACCTATTAAATTCTTCATATGGTACCAGTATTCGAAGCAAAGACTAAATCTAAACAAAGTAGATTAAACTGTTGTAGCTTCTATACTTATGCAAAGATTATATACATAAAATAGCTAATAACATGACCTAAGAAATTGATAAGCTAAGTGAGGAAATTATTTCAATTCCTTCAACATTAAAGGGAAAAGATATTTGATTAATGAAGTTGATTTCAGCACCAAGATGTGAACAACATAGCACTTTGATCCTATAGCTGATCAGTGCCTTATCTATTAGGCAATCCCACAAACCCCTAACATACATCCCTAAAATTCATTGACCTATCTCATACATCAAGACTTTCTAATCTATCCATTCACATTGTGAATCAAACATCTACATATTTTTAAATCTCATACTTGAACTATCCCTACATGGGATCTACAATCCTATGATGATACCAAGCATTTACACAACTCCTTGAGTCATATGCAAAATAAATCAACATATACAACCTAGAATAGATTGGAACTAAGTTTCATATTCTTTGTTTATAAAACACAAAAGATCACAAACATCATGAATGGGAGACAAGATATTAGAAGGAAGAATAACTTGCTACTACATTTTTATTTATTTATGTGAAACAAATACAATAAGATGCATGAAATTAAAACATAAAAATGCTTAACAGATTAGAACTATCTCTATTCTTATTACTTGTTGTTCATTATAAGAGAAATGCTGAAGAAAATGGTGTCATGGTAGTGAAAAATGTCCAAAACTAGAACATATCAAAAACTAGAACCCTAGTCTCACAATAATGAGAAAAATCTCAATATTGGAACCCTTACAATGGATGAGAAAGAGAGAGATATAGGAGAACAATGAAATCCTGGGTCTAATTTGGAAGTGACATGTGTCCACTTGAATCTTCATTCCTTGTTGATGCAATGTATCTCTCATCTTTCTACAACCAAAATATGGTATGATTCTCATCATTGTCTATAACAAACTTAGAAATATCTCTTCCTTAATGATGAAAACTATTATTTTGCCAAAATATCTAAAATTTTGATAATCTATCCACTAAACTAACTTGGAGATGAAAAAATCCACCCCTAACTACATTCATACTACTTTTGATGCTCATTCAGTTCACCATTTCACCAAAACTCAAATTTGAACTCTCCTAGCTAAATGAAACTAAAAAGTGGGTAACCAAGAAAAAACCTTGAATAACTAGAACTAAGGGCTTCCTATATAGAAACAAACCTCAAAAATGAAAAAATTCCTTTCTCCTAGTTCTGATGATATATAATAGTCATATATTCACTTATCAAAAATGCCTAGAATATCATTTTGAAGTTTAGGTCCCTGGACTAGCCTCATAGGTCTGCAAATATTTTATACAAAAATTTAAAACTTTTCTAAAGTCAAAAATTTAGAATAAAACCTTAAAAAAATTTAAAAAATTCATGCACATTCAGAAAAGAAGAATAATAAATATAAATTATTATTTTATCCCTATGTATTCCCCCTAAAATTCAATCTAGGTCAAACCCATTATACCGCTTGTGCCACATGGTAGCATGCCATTGGTTGGTGCCTACCATGTCACCTTCCATCTAGGCACTACATGACACCCTTTGATTTGACCACTAACACTTGACATGCTACTACATGTCACCATTTCATTGGTCTTCCAATTGCCCCATCATCACCACATCATCCTATGTCTAGCATTTGCCACATCACCACCATGTGGTATCTTGCAATTGGTTGGATCGTTATACCTACCACATCATTACTTACTAGGGCCCACTACCACATATCGGCTAGGCACTTTCTCGCATGCATAGTCACTCATTGTCATGTCACATGCAAGAATGCACCTTTATGACAGGTGGCATATTGTTCCATGTTAACACCTCAAGAAGCATGCCACATATAGACTGCCTCTGTCACATCACTCTTCCATTCATACTTTCACTTCCATGTGTCAACTTTTGGGTCATCCTATTGGTCTATTTTATCATGCCATATTTGCAAGTTACCTCAAAATGTTTGCTTAAGATACCCATTGGTTAGGTCCCACCAAGCATGAACTTTGCATCTTCCAAAAAACCACAAGTCTTTCAAAAACTTAATGTCAAAATGTTTTTGTATATAAACACTATAATAATTCACTGCCTACTGAATGTGGAACTAAGACTTCTAAGAGAATATCAACATAAAATGTTCTTGCATGCCCTCCCATGCCATGGTTCTTTGTTAACTTATATTACATCCATCCTCCTACATTTCAGACTGGAGTGGGTGAGTCTTCCTTGGGCTCATTCAATTTATATAAGTGAGAATGCATAGAAGTTTCTTGTGGACTACAGTGTGGCCTTCCATCCTCCATTATGCCTTGAAGAACAAAGGCAATAATGAACATGAAAAACCTACTTGGTTGCAATGAGACATAGCTCCATTGATGCTACAAATGTATGCTCTTTGATCCATGATTATAGGTTAGGAATAGTGATAGTGGATATAATTTGAGAATATGAGGCGACATATTATTTGACAACTTCCATAGTTCTAGATGTCATTGCTCATAAGAATGAAAAATTACAATCAAATAGTTCATGTGTCTTATCTATGTGTTCATAGAACCATTCTTTCCCATGGACATCACAAGCTACACCTTTCTTATATGCAGTGGGGGGGGAAGGCTACTTCTTTTTATGTGGGGTTGCTCTACTCCTAATTTTTCAATATAACTGTGTGTGTAGTCCATTCTTTCCAAAAATTCTCCTATGTGCACTCTACACACAAAATGGGAAAAGAAACCTTTTGAGGATGGATTTGTAGGCAATAAGGCAATTGGCCATTGATAAAATTCACTGGTGGAAGTGTTCTTTGTTGGCCCAATTTGACTATCAATAGATCTGATAACACTTTGACTTGTGGCTTCTCCACCGTATTGGATCCTTCAACCCTCTCGATAATGAGCATTCTCTATCTCTTCATGGAATCTTCTCATGCTCTCACACATTAGCACCATTACATTACCCTTTGACTGGCTCTACTCCTACTATGTTGATTGCTCCTCCTCTATCATATTCTTTCCAATCTAGATGGTTGGTGCTTGGTCAAAGGTCCACAAGCAGAGTTGCCTTCTCTTTTCAAAAATATTTACTCATTCAATTGATGTCCACTTAAAACTCTCCTTAGCTCAGGAAGAGCATAACCTATCTTGGAATAGAGGGACTACAGCATTTATAAATTTCATCATCTGAGAAAGTATCTTGAAATATTCTTGAGAATATCCATTTACTTCCCTTATTCTTGTGAGCAAACAAAAAGGGCATTCATTGAAATTTTCAACAACGAAGACCAAATGAAGCACCTTTGGATGTCAGTCAATTGGTCCTATTACCAGTTTATAGGAGTACACTCTTAATGTAACACCTATTACTCATGTTCATTTTTGGTATTCAATTCATTCCAAAATAATGTCATCATGGCAATACCCAAAGGATTACATAATGAGATTATAGAGACACAAAATCTCGTATATGGAATGTGTTGTTTTTATCACCTTGTTATTTGCAACTTCTCAATGTCCATCATAGCCACACTACCTTATGATCTCGAATGGAAATATGCTAACCACTACCACATTTTGTGATAAAAATCATTATGAGTTGTTCAAATATGTAAAATTCTATCAGTCTGGTGGAATCAGTTGGATACCAGATTGGGTCCAACTTTATAAAAATTAATTTTCAAACAACTAACATTTCAAACTAGCCTATTGAACCCATCATACTGATTGGAATCAAGTTCAGCCAATGAAACAACTTTAAAACACTTTTTAACTTTTTTTTGCCAACCACCAATTTCATGCCAAAGTGTCCTTGGACCAACTTTAAAAACTAACAAAAATACCTGATTGGGCTCTAAAAATAGATGCACTAATTATTTTTCCGCATTCTTGCATCCTACCAAATCTTGTCCCATGATGACTTTAGGGTCAAAAGATGTTGACCATTGAAGTTGCTCATTTAAAACTGCCTGCAAACAAACATGTCAGAAAATCATAAAATGTGTTCAGTTTGGGCTTTGAAATAGGTCAAAATGACACTTGGATGCATGGAAACTAGGGTAATGATTTACTATCATCAGGAGAGTGTAAATCTATGATTTGGTCTCATAAAAAATAACTGGGCACATTTGGTGAGTAGTCAAAATGGGCTACTTGGATTTGCAGGACTGGGAACAATGACAAAAAAGTGATTCTTCCAAATAGAATGGACCTGCGAAAATGTGCAGATGGATTCATCAAAACTTGAAAACTGGCACACTTAAAAAAAAATTAGAGTAGAACACAAAAATATAATCCATTTGATCTCACCTAACATGGATTTAGAGTTATGGCATCCTGAACAAGGGTACCGATCAATCTGCATTTCTTGATACTAGTAAAACATCACAAATTGTATTTGAAATCACGTTTGAAAACTGATCAAATGGATTTGTCATAGGCTCAAAATTGAAACATAACAAGTCTCTAACCTCTAGAATGTAATTAAAAAGGAATTTTTTTTTTTTTTGCAAGGTTAATCTTATAACAAGTCAAACAGGGCCTCCTAGAATTTTGAGCAATTTACATCAACATGACAACAATAAACAACCAACTTTGAGGGATTCAAAACCTAGTCAAAACATATCAAAAAAACTTGAAATATGAAACATAGGTTCTTTGATATGGATATAAAAAAATTCCAAATTAGAAAGTCATGAAACATGACTGGGTTCATGATATTCAATTGCAAATTAGGCCTCCAGTCATTGTTTGACACTTAGGCAAATATGCAAATTTGAACATTGCTCAAAATGAAACTTTACATAGTGACTCAGAATGGAAGTTTATCTTCATGGGACAAGTGGATAAATTGATTTTAAAGTGTTATAAATATTAAACAACTCTTAGGCCTCAAATATACAACTAGGTACACATGCATTAAATGCACTTTAAAGGGCTCAAAAGCTTAGAATGGTACTCAAATCGAGAAGGTGATTTTGAGTCCCAACAAAACCCACTGTCCAAATGATCTTTGTATTATTCCTTACAAAATAATAGATGTGAAATGTAATCCCTTCCTCTGTCTTTTTCTTGTCAACTAGACTTCTACTCCTTCTGATCTTGTCACTAGATCACACACTTTGCATCCAATAATCCCTTGGATCAATTACACACATTCAGTAAGCACTCTGCTCTTTTCGCACTTTACACTTCATACAACAATGGATACACTTTACAAACAATAAAAAATATTTCCTTTATAACATATCTTTGTAATAATTCCTTGAGTCAACCTTGAGGCTTTCCCAATTAATTATAATAAGATAATTAATTAATTCACAATTACAACAGCACTCTCAGCTCATAGTCTATACAACTTAACACATATGATACTAGGGCTTGAGCACTCACTAACATCACTGTAAGACCTTCCCCTATCATAATGTCACTAGGAACTTCATCATTGCATCTCAAATGTAAGATAGCAATTAAACACCAAAATATTGTTCTCCAATAATTTTTTTTTGTACTGCTCTATAAATTAGAGACAATTTATGTACACCTTCAACTTATATGCTAGCCACTTAGCCACATCACCAAGACAGAGTTAGGAATATGTCCTTAATTGCACATCACCAGACAATAAAACTATTATGCATACCAATAAGATTGTTATCTTCTACTCTACCAGTCCTTACACACTTACTACTATGTTGACATTAATGACAAACATAGTCATGAATGCAACATGTCAATACTCTCCAATGCTTAGGATACTCCCTAATGTAGTATCATTTGAATTCGTACTAACACCCAAACAGTATAGAGGATTGAAACCAAGAGCATGAGACAATGCAACACAATAGGTCCTAGTCAAACACTCTACAGGTCTACTATGTAGGGACTCTAGTGGAGAGTAGATTGCTTGGGACTCCCAAGCTCAACATTGTATGGAACCTTTCCCCTTGGGACTCTCTCTAGAGGTCAATGTGTTGTGTCACCAGATGAGCCATGCAGATAAATAGGCTCTTGGATAAACTAACAAGTGCATGCCTTTGGAGGAGTCATATATGTACACAATATTTTCTTATATTAGTTAGTTACCCATGAATTTATTTAGTTATGACTTATTAGAAACTTCTTTGCATATACCTTTCCAAGAATATGACCTGGGGTTATGAGAGAAGCCCCTCCATCAATCTACCCTATATATGAGTACTCATCATATGATGAGTTCTTGTGGGCAATGTAGTTTCCCAACCCAACCCCAACCAACATAACTCAATCAACAAGTAATCGGGAGCTTGGATCTCACAAGAACTTGAGCAATGCACACTCACATTCTCATGTGTGGGCACACAAACTACATGACGATCATAAATAACGAGTGGATGAAAAATATAAAACACAAGTATAACAAGATCATTCAATAGGCCTAAATCTAGGAGTACATATTCTACATGAACCCTAATGAACAATAAGTCACGAATCATCATTAACTCACTCAAATAGCCTAAATTTGGGAGTATAGATTCTACGCAAATTCCAATTTCCATGAAGGCAAGGAAACATGAAATACACTCCATTTGCACCATCCACAAAAATAATGCCAAAATCCCAATAAAGTATGGATGGCACACAAATCAAGGCAACAATAAAAAGCTTGAAACTTAACATTCTCAAATAATAATAAAATTGAAACCTCAATACAAGAATAGGATCAAAAGATGAAGGGTCCAATAAAATTCACCAAATAGGCTTAGATTCCCAATTTGGAAAATCTAGCAAACGACACAAGTCTGTAAAATCCACAATGGAAACATGAGTTCGGATCGAGAAATAAAATACTTTGGAATGTATTATAACCATTTAGATTCCACAATCCTAATCATTAAGGCAAGGGCTACAAGATGAAAAATCCAAATAAAACAAACAAAGAAATGGGTGAAACCCCCAAAGGCATGCAAAATGAGACAATGCCAAAACACCCAAAAGTAAGGAATCTTAGAATTCGACTGAATTAAAAACCCACTAATAAAATCTACCCAACATCACACTTTTCAAATAAAGTCAAGAACCAAGACACTTCATAGAAATCCCGCAACATAACAGCTCCTAAGCTTGCATTTCTAGTTTCCTACGAAATATAAATTCTCAACCCTATCCAAATGGGTGATATGAATGTGTAAAAATGGAAGGGAACCCTAGTTCTCGACTACCTAACATTTAGAAACACAAAAAAGAAGTTGAAATAGAGTAAAACCATTAAAACCAAAAAGCCCTACCTTGCAGCCAAGAGGGAAAAACAAGAAATACAACTACAGAATAATGAGGATGCTAAATTAGATGAAACCATTGGTATAGTATAGAAATCTTGATACAAATGCAATGAGACCAATCTCACAATGATCCACCAAGTCAAACTCACACAATGAGCAAAACTCTAATTTCTTACAAGAGGGTTTGGAGGAATTTTCTCCAAAACCATGAAATAACAAGGTGAGAAGTGAGAATAAACTCACTTTTAGCCAATAGATGTACTTTTGAAAAGTGACATATTAATTGGATTATTTTAATTAAATAATGTAATTTGCTCCCTTAACCCAAATTAAATTATGTGATTCCAATCGAATTGGAATCCAACTATGGAAAATTAAACAACAATAAAATAAACATTAAATCAAATAATTTAAATCCCTCTAACCCTTTAAACATCATTTAATTTAATCTTTTCCATGACCATGGTGGAATCCTAAATGCATAGACACACTCAAAGGTCTAATCACGTAATGCATTATGAATCTAGATTTACCAATTACCAAGGGATTAAAATAACCATAAAGATACATCGCCCATACAGGGGCGATATTGGTTCAACATTAAGGGTCTAATAACTAACTCCATGTGTCAATATTGGGGATCTAATTCATGCATAATAAATGTGTTGGGACTCAAAATTGAAGCCTTGATATTGAGTACCATTCTAAAATCCAAGTCAAATAAAGCCCCTATAAGAGCTTTTCATGCATATATATATGACTGTCATTTTGAGGCCTATGAAATGTTTCATGTGTTTAATAGCTTTTTATTTAGTATATTTATGCATAATATAATGATAAATTGTCATTCTAAGTCATTTTTTGAACAGTCATTTTGAGCATTGCTCAAATCTGCATTTTTGCCCAAGTGTCAAACAACCACATGAAGCATAGTTTGCAATTCAATATCTTGCACTCGATTAAGTTTCATGACTCGCCACTTTGGGAGTGTGTAGTATGCATATCACACAACCTATTTTTTATATTTTAAGTCAATTTGATATTTTTTGCATAGGTTTTGAATACCTCAAGGTTGGTTGTTTATTGTTGTCATGCTGATGCATATTTTTTAGAATTCTAGGTAGCCCTATTTAGCCAATTATAACCTTGACCCATTTGACCATAGTGGAAAATTCCTTTTGAAATTCATTCTAGGGGTCAAAGACATGCTATGTTTCAATTTTGAGCCTATGACAAATCTATTTAACTAGTATTCAAATTTGATTCCAAATGGAACTTCAAAAGTTTTACTAGTATCTAAAAGTATAGATTGATCAGTAGCCCTATTCAGGATGTCATAATTCTTAATATTTGATAGATAAAAAAAAATAGATTCTACCACTGTGGTCTACTCTATAAATATCTCAAGTGCACTAATTTTCAAGTCTTGAGCAATATGTCTACAATTTTTTCTAGGTCCATTTTGTTTGTGATAATTAGTATTTTGCTAATGTTCCTAGTATTGTAAATCCAAGTACCCAACTTTGAATGTTTTCCAAATTTTCCCAATTATTCATCATTAGCCCAAATCATAGGCTTATATTCTTCACATGATACTAAATCAATTCCCCATTTTTTGCGCCTCCAAGTGATTGTTTAACATATTTTCAAAGCCAAAATCAAACAAGCGAGCAACTCTAACTATCAATATCTTTTGACTTGGACGTTTCCATGAGGTGAAATCTAATAGGGTAGAATAATGTGAACTCAAGAATAGATGTATTAGATATCAGGGCCTAATTATTTGATATAGTCAATTTTTAAAGATAGTTTTAGAGGCTTCCAAGCAAAAAATCATAGGTTCGCAAAAGGGGTAAAGTGAGTTTTTAAATAATGCAACGATGATTGAATTTGAATATAATCAGGTCTAGATGATTAATTAATTAGTTACAAGGGTCAGGTGTTTTAGTTCAATTTTTTTTTAGCTAAACCCATATTTGGGCCCAACTAATTTCATCAGATTTTAAAGTCATATTGGCGGAGGAAAACTGTCTTGGTTAGACATAGTAGTCATGATCATGAGAAACATTGCTATGAGCATATCATCATTCTTGATCAAATGATTGTGGTTGATCTTACACTAGCTTAAATCAATGCAATTAACCTAGAAGCATTCATGATGTTGATTACCCATGCATATTTAAGAGGCATAGATCAAAGTTGATATCAGTTTCCATCAGCTAAATATCCAAAGGTTTTGTAATAGTTTGATATGATATTTATATGAGCTCAGGTCAATGATTGGATGCAGCCAAAATTAAGAGGATTATTGTTCTTTTTCCATGAATATAATTGAGGTTGATGTGGATGATCTTTTTTGTTGAAGGGGGAGAAATGAAGAATTTCAAATCAAGCACTATGAATGAGTAGGGGTCATTTTTTCAGGGATGTTTCAAAATTTTAATGTCACTATGGGCTCTTTTTTTCAGGCATCGACTCATGAATAATGTTTTGAAGATTAAAAGGCTTGTAATAAAAGTTGATGGTGGATCTTTTTATCATTCAACCACATACACAACATTGAAATATGTTGCTCCATGAATATATCCTTATATGGAGTTTTCTTTGCCTGATTTGGAAAATTTTGAGTAGAAACAATCTTTTCTTAATGAATCCATTATTTTCACTTTGTGCATAGACTCGCATAAGCTACCAAGGGTACCCACTTAATATTTCAAATCTTCATGGATTAAAGGAATAAATCTTTTACTGTGTTAAGTCTCTAATAAGGCATTGGACAAATATATGCAAATATGAATGAAGTGCATGTAGTTGGTTTGGAAGTTCAAGCATTCAAGATATATATAGTGTCAAAAAAATGTGACCTCCTTGTTAAAAGAAATGTCATCAATGGAGGAAAATTGCACATTTTCTAAGCGTAATTTATGTAGAGATGGAGTATCCTGAGTGAATTGGAGAAGAGACCATGTATGGTGCAAAATACTTTTAGGTACCCCACAATTAATAAATTAGACCTTGGTGCCACTTCTACTATTGATTGATACCCTTACATGACCCCCAAATTTTCATTTGAGGGGTCTTCATGTTTAAAAATTACCAAGGAGCTAACAGGAGAGATCACCAACATAATAGGGTTGTAGTTTGTGAGCAAGGGAAAATAAACAATAGTCCCACATTACCTATGCATAAAGATTTGAATTTTTTTTTAATGGGAATACAAACTAATTAACCATCTAAAAGGTGAGAGCCTTTTGAGATGGGTGTCTCTTTAGGCATGGGGCCCACTAGGTTGGATTGTTGCATAACTATAATTTTCAATTAATTGATACACATGTGGATGTGACTTGGATTGATAAGTTAACCAAATGGACCAATCAAGAGTTTCCAAGTGGCACATGGTTTGAGGCACGACCAAGAAAGAAGAAGGTAAATTATAAGATCATATGTTAGGAAGGTAAGGGTTATGCCCATATGCTAACTACTAGTGGTTAAGCATATGGTCAAAGCAGTTAAGGAAAATCACTATGGCCTTATGACTAACTGCTAGCAATTAGTCATATGGTCAGAACGGTTAGGGGCTTAACTATCAAGTAGCCTATAGAGTTACATGCATTTGACAAGTGGCACCATAGATCCCACATAAGGTGATGTAGCATGATGACAAGGATGGTGATGTAGATAGAATCCTCAAATCATAGACTACCAGATGGCATATTAATCAACTAGGGTTTGACTAAGCTTGCAATGGTAAGACAAAAGATGATAAATTGGTTAAAATATATGTGTAAAATTTAAGCATGTATTGAGGGTTGAAATGATTTAAATAAATCTACACTTTAATATATAGTTTTGAAAATATAATAATGATAAATATTTTGAAATATTATTAACCTTGTATATCCTCAAACTCTGAAACTTCAAATGAGTGTCATGGGCATCTCTTTTGTCCAAAGTATCAAGTATTATATATCATTAGAAATGGGAGAGAATGAGGTATCCATTTTATTAAAATAAAAATAAGTGTAAGTCTAACCAAGCTAGAGATACTAGCATATTTGTAAAATAGGGGGCGTTCTCAACAGAACTTCTTATCTTTACTTTGGAGGTTAATTTTCAATTTCAGAGCAAATCGTGAAATGGGTTGTCTCCAGATTTGGCAAGAATGTGCCTAAGAGTGGTATTTCATCATTGCATACACTTGGAAGCCATTTACTGATGATTTTGGCACATCTTTAAATAGTATATCTAACATCTTTTATTGTTGGTTTTCTTCATCATTTTTTTAAGATGAATTATTGGATTTGATTTTCTGTTGGAAGAGGAAGATGAGAGATGTATGGAAAGTAGCAAGTGGAGGATTTTCAAGTGGAAAAGTGGAAATTTTGTATTTGATCCAATATTTCATCCTCTTCTACTTATTCTCCTCTTTTCTCTTTGTTGAGAGTTGGTTCCAAACTTTTGGACAAGTCTCCATAGATGTGATACAACCATTCTTTATCATTTTCACTATTATCAATAGCATTATAATTTCTCTGTGCATTAGATAATACAGTTGTTTGTTATGCATTTTTTGGGTTATTCCATACTCTTAATTTATTTTGTTTCAAGGAGATGAATACAAAGATTCTTGTTGAAAGTTTCAACCTAAATCTTGTCTCATTTCTATAGGTATGTGATTTAATGTGATATATGAATAAAGAGCATATTGTCCAGTTGCAACCTAGTTTGAAGTTGTATTTCATTGTGTATTTTTTTGTTGGATCAAGGACTCAAGTAAATGCTTAATATGTATTAACAGAATTGCAAGGTTCATAGAAGGATTTGGTAAGAATGTGTTTCATTTTGAAGAGTGATGTATGTTTACAAATTAAATGGATAGATCATAATCATAGGTGTATGTTTTGAATTTTTTTATGTAGAATAGATAACGGACTGGTCAGCTAGTAGATTGCATATTTCTTGTTATTGCATATGTGGGTATGTTGATTTTAAATTAATTAATCAATGCATTTTCCCTTTCATGTTGTAGAGCTGAAAGGATACCCACACTTAGATTTGTTGGCATTAAGGTCAATTTTTCTATTTGTGACTCACACTTGGTCATTTGGTTACATTACTATTGTGCTATATAGTTGCTACCGAGTTTCTCAGTTGCTAATGAGCTTCAAAAGCTATGTATAGTTCATGCCAAGTGTCGCAGTGTCTACCAAATTGTTTAGTTCAAGTGATGGAAACTCTAGTGTTAATTGAGATCCATAGTGTTAACCAAGCTACATAGTGTCAATTGAGTTAAATAGTTTTAACCATGTTCTCCAGTGCCTATCAAGTTCGTAGTAATGTGAATCTAGTGTTGATTAAGCCATGCAGTGTTAACCGAGTGATTCTGTATATGCCAATTTTTGCAGTGTTCACCAAGTCCCACAATGTTGACCGATTCAAGCTACTTGGAAGTGATGAGTATGACCTAAGCCTCTTTGTTAACCAAATTCCATACAATGTCAAGTGTTTGCAGTGGTTGTCAAGTATCAAAGCATCACTGAGTTTGTCTTCAAAACTCAAGTAATCATAGTTAGGTCGACTTTGTTGATTTTGGTGAAACTTGTATTGTAGCTGACTCAACTAAATTGGGATTGGGATTGGTATATATGTAAAACATTGTATCATATCCAAATGAGTAAGAAGGTATATGAAGATATGATGAGTAGAAGTACAAATTAAAGAAGGGTACAAGAAATATAAGGGACATCAAAGTATTATCTATCATAACAAGGTGATCATTATAATTCAAGGAATCTCAACCAGAAAATCAAAGATCAACCACTGGTTCATCCTAATAGGTGCATCAGTCAAATCCTTTAACAATGTATACTTAATAATATTTGATAGATCTCTTTACTAAGTGCATACTTCATTATGTTTTTTGTAAATATTGGAATACTAAAGCTTGTGGGTATCATCCCCATCCTAGTTTTATTTCTAATTGTAAGGTTTTTGGGTCACCATATCTTGTCTGAAATTACTATGAATATTTATTTGCCTTTCATTCTTTCATGCATACAATTAGATTAGAATATTATATGAAAGATTAATTGAAATAAGATTCAGTTTTATTGGTTCCTAATTCACCCCTCCCCTCTCAGTAACCTTGCCTATCTCACATTTCAAACAATTGGTATCAAAGCATTGTGGTTCTCATAGAAGAAGTTGAATAGCATGATCAAGATCAGAGGCAATGAAAGCATACAAGCCAGATAAGTCTATTGACAATGAAAAGTTGAATCTTGAATTGGACATTGGGAACTAAAGAAAGCAAAGGAGCAACTCTCTTAATCATTACAAATAAGAAAATATCTTGGAGTACAAATGAATGACAATATCTACACTCAAGAAAGAATTGAAGATATATATCTAGAAATAAATTTAGATAAAGTTGATGAAGCAATCAAAGACCAATTAGAAAAGAATTCCAATCTTCAAGAAGAAGTTAGAAAGATAAATAGAGAACAATAAATCCAATCAATGAGATTATGTGAAGTCATGGAAGAAAAAGAAAAAGCCAGATAAGTTATACAAGAAAAGAATGATGAAATTCAACATCTAACCCTTTAGCAAGAAGACTTTATTGAACATCTCACAAATGAAAATGAGGAACTTATGAATCTAAGGGAAGAAAATGAAAGACTAGGGAATAATCTAAACATCAAAAAGAAAACCAATGAAAGGATGATGAAATGCCAAGAAAGAATGAATCGATTCAATGAGAAAACTTATTATAGACAAAAAGGAAAACTATGATTAGGTTATATAGAAGAAGGAAAATCATCAAAGCAAGGAGCTCTAAAGAATCAAAGGTCTATTTGCAATCATTGTAGTAAGATAGGTCATACATCAAACAAATGTTGGAGGAATGATAAAGTAAAATTCAATGCAAAGTGTTACAATTGCAATAAGCATGGATATAAAGCAAGTGAATGCAAGGAGAAACCTAATTTTGAAGGTCAATGTCACAATTGTAAGAAACAACGACACAAATCTTTTGAATGCAAAACCAAGAAATTGAATCCAGTAGAATAGAGTGTGAAACCAGTATTTGGATGGGACTACAACACATGGTCCAGATGCCACTACTATGGTGAATTTGGGCACATTGGAGAAAATTGTGTGAAACATCACATGAGGAAAAGAGATACCACTAAAATATTTTTCATTTGTACAAAACTTGTACATCTTTCCAAGAATTGTATGAACATAGGAAGAATTGAAGATGAAAATAAAGCCAAGGCTAACAATATCAGAAAGTAGATAAAGAAGCAATGGATACCAAAATCTCCTAAGAATACAAGACCAAGTCATGAAGTAGATGTCACTAAAGAGTGGCATGACTAAATAATTTCAACTTGAATCCCTATGGGAATAATTGGAACTGAGATTCTAAAGCAGACATCTCTCATCAATTTTGGTAAGAAGAAGAGATCCATATTAGCATTCAAGATGCACAAGGATCACCAAATGGTTGAGGAAACTCAAGATCTTACTGAGCTAGGTCAGGATGCAAGACCCTGCCGATCAAGGTCAAGATATACTAAAGTATTATCTATGGACACTAATTTATTGAAGACTCTACCAAGTGATAATGATTATGCCTAGCTATAAATTTCTATCGAGCATTAAAGGTTGAACTAAGTGGAAGACATCATGTGACCAAGTGAATAAACACACCAAGCATTAATGGTGATTGTAAAGTGGAAATTCATTAAAAAGAGGAAATTGAATGCATTGTTTCATTACAAATTTCCAAGCCTAGTTGAGAAGAGTGATTTCAAAACTTAAGAATGATCTGAGTGTTTTTTTTTCAAGAAATTTATTTTTTCTAAAACCCTACCAAGCATGGAATCTTCTAGCAGAAAAAATCAAGAAAGGGTTTGAAATATTGGTTTGAAGAGTCAATTTCAAGGCACCAAACTTCAAGTTGACTCTGGAAATTGTAGAAGTGCTTGTACTAGCTAGAGCATAATCACAAATTCTACCCAAGGTATTACTTGTTCATGATATCTATTCATATAATCACTATTCTATTCAATAATTAGGCACTCATGAGATGAATGAAGCATTGAATGAGTTATGTGTGAATGCCATTCTAAAACCTAAGCATCAACATCTAGAAGCCAAGGGCTTGAAGCATATTTCACATATGCCAAGGGACTTTCAATCAAAGTGGATAAGATTTATCCTGAGATGAATTCACAATAGAAAGTTATGGTTAGACCAACCCATTCTAATCAGAAGGAAAATGATACACATAATCATTGGTCTTCCAATGTTTGATAAAGCCAAAGTGACCAAAACCCTAGGTCAGGTTGAACTAGTGAAGCAAACTCTTGCCAAGTGGGATGGTAGAGGAATGAAGATAAGTAGAATCACAAACATGCAACTAAAGTTTGGAATTCATGTGATCGCTCATAAACTATATAGCTCTACTCATCTCAACAATGTGTCATGTGAGGCAGTTGATCTGGCTCTCAAAGTGGTGAAAAATAACATGTCATTTGACCTTGTCAAGTTGTTATTGAATCAGTTCAATAAGAACATGGGGAGCATCAGAGGTTCCAAGAATAATCTAAGTAATTTTGGTTCACTCTTGACTTGTTTATTTTTCTTTGTGCAAAATTATTCCTTTCTAAAGATTTAGTGGTATGGAGAAAATATGTCCCTATTTTATATCAAATAAATGAGTATATAGCATAAATGGGTGAAAATTTTAATAGCATCATGGACAACTACGTTGAAACATTCAAAGAGAAGATGCAAAATAGATATAGGATACCTATGAAGCTTGTAGAAGACTACAAGGATGATATCTGTTTTATGGTGGATTTTGACAAGGTATATATTCAAGTAGTCAAGCCTAGAATAACATGGGTTAAGCCTATGGAGTAGGAGGTTAACATAGATAAGACCAGAGATATCATTGAGGCTTTGTTGAATGAGCCTATGGATCCTAAGGCACCTTATTTTTGGACTTATGAAGAAACCAAGGTAAAAATAGAACTTGAAATTAAGCTTCCTCAAGTAGTTGTCAAAGGAAGAAAGAGGATAGAAAAACTACAAAAAAGAAAATTCTACTCTCGTGCTAACAAAAGGAAAAGGTGATGATGTGGAAGAAGATAATACAAAGGATGAAGATGAGCAAAGAAAATATGAGGAAGAAGATCCTATAAGGAAGAAAGGTAAGGTTATCATAACTAGGCTTACTCAGTCATCCACTGCTATATTCACAAGAAGGGCACCAAAGTCCAGGAAGAAATTAAATTCAGGTGAAGAGGATGCCAAGCAAATTATCTTCAAAATGCTTCCACCTACACTTCAGGAAAAGTTAAAGGAATTGGAAGATGGAATAGGCATGGCATGTTTTAAATTCCTTAAATATGAATCAAGGTATGAAGATGAGAAAATATAGATTGAAGACACCATTATGACCAAATTGGGAAAATGGAAGTATTCTCCAGATGAGCTTACTCAGTAAATTCCTAATAAGCTTATGCAAGAAATTAAACCTAGATGGGAGCATGCAAAGAAGACTACAAAAGAAATCTTTGAATAGACTTTAAGGAAACTCATGTTGAGTCTCAGTGAAAAGGAAGTGAAAGAATCTTTGAAGAAAAATGAACAGAAGTTCACTCTCAAGATGAACACTTGCATGATACTTCTCAAAAATATTGAATATGTAGTGAAGGTTTCTACAACAAAATGGAAGAATATTTACAAATTGCATCAACCTAGTGATTTTTTTCTTCATGTTAATGACAAAGATGATGATGATGAAGAGGAAGACAATGTGGAAACAAAAGATGATGAAGTAGATAATGTAAATCTGGATGGTGAGGAGGAAGAACAAGAAGCTACCAGAGGAAGTCTTCCAAAGATTCAAAGAATTGAGGAAACTAATTCAGAAAAGATTATAGCAACAGTAATGGCTTCATTTCCTCATTCTCTAAGAAAGCCTTAGTGCAATCTGGCTCAGAGAAAGCTTCTAGTGAGTTGTTTTTGGCTACCACTGCAACACCAAGCACCAAACAAAGCTCAAGACCTGTTCAGCTGGGTATTCCATTAACTAAAGTCAAAAACACTTCATTTACCAAGCATAAAGCATCAACATCATCAGTTTTAATCATATAGAAACAAGGTATTTCTACAATTAGTGTTGTAATACCCAAAAATTGGCTTATTGCCACGATCATCAATTTTGGTATATTTCTAATCGATTCTAAAGTCCTATGTCACTAGGCAATTCTTATTCTGCTACTCGCTACTTGACTTAATTGTCAAATGAAAAAAACCTAAATCTGCATTCATCATACTCTTTATTTAACTCCTAAAGTATTGATTCATATTAGTCACATTAAACCTACTAATTACAATTTAATTTAATTTAAAGTATTTACACTTTAATTAAATTAAATTATGTCCTAAGGCTAATGTACTATGGAATTAAATTTATTTAATTTAATAAATACGCCTATTTTTAATTAATTAAACAAAATTATTTAATTAAATGGAGAAGCTACTTCTAATTAATTAAGCAAAGTTATTTAATTAAATGGGAAGTCATTCCTAATTAATTAAATGAAGTTATTTAATTAAATAAGAAAAGTGTCTCTAATTAATTAAAAAGAATTATTTAATTAATAAGAAAAGGTAATTACGAGAGCATGTTTCATTTTATTAAATTAAATATCTTTCCAAAATCTCTGTTCAATTCAAAAAAGGGAAATTCCTAGTTCACTACTGATCAAATTGGAAATGACTCAGATCACTTACTCTGACACTAAAGTCTATTTGAGTTGACTAACTCTTACACTCAGATCTGAGCCAGTTAACTCCCTTTGATTTGGGAATCTTCCTTTATGACTGAACTTCATCTTCAATCCTGACTGTTGATTGATATCGATCTCAACCATTGATGGATTCTAGGAAAGTCTATTTAAGAGACCCTCATCTCTTCATTTTGAAAAAAAGGAATTAGAATTTGTATTGAATTGCTGTTGAAATTCATACTCACATTTGCTCACATTTTTTGCATACATCTTGCATTCTTAGTTTAAATTCATTTAGCTTAATTATGCATAGGTTAATCTAGTTTTGTTTCAATTGTTCCTAGATTAGAATGCATTTCTCATTTTAGAATAACTTGCATATTCATTTAGACTAGCTTCATTTTATCAAATCCTTCATTCTTAGACGGTCTAATTGCTCGCACCTCAATTTTGAGGATATCAATGGGAAAAATCCCTTTAGATAGAAGGAAACAGGTTGACTTGTTGGATGATTTTTGGATGGGCAATCCAATGTTCATTCTGGGATGAATCCTCATATAAAGACTATGTTGAAGTGTGTGTGTGAAGTGTAAGGCTACATTCTGCATATACATTTTTGGTGCCCACCGTGGGGTAGAGAAAATCAACTTTTCTGGCCTCTTTCTGCATTTTTTTAATCTTTTTTGTGTTCTCTGTCTGTACTATTCCATACAAATTTGGGAATCTTTGCATGAGACTGTTCTTTTTCACATGAGGATCCAGAATCTTTGCACGAGGATTCTTTTTAGGTCATGCGAGAAAGTTCCTAAGCGCATGAAACTTCGTGCACAACCTATTTTCTTCGCACAAACTGTAAAACAATTTCACACGGGCTCCAAACAATTCATGTGGCTGTGACAGAGATTTCATGCAAAATTTTGTGATAGCAATTTCAGTTTTAAGCGTTATTTTTTGATCTTCAGATTGTTCGATTTCACTAACATGCTTGTCTTGATATGTTCCTTTGGATTTCTTGTAGCTTAACCATTATTTGCAAGACATTAGCCAAAGACTCCTTTTAAAACCCACTCAAAAATAGACTGACTACTTGCTTGCAGGACACTTGTCGAAGATACGATTGTCAAAGATCATATTTCAAACCCACAAAACAATGTGTGTCTTATTTTCCTACTTTCAAAACTAGTCTAATCAGGGGCCTATGAACTTCCTAGGGTGCAAGATGGAAGAATAGGGGAATATGCTCTTCACTTCATGGAGTTCATGACCAAGAGTGAATCAGAAACCTAGATGCTTCTGAAAGATGGTATTTCAAAAAAGGCAAGCAACTTGGTGGTTCTCCAAAGCTTGTTCTCTTCTATGATAAGACAATGATTTCCTTTAAAGGAATCAAAATCTTTAAGGAAGAATGAGTTGGATTGATTAAGCCAAGTTGGTAATTAATTTTTCTTATGTATTTGGGCGAGGAAATAAGATAAAGGATTATGCTCTTTCCCCTTGAGGGAAATCAAAAACTCAGACCTTTAGATCTAAACCACCAGTCCATCTCAATCCTTTAGAGGGCCTACTAGAGTGATCCAACCTCTAGGAATGACCCAAGTGAGCGCACTCCTTTCACTAGAGATTCCAACTCACTATAATCAAGATGCTTTGTAGAGAAAAAGACTCCAAAGTTGTATTAATTTCTTCCCCTTAATTCTTGATATCACATATCAAGGGGAAGCTCTATCTGTGCACTGGTCAGTGTTGGCCCCTAGCTTCTTAAGCAAGTAGTGTGCACTTTCAAATTTCGGTGTGGGTTGCTAGCCTCAACTCTGCTTGCAAAGCCACTGGGGATTAATTCAAACAGAAGCCAAGTAAAATCCTCTTAGTTAGAAGCCACCCGGTTCACCTCTGAAAGAAGGCATAATCTTTGTGCAAGGAGGGGGAAGAATCTCTCCTGTAGAACTCACCATAGGCATGCTACTGGACGTTTGAAGATGGTATACGCATTCGTACCATTAAATGTATACTATTGAGTCCTTTGAATATACCAAAAACATAGGCACCCTCTAGGGGCTGACATAGCTATGTGAGGTACATGCATGCACATAAGATGTGGGACAAAGGTTTTGCCTTCTCTACCAATTTTTCTTTCTAGGGATAAAGTGTGTTTGTGATCGATTCATCAACAAAGTCCAAAACAATTAAAACAAACAAAGGTCAAGACTCCCCTATCCTGTCGAGTTGCTTTGTCCTTGGCAGGACTATTTTCAACTTTTTCTTGCTTCCCACTATCTTGTTTAAACACTTTGCCTAGATTACAAACTTGAAACTTTGTCCAAACATCTTACTCGGTCAACCTTGCTGCATGTCTAATCAGATTTATTTGATAAATTTGTCCTCGCGCAAAATCATTTTGTTCTCGTGTGAAATTAAACTACTGTCATGAGTCTTCGCACAACCCACTGAACTTCCTCATGTGAAATTAAACCACTGTCACTGACTTTTGCTTGATCTAGGAAACTCTTTCATGTAGCTCAAAAAACTTCTTTGTGCAGACTGTAAAGGTTTCTTGCACAAGATCTTGTGTCAGCATTTCCACTTTTTGTCTAATTTAGCTATCTACGGCTTGCACGCTGCCCTTTTCTACATCAGTTTGTCACTTTCTGTCTTTCAACAGTCCTGAAACAGTGGCACTTTTCTTTGTTAAGGGCTTGTATCTTGCACTTTGACTAGTCTTGTCTCATAAGTTATTTTTGGTCCTCGTCTTAATGCTTGTCATACTTTGTGTCACATTGGTCATAATCTCTGGCTATTCTAGCCTTTAAATTAGACCATTTGTTTCTTAGTGAATAGCATTCTTACTGTTATCTTGTCCTTTTTGAGACTCAGTCTTAGTGTAGTCCTTGTCCAGGTTCTAGCTTCTTGTCCTTGTCTATGACTGTCGCAACTAGAAGTGGCAACATGTTTTATCCCTATAACCTTAGACATGGTTGTGCCAAGGGTCGTAATCATGAAAGAGGTCGCTTACCTTTCATTATGCAATCTATATGTAGTTTGGCTAGTGAAGCATCTTCACGATCTCTCTCACCTGTCAGATCATCTCGAGTTCAACAAACATTTTCCATAAATTTGCAACAAATTAGGAATCCTTTGTACCAAGAGGATACTGAGACAAATAGAGGTCTTGTATTACCAAACACGATGAATGATCCTTTTTTTTGAGGATCTTTTGAAGCATAACACACTGAAATTGAACATGTTCCAATAATGACTAATCGTGAACCTAAGCATGGTAGTTATAGTCGACATCAAGAACCACCAAGGAATGATAAAGAGAAAGAGAAAGACCATGACACTGATGAGGAATAGGAAGAAGTAGAAATCCTCCCTAAACACATAGCAAAATGTCGAAGAGACAAAAACTTTCAAAAGGTCATGGGAATCCTACTCAATGAAGAGAAAGAAAAGTACTTTCTCAAACTTGCCCAAGAGGGAGAAAAGTTACCTTCTCATTCCAATGTGGAAACCATTATCACACCTGAAGAAGAAACTGAGACCTCTAAACTCCAAAAGCAACTAAAAATTAAGCAAGACCAATTGGCTCAGATGATGCATGAGAAAGAGAAACCCACAAAGACATACACATTGGATGCTCTTTGCCCATTTCCATTTGACAAAAGCATAAACTTGCTGCCTTTCCCATGAGGTGTAGAACTACCCAAATATGACAAGTACTTTGGTACTACTAATCTCCAAGATCATTTGCAAGAATTTGGTGCTTTTTCTATGGAGTTTATACACGATCAAACCTACCTCATGCATTTATTCTCTAGAAGCCTTGGTGGTCAGGCTTTAGAGTGGTTCTCACATTTACCTCCTGGTATCAAGACGTTTGACAAAATTGCCAATCTCTTTGTTTAGTAATATTCTCATAATATTTAACATCCTGTCAATATTCAAGATCTATGCAACCTTAAATAGAAAGTTGGTGAACCTTTCCTCACTTTCCTCTAAAGGTGGAGACAACTATACACTAAGTATTCCCGTAAAATCCCAGAAATGAAAAAGCTTGACATTTTCACTGATAAACTCTTACTTGATTTCGAATATAGAGTCCAACTACAAGGTCCAGGTACCTTTGAAGACATGATTACACTGGCTATCAGCATTGAAGAATTTATGGTCAAGAAAGGTGAACTCACTCTTCAGAGAGACATAAAACAAGGTTCCACTTCAAAAAGGGATAAAACCAAACATGTCAACAAGAACCAAGAAATTATACATGATGGAGTTGTTGACAATGTCACACCCAAAATTTCTAAAGCTACATTTAATCTCACAGATGGCCTCAAAGTGACCAAAAATGTTGAGAAACCTCCTCCAAACAACAAAACATTCAGGAAGAAATCAAGACAATCTTGGACAACACGCCCCAAATGAGAGTATACACCTTTGGGAGAACCTTTGGATGTGGTTTACAAAACATTGATACAACATAAGCTTATTTCACCAATGGATAGCCCTCGTCCTTATGACCCACAACCATGTCCATCGTGGTGGAATGAGACCTCATTCTTTGAGTATCACCAAAACAAGGGACACAAAAATAGCAACTATATAAACTTGGGCCATAAAGTCCAGGACATGATTGATGTTGGTGATCATGTGGTAGATGGACATAACAAAAACTCGAATCACAAGGCGTTCAAAGAACCTTTCCCAACTTATGAAAAAGAAGAGACTTCAAAACCACAACCCTACAACAAGGTCAACTATACATATTCCAATGATAATAATGTCATTCACATGGTTGAACCTGTGGATTCTAAATATTGTGATGTTATTACCATTAAGGGCAAGCAAGATAACGACAAACCTAAGACACCATTTGTCTTGAAGGGCCCTACTTCCGATGAAATGGACAATATGCCTTCACAACACTATGCTAACACTATTACTTGCTCACGTGCCAAGTTGGTGCTCCAA
Organism: Cupressus sempervirens; assembly: GCA_028749045.1. Lineage (NCBI taxonomy): Eukaryota > Viridiplantae > Streptophyta > Pinopsida > Cupressales > Cupressaceae > Cupressus > Cupressus sempervirens. The sequence goes on from CM053791.1 coordinate 277,844,110, forward strand.
GACCCTGTGCCTCCTACTTCAAATTTTGAACAACACAAAGATAAAACCCTTGTTGGTCCATCTGGCAAAGGTGCAAAACCCACAAAAAACTTGACAGCAACTAGTTATAGTATTCTCGATCAACCGAAATGAACTAATGCTTAGATTTCCATCTTTGAGCTACTTAAAATCTCACCTACTCATAGGCAGATTCTAGATAAAGCCCTCGTTGAGGCAAATGTTCCCCAAGATCTTGATCTTGAGCAATTTTAATCCATGGTAGGTCATTTGACCTCACCATATCATATGACTTTTTCTGAGGAAGATGAGAACTTACTAAGTCACCCACATAATCAACCTCTACACATTGAGGTTATGGTCCATTAGACACATGTTCGTCGGGTACTCATTGATAATGGCACTGGCCTAAATATTGTCTCTTCTACCCTTCTTAGACAATTGAATTATTCTGAGAACTCTATTAATCTTTGATGTAAGATCACTATCAAAGCATATGATGAAGTGGAATGAAAGTCTCTAGGTCTTGTGATTTTACCCATTTGTGTTGGTCCTATAGAAAGGGATGTCATCTGTTAGGTGCTTGACATTCCCTTGGCTTACAATATTCTGTTAGGATGGCCATGGATACATGAGATGCGCACTATTCCATCCACATGCCACCAATGCATCAAGTTCCCATTTCATAGCTCCGAAGTTACTATTCCTGCCACTACTAGCTACACCTACAATATGCTCAAAGCTATTGAAACTTTCAACCTTGCTAACCATGAGTCCATTGATTACCACGACAATAAGCTGAAACAAATTGAGGATTCATTAAAATTGAAAGAAACTAGTATGGGAGAGTACCAAATTGAACCAGTGTTGTCATTAACATCTCTCCCAAAGTCCCCTTGACATTATGGGAGACCCGTAGAGGCAAAGAAGTCATTCATGCTGACACCTTAGACCAAGTATAATGTCACTTTTGTCAAGGCTACAGTTCCCTTAGAAGATGAAAGTGAAAATGGAGCCATTGATGCATGGCTTTATAGAGAAGAGGCTCCAGTGGACCTAACAGAACAAGCTTGAGAAATCACTCCTAAGAAATATGGACCTGGTCTTAGGCTTATGAAGCATTTTGGTTACAAGGGAAGTAGCCCTATTGAGTGCAATAACAATGGCCTAATTGATCCTATCAAAGAAAGAGGTTGAAGCAATAGTGATACAATTGGCCTAGGGTTTAAAAAGGTCCCTTTCCATTTGGTATCAAATAAATTCATCCCCAAACCTGAGAATTCATCTGAAAATGCATCACAATCTAAGTTAGATAATCGAGAGGAAGAATTTGATGATGAGGATTCCTATCCTCATCCTATCCCTTATGATCTCGCTAAATTATTTGTTGAGCTAGATGACTTTATGCTACATGTTAGCACTGTGGATGATACTAGTGATTCTTCTGAGGACAATACTAAGAAATTCAAATATCATTTAGAAAAGTGAGAATCTAGTCAGTCATGTCATGTTGAGTATTTGTGTAAGAACCTAGAGGATGAAGATGACTATGTCCCTATCACTGTTGGGGAGTTCTATAGTCTCTCGCCATGTAGCACTGATTCAAAGGAATATTAGCTCAACTCCCTTTTAGAAGTGACTACTAATAAAGACATTGACCAAGTACATGTCTATAAAAACCAAATTAAAGTGGGTGAAACATCTAGGGTTAGGTCACATGGTTCAAATCCAACTAGTGTCCTAGAATTGTCAATTACTAACATTCGTACTATGAGGGATTTGAACACACCTGTGGATGAGGTTGCCATAGGTCTTGAATTGCTGGTCCAAGCACTTAATGACTACACTGTGAATGCAATTGAACCAGCCACTACTCTCTTACTCACACATCTTGAGCTTATAGATTGAAACCCCAATGCATCTAGTGAAGTCCCCACATTCCAGAATGACTATGCTCTCGCCTGTTACCTAAATACTATCAAACCTGTAATGTCTTCCACCAATGAGTAGGGCATCAACATAAAATATCTCAATCACACAATTAAAAAGAAAAAATGCAAAAGGTCTGATGGTGAAAACCACATTGTGGCAGTGTCGAAACCCAAAAAAGTAAAAAAAAAAAAGATGTATCCAAGGGTGAAAATCTCTCTGAGGTGCTCGTAGATGAGATATTTGATGTCCTTCCTAGTCACTTTTAGGAGAGATCATCATTGTTGATAGACCTGACATATCTAGTTAACCTGGGCACAGAAGAACATCCTCATATGATACATCTAGAACAGTCACTATCACCTGAAGAGAAAGAACAATTCATTGTCTTTTTCAAGGAAAAGAAAATAAATTTTACCTGGACATACTCTGACATGCCAGGATTGGATCCTGATCTTATCATGCATCATTTGTCCATAGCACCAAGCATCAAACCAGTTAAATAGAAGCTTTTGGAAATGTACCCTCATGTTGCATTGCTCGTCAAAGCAAAATTGGAGAAACTCCTAAAGGTTGGTTTCATCTGTGTGCTAAATGGATAACCACTATTGTTCTAGTTTCCAAGTACAATAAATCTATCTAAATTTGTATAGACTTTCATGATCTTAACTTGGCATGTCCTAAAGATAAATTTTTGCTCCCTAATATTGATATAATCGTGGACATGATGGCTGGCTATGACATGTATTCACTTATGGATGGTTTTTCTGGATATAATCAAATAAAAATCACACCAAAAGACCAGGAGAAAATGGCTTTCACATGTGCATGGGGAACCTTTTGTTGGAATGTGATGTCATTTGGTTTGAAGAACATTGGTGCTACATATCAGCAAGTTGTTACTACAATTTTCCATGATATGATGCATAGAACCATGGAGGACAATGTTGATGATACCTTGGTCAAAAGTGCTAAACACAATACTCATCTACAAGATTTGGGTCCCATCCTAGATCATATGGAGAAGTTCAATCTTCGGCTCAATCCTAAGAAATGCATGTTTGGTATCACATCAAGGAAGTTGTTGGGATACATTGTCTTTGCAAAAAGAATTGAGGTAGATCTAGAGAAAGTACAAGCAATAATGGACATGCCACCACCTTGGAACATCAGTCAGATGAGAGAGCTATAGAGAAGGCTTCAATCTATTCATAGGTTTATTTCACAATTGGCAAATAGATCACAACGCTTCACAAAGACCTTACATAAGGGTGTGAAATTCAATTGGAGCCACGATTGTGAGCAAAGCTTAACATAGATTAAACAATATCTTGTTAATCCGCCAATCCTAATGCCTCCTATTCATGGGAAGTCTTTGCTTTTATACATTTTAGCCACTAAAACATCTTTGGGCATCTTATTGGCTCAAGAAGATAAGGACAACAAAGAAAGAGCTATTTATTACTTGAGCCGAGCATTGGTCTCTTATGAGAAGAACTACAGCATTATTGAGAAAGCTTGCCTAACAGTTGTCTTTGCTTCCCAGAAGTTGAGACACTACATGCTTGCCCACACTACATGGCTTGTGGCTAAAATAGATCCATTAAAGTACTTGCTCAATAAGGTAGCCCTTAGAGGAAGATTGGCTAAATGGGTTATGATACTCAATGAGCTTGACATCCAATACATTGAATGCAAGGCTATCAAGGGACAGGGAATTGCATATCAATTGGCTGATTCACCCATACAAAGTGTTCTGCCAATGAACATTGATTTCCCAGATGAGTTGATTTTGACACTCACGCACCACATATGGGTTATGTTCTTCGATGGGTCCTTCACACAACAAGGATCAGGTGTTGGATTACTCTTCATTACACCACAAATATACTCATTGCAAAAAGTGTACAAGATTCAATTTCCTTGTACAAACAACATTGCTGAATATGAGGCTTTGATCAATGGCATGAAAATTGCAGCTAAATAGAGAGTGGATCAGTTAGATATCTTTGGTGACTGTTAGCTTGTTATCAACCAGGTTAATGATATGTACCAAACAAAGGATGAGAAACTAATTCCTTACAAGCACATGGTTGATGACTTAAAGAAGTATTTTGCACACATCACTTTTCAGCAAGTTCCTCGAGTAGATAATAAAGTGGCTAATGCCATAGCCACTCTGGCCTCTCTACTAAAAATGCCTAAAAATGATCTCTGGCATGAGTTCTTTGTGGAAGCACTACACTACCCAGCCTATGACACCCTTGATTCTAAGATGATTTGTTCCATTATAGGACAAGAATCATCTCACTACCATCACATCTATTCCTACCTTCATAATCAAAAAATTCTAGAAGGTTTGACCCGGAATGAGAAATTTTACCTAATCCATAATGCTTCACATTATGTCATTATTGTTGACGATCTATATAGGAGAGGTCTCGATGGAATACTCCTTAAGTGTTTAGAAATCAAAGAGTCCAAATGCACAATAATTGATGTTCATGAGGGCATTTGCGGATCTCATTCTAATGGCCTGACACTAGCTCACAAACTCCTTCATGCTAGTTACTACTGGCCCAAGATGGAGCAAGAAGCTATCAAGTATGCTAGGTCCTATAAGCAGTGTCAACCACATGAGAATCTAATTCATGCTCTAGTTAGAGAGCTGATTCCCTCTACTACAACATGGCCATTTCAACAATGGGTCTTTGACTTTGTGGGATAGATCCACCTAACCTCCTCTAATAGACATAAGTTCATTATCACAGCTACAAATTGCTTCATGAAGTGGGTAGAGGCAGTACCTCTCACAGTTGCTGATGGAAAAACTGTAGCACTTTTCATCAAAAACTACATCATCTATAGATATGGTGTACCATCCTCAATCATTACTAACAATGGAGGAAAATTCAAGAATAAAGACCTCAAGGAACTATGCAAGAAATTCAAAATCACACAACATTGGTCTTCCATTTATTACCCCTAGGGTAATGGCCAGGCTGAGGCATCCAATAAGGCGATCCTCAAAATTCTTCATCATGCAGTCAGCAAGTTAGGGAGAGACTGGCATCTCCAGATCAACCCAACCCTATGGGTGTATAGGAAAAGCATCAGGACTCCAATGGGTATGAATCCCTTTGCTTTGGTATATGGGGCAGATGTTGTGCTTCCAATAGAGGTCAAGATTCCTACCTTGAGAATCTCTATGAAGGGCCTTATCACTAATGATGACTACAGGATCGCTCGGCTTCAAGAGCTTGTTTTAATAGATGAACATCGACAAGTGGCATGTGATCATCTGCAAGCATATCAACAAAGAATAGTCAAAAGCTACAATTGAAAGGTCAAGCCATGTGACTTCTAGTTGGGTGATCTCATCTTTAGAGAGAACCCCAAGAATCAACAACAGCGAGTGCAAAAGGGAAAGTTTGAACCAAACTGGCTCAATCCATACATCATTACAGCAGTATATGGATTTGGCACCTATCAGCTTTCCACAACCAAAGAAGAAGTGCTTAAAGAACCTATCAACACTCTCCACCTAAAGTGGTTTTATAGTTGATCTGAAATTAGTAAGCTCTTTGTACATATTTATGTCCTAAAAAAAATCTAAAAATTAGAAAAAGTCCTAAAAAAATTGTTACCCTAGTGAAAACCTAGCAATAGTCACCTTGGTAACACCAAAAAAAGTGAAAAATTTCAAAAATACAAAAAAAATACAAAAATACAAAAATACAAAAAAAAAAAAAAGAAAGAAAAGTGCCATTGCTGAAAACTTGGAAACAGGCATCATGGTAGCAAAAAAATAGAAAATCCTGCCAAGAAGGTGAAAACCTGGTAAATTGCCGCCTCTTGTTCCCAACGCTCCATCTTGCAGTGCATCTTCTGGCTATTATGTACAATCACTTTCATGCCTTTTCTTTCCTACTTTTCCTACATTCTACTCATGTATCCATGGATTGAGTATTGTCACAGCTCGGGGGCATTCCCCCTTAGTGTCACTCTTTTTGAGATTCTCCTCATAGAATCTCCTTCATGATAGTCACTAGTGATCCTCACTGCATCTACCTACTATCACTAGTGTCACTCTTTTTAAGATTCTCCTCATAGAATCTCCTTTGCGATAGTCACCAGTGGTCCTCACTGCGTCTACCTATTGTCACTAGTGTCACTCTTTCTGATATTCTCCTCATAGAATCTCCTTTGCGACAGTCACTAGTGATCCTCACTACATCTGCCTACTATCACTAGTGTCACTCTTTTTTAGATTCTCCTCATAGAATCTCTTTTGCAACAATCACCAATTGTTTCAACTATGTCTGCCTAATGTTGCTTGGATTATGTCTCCAGATTCTTTTATGGAAGATCTCTCTTACATCAGTCACCAGTTGTCCTAGCTATGTCTGTCTACTATTGCTCAATCCCTCTTAGGTTCTTCATCATGAAGATCCCTCTTTGATCTCAGTCACCAATCATTTTCACTGCATCTGCCTAATGTTGTCACTCTACTGAAGAGATTTCTTTCAAACGTTTTCTGGACATTGACACTTGACATCTATCCCAAAACATTGAACTCAAAAAAAAAGACATACTTGTTTGGATACACTAAGCTCTTTCTTTGTTTGCTTTTTTTTTGCTTTATCATATCTCCTCAAGCAACTTGATGATGTCATCTTTGACTAGAGAAGTAATGATTGGAGGGCATGATCTTTTCTTTGCTTTTTGTTTGCAGTTTAGTTCCAATCAGTTGACTTATTCCTATAAGAGGGGTGTCCACTATAAGATCCTTCATCTCATATTGGATGGTCATGTGCACCTCAACTCCTTTTATATGAATACATCAATAACATTGGTTCTTCTCCTTGTTTGTTGGAGTGAACTCTTCATGCTATAGTAAATACTGATACTCGTCCTACTAACTGAACGTATGGATCACTACGAGTATATCTAGCACACTTTTATCTTAGGTTATGAATGCAAGGGTCATTGCAGACAGAATAAATACTGAATACTTAGCATAAGATGGATCTCCCATGTGTCTAGCATGTTTGTATGCAAGCAACATTCAGGTCATCCTAGCATTTATGCTTTGATGCTTATGTTAACTTGCTACATTAAAAGGGACAAATATTTTGGTCATTGTGCCTCGAATTCTTACATTTAATCCTGACAAACTAATAACATATGTTATATTCCTATTTCCATGATTATAATGTCAGTGGGAATTGTATGACCTTTGAGCTTTGTTCTATATCCAGTGATGATTAAATATTGAGGCTTGGTAACTAAACCTAGGGTTGCATTTAACATAGTTTTGCATTACATACTTCACTTGCATACACACGCAATTTGGTTGTGATTCTATTTCTCCCCTATGTGATGAAGGATTGGGGGCATCTTCAAACATGTCAGGTTTCTTCACAACTACAGAAGCATTTGGTTCATCAATTTGCACTCCTCAATGGAATACTTGTCACTATCAAGTAACTAACATGCAACACTACATGAAATGTCAGTCCATTTCTGTGTGCATTGCATACATATACTCATAATATCTACTCTACATGCTCATAATCAGATCGCATAACATCACATTATAATACATATGCATTCATATCAAAGTATAACATGTATCTCATCATCATAATATTGACATCTCATGTACATCAAAGTAAAGCAAAATAGACAATGACATGCACACAAGGATATTCGACTCAAGATCTTGTAAATATATATATATATCAAAAAATGGGTTAGTACAAAAATGGGCACTACTCGAGTGCAATCGATCAAAAATGATACATGTGGTGCTGGCACACCAGTCGATACATAGCTAGAGATCAAAATCAGAGTTAGGCATAGAGCACCTAACTCTGTCCTGTACCCTCACCTCCAAGAGGAGTAGGAGCAGCCTGTGGTAGAGGCAACAGTGGCATATCTAGTCTGGTAGGAGGTCGTGTGCCCCCAAACTCTCACGTATACTGAGAAAAGAGTTGAACCTGCAGTGTCTCATCTGGTACTACACTCATATATGTAGCATAATAGTAGGTAGCTTGAGCTGACCCAAAGCAGATCTCATCTTGTGCTAGCTCCAATCTCTGCTCAATAGTCTCCACACACTCTCTCCATTGATCTATCTCTCACTATCTCTCCACCAACTGTGCATCCCAAACTACCACTAAAATCTATAGATCCCCCAACTGTCAAGAGGCCTAACGAATTCGCTCTTGGTACCATCGTACCATGTCCTATAGCCCACCTACTAGCTGATCTGGCATATCCTCATCCAACATCTTCGATGCCTTCCACTGTGGTGGCGCCTCCTACTGTGGTGACACCTACTATTGTGGAGCCTCTTGCTTAGGGACCTGCTCCTCTATCCTTTGTCTCTTTCATCGACTATGTCCTATCCGACTGCCCCTAGAACCTGGGTTTGATCCCATCTGACATGGGAAAATATGCATCTTTTGTACCTGATGATGGACCTGTAACTGCTACTATGGCTAACTTGGCAACTGTGGTTGTACCTACTACTACTAGGGTACCTATCTCTGTGCCTGCCCTACCATCCTTAGTGGATCTGTAAAGCATGGGAATGGATGGCTGATCAAAAATGCCTGATACAAAAGTGTCATCCCTACATCTACTACCTTTGGCAAGTAGTCCCACTAAACTATAGCTAGGCTACTAACATCTATCATGGATCACCCTAGATCCATCGGTGGTGGCCATCCACACTCAACATCATTCTGTAACCTAGCATAGGCACAGTACTCATGAGATATGTCATGTGGTCAGCCATACTTTTGCCACACTTGTGAAATCATAAATCTCTCTATGACTGATGTGGTCCTGCCCGCTAGAGGTCGAGAACTAAACATCCATGGTAGCTCTCTAGGGGCATCATCCCAATCCTCTATCTCTCTCCAGGGTCACCATACAATGGACACCAGGTCATCAAGATGTATCCTCCAGTGCTCAGTCTTACCCAGGTGGACCTAGGTAATGTGCCCTCAATATCTGCATATATAGGGCTCGATGGGCTCTCTGGAATCCTCAAAAATGGGCCTACATATGAGAAAGTGCTCCCATGCCCATACCTATAAGATGTACACTCCAGCTACCATCATCTTCTTCTCATGGAAGATGACCTTGTGCATCTCATGGAAAAGATGGGCCAACATGCACTGACCCCACCCAAAGATCTCGAGTGCCTCCAACATCCTACGAAGCATGGCTCCCCAGCTACACTCCAAACCATGATGTCCTCTGTCAGGACATTAGAAACAGCTCAAAAATATAGCCTGCATAGATGCTAGCCTGTGCATCAGCTCATCCCAGCTGATGGCCCTGCCCCTCGGTAGCTCTCTCCCAAAAACAATGGATAATGTCTTTTTCCCTTCTTGGGGCACTATATCATAGACAACCCAAGCACCGTGAAATGGGATCCTCAATATCCTCCATACATCCTTCAAGGTAATCGTCATCTCACCCATTGGCAAATGAAAAGTGTTCATCTCTGAATAGAAACACTCCACCAAATCTATCAGTAAGCCGTGATTCACCATCATGACTAGAATCTGGCATAATGAAGATAAACCCAACTACTCAATATGTGCCAGGTTGGCAGCATCGAGACTCTGTAATAACTCCCCACATGGTGGGTAATGCGATCTGAATGTGACATCACCAAAAACCTCTTGCACGCACAAAAAAATGATAAACAAAATGATCAGTATCAAGTTGAAATTATACACCAAAACAAATTAAAATACAACTTTTGAGCACGAAATTCAAACTTCTAAGCATGACTGTCATAGGATTTCGTGCAAATTTTGTGAAATCTCATGCAAAGTCCTAAAATTCTGTGCGAAGTTTGACAAGTCTCACGTGAAGATCTTAAATCTCGTGTGAAGAATCACATTGTCATGCAAGAAAAGATCTTTTTTCATGAGAAATGAAATCCCTTCGCGTGAAGAATCTCATTCTTTGCACGAGAGATGAGTGCCTCCTATGCGAAGATCCTCCCCACCGCGTAGGTAGAAACAGTGCACCCTGTTTCTTCGCATGAAGAAAGAAGATCTTCGTGTGAAAGATGATAGGTCTCATGCGAAGACCAATTGGACCTCCTAAAAACATGCTAATAAATGCAATAAATGACCTAGAAATGTGTGAAAGAAAAAGTACGAAGGTAAGGAATCAATGACTCCCCAGTGGTCCATAGTCTGTTGGTTGACTGTGATGTCTAGAGTGCTCAAATCGATGATACCGCACATTAACTACCATGTCTCTCTCAGAGCTCAAAATTACTAGAAGACAAAAGCACAAATGAGTTTGAAAATGACACCTTGGACCCTTATATAGGGGTGGACCTAATTTTTGAAAGTGCTCAAATTTGTGTGAAAATCACACCCCTAGCTAATTGGACCATTATGGATCCATTTTCAAGATCAAATTCAAAATCTGACACACCTAAGTGCCTCAAACATGTGTTTTAAAGTTTTGGGGACCGACGCGATCAAACACTTGTGCAATTTGAATTTATCTGATATCTCAGGATTCCTAAAATCCGTTCAATTCTAAATTCTTCATATTTGCAAAATTCATTTTGAAAATCTTCAACTCAAGTCAACTTTGCTTAATTCTAGTCAACTAATGGTCAAACTTGGTCTTCTAGACCTCAAAAGCACGCTAAACTGACTCTAAATCATCTTTTGATCATTTTGATCTCTTCCATATTCTACTAAATCTTAGATTTCTCTATTATCTATTTATGCTGCCTACATCATATTTCTGGTGTGTCATCTTTCAATTTCGCTCTTGAGGGGGTAGGATGATTACATCATTGAACTAAAATTCAACTCAATCTGAATCTCATTGCTAGGGACATCTAGTTCCCATCTTATGTCTTTATCATTTGGGGCACCTCATCACTCAGGGCATCTTGTCCCCCTCTTTCTGGCATCTTTTCCATCTATCTTATCTTTTCATCAAATTGATCAACCTTATAACAGCTCTTCTCAGAGTTCGTTGGAAAGGTATTGGGACAGTCTAAACCCCAACTCCTGAGGATCAAGCCTTGTTCTAGGGATGATTCTACAACTCATGATTGGACCTTGTTTTCTTTTATCAATCTCGAGTATCTAGGTGTTCTATCTGGATCCTTGAAGGTTAAGCTCCATTCTAGAGATAATCTTCTAAATGCTTTCAATCTCAGGTATCTAGGTGTTCCATCTAGATCCTTGAACATTAAGCTCCGTTCTGGAGATAAACTTCTAAATGCTTTCAATCTCGGGTATCTAGGTGTTCTATTTGGATCCTTGAAGGTTAAGCTCCATTCTGGAGATAATCTTCTAAATGCTTTCAATCTCAGGTATCTCGGTGTTCCATCTAGATCCTTGAAGGTTAAGCTCCATTTTGGAGATAATCTTCTAAATGCTTTCAATCTCAGGTATCTAGGTGTTCTATCTAGATCCTTGAAGGTTAAGCTCCGTTCTGGAGATAATATTCTAAATGCTTTCAATCTCAGGTATCTAGGTGTTCTATTTGGATCCTTGAAGGTTAAGCTTCATTCTGGAGATAATCTTCTAAATGCTTTCAATCTTAGGTATCTAGGTGTTCCATCTAGATCTTTGAAGGTTAAGCTCTGTTATGGAGATAATCTTCTAAATGCTTTCAATCTTAGGTATCTAGGTGTTCTATCTAGATCCTTGAAGGTTAAGCTCCATTCTAGAGATAATCTTCTAAATGCTATCAATCTCAAGTATCTAGATGTTCTATTTGGATCCTTAAAGGTCAAATTTTATTCTGAAGAAACCTTTTAAATTCTTATCAATTTTAGGTATCTAGGCATTCTGCTTGGATTCCTTGGGATTAAGCTCTGTTCTAGAGGTAGTCCTTAAAAGCTTATCAACTTCAGAATCGATCTTATCTTTGCAACATGCTTTTTGATTTTCTTTGAATTGAATGTGTTGCTCGTACATTCATTCAAAGAGGGGCAAAATGTAATACCCCAAAATTGGCTTATTGTAACGATCACCAATTCTGGTATATTTCTGATCGATTCTAAAGTCCTATATCACTAGGCAATTCTTATTCTGCTACTCGCTACTTGACTTAATTGTCAAATGCAAAAAACCTAAATCTGCATTCATCATACTCTTTATTTAATTCCTAAAGTATTGATTCATATTAGTCACATTAAACCTACTAATTACAATTTAATTTAATTTAAAGTATTTACACTTTAATTAAATTAAATTATGTCCTAAGGCTAATGTACTATGGAATTAAATTTATTTAATTTAATAAATACGCCTATTTCTAATTAATTAAACAAAATTATTTAATTAAATGGAGAAGCTACTTCTAATTAACTAAGCAAAGTCATTTAATTAAATGGGAAGTCATTCCTAATTAGTTAAATGAAGTTATTTAATTAAATAAGAAAAGTGTCTCTAATTAATTAAATAAAATTATTTAATTAATAAGAAAAGGTACTTACGAGAGCATATCTCATTTTATTAAATTAAATATCTTTCCAAAATCTCTGTTCAGTTCAAAAAAGGGAAATTCCTAGTTCACTACTGATCAAATTGGAAATGACTCAGATCACTTACTCTGACACTAAAGTCTATATGAGTTGATTAACTCTTACACTTAGATCTGAGCCAATTAACTCCCTTTGATTTGGGAATCTTCCTTTATGACTGAACTTCATATTCAATCCTAACCGTTGATTGAAATCGATCTCAACCATTGATGGATTCTAGGAAAGTCTATTTAAGAGACCCTCATCTCTTCATTTTGAAAAAAAGGAATTAGAACTTGCATCGAATTGCTGTTGAAATTCATACTCACATTTGCTCACATTTTTTGCATACATCTTGCATTCTTAGTTTAAATTCATTTAGCTTAATTATGCATAGGTTAATCTAGTTTTGTTTCAATTGTTCCTAGATTAGAATGCATTTCTCATTTTATAATAACTTGCATATTCATTTAGGCTAGCTTCATTTTATCAAATCCTTCATTCTTAGAGGGTCTGGGTGCTTGCACCTCGATTCTGAGGATATCAACAGGAAAAATTCCTTTAGATAGAAGGCAACAGGTAGACTTGTTGGATGATTTTTGGATATCAAGTATTAGAAGATCACCGAGTTTTTCTTTAGAACTCGAGTAAAAATAGTTGGGCCGACTTTGTGGATTTTGGTGAAACTTGTATTGTAGCCAACTCCAATAAGTTGTGATTTGGATTGGTATATATGTAAAGCATTGTATCATATTTGTTAGTGAACAGATTGTCCTCCAAGAAAGTACGTGCAAAGACAACCCTAAATGCCTAAGTGAGAGGACTAACCAGCACCAACAGTTGGACAGGTTATCATAGGATTGATAACCTTCCTCTAAATTTTATTAGGTACAGCTCCCCGTGTGAGATATTTAGTGAATTAAGTATGGATGCTTTTGACCAAAAACCACAAAATGATTTCAAACATCTATCCATAAATATAGCATAGATGTGGAAAACCAAAATAACTAAAAAGAAAATAATAGCAAACAACACAAGGTCTATTTTCTCGTTGTATTACATAACGAATAAAAATCCTAAGAAAGCGAAGAATCAAAACATAAAAGGGATCTTAAAATCAAATATGTTTAGGAAATAATGAGACCAAATGCATTTAAGGAAAACTAAAATTTATACCAAGATAACAGTCAATGGAGAGAACTTTGCACAAACTCAAAGTTTTAGTAAATAATTTTCTCTCAAACCTCCCTTCCCTAACATGTATAAAAATACACAAATTTCAATACATATTGCATCAGTATCTTTATTTGAAAATAAATAGGATCCTCCTTCATCATACTTAAAATCAAAATTCCCTATCCCTACTAACACAAAGTTTTAGAAAGGAAAATAAAGATTGACTCTCCCATAGTCTTAGCATTTTTTGTTGCACTACTGCAGCACTTAGTCTATAGTCTCAGCCTTGCGGAAAAATAGAATGAAACCCTTTTTATGTTTTATCTTTCTCCTTTTATAGAATTCTAGAAATCTTCCTTCAATTTTTGTAATCTTCCTTTTCCGATGACATTTGTCAATTCAAATAACTGATTCTTGGATGGTGGTTGATCTTCCTTTACCTTTTTAATATTTCCAATCTCTTGTAGTTGTAATGCTCAGTTCCCGATTGAATACTAGATAGAAATTTCTAACGACATATTTTATTAATGTGATAGTATAGTACATAATCTTTCATATTCTAAATAGAGGTCTACGGACACCTAGAAAGATTATGCAGGAGATATGTTTGTAATTCTTAATTTTTAATAATCCTAATGATTATAATGTTTAATAAAACATTATAATTTTATTTACTCCTCTCCAAATTTTTACTTAGACAGTTGTCATATATCTTCATTATGTGAGAGAGTTTACATATGCCTCCTATCATTTGAATGATCTAATTTTAAAAAAGATATTCATGATGTTGGGTTGATTGGAAATTATTCTAACAGTATTAATAGGTCTGATTATAGGGGGCATAACTAATTATTGCACCATTGGAACTTGCTGAATTTTGGATATGTTGTCACAATCCTAGTTTTTGACATTCTCACTAAAGAGATTTTGAAAATAATGTTTGAGTCAAAATTTATAGGTCACTATTTGAGGGTCTATATGACTGTTAGAAAATCAGAATTATAAAGTTGACAACAAGAACCTTATATTTTTCATCTTTGCTTGTATAATTTGGTGGATTTATAATGCATTCCAACCATCTTCAAATCACTAGGCTCCGTAGTGAAGAGGTGTTTGCCAACATTTCATCAAACTGTTCACATTGTGTTGATATTCTAACCATGAGGTTCAAGTACTTCAACTACTTTGGCTTGATATCATCATGTGTCATTAAATTTGAATGAACTTGGAATCATCCAATCTGTGGAGTGCTCGATAAAGTCAGATGATGTGCAGATTTCTCAACATTATATCTTGGGAATTACTTTTACATTTGAAACATTTGATCCTTTGGAGTTGTGAACTTGCAAACTACACCTCTGAATTGGCCATAAATTCCCCAACATTTGAATCTACAACATAAGGCTCAAACTTTAAACCATCAGTTTTGAATCACTAGACTTGATCTTCACAATCTTGGTCTACACTTTTGAATTGAATCACTAAACTTGAAAATATTGAGCCTAAATCTTGATTTTGAATCCTAATGTTTAACAACCGAACCACTTTTAACTGCTGAACCTCTAAACTTGACCTTAATATGAACTTTGTATCACTAAGCCTCCAATTTTGTGGCATAACAAACTACAATTCTAACTTGAGAAATGAATCATTGAAACCAAGCCACTGAACCTTGCATGTGAACCTCTAGGAACATATCATTAAACTTGCATGAACAAATTGAACTATTTTGAACTAGTTTGAATTGCTTCGAACTTTAGTTCAAAGTGGTTCAAAACTTTGCACTTGAAGTTCAAACTAATGAACCTTTGAAACAAAAAATCTCATTGAACCTTTGAAACTATTGAACTGATGAAAACTGATCATGAATTGTGAACTTCCCTGAGTCGACCATTTTACATATTGAACCATGAGTCTAAATTTTGCTTGTATTGAACCTGCAAAATGGATCATCTAAACCACTAAACCATTTTTAACTACTTTGAACTAAGGTTCAAAGTGGTTCAAAAACACAAATTAAAATTTTGAAAAACTGTGTCCATGTAGTTACTAACAATATCCAAATGAGTAAGAAGGTATGTAAAGATATAATGAGTAGAAGTGCAAATTAAAGAAGGCTACAAAAAGTTTAAGGGATAGAAAAGTATTATCTATCACAACCAGGTGATCATTACAATTCAAGGAATCTTAACCAGAAAATTAGAGTTGCAGATCATAGATCAACCATTGGTTCATCCTAACAAGTGCATCAGTCAAATCTTTTAATAGGGTAGACTTGATAGTCTTTGATAAATATCTTTACTAAGTGTATACTTCATTCTATGTTTTGTAAATCCTTTGACAAGGTGGACCTCATAGTCCTTATTGCTCCTAACTAGGAAGATCATCAGAAGTGATCAATTGTAATCCTTAATAGGCCAATCTTATATTATAGTACTAAAGCTTATGGGTGTCAGCCCCACCCCAGTTTTACTTTCTAATTGGAAGGTTTTTGGGTCACCATATCTTGTTTCAAATTTTTATGAATATTTATTTTCTTCCATTCTTTCATGCATGTAATTAGATCAAAATATTATATGAAGGATTAATTGAACTAAGATTAAGTTTGATTGGTCCCTAATTCACCCCTCCCCTCTCAATAACCTTTCCTACCTCATATTTCTAACAAGAATTCCAATCTCATAGGTTATGTCATTCACTATTTCATATGTATGTCATTTACATAAGCAATAGAATAATTGGGGTTTAATATACTTTGTATAGATTCAGATGTATGCTTTGAATTGGTACCCTATGAACGAATCTGAGGTCTACCTACCTAGGTTTTGTAGAGACTAAAGTAGAAGAAGGAGTTTACCCTTATAGTTGGCCCAAATTCTATTCATGTGCATTCATAATAGGATTTAGCTTCCCTTACATGCATTCTAATCTAGTTATTTAGTTATTGAAAATTTGTTAAATCAAGAGCCAACAATATGATGACTCTATTGGGGGGGTATTGAATCTCTTTGATAAACAAACCTTGAGAATATAGAAAGAGATTTAATACAATGGAAAGAAGTGCATGAAAAAAATTGTAGCAATGAGTTTCTGATGTAATTTCCAATTTCTTATGTAAAATCATGCATCTCGATGGCTACCTTATTCAAGACAGCAATACTTTGAAAGTTGAATGTAAATTACATTATTACTAGTGAATTCATCATCAAATAATTTAGCTAGATAATGTTTTAAAGTGTTGTTGCAAAACTCAAAGTCAAGTATAATCTAATGTATTTTTTCTCTTTTCTAAGTGTGTAAATCTTCAAGAGTAGTTTGATGATCTACAAGTTTATTTATAACTTGAAGACCTTGTTTAGATTTGTCAAATGACAAATTTATGTTTCAAATATTTTGTCACAAGTGTGAGTGGTGACTCTAAAATCTTTGTACTAGTTGAAAAAAATTGTATGTAAAGTATTTTAAAGACTTTCAACATTTTTTGGCTAGATCTAAAGCTTTTGATAGTAGTTCTTGGAAAAAAAAAATTAATTCTTTATTAAAGAGTCAAAATGTTGTATGCATCTACTATTTTATGAAGTTAATTGTTTAAAATTAAATCACAACAGTGATTTCTTTTTCCTCTTCAAGGAGGTGGTGGATCTACATGGTTTTTATTGATGGTGTGAAGAAGTTGGTGTTTACACCCATGCCAAATCAGAAGATCTAGTTGCAGCATCAACACTTGAAGGTATTTTAGATTTATGAGTTTTCCTTTCATGAAAGTTAAGTGATAAGAATGGTTGCCTCTATTTAGTGATTTCAGCACTAAGGAAAGAGGTAGAAATGTTGTTTCAAAATGGATTTAGATTTTAGATATGAATTTAGTTTACCAAGTTATGAAAGTGTGCTTGAAGAATTTATTGTGTTAAGAGAAGAACTTTGTGATTAGATCATTAGTTAAATAAGAAGTGGTGTAGGGAATCTTCAAGGGCAAAATGATGTGGAGTTATATATGAAATATAAGATAGTACTTATGGAGCTTCACTTTTCCTTGAGACCTAATGAATCGTCATGGTCTATTGTGTTTTTAAATGCCTTTGTGCCTGATTTAAGCAGTTGGTAAACACATTTAAGGTTAGAAAAGACTCTACAAATTGAAGAATATATGAAAACTATGGAGATTTACTTGTCTAAGGATGGATATCAAATTGAATCTCTTAATAGTGATAGTGAGAATTCTAAAAACCTTGGTGAAAATAATGAGTCCATACATGTTGATCATTTGTCTTGTGATTATGAAGAGATGGATTCTAGATCTAGTGAGTTAGATGATTGCACTCAACAAGATAAATATATACACATGGTTGAGAATGAATCATGTGATGGTATACATGAGAGTGAAGAGAGCTCTAGTAGCAGTATTGAGAATTCATATTATGTTGAGAATGATTATGGTGATGTACTTAGTGATGATATATTTTTCAAAGAAGAGGGAACATGTTATGATAAGGATTCTAATTTTTCACATTTTTTAACTTATGTTAGTGTTGTTATAAGTATTTCTAATCAGCTAGATTATGATCAAATCCAAAGATAATAGACTTGTGATGAAGTTTTGCCAAACATTGATGAAATTTCAAAACTATTAGCTTGTGATTTTGAAAGGTATGCAAATGCTTCTAAGGATGCACTTGATTTTTCTTACTACACTTTTTCTCAAGATGAAGTCCTTTCCCCAAAGCTTGATGCTGAAAATAATACAAAATCAGAATACTATGTGTCAAGTTTTGGACGTGTGTGTGACAATAGTTCAAATATAAATGCACATGATGTCTTATCTGATGTGGAGAATACTACTAAGGGGATTTTTTTATTTATTTAAATTTGTCTCATGTTGGTAATGTTGCAATGAATTTTGATTGTTCATACAATGACAAGGAAAGGGATGGAAGTTATAAATCTATTTTTGAGGTTTCCTTTTGTTTTGATGAATCTAGTGATGATAAGTTTGATAGATTCAAATTTTACTCCAATGAGTTTGTGGAAAGAGAAAATGATAGTAATCAGCATTCTATGTGTGAACACTTTCATGATACGTTTTGTAACTTGGTAACCAATCCATTGTTTAAATAATGTGAAAGAGTTTCAAAACATGTTGAATCTTATTAGATGTCAAACAAAATTTTCAAATAAGTAGAAATTAGATTCCATGTACCCTTCATATCTAGATACACAAGGTGAGTTTCAAATCCATGATATATGTGACTCCTTAAATCAAGTAGAGTACAAATCCTTTGTGTTTATGTAGTATACCATGCATAAGTCATTTAGTGCAAATGAATTTTAGTCTGATTATGAAATCCAAGAGCATGTTGCTCTACACTTTCACAATGAGCAAGTTATGGGGAATGATTCTAATTTTTACATGCATTATGAAAGTAAAGATGTAGAATTGGTTTTGCCAAATGAATTGATTCAAAATGCTAATTTGATTGGTGAAAGTGATGAAAGTGATATGTACTCATCTTACTACAAGAAAGTGGAAATGAAAATTAGGTTTATGATAGAGGTAAGAAGTTTTTCTGAATTTTGGTGTCTCGGGGCCATCGTTTGTATAGTTTAGGAGTAGTTTTCTTGCTTTTAATAAAGTTGTTTGAGAGAAATTTTTGGAGTGGTTTGTGTTGGTTCCTGAATTAACAACTTTTTTAATAACCCAATGATATGAATAAATACATCTAGTGGTAGTTGATTCCCATGTTCAACATATTGATTCAAACATCGAGGCCAACTATAAGACTATACTCCTTCTTCAAGCTCTACAAGACCTAGGTAGGTAAACCTAGAGATTCATTCATATGGTACTAGTTCCAAAAGAATATGATCTAAATCTATAAAAAGCAAATAAAACCTTAAATATTATGTTGCTTATACAAACAAAAAAGACATGAAATATCCAATAGCATGACCTATGAGCTTGATAAGCTAAGTGAGGGAAAATCCTTACATCTCTTCAACATAAAAGGGAAAAGACTTTGATTAATGTGTTGATTTCAACATAGCCAAAATATGAACACCAAAACATATAGATCCTATAGTTGATCAGTGCCTTATCTATTGGAAAATTCCACAAACTAAAAACATGTATCCTTGGGTATCATTGATATATCTCATATATCAAGACTCCAGATCTATCATATCACTTTGTCAATTAGACATCTATATCCAGATTGAATCTCATACTTGACCTATCCTATCATGAAATTTGTAACCCCATTATGATAAATCAAGCATTTACATGAATCCTTGATTCACAAGAAATATATATCAAACCATACAACCTAAAATATATTTCAATTGGGTATGTGTTCTTTGTTCTCAAACCAAAAAATATTACAAAACACATAAAAAGGAGACAAGAATCAAACTAAAGGTAAACTCATTTTTTGCATTTTATTCATTTTCTTGAAAAAAATACTTGAGGATGCATGTAAATAACTCATAAAATAGCTAAATAGACTAGAACTATCTATAAAACTCCATAAATTGTTGTTCAAATACAAAGAGAAATGTTGAGCATCATTGGTGGGATCACAACTAGAGCTCTACTCAATAGTCTGGAAAATAGTCAACCATCAACCTAGATGGTATCATAGCAATGGAAAACCTTCCAATAAACTGGAACCAACACTAAATAAATAGAACACACAACATAGAAATATTGCTCAACCTCATAATATCTCATTTTAATATTTATTTTATTATCTTACCTTATCTCTCCTGCCTGGGTGCTATGTGTTGCATTTTCATTGGTTGAATCATCTAAATGGAACCCACACACCTCAAGCATATTTTTGGAGCAATAAAATTTTGGCCTCTTGGCCATACACTCAAGTTTATCTTCATGGCTTCACCTTTAAAGACTCTCAAACTTATGAAGTCCTCTAGAATCTACCACATGTCATCATTTCACATCTTTAAAGTCTCAATCCTTAATTGTGCATTAACTCTTGTGAAGTTGTGATTTAACCATTTTTGTGCCCTTGCAACCTTTTGCTCTAATCATGCATTGACCTAAAAAAAGTTGTGATTCAACCTTTTTGCATCATCATCGTGGTTAGCCATAATTGTACCTTAACTAGTGTGAGGTTGTGACACAATTAACCTTAATTATTTCATCTCTTCACTTTGGTTAGGCCTAACCACAATCCAACAATTGAAAACTAGGGAAATCTAAGTCTGCCTTGGTTTCCTTTTATGGAATGTGCTTACTGCTCCTCCTATCTTCCATGTCACTGCTAACATCACAATCTATCACCACTATACTTTGGTTCAAAATTTGTTGCATCATCACTGCTAGTTGTCCATCTAGGTGACTTTGGGCCCTATGTGTGAGCGTTTTGTCTTAAAATGCTCATTCCTTTTAGATACTAATCTATAGTGTGTTTGGACATATAAACAATAAAACTATAGCTCAACTGTGGAATGTGGGATAAAAGTTTATACTGATATGTTTCTACCTCTAAAAATAACCCAGACCCATGATTTTAAATATTTTCTTCATGATGTGCATAGCATGAGGCATTCATTTTATTTATTCCCTATGTGAAAGACTTTCCTCCTATCCCTCATAATCAAAATAGATATTGATTGCAAATATGACACTACCCCTTGCACTAGCTTCATCTTTCACCTTTATCTTCATAGAAAAAATGATGACACTATCTCTCATTGCTATACAACAAATCTCCTTTTGTGACCTCTAATAGGCACAATTACTTTAGCATATAGTGATCATAGAATTTCGCCTTCTTTCTAAAATCTGCTTTATTGTAATAAAAGAATAGTGCTTCCTTCAATCACTAAACTCATTCAATCACCCAACTCCTTATCACCAAAACCTATAGTGATGTAAGATTTCTCATCTTCATTTTCTATAATAGAATGTCATTTTACTAATCTCTAATTATTCATTTCACCATAACATACATCAAGAACTCCATATCTAGCTTCCTTTATCCATCGTCATAACTATTATTAACAATCCCATCAGTCATTGCCATGGTCAAATCCATGACATCCTAGTTTTTGATGATTGTCATAAGTTACAGCAAGATACCTTCCTTTTATAACTCATCACCAAATCAATAATGAGCCTTCTCCACACAGTGATTAGCCCAATCACTATATGCTATAGTGATCTTATACCCTACTTCAAGCTGACCTTACTACATTCGTTGTAGGATATCCTGATATCTAATGCCTTATCGCTATAGCTATAATAATATATGAAAAAATCATTTATATCATGAAATTTTTGGAGAATCAGAGCTAGGATTCATGGATAGGGATCACCATGTGATGTGTAAGTCCTAGAAGTGCATGTTGATGTTAGAGTAATTATTTGTTCTAACTTATGAATTAAATCACTTTGATTTAATTGATTAAGTTGCCTATTACTCTAGTTTTCTTAAGCTATCTTGTAGGTGCATATAATTAATATTTTATTAATTATATTGTGCAACCCTAGCTTTTTTAGGCTTTAGTTTCCCTTTTCGGGTTTCGTGATTCCTTTATAAGGATCCACCTCTTTGTATTTTAAACATTCACTTATTGGATTATATGAGATATTTCTCTTTGCATGTCCATAAGATGGATCTGGCTTTTTGGCCTCCTTGATTTTTCCTTGCCTCTGTTCTTTGCTTCATCCATGTGACAGGTTTATGCATGCAGGTGTTCTTGGGAGATTAGTTTTTCACCTAATCTTACATGGTATCAGAGCTCGCTTTCTGCTCGTTGTTCGTGGTTTGTTGAAGCATTTCAGAAGCTACATTTTTCGAAGCAGTGGGAGACCGTACGGACAACTTTTTAAAAAAATTTGGGGGCACTTTGGGCTCAAACAGTCACTTACATTGGATCCAAAAGGTCGTTTGCAGTAAGAATCCATATAAAATTTGTCCATTTTGGACACCGTTGGTCTGGGAGGCAATTTTTTTTGTCCGTCAGGGCCGTATGGCCTGTTGCACGCAGTACGAGGTGTCAAAAATCAAAAAAATTGCAAAAAAAATCTTTTTTCGGCTGTCTTAGCCACCAGCGGTTATTTAACCGCAGCGGAGCCGCTAGCGGTCACCACTGACGGCCACCGCTAGCGGTTACCACCCGCAACAGCTCCGCCGGCGGCCACCGCCGCTGCTTCACCCCGCGACGGCCCTCCAACCTCCTGCCGCCCAGCCGTCGCTCTGCTGGCGGTGGAGGGATTTTTTAAAAGATTTTTTTTTAATTTTATTTTTTTTAAAAAAAATAATATTTTTTTGCATTTTCAGAGGCCCTAGAGGTTTTTTCTCTGTAACTTGAGCATATGGACATTTTTTCAATCCAAAAAATGCACCGAAAAGCTGGTTCTAAGACGAAGATGCTAGTACAGTTGTTTTTGGGTTTTGATGCAGTTTGGTTGCCTGTTATGGCAATCAAAGCCAAATGTTCTATTTTGCACTCTGGGAGGCGTATCTTGAGCTTTCGATCTCCGATTTTGGACTTCTTTATATCACTGGAAAGCTCTTTCTATGCTCTTTCTAGTGATGCTAGTTGTTGTTCTAGATTCTATTCCAGGCACATCCTATTCAGTCTTTTGCATTTTAGCATTCTGGTGGATATCCTGATTGTTTCAAGTCCAAAGATCAATTTTGTTGCTTCAGTTGCTTCGTTTTGCACTCTATCTTCTGTTGTTTCAGCCTTATATTTTTTTTTTATCATTGTTGATATTCATTGTAAGCATCTTTATGCAACGCACTAAGATAAAGTGCCACTCTTGCATTTCAGGATCCTTTTCATCATTGTGATTCGTTGTACTTGCACTATTTTATAAAGTGCCATGGGGGGGAATAGTTGTTTGCCACTTATAGGCCCTCTTTCTCTAATTCCTCATGCAGTGTCGATGACACGTGCCTTTATTGGTGTTTTGTACCTCACTCTCGATGTGTTTGGCTCCTGTGTTGTAGGAGATTTTTGGCCCATCTTTTCAGCTGCCTATCACCTCACCTGCCTTAAAGGGAGGTTATATTTTTGTTCTATGCTTCTTTGGTCGATGGTTCGTGCCTTCTATTTCCATGGAGGTTCCTTTGGTTGATGGTTCGTGCCTTCTATTTCCATGGAGGTTCTACAGATCAACATTTTGACAGAGTTTTGCGGTTCTTCATGCTTCAATGATTCTCTTCTGATCTCTTTGTTCCTTCTTCTGGAACATTCTCTACTATCTCTTTTTGGAGTAGGGTTTTTCCCATGTGGTTTTCTCTATTTCTCCTCTTTATAGAGATTTTGTTGTGATTGGGTACCTGATCTGGCCTTGTTGCCGAGACCCAATTCTCTTTCATAGTTGTGCTAGGTTAGCTTCCTCCCAAGCTTCGCTTAAGGGGGGGTGTTAGAGTAATTATTTGTTCTAACTTATTAATTAAATCACTTTGATTTAATTGATTAAGTTTCCTATTACTCTAGTTTTCTTAAGCTATCTTGTAGGTGCATATAATTAATATTTTATTAATTATATTTTGCAACCCTAGCTTTTTTAGGCTTTAGTTTCTCTTTTCGGGTTTCGTGATTCCTTTATAAGGATTCACCTCTTTGTATTTTAAACATTCACTTATTGGATTATATGAGATATTGTTCTTTGCATGTCCATAAGATGGATCTGGCTTTTTGGCCTCCTTGATTTTTCCTTGCCTCTGTTCTTTGCTTCATCCATGTGATAGGTTTATGCATGTAGGTGTTCTTGGGAGATTAGTTTTTCACCTAATCTTACAGTTGAGACATGTGCCCTTGTGTATATGGTAAGTCATGACTTCCACATGGAAATGAACCAATAAGATATTTGAAAAATATTTAGTTCCACTAGGATGCATGCATATGCTGATTGCAAAGTGTTAGAAAAATAAAACACTTCATAGGCCTCAAAATGACAGTTAGATACACATGCACAAAAGGCTCTTATAGGGGCTCAATTTGACTCAAAATTTAGACTAATACTCAAAATTAGGGCTTCAATTTTGAGTCTCATCAGTCTACGTCTTCCAAAGATCTGAATGTTTTCCATGCCCACAAGGGACATGCATCCCCAGATAGAACCACTATTGGGACTCAAAATTGAAGCCCTGATTTTGAGTACCATTTTGAAAACCAAGTCAAATTGAGTCCCTATAAGCACTTTTCATGCATATGTACCCAACTATCATTTTGAGGCCTATGAATTGTTTCATGTGTTTAACACCTTTCATTCAATATATTCATGTTTCCTATAATGATAAGTTATCATTATGAGTCATTATGTGAAGCATCATTTTGAGTATTACTCAAATCTGCATTTTTGCCGAAGTGTCAAATAGCAATAGGAAGCCTAGTTTGCAACTAAATATCTTGAAACTAGTTAAGTTTTATTACTGGCTGCTATGGGAATATTTAGTATGTATATCAAAAAACCTATTTTTTATATTTCAAGTCATTTCTATATGTTTTGACTAGGTTTTGAATCCCTCAAGTTTGGTTGTATATTGTTGTCATCATGATGCATATTTCTCATAATTATGGGTAGCCTGTTTAACCAATTATAAATTTGACCCATTTTATCGTAATGAGAAAATTCCATTTGCATTGCATTCTAGGGGTCAAAGTGTTACAAGCAAGAGTTGTCATTGCACCAAAAGATTGACCTATTAATACCAAAACAACCACTAGACTTATAGAACACAGGAGGTGGTTAAACCATGTCATGAATCCCAAAGGGGAATGCTGGTGGTTAGTCCAACAATTCCCCCCTTAGTGTTACCTGAGGAGATTCAAAACTGTGACCAAGCTCTGATACCACTTGTTACAAGCTAGAGTTGTCGTTGCACCAAAAGATTGATATGTTAATGCCCAATACAACCACTAGACTTATAGAACACATGAGGTGGTTAAACAATGTCACAAATCCCAAAGGGGAAGGCTATTAGTTAGTCCAACACAAAGATATGCTATGTTTCAATTTTGAGCCTATGATGAATTAATTTGACTAGTTTTCAAATGTTATTCTAAATGTAACTCCTGAAGTTTTATTGGTGACTAAAAGGGTAGATTAATCAATAGCCCTATTCGTGATGTCATAATACTTAATCCATGATAAATGAAACCAAATGGATTGTATCATTATGTTCTACTCTAAAATACTTCTAGTGTGCCATTTTTCAAATCTTGACCAATTCATTTGTATACTTTCCCATGTACATTCTGATTGTGAAAATTAGAATTTTGCTAATGTTCCTAGTTTTGTAAATCCAAGTACCCAATTTTGACTCCTTTCCGAATTCTCCCAATTATTCATCATTATCCAAAATTATATGCTAATATTATCCACATGATAGTGAACCAATATCCCAATTTTTGTGCCTCCAAGTGATCGTCTAACCTATTTTCAAAGCCAAAATCGAACACATTTTATTACTTTCTAACATGTTTGTTTGCAGATAGTTTCAAGTGAGAAACTTTGACTTTCAATACCTTTTTACTGATATTTTTTCATGAGGTGAAATCTAACAAGGTAAAAGAATGTGAACTAAAGAATAGATGTGTTAGATCTCAGTGCCCGATTGTTTGATTTAGTCAGTTTTTAAATCCAATTTTTAGAGGCTTCCTGGCAAAAAATCACAGGTTTGCAAAAGGGGTAAAGTGAGGTTTTGAATAATGCAGAAGTGATTGAATTAGAATGTAATCAAGGCCAACTGATTAATTGGTCAATTTGATGGGTCAAGTTTCAGTTTGAAACTTGTTTTTAGTTAGACCCACTTTTGGGCCCAACTATTTTTGTTAGATTGCAAAGTCATATTAGTAGAGTAAAAGTGTGTTGATTATACATAGTAGCCATGATCATGAAAACCATTGCTATGAAGATATCATCATTCTTGATCAAATGGATGTGGTTGATCTTATGCTAGCTCAAAATTGATTCCATTAACCTAGAAGCATTCATGATGTTGATTACATGTGCATATTTAAGAGGCATAGATCAAAGTCAAGATTGGTTTCCATCAACCAAATGTCCATAGGTTTTTGGAAATGTTTGAAATAATTTGCAATCCAAGTTAAGGATTATTGTAATTTTTCCATGAATATAACTAAGTTTGGTGGGGATCATATCTTGTTTTCTAAATGAGGAGAAATGGGGAAGTGCAAATCAAGCACTATGAATGACAAGGGGTCTTTTTTTCAAGGATGTTTTGAAATTTTAATATCACTATGGGTTTTTTTACAAGCATGGAGTCATGAATGATGTTTTAAATATTACAAGGCTTGTAGTAGAATTCAATGGTGGATCTCTTTATCATCCAATTGTTGACCTTATGGTGAAATTGTTTGTCTATTAGTGACTTAACAAGTAGTCAATTGGTTTCATTGCTACTGAGCTCTACAATTGCTACCAAGATTATCATTCTTCTAGAAATGTTAACAAAGTGTTTTAGTTTCTACCAAGATAAATAGTCAGATTGTAGTTCATGTTAGGCTTCATAGTGTCTACCAAGCATCTAAGACAGAATAAATTGTTTGTCAAGTTCTATAATGTCTACTAAGCTTCAGAGGAAAAGCACATGTTACCTGAGTGTAGCAGAGTCTACCAAGCTTTCTAGTGCAAGTAATGAAGATATTAGTGTTAACTGAGCCCTATAGTGTTAACCAATTATATCAATGTCTACTAAACTCTCAAAGTTAACAAGGTGAATTCAATGTCAACTGAGTGATTTAATATCTATCGAGTTTCTTAGTGTACATTGAGTCATACATTATTGGTTGAGTTCTTGCTACTTGAAGTGATCAGTATGGACCAAGCTTCAATGTCAACCGAGTGCCAAAGTCTATCAACTATTGATTATGTTTTTTGAGTGTCAGAACATCACCGAGTTGTCTTCAGAACCTAAGTTATAGTAGTGGATTATGATGAATTTGGTATTGTATCTAACACTAGAAGGTAATCAAGTGGATTGATATATATGTAATGTATTACATCATATACAATAATATATATGTGAAGAAGAAAGAAATAGATGAGTGTGAATTATTGAAAGCTACAAGTAGTATAATGAATTACAGAGACTTATCTATCATAGTAAGGTGATCATTGTAATTCAAGGAATCTCATTTAGCAAATCAAAGTTGCAGATTAGTGATCAGCTGTTGATTCATCCTAATAGGTGCATCAATCAAATCCTTTAACAAGGTGGACTAATAGTCCTTATTGCTCCTAACAAGGCATGTCATCAGAAGTAACCAATTATAAGCCTTAACAAGTCAACTTTATATTGTAGTACTAAAGCTTGTGGGTATCATCCCCATCCTAGTTTAACCTTTTATTTGGAAGGTTTCTAGGTCACCAAATATTGTGTCAAAGTCTTATGAATATTTTATTATTTTCATTCTTTCGTCCATGCAATTAGATAAGAATAATATGTGAAGGATTAATTGGTGTAGTGAGTTAAAAGTTTTATTGGTTCCTAATTCACCCCTCCCCTCTCAGTAACCTAGCCTACCTTATAATTCCAACACCAACCACATGCACAACATTGAAATATTTTTCTCCATGAATAGATCCTTATCTGGAGTTTTCTTTGCCTAATTTGGAAAATTTTGAGTAGGATCGATGTTTTCCCATCAAATCCATTCTTTTCACTTTGTGTATAGGTCGACATAAGCTACTGAGGGCACCCACTTAATATTTCAAATCCTGATGGATAAAATGAATAAATTTTTAATTATGTTTAGACTATGATAAGGCATTGCACATATATATATGCAAATATGAATGAAGTGTCCATAGCCAGTTTGGAAGTTAAACCATTCAAGATATCTATAGTGTCAAAAAAAAGTGACCTCCTTGTTAAAAGCAATGTCATAGATGAAGGAAAATGGCATGTTTCCTAAGCATAATATATGTAGAGGTGGAGTATTCCAAGTGAATTGGAGATGAGACCATGTATGGTGCAAAAGACTTTTCCAAACTATGAAAGAAGGTACCTCACAATTAATAGATCAAAAATTGGTGCCACTGATTTTGTTGATTGATCTCCTTATAGGACTCCTACATTTTAATATGAGGGATGCCCATGTTTAAAACTTACCAAGGAGTCATAGAAGAGATCACCAATGCAAGAGGGTTACAATTTGTGAGTAAGGACAAATAAACAATAGTCCCACATTAACTATGTGTAAAGATTCAAATTTTTTATATGGGAATACAAACTAGTTAGCTATGTAAAAGGAAAGCACCTTTTGAAATGGATGGCTCTTCAAGTGTGGCACCCACTAGACTAGATTGTTGCATAATTATATTTTTGAATGAATCAATGCATATGTGGATCATGATGTGGACTAACAACTTAACCAAATAGACTAATCAGAAACTACCAAGTGGCACATGGTTCAAGGCATTACTAGGCAAGAAGAAAGAAAATTATAAGATCAGAGGTCAGGCAGGTAAGGGTTATGCCCATACACTAACCATTAGCAATTAAGCACATGATTGGATTAGTTAAGGAAAACCACTATGACCTTACAACTAATTGCTAGCAGTTAGTCATATGGCTAGGATAGTTAGGGGTTTAACAACCGAGCATCCTCAAAGATGCGCATTTGACAAATGGCACTATGGGTCTTGCATAAGGTGATGTGGCATGATGACAAGGATGGTGATGTAGATAGGAGCCTCCAATTATAGACTGCCACATGGCATATCAATCAACTAGGGTTTGACTATGCTTGCAAGGGTAAGACAAAAGATGCTAAATTAGTTAAAATATATGTGCAAAATTTAAGCATGTATTGAGGGTTGAAATGATTTAAATAAGTCTGCACTTTATTATATAGTTTTGACTTTATAAAAATAATATATATTTTGAAATATTATTGACCTTGTATATCCTCAAACTTTGAAACTTCAAATGAATGCCACGAGCATCTTTTTTGTTCAAAGTATCAAGTATTATATATCATTCGAAAGGGGAGAGAATGAGGAATCCATTTTTGCAATCAAAATAAGTTTAGGTCTAACCAAGTGAGAGATATTAACATATTTGTAAAATAGAGGCATTCTCAATAGAACTTCTTGTTGTTACCTTGAAGGTTAATTTTTCAATTTCAAAGCAAATGGTGAAATAGGTTATCTCCATATTTGGCAAGAATATGCCTAATAGTGGTATTTCATCATTGCATAAATTTCAAAGTCATTTCGTGATGATTTTGGCACATGTTTCAATAGTAGATCTAACATCTTTTATAGTTGGTTTTCTTCATCATTTGAGGACATTTGGATCGGTTTGTTAAGGTGAAAGACTAGATTTGAATTTCATTTGGAAGATGGAAAAGGTGAGATGTTTGGCATGTAGTAAGTGGAGGATTTTCAAGTGGACAAGTGGTAACTTCATATTAGATCTAGAATTTCTTCCTCTTCTACCCTATTTTCCTCTTTTCTCTTTGTTAAGGGTTGGTTGCAAACTTTTGAACAAGTCTCCATAGTTATGATACAACCATTCTTCAACATTTTCTCTATTATGATCAACATTGCAATTTCTTTGAGCATTAGATAATAGAATTATTTTTTGTGTATTTTTTGGGTTATTCCATACTCTTAATGTATTTTTTTTTAGGAGATGAATACAAAGCTTCTTGTTGAAAGTTTCAACCTGAATCTTGTCTCCTTTTTATGATTTTGTGATTTTCTATGATATATTATCAAAGAGAATATTGTCCACTTACAACTTGGTTTGAAGTTATATGCCATTGTGTATTTTGTTGATGGGTCAACGACTTGAGTAAATGCTTACTATGCATTGACAGAATTGCAGGGTTCATAGAGGGATTTGGTAAGAATGAGTTTAATTTTGAAGATTGATGTTTGTTTATAAAGTGAATAGATAGATCATAGTCATAGGTGTACATTTTTACTTGTTTGATTCCCAAAGGATAAGGGAATAATCAGCTAGGAGATTTCATATTTCTTGTTGTTGCATATGTGGGCATTTTGATTTTAAATCAATTAATCAATATATTTCCCCTTTCATGTTGTAGAGCTGAAGCAATACCCACACTTAGCTTGTCAATCTCATAGGTTATTTCATTAGCTACTTTGTATCTATTTCATTTTCATATGCAATAGAAAAGTTGTGGGTTTAATCTACTTTGTATAGATTTAGATGTGTGCTTTGAACTGATACCATATGAACGAATCTAAGGTCTACCCACCTAGGTTTTCCATAGCTTGAAGTAGAAGAAGGAGCTCAGTCTTATAGTTTGACCAAATTCTATTTGTTTGCATTCATCATAGGATTTAACTACCCTTAGATGCATTCTAATCTAGATATTTGGTTATTGAAAAACTACAAAATTAGAAGCCAACTATATTCATAGCCAAAGTGACAATTATATGAAATCACATAATTAAAGCATCTAATTAAATTCATTTAAATAATCATGTAAATAGCCCATTTTTCATAAGTTACTAAATGAACAAGGTAAATATTTGTAGCACATAACCAATGAATCCACCATGGACAGTTCATTTCTAATTATTTAAGCATTTAATAATGGTTGTTTAAAGAACATAAAAATGCACTTAAAACACATAAGTGAACATGGTCAAATACATGACTAACCACTACTACAAGGACCTAGTTAAATATAGTAGGATAATAATACACAGTGCAATATTTGCACACATCTCAGTGTAATCATGAAACAACATCATGATAGCACATCAATCCTAGTAACCACTAGCACAAACCTCAGTGAAACCATCTAACACATCATAATCTCATAAATCAGCCATAAGGATAATCAAAGAAATTGATACAATAACATAAATCTAATCACCCCAAAGGGTGTAGGCCACTTATAAAGAATGATCATCAAGATTGCATCCATTAGGATGTCTTACAAAAATCAAATTGTAGAGGCACTACATCATCCCCCCAAAGGCTAGGCTTACTCCTAGAAGCCTACAATCAAATAATAGAAACCAAACACACCAAGTGCAAAATAAAAATCAAACAATAGGAATGACTAATTGACTTCTCCACAAGTCAAACTCAAATGACTCCAACATTTATGAACCTTCTCATCAACCCCCAAATAGGTTAACCACAAGAGAATAAGTGTCATACTGACATAAGGTCCTTCAATAAGGAAATTCCTCTGTACTAGGAAACCCATCTAGCCATAGCTTCCACACTACAAGGTAAGGAAAAACCCACTATAACTTGTCAAGAGGTGCCCAACTACAACATTCACCTACCAAGTGATCAAAAAACAAGGTCAAAGTTCACTATGCACTTACAACAAGAATTGGAATTATGGGGAATAACCATCCCAAAATTCCCAAGAACACTATCATGCAACACAAGGGATGATGGTTCACTTATAAAATTTCACACTCCAAATAATACTCACCACTACTAACCACCAAGTATAGGAGCACTTAGTCTCTATGGTACAAAAAAACTCAACTATCACTGGGAAGAAGAATTACTTAACCCAAGCAAACAAGGCATCACTTGTCAACAAGATTGGAAGGAATTCCATTATTGGAAAAAATCATATGTTTAACTTCTCACCAATGTAAATGATGATAAGGTTTTTCCAAAGATGTCATGTTTCTCTGGCTACATTCTAGGAATGTTGCACTCAACCTACTGCTAAACTCAATCTCCAATCCTCAAGTTGACCCTGAAAGAGTAACTTGACTGATATAGCATCCTGAAGATACAAGCCTAGGAAGAAAGAAACTATAGAGTATTAGGATTGTGAGGGAGTCTCTCTCAACCTCTGCACTAACTTAGCCCAAGATGTGTTAGGGAAAACTCATAATTCCACCAACCATCAAATTACTCATCCAACACTAGTTGAGCTAGTCGCATAACCATTCCAACCTACTCACTCCAAAGAGGCAAGAATATGGTAATACATCACCATTGAAGCTCACAACTAGGTTCAACCTCAAGTTAAACTAAGCCACATCTAGATGCAGTAGGAATATCACCCAGTAACATAAGATGAATCCAAAGAAGCACAAAAATTGCCTTCCCTTTGGAGGCCATACTTTTACGTCCAAAATCTGATTGACTCCATTCCAAAATCATTACATGATGGAGCTTAGAGATTCATAAGACCTAAGAGTTTTAATCACCACTCAAGATTAAAAAATAAAGGCAAAATTAGATAGTTTCGATTACCAAGACAAGCAACGGATGAAATTTCCAAAACAACCAAAGAGCAAACATGCCCATATCAACATAAGACATGAAATGAAAGGTAATTCACACATTGAAACCATCATTACTTCTCTTTCATAATTTCATTAGTTAGCCATAACACAAGCATCAATCCAAAATGAAACTAAAAGGTTTTCAAAGCATGGGTTCAAGAGTTACTTACCATAAAGCAACTAGACCATTCAATTGCATTAACAACTTTACATCTATTGAAAACACACTAGTATGTTCTCTATGATACTATCCTTTGTATGTACTACCAGAGGTTTAAGTTGAATCTGATAGAGTCACAACACAATACTGGCCAATAATAGAAAACATGTAGAATAGTCACCATGAAACAAAATCAAAAATCCCAAATGGGGGAATAATCAACTCCAATAGTAAATCGTCAGAGAGATCATTTTAACAATAAGTCAAGTGTGACAATAGCCACAAAGAGAGTGATAGAGAAATTAATGACCAGTCCAAGAAAGAAAAATGTCAAAAACTAATGCTAGACCAACAACATGAGGAAAGTACCTCCAGCCAAATAAAACAAGGCATCAATCAAATCATATTACATTGGATGACTAAGAAAAATTGCACAAGAGGGATAAATCATCACACAATGCTAAGGAATACATCATCCTAGAAGTGTTAGAGAATACACTAGCACACATCAAGTAGTATACCATTAATAACCTCATGCATATGCATACTACAAAAATTTCCTTAATTATTTTCCATGCAATGAAACATTTAGATATACATCAATTTTAATACAATTTCCATAAGCTCAAGAAGCAATCAGTTCGGGGACATAAGTCATTAACCTAAAGGATCTAATGCAACACCTACTTCTTTGCAATGATTTACAAAATACACTCATTTCTTAATGAAAGGAAACATTTCATTACTATATTGGCATAGCACATAATCAACAACAAGATTCATTTCTTTACTTACAATAGGAAATTATGAGAAAAATAATGCACATTACTCCTTATGGAGAAACAAAAGAGACACACAAAGCCAACACATGGATAAAAATCAGTGGATCCATCTAATAGGGTCACACGAGAAACCAGCCATGCTAAGACACATCTATTTCATTTGCATAACCAGGAAGACTCGCTTGCTTCTCCTCACAATTCTCTAGTCCCATCACAAGTAGATACCTAAGCAACAAAACTCATTATCTCTCAAAGAGGAACTCACACTCACACAATCAAAACATCAACCATATGGAAAACATATACACAGAGATACCAATTTTTGAACATGGGCTCTGATACCAGATACAATGCCCCACTCATAGATCCTTGGAACAAGTACAGATAAAAGCCAATACAATTTTTTGTAAAGGGAAACAAGCATGGATTCTAACAATCATTAACATGCAACTAATCTAAAGATTGCAATAGAATACTTAACCAAACAATCTAAAAAACCAATGATATCCAAGCATCACTACTTACCAACACAATCACAAACCAGCAATGAGAATTAAAACAAACAATGATACACATACCCTTTGAACTATCAAGACCTAGGAAGATGTGCAACCCAATAGGGTATCTAAAACACCTTCCAAAACATATTCAACAAGTCAAAAAATACTTGTTTTTGGCTTGAGTAAGTTTTCTCACAAAACATGTGTGATACTTTTCCAGTATCATACGATACTATTCACAACTGCCAGGCTATACTTTTTAATAATCATGTGATACTTTCTAGTATCGTACGATAAATTTTACTATTACCATGTGATACTTTATTGGTGTTGCACGATAGAAATTGCTACTATCATGCAATACTTTCCAATATTGCATCATATTTCTTCCTATAGTTATGTGATACTTTTCCAGTATCACCCAATGTTGAACCAACATAGCCCAGGTTTACAAGGAAAAATCTTGACTATAATTCTAGAAAGAAGATAGGGTTAGAATTTCCAAATTGGGGGGTACCTAAACCACAATAGTTGAGGAATAAACACTCACAAGTATAAGGAAATCAAATAGTTCTAACATCTAAACCATAAAATAAAATTCATAGCATCTAATGTAATCACGTGGAAAACAACATCACATTGAGCATACATGTGCATAAATCAAATTTCATAAGAAGGAAAGCACCTGTAATGAACCCAACGTAAAAACAATCATGCTTAATTCTTCCCATCCATAATAGCATCATGAGACCTCAAAGGCCCTAGCCATACCTTGAGCATGAATCTCAAATCTCTAATAAGATAGTTAGGGTTGTATCATGAAATCATTCATACCAATACTATCAATGACAACATAAGGTAAAAATACATTCAATCATGCTAATCTATTAATAACAACACTATCCAAAGCAATGGTAAGGAATCTCATCTAAACCATAAGATACAACATCATAATAAGGAATGCATCAAGTAACAACTAGTATCATTGAAACATGATATAAAATGCATCCAAAGTAAAACATAAATCACAAGGAAACATACTCCAAACACACCAAAGTACCAAGTGAATATCCAACATCAACCTCGAGCTTGAAATAGACCATCTGTGTACACTGATCCCACAATAGTGTGATAGGTAGCTACGCCTCCCAAAAATGTGGTACCCATAGGCCTACTCCCACCATGCTGATGGACATAATGGTCCAACCACAAACACCCAACACAATTATCCATCCATGTCTAACACTCATGCCAAAAAGTACAGAGGACTGAAATAAAGAGCATGAAACAAAGCAATACAACATGTCCTGGTCAAACACTTTATGGGTCTACTATGCAGTGACTCTAGTGGAGAGTAGATTTCTTGGGACTCCCAAGCTCAAAATCATATGGAACATTTCCCCTTAGGACTCCCTCAAGAGGCCAACATGTTGTGTCCCTAGATGAGTTGTGCAAAAAAATAGGCTCTCAGATAAACTCATGAGACTATACCTTCGAAGGATCTGTACAAGTACATAGTATTTTCTTATCTTAGTTAAATACACATAAATTTATTTAGTTATCACTTATTAAAAACTTTTTCACATATACCACACTAGGAACATGACCAAAGATACAAGATAATCCCCTCCACCAGTCTACCCTACATAGCCATGCTCATCACATAATGAGTGCCCATAGGCAATGCAGTTTCCCAACCCAACACTAATGAACATAACTCAACCAACAAGAAACCATACAAGAGCCCGGGTCTTGCAAGAACTCAAAAAGTGCATGCTCACATGCTCATGTGTGGGAACACCAACTCCACAATGATCACAAATAACAAGGGATGGTTGAGAAACATATAAAACACAAGTATGACAAGATCAATCAACTAGCCTAAATTTAGGAGTACGAATTCTACACAAATCCCAATGAACAATAAATCACCAAACATCATGAAGCCACTCAAATGGCCTAAATCTAGGAGTATGGATTCTGCATGAATCCAAATGTCCATGAAAGGGAAACATAACATGCAAGAAAACATGGAATATAATCCATTTCCACCATCCAAGGAAACAATGCCACAATCCCAACAAAATATGGGTGGCATGCAAATCGAGGCAAGAATAAAAAGCCTGAAACTCAATGTTCTTAGATAACAACAAAACTGAAGCCTCAATACAAGAATGGGATCACAAGATGAAGGATGCAATAAAACTCACCAACCATGCTCAGATTCCCAATCTAGAAAATCTGGCAAAAGACACAAGTCCACAAAATCCACTTTGGAAACACAAGTTTGGATCGAGAAATAAAATACTCTGGAATGTTTTATAACCATTCTAATTCTAGGATCCTAATCATTAAGGCAAGGTCTACAAGATCAAAACTCTAAATAAGCCAAACAAAGAAATGGGGGAAAACCTCGATGACAAGCAAAATAAGATAATGCCAAAACACCCAAAACTAAAAAATCTTAGAATTTGAAAAAATTGAAAACCCACTGATCAGATCTACCTAACATCACACTTTTCAAATAAAATCAAGAACCCAGACACTTCATGGAAATCCAGCAACATAATAGTGCCTAAACTCACATTTCTAATTTCATATGAAATAGAAATGCTCATGCCCATCCAACCGGGTGATATGAATGCATAAAAATGGAAGGGAATGCTAGTTCTCCACTCCTTGACATTTTGCAACATGAAATAGAAGTTAAAATAGAGTAAAACCAAAAATCCCTACCTCACAACCAAGAGGGAAAAACAAGAAATACCACCATAAAATAATGGGGATGTCGAATCAAATGAAACCATTGGTATATCAAAGCAAGTGCGATATGAATCCAATGAGACTAACCTCACAATGATCTATGGAGCCAAACTCAAGCAATGAGAAAAGCTATGATTTCTCACAAGAGAGTTTGGAGGAAGTTTCTCCAAAACCATGAAATAACAAAGTGAGAAGTGAGAATAGACTCACTTTTGGCCGATAAATGCACTTTTGCAAAGTGGCATATTAATTAGATTATTTCAATTAAATAATATAATTGGCTTCCGTAACCCAAATTAAATCAGGTGATTCCAATTGAATTGGAAACCAACTACAACAAATTAGTCGACAATAAAATAAAAAATAAATTAAATAAATAAAATCCCTCTAACCCATTAAAAATCATTTAATTTAATCTTTTATGCAACCATTGTGGAATCCTAAATGTAGAGACACGCTCATGGGTCTAATCAAATAATGCATTATGAATCTAGATTTATCAATTACTAGGGGATTAAAATAACCATAAAGATACATCACCCATATAGGGATGATATTGGCTCAACATGAAAAGTCTAATCACTAACTCCATGTGCCATTGTCAAAGATATAAGTCTTGCATAATAAACGAACACAATCAATTGTAAATGCACAATAATAATAACCAAAGTGACAATTATGTGAAATCACGTAATTAAAGCATCTAATTAATTTTATTTAAATAATCATTTAAATAGCCCATTTTGCATAAATTATTGGAATGAACAAGTTAAATATCCATAGCACATAACCAATGAATCCAACTTAGACAATTCATTTCTAATTATTTAAGCATATAATAATGGTTGTTTAAACAACATAGAAATGCACTTAAAACACATAAGTGAACATGGTCAAATGCATGACTAACCACTACTACAAGAACCTAGTCAAATACAGCAGGATAATAATACATAGTGAAATCTTTGCACACATCTTAGGGTAATCACGAAATAATATCATGATATCACATCAATCCTGGTAACCACTGGCACAAACCTTAGTGAAACCATCTAACACATCATAATCTCATAAATTAGCCATAAGTATAATCAAAGAAACCAATACAATAAGATAAATATAATCACCCCCGAGGGTATATACCACTCACAAAGAAAGATCATCAAGGTTGCATCCTTCATGATGACTTGCAAAAATCAAGTGGGAGAGACACTACATGATGTGGTTCTTGAAAAGGTGTAAACATAGTCAATTAGAGCAACATATGACAAATTATGGTCTTAGAAATTATCGCAACTTGAAATTATGAAAATGAAATTATTTGGGCCAACTCTAATGCAATATAGTATAATAATGTATAATAATGTGTAGGTTGGCTTCAAGGCCTTGGGCTAAAATTCTAGAACCTTCTTGGGTGGTGAAAAATTGCCTCTATAAAGAAGGCTCATAGAGTTGTCTAGGATAGTTATCGGTTGTTGTGGTGGCTCTAACTTTCAAAATATTGTAAGGAAAATACCAATATGGGTTCACGTGTTGTAATTTTGAAATTTGTAATTTCATACTTTTGGGGGTAATAAGAAACCCATTTTCCATTCTACTCCATATGCAAGAAGTCATAGAGGCTATTAGGGTCTTAATTCATACTATGTTTGGTTAAAGTAATGTAAGCTTTTCTCATTCCAATGTAATGGGAGCTACTCCTCTTGTCAAAATTTACTTTACACATATGCATACACATACACATATACACATGTATTTACATAAAAATATGCATAGACATAGGAATATGTATACATCTACACATACACATACACATGAATACATACACATACATGTGTACATACATATGTATGAATAGATATGTATAGACACTTACACAACAAGAGTACATGAATATCAAAATATTTATCTATGTATACATGTTAAAAGCTTTACCCTTTTATAATATTTTATCATTAAGTAGTGAGTAGTTGTGTAGTTGTTATTCTCTTATAATAGGTTCTTTTGAGGTTTTGATTAGATAAATAAGTTTTACAGGGATCCTAAAACATGAGAATTAAAACATAACAACCTAAAAATAAGCATTAGAAGCCTAGCCACAAAAGTAACAAGTCTAAAGGTTGATAATAAGCACTAGGACCAACCAAATAAACAAAGGCCAAAGAAAAGGCCAAACAGAAAAGACAAGACAAACGAAACAGTCAAAATCCAGAACAAAAAGCCAGCCAAAAAGGAAAAAGAGAGGAACTAATCCTCGATCTTTCTTTCTAGCTCCTACATGACCTGGGAAGCCTTCTGGGCCATCTGGTTCTCCTTGGCCTCCTACTATTGAGTCTCATGTTCTTCCTAGTCCAGAGTAGAAAAAGTGATACTAGTGGTATTATCATCATCAAATATGGCTTTACCATTATCTTTTCCATCCACATCCCCCTGCATGCCTCTATATTTAATCCAATCAGTTAAAGATAGAATGTTGTTATTAATCAAGTTGAGCAGTGAGATCATCTGGTTCGATAGATTGTGATTGTAATTTTCCAGGTTGTGAATCCTCCTTTCTGCCAGGCTATGCCTATCATCATAATATGTCCCTTTCTCTAGGCCCTTTAGATTCCTAGCTCCTTCCATTTGACCCACCTTCTCCTTAACCTCCTCCAGCTCATGAAAAAGCCACTTGATTGACCTATAATTATCTATCATTCTATTATGGGCATTGTTCAAGAGTTTCATCCCAAATTCCCTAGCATTATCAGAGATTTCCACAATCATAGGGTTAATGAGCTCTTCAAGATGTGGTTGCTCCTGGCTGTCCACTAGGATCTGGGGATTCATCACTTCTCTAAAAATACTCATTTTTGAAGTCCTCACATTAAAATTTATCTAGGCTTTCCTGCTATCTTTGGCCAGCACCTCCCCACCCTCAGCTCCAAAACTATCCTTTATCTGCTCCTCTGAGTGGGCTTGGGGATGTATAAGGGAGAGAGGAAGCAGAGAAGAGTCTGGGTCCTACTACAACTTCTCATCCTCCATGTCCAAACTCTTGTGTTTCTTCCCATCCTAGGTTTCCTTTTTTTCCTCCTACCTCTCCTTTTCCTCATCTTTAGACTCCATAGCCTCCTCTTCATAATAGTTTTCCTTCTCCTCATTCCCAAGCTTCTTTTGACCATGATCTCTAGGGCTTTTTCTTCTAGGGGTAATGGGGCAGGGCAACTTCTTTACATTAGGCATTGTTTTTTTACCAGAGAAAGTAAGCCCCCTTTCCTCAAAACTAATGCTCTGTATATCATCTAAGTCAGAGGAGTTGCTAGAGCTTTTGATTTCCTCATTCTCAGCCTATGAAGGGATGTTACTTATCATCTAAGCCTTGACATGCTCATAGATGAGCAGTAACAGCCCCTCATGCAAAGTAGGGTTAGTAGAGGGTTTCTTTTAGAAGCTTGACACTACCTTGCTCATAGAGTTCGACAAATAGAAATGGAAAGAAACTTTTCTATCATGCTGAAAATGATTCAAAAGAACAAAATGGTGGGTGCAAACATGATCAAACCTAGGGTCAAGAGTAATGTACTCAATGACAGCACGTAGAACATACATCCAAATCTTCATTATAGAATTTGGATCATAAAATGTATCACTCTTTTTCAAGGCATTCA
Organism: Cupressus sempervirens; assembly: GCA_028749045.1. Lineage (NCBI taxonomy): Eukaryota > Viridiplantae > Streptophyta > Pinopsida > Cupressales > Cupressaceae > Cupressus > Cupressus sempervirens. The sequence goes on from CM053791.1 coordinate 277,884,850, forward strand.
ACTCCTTAGAGTTGTTGGCAAAGTCCTTCACTACACTGGCCAAAAGCTTTTTTTCCCTAAAGAACTTAAAGCCCACCATCAAAATCTCAATAACAGCCAAAATCACCTCCTCTGTCATCAGAAAAGTTATCCCATTCACCTTGACTCTACCATCCTTCCACAAATTGACCATGCTATCAGTCACATTTTGGTTGTAACCATGTAGCTTCATGATATACCTTGAAATCTCACCCTGAACCAGCTTCTCCCACACTTTCTCCCTACTTCTCCATTTCTCCATTTTTCCCACCAGTTCTTTTTTGCACCTTTCACCCACCATATCAGCACTTTGCTCTCCCATAATTCTCATAAGCACATCCCTCTGAAACCTCACCACCTAATAGGGTTCTCTATGATTTAGAGAGAGACTGAAGAAATAAGCCTTGTCGTTGCTCAAGTTACAAATGCAAAAAATGACCCATAAAGTGTGTCAAATAAACTATAATAATTCCCACTTCTTGCATTTACCAATACAGCCTTTAAGAGTCATACCCTTTCCCCATAAGCCTTTCTTATTCATAATTGCAGATTGATCTCCTCCGTACTCCCTTAGATCTTATCCAGCTTAATCAAGCTCTTAACATCCACTAAAAAATTCTTTCCCAGTTTCCAGGTCATTTTTTGGTGAGATTGGACACCTTTATTTGCAAAGCAATCTGCCATCAAGTTTGCTTCTCGAAAAATGTGAGTGAAATGGACTCTATCAAATTTAGCAAGAGTCTCACATGTCTCATCAATAAGATTTGCAATCGACCACGAATAATGAGATTTTTCATTTAAACATTTAATAATGTTATTTGAGTCCCCTTCAAGCCATAGATTAGTAACTCCAACTTCAAAAGCCAGTCTCACCACATGGCAGGCTGCACTTGCTTCCTCAAAGTGATTAGTTTGGAATCTCAGCAAGAGAGAGAAGGCCACTACTCTGTCCCCAAATTCATTCCTAATTATTCCTCCACATCTCGAGGAGCCAGGATTTCCCTTAGAGGCCTCATCAAAATTGGCTTTATGCCATCCTTCTGGGGGGAGAAGCCACTTGGCTTCCTGCCTTTTTAACATTCTTTCTTTTTCCTTCTCCATTTTCCTACCGCCCACTTCGATATCTCCCCCCTTCCTTACTAGGTATTTTTCCTTTATATTTTTGTGAATCTTCTTCCTAAGAACAATGGCTGGCTCCTTTCTGTCTCTGAAGATTCTATTGTTTCTCTCCTTCCATATGCTCCAGTAGTAGTGGGGTAAGATCCAGGTTCCTAATTCCTGAAAAATAGGGGATTTGAACAAGGATTTCCATTGGTAGAAAAAATCCAGGAGATTATCTAGCATGCACTAGCTAATCCCTAAGTCTTGGGTTAGGAAGTCCCAGACCTCCCTAGAGAAGGAATAGTGAATGAACAAGTGGTTGCCTATTTCCAACTGGTTCTTACATAAACTACATCTACTTGGCAGAATCTGTCCTCTTTTTATAAGGTTATCCTGAGTGAGAATTTTGTTCTGTAAGGCTAGCCAATAAAATATATTGATTTTAGGAGTGAGGCCTAGGATCTAAGATTTTGACCAAGGAGGCTTCTCTTTTAAGCTCCAAAGACCCATATACCTAGAAGCAACAAAGTAGTTTGCACTGGAGTTGTCCCCCAAGATCATTCCATCCCTTTGGTTGCTAAGATCCATTGAATTTAACATTAACATGATTGGATTTAGATCATCAGAGATTATACATAGATCTATACAACCCTGGTCATTCCTATAGTTGCAGACTTTCAGCCCAAAAAGTTGAATACAATGGTTCACCCAAACATAATAGACAGGATTGTTCATTAGGGGGCCCTGAATAAGCCAACTATCAGACCAGAAATTCATATCCTCACCATTCCCCAATTTCCAAGATACTTTTACCTTTGCCAAGTCCCTAGCTTTTAGAAAACCATTCTAGATAGCTGATCCTCTAGGAATGTCCTTGCTAAAAAGGGTGAACTGAATAGAAGGCCTCTTAATGTACTTGTTGACCAAGATGTCTCTCCATTCCCCAGTGCTATTGAAGATATGCCATAATTGAATTGCCAAAAGAGCCTTATTAAGATGAGTAAGCTTCCTTATGCCAAGACCTCCATAATTCTTAGAGAGACAGACTTTGTTCTAGGCAACTAGTGGGTATCTTTTTTTCCCTTCAACTCTTGTCCATAAGAAATCCCTCTAAATTTTCTCCATCCTCTCCATGAATTTAACTAGAATCACAAAGAGGCTTAAAGCATACAGTGGCAAATTATGAAGGGTGGATTTAACCAGTTGACATTTTCAAGCTTAATTGAGAATAGCTCCTTTCTAACCAACAAGCTTTTTGCTAAACTTATCCATAATACCATTCTAGAAGGAGTTGGGAGGAATTAGACCCAAAGGAAGCCCAAGGTAGGTAGAGGGAAACTTTCCCACATTACAACCTAGAATCCTAAAAAAATTCCTCTATCTATCCTCTGGGGTATTAATAAAATATAAAGAGCTTTTTTCCTAGTTAATTAGTTGGCCTAACCCTCTAGAGTAGATATCCAGGACATCCTTCATGGCTTTTTCCTCCTTCATAAAAGCCTCCCCCACCCCATGATAGTATCATCAAAAAAATGCTAATGCAAGAAAGGATCACTTTTAGAGGAAGGTTTTATCCCTTTGATTCTACCTTCTTTCTTCTTTCTCTCAATAAGCCTTCCCATACATTTAGTGAGGATAATTAAGAGTATTGGTGAGAGAGGATCCCCCTATCATAGTCCTCTTGAGGGTTTGAAAAAAATTTGAAGGAGCTCCATTAACCAACACAGCAAGAGAGGAAGTAGAGACAAGCTGAGATATCAGTTTACAAACTTTTAAATCAAACCCAAAAGCCTTGAGCACTATATCAAGAAAAGTCTAGTCAACTCGATCATAGGCTTTAGATAGGTCTAGTTTAAGTAGCATCCCTTCTAATTTGCTAGCTTCCATAGAGTGGATCACTTCGAGCACCATCATGACTAAGTCTAAAATCTGTCTGCCCGAGACAAAACCCATTTGTTGCTGCGATATAATCAAAGGGAGAAGCTTGAGAAACCTAGAGGTAAGAACCTTTGAGATAATCTTGTAAAAGGAATTGCACAAGCTTAATAGGTTTGAACTTGTCCAAAGAGTTAGCCCCGGGCACCTTAGGGATGAGGACTAGAAAAGTGCAATTAATATCCTTAAGAATGCTCCTAGCTCCAAAGAATTCCTAAACCACCTTCACCACATCATCCATCACCACCTGCCAATACATCTAAAAAAAGAAGGTAGGAAACCCATCAAGGCCAAGAGATTTATCCACAGGCAAGGAAAAGAGAGCTTCATGAACTTCAATAGTAGAAGGAATGGCTTGAAGCATTAAGTTATGATGAGGTTGGATTATCTGAGGAATAGAAACAACCAAGTATTCTTGGTCCACCTTTGACAGAAGAGGATCCCAAGACAAGAGAGAAGAGAAGAAGGAGAAAGCTTCAGCTGATATTTCCTTCTCCTTATTTAGCAGATCTTGCCCTTTCATGATGCCAATAATTCTATTATTAGCTCTATGCTTGAGGGTGGTTAAATGAAAGAACTTTGAATTTTGATCACCATCTTTAAGCCAGTTGACCCTAGATCTTTGCCTCCAAAACTTCTCCTCTTTGCTAATGATATTATGTAAGTCTGTAAGAATAGACAACTCAACCTCCCTATTAAGCTCATTATACCCATCCTGCTAAATAGAAGCTTGAACAGAAATAAGTTTGTCAGACAAGACATCTTTCTCATGAAAGATATGGCAAAAATTAGTCTTATTCCAAACTTTAACCATTCTCTTAACATTACTCAGTTTCCTGGAAACTCTAAACATAGCAATGCCTTCCACTTCTAAACGCCACCAAAATTTGACTTTATCCAAAAGATCAGGATGAGAAGTCCATTTTTTTTCAAATCTAAAGGGGTTGTTCCTTCTAGGTTCTATAGGAGGAACTGAGAGAGAGATAAGAGAATGATTAGATCCCACTCTAGGCAAGAGAGCTAACCTACAAGAGAAAGTCTTCAACCAATTAGGGGGGATTAAAGCTCTGTCCAATTTGACCTAGATGCAGTCCTACCCCAAGCATTTTTTTGACCAAGTAAAGGCACCTCCCATAAGATCCAGATCTAGAAAAGCCAAATCATTGATGAAGCTAGAGAGGTCTTGTTTAATTTCCCAGTCCAGGATTAGACCACCTATCTTCTCCCCATCCACAAGAGGAGTGTCGAAATCTCCCATAATGATGCCTTTCTTTAAATTACTACTTTGCACTAGGTTTCTTACTTTAGTCCAGTGATTTTTTCTATCTCTTTTATTGTTAGGAGCATATAAATTTAGCAAAAACCAATTTTCATTGGATTGAATATGATGAACATGATAGAGAAGAATATTGCCCTCATTAAACACTACTTCAACTCTAAAATGTTTGGTATTAAATGGGGTCAGTAGACCACCAGAGGCACCCTCTGCATCTGAAGCCTCCCCACTCATCATACTACTAAACTTAATTCTCCTTAGAGATTCCTTTTTCATCTTAGTTTCTTGGATCATCAAAATATCAAGTCTTTGATATCTGATCAAATTCCTTATAATTTCATGTTTTTGGGCTCCGTTTAAGCCCCTTATATTCCATGATATGATCTTCATTTTCCATTCTTGGAACACTCCTGAAGAGTTCTCTGGCACCCATTCGCCAAGCATCTTCTAGTCTCCTCCTCTCTGGTTTGCTTCTCTATTTTTCTACCTTTTCTAGCCACTATTCCCACATCCAGTTTGTAGCTGCTTCTAGTCTCTACCGGAGAGGCCAAAGAGGGTTCTCTAAAAAAATTATTCCTAAGCTTAGGGGAAAGAAAAGCTTCTCTTTCCAAAATAGAGTCCAAAGGCCTAGATACTATTTGAGCTTTCTTTGGAGTTCTAGGAGGATCCTCCCAATCATTGAGCACCCTCACAAAAACTTCTTTCTTGTTCTCCACAACACTTTTAGCTCCTACTCTAGAGGAAACAAAACTATCCTCTGGGCCTTGATAGATAATTATATCCTTATTAACTCTATCCTGTTCTTTGTCTTTGGCAGCCAAAACACTTCTCCCTTCAGACTCAGGGATCCTTTTCAGATATGCTTCCTTCATAATTTGCTGAGGAGCTCCCTTGCAATCTTTAACCACAAGCTTTACCTATTGGAAATCTACTAACCCTTCCACAATCTAAGAGACTTCTAACTCATGAAAGTCAACTTGGTTTCCTTCTAGGACATTTGCCTTTGGCTTTTCCTTTAGATCTGTAGATACTTCACCATTTGAAGTTTTCTAGGCATGCTCTTCAAAATGGGGAAAATCCTTCTTATCTTTGGTCCATTCTATTGCGGTAGAAGGTGCTAGCTTATGTGCAATGTCCTTCTTAACTTCTCTAGCCTTCTGACCAACCATAATAGGATTAGCCTTGTGGCCTATGCTGGTGGTCTTCCTCTTCCAAATTTTCTTGTCCCTATTGAGATAAGAGGAAGGAAGAGACTTCTTCTTCTTGTCCATCTTCACTTTCGAACATGGAAAATCCTTATTTCTAGTCTCAAAAAAATGATAGCAACCAAAAGGTACACTCTCATAGTCCATCTATTGTATGTGAGTGCTAAGCTTAGACTCGAAGCACACCACTTCTGGCATATCATCCCCTTCCCTTACTCCTATGCATATCCTCGCATAGGTAAGTCTACTCTTAGAAGCAGTAATAGGATCAATTGATAATAGTTCTCCAAAGGAATTTCCCACGCCCATAAAAACATCCTCATTCCAAAATTCTAGGGGCAACTTAGGGAGTCTAACCCATACTGGAGCTTGCTAAAAAAAAGATTCATTTAAGTCCAATTTTGAAGACCATTTCTGCAACACCAGAGTTGCTCGTCCTATACTCTAAGGCCCTTCACATAGAATATTAGCCATGTCCTCATTAAAAGTAAATTCAAAAGAGAGAAACCCCTTTGCCATCGTAGTAATGCTGACCTGACCTTTAAGATGCCATTTCTTCAAGGTGAAGGACTGCACCACATTAATGTTTGGTCTCTAACCGATAAACTTTCCAACTAGCGTAGATGCCATCAAAGCTATGCTATGATCAACTAACTTTTTTGGAATAGAATGCATGCACAATCCCTTTTTCCAAACTTGATACAATCTTAACCGAAGGTAAAGATGACTTACCGAATGGTTTGACACCAAAGAGCGAGGCCCATTTCGCTAGAAGATTCCCTAGCCTAACCACATTAGGTTGCATTTTTGGCTTGATCTGGACTTCACCATTAGCATGTGGGTCCCCATCCCCATTTTTTGCCTCTCCATACTCTGCTTGAAAACCCTCCTTCATACCTAGTTTCTGAGATCCTCCTCCCTGAGGACTCCCACCTGAAACTAGGTTTGAACTTTGAACATATGCTTCCCGTTCACTCCCCTGACCTCTTCCTCTCCCTCTCTCCATTTCTTCTTCATAAGTTTTTTTGAGTTGCTTATGATTAATTTTTGTAATTATGCTTTGCTTAATTCAAAAAGAATAAAAATTATGAATAAAACAATATCTAAATTTAGAAGTTGCCTTCAACAAAGCATTCACATGTAGGGGGTCTCATCCACTAAAGTCATCTAGGTGTCAAATTGACCAAGACACACCTTCAAGAAATTGAATGCGAAAGAAAAATATTATATCACATATACCATGCTTAATAATTATACTCAACAAATTAAACTACAATAGTTTTACAATATATATATATTTATTTTTACATAAAAGTACTATTTCTTCCCCTTCAAGAAATAATAACTAATAATATATAAAATAAGAAAAAGAGTGTAATGCATCATACTTATATTTAGTTCACTTGTCTAATCCCATTAGGATGAAGTATCAACTCTTTTTGTGAATGAAAAATCATATATGGGTATGTATCAAAGAGACATCTAATATAATTGGTACGATGTATGATAATGTAGATAATGTATTGTATTCAATTTTTCATTATGTACCATGCGATGTGTGCAATGGATGTAGTGTATTATTTTATTGTATTAGTTGTACTTGTGTATTTGTTATGAGATGATGCATTTGTTATTCATTTATTCACATGGACATTATACTTAATATTAAATCTAATTAATAAAACTTTCATGAATGTGATTCAACATTAAGGAACTCTTGCCAAATGGAAATTGTATTTGTATTGCTTAATGTGTAGTTGATGCGTATGTGTATATTGCTTCCACATTGTAATCTTGATGTTGCATATATGTTTAGGAATGAACATTGTAAAACCGTTGGCTTATTTTAATTTGAGGAAATCTTTAAAGAAACATTTCATAAAATTGTGTTTGAGTCATATCCACAAAATGTTTTACATGTGGCTCACAGTTTTTTTATCCAATTCATCTTTTGATAATATCTTTTTGGTTTAATGAAGCCCTTGTGTTGTCATGCCAAATTTTTTCTATTAGTGTTCTTAGTACATCAATAATAACTTTATCCTTGCATGATAGTCTACGTTGGAATGACCAAAAAGAAGTCTCATTAGAATTCTCAAATTTCTCTCGCCTCACTAAGGCCTTGACTAATGTTGTTCTACTGTCCTTAATGATTAACTTGGTTTTCTTACCATACAATTTTTTGTCATTTCCTTTCCCATTATGGTTGATGTGAAGACTTGTCAAACTTGTATTAGCATCTTTAGTACATTCTTTTGAACCAATAGATTGGTATGCATCAAAGAGATTTTTAACAATGCTTCTTTCACTACTATTTTTAGATTTCTTAACACAAAAATTCTCATTGTCTCTCTAAATTTAGATTTTTAACCATTTCAACAAGAAGTTGGAATCTTCCAATTTGATTCAAATTTTCAAAATAGTTATTCCAAATCTTTTGAATGATTCTCCTACAATTTCTTTCTAGCATTTTATCATGCATTGGCTTACAAGTATTTTTATCGATGTAAATTAGAAACTTTGGGTTTCTCTGAATTATTCTAGGAGATGTTGATGTGCGTGCATGCTCTACATTTTCATTACTTACATTATGTGCATTTATCATTTCAACTTGAGATTTCACATTAGGGGCATTAGGTGACATAAGTGTATTTTTCATAATTATTTCAATTGGGGTATGTTAAACATTTTTGTTTGTCAAATCAGGTGTGTTTGCAACATCAATATCAATAGGTATATTTTCATCACTTACATTGAAGGAATTTGATGATGTACCTTCATGTAATCTCCTCATACACTCCCTTCTTTTTGCCTTTGCTACCTCTCATTTTGCAATTGTTCCTCTCTTGTTCTCTCCCATTATTTTAGATGTGAATTACCCTACAAACAATAAAATAAATAAAATACAAAACTAAAAAAATTTGCATGATTATTTTATGCTCAATCAAAAGATACTAACATAAAATAAGATATTGGCACATGAAAAATATCAATTTAGCATTTCTAAGCTTGAAAAACCTTATACTTGCATACTTGGTATAGAAATACATATGAAACAATAGTACAATTTGGTGGACCACACTGAAACAACATAATAATCATTGAAATTTTTTATTTAAAGTTTCCAATAACTCAATTGGGTTATTGATTTATGATTGCATTATCCATATGGACTAATAACCCAATCATATTTTGTATAACTAGACCAGGTTATGTATTACTACTACACAAAGGTAGATCAAATGAGGGGGGTAGTGATGGAGAGAATGAGAGAGAGGGTGGAGATAGGCTAAAGAGAGAGAAGGGCATGTGAAGAGGGAGAGGGAATAGGATAGAGAGAGAGAGAGAGGGAGAGGGAGGGTGTGTGTGTGTGTGTGTGTGTGTGTGTGTCTGTGTGTGCGTGTGTGTGTGCGTGAGAGAGAGAGAGAGAGAGAGAGAGAGAGATTAGGGGATATGATATAAAGAGTGAGAGAGATGGAGATGATGTGTGTGTGTGTGTGAGAGAGAGAGAGAGAGGGAGGGAGGGAGGGATGTGATGGAGAGAAGGATTAGAAGATCTAATAGAAAGAGTGTGAGAGAGAGAGGGGAGGGGGGAGAGAGAGAGAGAGAGAGAGAGAGAGAGAGAGAGAGAGAGAGAGAGAGAGAGATTAGGGGATATGATAGAAAGAGTGTGAGAGATGGAGAGAATGGGTGAGAGAGAGAGAGAGAGAGAGATTAGGGGATATGATAGAAAGAGTGTGAGAGATGGAGAGAATGGGTGAGAGAGAGAGAGAGAGAGATGATGGAATGGAGAGAAGGATTAGGGGATATGATATAAAGAGAGAGGGTGATAGAATAAAGAGAGAGAATGTGTGTGTGTGTGAGAGAGAGAGAGATATATATATTAGGGGATATAATAGGAGGGAGGGGAGGGGGGGGAGAGAGAGAGAGAGAGAGGATGGAGAGAGAGAGATTAGGGGATATGATATACAAAGAGAGAGAAGGGGATTGGAGAAAGAGAGAGGGGGACATGATAAAGGGAGAGAATGAGAGAGAGAGAGAGAGAGAGAGAGAGATTAGAGGATAGGATAAAAAGTGAGAATGAGAGAGAGGGGGTGATGGAGAGAGAAAGAGAGAGGATAGGATGGAGAGAAGGATTAGGGGATATGATAGACACTTGTGTAGTATAATTTATAACCATCTCTCTCCCCCCCCCTCTCTCTCTACCCTTGTGTATTAGTAATACATAACCTAATTAGGTTTTGTACCAATTGGGTTATATAAAACTCAATTGGGTTCTAAATGAATTTTTATTTTCATAATCCAATAAGGATATTTGAATCCAAAAAATCCAATCGGGTTATGGCTTGGTGATAGCCTAGGGAAATGACCCAAAGGTTTGAGAGACTATTTTCCCTCCATTTTTTTCCTTTAGAAATTTTTTCATCTTCTAAGATCGGGTACACTAATACTAAAGTGGGTATCTCTAAAATCACCACCATAATCTTACGCGTCTTCTTATCTTTATAACCATATTTTTTTCTATTTTTGGACAACATTAACATTGTAAACTTTAATTACTTTTACCAATGCCTTGACATTCCTCACAAACATATGTCTATCAATTTTTTAATAACTTTTGATGTGCTTAACCAAATTTAAAATAAATTGCATATTATTATTTTACACTTGATTATATACACATTTTTTTAAAATATGCATTTTCAATTATCTTGATGCAAGTTATGCTCAGCACATGGACAGGTACCAAAATTTTAGGATGTAGTATGTTCAATGATTCATAACAAAAAAATTACTTGTCATAAAATTACATAAAAATATAAAACTTATAGATATGACTCTTAACTATCATCCTACCAAAGTTATATGCAAAATAATAAATATAACTATGTATTTTGTGCTACACATGAAAACAACTATGTTACATTTTATTAAAAAATTAGGAACTATTTTTTGTGTGTGTAGGGTTTGACCCACCTAATCTTATCAATTTTGTAAAAACTATAATAGTTTAAAAAGTAGATTCAAATTACTACAATTTATATATTTTATACATCTTGTCATTTTTAGTGGATGACCCTCAAATGTCTCATCCAAGTTTAGGTTTACCTAATTTCAGAAAAAAAGGTGTCCTATTATACCCCCTTTTTGTACACCATCTTGGTGAACTTGCCCATGGATGTGATCATGGTGTCTTGGATTTTGGCATGACATGATTGGATATGAAAATAATTAATTGGTGCTCATTGGTTTGATTTGGTCATGGTGGTATATATCTTGTTGGTTCACAATCATGTTTGTTTGGTTTCATTTGAGGAGCTCATGATGTGCACTTTGACTTCTTTATGGTTTAGTGCCTTAGTTAATTCTCATGGTTAAATGATATTTGTCACCATGATAACATGGATAGCTTTGATACATGTTTTAGTGAGAGCTTGTGATAGTGATGAGGTGGCAATGCAGGATAGCGATATGGTGTTGTTAGTTCAATTAAGAAGATTCTTTATATTGGGCATATTTCTTGGATTAGGAATGATTATTCCTTAGTTTAGGAATATTTTATGATTTTGGTCTTCTTGTGAGAGGATTACATCCATGATCAATTATATGGTATGGTTTGGGTGTTGTTGTGGATTCTTGGTCAGAATTTTTTGGAGGAGGTCATACTTGCACAATTTACATCTCAAGGTTTATGTAGAAGGACATGATGCAAACTATGATTTCTATTGTTTCTCTTTTCTCTTGATTATCTTCCTAGATGCTTAATTTTACTTACATTGGATTTGATATTGACTAGAGTTTGTGATCACCATTTTATGTTCATGTGATAGATGACATGGTTGTTCTTTATCTCTTTCCTTTGTTGTTGTTGAGAACTTGGGAGAGTGTCAAAGACTTGTTATGAGAGTTGTTCTTGCAATTTATTGGTTTATATTTTGTGGATGTCCTTGATACTACATGGATTCACTTCTATGAGATGTTGTGAGTGGATTGGTTACAAATTTTACATCATCTTTTGCAGAGGAATTTTCTTTGTGTATATGTGGCATGTATTTCTCTTGAGGCTTCTAATTGCATGTTATAGATTGGATATGTTGATCATGTGAGATTCACTTGGTATATCTTTGGAGGTATGTATAGTTGGATGGGTTGGCACTTGTTGTGGCTGTTATTTCAGCTATGGATATTTTGATAGCTACAAATACATGCAATTACCTTTAGATCAAGTTTTTGTTCTTGGCATTTCAGTTGGTACAAGTTTTTTTTATTCTCATGTGACATGTTGGGTGGCTTTCTCTTTGGATGGCTTCTATGTATGTTCAGTGGTAGTGACATAATAGAAGGTTGGATCATTCATGTTTGAGATGTTGGATACTTTGATTTTTTGTTGGTACTAGGATGGAGCACTTGGTGTACTTTGATCCATGATGGTGGATGTGCTAGGAGGGATAATTTCATTGTTCATTTTTGTGGTTGTGGATTGAACCTATGCAATTTATACAACAAGTGGGAGATTGTAGAGAGTATGTGTGTTGCACACATCACATAATATTGTTCTAAATTTTATTATTTTATTTTATTATGTAATGTAATGTTGCACATAGGAGAACCTAGATGGATGTCCAACATGTAGAGATTCCCATGGATATCCTTAATGAGTTGTATTGTAACATTGTGATAATATTTGATGTAATTATTTGATATTAGAGAAAAATAATTAAATGTCCAATATTAATGTGGGATCAATGGGTTAGGTAGTAGATGATTTATGGAATACCACTTGGTGGTTTTTTGGGAGCTTGCTAATATATATGAAATCACATGGGTATTTATAGAAACAAGACAAGAAGACAAAAGGGAAAGTCAAGGAAGATTAGGATTGATAGGTTAGCCAAGGGAGCATTGTGAAGGTTGGAAGCATGGCATGGGATGTTTGGACTCATGCTTGTTCACATATATTGCTTGGTTGTGGCTATGAATTTCAAAGCTTGCATGGTTGTATTACAATTGTGTTTTGTTGTATAATACCTAGTGATGGATGCTTTTGGAGGCTAGGCTTTTCCCTCAATGAGGGTTTCCCAAAGTATATCTTGTGTCACATTTTTGTGGGTATGTTATCTATTATTTTCCATGTGGATTTAAAGTTCTTATTTATTTCAAATCTTTTATGAGTTATGTGAAAATAGTAATAATTTTGGTTACAACTTTCTTTATAAGGAGCACTATTTGAGAAGGATGTTCAAGTAACTAAAATACTAGAAGATCCCATTAAACTATAGGATGAGTTGGACATGAATGATCACAAAGTCAAAGAGATGAATAATGAAGAGCTTGATCACCATCATCAATTAGTTCAAAAGCTCAAAAAAATAAGTCAATCTAGCTTGAAGTAGGCATGAGCACAAACATTGATCAAAGCATGAAAAGTGATCAAAGGTCTAGTTATTGATGATACATATGATTTAGATAAGCATGCCATAGATCAACTAGAGAAGCTACTCAATTCTGCAAATATTAAGGATTTAATCGATGAATATATAAGAAGAAAAACTCATGCAACTCATTGCACACCACACAAAGGAAATCAGAAGAGAAAAGGGCATTACATTAGGTTTGTTGAATAATGTTTCATCTACTCTAATAAGGATGTCATATTCACAAAATTATATGAAATATTTGGATGACACTCTAAAAAGGACTTATAAAGCACTACAGGTCAGCCAAACATCATTAAACATCTTAGTGAGTTTAACGATTGAATATACAGATCATATCTAAGAAAATTACATCTGATCAACATGCTCATTGCAAAAAAATATAAGAGAACATCTATTCTCTTTGAGAAATAATGATTTCTATCCCTAATGATAGGAATCATACACTAATATGTAGAAGAGGCAGAGAAACTACTATCCACTAGTCATGTCAATACCAACAAAGACATGAAGAATTGACTGCCAAAGATCGCAAGTCTTACACTAGCATTCAAGAACCTACACCAATCATGGTAGAAACACTTGGATGTTTCAAAGACTAGATACCCAAACATCCTCTAATCCTTTTTCATTGATGAAAAAAATGTGAAGATCAATTATGAAAAAATAGGGAGACAATGATTAAAGGACAAGATGAGTCTAATATATAAGAAATGGGGAGAGAAAATAATTGTTCAGAAGGGAAATGAAGTTTGAGGAAGATGAAGTGTCAAAAATATAGAAGAGACAAAGAACCAACAAATATAAATAAGATGAAGAAATACAATAGGGAGAGATAATGTAGACAAAATATCAAAAAGGTGAGGCAACCGAAAGGGGGAATGAAACAAACAAAGGGGAAGATAAAGTAGAAAAAAAGTAGAAATTACAGATATGAAAGAGGAAGGACATAACAGTAAGTATATGTGAATGAACATAGGGGGAGTCACCAAGGAAAATGACAAAGAAAATGGGTAAGTCCATTTACCGGTGAAGGTTTTATCGATGTTAATCCAAGGCAACTGAAGCATGAAGGAGATCAAGTCAAAAAGGATTGTAAGTTTTGCCATCAATGCCAAGGGGGGATATTGTTGACCCCACTAGTTTCATTGCATTACAAAGGGTAGTTGGTGTTTTAAATACTTTACACCTAAGTGTTGTCATTGATTGGAAACTAGTTAAGAGGAGTATACCATATCATGTACTCATAGAAATCCACATGGTCTACTTAGGAGATGAAGACAAGACAAAGATTGTAACAATCAACATGAAGAGTCATCATTGTAGACATGGCAAGAGTGAACATGGAAAACATTCAAATGGGAATAAAAAAGCTAGAGATATATTAGATTGTTAAAGCTACTAGTCTAGACCCTAGGACATAGGTGTCACAAGTTATTTGTGAAGCATTTAGTAGAAAAATTCAAATTTTGAATTCATGTGTTTGAGCGGGATAATTTTCTTGGGTTTTGACACCCACAAATAAAAAGACTTCACACATTTGAAATAGGAAGAGTCTAAGAGTTGGTGTGTGAAAAAGGTTTGTATACACATTAATATGCATGAGAATATGTGAAGAGAAAGTAGAAGCATAAGATGATGTGCTAAAATAGTTTGATGTTAGAAGAGAATGAAGAAAAAGAGTTGGTGAACAAAAGACCAAATGTGTTGCGCATTGCAGATAGGAAAAGTTGATAAAGAGTATATGAGTGATATAGAGTCTATCTCAATTTTACCCAAGTAGGAATAGAAGATTAAGATTATCTTATAAAGGTATACACTGGAGATCTATCAAGAAATGTGTGCTACATATTCTAGATCACATTTGATTGATCTCTAACCATTACAATCATTTTGTAATCTCTTAACCAAGCATACTTTAGTAATAAGCATTTGATAAATCCTCTAACAAGGTGTTGATCAGAAGGAGTGCTAAAATCCTTTAACGGGGTATTCTTGACAGGTTAATTGTAGAACTAATAGGTTGCAAACGTTCTTAACCAGATGTAATCCCAAAAGGAACAAGTTGTAGCTCTTAACCAAACAATCTTTTATCTATAGAAAAAGGCTAGTGGGTATATCATCCCCACCATGGTTTTCATCTTCTCATCGAGGGTTTCTACATTTATATATGTGTGTCCATTGATGAATACTTATGTGTGTGAGTTTACATACTTCTTTTTAACTTCATGCTTAGATATGTTGATGTTTAAGTGCTTGATCTTTAGTGTATTTGAAATGGTTAAGAAGAAAACTATATTTGGAGGTGGTACTAATTCATCCCACCTCTCAGTAATAGTTGAGACCAACAAAGTGGCCCAACTCAAGTTTACTAGAGTTTGTGCGAGTCAAGTGTTGTAAATCAAATGGTGTGGTTCCCAAAAAGGTGTAATCATAGTCAATTAGAGCATTACTTCATGAATTATGGTCTCAGAAAGTTGTGCGACTTGAAATTATGAAAAAGTGAAATTATTAGGCCAACTCTAATGTAATAAAGTATGAAAATTTATAATAATTTATAGGTCAGCCTCAGGGCCTTGGGCTAAACTTCTAGAACCTTCTTGGGTGGTGAAAAATTGCCTATATAAAGAAGGCTCATAGGGCTATCTAGGGTAGTTTTGGGTTGTTGTGGTGGCTCTAACTTACAAAATATTGTAAGGAAAATTGTAATGCCCCACCTGGAGATCCTTGGAACACAAGGATAAAACATGCACAAAGGTATAATTAGAAATTTCCATGGTGGAGGGATTGTTGCTCTTCCCTACCCCTTGGGCTATCAAATAAACCATTATGCTGAAGCCAGTGCAACTCTCCACATGGTGAAATTAGCTTTGGATATGAGAGTTAAAAAATTAAGGTTGGAGGAGGACTCAAATAACATTATTAGATGTATTAATGGGGCTCTCCACCTAGCATGAATGATTGCTAATATCACTAAAGAAATCCATATAACACTTGGTAATTTTGAAAGCATCCATGTTAGTCATGAGTATAGGGAGGAAAACTCGGTGGCTAATTGGTTTGTCAATGAAGCAATAAAGAAAGATACGATGATGAAATGGAACACCGGTAGGAATATTCTAGTAGGTGCTAAAAGCCTAATTGATCTGGAAAAAATCTAGGGAGGTATGGGTGAAATCCAAAGATAATTATGGAAATAAATGATAGTATGGGTGTTAGTAAATGTAATTATGATAAATAGGAACAAAATAGGCATATGACATTTTCAGTGTCAAATCGACATGTTTTATGGGTTGATTATTTCCTTTACCATTTTAGTGGTATTCAAAGAAAAATTAGTGAAAACTAAAGTAGCTTCCAATAGAGTATTCAATGGATTGAGGAAGGGAAATAGAGGATGAAGTTTATGAGAATAGGAAGCAATAAGAATACAGAGATGATGGGTGAAAGAAGTAGGAAAGAAATAATAGGTGAGGTAGAAAAATGGAAGCAAAGAAATAAAGTTTGAGAGAAGCTTGAAAAGGGCGGAATTGCCAACTACATCACCAAACTCCATGGATATGACTCATCATTTACCAACCTTATGGTAAATTCATGGAAGGATGGAAGGGTCAAAGTTGATGGGGTTACATATCAAGTCACTATGGAAATCATTTCCCATGTTACCGAAACTCCTGATGAGAGATTGAAGTTTTACAGAGATAAGAAGGTGTATGTGATTTTGCTAAGAATACATAAGATAAAAAGGAATTGTTAAAAAGAAAGACCTACTATGAGATGGACTAGATTAAGAAGCTTCGGAGGTATGTGTTGAGGGCCATTATTGAGTGTATTTCCTTGGATATGAGATTTGATAGGGTTAGAACCCATCGTTTTGTTTTGCTCAATCATTTTTGTTATGGGGTTAAGGTTTTTTTTACTTTTTATTTATATACTTCCATGCATAAGAACATTTCTAGACACAAGAAAAAACCTTCTTCTAACCTGGCCTTGCATGAGGGTTTATTGCTCTTAATTTATGAGCATTTCAAGGATCAATCCAGAAGTAAAATCCTCACCCAAGCAAGGGCTGCCTCTGAGGACATGGGGAGCTCTAACTTCTCTTTAGATATGAAAGATGTTTAGAGTATGAGTGAAGGAGGAGGAATATTATCTCTCCTCTGGAAAGAAGGTTAAGGAAAATGTTAAGAAATCACCTACCTCAACTAAAGTCCTGTGTAGGAAAAGCCCTAGGGGACATGGGCTCAAAATTGTTGGTCAAGGAGATGAAGATTATAATGAGGAAGGAGAAGATATGGATACTAGTGAAGAGAATAAGGAGGAGGAGGATGTTAATAGGGATGAGCTAGTAGTAAATCCCAAAAAGAAATAATAGAGAACTAAAGAGGATGTCATGTCCCTTTTTCAAATAATTAAAAAAGAAAATCTTTGCTAAGGCAGGCAGGCCCAAGAAAGTGAAGTTTCGGAAAAAGGGGGTTAATCTTTGGAAACCGTTGGACTAATAAATGAAAATTATTATTAAAATAAGTTTCATTAACCTCTCTTGGACGTGAGTTACAGTTATGCCCTCTTTTAAGGGGTTTGGAGGCATTTTGGGTTCATTCCAGAACTTGATTTTTGCTCATTCTTTGTTATCCTTCAGAGGCTGCCAAACCTGTGGAGAAGGAGACCCAAGAACGGGAGTTTGCAGGTTTCCAGGGAGACCCAAGAACGGGAGTTTGCAGGTTTCCAGGAAGGCTAAGGACGGGAGTTTGAATCCATTCCATGTGCATGCTCATACAGAGTTTGCCTTTGTGCTGAACAGTGTAGATTTGTGGGTTTTGGGTGTGTTTTTTGCATGAGTTTAGTGTTTTCAGTTGAGCATTTCATATCAGTTTTGGTTGCTGCTTTATTTCAGACTTTAAGCTATTAAAATAGAGCTGAATATATATATTGGGACGTGATTAAACTTCTGAGATAGATTATTAGTGTTCTTGTGGTGTTTCCGGGCATATTTTGTGCTATTTCGGGAGCCCGATGAGCATAGTTTTGGTCCTACATTTTCGAGCTGTTGTGTAAAGGCTATACGGATCTGGAAATGTCAATTTGTAGGCTATTATGCTGCTGAAATTTTTGTAAAAATTTCCATTTTCAGATTCATTAATAATTTGTGAAGATTGTGAAGCTTTTAGCACTATTTTCAACATACCCGATTTGGGGTTTCTTAAGGAATTTGGTGGATCTTTGGGATATTAGTTGTTTGATTTTAAAGATCTGATTAGAGGTTGGAAATATCATGAAAAATCAAAAAAGGGACATTTCAGTGGTATCAGAGCCATGATCTTGCCAGCCTGAGGGTTTGTAGAAGTTGCAGGTCAGTTTTGACAACTACCCAGATCTTGCATTTCAGTTTTGAGAACTACCCAAATCTTGCATGTCATAATTTATGATTGCATGTTGCTTCTAATCAGTTGCATGTCCAAATATATGGTTTCATGCTACTTCTAATCATTTTCATGTTAGTTCTTGGTGAATTTGGTGGTTGTAGAAGTTTGCATGTCAGTTTTGACAACTACCCAGATTTTGCATGTCAGTTTTGACAACTACCCAGATCTTGCATGTCATAATTTGGTGGTTGCATGTTGCTTCTAATCAGTTGCATGTCCAAATCTATGGTTGCATGCTACTTCTAATCATTTGCATGTTAGTTCTTGGTGTTTGAAGAAGTTATATCCTATTGGGGTTACACTCTACTTTATCCAGAATGGACAGGTATAGTACAGAGTCTCAGAGGGAACGATCTTGGACAATTGATAGCCAGAGTCAAAATAGTAGAAAGGATGGTTATTTAGACATTCGAGATAAACTTATGAAAATAAGCCATGACATGTCTAAACAGTTGGTTGAGCACCACCATATAAATGACATGTTATCTGACCCAGCTAAGGTGGATAAGTTGACTGGATTTCTATTTGGCAGATTTTCTCACAGGACAGATGACACAATTCCCAAGAACTTGCATGAGGAGTTTGAGAAACTAGCTGATAGCCAGGTAGAGATCTCAAATTCTACTCTGCCACAAGAGGTGGTGGGAAAGGATATCACACAGATTGATAATAACAGTCAACTTGATACTCAAATTGAGACAATTGTTTACAAGTCGTCAAAGGGTGATGCCACAGGTATTCAAGATGGTATAGTTACAACAGGCAGTGACTACAGTGTGGTGGGTTCAGATGATGATTATGAGGATGTTGTTGTGCAGGATGGTGAGATACCTGGTAGAGATGAGAAGACATTGAGCATTCATGACTTTGCTGAGAAAGAGTACCAGGCACAGTTAGATGCTTCATCACATGAGGTTGAGGCTGGTAGTACTTCACATGATTTGTCCAGCCAGCTGAAGGTGAACCAAGATAGTATTGTGACTTCATTATCTCATCATGACAGGTATGTGGAGTTAGTTGGTATTGGTCATATTACTCAGGTGAGGAGTTTGCTTAAGTTACCAGTTGATTCTAGTTTATAGATATGGACTCGAGATTGTTATATTGGCATTTGGGATTCAGTTGACTGGAGATCTTTAACACTTTTTGGTAGCAGTGTTTGTTTGGGTGCTATCATGGATTTGATTAGCAGATTACACGGTGTTGTCTTTTCTTGTGCCAATATCTTGTTTGATGTTGGTATTAGTTTTTATACACTAATGTTGGGCTTTGTTCATATATCCAGTCGACCATACTTGCTGGAATGTGTTGATGATATTTCATATTTGGCAGTGTGTATAGATGAGTCCCAAGATCATATTGGCATTGATGACATCCAAGAGGATGCAGTGGGCAGTTTTGAAGACTTAGTTTCCTTGGGTATAGAGGAGTTGGACAGCAATGCTAATGTTTTTGATACTCCGTATGTTGATATGAGCTTTAGATTTGATTCACAGGATATGGATGGTAATACTCTAGAGACTAGTAACTTTGAGGACACTCCTTCAGACAGTGCATCAGAGGAGGTTTGTAGGAGACAGTCAAGCCAGTGCCATCATGTGTCTAATCAGTTGAGAGTTAGTGACCAAGACATTGCTATCACTTGCCAACATTTCGATGCTGCTCGTCAGTTGTTAGCAGTTTATGGATGGGGTTCTCCTACTAGTGATGAGCAGGGAGGAAGTTATCTTTCCTTGATAGAGATCCACTCTTTATGGGAGGCTATTCAGATTTTGAGACAAAATTATATGCAGTTGGTAGCCGACAGAGATTATCTTATGGAGTGGGGCAGTACAGCATATGATGCATTGTTGGCCAAGGAAGATGAGGTGAGTGAGCTTACTGAGCAGCTTGAGGTGACTTCTGAGATTCTTGAGAGTACACAGTTGGCTCTCAAGGAGTCACAGTTTCATTTGGCTAAGGTGACCATGGAGTTAGAGCGACTACAGCCTTTACCTAATTCTATACAGTCACAAGCTGTGGTGTTTGGTGATCCGAGGATGTCCATGGCCGAGACTGTTAGAGACAGTGGAGATGGGGATGCATCCATCCTTGATACTAACATTGGCATATCAGGTTCATTCCCACTAGAGTCAGGTTCAATTGAGTTGGGTGCTGTAGCATATTTTTGTGGTGTGCCTGACATGGTGGTGACCTCTAGTACTAATGGCACGAAGACTAGAGATGTTGTATCAAAGACCATGTGTGACGTTGGTGAGCTGATAGTTGGCATGGTTCCTACTAGTAATACTACTCCTTTCGCAATGTCTTCAGAGGTAGTAGTCAATTCCAACTTGGTTAATGATCAATTGCAGTTAGTTACATTTGGATTGCAGTCTGAGCCACTGACTGAGATTGGTGCATTCTATCGGCATTACACTGTGAGGTATGCTCATCTATCTACCTTTGATGACCATGTTGATGAGATGATGATACAGAGATGTACTTTGGTTCCTAGTGCTTATCATCAGTTATGGGATAGTTTGATGCCTTGGGATGAGAGTTGTGATGGGCATGACATGGTGATAGGTCTTGCAATTGACAGGTTGATAATACATGACTTAGAGCAGGAGTTTTGGAGTGATGCTTTAGCAGGTGTTGTTATTGATTCTACTCCTTTGGCTATGACATCTCTTGACTTAGCTGGTGATCAGTCACAATGGGTTGTATCACTTCTTCATGGTGAGCTGTTGACTGAGGTTGGTTTTTTTTATCAACATTATATTGTAGGGTATGTACATCAGTTAGCATTTGATCCTTGTGCTGAGGAGTTGATGGCAGAAAAATTTGGTTTGGATTCCATTTCTTACTCTTTATCTTGTAATGTCTTTTCACCGTCAGCAGTGTATGGGAGTTATGGTTATGAGAAAGTGGCCGATAATTTGCAGAGTTGTGTTGACTGCAGGAGTTGTACAGTGTGTGGATTCTCCATACTTGGTACAGTTTCATTCGAGAGGGTTCACCATTGTTGCAGAGTTGGATTGTACATTCCATATAGGCCAGTGGGATGCGTTGATGGTATTTACTGTGTTGGTAGTTTGATTTGTCCACTTTACTTGGGTTCTGATGTTCTAAGAGTTTGTGCCTCATGGGTTTTTGATTGTGGTAGTGGTGATTTCGGAGCTTGGTTGAGCTATAATTGTCAATTTGATTATGGATTCCTCTTGGTCATATTGCAGAGGATATTGCAGGAGCCTGTGTTAATTGGTAGTAGTATAGTTCATGACTACATTTGGGATCCAGGTGGATTGATTGGTTTATTGTTCAGCCATTGCTTGAGGACAAGCAATGATTGGGAGGGGAGGACTTGTCATGTCCCCTTTTCAAATAATTAAAAAAGAAAATCTTTGCTAAGGCAGGCAGGCCCAAGAAAGTGAAGTTTCGGAAAAAGGGGGTTAATCTTTGGAAACCGTTGGACTAATAAATGAAAATTATTATTAAAATAAGTTTCATTAACCTCTCTTGGACGTGAGTTACAGTTATGCCCTCTTTTAAGGGGTTTGGAGGCATTTTGGGCTCATTCCAGAACTTGATTTTTGCTCATTCTTTGTTATCCTTCAGAGGCTGCCAAACCTGTGGAGAAGGAGACCCAAAAACGGGAGTTTGTAGGTTTCCAGGGAGACCCAAGAACGGGAGTTTGCAGGTTTCCAAGAAGGCTAAGGACGGGAGTTTGAAGCCATTCCATGTGCATGCTCATACAGAGTTTGCCTTTGTGCTGAACAGTGTAGATTTGTGGGTTTTGGGTGTGTTTTTTGCATGAGTTTAGTGTTTTCAGTTGAGCATTTCATATCAGTTTTGGTTGCTGCTGTATTTCAGACTTTAAGCTGTTAAAATAGAGCTGAATATATATATTGGGACGTGATTAAACTTCTGAGATAGATTATTAGTGTTCTTGTGGTGTTTCCGGGCATATTTTGTGCTATTTCGGGAGCCCGATGAGCATAGTTTTGGTCCTACATTTTCGAGCTGTTGTGTAAAGGCTATACGGATCTGGAAATGTCAATTTGTAGGCTTTTATGCTGCTGAAAGTTCTGTAAAAATTTCCATTTTCAGATTCATTAATAATTTGTGAAGATTGTGAAGCTTTTAGCACTATTTTCAACATACCCGATTTGGGGTTTCTTAAGGAATTTGGTGGATCTTTGGGATATTAGCTGTTTGATTTTAAAGATCTGATTAGAGGTTGGAAATATCATGAAAAATCAGAAAAGGGACATTTCAGAGGAGGACATTCCCTCAAAGGGGAAAATGGATTATGATCTGGAGATTTCTACCCTTCCTCCTTCCCCTACTCCCCCTTAGGAACATGAAAAGGATAAAATAGAGGATGAGAGTGGAGAGGTGGTTATAAAAGATAGGTGCATGACCTATAAATTTTTTAATGTTAGAACCTCAAAGATGGGAATTGTGAGAGAAGTCATGAATCCCCAAATCCTCAAAGAAAAAGAGGGAAAGCTCCAGATGGAGGAACTCAATGATCTGGTGTTGGTGGCTATCACTGATAATGCGAGGGAAGTTGGCATGAACTTTCTTAATAATGCTAGAAATAGCATGATTGACAATTTCGGGTCAATTAAATGGCTTTACCATGAACTGGATGAGGTTTAAAAAAAAGAATGGGATAGCTAGAGAGCTAAGGGAAGAAGTTAGAGCATGGGAAATTGACAGATCAAGATGATGGTTTTAGGTTGGTTGAAAAAAGGATGCATAATTTGGAGAATTACAACCATAACATGGCAAACCAAATGATCTTTATTCTAAATTCTCTAAATGAAAACATTACTTCTCTTGTTGGAAAGCTAAAAGCCAGGGGCTTTTTGGAGGAAAATGAGGAAAAGGATAGAGTCAAAGATAGGATGGATGAGGACACTACTACAAACATTACCTTCAACCACTTGGATCAGACCAGTCAAAAGAACCAGGAGCAAATGGCCTAGGAGATTCATAAAGCCTATGAAGTGGCGGAAACTATGCAGGAGCTTGAAAGAAAGGTGAAGGAGTAAGAAAAGGATTATCATTATCTGTCTTTTGGTCTATTTGGCTTCTATAGGCTTTTGATTTTTGGCTTTTTCCTTGTCTTTCATTCTAGCCTTTTGGTTGGCCGTAGTTATGATGTTGGGCTTTTGTTGCTTATTTTCAGCTCTTTGATTTGTAACAACTTTTGGGTTTCAAGATCCCTGTAAAACCTATTTTTCTTATAAAAAACAACATAAAGTAACCAAGTGCAACAATGAAACACTAGGACAAGGTGATGAGAATAGGGAACACAACAAGACTCACATGTTCACCTACACCAATAAAAGTCTTACAACTACTTCCAAATATCCCCAAGCTCTAAACCACAACCCACAAACCAAGACCACACAAATCATGAGAATACATTTAAGGGATGTTCTCTTTCAAACCCAAGGTAAAAGCTCCTAACATGGTTAGACATACAAGTCCATCCACTAAACATATCATAATCAAGAATCACAAGTAGAGGCTGCTGGCTCAAAGTACAATCACTCATCTACAAAACACCATGTTGAAAGATAATACTGAATCCTAAAATTTGGCTAAGCCTGAAATCCTAAAGCCTTGAAAATTGGCTAAGTCTAAATTTCTGAAGCCCTAAAATTTCCTAGAATATTTATCTTAACTCGGAGAGGTTTGGAATCTATCTCAAATGAATTGTCACATATATTATAGTATATCTTAAGTATAAGAAATTAAATATACATCACCTTATACTTCAACAACATATTTTAAACCACATAGAAAAACTATTTTGAATTTGGAAAGGTGTGAAATCCAACAAGGTGTCCAAAACCAACATTCAAACCTTCCTTAGTCAAGCCTAACCACCCCTTGTTTCTCACGCAAGGAAGTGCATTACTCTGTGTGAGGAAGTGCATTACTCCAAGTGAGGATTCCTATCACACTGCACAAGGAAGTACACACTCTGCATGAGGAAGTACATTCTCTCATGAGGGAGAATGTACATCTATGCAAGATAATACATTCTTGCGTGAGGAAATACATTTCCCATGTGAGGATTGCCAACAATGCAAAAATGAAGCAAGACAAGAACACATAAAAACATAAAACCTTCACATCGAGGAGTACCAGATCCATGTAAATTAAGGAATGATCACTCAAGAGCATAAAAGACAAGACATCATCCAATAAGAAGGAGAAAACATGTATCCATCTAATCCATAACAACATATGAAAGAACATGCATAAAGCAACATTGTGATGAACATACATGGTTCATAAACCATACATCATATGAAGGAAAGCATAAGCATCTAAGCACCAACACAACTAAAACTCACAAATGATTCCTGCCAATTGTAATAGCATCATGAGACCTTAAAGGACCTATCCATCCCCATGCGTAACATCCCAAACTGCCAGCTAGATAGTCAAAGTTGTCTTATGAAGGTGTTACTACTAGAAAAGTAACTAACATCATAAGAACAAGAAGATCTAACTTGCAAATCCAACAAAACATAGATACTCCAACTAGTAGTGAATCACATCATCTAACCATATGCTACAACATCATCATAAAGGAATGCACCAATGAAACTAACATAATCTAAACATGATATCTGTACATTCCAATGAAAGCATAAATCACAAGGAAACATACTCCGAAAACCTAAGATACCAAGTAAAAATCAAGCATTGGTCTCAACTAGAAATAGACCATCTCTGTACACCGGCCCCTCACAGTGGTATAGGTGGCTATGCCTCCCAACCATGTGAAACCTATAGGTTCAATCTTATTGTGCTAATGGAGATAATGATCCAACCAAAATTACACATAAAACAAAAATCCATGGCTAACACTCATGCTAGACAGTAATGATAACTAAAACCAAGATCATGAGACAATGCAAGTACAATAGGTCCTATTCAAACACTCAATGAATTACTATGTAAGAACTCACTTGGAGGGTAATTTCTTGGCATCAGGTGGCCCAAGCTAGTATCATGTGGCATCAACTCCCCCATGGAAGGCACATGCACTGTGTCCTTAGACTAACATCAGGTGCTCACATATCATTTTAATTATCTTAAATTTATTACCCAGTTAATTCATTTAATTAACACTTGTTATAAATTCTTCATGTCAACCCTCTAGGAAATGGGCATTAGGCTATGTGATAGAAGCCCCCTTTATGCTACCCTACCCTACACATAATCATCCAACAATGAGCACCTGCAGGCATGCATATTTCCAACCCAATCCCAATGAACATAACTCAATTGAAATACAAATGGGAGTTCCGGCCTCACAAGTCACCCAGAAAATACACGTGCATGTGCTTGTGTATGGTGCACCACTATCATGAAGATCATAAAACAAGGGTTGGATGAGAACACAAGAAAAAATAACACTCAACCAAATACAGGCTTAGGAGGACGGATTCTACATGAATTCCAATGAACAATAAAACCATACATCATGAACTCACTGAACCAACCTTAATCTAGGAGTATGGATTCTACACAAATCCCAATGATGCAACAAAATCACACACCATGGACTCACTCACCTGACCTCAATTCAAGAGTATGGATTCTAAACAAATTTGAGTGTCCATGAAATAATGACAAGGGTTTGATCAGAACAATAACATCAAATATAAAATCAATCAACTGAACACTAAGTTAGGAATACAGATGCGACACACATGCTAAAGAAACATAAAAGTGCAATAGTGATTTGACTGATATCCTACGGATAATCCAAGTCCACAACCAATATCATGCCAAGAAAACCTGAGAAAACTAGGTGACATGCAAATCGAGGCAAAAACCTCAAAACTCAAAAATAAATTGAAATTAAAACCCATTTGGTCTTAGGGCACAAAAGTAACAAATATCAAATAAAATTTGGGTTTGGAGTCCATATGCAAAAACAACCAGCATAACGGTGCAAAACCCCAAACCCATGTCCCATAAAATAGGGAAATGTTCATACCCGTCTAGCCGAGTAGAGCTAGCATATAGAAACAGAGGGGAACACTAATTTTCAACCTCCTAACAAATGACTACCAAAGACGGAAGTAGAACAGAGCTAAAATAATAAAATAGGAGAGCCCTACCTCACAGCCAAAAGGGCAAATATGGAAACACAAGAAATAAAATAAAAACCCTGTGAAAACTGTCAAAAGTCACGGCAATCCAAGGTCTCCCCAAGTTGGATCCAATGAGACCAATCTCGCAACAATCCCACGATCATAGCTCCCACAATGAACATACAAATATTTCCTTATGAAGAGGATTTAGAATTTTCTCTCAAATTTCTATTTCAAAACATGAGAAGTGAGGAATAAAATACCTTTTTGGATACTTATTCACTTTTCGAGTGAATAATGGATTAGGGTAAATAACTAGGTAGCCTAGTTAAACCTTGAATCAACCCAAATGAAAATAGGCTATTCCAAGTAAATGGAATTCAACTATGTCAAAGCTGTTGGGAATTCAATTAAATAAGCTAAAGCCTGAAATTCCCTTAAACCAAAATCACAGAATTCCTTAAATACTTTCGCGACAAATGCAAACCTCTAAATGCACAAACATAGTCACATGTCAAATCACATAATGCAAATGAGTCTGGATTTATTAAATGGATTTAATTTAAATAATTAAATAAGATATGTTGACCATACAAGGACAACATTGGTTAAATATAAACAACTAAATCACTAATTCCACGTGCCATTACCAGGGACATAAATATTGCACATTAAAACACACGATCAAGTGCAATTGCATATGGTAACATAGTCAAAGCAATAATTGCATTAAATAACCTAATTTAATTATTTATGTAATTATATGAAATTAATCCATTTACATTACCCACTTTCGCATAAAACATCACAGAGCAAGAATGAAGTAAATAACCATAGCACATAACCAATGAATCCAACATGGACAATTCATTTCTACTTATTTAAGCATTTAATAATGGTTGATTAAGTAACATAAAAAGATACTTAAAACACATAAGTGAACATGCTCAAATACATGACTAACCACTTCTACATGAACCTAGTCTAGTGTAGAAGGATAATAATACATAGTGCAATCTTTGTACACATCTCAAGGTAATCAGAAAACAACATCATGATACCACATCAATCCTAGTAACCACTGACACAAACCTCAGTGAACCATCTAACACATCATAATCTCGTAAATCAACCATAAGCATAATCAATGAAACTGATATAGTAACATAAATCTAATCACCTCAAGGGTGTAGACCACTCATGGTCCCAGTCATGATCCCTTCACAAAGACAGATCAACAAGGTTGCATCCATCAGGATGAGTAACAAAATCAAATGAGAGAGGTGCTACAAAAATACTCATGTGGCTTCACATGCTATAATTTTAAAATTTGTAATTCCATACTTTTTGAGGTAATAAGGAATCCATTTTCCATTATGCTCCATATGTAAGAAGTCATAGAGGCTAGGGTTTACTTTAGTGGTGAATATTCACCAAATGGTGAATCTCACACATCGAGGGCCTTGAATTTGGTGATTTTTTTTACACTTTTGGGGTGGTGACGTCACCTGCACTTTATGAAAACTAGGTCCCATGCTCATACCAATTGCCAATAATGATATATAATCATTTTTATTTTGATGATGACTTCACCACTGAAATCTAATCTTTCCACATGGTAAATTAAATCTTTTTGCCCACAATTTTTGAGGTTTGTATTATTCAATGGTCACATTCACCAATATATGGTAAAAATTTAAGTTAGGTTTTATGATAAGTACATATACTTGGTGGATGTCTCTATTCCGCAAACTTTCTAAGTAATTTTTTTATCCTTTTAAGTTTTGGCCTGAAATGGATTTGACTATGGACATGTGTCATTACTTTGGAGGTTTTCTCTAAAACTTGTTGTCTTTGAACATTTAGGTCTGAAATAGGATTTATACTGTCAATTTATGATCATCTAATGGTTGTTAAAATGAGTTACTATGTTTTAGATGATATAAAATATGATTTCTAGGTATTCATATTTTTGTCACAAATTTCTTCAATAAGTAAAGATTCACCAAGGTTTTACAGAGTTTTCATATGATGGAAATAAATTGACAATGAAATTAAAATTTTTCTAAATTTGAAAAAAAATTGCCAATGGAAATTAATTATTTCCCCCTAGAATAATGCTAGATTCGCCAAGATTTTATACTTTTTTCCAAAGTGGGGGTTTCTTAAAGCTATCCCTGATAGAGGCTATTAGGGTCTTGATTCATACTATGTTTGGTTAGACTAATGTAAGTTTTTCTCGTTCCAATGTAATGGGAGCTACTCCTCTTGTCAAAATTTACTTTACACACATGCATGTACATATGCATACACATACACATGCATACACATACAAATATGCATAGACATAGGCATGTCTATACGCATACACATACTACTCCATATATAAGAAGTCATAAAGGCTATTAGGGTCTTAATTCATACTATGTTTAGTTAAACTAATGTAAGTTTTTCTCATTCCAATGTAATGGGAGCTACTCCTCTCGTCAAATTTTACTTTACACACATGCATGTACATATGCATACACATACAAATATGCATAGACATAGGCATACACATACACATACACATGGTAAATTAAATCTTTTCGCCCACAATTTTCAAGGCTTGTCTTATTTGATGGTCACATTCACCAATATATGGTAAAAAATTAAGTTAGGTTTTATGATAAGTACATATACATGGTAGAGGTCTCTATTCCGAAGACTTTCGAAGTAATTTTTTTATCCTTTTAAGTTTTGGCCCAAAATGGATTTTACTGTGGACATGTGTCATTACTTCAGAGATTTTCTCTAAAACTTGTTGTCCTTGAACATTTAGGCCCGAAATAGGATTTATGAAATC
Organism: Cupressus sempervirens; assembly: GCA_028749045.1. Taxonomy (NCBI): domain Eukaryota; kingdom Viridiplantae; phylum Streptophyta; class Pinopsida; order Cupressales; family Cupressaceae; genus Cupressus; species Cupressus sempervirens. Next base: position 277,914,206 of record CM053791.1, read on the forward strand.
AATTTATGATCATCTAATGGTTATTAAAATGAGTTACTATGTTTTAGATGATATGAAATATGGTTTCTAGGTATTCATATTTTTTCTCATGATTTTCTTCAATAATTAAAGATTCACAAGGGTTTTATAGAATTTTCATACGATGGAAAAAAAAATCATCAACGAAATTAAATTTTTTCCAAGTTTGAAACAAAAAAATTGCGAATAGAAATTAATTATTCCCCCTTAGAATAATGCTAGCTTCGCCAAGATTTTCTACTTTTTTCCAAAATGGGGATTTCTTAAAGTTATTCTTGATAGAGGCTATTAGGGTCTTAATTCATACTATGTTTGGTTAAACTGATGTAAGTTTTTCTCATTCCAATGTAATGGGAGCTACTCCTCTTGTCAAAATTTACTTTAGACACATACATGTACATATGCATACACATACACATACACATGCATATATACACATATGTGTGCATACATATGTATGAATATATATGTATAGACACTTACACAACAAGAGTACATAAATATCAAAATATTTATCTATGTATACGTGTTAAAAACTTTACCCTTTTATAATATTTTATCATTAAGTAGTGAGTACTTGTGTAGTTATTATTCTCTTATAATAGGTTCTTTTGAGCTGCTTATGATTTCTTTTTATAATTATGCTTTGTTTAATTCAAGTAGAATAAAATGATATATAAATTTAGAAGTTGCCTTCAACTAAGCATTCACATGTAGGGGGTCCTATCCATTAAAGTCATGTAGGTGTCAAATTTGACCAAGACACGCCTTCAAGAATTTGAACCTTACAGAAAATATTATATCAAATATACCATCCTTACTAATTATACTCAACAAATTAAACTACAATAGTTTTAAACTATACACATATTTATTTTAAATAAAAGTACTTTTTCTCCCCCTTTAAGAAATAATAACTAATAACATATAAAACAAGCAAAAGAGTGTAATGCATCATACCTATGTTTAGTTCACTTCTCCAATCCCACTAGGATGAAGTATTGACTCTTTTTGTGAATGACAAATCATATCTAGGTATGTATCACAGAGACATCCAATAAAATTGGGACAATGTATGATAATGTATTGAATTCAATTTTTCATTATGTACCATGCGACATTTACAATGGATGTGGTGTATTACTTCATTGTATTAGTTTTACTTGTGTATTAATTATGAAATGATGCATTTGTTATTCCTTTATGCACATGGACATTGTACTTAAGATTAAATCTAATTAATAAAACTTTCATGAATGCGATTCAACATTAAGGAACCCTTGAGAAATGAGAAGTATATTTGTATCGCTTAATGTGTAGTTGATGTGTATGTGTATATTGCTTCCACATTGTCATTTTGATGTTGCATAAATGTTTAGGAAATAAACATCGTAACATAATAGATTAATATCTCTAAGGTTCCATAGTAGGGCATTACAATGTATGACATACTTTTAACTCACATGTCATCTCAATTGTGCTCAACCAATTAAATTACAATTTTTTTGCAATATACAAATCACTATTAACAATAAGAGTACAATTTCTTCCACTACAAGAAATAATAATCTTAAAATACAAAAAATGCAAAACGATAGACCCCTATTTTGACCATTTCATTGTGAATTTCTAACCATCTAGATATGTATCATAATTTTATCACACACCATCCTCACCAATTGCACACTCGACTTTTTTCAATAATGTACAAATTTCTAGTTTTAAGTAAATATTGTTTCTTCCACTTCAAGAAATAATGATCTAAAAAGAACAATTCTTTTCTTAAGAATAAAATGCATGAGACCTATATTTTGCCTATTTCACTAGAGTGAGAAATTCTCTCTTTGGAAGTGACGAATCATCTCTAGGTTTGCAGCACGAATGGAAAAGGAGAATTACATGTGAGAAAGCTGTTAAACTTGTGTTTATGGGCCACCGAATTTTCAATCTTCCATAGGACCTCCTAACCAAAAAAAATTAAAAAATAGCAATAGGGTTAGTGTCCCAAGTGGAGCCATCAAATATTAAGTAGGAATATTTTGCATGATGAATTCCAAGTTGAAGAAGACTTGTTAGATGAGCTTGCACAGCTACACGCGCCACTCCATCATTACATCACACGCAAGCAAAACGAGAAAGAAATGAAAATAATGCACCCGGGAAAACTAAAATAGACGCCGCAAAAAACCCATACCTTTACGGGAGGAAATTGCGGCTGACATGTATTAAAATCCAGTTTACAGCAAAATTTTCTGTCAAGACAGAGATGTGAAGAGCTTCCACACTGCCAATCACAAGTTGTGGAGTATAACAGAATTAAAAACAGATTTGTTGTGTCCCAGTTTGAGTTTTTTACTTCGTTCTGAAGTTTTCTGGCATTTTTTTAAAATCAATTTTTCTTCTTCGTATAAACGTACTTGCAGAGTGCAGAGTGTCTGATTATGGATAGAATATTCTATGATTTAATGTCATCCCGATTCCGCTATACTTTGATGTAAAAAGACATTTCAGGTGACCTGCATTATGATCTGCAAATGGGGTTAAAAATGGTTTAACTGTGATTGATGAACTGACGGCACGACAAACACGTTGGATCTAAATCCATCTGCTGTCGGATGACACTGTTTTCTTGTTAGGTTTGCCGCTTTCACACTTGCTCTGCTCTGGGCTTTTTGATATCTAATGTTGAATAAGCCCATTTACATATCATTTCATTTCATTAGATTGGATGCCCATTTTGACATTGCCATTGCCTGGTTACTGGATTTGATGTATCAGATTGGACTCAGCTAAAACTGTTTTTTTTTCTGTGTTTTGAAGATTGTGGGGGAGGATTAGAAATGGATGAAGACGATCACCGCAGAGCCCAAGAAGAAATGAATGCTCTGAGCCTCCGTCATCTGCAGCAGCTCAAAGATAGCAAGAAATTCGTCAATAGAATGATTTCAATGCTGTACAAGGCACTGGCCGTCGGCATTGTCCTGGGCTTGATATCTCTGTTGCCCCCTCAGTTGCCGTCATTTGTCGGACAAATCCGCCGCGCCGCCTTCGCAAGAATTTGGGATGTTGTCAATGTGCTTCTGGTGGCGCTTGCTATTTCATATGGCGTCCTGGGGCGAGGAGAGCGTCAAGAAACTGAGGGACAGATCGATGGGGTTGAAGGCAGGGAGGAGTACGAGGGTAAAATCTTCGATTATGATTCTGTCAACAGACGGAGGGGGCTTCTGGACCGCAATGTGGAGAGCTCTGAGAGCGTGGTGATCGAGAGTTCGAGGCTCTATGAGCACGAGTATGCATACGAGTATCCTGTAGCTGCAGCGGCGCCTCCACTGCGGAGGATAAGGAGTAGTTTTTCGTATCAGGATTTGAGTGAGGCTAGCCGCGCTTGGGATGATTCGAATCCACCCCGGGCAATGGACGATACCGATTGGGTTCGGAGAAATCGCCACGCGCCTGAAGATTCCAAAGCCAACACTTTCGGCGATTCTGTTCCAAAATCAAATGGGGGCGGAGATTCTGTCAAAGCATCAAATGGGCGTAAAGATTCTGCTGTTGGGTCGGATAAATCAGGCGAGCGTGGAGCCATTTTGGAGTCTGAAGACATCCAGAGCCCTGCGGAAGCAGAGGTAAAGCCCCAAGACTTTGATATTTCAGCTCAAGTTAAAACTAATGTAGTGACAGAAGAACAATGTAATCACCCACCTCCGCCACCATCACCTCCCCGAAATGCATCACCTGAGAGAGATTCGAACCCCAGACCTCCCTCGTCTCCGAAGAACATGAACCCTTTACCTTATCAATCTGAGAAGCGGAGGAGAAAACCCCCCTCGCCTCCTCCTCCGCCACCGCCACGTCCCCCACCGCCGTGCAATCCTCCTGCATTGGAACCCCATTTGCCCAAAAATGGGATTGGGCCTGCCCCTGACGCCAATTCCCACCATAGCCATGAAAAACCAGAAAAACCCCAAAAAGTAGAAAAGATAAAATCAGAAAAAAAGTTCCCAGTCAGTCCTAATCCTAACCCTCCCAATCCTCCTCCTCTTCCTGCTGAAATCCCGAATCATGAACCAAAGCGCGGCAGAAGCAAGGATGATTCAAAACAGAGACCCAGCGAACACAAACCCAGCAGAAGTGCAATTGTGAATGCTTTTGGTCTACTTCCTCAGTCCGAGAGGAGGAACAAGAAAAACCCTATACCAACCCCACCAGTCCCTCCGCCACTGCCACCGCCTTTAAGTTCAACGCTCCACAAATGGTTTCAGTCTTACAACAAGAGGGATTCCAAGCATAAGAGCAAGGATTCTGAGCCTTCCCCTCGCCATCGGTCTGATAAGTCAAGAAGGAAAGTGCACTCTTCGAACTCTCCTCCTTCTCCTCCACCCGCACCACTACCCCCTGCTCACCTCTACACCACTGAACCTACGTACCCCAAGAAGAGGGCTTCTGAAAAACATGAAAGACCCAAACCCCCTATCTATTCCACTGATTCAAATTACCCAAAGAATGTTGAAACTTCTGAAAAAATCGAGGTCCCGAAACTCCCAGTTTATACCCCTGATCCAGGGTACCAAAAAGTTGAAGGCTTTGAGGAAATTGCTGTAGCCAAAAAGACTTCTGGAAGAAGAAACTCTGAGTGCTGGAAAGCAAATGTGAGTGGAGATGCTATTACCCCTGAACCACTGTACCAAAAGGATGAAGGCTTTGATGAAATTGCTGTAGCCAAAAAGACCTCTGGAAGGAGAAACTCATCGGAGTACTGGAAATCAAATGTGAGTGGAGATGCAATCACCCCTGATCCGCGGTACCACAAAGATGAAGGTTTTGATGAAATTGCTGAATCCAAAAGAGTCTCTGGAAGGAGAAACTCGTCAGAATACTGGAAAGAAAATGTGAGTGGAGATGCTAAAGCAACAGAAAAATTGGCAGAGAGGAAATCATCAACAATTCCTCTTCCTCCTCCCCCGCCTCCACCATTCCCATTGGTTGAGCACCACTGGTCTTTCTATGATGATCCAAAACTCCAGAAGAAGAAAGTTTCTTCTCCTGAAGAATTGGCTGAAGCTGAATCAGTGCAAGAGCCTGAAATTGGGTGGGCATCTGTTTTTAGAAAGCAATTTTCTCTAGATAATGCCGATTCACCATTCTGTCCCAGTCCCAGCCCTGATGAGGTGAATAGGAAAGCAGATGCATTTATTGCTAGAATGCACCAACAGCTGAGACTCCAGAAGTCCAACTCTGGTCAAGGAAGGCTTAATTGAGTCCATGAATGCGTGGTTGCTGATCGGCAGCAGCTGCATTCCTATGATTATTTTCCTTTTTGTCTTGAGTTCGTTGGTCTCACAGTGGCATGTTCCAAATGCATTTACGGTGGAAATCCAACAATACAATGATAGTCTTCATTGCAATCTCCAAACAAAGCGGCATATCTACATGGAAAAAGAACCAATTCAAATGTCTTAGATGGGGGTTCAGGTTGCTGTAATAAAGATTTGTACAAGAGTTGTTGAATATTTGACAGGATTATTGGTATTGAGTGTAAATTTGATTTGAAATTGGAGAATGGAAATTGTGTTCATACCTTAACCAAAAATTATTGTTCAGGAACCATTCATAAATATCTTTTGGTGTGAGCAATATCTGAATCTGTATGTCTTATACAGAAAATGCTTCTCATGTTTGCCTCAAGATTATTGAGAACAGTCTTATCTTGTGACTTGCAAGACAGGTCTAAAATCTAGCTGCATCAAAGGGCCCAAACGATGCATAAATTGAATGATCATGTGCATTCAAAACAATTTTCAGGACTATTATTTCCTGTTTGTTAAAATGTTCTTTGTACTTCAATTTTATGGGCGCAATGCCTCAGATTGTAGAGGAAATAATCTGACATATTTTGCATTTCAATTGTTACTTCAGAACTGATATTTTTGCAGTTGGTAATCTATGCAGACCAAAAATTCACCTGTGATTTTTTTTTTGTTATTTAGTAAACTGAAGTACACAAATTGCAAAGATGTCAAAAGGCCAATATTTTTCAATTTAATGCTTAAATATCCAATTGTCAATTTCGGATATAATACGGCAATATGGTTCTTGATCCTGCAATAAGTTCTTTGGGGAATTCCTTATCGAAGAGGAATCTGTCTTCAAAATATGACGGGTGAAATTTGAATTTGATTATTTTGCGTGGAATTCTGGAAGGCAAGTATATTTGCCAGCCTCCATGTCTGTTGACATGTAAACGAGGTTATGGTAACATTTGAAGACCACATTCTATAATGTTTTGATAACCATTTTTATGGTGAAAATCCTTCTTGTTGAAGAAATAGTCTAACTGCGAACCCTGATCATTTTGAGTTTTATACAGTAAGGATGCACATTTCAAATTTTAGTCAACTTTGGAAATTGAATAAATGAGATTTTAATTGGTACACGATAGTGTTGTTTCTGATTTTTATGTAATCTTATACATTTTTTTCTCATTGAATGAAGCAGCCCTCTATAATGTTTTCTGTCAAATCAGTAGTTATCACAGACAGAAAGGAAGCTGTAGTTTGCAAACTCTGTGAGTACTCTATATTTTTGCAAGGCTCACAGCTCACAAATCTCTGATATTACAGGGAGGAACTTAATCCAAAAAAAGGCTCTTGACTTCTTACCGTCAAATCTAAAGCCAAAAGCTTTATAGATGTGATTGCTTCATAGCTAACATAGCAGGGATTCGTTGATGGGCATGTGATTGCTTCCTATATTATACAGCAGGAATTCTTTGATGGGCAAGTGATTGTGAAACCTGCAAAACCTAAGAGTTTCCAGTTTTTAATGTGAAATGTTTTCTTCTATTTTTGTCTGTTGACGTTTATAAAGGAATAAACTCAGTCTCAAGCATGTTATATAGCTCGTTAAAGAATTATTTCGATAATCTTGTTCCCCTGATTGAATTCTTGCTTCCCTTGTCTACAAACACATACCACAAAACACAATCTAAGTCAGAAATGATAATTTCTTTTGCTTCTCAATAACAATTTGTGTGTATGGGTGTGGTTGATTCTGAATTATTGTTTGTTCTGTTATATGTGAGCACTAGCACAAGAGGTGATTAGTTTAGTAGTTTCCCCACGACTTTGACATTTTGTGCTGTTTGAGCTTTGGTGCATCTTTCACAGAATGACCACAATGTGTTTGCTGATATAAAGATCACTCAACACACCCATCCTTTTCTCAGTAAGAAAATAGAATTTGCGATCATCGGCATACGGTCTAAAGAAAATTCAATGCTCCCTACTACCTAAAAACCCCTTCTCAGAATGGATGCGCAAAACAGTTCGGATGCCACTGTACAAAAATCGATTTTTGCATGCCATAATGGATTTTCACAAATTTTCTACTGGTTTAATCCTTGTAATCAGCCTCCACAATGTTGTAAAAATGCAAAAAAATTGGATAAAAACACTAAATTATGCTGATTTGTGATCATCGGAATACGATCTAAAGAAAATTCAATGTTCTGTACTACCTGGAAACCCCATCTAAGAATGGGTGCACAAACCTGTACGTATACCTCCATACAAAACCCGTTTTCGCATACCATGACAGATTTTCACAATTTTTTTACAGGGTTAATCCTTCTAATCGGCCTCCACAATGTTGTAAAAATGCAAAAAAATTAGATGAAAACACGTTGAATTATGCTGATTTGTGATTTTCAGGTCTTGCCATTTACTCTACCTTAAGCTTATAGCTTTAATTTTCTACTGGGTTGATTATTACACAGCCCTACAAAGGGGCCTACTCAAAATGAAGTGATATTGAGACCCAAGCTATAGGCCCAGCATAACATAAGTAACTTGGACATGGGTACCACCTGTTACATCCACCCTGTTGTAAGAGGGCCCAAGTTCACCTAATCTCAAGAAAGGGTTCACTTTCTACCTTCTGAACCATATAAAGCAAGGTACACACTTGTTTAGGGGGTCCATGTGGGGGTCATCAATAGATGTTTTTTTCCTTCTCTCCACTAAGACTTCATAGTTAACTGCAAGGAAATTTCCCTCTCTTTCCATTATATGTACTTCTCTTCTTGGCCAGGGAGGGCCAAACCTCTTGACTCTCATCATTATGAAGTTTCCCACCTATAATACTGAACCTGGGATAGCCGTGGGAAAGCATAGCTATTTACAGCTTTGACTGGTTCCATCTTGTCATAGACGCAGGCTTTGACTGGCACCAGGTTACAATAATTTAATCATTGACCTCCATCCAATCATTTGTAACATGCCTGTATTCCACACGTTTTTTCTATAATTTCTTTACTTGCACCCACTGATTTTGCTAGCTGTGTTTTAGATGGTTTTCTATTTAACAAGAAATGACTTTGGTGCCACCTTGTCACCAAGGAATTTCGTTTCATTAGATATATGTTACTCGACAATTCTAATTTGCTCATTAAGATCGGAAGACTTTTTTGGCCAATGCACATTCGTATCAAGTAATGAAAGAAGAATGATTTTTGTTTTATTAGGAAAAGATCATTTATGGAGGGTCTCTTCCCACGAGATCAGTTCTAGGGGCCAACATTCCTCACACTTCTCTTGGTCAAATCTGTTAGCTTAATGGCTGAGCAAAGGCCAAAGAAATGGTCAACTAGAGTTTGAATCTTGGTCTGCTTACAAACGAAGTGTTTCTGTAACAAAATACCAAATATCTGAATTAGAGTTAAATCTTGGTCTACTCACTAACAAGGTGTTTCTATAATGACACTCTCAGCATCCCAACTAGGTGAAGAGACCCGTCGCCAGGGGGTCTAATGACCATGAGGGTTTTGTAATAGATACTCTCAAATATCGCTTTTAAAAAGTTCCATAAGATGATAACACATGTACTAATAGCTGATAAGTTTTTAGCTTTCTTGGTTGCTGATTGGTCCATTTGTGCCAAAACTATTGTTTTTTTTGAGTGGCTATTGGAGGTGAACATAAATGGTATTGGGTGAGTGATTTAAAATGACACTTTTCGACCAATTCCGATTCCATGGTCTCTTGGGAGAGATCCATAAATGCCCAAAAGTTAAAATCTTAGCTTTCAGCTTTGAGTCACCTAAAGAGGCATTCCTCCAAATTCTAGACAATTAATATGAAGATAAAGAAAATGAATTTGAAGACAACATATAAATTATATAATTAATGCAATGAAATACCATCCTCAAATGCTCTGTCAAAGAAATCCTCCCACCCAGGAGAGAAAAGGACAGGAGAAGCTATGCATACATATGTACATATCTTAAAACGGCGAAATAAGTTATATAGGTACATATAATTTATAAGAGCCGAATCAGGTGATAACTGAGCACAGTGGTGACGTTCACGGTTGATAACTGAGCACAGTGGTGACGTTCACGGTGGGTTCCACAGGCGACAATGAAGTTTCGTACAAAAGGCCAAGGTACACCGTATAACAACTGTCTGTGATTGAAAAATTAAATGTTTAGTTGTATAACCAACCGAATCATTCGGCGTTACAAGAAATTTATTGTTTGGGCTGGTAAATTTGTTTATATAGATAATCGTTTTTCCTTTTGAAAATGTTTGACTATCTCCAAAGTTTATTCTTTTTAAGAGCTATGAAATCATTAGCGAGCATGGCACACCGGATATTTTGGCAACGCCAAATTTCTTAATGATTAAAACGAATAAGAATGAGAATAAATTGGGAGATGGGGCATCAATTAAAAGTTTTCTTTTTTCATATTCTCTTTCGCTCTCCCGCCTCCAGGCTGACCCAGTCTATTTTGATTAAAGTAATATTTTAGTTTACGTAATTTGTGGTTTTGGCATGTTTGATGATGTTAATGCAGACGGAAAGCTGATTTCACTTTTTATTGATTTAATTAATATATCTGATTGGGCGATGCGAACCTTCTACATGTGGGTAATGTTAGTGCAATTAAAGCAAAATGGATCTTTCATGGCTCATTTGCACGTCTCATTTTTCGACCCCCTTAGACTTCTTAGACTTCTTGTTCTTGGCGATCGGGTTGTCTTTCATGGATTATGAAAAGATTACACTAATTATATAGTTGTTTTATGTTTAGTGTGATCTAAATGGTTAACAAATACATTGGTATGTGATTTTGTTAATGTGATTTTATTAATGTGATTATGTTAAGGAATAATTTTTTATGATGATGTAATTATGAATATTGTCATTTACATTGATGCTATGATAGCTCATGATATATTGTTAAGGGTTAAAATAATGTATGAATGAAACTTCTTCTTGTCATAGTTGTATTTGTGATTATGTTGATGTTTATGAGTAGTTCATTATGTTATAGTTATTGACTTGTTTCCTGTTGTGATTTTGTTAATGTGATTTTATTAATGTGATTATGTTAATATGATAATGTTAAGGAATCATTTTTCATGATTATGATGTAATTATGGATATTGCCATTTACATTGATGCTACGATAGTTCATGATATATTGTTAAGGGTTAAAATAATGTATGGATATGTGTTTAGATCTAATGTAGCATCTTGTTGTCATAGTTGCATTTGTGATTATGTTGATGTTTATGAGTAGTTCATTATGTTACTTATGGTTATTGACTTGTTTCCTGTTGTGAGTGTTTGAGTGGGTGCAAGATTCAACAGGACGAGAGTGTGGTTGAGGTAGAGAGGATCAACCTCTTAGAAGGAGATAGTCGGATAACCTTTGCAGCCCACACACCACTTAGATTTTTGATGGAATTTTAGTTTATGTTGTGTTTTATCTCTTTCTCATTTTTCTAAAAGATAATATGGTATGGCCATAAATACATCTATGCTACAAATAGTTAGAAATGATGTTCTCCTTTTTATCAAAAATAGGAAAGTGAGAATGTGATAGTTAGAGAGTTAAATCAAAGTTGGAATAATGCAGTTACATATTAAAAAAATAAATTTAAAGGGAATAATAGAATCCTCGGAATAGGTTTTAGGAGGCCTATGACTAGCTCTAGTTCAGTTTAAAAGAAAAACACATGGATTATGTTAGAAGATCACACGTTGATTGAACATGATGTTTTCCATTGGAGTGTTCAAAAATTAAGATGTTAAAATTAGGACAAAGATAAGAGTGTTCACTATTGGTCAAAATAACTAACTAGTGATGAATTGGTGTTTTGAATGTATGCATATAGAGGCATTAGGCATTGATTTGAAATATCATTGAATTATAAAGAGTTAGTGAAGAGCTATGAGTGATGTAAATGTAAACTTTGTATTTGATATTGCTGAAGATGCAATCTCTGTATTTCATATTGCTAGATTAGTGATGATGTTGATGTAATCTTGGTATTCAATGTAATAATAGGTGAATAGTTGTTGTTACTAAACCTTTGTATTTGATATTGTTGGATTGGTGTTTTCTTTTAATGTAGTTAGTATGTTCCTTGTTAGCTAGACATGCTTTTCCATTGGTTCATATATATATATATATATATATATAATGAGATTTCATGCATAGTGGTTATAATGAAATTGTAGAATCTTTATCTATGATGGGACTTCATTTTTTATTGTTAAACTAAACTAGTATGTTCATCATAGCATGAAGTGTGTTGCATATTCACACACACACACACACACACACTCTCTCTCTCCTTAATTTGTTGTCTTTATTTCTTTCTCAAAAACATTCTCACTAAGTTTTTCATAGGAGATTATGTTCTTTCTAAATAAAAAAATCGTTATAGCTTTATGTTGAATTGATTGCGTGATGTCCTGGATGACAATGTTTAGCACCTTAATGGATGGGTGTGATGTGGCATAAGGGAGGGTGGGGATAGATGCATTTTGTTTTTGCTTCTCTCATCTCGTCAGGTTTTGATAGGCAGGATTCATTACGTTTTGTCTCTCCTTTCAGTAATGCTGGTGAATTTAGTACTTGGCCAAGCCATTTATCTTATTGCATTTAGTTATGTTGTTTATACTTGTAATGCATATATGTGATTATGCTTGCTTACTTTACATATGAATAGATATGCTTAGATGATTACATATGAGTAGATATGCTTCAATTTTTTTTTGTTTTACTACATATGAGTATATGTGTAGTGTTATTTTCTTTTCCCTACCACATTCCATGATTAGGCTACTAGGCACATGTGTGGATGTAGTATGTTTCAAGGTTACATCAGATCCATTTGATCCATCTTGTTTAAGGAAGCTAGGCCTCTTGTACTAGGGTCGAGGCATTCTTCATGTTAGGAAGAATCCCAGGGGAGTAAACACTCTATAGTTGGCATGTTAAAAGCACCTGGGCCACACTCCTGGTTCAGATAGCAAATGGATGACATCTAATGGCTTTGGAGACATAATCGCACAAAAAGACATTTGACAAGGTTCTACGTAAGCTACTTTGATGGATTGTACAATCATCCTTAGATGATCATTATGATGTAATTATTCAATGGATAATGTATTTAAATGATCTAAGTGAATTGTTCAATGTGCATTTGATAGATGCATGATATGTGGAATGACTATTGAGAAAATATAATTATGTACTTGTTTGATTAAGGATTTGTTAATCCTGATTATACTAATGCAAATGGAAAATTGACCTTTTGAACTAGGGTTTCAATTATATTTTTGCATTTCACATTTTTGTATGATGTGGTTTATGTTGATTAGAACATGGATCTTACACTCATGAGCTTCAAGAGATCATTTTTCTATCATGAGGTCAATTCAATTCTACAATTCTAATTCTCTCTCCATTTATGTTTATAATTTTATAAATCTTATCTCAACACAATGGTAATAATACTTTTTTAGTTTTTTTTCAATTTAAGATGTATTTAGAAATCTTATCTCACATAATAATTAGTACTTGCACTTAATTCAAATGTAATGATTATATGGGTGGTAAGGTATGTTGGTTGGTAGAAGAATCACAAGAAAAACATTGGTGTAGTGTAAATTGTGCAAAACATTTTTTTAGTGTGTGTAATGTTTTTACAATGTATATAGACAATTAACATGAGAGACACATTACATCAAATGCATTCGTTGCTAAATGTTGACCTACCTTCAATACAATTGTCACATTTCATTAAAAGTACAAAACTTTGTATTAAATTTTTGATGGTGTGGAGACTTATTCATCCTTTCTCATGTCCTCCAAAAATCATTTAGCATTTTGGCTCCAAGATGTCGAACAAATGCTTCACTATAATTGAAAACAAGTCTATTGTTTGACAACCCTTGTTGAGAAAACATGTGTCTCAACCTTACATTTTTTTTTCAAATAGTTTTGAAAATTTAGTTGGGAGTTTTTTGTTAGATTATATAGTCCACTAATATAACTGAGAGGGGAGGGGGTGAATCAGTTATCCAACTATTATCACTATTATCAACCTCAAACAAACTTAACCATATGTGCAATATAATTAGAAACCACAACAAGATACTCATACACAATAACACCAGATATGTTAACTAGGGAAACCCTTGATCAGAGGGAAAACCTCGATGGGGATGGTACCCACAAGATGGTGTAATAATATAAATATTCCTTGTTAGAGGATGGATCCTATTAGGAATCTATAACAACATTCAGTACGTACCAGTCCCTGTTAGGAGATTCCAACCCTATTAGGAGTTGTGGAAGATAGCTGGACCCACTGCCAAAACAACTTCAAGGGCAAGATCAATGGATCCACTGTCCAAATGTTCTATGTATTATTCTTTGCAGAATAATAGAAATGAATAGTACTTCCTTTCTCTATCTTGTTAACCAAACCTCGGCTCCTTCTGATCTTGTAACCAAATCACAAAACTCACATCCAATAATCCCTTGGATTGCTTACTCACATTTTGTAAACATAATTTTGTTCCTTTTCGCACTACATACAATACTGGATACACTTTTTACAGACAAGGAAAACATCTTTCCTTTATACCATATCTTCAAAATAATTTCTTGAGTCAGCCTTGAGGCTTTCTCAATTACTTATAATAAGATAATTAATTAATTATAGTTACAATAACACTGTCGACTTGCATTCTATACAAAACTTCCCAAGTGTGATATTAGGGCTTGCGCATCCGTTGACATCATCATTTGACTAGCCTCTGTCATTGTTTGACCATGCATCTTCTTATTACATCTCATGTAATGCCCTGCCCAGAGATCCTTGGAACATAAGGATAAAACATGCACTGAACATTTTTTTCTTAAGATAAGTTACTAAAAACAACATAAAGTAACCAAGTACAAGAGTGAAACAACTATACAAGATAATAAAATAGGGAACATGGCTAAGATCACATGTTCACTTACACTAGCAAAAGTCTTACAAACACTTCCAAAGATCTCCAAGCTAAAAACCAAAACTTACTAACCATCAATCACATGAATCATGAGAATAAACCAAGGAGAGATATTCCTTTAAAGCCCCAAATAACAAGTTGCTAGCATGGTTAAACATAAAAGTCCATTTCCAACTAACCATAACATAATCAAGAATTACAAGTAGAGACCAACAATGGCAACACATAAGATGAGGGCTCAAAGTTACAACCACTCATCTATTGGACACCATGCTGAAAGATAAATGCTAAGTCATGAAATTTGGCTAAGTCTAAAATCCTAAAAGCCTAAAATTTGGCTAAGTCTGAATTTCTGAAGCCTTGAAATTTCCTAGAATCTTTATCTTAACTCGAAGAGGTCTAAAACCTATCTTAAATGAATCATCGCATATATTAAAATATATCTAAGTATAAGGAATTAAATATATGTCAACTTATACTTAAAATGATATATTTTAAACCCCATAGAAATTTTTTTTTGAACTAGGAAGGTGTGAAACCCAATAGGGTGTCCAAAACCAACTTCTAAACTTTCCTCCACCAAGCCTAAATTCCCATTATTTCTCATGTGAGAAAGTGCACTAGTCTCTAGTCTCATGTGAGACTTTGCATCACTACACATGAGAAAGTGCATTACTCCATGCGAGGAAGTGCATTACCTCATGCGAGGATTTGCATCACATCACACGAGGAAATACACACTCTACGCGAGGAAGTACTTGCTCAGGTGAGGAAGTACATGCTTGTGTGAGGGAGAATGTATGTTTGTGCGAGACAATACATTCTCACCTAGGAAACTACCCTTTGCATGCAAGGAATGCCAATAGTGCAATAATGAGGCAAGAAAAAAATGCATTAAAACATGAAACTTCCACATCGAGGAGTATCGGATCCATGTAAATCGAGGCATGATCGCTCTAGAGCATAAGAGACAAGACACCATGCAACAGGAAGGAGAAACATCTATCCATCTAATCCATAACAACATATGAAAGAACATGTGGAAAACAACATCACAATGTACACACATGGTTCATAAACCAAACATCATATGAAGGAATCAAAAAAATCTAAGCACCAACACAACTAAAACTCATGCTTGGTTCCTCCCATTCATAACAACATCATGAGACCTCAAAGGCCCTAGCCATCCCTCAAGTGTAACATCCCAAACTACCAAGTAGAGAGTTAGAGATGTCTTATGAGGGTGTCACTACTATAACGCAAGTAACATCACAAGAACATGAAGATCTAACATGCCAATCCATCAAGCATAGATACTCCAACTACAAGTGAATCATATCATCTAACCATATGCTATAACATCATAATAAAGGAATGCATCAAATGAAACAACATCATCTAAACATGATTTCCAAGCATTCCAATTAAAGCATAAATCACAAGGAAACATTCTTTGAAAACCCGAAATACCAAGTGAACATAAAGCATCAGTCTCAACTAGAAATAAACCATCTCTATACACTGGTCCCCAACAATGGTATAGATAGCTACACCTCTTAACCATGTGGAACACATAGGCCCACTCCCACCATGTTGATGGAGATAATGATCCAACCACAAACACACAAGATAATCACCCATGGATAACACACATGCCAATCAAGAACATGATACAACATCTATATGCTCATGAGGACAATGCAATACATCAGGTCACTGGTCAGACCCTCTATAAATAACTATGTAGGGACTCTAATGGAGTGTCCTTACTTACCATCAGGTAGCGCAAGTACTTCGAGCCTTTGATCAAATCCTGTAGAAGGCTAGATATTATGCCTTCGATCAACTCCCTCAGAAGGCTAGACACTACCTTTGATCAACTCCCTGAGGAGGCCATACACACACACATTCGATCAAATCTCTTAGGAGGCTAAGTGTTCCATAATCATATATTTTATTAAGTTCTAGTACCCATTTATTAATTTAGTTATCACTTGTTAGAACTTCTTCATGCTATCTTGTTGAGATACATTCGGGGTATGCAAGAGAAGCCACTCCACACGTCTACCCTACATACCCATGCTCATCTCACAATGAGTGTGCAAAGGCAATGCAAGTTCCCAACCCAACCCCAAATGAACAATCCCTTAACCAACCTATATCTAGGGCATATGCACCGAGTTGTGGTGCCAAAAAGGTGACAAGGAAATTTTTTTTCCTACTTTTAATAGCGCGCACACGCTATGGCTTGGGCAACCCAAGCCATAACGCATGCGCGCTATAGTACTTGCGCACTATAGCGCGTACGTGCTTTAAAAAAATAAAAAGTATATATGATGGGCTGCAAACCTACAGCCCATCATTTTCATCAGCATTTTCTTCTACTCCTACAGCGAGCAGCGCATACGCGAGTTGAAGACTCAACATTTGCACCACCATTTGCCAAAATGCCTCCTCATCGACGAAATCCAAGATCACAAGCGCACCCACGACGACGCCGTAAGTGATATAAACTTAACTTTGCATTGTTTGATATATTTTTCATATTGTTTTGTAGGGTTTTTACAAATTTCATTTAGATTTGTTTATTTATTTGAATTTGAATTGATTTTTTATCAGGAAATGTTCATAATCAACCAGAAAATCCACAAGAACATCAAAACCCTCAAGAACCCCAAAACCAAAACCCTCCTCAAGAAGAAGAACAAATTCCACAACCCGAACCAATTGCAAGACCTCCACCAGGCACACAAGAAAATATAAGAAATGAAATAGAGAGAGGCAAAACTGAATTAGAAGGAATCATTGCTCGGTTGAAAGAATTCAGACAAACCAATCCAATGAGGGCTCAGTTGGCATCATCCCTCGAATCCATTAACACTCAGATAGCCTTAGTTAGTGGTCAGTTAGATATTTGGTGGGCTAAGAGGGATGAACAAAAAAGATTTTATGCAAATAAATTGTCATATGAAGATGTTAGAAAAAAGGAAATACCAAAAGGTAGTATATGTGCATTATTTAGAAAACCCGGTGAGCAAAATACTATTAGAGAGGGTACTAAATGATTTTCCATCCATTGTTGCATACATGATGCTATTAGAAATAATTTTTGGGATAGATGGTGGATGGTTTTTGATGCCCCTCCTTGCAACAATCATGAGGTCCCCATGTATTTTTTGAAGAAATTATATTGTGAGTTTGTCCTTGGGGAGATCCCCAATTATTTTGATATGTTAGACTCCCAGGGTAGAGGTGGGGGGTCATCATTTGAGAGGCCAAGAGCGCGTTGTGACCCTAATGTAGTTAGGGCAACCGTGGTCCATCCACAGCGCGAGCATGTGATTATTCCTTTAGTTGTGAAGGAACATGTAGAGGCCAGCACTCTAGGGACCATTAATGCTTTGATGCAGACCCTCATCCATTCCACGAGCCCATTAGTTGAGGGGGATCCTTCTATACGTCGTGGTCACATGTGCACTTCATGCGGATCCCTATGCACATTTGGCACTCATGTCGGAGATGGTGCAGATGATGGGCTTGTCATCGATCAGTTCCTGAATGAGACATTTGGCATTGAAACATAGGTAAATTACTAATTTTATCTCATTTCATACGTATAGTGAATGATTAATTAATTATGATTTATTGACATTGTTCAAAATTTAGGGTCAAAGTGTTCTTGGGCCTAGCAGCGATCCTCCAGGCCCATTTTTTGTCCCTTCGATGAGTCCTGAGGTATATATCAATTTAATCATTTTAATTAATACATATATTTATTACATAATCATATTAAGGATTGACCAAAAAAAGTATGCATGTGCATCAGTTCTCCACAGGACCCTCAACCTTTACCACAGACGCAGTGCAGAGACATCATATGAGCTTCACACAGGTACAGTTGTTTCATGTTAATTTAATTCATTTGATTATATTTATTCCATGTTTCATGTTAGATATAACGTGTATTGTATGACATGTAGCTCATGATGTCGGACACACCTCCTCATCTGCGACAGTCTGTTGATAGTGGAGTGGCCGCAGCTGTGGCTAGCTTACAGCCACTGACGGAGGTATGAAAGAATTTTCTTCATTTTAGTTGTTGTTTATAATAGTTAATCTCAAAATTTATAATTTTATTTATAAGTGATTATATTTATTGAATTTTTGTAGGGTCTTGTCACGCCTGATCGTCCACGAGCATTTGAGGTGGACTTACAGAGTGACTATTTGTTGGCAGTAAGAAAATAATTGATTTTGTGAGTACGTATATTTGATTTCAACGTATAATAAATATTGATTCATATCTATTTTCTTTGTATCAGTTGGACCTAGAGAAGAGCCTCAACAAGAGGTCAAGTGAGCGTGTCAGGAGGGCCTCGTCATCTCCACTGTCTCCCTCCACACGACGGCAGAGGACGTCGAGAGACTTGTTTCCTTCCCCTCGTGGGAAGGAAAAGATGTAGTTGAGATATTTGATACATATATATATATATATAGAGACTTGTTTCCTTCCCCATGTATATATATAGGCATCTGAGAGACATATTCGATACACATTTGATGTACATATGACATTCTATATTTGATGTATGACATTATTGGTTAATATATGATATGTTTGTTCATATACGACATTATTGGTTATCATAATATATTATGTGTTTGTTAATGTATATGACATTATTGGTTATCATTTTATATTATATGTTTGTTCATGTATGACGTTAAATTAGATATGTTCATGTATGACATTAAATTAGATATGTGCATGTATGAAATTAAATTCAATTGCTAGAGAGTTGCCATTATGTCTACCAACTAGTAGATGTTTTTTTTTGCTTTATTAGTATTTCTCAAAAACTGCAAAGAAGTTGTTTCTGGTGAATAGTTGTAAACAATTATGATCATCGACTTCATGTACTCATGGATTTGGCTGCAGACACTTGTAACTTTGGCTATAAGCATCCATGGCTTTGGCTATGTGCACTAGTGGCTTTGGCTGTGAGCATTTATGGCTTTGGTTGTAGGCACAATATAGCCTTGGCTGTAGGTTGTCTTTCTTGCTGCATGTCGAAGTTACCTTCAAGAATATCATTAGTCTAAGATCATTACAATTAAAATACTATGACATAATACCTTGGAAATAATAGTCTTTAACCCATTACTTTATTTGTTAAAACATCATGTAGTATCTACCGTAGTCCTTCTACTCAAATATGTTTTCAAAAATACTTAGTATGGCAAAGAAATGTCTATGGAAAGCTTGTCAAATAGGATATTGAAGAACTAAATGTGGATAGTCATTAGTACCCATCAATAAGAACATGGACATCTTTCTCAAGCAAGCCATTTGACATTAGCAAGTAATTTATAAATTTCCTTTGCAAATAACTAGAAGATGCTATGAATCTTAATACAGAGTTAATCACGAACTCATTATTCCATCCAAGCATATATCACCCTAAGCCAATTAACCGACAGGATAAAAATTAATTCAATTTCAACAAAATTTTGAGTATAACAAGCATCTTAGGGATTCTTACAAGAATTAACATGATGTTCACAAGAGCATTACAAGTTCTTGTAATGCTATTTCACATATTGTAATCATATTCAGTTTTGAATGGCCATTTGTGTTACAAGCATAAATGTTCTTTAAGGTCTTTTAATTCTAGACATGAATTGTATTATGAAGCTTTTTTATGGCAACCCACTCAATGCATATATTGTTGTTCCACATTATGCTAATTTGACTTTCATTGGTTGATTTGGGTCTAGACATGACGTTATTCACTACCTTTTTTATATATTATTTTTTTGTAGTGAGGTTCTAGCCTGAATGAATGTATTAATCATCGAAGTTGTGAACCTTGGTCAAGATCCTTACAAATATATTTTCAAATTGGACCTCAAATAGTTTTCTCAGTCACCCCCTGTACACAGATACTGAAATTGTAGTTAATTACAAAATTAATACTGAATTAACACAAGTTTAATTGAGAAGTATTATGTTCCTCAATAGGCTAGATTATTATTGACCGGGAAGCTTTATCTTAGAGCAGTTGGTTTCCTAAATCTTTAGCGCAATGACAGTCTTATGGAATGTGGAATTAGGTCTGCTAGCTAAGGAACGTTCTTTAAAATGTAGAGGAAACTCAAGACTCACGTGTTTCCAATCAATATAAATGTTTAAATCGCTTCTCTAATTTTTTCTATTTATGATCTTCTTAAAACTTAACTTTCTAAATGCATTGATGGGGAAATAAAGATCTTCTAGGAACTAAAGGCTAATCATGTTTAATATTTACAATTCTTTGTTTTTATCTAATAATTTAAAAAATATTGTACAAGTGTTTTCAAAGAGCAACACTTTTCACTAACATCATAAGAAGGAATATCCAAGGAGACTTACCACTGATCCCCCACCACCAAATTCAAGAGAAAACAAAATTCTACTACTAAAGAGATAGTAACAATGATCATCCCTAGTCTCTCCCTTATCACAAAATGATTACCATCAAAATTTGCATTTCCAATTGCGTCATGTGCGTTGAAGCAATAGTAACATTTTCACTCTCTTATCTAATGTCTCCCATTTCTGAAACTCCTGGGGAAGGGCAAGGCCATCTTCTCAGTACTTCAAAATACAACAAGTTCCATTTTTTCACATATTGATAATCGTTGACTTAAAGTATAGTCGAAGTATTGACAGCCCATAGAAATGCCCCGTCAAAGATCGCAACCCTGTGGCATTTAGTGACCCTTAGGGACATTCTGGTTTAGCGTGCCTGAGAACGTTCGAGCACTGAAGGGGACAGGAAGAGGTTGGGGATAGGGTTTACCCAGCCACCTGGAGCTAATGGAGCAGACAGTTTGATCCCATGACGAAAGATGAGAGAGATTTGGCAGTTGGCAACTTTGTACTGGCCAACACTACAAGTTTCAACATCACCCGAGATGGCATTGTAGAATTAAAACAGAATGTGATCTCCAAAAAGAGAGAGAGGTTATTGTAGGTCTCTGCAACACAGTCCTGTAGGAATTGGAATCTCATCCATATCTCGCACGAGCTCCAAGATATGCCCTGTCAAAGATCACAACCCTGTGGCATTTAGTGACCCTTAGGGATATTTTGGTTCGGCGTGCCTGAGAACGTTCGAGCACTGAAGGGGACAAGAAAAGGTTGGGTATAGGGCTTACTCAGCCACCCAGAGCTAATGGAGCAGACAGTTTGATCCCACGAAGAAAGATGAGAGAGATTTGGCAGTTGGCAACTTTGTACTGGCCAACACTACAAGTTTCAGCATCACCCGAGATGGCATTGTAAAATGAAAATGGAATGTGATCTCCAAAAAGAGAGAGAGGTTATTGTAGGTCTCTGCAACACGGTCCTGTAGGAACTAGAATCGCATCCATACCTCACACAAGCTCCGAGATATGCCCCATCAAAGATCGCAGCCCTATGGCATTTAGTGACCCTTAGGGACATTCTGGTTCAGCGTGCCTGAGAATGTTCGAGCACTGAAGGGGATAGGAAGAGGTTGGGGATAGGGTTTACCCGGCCACCCGGAGCTAATGGAGTAGACAGTTTGATCCCACAACAAAAGATGAGAGAGATTTGGCAGTTGGCAACTTTGTACTGGCCAACACTACAAGTTTCAGCATCACCCGAGATGGCATTGTAGAATGAAAATGGAATGTGATCTCCAAAAATAAAGAGAGGTTATTGTAGGTCTTTGCAACACAGTCCTGTAGGAATTGGAATCTCATCCATATCTTGCACGAGCTCCGAGATATGCCCCGTCAAAGATCGCAACCCTGTGGCATTTAGTGACCCTTAGGGACATTCGGGTTCGGCGTGCCTGAGAACGTTCAAGCATTGAAGGGGACAAGAAAAGGTTGGGGATAGGGTTTACCCGACCACCCAAAGCTAGTAGAGCAGACAGTTTGATCCCATGATGAAAGATGAGAGAGATTTGGCAGTTGGCAACTTTGTATTGGCCAACACTACAAGTTTCAGCATCACCCGAGATGGCGTTGTAAAATGAAAACAGAATGTGATCTCCAAAAAGTGAGAGAGGTTATTGTAGGTCTCTGCAACACAATCTTGTAGGAACTGGAATCGCATCCATACCTCGCACGAGCTCTGAGATATGCTCTGTCAAAGATCGGAGCCCTATGGCATTTAGTGACCCTTGGGGACATTCTGGATTGGCATGCCTGAGAACGTTCGAGCACTGAAGGGGATAGGAAAAGGTTGGGGATAGGGTTTACCTGACCACCCGGAGCTAACGGAGCAGACAGTTTGATCCCACGATGAAAGGTGAGAGAGATTTGGTAGTTGGCAACTTTGTACTAGTCCACACTGCAAGTTTCAACATCACCCGAGATGGCGTTGTAAAACAAAAATGGAGTGTGATCTCCAAAAAGTGAGAGAGGTTATTGTAGGTCTCTACAACACGATCTTGTAGGAACTAGAATCGCATCCATACCTCGCACGAGCTCTGAGATATGCCCCGTCAAAGATCGGAGCCCTATGGCATTTAGTGACCCTTGGGGACATTCTGGATTGGCATGCCTGAGAAAGTTCGAGCACTGAAGGGGATAGGAAAAGGTTGGGGATAGGGTTTACCCAGCCACATAGAGCTAATAGAGCAGATGGTTTGATCCCACGAGGAAAGGTGAGAGAGATTTGGCAGTTGGCAACTTTGTACTAGCCGACATTGCAAGTTTCAGCATCACCCGAGATGGCGTCATAAAATGAAAACGGAGTGTGATCTCCAAAAAGTGAGAGAGGTTATTGTAGGTCTCCAAAAAGAGTGTTTAAAAATGCAAAAATATCGGGGGGTCCTTTGTATGGTTTGGGAGTTTGACCGTTAAAACTAGAAATTGTCCTAGTAATAAGTGCTGGTAACAGTTTTGAAATTTGATTGTTGAGTGTTGAGAAACCTCAAGTTTTGGATTTTTCTTGTTGGTTTGAGTCTATAATAACCATTTCCATCTGAAAAGTCAAGTGTTGAAACCATTTAAGAAGTATTTGCATAGTTTTCCCTAAAATTTGAGTGCATAAAAAGGGGTATGTGATTGCTCCCAAGGTGGATTTAGTGTTTTCTCCAAAAAAGAGTTGCATTTTATGTTTGAAGTCATCTAATATAACCAAAGTGAAGGTGTTTGAACCATTTTGGGGTTCTAGAGACGTTGCAAAGTAAGAGTTCTAGAAAGCCCTAGGGTAAAGGGGCTAGAAAGGAGGGTTTTGTAAAAACCATTGTAAACTTGATCATGAGACCAAAAAAATAGAAGAATCCTTGCATTTGAGTCGTGTCTTAAGACTTTTTTGGGTCATGGGAGTTCCAAAAGTCAAGGGATTGTGAGTTTCTTTGTAAATGGCCTCAAACTAGGCCTAGTTGGCAGACTGAAATAGCCAGTTTTGAGTGATATTTTACAAAAAAAGTGTAGTTGGTTTTGGAGTATATTTTAGAGTGAGGAAAAGGGTATTTTAATCACCCAATAGTTTAGGAAGTTCTGTGGAAAATTTTGGAGAAAACAACAAATTAGTGACTGGCAAGGGCTAGTTGGAACAAGCCTAGAAGAGGCAAAATTGAGAAAGTGTAAGAGATGAGTTGCTGAGAGTGTGCAAGGAGTTGGAACATGTTAGATGAGATGTTTTGAGATGATCCAAGGTGTTGAGGCCATGATATGATGCCAAGGACGAGTTTTGGTACTTGCATAGGGTGTTCCAACCAAGCTACAAATGCATAGGATAGGACCTTGTAAGGTACTTGCAAATTATGGTTCTAATGCCGACAAAATAGAACTCCCACCAAACTTGGAAATTTACCTTATCTTTAATGTCAAGGACTAAGTTCAATATAAAGGGCCTACATTCATAGAAGGGCAAACAAAATCAAATTTGCTACTCTCTCTCTCCCATCCCCTAAACTCTCTCTTTTACAGATACACACTCCCATCCCCCTCTCTCTCTCCTCTCCCATCCCCTACTCTCTACTCTCTCTCTCCCATCCCCTACTCCCTCTCACACACTCTCTCCCATCCCCTACTCTCACTCTCTCTCTCTCTCTCTCTCTCTCCCATCCCATTCTCTCTCTCTGCCACCTCCTACTCTCTCTCACACTCTCTCCCATCCCCTACTCTCTCTTACACACACTCCCAGCCGCCCCTCTCCCATCCACTACTCTCTCTCTCTTGGGCTGCTCTCTCTCTCTCTCTCTCTCTCTCTCCCCTCTCCCACCACCTACTATCTCTCTCTCTCTCTCTCCCTCTCTACTCTCTCTCTCTCTCCCATCCCCTACTCTTACTCTCTCTCTCTCCAATCCCCAACTCTCTCTCACACTCTCTCCCATCCCCAACTCTCTCTCACACCCTCTCTCATCCTTTCACTCTCTCTCTCTCATCTCATACTCTCTCTCTCTCTCTCTGCCACCTCCTACTCTCTCTCACACTCTTTCCCATCCTTTCACTCTGTCTCTCCCATCTCGTACTCTCTCTTTGCCACCCCCTACTCTCTCTCGCACTCTCACACTCTCTCCCATCCCCTACTCTCTCTCTTTCATAGACACACACACACACACACACTCCCATCCCCCCTCTCTTCTCTCCCATCCCCTACTCTCTATATTTGTCACATGCACTCCTATCCCCCTCTCTCTATCTCCCTCTCCCTACTCTCTCACACTCTCTCCCATCCCCTACTCTCTCTCTCACACTCTCTCCCATCCCCTACTCTCTCTCCCTCTCTCCCCCATCCCATTCTCTCTCTCTGCCACCTCCTATTCTCTCTCACACTCTCTCCCATCCCCTACTCTCTCTTACACACACTCCCATCTGCCACTCTCTCCCATCCGCTACTCTCTCTCTCTCTCTCTCTCTCTCTCTCTCTCTCTCTCGGGCTACTCTCTCTCTCTCCCCTCTCCCATCCCCTAAACTCTCTCTTTTGCAGATACACACTCCCATCCCCCTCTCTCTCTCCCCTCTCCCATCCCTTACTGTCTAGATCGCTCACACGCACTCCCATCCCTCTCTCTCCTCCTCTCCCACTCCCTCTCCCACCACCTACTATCTCTCTCTCTCTCTCTCTCAAGTTCTCTCTCTCCCATCCCCTACTCTTACTCTCTCTCTCTCCAATCCCCAACTCTCTCTCTCACACTCTCTCCCATCCCCTACTCTCTCTGACACTCTCTCTCATCCTTTCACTCTGTCTCTCTCATCTCGTACTCTCTCTCTCTCTGCCACCTCCTACTCTCTCTCACACTCTTTCCCATCCTTTCACTCTATCTCTCCCATCTTGTACTCTCTCTTTGCCACCCCCTACTCTCTCTCACACTCTCACACTCTCTCCTATCCCCTACTCTCTCTCTTTCACACAAACACACACACACACACACACACACACACACTCCCATCCCCCCCCCTCTCTCTTCCCTCCCATCCCCTACTCTCTAGATTTGTCACATGCACTCCCATCCCCCTCTCTCCTCCTCTCCCACTCCCTCTCCCAGGTCACCTACTATCTCTCTCTCAAGTTCTCTCTCTCCCTCTCTACTCTCTCTCTCCCATCCCCTACTCTTACTCTCTCTCTCCCATTCCCAAATCTCTCTCACACTCTCTCCCATCCCCTACTCTCTCTCACACTCTCTCCCATCCTTTCACTTTGTCTCTCCCATCCCGTACTCTCTCTCTCTCTCTGCCACCCCCTACTCTCTCTCACTCTCTCCCATCCTTTCACTATATCTCTCCCATCCTTTCACTCTGTCTCTCCCATCTCGTACTCTCTCTTTTCCAGCCCTTACTCTCTCTCACACTCTCACACTCTCTCCCATCCCCTACTCTCTCTCTTTCATAGACACACACACTCTTATCCCCCCACTCTCTTCTCTCCCATCCCCTACTCTCTACATCTGTCATGCACACTCCCATCCCCCCTATCTCTCTCCCTCTCCCTCTCCTACCGCCTACTAGATCTCTCTCTCTCAAGTTCTCTCTCTCCCTCTCTACTCTCTCTCTCTCTCTCTCTCTCCCATCCCATCCCTTACTCTCACTCTCTGTCTCTCCCATCCCCTACTCTCTCTCACACTCCCATCCCCTAATCTCACTCTCTCTCTCCCATCCGGTACGAGCTCTCTCCTCCACCACCTACTCTCTCTCACACTCTCACACTCTCTCCCATCCCCTAATCTATCTCTCTTACACACATTCCCATTCCCCCTCTCTCTCTCCCTCTCCCACTCCCTCTCCCACTGCCTACTTTCTCTCCCCCATCCCGTACTCTCTCTCTCCCCTCTCCCATCCCCTACTCTCTCTCTTTCATAGACACACACTCCCATCCCCCCTTCTCTCTCTCCTCTCCCATCCCCTACTCTCTAGATTTTTCACACACACTCCCATCCCCCCTCTCTCTCCCTCTCCCACTCCCTCTTGCACCACCTACTATCTCTCTCTCTCTCAAGTACTCTCTTCCCCTCTTTACTTTCTCTCTCCCATCCCCTACTCTCACTCTCTCTCTTCCATCCCCTACTCTCTCTCACACTCTCTCCCATCCCCTACTCTCTCTCTCTCTCTCACCCCTATCCTGTACAAGCTCTCTCTACCACCCCCTACTCTCTCTCAAACTCTCACACTCTCTCCCATCCCCTACTCTATCTCTCTTATACACATTCCCATTCCCCCCCTCTCTCTCTCTAACACTCCCTCTCCCATTGCCTACTCTCTCCCATCCCCAACTCTATCTCTCTTACACACTTCCATTCCCCCTCTCTCTCTCCCTCCCACTCCCTCTCCCATCGCCTACTATCTCTCTCTCACACTCTCTCCCTCTCTCTCCCATCCCCTACTCTCACTCTCTCTCTTTGCCACCCCTACTCTCTCTCACACTCTCACACTCTCTCCCATCCCCTACTTTCTCTCTTACACACACTTCCATCCCCCCTCTCTCTCCCTCTCCCACTCCCTCTGCCATTGCCTAATCTCTTTCTCTTCCATCCACCCTCTCTCTCTCCCTCTCCCACTCCCTCTACCATTGCCTACTCTCTTTCTATCCCATCCCCTACTCTCTATATTTCTCTCTCCCCTCTCTCATTCCCTACTCTCTCTCTTTCACACACACCCATCCCCCCTCTCTCCTCTCCCATCCTCTACTTTTTCTCTCGCTCACTCTCCCTCTCCCACTGCCTACTCTCTCTCTCTCTCTCTCTCTCTCTCTCTCTCTCTCTCTCTCTCTCTCTCTCTACTCTCTCTTTGCTACCCCCTACCCTCTCTCACATTTTCAAACTCTCTCTCTTTCTCTCTTACACACATTTCCATCCCCCCTCTCTCTCTCCCTCTCCCACTCCCTCTCCCATCGCCTACTCTCTCTTCCATCTCCTACTCTCTCTTCCATCCCCTACTCTCTCTCAAGCTACTCTATCTTCCCCCTCTCCCATTCCTTACTCTCTCTTTCACACACATGCACTCCCATCCTCCTCTCTCTTGCTCTTCCTCTCCCACTCTGTCTCCCACCACCTACTCTCTCTCTCTCCCCCATCCCCTACTCTCAATCTCTCTCTCCCAACTTGTACTCTCTCTCACACTTCCTCTCTCTCCCATCCCCTACTTTCAATCTCTCTCCCCCATCCCTTACTCTCTCTTTGCCACCTCTACTCTCTCTCTCACACTTCCTCTCTCTTGCATCTTTTACTCTCTTTGCCACCCCTACTCTCTCACATTTCCTCTATCTCCCATCCTATACTCTCTCTGCCACCCCTACTCTTTCTCACTTCCTCTCTCCCCTCTCCCATCCCCTACTTTCTCTCTATCTCTCTCACACACACAAATAGCCATTCCCTCGCCCTACCCCCCCTAGCTCTCTCTTGGTTTTGGTTTGCAATTTAGGTCTCAATAGTGCGTGCGCACTACCTCGAATTCAATAGCATTTTAATAGTGCGTGCGTGCTACAGGGCGCATGTGCTATTCAAAGCTTTGCATTAAAACCAAGCCTAAGGCTTGGTTTCCTTGGAGATCCAACCCAAAGGTTTGGAGTTTATAAATAGGTCTGACACGTGTTTTCCAGGAAACATACAAAAAATGATTGATTTTTCTTGTGTGCTCCCCTTCAAGATCCCTCGTGGTTGGGTATCGATAAGATCAGGTTACATAACATTATAGGTCTCTGTGTTAGCTATCTAACCATATAATTTATTTTTAATTTGAACTATTTTAAGTCTTTCATCTATAATTTCTTTTGAATGTATGTTCATTTTTTGTCAAAAACCACTATGTACTAATTGGGCTATAGATTTTAGCTCATTCATCAAATTTTGTAACAACTTAGTTTTTTAGAAACTAGACTCCATTCTACACACTTTGAAAAAAAGAAGTTTTGATTTTAGATTAGTTTTCAATCATTTCTAGGGGGAGCACACAGATATTTCATGTTTTTGGGATGGGTCTAATTAAAAAATTCATTAAAAAAAAATACACATTATAAAATTACCCGAAAAATTTGGGATAAACTACATAGTGTTAGGTAACTTTTGACTAGAGCGATTAAAGAATTTCAAAAAAAAAGTTAAAATTTTAGGGGGGCCACACTTTGTACTATGTTATGTTTTTTTGGAATAAACAGTACCACTTTCTGTGGCCCCCTTTTTTGAGGACCTAAAACTAAACCATTTTGAAAAAAATTTAGTAGTTTAGAAACTAGATTCAAAGGACTACGACTTTTGTTTTTGTCATATCTTAAAATTTTGAGTGTAACTATCTTCAAATTCTTGTTGAAGTCCAGAATTTTTGGATTTTAGGAAAAAGGTGTCCACTTATACCCCCCTTTTGGCACCACAACTTTGTGCACTTACCCTCTAGAAGTTTGGGTCTCATAAGAACTCATCAAATGCACATGCACATGCTTGTGTGTGGGCACAACCAACTTCATGAAATAATCACATAATACCAATGCAAGGGTTGGATATGAGAAATGCAACAATCAAAAAGTACAACAATCTCACTCAACGAACCCGTCAAATGCACGTGCACATGCTCGTGTGTGGGCACAACCAACTTCATGAAATAATCGCATAATACCAATGCAAGGGTTGGATATGAGAAATGAAACAATCAAAAAGTACAACAATCTCACTCAATTGACCTATATCCGAGAGTACAAATTCTACATGAATCCCAATGATGCAACAAAACCAAATGTCATGAACTCACTCAACTAAATCCAAGATCGAGAGTACAGATTTTACATGAATCCTAATGAACAATAAAACAAAACATCATGACTCACTCCACTAATCTAAATCTAGGAATATGGTTTCTACATGAATCCCAATGATGCAACCAAACCATACATCATGAACTCACTCAACTAGCCTAAATCTGCAAGTATGGATTCTACATGAATCCTAGCATCCATGAAATAACAACAAGGGTTCGATCATAAACAATAATACTAGCTACAAAATTACTCAACTGAACACTATTGAGAGTGTGGATTTGACATGAATCCCAATGCAAAAATATAGATGCAACAGTGGTCAGATTAAAATCCTATGATAAATCTAAAACCACGACCAACACCATGTGAAGAAAACTTGAGAAAACTAGGCAACACACAAATCAAGGCAAAAACCTTAAAAACCCAACACTGACAAAAACTAACAAAAATAAAACCCATTCTACCCTCAGGAAAATGAGCCACATAAATCCAATAAAAATTGGGTTTGAACCCTATATGCAAAAATGACTAGCATAATGGTGTAAAACCCAAACCCCCATCCCAAAAATAGGGAAATGCTCATACTCACCCAACCAGGTAGAGCTAGCAATTAGAAACAAAGGGGAACACTAGTTCTCAACCTCCTAACAAATGGATACCAAAATTAGAAGTAGAAATGGAGTTGAAACCATAAAACATGAGAGCCCTACTTGACAACCAAAAGGGAAAATACGGAAACCTAAGATGTAAAAATAAAAATCCCATAGACATTGGCCAAAGTCATAGCAATCCAAGGTCTCCCTGAGCTAGATCCAACAAGACCAAACTCATGACAATCCCACCCCCGTAGCTTCCACAACAAACAAAACAATATTTCCTCTTGAAGAGGATTTGGAATTTTCTCTTAATTTTCTATTTCAAAAATTGAGAAGTAAGGAATAAAATTCCTTTTTGGATATTTATTCACTTTTCAAGTGAATAAAGGATTAGGGTAATTAACCAAATCACCTAGTTAAACCCTTAATCCACCCAAGCGAAAAATAGGCTATTCCAAGTAATTGGAATTCAACTACAACAAAACTATGAAGAATTAAATTAAATAAGATAAAGCCCAAAATTTCCTTAAACCAAAATCACATAATTCATTAATTACTTTTGGGACAATTGTGAACCTCTAAATGCACAGGCATGCTCACAGGTCTAATCACATAATGAAAATGAGTTTGGATTTATTAAATCATCAGAAGGTCTAATTTAAACAATTAAATAGGATACACCAACCATATGTGGATGAGATTGACTAGATATTAACAACTGAATCACTAACTCCATATGCCACTGCTAGGGATATAAGTCCTACACAATAAACAAACACAATCAAGTGTAGATGCACAATGTATAATAGCTGAAGCAATAATTATATAAAATTTCATAATTAAAGCATCTAATGAATTTCATTAAAATAATCCATTTAAATCATTCATTTGAACAATAATAAAATATTACTGCAAGAACGATGTAAATACTCATAGCAAAATCACATTACAAAGGAAGATCATCAAGGTTGCATCCATCAGGATGACTTACAAAAATCCATTGGGAGAAGCACTACATATTAGATGAAAGATATAATACAAACATCAAAAACTACTTTCCAAGCACTCTATTTCTATATTACTCTTAGCAAATCAAGTACAACTTCCCTAAATATTTGACTTGTGTGCTACACATTGAACCACACCATTATGACACTGTACTGAACATGTCCTTCACTGTGCATTGTCATACACTCAAAGCCATGTCCGTATAACTAAGATCTCTCTCTTGTACTCTGCCAGTCTTCACAGACTTACCACTATGTTGACATCAATAAAAAAAATAGTCATGAATGCAACATGTCAATACTCTCCAATGCTTAGGATACTCCCCCAATGTAGTATCATCAACATTCATGCTAACAATCTCCCACTTTGGCATTGATGAAAACATAAATTAAAAATATCTAAGTTCCACAAATATCAAAACAATACTCTATTGTTGTTGCTATTGTACTCATCTTCTCAAACCCTCTTCATCAATCGAATATGACATCCTCTAGAATATTGTTGTGTTATTCTTCTTCTTTAGGATTGACAACAGTTGTTCATAGTAAAAAAATTGCAATAAATATCTCCCCCATAGAGATATCCCTCCTTCTTTCTTACATGAATCTTTCTAAATCTCCCTAATAAAGTAGAGATTTCCATGCACTCTCCTCATACATACTTAGAAGACGTTTTTCATGTATATTCTCTCCTCCATTCACATCAATGATAAAGTCCTCATTATGTCAATTTACTGCTCCAAGTCTTTAACCAACTCAAGTGTCCAAAGACATTGTTCAAGACTAAATACTAAGAGTCCTCAATGACTCAGCTCATCACAGAGACTCCCCCATATGGGAAGCATTAGCATTTAGTCCAGTCTAGCAATAGTGCTTTGTACCACTAGACTGATGCATTTACTACATCATCTACTTAGAAGTAGGTAGGGGCTAACCCCAAACATACCTCTCTACTATTCAAATATATATTTAGGTAAAGGTTTCATAAAGATATCTACAATATGATCTTTAGTACTCACATATTCTAATCTAATCTCCTTTTTCATTTTCTTCTCTCTCAACACATGATACTTAATAGATATATCCTTAGACTTAGAATGCAATACATGATTCTTAAACATACTCACTATACTCATGTTAAATGATAATAGGTTCTGCAAACTCAATTATGATATCCTTTAGCATCTGTTTCATCCACATCACTTGATTACAATTATTAGTTGTTGCAATATACTCTGCCTCAATTGTACTCTAAGAAATATAGTCTTGTTTCTTTCTTAGCCAAGAAACCAATCTTCCTCCAAGAAATAATGTTCCGCCACTAGTGCTCTTTCTATCATCCATGTTGCCTGCCCAATCTGCATTAGTATATGCACATAGAGTGAAATCAATCTATCTATCATACCAAATTCCATAGTTAGATGTTCCTCTCAAGTATCTAAATATCCTCTTTACTATTGGATAATGATACTCCTTAGGATCAACTTATAATCTAGCTACAAATCCCAACTACATTTGCTATATCTAGTCTGGTGTGAGTCAGATACTGAAAATCTCCAATCATGGATTTGTACTTCTTCTTCTCAACTATAGGTGTCTCATCCTTGCTAGATAACTTGTGAACAATTATCATAGGTGTACCAACAAGCTTACAACTTTTCAATCCAAACATTTTCAACAAATATTTCAAGTACTTATCTTGTGAAATGAAAATACCATCACTGTTCTACACAATATGCAATCCTCGAAAAAACTTCATTTCTCCTATCATGGTCATTTCAAACGCATTCTTCATTTCATCAACCAATTTATCACTTGCTTCATCATTACCTCCAAATATGATGTCATCAACAAATATTACTATTATCAACAAAGCATTCTCAATTTCTTTCAAATACAAGTTACTATCTGCCATCCCTTTGGCAATTCCAAGTTTTGTCAAATAGTTGTTCAACCTTGCATACCAAGTTCTAGGTTCTTGCTTCAAACCATATAGAGATTTCTTTAGTCTGCATACCATATCTTTGTCTTCTATTAGAGGAAAACCTTTAGGTTTCTCAATAGATACCCTTCTTCAAGTTATCCATTTAGGATGGCTGATTTAACATGCATATGATATACTTTGAACTTCTTATTTGCTACATAAGCCAAGAACATTCTTACTACTTCCATTCCAGATATATGGGCATATGTCTCCTGATAGTCTATGCCTTCTTGCTATAAATATCCCTTGCATACAAGTCTAGAATTGTTCTTCACAACTTCGCCTTACTCATTCATCTTGTTTTTGAATACCCATTTGGTTCCTATAAAATTCTTGTCTTTAGGTCTAGGAACTAACTCCCATGTTGCATTCTTCAAAATTTGATCTGATTCTTCCTTCATTGCTTGAATCCAATGATCATCTTTACATGTTCCATCTGTACTTTTAGGTTCAACTTGAGAAATCAAACATAATTCACATACTTCTTCATTTACCTAATTATTGTTGCTACTCTCAATGATTTGTTTAGGAGGAGGATTCTTTGATATACTTCTGCTAGGATTTGTCAACTTATCTCTTTCTTCTTCTCTAGGGTCAATAATTTTTTCTTCAATCTTATTCCCATTCTATAAATCATTGTTAGTATCAATGATAACTTCCACATCTTCATTGTTAGCCTTTGGATCAACAATAGTTACCAAAGCTATCACTTCTATTTCTTCATCTTTCTTAACCAATTCAAGCTCATCATCACAATCATTCAAGAATCTTTCCATACTTGCTTTAAATTATTCATCTTCATCAGAAATTGAACGCTTTCTAGATTTTCTTACTCTTTTAGAACATCTAGATGAAAATGACCAAACTCTTTACATGTCTAACAAACAAAAGATTCCCATACCTTCTGGCTCTCTTTTCATGAGTAGATCTATAACTTCTTTGATCTTCTTATCATCTTTAGATTTGGATCAATCTTTTCTCATGCTTCTATTCTTTCATATACAACAAAAGGATTTTAGATCTAGAAACTCAATGCTTAGTTCTATACACAATTATGATATCTCACCAAGAAGCTCCATCTTCTAGGTGTCAAAATTTCTTCCATCAGACTTAGGACTATCCTTTCTGAAATGACTCACCACAAATCTCCCAAAGCTATCAAGCTTTCTCTTTAAGGACCTAATGCTTTGATACCAATTGTTAGAATATATAGTCCACCAATATAACTAAGAAGGGGGGGGGGGGGGGGGGGGGGGGGGGTGGGGTGGTGGTGGTGAATCACTTATCCAACTATTATCCTTGTTAGAGGATGAGCCCTATTAGGAGTATATAACAATATTCAATACATATCAGTCCCTGTTAGGAGATTCCAACCCTGTTAGGAGTTGCGGAAGACAACTAGACCCACTAAACAAACAACTTCAAGGAAAAGACCAATGACCTCACTGTCCAAATGATCTCTGTATTATTCCTTGTAGAATAATAGAAATGAATAGTACTTCCTTCCTCTATCTTTGTCAACTGGACCTCTGCTCCTTTTGATCTTGTAACCAGATTAAAAAACTCGCATCTAATAATCCCTTGGATCACTTACTTGCATTCAATAAACACTCTACTCCTTTTCACACTTCACACTTCATAGAATACTAGATACATTTTTTACAAATAAGGAAAACATCTTTCCTTTATACCATATCTTTGAAATAATTTCTTGAGTCAACCTTAAGGCTTTCCTAATTAATTATAATAAGATAATTAATTGATTACAATTACAATAGTATTCTCGGCTCAAAGTCTACACAAAACTTCACATGTGTGATACTAGGGCTTGCACATCTGCTAACATCATCATCCAACTGTCCTCTGTCACTATCTTACAACACATCTTATTATATCTCAGATGAAAGATATAATACAAGCATAAGAAATTATTTTCCAAGCACTCTGTTTCTGTACCGCTCTCAGCAAATCAAGTACAAATTTTGTACATCTTTGACTTATGTACTGCACATTGAACCATGTCATCGAGACACTGTACTGAACATGTCCATGAGCACACATTACCAGACACTCAAAACTGTGTCCATATAACTAAGATCTCTCTCTACTACTCTGTCAGTCTTCATAGACTTACTGCCATGTTGACATCAATGACAAACATAGTCATGAATGCATCATTTCAATACTCTCCAATGCTTAGGATACTCCCCCAATGTAGTATCATCAGTATTCATGCTAATATTTTTTACATGTTAGTATCTTTGAAAATGTAAATGTAGTTGTCAAAAGATGTCATAACCATGTTCTAATATTGAAGAGCCATTTTTAGAGATTATATGATTAATTTCATGACAATCGTAACAGTCAAAATATGGGATACAACTTTGGATGTGGGAGACTATTTTTAACTTGGTTTATTCTTATTTTCAACAAGATAAATCAAGGATATGCAATAGATGTTGTGGAGGTTTTGTACATGGAATTGTAAAATCATAAGTGATTTTTAGTCATGAGTGATTTTTAAGATTTGAGAAGCCTATATAATGATGGCGTGGGGAGAAGTTTGAAATTTGGGTTTTGTTTGCAGGTTTGGGTGCTAGAAGGATGCTAATGAAGCTCCTCCAAGATTGTGGTGAGGTGATACTCTTGTAAGAACTTTCTTTTCTGGTGTGTTGTAATATTTTGTTGATTTGATAATATAGTATGCGATCTTTAGAGTGGGATTTTTCTCCCAAAAGGGTTTGCCCATGATAATCACCATATCATTTTTTTTATTGTTATTTTGTTTATGTTCTTATTTATCTTCTAAAAAATCCTATAATACTTAAGTTGAAATTTTTATATTCATCTTCTCTAGATTAGCATAGGAAGCCTTTTCAGATACCTTTTCTTCCTTACATGTGATATTAGAGCTTGGCTAGTTTGAGTTCTATTTGTTGGGTACAAGGTTTTTTGAGATATTTGAGTGGGAGTTTGTGTAAAGTATTTTAATTTTTGTATTGTAGGATAACAAAGTGTTGGAAATAATTCTTCAAATTGTATGTTTCCATTGATGTTACAAAAATGTCAGTATTAACAAAGCAATAGAGGACTTGCAGTATCAACCAAGCATATTTAGTGTTGATCGAGCATCTGAGTAATGAATGGCATTTAGTGTTGATCGACCAGTCAAGAAAATAGGGATATTCAACTTCCAGTGTTAACCAAGTGGTCGAGCATCAAAAGACCTCCAATGTTAACCAAGTGATCAATCTCAATACAACTTGAGTTGCAACCAAATCAGTCAAAGGAACTCAAGTGAGAGACAATACAACCTGAGTCATAGACGGTGCAAAACGAGTTGTAGATACATTAGCTAGAGGATCTTGAACAAAAGGAAAAAGACCATGGAGAACCAAGTGAACCAAGTTTAGAATCAATAAAGAAAGATCAAAGACTTGCAAAAAAATTATGAAGACATCATGTACTTGAACAAATAATTGGAGAAAAGACAGATGAGATACTGACAAGGAAGAAATTAAAAGGTACATGTTTTCTTAGTAAATTTGAACTTAGATCTATAAAAGATGCTTTATAACAATGAAGGTTAGATAGAGGAAATGGATGAAGAAATTGAGCAAATAGAAA
Source organism: Cupressus sempervirens (assembly GCA_028749045.1). Classification (NCBI taxonomy): domain Eukaryota; kingdom Viridiplantae; phylum Streptophyta; class Pinopsida; order Cupressales; family Cupressaceae; genus Cupressus; species Cupressus sempervirens. The sequence goes on from CM053791.1 coordinate 277,950,968, forward strand.
AAAACAATACCTGGTCTCATGTACCTAGACCTAGGGATAAGAATGTGATTGGTACACAATGGATATTCATAAACAAGTTGAATGAGAAAGGAGAAGTAACAAGGAGCAAGGCATGGCTAGTATGCAAAGGTTATGCACAAGAAGAAGGTATTGAATATGGAGAAACATTTGCCCCTATTGCAAGACTTGAAGGAGTCAAAATAATTTTAGTTTATGCTTCACAAAAGAGATTCAAAGTATATCAGATGGATGTAAAACTAACTTTCATAAATGGAATCCTGGAAGAAGAAGACTACATTGAACAACTTGGTTTCATTGATCCAAGAAAAAGGGACATAATATGTAAACTTTACAAAGCTCTATATGGATTGAAGCAAGCTCCTAGGGCATGGTATGAAAGGTTGCATGTATATCTGATAAGAATTGGTTTTGAAAAGATAAATGATAATAATAATTTGTATATAAAGGAAGGACCATAGGACAATATATCGCTAGGATAAATATTTGTGGAGATATCATATTTGGAGGACATGTGATGTTATGAAAATCATTTTCTGAAGAAATGAGGAAAGAATTTTAAATGTCTATGTTTGGAGAGATACAATTCTTTGTGGGTCTACAATTTCATCAAATGAAGGATGACATATTCATCACTTTGTCAAAATACATCAGGGAAACATTGAAAGCATTTGGAATAGAATATTCCACACCAATTGAAACACCTATGTCTAATGGACATAAAATTTCAAAGAATGATGATTCAAAGGAGGTAAATTAGACTACCTACAAATCAATGATTGGGAAATGTTAGTATGTGGTACATATCAGACCTAATATTACCTTAGCAGTTGGCATAGTTGTAAGGTTTTTTGCAAATCCTAAAGAAAATCACATGATGGTAGTCAAAAGAATTCTAAGATACCTAAAAGGAACTAAAGAATATGGTTTATGGTATAAGCAAGGAGAAAGTCTTGAGTTAAGAACCTATACTATTCCAAATTGGGCATGAAGCATTGATGAAAAAAAAAACATTGGTGGAGGATCATTCTTTCTTGGAAAGAGATTAGTGTCTTGGACAAGCAAGAAACAAAATTGTATTTCTCAATCAACAACAAAGGAAGAGTATGTTTCTAAAACAGTCAATTTTACTAACATAATATAGCCCAAGCAATTATTGTTAGGTATGAAGGAGGAAGTCAAGGAACTAGTGGTTATCTATTGTGATAATACAAGTGCAATCAATATATCCAAAAATATTGTGATGCACACAAAGACAAAACACGTTGCAATCAAGTACCATTACCTAAGGGAATTGGTTCGAGACAAAGAGGTGAGATTGGAATATATGAACACCAAGGAGACAATAGTAGACATATTTACCAAGGATTTACCTAAGGATGCATTTATGCATCTAAGAGGTAAACTAGGGGTTATTCCCCAAATTGATTCTCACTAAAGAAAAGGATAGTGATGCATCAACCAAGTTCCATAGAAGATCTATCAAGTTGATGCAGATTGTCACACTTTAGGTATGAAATATAGAGCATATTGCATATGAATTAGTACAAAAGGTACATAGTAACTTCAAAGTATGTATCATTTGGCATTTGATTTCAAGGCGAGAGAGTTTAGTGTCAACAAGAAAGAGTTACAAGGAAGAGTTGATGTCAAAGAGAAAGAGGGAGAGCTTTGTATCACAAAAGGAGAGTATTTAGATGATGGAATATACAACAAAGAGGGAGGAAATGTCAAAAAGTACACAACAAAGTAATGATAGATATAAGAGGGAGAATTCATTTAGAAGCAACTGATACAAATCTAGACAAAATCACATAGGGAGTTGACATGGATGAGAATCAAAATGAAACTAAGGATATCATCAAAATTGTTCATAGTTCTATCATTTTATGTTGAGATGTTGTGTTTCCATCAATGCAAAAAAGGGAGATTGTTGGAAACATTTCTTTAAACTGTATGTTTTCATTGATGTCACACAAATGTTAGTACTAACCAAGCAATGGAGGACTTGCAATATCAACAGATCATATTCAATGTCGACCAAGCAGTCAGGATTAGTAGGATATTCAACTTGCAGTGTTAACTGAGTGTTCGGGCATCAAATGACCTCTAATGTTAACTGAGTGGTCATCTTAGTATCAACTGAGTGATAGAAGAAGCCACTTGTCAAATAAATAATTAATTAGGGCCAACTATTTGAATGTTTAACAATTATTTGAAAGGGTATTCAAGCTAACTTGACAAAGATTGTGATATATAAATAAGGTCAAGGACTGAGGAAAATATATAAGTGATATTCAAGGAATAAGATGGATATGTGAGCAAAGGAAGAGCAGGAAAGTGTGAAAGACAAGCTATAAAGATTATTCTGATCAGTAAGGATCTAGAGGTCAAGCTAGAACAAAGATTTAAATCTATAAAGGAATTTGCTTAATAAATTAGGTCAAAATTACTATTACCTTCTAACCATTGTAGAAGTGATGAAATCTCTTAACAGAGTTGACTTAACAATCATTTTGTAAATCCTCTAGCAAAGTGACATTTCAAGATTGAAGTGTTTGAAGACCTCTATCGATGCCACTTCTAACAGGATGATCTAAATTCTCTAACAAGCTCATATTTAATAGTATGTTTTGTAACCTTTAACATGGTTGGCTCTTAACAGGGCTCACTTCATAAGAGTGAAAAATATTGTGACTACTTGCATGGTGGTTTTTTCAGATTGGGTTTCCACATTAAATCTTGGTGTCATCTATATTCATGTTATTTTATTAATGCTTTATATTTTTAGAACTAAGTTACCAAAGGTTAAAACATATTAATATTAATAATATTTCTTTGTTGACTAAGTTACAATATTAACTTAGTTATAACTAAGTTGGACAATATTGCATGATCGGTGAAAATTTTGATTTGACATCAAGGGATAGGGAATTATTATGTAGTAATTGATTCACCCCTCCTCTCTTAATTACTCTCTTCATTTCCAACACAAAAATGGCAAAAAAGTTGAGGAGGATTGATGTAGATAAGTTTTCTAGAATGAACTCTAAAATGTGGATGTAGAACATGAAAGATTTGTTAATTTATCAGATCTATGGGAAGTGGCAGACAAAAATTTCCTAAGGCCTACAAATATATCTACACAGTATGATTTAATGGATATAAAAGCTATAGGTCTCGTAAGATGATGTCTTGCAGACTGAATTTTGATAAATGTCCATGAAGAATCCACTTTAAAGAAGCTTTGGAAGAAGATAAGTGAGATAAATTAAACAAAATCTCTTATGAATAAGATTTTCTCAAGGAAGAAGTTGTACTCCTTAAGAATGGAAGGTGCATGAATGTCTGAGCATCTAGAAAGATTTAATATGTTGGTGAATAATTGAACTCATTAGAGGTGCCGATGTATTAAGAAGGAAAGTACCAAAAATTTCTATGTTCATTGCTAGACTCAAGGGACAACCTTATCACGACCATAGGGAACACTACTATTTTCTTAAAGATGGAGGATGTTGTTGATTCTATACTTTCTAAGGAGGTGAGAAAGAAGGTCTCTGTGAATGCCAAAGAGTCTTTGAGTTTTCGAGAAAGATCAAGAGAAAGAGGTGAGATTGAATACAAACATGACTGTTCTAAGTCCAAGAATAGAGGAGATAAAAATTCCTTGGCAAGTCCAATGCAATTTGTTAGAATTGTGGAAAACTTGTTCACTTTCGAAAGGATTGTAGAGAAGAAGAAGAAGCAAGATTATGGTTCAAGTCTAAGAAGGAAGATTGAGATGCCTTTTTTACAACCTTGGCCACTTGTGTATGTAACAATGCATGGTTGATATACTTAGGAGCATCTAAACATAATAGCTGTAACAAAAATTGGTTTAGTAATATGAAAAATTTGATGGTGGTAAGGTATATTTGTGTGATAACTTGTTTCTTGATATTGTTGGTCATGGAAGTGTTCATACAAAATTTTTTGATGGTAGAATTAGATGATTTGGTGGTATTTTCATAACCCATGACTAGTGATAACTTTTTTTTCTATAAGCAAGATGAAAGATGAGGGTGTGTATGTACAATGTTTTAAAGCATGTGTAAACAATGATAGAGGTGCTATGGTGATTGTTGGAAATATAAGAGGAGTAACTAAGAGGAGAGGGGTGAATCTGTTACCACTAAAATAAATCATAGATCACTTAGATGTCAATAAAAAGCATAAATTCTTCTAAAATTGTTGTTACTCAACTAATACACAAGCACTCGATTAACACTAACAATACATTATTACTCGAAAAGCACTATAATATCAACTATTACTCAAAAAATAACGAACCTACAGATCTTAAGATATTAACTATGATTAACCTTAATTAACTTAGTTACATACAGATAAAATAAATAGCATGAACACAAGTGACACCAAGATTTAACATGGAAACCTAATTTGGGAAAAACCACCAATTGTAACTAGTTATTTTTTTTCACTGTTATGAAGTCAGCCCTATTAGGAGCCAACCCTATTAAAGGTTACACAACAAACTATTAGGTGTGACCCTATTAGAGGATTTAATCACCATATTAGGAGTGGCCTTGTTAGAGGACTTTAGATACTTCAATCTAGAAATGCCACCTTGTTAAAGGATTTGACAAATAGCTATTAAACCAACTCGGTTAAGAGATTTGGTACATTGCTACAATAGTTAGAGATTAGAAATGATATGACTTGATTTCTAATGCAATTGAATTGCTGATTTCATATCTCAATTTTGGCTTGAATACTTGATCCTTCCTGATCAGATTAATCTTTTCCACTCAACAAGGATATTCTTCTTATCCTTCCAATTTTCTTCCTCTAAGCATCTTCTTCTCTTCCACACTTTCTCACACATTCAATCCTCAACTTGACCTTGTACTTATATCATATACATTGTCAAGTTGGAATGAATACAAATTAGAATCATTAATATTCATCTCCTCAATCAACTTAGAAGCAACAAACAAATCCATTAAACTCAATATGCCAAAACAAAAAAATCCTTTGTTAGTTGACCCTACTCGGTAGATACTAACACTAAAATGATTTTCTTGTGTTAACCAAGTGAACTCAATTAACACTACATCTTCAAAAAATTCTTTGGTAACTGAGTGAGCTTAGTTAACACTCAACTTTTGCATACTTCTAATTGATGCTCAAGTGAACTTGGTAGACACTATGTTTTGAACTTAGAAGACACTAGAATGCTTAGCAAACATACGAAACTATGTTCATTGCCCAAGCGAACTCGACATACACTGACTGGTAAAGATATGAAATTTTTGTAGGGCCCATTTTCCATTGCACCAAAAGCCATGACTATTAGTGAACATGGAACACCACATAATTAACCACCTGTGGGCAAGGGAGCGCGTTGCATCACCCAACAATCTCCCCCTCGACGCGCATACCAGGTGCTTACGCGGGTCGGGAAGGCACTGGGGAGATTTGAACCCATGACCAAGCCAAAACCAGGCTCTGATACCAATTGTAGGGCCCATTTTCCGTTGCACCAAAAGCCATGACTATTAGTGAACATGGAACACCACATAATTAACCACCTGTGGGCAGGGGAGCACGTCGCATCACCCAACAATTTTGTGTAACATCAAAGACAATATACAATTTATCAATTGCTTTCAACAATCTCTCTCTTTGGCATTGATGGAAACACAACATGTCATAATATAATAAAATTTTATTGCAAAATAATGTAAGGAAAATATCCCTAGTTTCATTTTGATTCTCATCCATGATAACTTCCTCTATCAATGTGAACTCCCTCTAACTTCAGTTTCTCACTCTATCAAAAAACTATGTATTCAACATCTTCTTTTGATAACAAACTCTCCCTCTTTGATATTAGGTCAAGTTCATCCTCTTTGACATCTTAAAACAAATTTTTTGTGAGATGAATATGACAATAAACTCTCCCTCTTTGACATCTTACACCAAAGACAATATTTAGTGAATAGCCATGTACATGATATACCAATTCATATGCAATCTACCCTTTCATTACTGTATCAACTTGACTGATCTTCAACATGCGCTGGTTGATGCATCACTAAAATTCATTTAGTGAGCTTAAGATAGGGGAATAACCCCTAACTTACTTCTTAGATACAAGAATGCATCCTTAGGTAATGGCTTGGTGAATATGTCTACAATTTGTTCTTTAGTATTCACATATTCCAATCTCACCTCTTTGTCTTGCACCAATTCTCTTAGAAAATGATATTTTATTGCAATGTGTTTGGTCTTGGTATGCATCATAGGATTCTTTGATGTATTAATTCCACTTGTGTTATCACAAAAAATAACCACTGGATCCTTTATTTCTACCTTCATACCTACCAACAATTGCTTCAACCAAACAATATTGGAACAATTAACTACTACTGCAACATAATCTTCCTTTGTTGTAGACTGAGAAATACAATTTTTCTTCTTACTTGTCCAAGACACTAGTCTCTTACCACAAAAGAACACTCCACCACTGGTGCTCTTCCTATCAGCAACACTTCTTGCCCAATCTACATTAGTGAAAGCTTTCAAATCTAGATTTCCTCCTTTCTTGCACCATAATCCATTATCTTCAATACATTTAAAATATCTCATGATTCTCTTTATTTTCATCATATGATTTTCTTTATGATTAGTTGAAAACTTGCCACCACATCAACTACAACAGTAATGTCAAGCCTAGTATGTACAACATACTAAAATTTTCTAATATTTGATCTATATGTGGTCTAATTTACCTCCTTGTAATCATCATTTTTGGAAAGCTTATGTCCAATAGACATAGGTGTTCCAACTGGTCTTAAATCCTCCATTCCAAACTTCTTCAGTATCTCCTTGATATACTTAGATTGAGTAATGTAGATACCATATTTCTTCTGTTGAATCTGCAAGACAACAAAGAACTTGATTTCTCCAAACATTGACATCTCAAATTCCTTAATCATTTCCTCTGAAAAATATTTGCATAAATAATCATTTCCAGTAAACAATGTGTCATCCACAAAGATTTCTGCCAACACAATCTTCTTGTCTAGTCTTTCTCTAATGTAAAGGTTGTTGTTATCATTTATCCTTTGAAAAGTAATCTTCATCAAGTAATTATGAATTCTTTCATACCAAGCTCTGGGAGCTTGCTTGAGACCATACAATTCTTTGTGCAATTTACAAAAGCATGTCCCTTCTTCTAGGATCTACAAAACCTTCATGTTGTTCTATGTAAAATTTTGCTTCTAGAATTCCATTCAAGAATGCATATTTCACATCCATTTGATATACTTTAAGTACTTTGTTTCAAGCATAAGCATGTAAGGTCCTAACACCTTTTAATCTTGCAACTGGAGAAAAAGTTTTACCATAGTCAATATCTTCATCTTGAGAATAACCTTTGGATACTAACCTTGCTTTATTTCTTGAAACTTCTCCATCTTCATTCAGCTTATTTCTAAAACCCCACTTTGTGCCAGTTAAATTCTTATCCTTGGGTCTAAAAACAAGAGTCTAGGACTTATTCCTTTCTATCTATTCTATCTCTTCATTCATTGATTCAATTATAATATCATTATCCAAAGTATCTTTAACTATTCTAGGTTCAAATTGAGTAAGCAAACATGTACCTTTCAATTTGTTCCTTGTCATTATACCATCTGACTCGTCTCTAATGATCTTCTCAGGTGCATGGTGCCTTCTGACATATCTTGCTAATAAAGGTACTTTGGATTTAGAACTTGTTCCACTTTCCTCACCATGATCTTTTGCATCATGCTTGGGTCCCACTATTTGTGACTTAGGTCCTTTAGATTCAGAGTTGCATTGAACTATTTGCAACTTGGTAGTCTCTAACTACGAATCAAGTCCTTCAGACCATGACTCATGTTTCACTAACTGCAATTTGGGTGCTTCTAGAGATTTTGGGGATTTGGAAGGTGAATTATTCTAAATTCCAATTAGATTAGGCAATGTATCAGGTTCAAAGTAAATAAACTTTCTATAATCTTCAGGTTCTTTGTTGCTCTCTGCTTCACTCTTTTTTACAAACTCATTGATCTTCACATTGCACTTTCTATGATTTTATGAGTAGATAGATTTAAACATTTGTATGCTGTACTTCTACTAGAGTATTCTAAGAATATGCCTTCATCACTTTTGACATCAAATTTACCTTTCCTAGTTTGCTTCAAAATATAACATTTGCTACCAAATACTTTCAAGTAACTCACATTAGGTTTGTAGCCACACCATAGTTCATAAAGAGTCTAATTAGTTGTACTTTGTTCAAGGTATGAACTATTGTACTAATTGCTTCCTTCCAATATTTGATTGCAACATTCTTTTCTATCATCAGGGTTCTTGCACAATCCATGATTGATTTGTTCCTTCTTTTTGCTATACCATTATGTTGAGGTGTACCAAGGGCTGATGCTTGTCTTTTGATTCCTCTTTTAGTGCAAAATTCATTGAATTCATTAGAAATGAATTCACCTCTTCTCTGATCTCAAACATTTCATCTTCTTTCCTATTTCCTTCTCAAGTCTATCCAGATACCACTTAAACTTTTGAAAGGCTTCAAACTTATCTTTCGAATACATTACTATCATCATTCTAGAGTAATCATCAACAAATAAAATAAAGTACTTATCTCCACTGTAGCTCTCAACACCAATCTGTCCACAAAGGTCTATATGAACTAGCTCCAAGACTTCTTCATAATGATAGTTCTTTCTCTTAAAACTTGTCTTGCCCATCTTTCCAATTTGACAATTCTTGCATAGGCCCATATCAAGTTTCCTCAAACTAGGAATACCTCTTACTTTTTTGTTTTTTCTTAGCTTGATCAAGTTATCAAATTTCACATGACACAACCTTTTATGTCACAACCATCTTTCTTCTACTTGAATAATGAAACATGAACTTTCACTAAGATCTAGGTAGAATAAGTTACCTTTTGTCTGATTACCAGACCCAACTAGATTTCCTTTTCCATTTAGCAACTTGGCCTTCACATTCATGAATTCTACCTTGAACCCAATGTTATTCAATTGTGCCACACTCAGTAGATTATTTTTCAATCCTTCAACCCAATAAGCATTATCACATATGAGTTCATTAGTTAGAGAAATACAACCTTTTCCTTTTATGCAAAATGGTTCATTGTTTCCAAATCTTACACTTGCACCATCATAGTGTTCCATATGTTCAAAATTTGTCTTATCACCAGTCATATGATGAGAACAACCACTATCAATAATCCATGTATCATTTTTTCTAAAATGAGAGATACATGCCATTTATCTTCTTCATTATCAGATTCATCTTTTACAATAATATAGACCATTTCATCATCATCGCTACTATTTGAATATTTAACCATAAAAAAAGACTTATTACCTTTGTCCTTCTAGTCCTTGTAGCTTTTGAAATACTTCTTTCCTTTATACTTTCTATTCTTATTTTCATCTTTGTCTTCTTTGTTTGGACACCTTGTAGCAATGTGACCAACTTCTTCACAAGAAAAACATATTAGAAGAATTTTACCTTTGTATTTACCTTTGCCTTTGGGATATCTCCTTGCAAGAAATGCTTTAATGGCTTTGAGATCACTATCGAAACTATCTTCCTCTTCACTTTCAAATTTTTTTCCTTTAGACTTTGTAGTTTTCTTCTTGAGTGAAAACTTGGCTTCAAATGTAGACTCAATATTGTTAGAACTAGGAACATAATTATCACAGTTATCTAGCTCAAATGCTATCAATCTTCATGTTGGAGTATCCAAGTTTATCTTATTATTTGAATCACATCTCATCTCTTGAATAGCTAACACTTTGATTGCATAGATAGGAAGAAGGATTTTGAGTACCTTTCTTACCACTATCATATAATCAATTTTCCCTCTAGAGGATTTGACTACACTGACACTAGCTTTGATTCTCTCAACATATTTTGCAATATTTTCATCCTCTCTTATCTTCATCTGATCAAACTGACCTCTCAAGATTTCTTCCTTGGCTCTTCTCACATTATCATTGCCTCCATAGATATCCTTCAACTTAGTCCACATCTCATGAGAAATAGCACATCCTTTGACCTCATCAAATTCAACATAGTTAAGAGTTGATGCAATGTCACTCATCATAATGTTATGATTTTTCTTTTCAACAATCTCTTCCATAGTCATTGTTCGAGTAGGAGCCTTATACTTAGCATTCAAATATTTTAGACCTAAATCACTGATGGTTGCCATATATAGCTTCATAAGTTCTTCCATGCCTCAAAGTTATCTTTTTTCAACTTGGGAATCTCTCTCCTATCAGACATCTTGATATTTAGCTTAGATCCTTAAAACCTTCTCTGTAAGCACCAAAAGTTTTGATACCAATTGTTGGAAATATTAGAGGAGTAAGTGAGAGAGGAGGGGTCAATCAATTACCACTAAAATAAATTCCAGATCCCTTAGATCTCAATACAAAACATAAATTATGTTGAAATTGTTGTTACTCAATTAACACACAGGCAATCAGTTAACACTAACAATATGTTGTAACTCGGCAAGCACTATAATATCAATTTTTACTCAGCAAATACTAAACATGTAGATCTTAAGATATTAACTATAGATAACCTTACTTAGCTTAGTTTCATACAAATAAAATAAATAGCATGAACTCAAGTGACACCAAGATTTAATGTGGAAACCCAATTTGGCAAAAACTACCTATTGCAACTAGTTATTGTTTTTCACTCTTTTGAAGTGAGCCCTGTTAGGAGCCAGCCCTATTAAAGGTTACAAAACACATTGTTAGGTGTGACCCTAATAGAGGATTTAATCACCCTATTAGGAGTGGCCTTGCTAGAGGTCTTTAGACACTTCAATCTAGAAATGCCACCTTGTTAGAGCATTTAGCAAATAGTTGTTAAGTCAACTTAGTTAAGATATTAGATACATTGCTACAAAAAATTAGAGTAAAAATGATATGATCTGATTGATGATGCAACTATATTGCTGATTTTAGAACTCAATTCTAGCTTGAATACTTGATCCTTCCTAATCAAATTAATCTTTACTGCCCAACAATGATATTCTTCCTATCATTCCAATTTGCTTCCTCTAAGCATCTTCTTCTCTTCCACACTTTCTCACACATTCAATACTTAGCTTGACCTTATACTTGTATCATATACATTATCAAGTCAGCTTGAATACAACTTAGACTAATTAATATTCATCTCCTCAATCAACTTAGAACCAACAAACAAATCCATTAAACTTAATATGCCAAAACAAGAAAATCCTTTGTTGGTTGACCCTACTCGATAAATACTAACACTAAAATGATTTTCCCGTGTTAACCAAGTGAACTTGGTTAATATTGCATCTTTGTAAACATCCTTTAGTAACCGAGTGATGTTGGTTAACACTAAACTTTTGCATACTTCTTGTCAATGCTCGAGTGAACTCGGTAGACACTGTCTTTTGAACTTAGCAAACACTAGAATGCTCGACAGACATAGAAAACTATCTTCATTGCTTGAGTGAGCTTAGACTACACTGACTAGTAAAGATATGACATTTTGTGTAACATCAAAGACAATATACAATTGATCAATTTTTTTCAACATAACACAAGGAAGAAAATGTTAGATAACTTAGGGGGCAGGGGGCAAGGGGGAGGGTGAATCTTTTATATCTAGTTATCCCACAAGCCTTAAAAATAATTTAATACCAAATCAAACTTCATAAAATTTTTCAACACTAACTCGTTAATCACATTCAACATCTCAATTAATAGTTATGATTATTTTACTTCAAACTATTAACTCACTATTTATGACTATATCAAGTATCAATGAAACTATTTATCTTATATCGAGCTACAACATGAAATAGACTTTGAACACATAAAATATCCCACAATTAAATACATAATTTTGACGTGGAAACCCTATAAAGCGAAAAACCACTTGGGACCGACAACCTAAATAATTCACTCTTTTGAAGTGAGCTCTACTAGGAGACAACCTTGTAAAAGGTTTACATGAACATTTTTAGTGTGACCTAGTTAGAGGTTTTTAATCAAATATTTGTTAGTAATAAATAATATTGAGGAGGGGGGGGGGGTGTGAATCAATATTCTACAAACTTTTGTGCACAACTGAATATTGTTAATTACTTTATAACTTGTATATGAAAGTAAAATAATGTTCAATAGTAAATATAAACATGCACATAGATAACTCATAACACCATTATTTTCTAAGGAAACCCTGACCAAGGGAAACCTATGGTGGGGATGATACCTACTAGATGATTCACTAACCAATAGGATCCTATTAAGGATATTGACCCTATTATGACTCTATGAAGTACATATAGTGTCTCAAGTCCTTGTTAGGAGACTAGGCCTTGTTAGAAGCCTCAACCCTATTAGGAGTTTCTTCATCCATATTAGGAGTTGGTATAAAAAATACAATGTATGCAAGAAGAGCCCATTGCCCTAGCATGCAATTATACAATTCAGTTTTTCACAAGAATAGATATACATACAATACTTGTTTATTATTGTAACTCACACTTACTCTAATCATACTTCAGATCTTGCATCACATAAGGCTCACAAATATTTCAAGATCTCTATATAATAATTCTCATCACATAACACTTTCTTGTCTATCATAGATAGCATGCTTATCTGCACAAGATAAGATCTTTACTTATATCTTGCATAATTACAAAAATATGCTCAATCGGTCTTCATGTGTTTACAAACTTAACATAATATAACATAGCTTATGGAATAATATCCACATAGTTAGCTCATCATAACTTAGTAATTATTTTGTAACCAAAATAATTTCTAAGACCGTACAATCCAATTCTCTGCTATGCTTTATTCTGCACTGTTACATACCTATACTGGTATTTTAATAATAACTCACATCATATTGTCAGTCCACATCTGCGCACTAGCACACATCATAATGATACTACCATGAAGCTTTCCTCAATTTTATATGAGCTAACTCTAAATGAGTCATCCATACACTAAACGTCTATTCTTTGTGTTGTTGTAAACTGTCTAACATTTAAACAATTTTCTAACTCTAAATGCATAAATGAAATGCTTAATGTATGTTTCCATAAATGAAAATCATCAAGACATCTATCTGACCATATTTCCAACAATCTCCCCCTTTGGAATTGATGGCAACATTTAGAAAATTTGGCTAAGTCCCAAAATGATGTCATACATAACAAAAACAAATAAAGTAACTACACACCATTACCTTCAAAACATAATAATTTTATTCATGTTTTGATGGATTATTACATTCCTTATCACTCTTGTACATTGATACATAATAAGCTCCCCCTTATAGATACATTTACATCTATAGAATTTTCCTTTACATAATACTCCCCCTTTGACATCAATAACAAAGGTGTCCAAAACTATATCTACAAAACTTTGTTACTTATGTTGATTAGCTGGCCATTCTAGAAATGCAATCTACAAAATCATGTTTCAGCTTGTCAAAGTCCTTCCAGTTTACTTTGACTACATAAGCTATATTGATGAGTGCACAAAGTTCATAAGATGCCACTTTAATTGTGCTCAATTTAGTATAAGAAAACTTGTCATGGGATGACTTAGATGCAAGACACTCCTCCAACTACCTCTACAAAATGACAACTTTGGATGATATGTGTTCTCTAAGAACAAAGAATCTCCTTAATACCTTTTCCTTGTCAAACCCAATGTTTCTAACATCATTGTGGATCTTTTCTATCTCAACTTCAAAATCTTTAATTTTGGCCTCTAGTTGCTGCAATTTGGTAGTGATTATATGAAGCTAACTCATTTGGCCTTTGATCTTGTTATCAAAATCTAATAGGTAATTGTATGAAATTACACATTTTCAATAAAACGTATTACCTTCATCTATACTTCTCAAATATTTTATGCAAACATCTAAGGTTATCAAATCATTTCTAACATTTTTGCATATCGTATGAAATAGTGATGCATCATGCTTCATCTGTGCTTGTGCTAAAGCTACTTCTAGTAGAGTTGTGAGTTCCTCATCAAAGGTCTTCACTAACTCTTTGGCCTTTAACTATAAATTTGGATTGACTATAGTTGTGGTAATTGTCTTCTACATTTGATCCAAGACTTTAGCTAGATTCTTCTCCAAAGACTTTATAGATTTGTTGTTCTCAAATAGCTTTCTTAAGATGCTCATTAGACCCTTTTGATCATCATCATAATTAGATGGTACTCCTACTATTGTTGATGTTGCTACTACAGGAAAGAGTGGAACTAATTTCAGTCCTGTGCTCTTCTTCTCTTCCTCAACCTTCTTCTTTTCTTCAGGTAACCTTTCTTCTTCTTTCCTTGCTTCCTCCTTAGCTTTCTTCTTTTCTTCCTCTTCTCTTCTTCTTCTTTCCTCTTTATTTTTTTTCGTTTCTCTTTTCTTCTTCTTTATTTTTATGTTCTTCCTCATCTGAGCTGGTGTATTCAGTGATATTATTGATATTGCCAACAATATTTTCTCCATATCCTGCAAAAGGATTCTCCTTTGTATCTAAAGTTATGTGCATACTATCCACTTGCATGGATTCAATACCCATAATAATTTAAGGTGGTGAATATTTCTATTGTGTCTCCTCTACTTCTTCCTCTTCCCTGGAAGGTGTATGTACTTGTACATATACTAAGTTATCAAGCTTTGACTATGCACTCACCTTAGGCAATGAAGTCATATACTTTACAATTGCTTCCTCTATTTCTTTCCTTGCATCTGTATAATTGCTTCCCATCAAAAGAATTGTTCTTCTTTTTTGCCTCAACAAGGGCTCAATACCATTTGATATTTTGTTTGAGTCCTCCTTGGAGTCAACATCACACAGTTTATTTATTGTTGTTATCCTCATACTTAGATCCTCTTCTAACACTCTCCTCTTCCTGTTAATTAACCTATTGCATAGGTCTTCAGGTATCTTATTTTGTATATTCTCAAACTTCTTGTTCCTCAAAATCGTATTCCTTATTATATTATTCTCTAACTACCTTCTATCCATATTACTATACATACTCTAATACTTATTTAGCTGTACAAAATTATCATCATTAATTATCTACATGTTTAGGTTCTCTACCTTGGGGTTCCAAGCTCTTTTTCTAGCTATTGTTCTGGCTTTCTATGCATCTTGTTCAACAAGTTTATCTCCAACTTAATCAAACTCTCTGAATTGATTACTTGCATTGGTACACTAGTGGTGTCCTTGACCCTTTTCTTGGATAATGATGTAGGTTCTTTCTTTACCCTTACCAATCTCTCAGACTTTCTCTATGCAACAAGTGCTTCCACCTGTTTCCCTCCTAGGTTGTTCTTTCCCTTGTTCTGACTGGTTGCACTTGTGCAACTATTGCATAAGGTGCAATAGGGGCCTACGCACAAGGTTGTGCTACTATCACACCTTCTAAAGGTCTTGCAACAAAAATGGGAGTTGTTGCAAACACTTCAGTTTGTCCACTGGCTTTCATCTCTAACATAATGCCTTTAATCTCATCAAAATATTTCCTAGTCATGCCAAATTCCTTAAGGATGGAATCTATCTCTATCTCTACCTTTTTCTTGCTTTCCTTGCTGTAAGTTTTAAAATGAACTATTCTCATCTTTTCTAAATAAGTACCCCATCTAGTGAATTCTTTGTCCTTTTTTGACTGGAGTATGATCTGTGCACACCCTTCTATGAGCTTAATGCTCATCTCACATCCCATAGGTTCTAAAAATTTGACTCTTGGTATTACTGATTCCATACAGGTCTTATTTGTTTCCACCATGAAACATAATTCTTCTTTGTACTTCTCTACCATTGAGGGAGCTATCCTATACCTCTATTTCATCTCAATCTAAAAGTTCTTCCTTATCCTATCAATGTCATCATCTCTAACCTTTTCTAGCTTAGATCTGTAGTATTGAGTCACCATCTTCATTGTGTACTCACTACTATCCCAATTTATCAACCCAAGAAACTTCCTTATAGCATAGAAGTAAATATATGAGTAAGAAAGGACTCAAATCTAAAAATTGCATTCTTAGTTTTCTTAATCTTTGTAATGTTTTCCAATAGTTGCAATCTGATAATCTCACACAAATTAACTTTTCTACCTTGCATATCCATTACATAAGCTACATGTAGAAATCCAACGAGAATTGAGTTAACCCTCAATCCATGGTTTAACTTTTACCCTAATATCTTGCTTAGTAACTTTACTCTTTTGTCTTGTGGAGTCAACCGTCATGGTCCTTCTATCAAACCTTGTGTTCAGGCTTGTCTCAACCATCTTTCTGACATTCTTCTCATTAATAGGATTGCAACCTTCATTACTCAATCTTATGACCTTGTGAATAAGGTCATTGTCAATGACAATCTGTGCATCACTTAGCCACAACATATCATCATGTACCCTACTAAAAATGATTCAAGTCCAATCATGATTGTCAAACTCTGTATAAAACATATACCTTACCAAATTCAAATCTTCTAGGTCTGTATACTCAAACTTCAAGGATAAGTCATTGTTGCACATGGTTCCTAGGTGTTGATAAATTTCATCATCGCCTATACTCTCTATTTTGAAGTGAATATAGCTTCTTATGTCCTCAACATATAATATATTTTCCAAAACTTTTTTAAATGCACCCAATGGATCATCAAATAACAAAATAAATAGATGTTTCTTAAACTCATATTGTGCTCTATAACTCACATCATATACATTCTGACTACCCATTGAAATTGTGACTATAAACATGAAAATACTAGATTAAAACTTCACAAAATACCTTAAAATGTGATTTAGGGCTTTACAATCTTCACTTTGCACTTCAATTCACTCAAGACACTTAACTCAAGTTCACAAAAAATAGTCTGTACACTGCAAAAACTTAATTCTCCAACCCCTTGAAAAGGTTTTTTCTGAATTATTTTAGCAATTCAGAGGACAATACCAAAGGAAGAAATAATTGTATTGTAAACACATAATAAACAATATCAAGAATTCAATTTACTCATAATATTAAATAAAATTTCATATAATTATGGATAATCTCGTAAGTAAGATGTATACCAGAAAATCAATCAAATTTGGACAAACCTTTGGAGGAGTTGTGTGTCAGAGCTCATAAAAGGCGCTCTCCTATGAATGAGATGTATGCCCATGAACTCTATAGAAGTTGGGCAATCCCATGGTTGAGATGTCTGCCCATGAACTCCATTTATAAGATTTGATACAAATTGGCAATCTAAGAAAATGAGATGTATGCCCATATGATTTTTTTGTTCAATTTATCTTAAGTCTCTTTATACATCTTCATGGTAGTTGAAAGGTCATGCCATTTAAATCCTCATTAGAAAATTAATGGACAATTAAAAATTAAAAATTCATTACTTAATATAATATGTTAGCTTAAATCTAATCATTCCTCCCCTCTTACAAGGCAATGTACCCCATTGTCTTATCACCTTTTGCGAGATATATACTCAATAATGATTCTGCCATGTAGCCTGAAAGTGAGTGTTATGTATAATATTAATTGTTCCTTCCTATAACCATTGGAAACCTATCCAATCACATGTGGTTGTGAAAGTGTATGTAAACACATTATTTTTAGCTCTACAAATCCACCTCTAGTCCATAATGAAGCTTCAAAACCAATTTTTTTGTGTAAATTAGCCTTTACTCATTTCTTGGGAGGCTTCATGATTAAAATAGGGCACTTAGCATTGTGTGCATAGTAATTGCTTACACTCCCCAAAAATGCCCTCTTAATGGCATCATAGCCATGGCTCCCCATCACTAATAAATGTGGTTTAACCTTCTCTACTTCAAAAATTACATCCTTGACATCCCCAACACTCACTTTAGGCATTGTAGTTTTGAGGAATTGGAAGTATGGGAGGAATTTGAGAGATCTGTGGGATTGGAGATTTTGCAGAGCTCTACAAAGTTCTGAAGCGGTGTTGTGTGTAGTTTTGAGGAACTGGAAAATAGGTGAGATTAACTACTTGTGCTTGTTCATTGAAGGTGTGGTGAGATTTTGGAAGTTTGAAATTTTGAGCTTTGGAGCTTGCAGAAGTAGAAGAAGACAAGGAACTCTTTAGTTTCTTGAGTATTACTTAAATTGTTGAAACTCTGCCTGTATTTTCAAAGCTTTTCATTTTGAAAAGTTTTTGAAGTTTCCTTGAAGCTTTAAAAATATTTTCAATGCTTTGGTCAGTTTTGAAAAGTATCTGAAGATGCATTGAAGCTTTGGGATTGGAAGAAGAAAAAGAGGTCTGAAAATGGCGGGGCTAGCTGCAAAGTTTTTGCTTTATTTCTTTTTCTTTGGTTTCATTGTGTCATCCTTGGGGTATGTCAATGGTACTCAAATGTTTCAAGATGCTCTTTACTTGTAGTAGTTGAAGAGTGGATTTGATGATCCAAATGATGCTTTTCGCAATTAGAATGAGAATGATGCCTCTCCTTGTAAGTGGAAGGGAATCACTTACAATGAAAAAATTGTCACAAGAATTGACCTTTTAGATTCTAACATCATGAGAGAGTTTTGGAAATTTTTTGCGAGCTCCCCACTCTCAAGAATCTCTCCCTAGCTGACAAAAATGTCAACAGTTCAATTCGAGAAGCAAACTTGGGATGCTGTGAGACGCTGGAGTGACTGGATTTGTCTCAAAATATGCTCATTGGTGACCTGCTAGATTTTATTTCTAAGCTCACAAATTTGAGGTACTTGGACCTTTCTTCCAATAATTTTAGTAGCCAAATTCCCCCAGGCTTCAAGAATCTCCCAAAGTTGCAAGTGTTGAGCTTGCGGCCAATCTTCTTAACTTCACAATTTTGGCATATCTCAAAAACTTAATAGGTCTCGTTGAGCTTAACTTGGCTCTGATACCACTAATCTGAATTATTTTAGAAATTTAGAGGACAATACCAAAGGAAAAAATAATGGTATTGTAAACATGTAATAAATACTATCAAGAATTCAATTTACTCATGATATTAAATAAAATTTCATACAATTGTGGAAAATCTCCTAAGTGAGATGTATACCAGAAAATCAATCAAATTTAGACAAACCTTTGGAGTAGTTGTGTGTCTAAGATCATAAAAGTTCGCTATCCTATGAATGAGATTTATGCCCATGAACTCTATAGAAGTTGGGAAATTGCATGGTTGAAATGTCTGCCCATGAACTCCATATATAAGATCTAATACAAATTGGCAATCTCAGCAAAGGAGATGTATGTCCATCTCATTTTGTTGTTCAATTCATCTTAAGTCTCTTTATACATCTTCATGGAAGTTGAAAGGTCATGCCATTTAAATCCTCATTAGAAAATGAATGGACAATTCAAAATTGAAAAGTCATTACTTAATATAATATGCTAGCTTAATTCTAATCAAGGTTGATATTGACCTATATAGCCTTGGCATGAACAATCGCAACTAATTTAAGTGGTTGAAGAGCTCTTAAGAAGTTTCTCAATTTGCAAAAAATTGCATAAAGTTGTCAATGACAACTTTTGCAAGAATTGAGCAATTTTTGCAATTTTGCATATCTACTTTGTTGGTGTTTTTACACTATTAAGAAACAAAATACTTAATACCAAGATAAAAAGGATCACAAAAACCTAAGGATTAGTTGATTCCCATAAATAGTTATGTGTGCTTTAAATCTAGACCCAAGTTCAACAAAATCAAAAAGATTTTCTACTCTTTAGGCTCTGTAAAACCAAGGCAAGTGCACCTGAGGCATGAAAGATTTACAACATGATACTACATATATATTTCATGCATTCCATGAAATTCTATAATTATACACATCCCTTATAGTAGATTGGTCATAATTCTTCTTAGATTTACAAGTAACTCTGGGCAATAGCAGCCAACTAAAACTCAAAAATTTAAATGTAAACAAGTGCTGACCAACTTTGATATTCTTCAAACATTAAAGTAAAATTGATTTTGAATTTAAGCTTGATGCTTATTCATGGTTTCTTCATATGCAAACTAAACTAATTGATCAGTGCCTCATCCATTGGGATCCAAAGTCTATCCAATTTCTATACCTAATTGACTACATTGCAGTCAATATTAATAGCAATTCTCATTGAAACCCATTCTTATACACATCTTTCCTACTACCATGGAAATCCTATCAACTTCATTGAAGCATTTATTTAATTCATTGAATTAAAAGCAATAGTGAAAATGATATACAACTTAACATAATTGCATTCAATTGAACAAGCTTTGCCTATATAATTTCAAGATAACCAAATAATAGAATTGGAGACCAGATTCAGGAAGAAAAGATATGGGGACAACTCATCTTTATATTAATTTCCTTTGAAAATTGTATAACAACTGTGGTAGTACTCAAAATGACTCAAGATAAGACCTCAAGATCCTATATCATCAATGTATTCTAAAATACTTGCATAGAAAATACATCACAAAGTTTGTGTCAAGACTAGACCGAACAAAACTTAGTAAGAATAAAATTGTTAATGACTCAGACCCCTCCTCTAGCCTTGGAATCTCACTTATATAGTATGAGATGCAACAAGCATCAGGCCATAGAGGAACTGATAACTATCCTTAAGATAGAAAAATATCTACAATGATATTGTCATAAAAGATAAAAAAATTTGCAACAAGAAAAACTTTACATCATAACATTCTTTTGTGGGACCACTTTCTATTACACCTTTTGTTGCATTTCTTTGTGAGTGAAAAATTTGATGATTGGCCTTATTACTATTGTTGCTCCTCAAAGGTTGTGGCCAATGAGATTGATTGTGATATATCTAGCTTTGCTTGTTGCAGGCTAACGTCCACTCAAGGTTTTCCATGTATATCATCATGAACTGATCAGACAATAGATATATCTAATTTCTCCTTTGCCAAGTCACCAATCTATGTTTTTGTGCTTGCAACTACAATTGGATGCTCATCTTTGTCCTCTTCTTTTCTTACTGATGTGTCAATAATTTGTACTTAATCTTGTTCCATATCTTCATCATCAGTTTCAACATGTTCTAACTACTTTGCATCAATGAATTCTACCGTCCACTTGTCAAAAAGTGTGTCATCTAGCCATTTAAATTATAGAATATCCTGCTACTTTTTCATAACATATTCTACAACTTTGTCAATTTAAACAAAATGTTATCTTAAAGAATCAAAGAATAATTGAACCTTTACAATTTCTTCAGTTGTAATAGACCACCATGTATTTCCATTCTCATTTATGACTCTATTCATCGTTAAAAAAAATAGGACATCTAGTTCTTGGTCTCATTCCTCCTTATTTCAATTTATTCTTTTTATCTAAAGCATGTGGGAACAAATCAAATTTAGTACTCTTGTTCTTGTCTAGATAACTAACAATTCTCCTTTGTAGCTCAACTCTTTTATCATCAAATTGTGAGAGATAATTGGCAATATCATAACTCTTTTCTATATGTTCATATGGTAAACTGATGATAGAAAAACATAAAAAAGTAACCTCTATACTCCTTTTACTCCATTTGTTGACAATTGGCTTCAAGGCTTCATCATTTTCCTTTATCTCATCCCATATATTTACTAGCTTTGCTAATTTCTCATAAAATGAGGGCCAATCAATTTTATTAACTAAATACATGAGAGCTTTCCTTTGCTTATCCTCATATTGTATATCTAGTTCCACATGTAGTGCCCACAATTTTCTTTTTTCTTCTTCATTTTTTTTTGTAGTATAATACTATGGCCTTTATGGTGTGTCTGGGATTTCAATGAGAGGAGTGGATTTAAAAGGCTCCATTGGTGGGTGAGGATATGTGATTCTTGACCTAGTGGGTCATCCTATCACTTTATTCTCTACTTCAATCCTCTTTTGAACTTCTTTATTGTATGCAACCAAGACTTTCTCATACTTTTCCTACAGCTCTAGTTTTTCTCTCTTGTCTATTTGAGTTGTGGCTAAGGTGAGGTTGGCTGATCCAACACCTTGCTCTATTGCCTCTTTGGTGGTAATTTCTTCAACTCTCTTCACAATTAGGCTTCCTATCAAGCTAGTATCATCAGGCTGAGAAGAGCCAATCCTAGATCCTTTTCTCATTGACCAAATTCCCAATGTAGCATAGTCCTCACTAAATTTAGAACCCTTTATTTCTTTCTTCCCCTTTTCCTCTACACTCATTTTAACTGTAAAAAAATTAAAAACCATAGCATTTTCAATATCCCAATTGGGTAGCAATAGTACCTTGGATGCCTTTATCATTTGTCTCCCTTCTTTAGGGGTCAAGCTCTTGAATTATTGCATCATCTCTTCTTTAACTTGGTTTTGCACATCTACCTCTTCCATCTCTGGATGCTCTATTTTCAATTTGCTACATCTTTCCTCAAACATTCCAATGTTCGTTCTCCAAGAAAATTGGTAAAAGGCTCTAGATTTGATAAAATCATCATCAAAGATGAATTCATGGCAAGTCTATTCTATCACAAGGTCCAACTTCCTTCCTCTATAATCTACCATAGTTAACTCAAGGCTTGGCATTGGAGGTTCTTGAGGCTTTCCCTCTTCTAATTTTGCTTGAGTAATGAACACTCCCCGTTGGGATCCCAACTGCTCCACCTACTCTCTAGTGAGTTGTACATCTCCTATTTGTAATGGGGACTAAGTGGATGAATATTCCTCAATTTGAGGTGTTTCTTCCTTTTCTATTTTTTGCCCCTTAGATGAGGTTTCATCAGGTCTTTCCTCAAGAATAGCACTGGTTGATCCCATCATCTATTTTCCTTTATCTACAATGGCTCTTTTATTTTGGATCACATTATAGCCAGGTCTCTTTTGAAAAATCAATTGCCCTGATCCTACTGTAGGAGTAAAAAATAATCTTCTCATGACCTCTTTGGCTTTTTGTGGAAAAGAATTGATAAAGAATAGTTTCTTTTCATTCATGACCTCCATAATTTTAAGAAAAGTGGTCATTATTTTATTTAACCTATTTGCCTCTATTTTTGCATTAGCTAGAGGCTTGTAATTATTATCAAAAAAATGAATGAATTCCAAAACTCTAGAATAAACTCTCCATTTTTCTTTCCTAATCTCTTTCTCTTGCAAAGAGAACTCATTTCTTATTATATCTTCAGGAAAATAGAATTGGTGGTCTTTTGCACAACTTTAGCCCCTTTTCTAAACACATCAAAAAATCCCTCAGTGTCACAAAAATGGGGATGAGACATAGCCATCTTGTACTAGTCCAAGAATTTATACATGAATAACCAACCACCCTTTGTGATTATGAAATGGTGGGCCACAATACAAGTGGGGAAAATTGAGCCTTTGTTTCTTCTAGCCAATTATGCTTCCTCCAATTCCCCTATCTGCCATAGAATTTTAGCTATCCCTACATTTAGAGGTACTTGGTAGGGCAACACATGAGGAGTCCCTTAAAAACCATATACCCTAAAAGCCATAGAAATAGGGTAAGGTATGATATCAACCCAATTGTGGGACACTTTCAAATCAAAAGGATGATCCATAGGTCTGATAAAATCCATCAACACCTTGGGGATTCTAGAATTGTCCCTTAATCAGAGGCTTCTCAATCTAGAGGAAAAAAACCTATCAAGCCTAACAAAATGAGCCTCCTCTGCATCCCAGGTCATGTTTGCACTCCACAACTAGATTGGTAGAGCCTCTTCTTCATATTTTTGGTTCAGGACCATCTCCTTTTCAAAATATGTAATCCCTTTAAATAGGAACATGTGCATTAATAGTGAATAATGGCCAAAAGTCTTTTCCACCTTGCCCTTTGCAATTCCAACTAGTCCTATGTGGATCTCTTCTACTATATAAGATGCAAAATCAAAAATAATATCGACACCAAAAGAAGAGATTTTAGTTATCATATACATACATTTTAGTGGCACAAAATTTTTCTCATCCTCACCAAAAACCCTACACAAAGTCATATCTATTTCTATGCCCCTAGAAGTGAAAAAATCTTTTTTAAAGTGCTCTTTAGTAGATGTTGTAACCACTAGAAAATTTCCAATTGAGCCCAAGTGTGCCCTTAGTGCACCCTACCTGATCTTATCCCTCTTAGACAATTATTTGTTCTCTAGTCCTAGTAGGTCAATGGTTACATGATAATCTGAAAATAGTTATAAACCAAAAACTTCTCAAATTTCTTTAGCATTTATTCTTACCAAGCATTCCCCACCTATTCTTCTCACTATACTAGCTATTGGGTCATAATTTTGAGCAATGGCCATGAGTTGGTCAGAATCCATAAAAACACCAAGGACCACTAATTTTCCTAAATCAAAATTCCAAATGTTTCCATGGGGAGCAAAAAATTTTATTTCTGAAAACCACTTCTTAAAAAGACAGAGCCCTGTTTTAGTAGTAGTAGAATCCCTAATCCAATTCCCTCTATCATATAGGCCATCTACAATCTTGAGCCTAGGGTTTACAGAAAATTTTTATTTCATCTAGGTGGACTCATTTATAGATTTAGGCAATAGTTCAAGGAAGTCATCATGTATATTTCTACTCACATAATCTACCTTTCTTGAGAAAACTTTCTTTGGAGGCATGTTTATTAGCAATACAAAATACTAGAACTCTTTACTGTCTAATGGATTCAGATACTTGCTTGATTATTTGTTACTCTTTCACTACAATTCTACAACACAATATGGATACTAGAAATTCTTTTACACTTTAATCACACCAAGAAGAATTCTTCAATAGCTCCTAACTATCCAAAATTTTGAAATTTGTTTACGTAGAGAAATAATGGAAAAATATTGCAATATATCCCTGGTTCTAGTTCGCACAAGGAGCTTTCAATTTTCATAAATGAATTATAAGGAGAAATAGGGTGGCATCACCTTCTAATTTTGAAAACACGCTATCGATTCTAAAAAATTTGACGATCTAGGAATAAAATCATGAATGACTCACTTTCAATTTTCCAAGTTGGCAGTCGACCCAATCAAGTTTCTCCACATAAGTTTTTCCATCCACTGCTAGCAACTTATTCTAGACCAACAGGTGCTTATGGACACATGTCACACTCTCACTATGTTGTTATACATAAATGTCGAGCAACTTTTGCATGCGACATAGCGACCATCATTGATGCATCTTTGATCTAGCAATATACATTTTACGATTATTTTATTGCAAATATGGTAGGTCCTTCTATTTTTCCTTTGGTCACCATGTTGCATGCATTAAAGGTTGAGCAAGTTCCTATATTGACATGGCACCCACCATCAATCTAGGAGAGATCTAACAACATCAATCAACATGAATCCTCTTATGAGTGTCAATCCCAGTGGCATGTGACATCAAACTAAGTTGACATCTTGGCATGGTCATTTATATAGTTAACCTGTTTGGCATTACTATTTGAAGATACATCCCAACCATGTTTTTCCTTTCATGGGAGGTCGCTATGTCACAACTGGTGAAGTTCTTATAATTCTCAGTGGCAACATAGTGACCACTTTATTTGTTGATGAAATTTTGTATTATGGAGTAACACACGTTTATTTCATGGTTCTCTCTTTACTATGCCTAACACTTCTAACATTTCATAATGATGACAAGGCTTTATTAATGATAAATAGGATTTACAGTGCCATATTTACTTTTGGCCTCGTCGTGTTTCTCTTTTGCGAGATGTTGCGATGTCACTATTGGCAAGGTTCTCACAATTTCTGGTGGTGACATAGTGACTACCATGAATGTAAAGAAATGTGGTGTCATGAAAAGAAAAATCAGCACATTCTTTCCTTGGTATCTCCTTTACTGTGCCTGACACTTCTGACATCCGTCATGCTAGCAAAGCTCATTTATGATAGACCAAAATCCTGGCACCTATCTTTAGGTTTGGTCCCATCATGTTTAATTTTTTTAGGAGGTCTCCATGTCATGAAGGGTAGAAACCTTGTAACTTTTGGTAGTGACATAACAACCACCATTGATCCTTGAAAGATCTGATAGTGTAGGTGATTTACCTTCAAAAGCATGCTTAAGAACTAACTAGGTCCCACTTGGTTTCCATGTCACATTTAGTAAAGGCCATGAAAATTATGATAGCAACTTGGGGCCTACCATATATTTTGAAGAGATTTGATGGCAAGGAACCTTTCAAGGAACAATGAAGCAAAAATGAAAATCCTTTAAAAAGTCCCGAAAAATATACTTATTTCAAAAATGATTCATCCCACTCGATTTAAAAGGTAAAACATATGACCTAAAGGGCTCACTTAGGGAAAAAATCTTATTTTAATTAGGGATTTTCTTAGGGTTTACCAATTTTTGAAAATACCAAACCCTAATTTGCATATAAGAACCAGAGACATTCATAGCAAAACATGATCAAGAAAATACAAGGAAAAAACATGACAAAAATACTTCTCAAACTTACTCTAGTTGTTACAAAACTATGAAAAAGGCCTTAGATATATGCAAAACACCTAATAAGGACATTATAACACTTACTTTCCCTATTTAGCCCTCAAAACCCAAAATTTCTCTATTAACCCAAATGAGCAATTTTAGCAACATCGCCATTTTGGTCTCTTCCAACCTACCCACATCCTAGGACCAAGTTGGTCCTCTTATTGATCTAGTTATGTGGCTAGCATCATTACAAGCCAAAAACATTAAATAAGCCCTAGGTTACCCTTATGTTACCTAGGTGCTCGTACACCACGAGTCCTATCTTGTTAGAAGGTCTCTGGTGAAGTATCTGTTGATGTATCTTTTCACTACTAGAATAAAGTTTCTCTAACTATTTCTCAACTTGTGTCAATTCTCATTTCACAATAATGTTGTACTTTTCTAATTTAGCATGTTCAATCTTGATAGTATCTAGTTCAGATGTAACTTGACTTAACTGGGATCTAAGATCTGGATTTTTAGTTTTTAGTTTTGGTTCATTCTTGCTTCTATTTTCTTAAGACTCAAGTTCAATGATTTTCAATTCATGTTTCAAGATCTCATTTTCCTTCTAAAGATCTCCTACTTCATCATTATCACTAGTTAACACAATTGATTCCTTGCCAGGTTCCAAATCATCAATCTTGTCTTTTAACTTGTTAATGTAAACTTTCGCATCTTCATACCTATCTTTTAGGTTATCTCTTTCTTCAGTAAGAAGGTCAATATTTTCAAGAGCTTCTTCTAGGTTTTTCTTTAACTATTCCATATCTTTAGGGATTTTACTTAAGCTATTAAGCCTCTTCAAGGTAACTGGGCTCTAATACCAATTGTTAGAAATAGATAATACTAGGCGATGAATCAGTATTCTACAAACATTTGTCCACAACTGAATATTTTTAATTATTTTATAACTTTCATATGAAAGTAAACCAACAATGTTGAATAGTAAATATAACCATGCACATAGATAAATCAGAACACCATTATTTTTTAACTTAGGAAATCCTACCCAAGGGAAAACCCTGGTGGGGATGATACCCACTAGATGATTCACTAAACAATAGGATCATGTTAAGGATATTGACCTTGTTTGAAGTCTATGAAGTACATATAGTGTCTCAAGTCCCTATTAGGAGATTGGGCCTCATTAGAAACCTCAACCCTATTAGGATTTTTTCAACCTTGTTAGGATTTGGTAGAAAAAATACAATGTATGCAAGAAGAGCCCACTACCCTAACATGCAATTATACAATTCAGTTCTTCACAAGAATAGATATACATACAATACTTGGTTACTTTTGTAATTCGCACATGCTCTAATCATAATTTAGATCTCACATCACATAAGGCTTGCAAATCTTTCAAGCTCTTTGTACAATAATTTGCATCACATAACACTTTTCCATCCATCATAGATAGCACACTTATTTGTGCAAGATAAGATCTTTACTTATATCTTGCATAATTACAAAATTCTTCTCAGTCGGCCTTCACGTGTTTACACACTTGACATAATATAACATAGCTTATGGAATAATATCCATATAGTTGGCTCATCATAAATTAGTAATTATTTCATCTCCAAAATAATTCCTAAGACAATACAATCTAATTCTCTACTATGCTTTGTTTTGCATTGTTAAATACCCACAGTAGTATTTTAATCATAACTCAAGTCATACTATCTGTACACATTTATGCATTGGCACACATCATCATGATATTGTCATGAATCTTTCCTCAACTGCACATGAGCTAACTCTTAATGGGTCGTCTGTACACTAAACAAATGTTCTATGTATTGCTATAAACTATCTAACACTTGGACAATTTTCTAACTCTAAATGCATAAATGAAATACTAAATGTATGTTTCCATAAATGACAATCATTAAGACATCTATCTGACCATATTGTCAACAAGATCAACTAGACCTTATGAATTCTTGACATTTATAAATTGTGGCTTGCTTTAAGGGAATTACAAACATCACTAATCGATATTACTATATAAGATTTTATGGGCTTGTTAGGTCCTCTTGGTTAATAGATTTTCTCTGCTATAATGGCAACAAAGTAATAGTCAAATGACCCATTTAGGTTTAGCATGACCTTGCTAGTTCAAATCTCTACTTCAATCATTCTTCTACCATCTGATATTTGTTTGGTTGATTCACACGCTTTCTCTTTCACCTTGCACTTCCTTTGCTTCATCTTTCTTCCTCTATTGTAATTGGTTCACCTTGTTCTTCTTCCTTCTTCTTCAACTATAATTTGCACTTAATAAACATTCAACCAACAACCAAAAATGATCTCAATTATCCCCTTATACAGTTAACTTCAGCATTTCAAAATTTTCCTCTTAATCACAATGATAGATCTCTAATTCATTGTATTTAGACACTTGGGAAATAAAACTTCATTCAACTTTGTGTTCATCTTCATCTTGCTTAAATTTCTATTATTAGGTCTTCATTATATTTTTCTAGTTGTAGATCTTGTAATAAACTTTTACTTTAGCCTTTAGTCTTCTTAAACATTATTTATTTTCATCATAAGTAAACCTTAGATCTCATCTTTCTTAACTTGTTCTTCCATCTCATACTTGGTGAATATTACAACTCCACTCGGGTAACACTACACTTAGTTAGCACTAGAATCACTATGCTAACATTGAACTCTGTCTATACTTTTCCAATTTCATGGTTAATACTATAGTAGCTCAAGAAATATTGTATTCCTTCTTTCCCTTGGTGTAACTAGTCTATCTTGGTGAATACATGAACTTTATTCCTACTTTACATGATTACAAAATAATAAAACCAACATTACAGTATGAGAGTCTAACTTATTCAAGTTCCCGTTGAATACCAATACTTATTAACTCTATCACTTCAAATCCTCTTCATCAATAAAATAATATGGCACTCTACTGAATTAGCATAATCTCTAGCCAACTAAGACTTGACATGAATGATAATATAACAAGTAATATAAATATTTTAAATACAATAATAACATTCCTAGTTACATTATCAATTGGTGATAACAACATCCCCCTTTGACATTGATGACAACATGTAACATAATATTTTACATTACAAAACATATCTTTAAATTTTATATATTCAAGACTTACTTTCTTCTCTTGTATTTACTCTCTCAAGTAGTGATACTTGATATATATGCTTGGTTTTTGCGTGCATCTCTAGATTCTTTGATATATTTATTGCACTGGTGTTGTCACAATAGATAGTAACCATCTTGGTAAATTCTTCTTGCAACCCTTCCAATAGTTGCTTGATCCACACAATATTAGAATAACTGATTGCAACAACAACATACTCAACTTTAACAATAGACTTGAAATGCAATTCTTTTTCTTTCTCAACCATGTTATTAATCTTTCTCCTAAGAAGAAATCTCCACCAATTGTACTCTTTCTATCCTCCATGTTACCAACCCAATCAACATCAATGTGAACCTTTAGTTCAAAATCATCATCTTATTTGTATCATAATCCAAAATCTTCAGTTTCTTTAAGATATCTAAATATTCTCTCAACAATAGTCATGTGTGTTTCCTTAGGATTAGAAGAAAAACTTGCAACAATTCCAACTACATGCGTAATATCTAGTCTTCTATCCACAACATACTATAAATACCAATCATTGATATGTATTGTATCTCATTTACCTCAATTGTACTATCCTCCTTTGATAATTTGCATCTAGTCACCATAGGTGTCTTGATTGGTCTTGACTCATCCATGCCAAAAGTTTTCAAGATCTCTATAATGTCCCATCTTCCAGATTAAATTAGAATGTTGTAAGTTGCAATCATTCTTTAGTATAATATAGAAAATTATAAGTGAAACACATTAAAAATATTATATTAAGTAAATATTAATCTAAATACTACTCATACTACCCTTCCTAATCCTTCAGAAGAGATCCTTCTCAAACCACCTACCCTGTGGTGAGAATTGTATCTTGATTAGGTAATTATCATATAAAGAACATATTCCTTAGTTCTCTTTGGGATCTCTAGTAACATTACTTGTTAGATATCCCACCCCTAACCAAGTCTCTTATCCTTGACATATGCATATGTTTAACCACTACAATATATATTATCTCTAAGAGATTCTCTACAAATATCTCTCTGGGTTCCAATTTGGAATCCGGACATTCAATCAAGAATGCCCTCTAATATTTGAGTTTTCTTAAAAGAAACTCAACATACTAATGAATTCCCTTTACCAAGTTCTTACTTTATCTCTATGAGAACTATAAAGTTCTCATCTCATTCCTCGATATTGATAATTTTATCTACCAAATGATTCATATTTATTTATGAAATTAACATATCAAATGAACACACCTCTGGTTCCCTTTAGTTTTTCATTTTATAATCTTTGATTAAATGTATATTACTTCAATTCCAAATATTTAATATGTATTAGTTTAGTTTCTTTACTTTCTCCACTCTAATGGTTTTATAGTTCAACTCTCCTAGGTATAATTATTTTCTAATCCTCCCATATTTAATTTACCATCCATGTCCTTCTCAAAGAGTTGCAAACCTTCATAATCACAATCCTTTGGAAAAGTCATAACACTTCATAATTAATATCCTTGGAAAAGTCAAAACACTTCATAATCACAATATTACCAAAAAGTTGCAACAATAATCAAAATACTATAAAAAAGTCACAACCTTTCATAATTAGAATCCTTTTAAAAGGTCATAGCTCTTCATAGTTAAAATATTTTTGAAGAGTCACAACCATTCATAATCACAAACCTCTCAAAGAGTCAAATCCTTTCACCGTTAAAAATATTTGAAAAAGTAACTTGTTTTCTTCTCATTGCTCTTCTAATAACCCTTCTTTAACTCTTCTATTCTTCGCTTCTTCCTTGCTCTTTAAAATGAACTCTCCTCCCTTTTATACCTTAATTTTAAAGAGCTACATCTTTTTATTACATCTCTTGAGCTTTTATTAGATTTAGTTGATTTATATTATATTATTTCTTGCTTATCTATTTTGTATTTATTATTAAATCTTATTTTGAAAGATAATATACTTTCTACAATATTCTCTTGTATTAAATTCAATTAATTAATTTATTCATTATAAATTTAATATTATTTAATTGTTTTAAATATTATACTAACTATTATTTTATTGATAATATATTATATAAGTAAATTTTATTTCTTATTTTTATACTTGAATATGATTTTATTATCATTATTATTATTAAAAAAATTATATCTCAAAATCAGGACATGGTAGTCTCATTTTTATACTTAGATTGAGTAAAAAATATACCACTCTTTGTATGATAAACTTGTAAGAAAATAAAGAATTTAATCTCACCAAATATAGACATTTCAAAATCTTTACTTATTTGATCAGTAAATGATTTACATAGAAAATCATTACCACCAAATATAATATCATTACAAAATTTTGAGAAATCAAAACCATATTTTCAACTTCACTCTTAAAGTAAAAATCAGTATTTTTACTAGTTCTTGCAAATCTAATTTTAATCAAGAATGAATGCAACCTTTCCCAACAAGCTCTTGGTATTTTCTTTAGTCCATACAATGCTTTGTTCAATTTGAAGACCGTGCCTCTGATTAGGTTCAACAAATCCTTTTGGTTGTACTATGTAGACTTCTTGTTCAATATTCCATTCAAGAATGTGGATTTCATATCCATTTGATACACTTTGAATATCTTATAAGTGGCATAGGCCAACAAACTTATGACTCCTTCCAATATTGCAACAAGGAAAAAGTCTCACCATAATCAACTCCCTCTTCTTGAGCATATCCTTTGCATATTAATCTTGCCTCACCATTTTCATTTAGTTTCTTTCTAAAAATCCACTTTGTTCCAATCACATTTTTATCATTTGGTCTTGGTACAAGTGTCCATATGTTATTTTTCTCTATCTGATCAGTCTCTCCATTCCTAGCATTTATCCAATCTTCATTTTCAAGTGCAACTTTCATAGTACTTGATTCAAATTCAGCAATTAAACATGAAAGGTTCTTCAACTTACTTCTTGTCATGACTCCAACACATCTATCTCCAATGACTTATTCTGATGGATGGTTCCTTCTAACATACTTTTCTAGGATAGTTTTAGTTCTTTAATCTGTAACATTATCTCCACTCAATTGGGGCTCTTCTATATACTCAGGTTATTATGTTTGTGGCTTGGGTAAAGGAGGCCAATTTTTGTTAGCATTCTAGTAATAATCAATAGAACTATACTATTGTTCAGGCATTTCCCACTATCACACAATTACTATATCAGGTGTCTCATCATAAAAAAAAAAAATTTACCGTAATCATCAAGTTCTTTTTTGCTATCCACACTATTCATTTCTTCAAATAGATCAATTCTCAGATTTGCACTTTTAATCATCGTGTTAGTAGTTTTGTTTAAACATTTTAAAGCTTCACTCTTAGAGGAATATTTAAGGAAAATACCTTCATCACCTTTAGAGTCAAATTTACCATTTCTTGTAGCTTTGTAAATTTAGTATGTAGTTCCAAATACTTTGAAACAAATCATAGTAGGTGTATGACTATAGAAGAGTTCATAAGGTATATTGTTTATTCCTTTCTTTAGTTGAGCTTAGTTGAGAGTATAGATTGTAGTACTAACTTCTCTCCAAAAAAATTTAGTAACCCCTTTTTCATTCATTAGTGTCCTTTTAGAATCAACAATAGGCTTGTTTCTTCTTTAGAAACTCCATTCTACCATGGATTCACTGGGGAAGATAATTGTCTCTTAATTCTATTTCAACCCATAAGTTAGTAAATCAACAAACATAAACTCACCACCTTAGTTAGATCTTAGACATTTTAACTATTTACCAATCTCCTTTTCAAATCTAGCTTTGTACTATTTGAACATATTAAAAGCATGTGATTTAGCTTTCATGAACATGATAGTCATCATCCTAGAATAATCATCAACAAATAGTATGAGATATCTATCACTGTAGTAACTTACCACATTCATTGGTCAACACAAATAAGTATGCACAAGATCCAAGATATCATTAGAAGTATGTGTCTTACTTGCAATAATTGGCTTTTTCATCTTACCGAGTTGACACTATTTCCATATAACATGCTTAGGTTTTACAGATTAGGTAAGAATAAATCTTTTCTTTCTACTGACCTTAATTATGTTCTCAAAGTTAACATAACATAATGTTTTATGTTACAACCATACATCTTCAACTTTTTCAAATAAGAAAGTATCAACTATAAGATTAGGTAGAGGAGATTACCTTTAGTTTGTTCACCAATACCAACCAAATTTCCATCATCAACAAAGATTTCACTTTCTTGTTCTAAAATTCAAGCTTATAACCTGTATTATTCAACTGTGCAGCAGTCAAAAGATTATATCTTATTCCTTGAACCCAATGTGTATCATCACATTTTATTTTATCATTAAACATTAATGATCCTCTACCTTTCACTCGACATGGAATATTATTTGGTCCTTTCTTAACAGTTCCACCATCACATTTTTCAAAATTTTCAAACTTACTAAGATAACTAGTCATATGATGTGAGTATCCACTATCAATTATTTAAGTGTCATTCTTACTAATAAATGAAATAAGTGCTTTACCTTCTTCATACCTTCCCTCATCAGTGTCTTCTTTAACAACAACATACACTTGTTCTACTCCATCTTTCTCATCTTCAATATCTATCTCGGTGTGCTCTTCCTCAATAATATAGCATAAATTCTTCCCTTTATCTTTTTAGTCTTTGTTCTTCCTATACTTGTGATCCTTCTTGTCATTTTTGTATTTCTTATCATTTGTGTACTTGTTAGTGCTTCTAGCTACAAAATTTCCTACTTCATTACATTTGAAACATATAAGAGGTAATTTACCTATCAATTTACCTTTACCTCTAGGTAACCTCCTTGAAAGTAACACTTCAATCTCAACTACACCATCATGTGATTTTCACTTACTTTTATCTTTGTTTCTCTTGTCTTTCTTTGAACTACCAAGGATTAGTGAAGACTTGAAAGCATTCCTAAGTGTAAGTATAATATTATCATAATTGATTAATTCAAATGCATTCAACCATCTAACTAAACTTTCAAGTGTAAAAGAATTACCAAGTATAGATCTAACTTCATGAATTGTAGAAATGTTTATAGCTTATATAGATAAGAGTTTTCTAAGAACTTTACTTATAATTTTACTATCACTAATAGCCCCTCTAGAAACTCATATTGCACTCACAACTTCCTTGACTCACTTTACATATTGTGCAACATTATCACCTTCCTTCATTCTCATGTCATTGGATTTTTTTCCTCTCAAACTCTTTGACTTAGCTCTCAATACATTCTCATATCCACCATGTATTTAAGTGGAAACTTTCCCCACATCTCTTTAGCATTTGTATAATTCTTGATATCATCAAATTCTAGATCATTTAGGGAATATACAATTTTAATCATCATGTTATTGTGTTCTCTTTTATGATTTATTTTATCTATAGTCATAGGAGCAACAAGAGCAACATATGAATTGTCAAGCCTTTTTAGAGCATGATCTCCAACCCCAAATTAGTGCAATCTCATTCTGTTTCACCATGATAATTTCTCCTTGTTTATCTTAGGTGCCTATCTCTTGTATGATATATTCATATCTTTAGCTCAAGATCCCTCTACACTTCTTTCCTTCAAGCACTCAATTCTTATACTAATTGTTAGACAACTAGGGGGGTCAGTTATATCCATCTACCCCATAGACCTTAAAAATGATTTTGCACTCAATTAAAATTAATTAAATTTCACAACACTAACTCGATAGACACATCCAACACCTCAATTGATACTTATGATCATTTTAGTCCAAACTGTTAACTCACTATTTACAATTATACCGAGTATCAGAGAAACTATCTAGCTTATACCCAGTTGCACCATGAAACATGAAACATGAAATAAACTTTGTAATGCATAAGAAATAACACAATTGAACACATAATTTTAATGTGGAAAGTTTTTAAAGAGAAAAATATCCTGGTACCGACAACCCAAATAATTCACTTTTCTAAAGTGAGCTCTATCAAGAGCTAACCTTGTAAAATTTTTACATGCATATTTTTAGTGCAACCAAGTTAGAGGATTTTAACCAAAGATCATCTAGACTTGATCACTCCTCAACATTTCTAAAGAGCAATATTCTTTAAAGGACTTACAAACATCACTAATCAATGCTACTCTATAAGATTTTAAAGACTTGCTTTAGATTAAGGTAAAAATAGGTTTTGAGGGGACCCAAAATCCCTTTACATCATAGATACTAAAGATATTTGAAGAAAGCCCAAACATACCAAAGGGATCCAAACAAAGGTTATACAGGGACCAAATACCCCAAGTAAGATCTCAAAACTAGAAGCAAGCTGCCATAGAAAAACATTATATGTCTAACAACACCAACAAAAAAAAATCCAAAAAAGAAACCAATAGGAACTCTTAACTAGCCAACCAGCAAGGGAACTAAGAATTTCTTTTCACCCCCTTTTTGTGGGAGCATAAATTCATATCAAATTGAGAAAGGTGTTGGAATTTACTAGTGGAAAGAATACTTCTGAGAAGGGGGGTGAATCAGAAGTAACAAACTTGAAGCTATAAATTTTTTAAATGAAATCAACACATGCATGTAACATATCTAATTAACATGAAAGTAAAGGCATGCATTAAATAGACAACACAATATTTGATCACCCAGAAAGCCTCCAAAATGAGAAGGTAAAATTGGGGTGGGGATGACACCCACAATTTATCACTACAGCAATATGTAACTTGTCAAGGTTACAAAATTTGACCATCATCAATGATCTACCCTGTGAGAGGCTTGCCCTATTAAAGGCTCGAACACTCTATTAAAAGTGTACATGTCTATAGGATTTACAAAAGATTCACTTGGAATGTCACCCTATTAAAGGATTTACAATATGGCTATTAAACCAACCTATCTTCATAGGATTTTCATTCTTCTAATACAATGGCTAGAAAGTATAGTAGAATGTGTTGACCTAATAACTTATAATCTTTAATTGCTGATTTCATATCAATGTTCAATCCATTATGATCTGATTCACTTTGATCTAGTATGATTCTATATGAAGTGTTGATACTCTATTCTGACCAACTGATCTTGCAATTCCTCTATTTTGCTAAGTCACCTTTGAATGTACTCTTCACCCTTTTTTTCTTCGCTCTCTTTCACTCTGTCATTCCTCTCTTCAATTCTCTTCTCACATACTCTCTCATTCATTGAATTATGGGGTTTCAACCTCCTTAAAAAGGTTTCATGACTTAGGGTTAGGTATGAATCTATGATTGAGATTCATCCATCTTTCTTTCTCAAATCTTCCCATTTTTCTAATTGGTTGCATGTTGATTGCATAGGGAATGAAATAGATTCGATCTTATCTTTTAATCCTTTGAGATTCATCATATGTCAGCTCAAAAATGGTTTACATCTTAGTTTGTGAGGGCAAAAACTCTTATGATGATTCTATGTTACTCAAAACTTACTAATTACTAATGTTCAACACACATAGGAATTCTGTCTTGCTTGGCACCTATAGAAATTCTATCTTTCTTGGCACCTATAGTTTACTCGACACATATACTGGCTCGACATCTATTAGTCACTCGATAGTTGAAACTTTCTCAACACCTGAATGACTTGGCACTTGTTGAATTTTTGGCTTTGCACATACTATAACTCGGCATCTATATTATACTCAACATCAACTAAGAAAATTTCTTAATTGTGTTGACACTCAATTGTCAAAACTATTTTGAGATCAACAGAAGGGCCTTTCTAGATCCTTTCCTAGTAATAGGTGTCCACCACTCTTCCATCATTACAACCTTAGACTACCAAACTTGAGAATCCAAAATAGAGGGAAACTTGCCCAACTTTTGACAAGGACCAACTATCATCACTTATGCCAATAGACTAGAGCTAATACCAACAGTCTAATTAGCAATTCTAATAGCAAGAGAAGTACAAGCACTGGAACCAAAAGTGTCAATACTAGAACCTAAAGAAGAAACGTTACCATTTCCAATAGATATACAATAACCAAATCCAACAATCATAGCACAAGAAATCTTACCTTGTCCAAAATTAGCAGTCTCAACACCAAAACTATTAGATTTACCTCGACCAAAGTCTACACCAAGAACACCAATTTTAACACCTTGACTAGAAAAAAAAGTCTCATCCTCCTTCTGAAAGGACCAAGAGGAATAACTTCCAATATATAGGATGGAGCCCCCAACTCTTCAAATCTAGAAACCTCATCCACTAGAGAAGATATTTTTACTACTAAATAATGTTGCTGCAACACATCCTTCCACCAAGAGGAGGGTCATTTATTTCTAGATTTTCCAATCTCACACTTAGCAAAAATGTGTCTACTATTGAAACATGTTTTACACCTAAGAGGGAGACCCTCATAATCTAGCAACAGAGTCAAAGAACCCTATGAATAATTTAAAATAATTTTAGTTGGGAGACCCTTTGAAACATCAATATCCACTAGAATCCTAGCATAGTGGAATGGAAATACCTTAACACCATTTTTATTGCTTTTGCAACTAGCACTCTTTCCAAATTCATAATCCATCACACCACTAGAACTAGCTACTACCACACCATTGTCACTACTTCTACAACCAACACCCTTGCTAGATTCAAAAGCCATCACACTAGTCCTGATCATGACACCATAACCAATTTCATAGACTTGTTAGGTCTACTCAATTAAGAGATTTTATCTTCCACAATAGCAACAAAGTTACACTCAAATGATCTTTTTAGGTTTAGCACTACCTTTGTAGTTAAGATCTCCACTTCAAGTATGCGAAGGATCATGATGGGCCAAAAATTTGTGATGTCTAAAAAAACTAATTTGAAAATGTCCAAAAGCAATTTTAAATTTACTTTGACTTTTTTCCCCCAATCCTAATACCAAATAAAAAAAGAGCTACCAAGGCATATTGAGTATTTAATATATTGAAAGTATATAATATATCTAATACTCGAAACCTGCACATAGATTTTTAAAAATTTGAACACTTATTTTTTCATTTTCTTTCAACATTAATGACCTTTACTATCTAGTATCAAGTTCTAAATCAGTTGTACAAAAATTCCTTTCAATTTTCTCACCTCACATTGCATTCAAAGACAAGTAAGTTCAATTTTTATTATTTTTAATTGATTTAATTTTTTTAAAATTAGGTTTTTGTAATGAAAATGGAAGTCTTTTAGTTTGATTTATAAATTATTCATTTGAATTGTAATTATCTTTCATTTGCATTATAAATAGTCATGACAGATCCTAACCAACCTCCAAACAATCCCCCACTAAATGATGATCCTTAAAAAAATCCAAAACCACCACTATTCCCTTAAGATCCTCCACAAATTCAAGAACTAATTGAGGGTTGTGCACCAAACATATAGCACTATCCCTACTTTATCTCCCATGCTAGCCAACCTTAATATTATTGTGGCTAATATTGAGACCCTTACCGACCAACATGATGTAACTATTTGTTGGTGTGATGAGATGCACTACTAGTTTGATGATGGTTTGGATTATGATGGGGTTGTGACCCTTAATATTAGTAAAGAATAATTAACCAACCTATTTCCCCACCCTAAAATTAGTAAAAAATTTGACCATAGAAAGCCCAAATTATCAATCAAATGGTACACTAATGAGGCCATTAGAGCTTATTTTAAGGATCGTCAGTGGATGGTTTTTGACAAACCACCACACAAAAATTTGGAGGTGCCCATATATCTCTTGAGAAAATTATATGCTTAGTTTATCAAAGGGATTAAAGTTAATTATTAGAGCCCGTAGTTGAATATGGATGTAGGAGGTGGAGCTTTGCAGGATAGACCCAAGGGAAAGCAGAAGAAAGCCACCACATTTGTCCCCCCCTACTATCACTACCCCTGTTCTAGTCCAACATCCTAATGTCATCACTGAGGCTAGTGCAATATCTATTGACCCATTCATCATTTGAGCAGTCACTAGTCACCTATATTAGGTAAAATTTACCTCCTTGTGTTGATGATGTTGGCACTAGTGCATTCGACAGTTTCTCACATGTTTGTGTGTCGCATACTTGCATTATGTAAAAGAGTCTTTTTCTGGGTCCCATTACTGATTTTGAGTTTCAATTTGAGGTTAACGATGATGACACAATAAACATGGCTGCAAAGACAACCATAACTCCTACAAGAGACTAGGAGGGGTGAGCAAGAAATGGATTCCTTCTATTATAGTAAGTATATAAATTTGAATCCTCATAGTAATTTTAATTTAAAATCAATATTTATATTGAAAATAATAATAACTTCATGCTTATGTACATTATGTGAATCATTTATGTTCTATTGACGACAGAGGAGGAGATGAGAGATTTGGATGTTGTCATACTTTTGGTGATTTCATTTGGCGTTGAGACCTCTACAGTATGTATTAATTAATTACTTATTAATTTCTAGTTTGATATTGTATTTTACATGATTTCTCATCTTATTTTTCTCTTTTAGGTTTCACCTATCAGTGGGGGACACTGTGAGGGTTTTGTTTCACTAACCATTGATAAGGGGAAGGTAATTATATGTTTTAAAGTCATTAAATGTGTAGTAATGAAATGTTATTACATTGTTTATTTTATAGGGGGTGGCTTGTGACGATGCACATACCCAGATTCACCATCGCAAACCCTTGGGAATTTCCATTCATAGCAAGAGCCCTATAGTATGTATATTTATCATTTATTTGTTACAAATCCTAATGTTCTTAGCTTATAAAGAAATGATTACCATCATTGTAAAAACTATATTTTTAACTGTCATAGGAACCACTTGATGTGATGGAGGGAGATTGATAGGGCTTTGTATCTTTTCTCACTTAGTCAACATTTGTTGAGTAGAGATCACTTGAGGTAAATTATAATTTGAATTCTTCATTATGTTTTCACTAATAACATTATAGTTTAAGTTTTATATTAATTTAACAACTATACAAATATGTTTGTATATCTTGGTGAGGTGTGTGTTTTTTCGAGGACATATGTGAGGACTTGTGAGTGATAGAGGAAGGCATGGAGAGAAGTAAATGAAGTTTCCTTCATTATTGATCAATATGCATTTGAATAAATTTATATCTTATATGTACAAATAATTTAATTAACTAGTCTAAATTGGATTTTATCTTTTTTGTTCATATAGGAGCTAGTGATTTTAGAGAGTGCATCAAAGAGGCTCTATTTCAATGATCCTCACACAACCTAGGACATAGTAGTTTTTTAAGGATACCTTAAAACACATGTTCAGATGGCATATTTCATATGTTATGTATAATTTATTTCATATACATATTTTTATGGCATGCACCATATTTTATACACGGATGTACACTTTGACATACATTTGCATCTAATTTGTATATGATTATATATTTTGATTTATTATATTATCATAAATTTTTGTATAGTGTGTTGAATCTTTTTTATTCTAATAATGTTCCTTAGAATCTTGTTAATTAAATTCTCATTCATTAGAATCTTGTATATGATTTATGAAATCTTATTCATTTTTGTCTTGTTCATGGTTTATGAAATTAATATCACACTAATAGAAAATAATTGAACTCCTCCAAATATTTAAGCAACCCCAAAATAAAAATCCCTCCTTAAGAAAACATAGCCAGAAGCGAAGAAAAGTCATTGAAATTTATCAACATTCAACTAACTAGGACCAAAAAGGGCTTTAAGTTACGACTCTCAAATATCATTTCTCCAATGTGTTTAATTCACCTTGTGGGAACTTTGATATCTAGTTTTTGCAAACTTCGATGCCAAGATGAATGGTTTGAAATTTGTGCATTGGTGCATCAAGTCATTGAGGAACACTGTGAAGTTTCCATCAACTAAGATCACTATGCCAATTTCAAACAAAATTGAGTTTCCTAGAATTGAGAGAAGCTATTGTGAACATCAATATTACAGTCCTTTACCATCTGATAGTTATTTGATATGCCTCATGAGTTCTAGGTTACATGCATAAGAAGATCACAACCCAAACATGCTTAGGGCACCTTGGAGACACTCTAATTTGGGGTGCTCACAAACATTCTAGGATATCTATGGTTGAAATAGTAGTGTCACTAGGGTTCACCCATCTATCAAGAGACAACAACACTGAAAAAGTAATTCCACGATGAACAGTTTGAAAGTTGCATATTGGTGCACCAATTTACTAAGGAACATTGTGAGGTTTGGCATTGATCAAGATTATTGTGGCAATTTTAAATGAAAATGAATCTCCTAATATTGAGAGAGGATATTATGGAAATCAATATCACATTCCATTAGAATTTGATAGTTCTTCAATAGGCCTCATTAGTTCTAAGTTACAAGTATCTAAAGATCATAGTCCAAACATGCTTAGAGAACCTTGGAGAAACTCTAGTTTAAGGTCTCACAAATTTTCTAGGCTCTCTGTGGTTCACATAGTAGTGTCACTGAGGTCCATCCATCCATATCAATCTAATAACACTGACAAAATGATGCCACAATGAATAGTTCAAAAGTTGTGCATTGGTGCACCAATCTACTAAGGAACACTATGAGGTTTGGCATTAACCAAGATTTCAATGCTAATTTAAAATGAAATTGAATCTCCCTAAACTAAGAGAGGTTATGAAGGACATTGATGTCATGGTCATTTAGCATTTGATAGTTCTTCATACGCATCATGAGTTTTGAGTTACAAGGATTAGAAAATCGCAACCCAAATGTGTTTAGGGCACCTTAAAGACACTCTGGTTTGGAGTGTTCACTAGTGCACTAATGAAATGATGCCCTAACAAATGGTTGGAAATTTGCACACTAGTGCACTAATTCATTGATGAATACTATGAGGTTTGACATTGATTGAGATCGTTGTGTTGGAAATATAGATGGACTAACTGGGGGGGTGAATCAATTACCACAAAAACAAATCCACAGATCCCTTAGATGTCTGATAAAACTAGTTACTGCTATCACTCGGTAAACATACAAAAAATGTTGTAACTCGGTAGATGTAGTGTATGTTAACTTTAAAAGATCTTAAAAAATCATAGTGATTAAAATATAACCATAAAAGAAATAACATGAACACATGACACACCGGATTTAATGTGAAAGCCCAATATGGGAAAAACCACCAAGCAACTAGCTACTGATTTTCACTCTTTTGAAGTGATCCCTATTAGGAGCCAACCTGGTTAAAGGTTACAAAACACACTGTTAAGTGTGACTTTGTTAGAGGATTTAATCACCCTATTATGAGTGGCCTTGCAAGAGGTCTTTAGAACAATTCAACGGAGTTGTCACCTTGTTAGAGGATTTACAAATGGCTGTTAAACCAACTCTATTAAGAGATTTGGGAATCAGTACTACAATGGTAAGAAAGTAACAATGAAATGACCTGAATGAGATGCAACTGAATTGCTCATTACAGATCATTGTTTTGCTTCACTAGATCCTTCCTAATCAAATATAACTTTACTACTCCTCAAGGATATCTAACCATCCTACAAAGTTCGCTCACACTTTCCTCTTCAAACAATCAATACACTTGCATTCTCGCTTATTACATTTAGAATTCTCAACTTGACCTTTCATATATACCTTACAAATTATCAAATCGACTCATTTACAACTTACAATCACCAATAATTATTACCTCAGTCAGCTAGAATCATTACATGAAACAATTAAAATTTATTTCTCAAATTAACAAAATTCTTCATTGGCCGACCTTTTTGGTAAACACTGATTCTGAAAAGATTTCCTGTGTTAACCAATAGAAGCTTGGTTAACACAGAAAACCTAGAAAAATCCTTTGGAAACAGAGTGAACTCGGTAAACACTAACTTTCCTTTGTTAACCATGAGAGTTTAGTTAACACTACATTCTGCCACATTTCCTTCAATTTTGAGTGAGCTCGGTAGACACTGTCTATGCAGAGTAATTTCTAGGAATGCTTGGTAGACACAGAAAATTGCCTTGCTGACCAACTAAGCTCAATAGACTTTAACTAATAACTAATATGATATTTGTGTAACATCAAAGACAACACACATTTAGGCAATTGTATCCAACAATCTCCCTCTTTGGCATTGATGGCAACACATGTCATAGCACAATGAAATTTGAAAACAAAACAAAAAATTTCTCCCTCTTAGATTTTATGCCACAAACTTCTCTAATGCAGTAATCTCCCTCTGTGAAGGAATTACATAGCTTCTTCTTCAAATAGAAACCTCTCCCTCAAAAAAATTTCAGAATGATATGACAGTAAATTCTCCCTCTTTTACAACACATGCCAAAAACAACACATACCAAATGAGTATCAATGTAGCTTTAGTATTGATTCATATGCAATGTTCCCTTGACTATGCTACATCAACTAATAGATCTTCAACTTGGTTCCTATTGATGCATCACTAAAACTTTATTTTAGTGAGCTTCAAATAGGGGAATGACCCCTAACTTACCTCTTAGATACAAGAATGCATCCTTAGGTAATGGCTTGGTGAATATGTTTGCAATCTATTCTTTTGTATGGACATATTCTAATCTAATTTGCTTGTCCTGCACCAATTCTCTAACAAAGTGACATTTTATAGCAATGTGCTTGGTTTTGGAATGCATCACTGGATTCTTTGATATGTTAATTGCACTTGTATTATCACAAAACATGACAATTAGTTCTTTGATATCAACCTTATTCCTTACAATAACTATTTAAACCAAACAATATTGGAACAGTTCACTGCTGCTGCAACATACTTTGCTTCAACTATAGATTGGGATGTGCAATTTTGCCTTTTTCTTATCCATGATACCAACCTTTTTCCAAGAAAGAATTCTCCACCACTTGTACTCTTTTTTTCATCAATGTTTCCTGCCTAATCAACATCAGTAAATACTTTTAAGTCCAAATTTCCTCCAATTTTATACCACAATCCATAATCTTCAGTACCTTTCAAGTATCTCAAGATTCTTTTGATTGCCATCATGTGATTTTCTCTAGGTTTTGTCAAGAATCTTTCCACTATACCAACTACAAGAGCAATATCAGGCCTTGTATGAACTACATACTGTAATTTTCTAATCATTGATCTATATAAGGTCTGATCTACCTCTTTGAATTATCATCTTTGGTAAGCTTTAGTCTTGTACACATGGGGGTTCCAACCGGTTTTGAATCTTCCATACCAAATTTCTTAAG
Source organism: Cupressus sempervirens (assembly GCA_028749045.1). Lineage (NCBI taxonomy): Eukaryota > Viridiplantae > Streptophyta > Pinopsida > Cupressales > Cupressaceae > Cupressus > Cupressus sempervirens. The sequence goes on from CM053791.1 coordinate 277,995,956, forward strand.
TATCTCCTTGATATACTTAGACTAAGTAATGTAGATACCATTCTTGCTCTATTGTATCTAAAGACCAACAAAGAACTTAATCTCACCAAACATAGACATTTCAAATTCTTTGTTCATTTTCTCTAAAAATTATTTGCATTGATCATCATTCCCTGTAAATAAAGTGTCATCCACAAATATTTTTGCCAATCTTGTTATCTAGTCCTTCCTTGTTATCTTGTTATTCTAGAACTACTATTATCATTAGTTCTCTGGAAACCAATCTGAATAAGGTAGTTATGCAATCTCTCATACCATGCTCTAGGAGCTTGTTTTAGACCATACAATGCTTTGTGTAATTTGCAAACCATGTCCTTTTTGTCTAGATCAAAAAAACCTTTAGGTTGTTTAATATAGACTTCTTCATCAAGAATACCATTGAGAAATGCAGATTTGACATCCATCTAATATACCTTAAATCTTTTATGTGTAGCATATGCAAGTAAGGTCCTAACACCTTTCAATCTTGCAATAGGAGCAAAAGTCTCACCATAATATATGCCTTCTTCTTGAGAATATCCTTTACATACCAATCTAGCTTTGTTTCTTGATACTTTACCATCTTCATTCAACTTATTTTTGAATACCCATTTAGTTCCAATCACATTTTTATCTTTAGGTGTAGGTACAAGAGTCTAGTTTTTTTTCTTCTCTATTTTCTCTATCTCTTCATTCATAGCCTCAATCCAACCTTCATTTTCTAATGCATCTTTGACATTTCTAAGTTCAAAATCAGCAAGTAAACATGTACCTTTTAGCTTACTTCTTGTCATAATACCTTCTGACTTGTCTCCAATAATCTAATTTGATGCATGATGCCTTCTAACATACTTGGCCAATACAAATTCCTTGCCTCTTGAATGAATTGCATTATCATCCTCTTGAACTTCAACTTTAGGTTTTGGCTACTCAAACTTGGTAAGCATTGGCTCAGGCTTCAGAATGTGACTCAGTTTGAACTTCTTGCAACTATGTGACTGAGGAAGTCACAGGAGTAGAAGTCTCCTAATTGACAAATGTGTTTGGCAATGTATTAGGTTTAATGAAAACAAATCTCCTGTAATATTCTAGTTCCTTTTTGTTTTCTTCTTCAATCCTTTCTGCAAACTCATCAACTTTCACATGTGCATTTTCTATGATTTTGTGAGTAGACAAATTCAAACATCTATATGCCTTACTCTTGCAAGAATATCCCAAAAATATACCTTCATCACCTTTTACATCAAATTTTCCTTTTCTAGATTCTTTCAAGATGTAACATTTACTTCCAAATACTTTTAGGTAACTTACATTGGGTTTATAGCCATACCATAACTCATAAGGAGTTTTGAATGAGTCATTCTTCAACTATACTCAGTTTAACATATGTATTGTAGTGTTGATAGCTTCCTTTCAATATTTTATAGAAATGTTCTTTTCAATCATTAGAGTCCTTGCACAATCCATGATAGATCTGTTCCTCCTTTCAGCTATTCCACTCTACTCGGGAGTTCTTGGGGCTGATACCTGTCTTTTGATTCCTCTTTCAATGAAAAAGTTATTGAATTTATTGGAGATGAATTCACCACCTCTATCTAATCTTAAGCATTTTAGTCTTTTCCCCATTTCCTTCTCTACTTTGGCCAAATACAATTTGAACTTCTCAAATTCTTCTAACTTCTCTCTTAGATACATAACAATCATCATTCTAGAGTAGTCATCAATAAAAAGAATAAAGAATTTTTCTCTAGTATAGCTCTCAATTCCAATAGATCCACGTAAATTAGTATGCACAATTTCTAAAATATCTTTAGATTGATAGTTCTTACTTTTAAAGCTAGTCTTTCCCATTTTACAATTTTGACAATTCTTGCATAGACCAACATCAGGTTTCTTCAAACTAGGAATGCCTCTTACATTCGTGAATTTTCTTATTTTTCTCATGTTATCAAAATTCACATGACATAACCTTCCATGCCATAACCAAATTTCTTCAACTTGAGAAATAAAACATGAGCACTCACCAAGATCAAGATAAAACAAGTTACCTTTTGTTTGTTTGCCTGATCCAATCAGTTTTCCTTTGTCAACTAGCCGTCTTTCCTTTCCATGCATGAATTCCACCTTGAGTCCAATATTGATTAGATGTGCCACACTCAATAGATTATGTTTTATTCCTTCAACCCAATAGGCATTATCACATACAAGTTCTTTGGTTAATGAGATTTGACCTCTTCCTTTTATGCAACAAGGTTCATTATTTCCAAATTTTACACTACCACCATCATAATCTTCAAAATGTTCAAATTTTTTTTTGACACCATTTATATGATGTGAACATCCACTTTCTATGATCCATGTATCATTTTTTCTCACATAAGAGATAAGTGCCATCTTATCTTCTCAATCATTATCAGATTCATCTTTCACAGCAATGTAAACAATTTCATCTTCACTATTATCAAAATCCTTAGAGTCCTTAGCCATAAAATATGTCTTCTTACCTTTGTTGTTGAATGATTTGAAATCTTTCTTTCCATTGCACTTGTGACCTTTCTTCTCATCCTTTCTTTTTTTTTTTGGGCACCTAGCTACAATATGACCAATTTCCTCACATGAAAAATAGATTAGGGGAACTTTACCTTTAAATTTTCCACTGCGAGTCTAGAATATTTCCTTGTAAGTAGAGCTTCAAAAACTTCAAGATCACTATCAGAACTTTCCTCTGATTCTTCTTGACTTTTAGACTGAGATTCCTTTACTTTCTTTCCTTTTTCCTTAAGTGAAATCTTGGCCTCAAATGCATATTCAATATTCTTGGAAGCTGGAAAATAATTGTCATAGTTATCTAGCTCAAAGGCTGTCAATCTTCCTACTATGACATCCAAAGTTATCTTATGATTTGCCTCACATCTTCTATCTTGAATTGCAAATACTCTAATTGCATAAATGGGAAGCAATGTTCTAAGAACTTTACTTACAACTATTTCTTCTTTGATATCTCCTCCAGAAGCTTTGATTGCACTAACACTTGCTTTGATCCTTCAAACATATTTGGCAATTTTTTCATCCTATCTCATTCTCATCTAATCAAATTGTCCTCTTAGGATTTTTTATTTGGCTCTCCTCACATTGTCATCACCTCCATAGATATCTTTTAGCTTGTTCCATATTTCAAAGGTAGTTTTGTAGTCCTTGACATCATCAAATTCTTCATAGCTTAGAGTAGATGCAATGTCTATCATCATGGTGTTGTGATTCTTCTTCTCAGTAATGTCATTAATAGATAGTGTGCCAGAAGAAGTTGTATATTCTTCATCAAGGTATTTCAATCCTATATCTCCAATGGAAGCCAGATGAAGTCTCATGAGACCTTGCCATGCTAAAAAGTTATCCCTGTTAAGCCTTGAAATTTCTCTCTTGTAAGACATCTTGATCTTTTGCTTAGGTCCTTGAAACCCTTCCTGTAAGCACCAAAAGCTCTGATACCAATTGTTGGAAATATAGATGGAGTAACTAAGAGGGGGGGGTGAATCAGTTATCACAAAAACAAATCCATAGATCCCTTAGATGTCTGATAAAACCAATTACTACTATCACTCGGTAAACATACAGAAAATGTTGTAACTCGGTAGATGTAGTGTATGTTAACTTTAACAAATCTTAAACATTCACAATGATTAACATGCAACCATAAAAAAATTAACATGAACACATGAGACACTAGATTTAATGTGGAAGCTCACTATGGGAAAAACCACAAAGTAACTAGCTATTGATTTTCACTCTTCTGAAGTGAGCCCTGTTAAGAGCCAACCTAGTTAAAGGTTACAAAACACACTATTAGGTGTGCCCTTGTTAGAGGATTTAATCACCCTATTAGGAGTGGCCTTGCAAGAGGTCTTTAGAACAATTCAATGGAACTGTCACCTTGTTTGAGGATTTACAAATGGTTGTTAAACCAACTCTGTTAAGAGATTTGGGAATCATTGCTACAATGGTAAGAAAGTAACAATGAAATGACCTAAATTAAATGCAACTAAATTGTTGATTATAGATCTTTATTCTACTTCACTAGATCCTTCTTGATCAAATATAACTTTACTACTCTTCAAGGATATCTAACCATCCTTCAAAGTTCGCTCACACTTTCCTCTTCAAATAATCAATACACTTGCATACTCGATCATTACATTTAGAATTCTCAACTTGACCTTTCATATATACCTTACAAATTATCAAGTTGACTCATTTACAACTTACAATCACCAATAATCATTACCTCAATCAGATAGAATCATTACATGAAATAATTAAACTTTATTTCTCAAATTAACAAAATTCTTCATTGGCTGGCCCTGCTCGGTAAACATTGATTCTAAAAAGATTTTCTCTGTTAACCAACAAAAGCTCAGTTCACACAATGTACCTACAAAAATCCTTTAGAAACCGAGTGAACTTAGTAAACACTAACTTTCCTTTGTTAACCATGAGAGCTCAATTAACACTACATTCTGCCACATTTCCTTTGATGCTCGAGTGAGCTTAGTAGACACTGTCTATGCAGAGTAATTTCTAGGAATTCTTGGTAGACACAAAAAATTTCCTTGCTGACCAACTGAGCTTGATAGACTCTAACCAATAACTGATATGACATTTGTGTAACATAAAAGACAACACACATTTAGACAATTGTATCCAACATGTTGTGCCCATTTCAAATGAAATTGAATCTCCCAAAAATTAAAGTGGTTATTGTGGACATCCATATTATGGTCCTTCAAAATTTTATATTTCTTCAATAGGCCTCATGAGTTTTGAGTTACAAGAATCGAAAGATCATAGACTAAATGTGCTTAGGACACCTAGGAGACACTCTAATTTGGGGTTCTCAAAAATGTTCTAGGATATTAGTGGTTGAAACAATGATGTCATTGGGGTTCACTCAACCATCTAGAGATAGAAGTGTCAATGAAACGATGCCATGATGAACAATTTGAAAGTTACACACCGGTGAACCAATTCATTAAGGAACACTATAATGTTTGGCATTGACTAAGATTGTTGGGCTAATTTCAAATAAAATTGAATCTCTCAGAATTGTGAGAGGTTATTTTTGATGTAGAGGTCACAACAGGAAAAGTGATTTCCATAAACTTCCCTAATCACTTCTCCAAAGGAGGATTATGACTTCCCCCTTTGTAAGGATGGTTTTTAGGGTCTCCAAAGCAACCCCCTCTACAACTCCAACCTACCCCAAGGCTTCCCTAATACTTGGATTAGATTTGAAGGTTGAAGAACTTTTTGGTTTTGAGACCCAAGTCCCTCAAATTTATAATTTTGTTAAAATACACCATAGGCCTGTTATTGACCCTTCCTTTCACTTGGAATGGTGTCCCAGGAACTAAACTAGGGTGTTCCAATAGTTGATTTGATCCCCAAATTCACACAAGTCTCCAAACCTAATTTGGGCTAATAGGGAAATTAGGCTTCCCTAATTGGTTTTTCCTACTCAACTTCCAAAATATTGAAAGGATTACTCAAAAAAATAGATACACTTTTCAACCTTACTCAAGATTCTAGAAGATCAAAATCAGACTCTATTCTAGCATCCCCTGATCCCTACTTTGTACGCAGACCTAATAGGCCTAATTAGCCTTTGTTTAAAAATAAAGTGAAAGTAGATGGGTGCATAGGATCATTTTAACCTCTTGGATATGTTCCTCCACACTGTTTCACACTATTCTCTAGTTTTCATGCCCCACTGACATGAATTTCCCCCTCAAATGCTTGATACTACATTCTCTAATGTCAAATACATTGAGATATTTGACCTAGGGGTGGTTATAAAAAATAAGAAACCATTGAGAATGACCTGAAAAAAATTGGAAACTATTAGTACACATGCCATTGAATCCCATTGGTGGAAATAAAAGTTAGGCTTCCATCTTTGTTACACACCCTAGAAATGAGGGTTTCTAGAACAACCTGCACAAAAATATATATACATTTAATTGGAAATATGACACAAATATGAAACCAAGTGAAATGTTAAATAATTCATTCCTCTATCCAACTATGCAACTTGATCCAGTTTGATAATTTGTACAGGTCCATATAGTCATAGAAATCAATGAATTTGATTATAATCTTTGTTTATATTGCTCTTCAATGCCTCAAATATTCATACAACTTCCTCTCTAGTATAAGATATGTATAATATGATTATATAGGCCTCCCCCAATAGTCATAATAGACCAAGGCTGCTTGTAACCAAAATTTGAAAAGTTGCATCAAAATTGCAACTTTTCAATTATGCAAAATTGACAACTTTTACAACTTTTCACTTAACTAACTCTTAAGATATTTTGGCTGTTTAGGAAATGCTTGAAATGTCTTTTTATGTTCCTAACACTCTTATTCTAACCAAATAAACAAGAAATTTTTGAAATCCTATGGTGACTCAAGGAAATCCATGATTTATAATGCATCATCGGATCCCTTAGCCTTACAATTTTGGATTTTCAAACCACATAGCCTATCATCTATTTTTTTCTAATCTCCTATGAACTTTCTAGGGAAGTTTCTAATGTTGTTTTTTGGGTGCTCTACACCAATTGTGGACATTGATATCACATTCATTTATCATCTAATAGTTCTTCAAGAGGCCTCATGAGTTCCGAGTTACAAGCATCAAAAAATTGCAGCCCAAACATGCTTCGAGCACCTTGGAGGCTATATGGTTTCAGATTGTCGTGAACATTATAGGATCTCCTTGGTCAAAAAAATGGTGTTACTAGGGTTCACAGTCATCCAAAGCTAATGAAACTATAAAAATGATGTCATGATGAACAGTTCCAAAGTTGTACATTAGTGCACCAATTCATTAAGGAACATTGTGAGGTTTAGTATTGACCGAGCTCATTATGCCAATTTTAAATGAAATTGAATCTCAAAGAGTTAAGAGAGATTATTATGGACATCGATACCATGGTCCTTTAGAATCTAATAGTTCTTTGATAGGCCTAATGAGTTTTGAGTTACAAGAGTCAAAAGATCACAACCCAAATGTGCTTAGGGCACCTTGGAGATGCTTCAGTTTGAGGTACTCACAAACGTTCTAAGTTCTCTATGGTGAAAATAGTGGTGTCACTGGGGTTCACTCAAACATTGTAAACATGCCCAATATTAGTTATATGAACTAAAAATATGGTTTTATGCTCCCTCCAGGTTATGTAATGACTATGACTACTTTAACCATTTTGATAAACCTTTGACTAATATGAACTAATAGGCTTAATGGTTACATAGATGTCCATAAGAATTTACCATTAATCTATTTTATATAAAAACAAAAATTAGTGAATCCGATGAAAAGATATAATAAATCAACAAGTTCGTATTTCCAATATTTCAAGTGATTCGTCATAATTACAATTGAATGATATAAATATGAATATATCTTTTCTATACAAAGTTATGTATATGGAAAAAAATGTACATAATGTACATTGTTGCACATACTGAAGTCCTTATTTATATCATTGATAGTACCATATTATATGTACATAACTACCAAAAATATGAGAGACTAAACTATTATAGAATTATCTTCATTACACTCAAAATTATTTCTATCTTTATGCACTATTTTAGATTATGGTAAAAATAGGTTTTGAAGGGACCCTGAAACCCTTTAACAAAAACATAAAAGATTAAACATGAAGAACAACCAGGCTTTACAAGGACCCAAAACCTACTATTTAAATAGTAACAAAATCAGGTTTTATAGGGACCTAAAACCACAACAAATATCCAAAACTGAAACCAAGTTTTACAAGGACCTGGAACCTAGTTTAAACAACTGATAAAAACCATATAATACTACCAAAAACATAAATCATTTACTAGGACCAATAAATAAAACCAGAACAAGAACAAAAATTAGAGACCAAAGACCAGTGAATGCTACTATTGCAACTCTTTGATCATTTTGACCACCTCTTTACCAATCTATGCAGCACCTTGAATGGAGTCAACAGCCGATCCGCCACCAGCCTCCACAGCCCTCTTCCTGGAAATTTGCCTAGTTCTCTTACTAGGACCTCCTAGTGACATAATTTCTTCATTGGTATGCTTTCCTAGACTTGCAGCAGTAGCATAGATACTATAGGTAACCTATTCCATTTTATTACCACTTTCCTTGATAAGCAGCCAAAGGTTTTGTTCATAGTCCTTGAGTTTGTCTAGTATGTTTCCCACCTGGACTTCCATCTAACTAAGCTTAACTCGCTCCATATCCTAATTTTGTTGCACATTTTCTAGATTTTGCTGCACATTTTCCATTTTCCTTTTGAGACTCATTAACTTGTTATACATCCATGAGTCAGCTTGTAGCATGGTTTCATCTTTTAGTTTTGCAGTGTGCAAAAAGGAGAGCATAGTATCCCTTTGAGGTGAGTCATTTGTATCCTTCTCTACATCTTCTCTGGCAGGAGAAATAACCTTTTTAGTCTATTCCTCCTCCCTCATATTTACAGGGTCCTCCTTAGCTTGCTCTATCTACTCTTTATGATCCCTTACTTCCTTGGAATAGTCACTCTAGTATCCCTCATCACCAACATTACCCATCTTTGTATTTTCATCACTATTCTCTTCCTCATCCTCCTTCCCACTTTTTCCTTTACTATTCGAGTAGCCTTCCAAATTGGAACTAAAATCTCCCTCATTTGTGTTTTCCTCTTCCTCCAAATTTTTCTTCTCCTTATTTTTTGAATTCTTAGATTTAGTGGCCTCTTCCACATTATGTTGAGGAGATTGTTGGGTTGCATGTTTCAGACTCCTCCTCTTACCCTTAACAATCTCATCACCCTTACTCTTCCTAGAGTAGGTTTCAATGGTAGAATCCTTCTTTTTATCTAATGAGGGAGAAGACACAATGGCCATATTTTTACAATGACCCTCTATAAGAAGAATCAACCCTTCATGCAAAATAGAATGCGACTCTTTTTTCCTATCAGCTTGCAAACTTTGGAGGGGAGAGAATCTCAAATAAAAAGGAAAAGAAAATCTATCCTTATGCTTAAAATAATTAAGGAAGTTAAAGTGAAACTTATTCACTCATTTATTTCTACCATCTACGATAAAATAATCATGAGTATACGAAAGCACATCTTGCCATATGGTCTTTATCTGGTCCAGTTCACAGAAGTCCCCATTTTTCTCCAGGTTTTTCTCCTCTACTTTTGTTTTGGGAAATTTCTTCAACATAGCATTTGAAATGCTCATTTGTTTGCTGAACTTATTGCCTTCCATAGGTAAGCTCATTATCTCTGTTATGAATTTCTCTATCAATTGCACAGTGATGCCATGTAGAGAAAGCCTGTCCTCTATCCAATTTTTGAAGAATGTCATGGTAACATGAGGTTTAAACCCATGAAGACTCTCTAGGAAATTAGTCACCTTCCCCTTTTGTAGAATCTTCCATACATCCTCTTTGGCCTTCCATGCCTTGCAATTTTGGGGTTCCTATTTTCATGGCTCTCCTCCCATTTCTAGAGAACTCAAAATACTATACCAAACCAAATTCAGCAGAAGGCAAAAAGAAAAAGAGTTAAGCATATATGATTTATTCATTAAAACAAATAAACCCACTTTACAACTGATACGTGCATTGGCAGGATTGCAATCACATAAATGTACTTCCTCGAGGAAGGAACACTGACATCCATAGGCCCACTTCCAAAAATCATTAAATTGATAATCTTAGCAAATCCTTCCCACCATCACATGAGTAGCATCATAATTAATGAGGGCTTTGAGATCTACATTTTTCCTTAGATCACCATTCCATGTCATCTTATATCCCATTTGGACCACATAGTTGGCACCCTAGTCAGCCACCCCATTTCCTTCACAGTAAGTTTGGGATATAATCACTCTTTCAAATTTATTAATTAAATTTTTAATATCCATAACACTTGCCTTAATCGACCCAGTAATAGAATTTTTATTATTAAGCATATTTATAATATTTAATGAGTCACCTTCCAACTAGAGGTGAGGATGACAAGTTTCAACTACTAACCTCATAGTATAAAGAGCAGCAGTAGCCTCTGCTATGTGGCTATTTGAACTACCTATAGGTATTGCAATGACATCAATTATATTACTTGTATGATCTCTTAAGACCCCTCCACACCCTGCTCTTCCTGGATTACCCTTAGCAACACCATCAAAGTTTCCTTTGATCCATCCAATAGGAGGAGCCTTCCATCTGGTAGTCAATCTTGGGTTATCTTTTTTCAAATTAGAACCTTTTAGTCGCATGGGAGTATCAATTTGAAAAGTTTGTTCAGTTTTCCTTTGAGATTTGAAATTTTCCTTTATTACTCTAACAATATTTTGTCCAAGCACCCATCCTGGCAATTCTTTGTTTCTAAAGATTCTATTATTTCTTTCTTTCTAGATACCCCACCAGAGATTGGGGGAGAGTAATTTTCCATATAAAATCAACATCAGGATCTTTTGAAGGACACCTCCAACTTTTAAAAAAAAGTTCAACATTATTTTGATGAACCCAAGTTAAATTCTAGTAGATGAGAACAATATTCCACACTTGTTGACTGTAAGAATAATTCAAGAACAAGTGATTTCTATCTTCGAATCCATATTTACATAAAGTACATCTATTTACTACATTAATACCTCTTTTTTGAAGGTTATCCTGAGTGAGGATTTTTTTTTTGAAGCAATATCCAATAGAAGATGTTTATTTTAGCTATGAGACCCTTTATCTAGGCTTGAGACCATAAAGGTTGAATACCTTTATCCTTAGAAGTAAAAAAAAAGATACTTTGAACTGACCACTAGGATCATTATTCCATATAATCTCATCCTCATGGTTAGGATATAGAGAAAAAGCATTCAAACTTAACTGTATATTTTTAAAAACTTGGTCAACATTAATCAAGTTCATCCAAGTATTATCATGCCAGTAATGTCCCACTAATGTACCATACACTTGCTTACATCTGTCTACTTGAGTAGTATCTTGAAATTCCTCAATCAAAGGATGATCCAGTAACCAAACATCTTCCCAAAATCTCACTTTTTGCCCATTTCCAATTTTCTATGAATAACCCTCACCTAGAATGTTCTTTGTTCCTTGAACAACTCCCCATATAGTAGATGGAGAAAGAACATCAAGAGATGAAAGGAAATCAGCTAAAGAATTAGCATTAAAAAGGTATTTATGTTTCCATATAGAACTCCATTCCTTATCATCGTGATAAGTTATCTAGCCTTGTTTTTCCAAAAGCTCTAGCTCTATTCATAGTTCTTATAGACCTGATTCCCAATCCACCATCTCTAATAGGCTTACAGATTTGATCCCAAGCAATTAGAGCCATTCTCTCCTTTTCCTCAGTAGTCCATAAAAAATTCCTCTAAATTTTATCAATAGTATTTGCAAATTTCACAAGAATTCTAAAAAGACTCAAAGCATAAGTAGGGATACTTTGAAGACAAGCTTTAAGAAGAGTAATTTTACCTGCTTGACTCAAAAGATTTCCTTTCCAGCCTACCAACTTCTTATTAAATTTCTTTATGAGATATTCCCAGAAGGAATCAGGAACTTTTAGACCTAGAGGAAGACCCAAATAAATAGAGGGAAAAGATCCTATTGAGCACCCTAGAATTTTAGCAATTTTGTTATGTCTGAGGATTGGGGTATGAATAAAAAACACAACACTTTTATTCCAATTTACCAATTGACCTAAGGCAGAAGAGTACAAATTAAGGGCATACTTGAGGTTTCTAGCTTCATTAACTTCAAATTCACCCATGAAAATGGTGTCATCTATAAACTGACCATGAGAATAAGAAAGGGGTTGGGAAGAAGGCTGAAAACCTTTAATTACCCCTTTTTGAACCAAAACCCCTATATACCTCCTTAGACAATAAGTCATAATAACAAAGAGTATGGGGGATAAGGGGTCTCCCTGTCTTAGACCTCTAGAAGGATTTAAAAAATGAGAAGAACTTACATTGACTAGGACAGCTATGGATGATGTTGAAATCAACTGATAAATAGCTCCAACAACCTTATGATCAAAACCAAAGGCTTGTAAAATTTTAGCAAGGAAGGCCCATTCAACTCTATCATAAGCTTTTGCAATGTCAACTTTCATAATAAACCCCTAATTATTAGAATAGGACAAAGAGTGAATATTCTCATGAGCTACTATAACTGAATTAAGAATTTGTCTACCTAGGATGAAGCCATTTTGTTGAACAACAATAGGACAAGGAAGCACTAGGAGCAATCTAGAAGTAAGGACTTTTGAAATAATCTTGTAGAAGGAATTACAAAGACTAATCAGTCTAAACTGGTCTGGAGAATCAACACCAATTTTTTTGGGAATCAGACAAAGGAATGTGGAATTTATTTCCTTTAGCATTTTTTTTGCTCCAAAAAATTCCTTCACAACATCACACACATCTTTTCCAACCAGTTTCCATGACTTTTGGAAAAAGAACATGGGAAAACCATCTAGACTAGGTGCTTTGTCTCCTCCTAGGGAACACACAGCTTTAAGGATTTCTTCTTCCTTGGGAATAGATCCTAACAATTTATTATGATCCTTTGTAACTAAAGGTGGGATCACCTTTAAAAGATCAACCTGGTGAAGAGGATCAATGTTAGGATCAATAGTCATTAAAGAAGAGAAAAAGGAGACCATTTCTTCCATAATATTCTTGTCCTCAAAAATATTCAAATCTCCCTTTTTAAGGTATGAAATACAAGTTTTGGCTCTATGCGTCAAAGTAGAAAGATGGAAAAACCTTGTATTTTTATCTCCTTCATTCAGCCATATCAATCTGGATCTTTGCCTCCAATAGATTTCTTCTTTAGTGATAATATCATGATATTGAGCCAACTTTTCATTTTCTTTATTAACAGGGTTAGGAGTGTACCCTTCCTTTTGTATGTTATCCTAAATGGTTTGGAGTTCTTCCTTTATACCTATTTTTTTCTCAAAAATATTACCAAAACAATTTTTGTTCCATATTTTTACCTCCTTTTTTAATTTCTAAGCTTAGAGGCTACTCTATAAAGAGCAGTACCTTCAACATCTATGTTCCACCATTCAACCAGTTTACTTTCAAACTATGGGTGCTATATCCACATTTTTTCAAATCTGAAAGGGAAGTTTTTCTTAATATTAATCTTTGTAGTAGTAAAGATCAATGGGAAATGATCTGACCCAATTTTCTAAAAGGCTTCCAACTTATAAATAAACTCTTTAGTCCAATTAGGAGAGATAAGAGCTCTATCAAGATGAGCCTGAATACAGTCATTACCAATTCTCTTATTACTCCAAGTAAACCGAATTCCATGAAGACACATATCCATTAAACCCTCCTTATTAATAAAATCCATGAGATCCAGTCTTCCTTCTAACTGACTCACATTTCCTCCCTTTTTTCCATGTTCATAAAGAGGAACATTAAAATCTCCCATAATGATCCATTGCCCAAAATAATCATTACTTTTTATAAGTGAGAGAGTATCCTAGACCTTTTTTCTAAGGTTCTAAGTATTGGGAGCATACATATTGGCAATATACCACTCCTTATTGTGATTAATACTAGTAATTTTAACCACCATTAAATGTTTACTAGCATTCAAAATAGTTCATGAGTAATAATTCTTCTTCCATAACATCAAGGTTCCCCCTTAAGCTCCTTCTGAATTGCTAGCTTTTGAACAATAATATTTAAAAGATTTAATTTGTTCAACTTTCTCTTTCTCCATCTTTGTTTCTTGCAAAAGAAGAAAATCTGGCTTTTGCTCTCTAACAAAATTCCTAACAACATCAATTTTATGGGTACTGTTCAAACCCCTAATATTCCAAGTGATAATTTTCATTTCTATTTTTTTGGGGGTAAAATCTAGAATAGTTGCTTGTCTACCATCAACAATATTCTGTATACTTTCCATTTCTCTAGTTTTCCTAGAAGATCTTCTTCTAGGTTTATCTGGAGTACCAACATTTGGTTTCACCTTGGTTTTTTGGTCCATTTTACTGCTTCTTATCCCCACTCCCTTAGGGGTTGTATTGCTCTTCTTTTTAGCCTTTTTCCTTTGATTCAGTTTATGTTTTGAATCCTTCCCTTCCTCCTTTATTTCTTCTAGATCAAGATTGTTCCTAAAGGGAAAAATATCTTTACACACAGACATCTCCTAAGGTAATGGGTCAAATTTCTAATAATCAATCACATGGGTATTTTGAGATTCTCCCTGCTCCATCATATTTCTATAATCAGACTAGATTTCCCCTTCCTCTAGAGAATCCATCTCAACTAGATCTTCCCATCTTTCATCCATCTTTTGATAAATAACCATTTGTTTCATTAAATCCACCATATCTTCTATATTCTTCTCAAGCATCATAGCCTCTAGCACAAATCCATCGCCTTCTTTTTCAATATTATCACTTTCTTTTATAGTCACTTCATCTTGAGAACCCAAATCCAGTTTCTCCTGCTTCTCTTTGAGATGAGCAACTTTAGGTTTCCACACTTTCTTCTAAACTTTAGTCTTCTTCACTTCCTTTTCAATGTTTGGATGATTCTTACTTTTATTAGGACGGTTTTTGACCAAATGACCTTGTTTTTTACAAGCGTAGCATGAATTTGGAAGATCTTCATAAACAATTTTCTATATTCTTTTTCCTAACTTTGAGATTAATTCCACCTTCTCTAGAAGATTATTCAAATTTTCCACTTTAACATATAGTCTAGCACTTTGAAGTTTAGATCTTGAAGCTGTTGCATTATCCAAAGCCACCAGTTCACCAAATTAACTAGCAACTCCTTTACAAATATCTTCATGCCAAAATTCTAAAGGAAGGCGAGGGCGTCTTGCCCAGATCATGGTGGTTAAGAAAAAAACATCTGATAAATCCATATTTGGCTCCCATTTTTTGATAGTGAGAGAGATTTTTCCAAATGACCACAAGCCTCCACAAAGAACCATATTCATATCTTCCTTACAATTGAAAATAAAAGAGAAGAATCCATTCAACATAGGGGCTATGTCAACATCAACATGGATAACCCATTTCTGTTTAATCATTTTTTTCAAAGAATCTAAATCTGGTCTAGCCCTCAAAAATTTACCCACAAGAGTGAACTCCATGGAAGACATAGAAAAATCAACTATAGGATCCAAGATAAAGATTTGAAACATCTTTATGCACTATTACTGTTGAAGACACCTGTAATTCAATATTGTAGTAAATGTTTGTATTGTAGGAAATTAATTTAAAGTACAATTATAGTATAGGCATATAATTAACATATGAGACTAAATTTAAAGCATATAATGAACATATGAAACCTTGTTATGAGTTAGTATTACCTAGTGAAGTGTTCCTAAAGGGTCATCTCTCTACTTGAGATTCTCTAATAGGGCTCTATGATTAGCATTATTAATAGTAAAAAAATATTTTGCTTTTGGTCTTCCTTGATTCTTTAGAAACTTCACATTTTCTACTTTAATAAGATGTGAATATATGAGAATTTCTTTGTGGTTCTCATAGTTTTCAAACGTGGGAATTACATTATTTCTAAGAATGTATGTCTACAGGCATGTTCCATCAACAACAACTGAATTAGTAGGATATGTGAACCCATCATCATTTGTAATCAGTTGTGAAAGATTTTTTTTTACCTCTTATAGAACACGCTAACCAATAATCTAATTTCTCATCATTCCCCTATGGTGCAACCAATGCAAAGACTTCTTGGTTGAAGAAAATCTGATAGATGGTTATGGTCAATAGAACTATCCATGTGATCATTTCTTTAAAAAGGCATGAGAGATAGTGTAGTAAGATAATGTGGATCCCATGTATCCACCCACTCACTTAACTCATAGCAATCCCAATCAAATTGAAAAAAACTAGGACAAAAGAAAGCTAGCTTTCATGTCCAAAGGGTCCATGTATTGCAATCAAAGCTATGGAATGAGTGCATCTTTGAAGAATATCTTATTTTATCACAATCCAATTTATCACCTAAGGAGCCCTCCCAAACTAACCAAAAGACCCTACACACTACTGAATCAAGAGTCCCCCCTATGATAATGTAGATGTACACCAATCAACTATTTGTACAAGCATCAAGAGGTTCAACTACTAAAATATTCATTTTCTTCTTCACTAGAGATCTCTTCACATATGCCCCCACTCCATCATGCTCCCCTTTCCCATGTCCAGACTAAAAGAAGCTCCAAATATGAGGTACAATATATTTACATGAGTTATACATAGCCAATAAAATATGCAAGAATTCTTGAATTGACCTATGCAATTATATGACCAAATGAGATGTTTATCCATAGAATTATCATGTTATCATAAGAACTCAAACTAATTCTAAAAATAATGTTGGAACAACTTGTGAGAGTGAGAACTATCATCACTCATATAAAAGTGGTACTCT
Organism: Cupressus sempervirens; assembly: GCA_028749045.1. Classification (NCBI taxonomy): domain Eukaryota; kingdom Viridiplantae; phylum Streptophyta; class Pinopsida; order Cupressales; family Cupressaceae; genus Cupressus; species Cupressus sempervirens. Next base: position 278,012,486 of record CM053791.1, read on the forward strand.
TTGATTATCTTTCACACTATCAAGGGCATGTCTATATGTTATGTGGACAAAAATAGCAATCTAAGTGGAGTTGTGATATTCAAATTGTGCCTCATTCTAGGGTTATAATGTGTATTTCTTCACAAAGTCAACAACTAATATAATAGTAACAATGTATAAAATTTCCTTACACATCCTAAATTATTGATCCAACCACTGAGGCCTATGAATATGCCTCACATTCTTCTAAAAAATATTTTCCTCAAAATCTAAAATAAAATCAGTGACACACATTTGTTTTGCAACCAACTCACATCTAGAGCCTTCATCTCCATTATTAAATGGGTATTTCACTATTTCATAAAACTTCTTTTAAACTAACATCTTTCCAATATCTTCTTCACACACCTCATGCAAACATGTAATTTTTTTTTGATAAACCACAACATTGTAAGAACTTCATATTTAAGCAGTCATTTGTATAAAATAACCAACAATCACCTATAGCACATAAGAATTGATCTAGTAATGATCTTTATGATTTTGGAATGGAACTAGCACTACAAATTTTGAACATTTCATTAGTATGCAAAGCAGAATGGATGGAGCGTAATACTTCATGATGCATAGAAAATGCAACATGATATTTGCAACAACATGTATTTTGAATCTTAAGAGGCACACAATAAGATGACTTAATTGATTCAAAATCCCCTTGTGATATATGAAATATTGTATTAGTCTCACAAAAATGTTTGAAAAACATTGTTTGACTTATCTCCAAATAATATTTTGGATGCAGGGTACAGTCTTTATTGCCAATTCTTAACTTCTAAACATCCTTCACATTTAGTGACACTCTTGAGTTAGAGTGCCAAAACTATGTAATTTGCTCCTTCGTACCCTCTTTTAGTTTCTTATTAGAGTATGGAAGTCTCCCACAATAAGACCATGTATCAATTTTAAGAGGATCACCAAGTCTCTGTCTTCTTTGAAGTGCTCTAATAAAATTCATATGACTTATGTTTAAGTCAACACAAGTTTGTCTAATAAATCTCACTTTTCTCAAATGACGACATACAAAAGAAATTGTAATAATCCTATGAGCATATGTCTTGTAATTTTCCTTTCTCCTTTGGGATATTCTATTGAGAGCATTGAAAACATTGTTTACAATAGTGTCATTTCTCTCCATTTTCTTGTTAACACAAATTTTCAATTTTGATAGTATAGGTCTTAATTATTGCATCCTTAACAATTGTGAAAAAATTTGGCATTTCTCCACTAATGTCTTGTTTCCAAAAAATTCTTCATATATTCTTAAAGCCCACAACTGAACCACTCTATGTAATCTCTTCTCTTCCAATGTGCTTAAAATGGACTCATCAATCTCTAATAACCACTTCGGTGTTCTACAAGGTTTAGGGTCAGATGTTTGTCTCTCTTCATTACAAGGAACCTCATTTGGATTATAAAAAGGATACATGTAAGGTTCATTTTCAAAGTTATCTCTAGCATTCTCAATTGATATATTTTTCCTTTCAAGCTCTACATTTTCCTCTTCGATTAATACATTGTTATTCACAATATTAAGTTGATTCATATTATAAAATTCAACATCATCTCCACTAGAAACTACTATTATGGGCTCAACCTCATTGACATTTAACATACCTTGCCACTTTTTATGATGGTTTTCCCTATCTTTTTCCATATGTTCTTCAATTTCTTCATTCATCAACTTCCTCTTTCATTTAAGTTTCATCTACTACTACTCCCCAAGTTAGCAATATCAATTCAACCACTTTTTGAAATTTTGGGACCCAATTTTTTTATTTTTGCATGAAAAGCCCTCAAATCCCATAAAAAAGTCATTGGATATTTTCATGTCTCGAGTAAGGGGGCCATAATATTTTTTAAAAAAAAACTTCACCAGTTAAATATTGGGAATCCAATATACCTGTTAGAATTTGTGAAATTAAATATAAATCTAGAATCTATTGAAAGAGTTAGATAAAACAACAAGAAATTAAATTGACATAATAATTTTATGAAACCAATTTCTGATGTAAATGCTCACATGCATAATAGCATAAATATTTCCTTATTTGTTGTATGATATATTTGATATATATGTGAGATATAAAATACAAAAAGCTAGCTTGTTTATATAGGCATGAGCTAGGAGAAAACTTGGACAAGATTGAGAAATGTGTCTCAACTTGGAGGAAGTAGAGTCCTAATGGAATCAACCACCTACCATCCACCTATAATCTAGAAGGGTGGTCTTTAAATTGGAATTAACTACATGTGACATTTTAGGAGTAGTTAGAGTCAAAGGGATGATTCAACAATATCCTCCTAATAATAATATTCAAAATATATTATTCCTCCTCATTTATGAGTTCACCTAAGTAAACTTGATAGAAGAGTGAAGTTGAAAAGAACCATTTTCTCTAGCATCCTTAAGTGCAACTTAGGGAGTACCTTAATGCAATAAATGACTAATGAGTCCTAGCAACAAGATTATGTTAGGTACCCATGTACAACTAAAAATATGCAATCTCTTAAAAAAATGATAAAGAGGAAAACAACATGGGAAAAATCCCCCCACACCCCCCCCCCCCCCCCCCCCCACCAAAAAAAAAACTGAGAACTAAAAAAAGGTGCATGAATGGAAGGTATAATCAAGATCTCACCATTATGATATACACCATCCATATACTATCAATAAGTATGAGAAGAAGAGAGAAATAATATCCCTTCTTCAATTTAGAATTTTGACCAATGGTAGATGCTCCAGGTTTGATGTGGAAACTATGCCATGAATGAATAATAGTATTCTTTGCTTTAGGAAGAAATAAAACCAAAGGTGCATTAATGAAGCCTCTCCAATTTGAAGGAAGAAACCTTAGAAAATATGGAATAATTGGAATGTGCTCAAGTGTCACCATGTCAAGGCTGAAAGACGATGTCATGAACCAATCTAGATCAATCCCAATAGAAGGATATGACAAACAAGGACCCAATGGTAACTGATCCATGTGAGAATGTCTACTTGGGCACTCTGCTAAAAAAGACAAATCAAGATCAATTGAGGATGAATTTAGAACATGTTGTAAAGAATAAATATTCTTTTCTAAAGATAAATTGATCTCCTCCAATTGTTGTAGTAATTCATGTGAAGATAAATTGATCTACTCCAATTGTTGTACTAATCCATGTGAAAATAAAGTGATCTTGTCTAGTTGTTGTACTAATTCATGTGAAGATAAAGCTATCTCCTCCAATTCTTGCATTGATTCATGTGAACCCATGGTTGTATGAATGTAAGCATCATCAAGAATAATGGTAGATACAATATCAACATAAGGAGGAGTATATGACTCAAGAACTTGATCACATGTGAGAATACCAAGTTCAAGCAGCTGAAGTTCTCCTCAATATGTGAATCAATGCTAGAAGTGTGATTAGAACACATCAAAGAATCATTGTCATCATCAAAAGCAAATTCTTAAAAGTAGTATATCTAAGATTCATGATCAACCACTTAGTTAAAAATGTTCTCTTTTCTCTCCAAGTCTATGATAAGAACTACTTTTGAGGTGAATTCCATAGTCCTCCTTGCTAGCCCATTAGTGAGTTGATAAATCAAAAGGAGATCATGAGTTAGGTGGGGAACACATAACACATATTTGAAGGTTCCCTCTTCCTTATCAATTGTTCCTATTCCAATCACATTCATGTAAGTATGATTTCCCATAAAAATAGGTGGTGCATTACAAGGTTCAAATGAAGAATACAAAGACTATAAAGATGCCATATGATGAGAGGTACCTAAATCTAGAAGCCATCTCCCTGAATCATGACTTGGAGTAGAAATTAAGGCTTGACCTTTTCCCTTCTTATCTTTTCCTTTAGAAACATTGGAATGAGAAGACGAGAATGAAGTATTCATTCTTGAAGGTATATTTATTTGATTTTTCTTAAGAATGTTCTTGAGTTCATCAATGTCCTTCTTGTAGTAATGACGTTCTTCATGTCCATTCTTCTTGCAATATGTTGTAATGACCCCTTTTGGTCATTCAATTATTTACCACCTTTCTTTAATTTAGTATGCTTTTTTTTCCCATATTTATCTCTGATCTCTCTTACCAAAATTTGCATTCAATATATATATTTTTTAATTCTAAGAGTTACGTCTTTTCAATATAATACTTATATTATATTAATAATAATATAATTATATTAATTAATTAATTATATTTATATTTATATTAATATCACAAAATATATTATATTAATATTAATATTATAATATATATTAATTTAATAATATATCAACTATATTATTAGATTATTATTATTATAATACGATATGTGTGATATTATTATATGATTATAATTAATATTACTTTATAAAATAATATTATTTTAATATCATTATTAATATTACTTTATATAAAATATTTATTTATTATTTAAATTATATGCTAAAATGGGGACATTACAGTCCTCCCCTCTCGAATTTGCTTGTCCTCAAGCAATTGATCTAATCCTCATAGTCTAGATTCATCCTCTTTCCTACATATGTATTAGACACTTGCAGAGTAAACATGTTAATACATAATAGCATGTACAAGAACATATGAATGAAGACACAAAGTAAACACATTAATGCATGAAGACATAAAGAAGACATGAAGCAAACACATTGATGCATGAAGACATGATGTAGACACATATTATACATGTTAGAATTTAGCTTACAAATTGAAATAAGAAAAGGATAAGGAAATGTTTTACCACTTTGATCATGAATGTTGTGTTCCTTTCCTCTGTCTTGAAATAAAAAGTTAGATTGAAGATACATATTTTCTATAGCTAGTACTATAATAGGGTGTATAATTCCATAGTGGATGGTAGATTTACTGTGGCTCTGAGTTTGGACATGCTCAGCTTGGGGCTCCCTCAGACCTTAGTCCATATTGGGATTCATTTTGCCCCAACGCGACCAATTTACTGCTCCCCCTGTGCACACTCCCTACCCACTAGGAACATGTTTAATTTTGATGTGGATGGTAGATTTTTATAATTTTTTCCCTTGTAGTAGGTCCCATGATGAATGGAATATTTACTACGGCTCTGAGTTTGGACACGCTCATCTTGGGGCTCCCTTACACCTTAGTCCATATTGGGATTCATTTTGCCCCAACGCGATTGATTTACTCCTCGCCCTGTGCACACTCCCTACCCACTAGGAACATGTTTAATTTTGATGTGAATGGTAGATTTATTGCTTCTTGAGGTTGGACACACTCAGCTTGGGGCTCCCTCAAATATTTATCCATATTGGGATTTTCTTGCCCCAACATGACTGATTTACTCCTCCCCCTATGCACACTCCCTATCCAATATGTAATAGTTTACAAATAGATTTGTATCTAGTTCACTAATAGTTCCATCCTTAATTTTATAAAATAACTTTTAATTTGTTACCAAAGAGTATTATATACTCATATATAAGATTCAAATATCTTATTTAGAACATTGGAAATCATGTCTAATCTATGATATTCATCTCATTATTAAACTATGGTTATACTACTTATTCTATACATTCATATATCACTATTTATAAGATTATCTTACCTTTACATATTATAACTATATTACAAGAAAACATACCTTCCTTCACAATGCTATAGTCAATATAGAATCTATTCTAATTGTAATGACCTGATACCACTATAATGACCCCTTCTCGTCATTCAATTATTTGCCGCCTTTCTTTAATTTAGTATGCTTTTTTTGCCCATATTTCTCTCTATCTCTCTTACCAAAATTTGCATTCAATATATATTTTTTTTAATTCTAAGAGTTACGTCTTTTCAATATAATACTTATATTATATTAATAATAATATAATTGTATTAATTATTTATTTATATTAATATTTATATTTATATTATAATATATATTAATTTAATAACATATCAACTATATTATTAGATTATGATACTTTATTAATAGAATACGTTGCTACATATCTTAATCATAATTTTATTAGATTATTATTATTATAATATGATATGTGTGATATTATTATATGATTATAGTTAATATTACTTTATAAAATATTATTATTTTAATATCATTATTAATATTACTTTATATAAAATATTTAATGGGGACATCACATATGCACAAGTAGTATTTTCCTTTTTAGATGATTCCTTATTTGAGGAAGAAGATTCAAATTTTCTCTATGACTTGTTCTGTTTATTCTTTTGTTTCCATTTAGGATTCCCCGTGTCTTTCTATACCTTAGGCTCACTAGCAATTAATGCTTGTGACTTGGATTTATGGATGATACCCATTTGAATTATCTTTACTTCATCTTGGATTAGAAGAATTGAAAATGCATCAAAGTAGGATCAACATATGCAACTCCCAAAGAAACCTGACTTGTAAGAAAGGTAGAAACAAATAGAAAATACTTAAGACCAAGCTTGGATAACAAATTGAGAATCAAAGTATATCTTCCTTAATTATCTTGCATTCCTTTAGTTGTGTTCTTAATTGTTTAATCTTGGAGATGTAGTCTTGTGGTGTACTAAAATGGGCCTCTAATTTAACCACACACTTCAGCATAGTCATTACATGCTAGATTCATCCAGGGATGAACATGGGATTTCCCATCCTGAATTCCTGAGCAAAGTGACCCATTTCCTTCTAACTAGATAGGGTTGTACTATGTTCTCTTACATTTGAGAGTTTAGAAACCAGTCCAACTAGAAAGAAGGATTTAATCTAGAATGAGTGCAAGATCTAGACTAAGATGAATGCAATTACGCTATTTTTTTGTGGTTTTATGTGCAAATAAACAAACTAATCTAGATAATTATGCAAGCTGATCTAAGAACAATAAAATAAATTGAAGTTACATGTATGCATATTAATCTAAATGAGAATAGAGCTAGGAATACAAAGGATAGATGAATGGATATTTAAAAATAGAATCAAACTGACAACATTTGATATTGAAAATTGTGATTCCCAAATGAGAGGAAAGAGGCTCCTTTTATAAAATCACAAAATCAATGGATGGTTGAGATCGAATTAGATGAACGGTTTAGATTAGAGGAGAGTTGAGTTCAACTGGGGGAATTTCCATAATTGAAGGAGTTAATTGATTGCTTTTGGATAAGATAAGGAGTTAACTCCCTTGTTCCATTTTCTAATTTTGAGTTAACTCATAATTATGAATTTAGAACCCAAGAGAGGATTTGGAAATAAAATTTAATTTATTTAATTAATTATATCCTCATAATTGAATATTCCAATTAATTGAATAATTAAATCCGGTAATTTGGATGAGGGTATTTAATTAAATCAAATATTATTTAATTTCTTTTTCATGTGTATTTAGGAAAAGAGGGTATTTTAATTTAATTAAATATGCTAGGACTTTTAATTAAATTAATAGGATATATTAGCTAAATTAAGTTGATACTTAGGAATAAAATAAAATAAGTGATTATTGCAATTTTAGGATTTTTGGCAATTTGATAATAGGATCAAGTGGAGATAATTGGTTAAAGATGCATAGTAAAATAAGACTTTGTTGATTAGAAGACTGATATAGTAGGATTGATACACCGAGATTGGTTTAGGATGGCAAAGTGCCAATTTTGGGGTATTACATTTTGCCCCTCTTTGAATTGATGCACAAACAATGCATTGATTAAGTTGAAAGTATGAAGCATAAAACAAGTACTAAGCTTGGTTTTGAGATTGATAATACAAAGACCAATTGATGAGATTTTTAGGGTTATGTCTACAATGAATCTTAACCTTTTTGGAGTTGAGATAGAACACCTAGATACCAGTCTAAGAAAAGAAGAATTTTCATGATTCATAGGATTGTCCCCAGAATGAGGCTTGATTCTCAAGAGTCATAGTTAGAATTCCCTAATACCTATCCAATAAAACCAAAAATATAAATAAGTCAAAAACTTCCTTTACCAACATTCTATGTCTTTCAACTTGGTTTTGACTTCCTGCTCCTGTAGCTCGACAAAATCCTTTATTTTTCTGATTTTTCAAAATTGCTTTTGTAAACATGTTTACTGCTTATCTATACATATTACTACTCCCCTATACATATATATCTCCTATATACATATATGTGGAGTATAACATTCTTCTCTCATACTCTATACAGATAATCTTCTTCTCTCCCTTTAATAATAATATACATATCTTCTCTCCTAAGCATATTTACGTCTCTCCCTTTTTGACATAAATGCCAAAGGTGTATAATATCTACAAGTTAATACCAAAATGTGATAAGAAATCAAAATGTACCTTCAAGATTAGTACCATAGTCTTGCCCAATTTTCTTGCAATACCTTACTTGTATGCAAGGCTATTTGTACTTCTGTTGATAGTTATAGAGAAGTTATTATCATATATGAAAGTCTTTGCATGTGCAATGTGATTTTTTAGTGCATCCATGTTTGGAAGAATCATGCCCTGAATTTTCGCAAGTTTGGCCCTAATTGTGGCTTCTTCCCTCAATAATTCTACCTAGATATTTGTCAGATATCTGATCTTTGTGAAGTGTAAAGAACTATAACTCAGATCAAGTGATAGTTGGTGAACACTTGCCTTCATATCCTCATCTATCTTGGATAATTTATCCTTGATCTCCTTTTTGAAGATATTTGTGTCACTCAATTTGAAAAATAAAGAAATAACATTACTGACAGATGTTTCCAGTGTAACAAGAATGATAGACAGTTTTACTTTATCTATAGCTATCTTTCGTGCTACTTGCTCCAACACTTTATTCTCAAATTTTCTCTTTTCTTTTTGCATTACTTTTTCTTATCCATTCAATTCTTCATTGTACTTGTGGAAAATTTTAACTAATTGATCTAGAGTAGGTTGTTTCTCATCAACCTCAATGCTCAAAGCATCAACAAATATGCTCTTTATATCCTCAAGGACTTGATTTTTCTTTTTCTTCTCTTCTCTAAGCTTCTTTTTCTTAGCCCTCTTCTTCCAAAGTTTACCCAAGATATCCATTTGATTAGGAGTGAGGTTAGAGGTATCCCAATTAGGAATAAGAATGTCCTTATCTAGATCAATTTCTTCCTCTTTTGTACCCTTAATGTTTGGAATGGTAGAAATAATTTCTTTACGTTTATCTACAACTTCAGTGCTTGTTTAAGACTTATTCTCAACTATCATTGCACTGGCCAAGGTGGAAAAAATAGTTGAAAAAGTAGAAATAGCAACAAATTTACTAATGGTAGAAACAAAACTAACAATAGAAATACCTTACTGTTGCTCGATCAAACCTAATGTTGGAAGAACTTGTTGCTTGGCAGATGAATTGCTAAGCACTTCATTCATTGTAATACTCAACAGAACATTTCTAGAGATTGGTTGTGTGTTTGGTGTAGCATATTTGACCTCAACCAACTTGGTAGAAGCTTTCTCTTTACTTGATTTCCCTAGGGCTTTTCTCAGAGAATAGGGAAAAGAAGTCATAATCTATGCTACAATCTCTTCTGCATTAGATTCTTCATACTCTATATTTCTAGAAGGCTTCCTCCATTGGCTTCCCATTCTTCCTCCTCATCATCAAGATTGACATCATCCATTTCATCATCTTTTATTTCTACTTCTTCTTCAACATCATCATCTTCACCATCTTTATCATCACTTGCACAACAAAGTCACTAGTCTTGTGCAACCCATAGATATTCTTCCATGTGGTAGTAGTAGACTTCACCATAGATTCAATTTCTTTGAGTAGTATTAGACATGTATTGAATTTGAGTTTGAAATTCTTCTCATTAGTCTTCAAAGATTCCTTCACCTCTTTCTCACTGAGACTCGACATAAGCTATCTCAAGGTTTTTTCATTGATGTCTTTGGTAGTTTTCATTGCACTAACCCATCGAGGTTTAACTACTTTCAAAAGCATATTAGGAACTTGTTGTGATAGTTTATTAGGTGACTATTTCTACTTACCCAATTTTGTCACAATAGTATCCTTAATATGCTTTTTCTCTTCTTCACTCCTAGTCTCATACTTAAGAGACTTAAAACATGTCATACTAGTTCCTTGTTCCATCTTCTTCAATTTTTCCTAAAGGGTAGGTGCAAACCTCTAAAAGATAATTTGTTTAGCTTCATCTTCACCCAACTTCAGCTTCTTCTTGGACTTTTCAAATCTTCTTATAAACACAATAGGGGAAGACTTAGTAGATTTGGTTATTATAACATGTCCTTTCTTCTTGGGAGGCTCCTCTTCCTCAAATTTTTCTTTTTCTACTTCATCCTCTTCATCTTCATCCTCACTATCATCTCCTTTACCCTTGGTAATCATGACAAGAGAACTTCATGACTTAGAATTCTTGATTATTTTCTCTATCCTCTTCTTTCCTCTATTCACTCCTTGAGGTAGATTGATCTCAAACTCAATTCTGGCCTTAGCCTCATCATAAGTGCCAAAATCTATAACTTTAAGATCCACAAGCTCATTCAATAGAGCACTAATGATATATTTAGTGTCATCAATGTTAACCTCATATTCTAGAGGCTTAACCCATGCCACTCTAGGTCTAACTACCTAAATATAAACCTTTTCACAATCAACCATAAAACATCTATCTTCCTCATAGTCTTCTATAAGTTTCCTGGGAATCCTATATCTGCTCTGCATTTTCTTCTTAAATGTTTCAAAATAATTGTCCATGATATTGTCAAAATTTTCTCCCATCTCTACCATAAATTCTTTAATTTGGTACAAAATGGAGTATTTTTCCTCCATACTACAATTCCTTTAGAAGGGAAAAACTTATGAACATAGAAAAATAAACATTTCAAGAGAGAACAAAACTTGCATGGATTGTTCTTTGATTGTTGCATCAATTTCATCTAAATTTCTTTCTGGATATAAGTCTTCATTTCTTTCTTCAATTAGACATTGTCATCCATTTGTGCTACAAGATCTTTCCTTCTTTGCCATGATTGAGAGAGTTTCTCCTTTGCTATCTTGATTTTTCCTATAGCTAATTCAAGATCCATATTTTCATTCTCAATAGCCTTATCTATCCTATATACCTCCATTTTCTCTAATCTTATCTCAAGCTATTAAACTTCTATGAGAACCAAAATATTTGATACCAATTTTTGGAAATATAAGGTAGGCTAGGTTATTAAGAGGGGAGGGGTGAATCAGGAACCAATAAAATATTAACTCACTTCACCAATTAATCTTTCATATATTATTATGATCTAGTTGCATGCATGAAAGAATGAAAGCAATAAAACATTCATAATACTTTGACACAAGATATGGTGACCCATAAACCTTCCAATTAGAAAGTAAAACTAGGGTGAGGATGATACCCACAAGCTTTAGTACTATGGTATAAAGTTAACCCGTTAAGGCTTACAATTGATCACTTCTAATGATCTACCCTATTAGGAGCAATAAGGACTATGAGTTCCACCTTGTTAAAGAATTTACAAACATACAATGAAGCATGCATTCTGCTAGGAGATTTAGCAAAAGACTATTAAGTCTACTTGGTTAAAGGATTTAACTGATACACCTATTAAAATGAATTAGTGGCTAATCTTTGATTTGTTGAATGAGATTCCTTGAACTGCAATGATCACCTTATTGTGATAGATAAATCTCTATTGTCCCTTAAATTGCATGTAGCCTTCTTCAATTTGTACTCATACACTTCATAATGCTTCTCATTAACACCCTTGGATATGATATAATGAGCTACATATATTAATCCAAATAACTAATCACTAGATTCAGTTATAATACCAAATTCATCATAATTCACAAAGTCATCCCAACTATTGTAACTTGGGTTCTAAAGACAAACTCGGTGATGTTCTAACACTCAAAAAACACTGTTAATTCTCAAAAAACTCTAGCACTTGGTTGAAGTTGAAGATCAATACATAATAATCACTTTAAGTAGCTTGAACTCGATTAGCACTATGTGATTCAGTGAACGTTGAGAAACTTGGTAGATAAAAATCACTCAGTTGACACTAAATGATTCGGTCAACACTAGATTCACTTCATTAACACTATGATCTTGGTAGACATTATAGAACTTGGTTAACATTATAGAGCTTGGTTAACACTAAGATCTTCATCACTTCTACTAAATAGCTCGGTAGACACTTCTTTGCTCAAGCTATACTTCAAACTATCTTAACTACTCGGTAAACATTGTATAGCTCGGTTAGAACTACAATCTAACTATTTAGGTTGGTAGCAACTAAAACACTTGGTTAATATTGCTAGATGAATGATAATCTTAGTAGCAACTATAGAGCTCGGTAGCAATGTAACCAACTGACTAAGTGTTGAGTCACTAATAAACAAATCTTACCTTAATGTCAACATTGGTTATATACTCTGTATTATCTTTTATATTCTATGCATCATAATTGCTAGGTTTTAAACTAGCTATTATCATTCCAGTTGTATACATCATAATGGCTATGTTTTCAAATCGATATCATCATTGAAGTTCTACACATCATAATGGCTAGGTTGTAAACTAGGTTCTATTATTCAATTTTCATGCATCATAATGGCTAGGTCTTAAACTCATTGATATTATTTTAGTTCCTCATATCATAATGGTTTAGTTTGAAATTTGTATCATCATTCAATTCAACATAATCTCAAGCGTAATGGATCTCAATACCCTGAGTTTCTCACTACTACATCAATTTTTAAATCAATTCCATAGAACATCCAAACCTTTTCAACATCTTTGAACTTCTTAATTTAGTAGTTTACTAGATTCTTCATAAATATGTTATCAGACTACGTTTCTCATGATATCTATAGACTTGCATCAGCCATATTTTTGAGCTACTATTGGGCATATCAGATGTTGTCCGAGGAAGAGGAATTGTAAAGAAACCCTTGTAAGATCACTACTATCATTGTGAACATTACAAAAAAAAAAAATCTTCTATCTTGATAAGAAGAAGATATTATTCATAATAAGTAAAATTCAAATTGTGGTATTTATCATAGGAATCTTAATAACTACACAATTGAATTATAATAAAAATATCAAAATAAAAATCAATAAATTTCACTCAAACACTACAATTAAATTCTAATAAAAATATCATAATCTTGAATCTCATTATTATATTTTTATTTGAACAAAAAATGTAAGGTTGTATTTTTCAATATCATAAATGATTCAATGCCCTTGGCAACCCTGAAATTTCATCATCAACATAAAATAAATCAATTGAATAATGAAACATAATAGAAAGAATGAAATTATCAAGTGAGAGGACATAATTTAATGAAAGAGAATCTAATAGGAATGATCATGTTATAATCATCTCATTCACCAATTGAATGTTAATAAATAGAGTTTTCTTCTTAAGAAAATTCAATGGAGTTGCTTTGGAGATCCTCCAGTCTTCTTAATCTCCACTCTACTCCTGCGCACTTAGAAAGACCATGTATAGTTATCAAAATTGTCATCGCACTTGGGAATAATATGTAGCGATATCAAAAAATCAAAAAAATAGTCATAAACACATGATGTTAGTAAATTCTACTCCCAACATGAACATTTTGGTAGCATAACTACAAGGGATGCACATAAAAAGAAGGTCAAAAGAGCGACCGATCAAAAAAACTATTCAATGAGTGTTGAGCACAAGAATACTGACACTAAAGATGGAAATATTACCCATCACATTTGGTTGAGAAAACTATTCTACTCATATCATATTTAAGTCCTTTGTCCATGGTGGGGAGTTACCCAGTGTTGATCGCTAACAAATCAGAGATGACATTTTTAAAAATGTTATTACCATTCTCCCTATTGTGGATGAATTTAATAAACATTCATATGTAATAAGGATCCAATTTTTTTCCAAAACTTATGGCCTCATAATAGGGATTGATGTTTATAGCTAAACACCATCCAATATAGTCTAGCCAGTATAGACATTGAGATTGATGACTATTCACAAATCTCATTGTTTAGAAAATAAAAATAGTGATAAGTAGGAAAATATTGAAAGAAAACTTAAATTGAAGTATAACATAAGCTACTCCACCTTACTTAGGTGAAAAAACTGAATTATAGTGGTTTCATAACCCCAAACACTAGATCAAAGATGTGCACAACCAAAGGGCTTGTGTTATTTAAATAGGCAGTTATTATGGTGTTGAATAGTAAACCAAAAATGTGCAAAAGCTAGAGACTGAAAACTTACAAGTGTAACAAATGCTCAAATATCCATGCACAAAGCACAAACATTAATGCCTTGGAAGTCCTCACTGTGGTCGTCAAACACGTTATTCGAGCATTCCCAAATGTTGTACTACTAATTTTTGTTTAAGAATTTGATCAAGAAATCTTAATCTTTGAGTCTCTCCTCTACTTGTACCAAGTCCAATGCAATCCTCACCTAATGCTTTTTTTGTCACTCTAAGCTAGTTATTGATTGTGTCTCTTACACATCTGAAGTATCTTGACATGCCCTTCAAAGCTAATGTAGATACAATATAATATAAAAAATTATGTAATCACTAGCTTAAACCTGCTCTCAAAGATATCATATGGGTTTGGCAAGATGATGATCATAATTTGGGACTTGGGTCATTCTTAAGGAAGAAGCTAAAATTATTAAGTCAAATTTGAAGAAACTAGATTACAAAATCAAGATGTTGGGATAAATGGTTTGTACATTTGAAACCATAAAAAATAAATATCCAAAATCATAAAACCTTGTGAATAATCATTTTTCTTGGCATAAAAAAGTTGTAATGAGAATGTGATAATAAAATTCACATATAGCAACACATGTTAAACACAATAATTATTGGTCTTATGTTTGAGTCACTTTCTTCTTGAGCTCTCTTATAATGATGGATCCAAAACATTGAACTAATGTTCTTAACATAATAATTAATCTGAACAAATAATTTTAAATAAATAATAAATCTAGACTTTGACACATAAGTCTAAAATCCTTCCTACTAAATTGTGTACCTATTAGATTAGATTTTAGTATCTTAGATTGCAATTGAACATGATAGTTTATTAGGTAAACTTACCTCAAGTTGGGAGTGTGAAAAATGGGGAATCTGCCATGTTCAACATACACTTTGGGGTCCAATTCATGGAGCTCACTTGGATCAACATGGACTTTAACTCTCCATTTTTTACTAGCAGCCACAATTATCGTTCCCTACATTGAACAAGGCAGTAACATTTCAATCCCAACATACTATATCAAATAAAAATGAAAATGAAAAATGTATTTATAGAATCAATTGTAACAAACTTAGAAGTTAGAACATTTCAATCCAAAAATACTTGGAAGATGGAATGTAATCACACCATTAGAAAGATACCCCATTCAAGAATAATAAAACATTTACACTCTAAACTTAAATCTTGATATGGCTTAAAAAATGTCTTAGAATTGTTTTTGTTCTACTAAAATAACTTTCTTCTAACTGAACAAAGATTATTACAATAGAAGAAACAACTCTTAGCAAAACTAGTTAGTTGAGGAAAATATACTTACTAGTTAACATAATCTCACCAAAATGATCTAGATATGTCACATGACCTACCTTAACAGATTCAACTCTACCCAGTTCAATTATATTACAAAAAATCATCTTCATCAGTTGAGAAATTTGGAATTTTAGGATAATAGAACATACCAATATCCATGAGCAAAATACATAACAAGATCATAGACTCCAACATAATATAATCGATGACTTCTTACAATCAAAACTACACTGTTTCTCCACATTGAAATATTTCTATTTATATGTTCTTGTTAAACATATATTTTGACCTTTTATGATACTGGTGCTACAAAATTGGTTATATATTTGCATTTTTTGCTTTATATTTTTCCATGTTGTGGTTGAAATTTTTCTTGTTGGAAATAGCTTGAGCTTTCCTCTTATCAATCTTGATATGTCAATACCTTGACAACATTCTCATTCACATCTTATGTGTAGACATAGATACAAACTTTCACTTTATTTAAACCAACCTTGTACAAACTTTATGTTTGTGTTGTTCTAAACTTGGCATGTTGTATAGCCACTTGGAATGCAAGTGCAAAATCTAATGGACTTAATTACACACACTAGGAGCTAACAAATATCACCAAGAGAGATAATCTACCATAAAGAGATCACATATCTATCACCAACATGATGTCATTCAAATTTTTGAACAAAGGTTGGGGTGATTTATGTGCTATATATACAAGTATATAAATACATGAAAAAATGATAAGTGTCCAATAGCATCCCCAATGAGCATCTACAATATATGCTCCAAGAATAGGAGTGGTCCAAATTACCCTAGCCCAATTGGTTGCATTCCTTGAGGAAGTCATTGTACCCTCATGCAGTTTACTTGGCAAATAGAAAGCCATTCTTTCAAATACTTCATACATTGCAACAAAATTTCATAAATAAATGAGTTTTACTTTAAAAAGTACACATGAATTCTAATAGCAATATCATAATACATGAAAAAATGATAAATGTCTAGTAGCATCCCCAATGAGCATCTGCAATATATGCTCCAAGAATAGGAGTGATCCAAATTGCTCCAACCCAATTGGTTACATTCCTTGAGTAATTCATTGTGCCCTCATGTATTTACTTGTCAAATAGATCACTAAATTTGAGACAATCCCATAGAAATCCATTCTTTTGAATACTTCATACACTACAACAAAATTTCATAAATCAATGAGTTTGACTTTTAAAAGTAGACATGAAATATAGTAGCAATATCATAATTTGACACAATTCAAAGAATATTGCCTACTTATCAAGAATCTATCAATTAAAACTCTAGAAAACACCTTACAATTAACTAAACTTGCTAATGAAAAATTGTAGATGTGAATAACATCATACCATTGATTTGATAAACTTGTAAATGTCACTCTGAATCAAGAATGCACGTGCAGTTGCATTCTATATGCATGGACAATAGGTCGAGCTGAAAAAACCCACCACATTCACTATTATTTAATAGGTTTATTAAGTTTTTAAAACTATATACCATCATGAACGTTAGAACTGTAGTTGGTATGGATGAGAGAATGTACTCAGCAAGCCAACACATAGAAAGTCTTGATTTTCTTGCATGTTGAGGACATCACCCTTGCCTATAAGATTCAAAGTTACAATTTTTGTGGTGGTCTATAGCTTAAAATACCTAATTAAATACCTTTAACAAAAATTCAAACCTATTGAGTTTTTTCAGCTCCACCTGATGTCGTATGCATATGAATTGAGATTGCATATTGAACTATGGCCTCCTTCTGCATTTCTTGAAACCAAGAGATTCACATAGTTAGTTTTCATGCAATCATAGGTTAATGTTGAGCTTCACTTGGTTTTGAGAATAGTTCAACATTCTCTACTAATCAAGGCCAACCATGTGAAGGTGGAAGCTCATTTGCGCCCCCCCCCCCCCCCCCCCCCCCCCCCCAAAATCCCCGTTAACATCTAAAATTCATTCATTCTATTAATAAAATGTAACATTCATTAACATATAAGTTTCGTTAGAACATTAACATTAACATTAAAACATAAGATTCATTAGAACATTCAATGGAACATAAATAAAAAATCTAGACATAAACATTAGTCATTATCAAATAAGTTACATAAGTTCACATGAATCATTTCTTTTTTTCTTTTTTCGTCCTTCCCTATATTGTTGCAGAGGCATATCCATGTTTTCATTGATATTTCTTCTCACCTATGGATGTGATCTCACTATCCTTTGCAAAGGTGGGTCCTCTGCAATAAAAAATAAAAGGGTTAAATTAAAAAAATTTGAGACTTCAAATATTTTTAAAAATATTGTAGTGTTCTTTACCTTGTCCAATCACATAATCTTGCCCATCGGCTTGGACCTCAACACACTCATCAGGAACAACCTTTGCATCCCCTACAACTACAAGAGAAGATGTTTTCTTAATCTCGAAACATATTATAGTTAAATTCATATTACTACACCATATGTAATTTAAAATGTTTACTTGTATTAATAATTTAGAAATAAAAAATTGAATAGAAGATATATACCTTCAGTACTATAATCCACATTCAAATCATAGCCCCCATGGTGCTTGGCTATTGTATTAGGATTTTATTTTTGCTTGGTATCATGAATTTTTTTTGTAATCAATTTTATCAAAGACCAATTTTTTTACAATTTATAAATATTTGCATATAATTTTTCATTTACTTATATTTACTTATACTTTCAATCCAATGTAAATAATTAGTACATTTATCAACTATATATATAGATAGATATGTTATTTTAATACATATAAATATATTCAATTTAAAGTTTTAACCAAATATATAATTGTTTCCTTACTTAAAACAAATATAATGACTTATATTTTTTGAACTCAATATCAAATACAGTAATTGCTAAAGTATTCAATTTGAAATAAAAATCAATTGACTTATTTACACTCATTGATAGATCTAGCAGAAGAACCTTGTGCAGTCATTGCTCTGAGTCATTTGGCCATAGTTGTATAGCCTTGTCGGTAGGCTAATTTCTTGTCCTCTTCAGAAGTTGTTTTTTAAACTCAATGGCCTACATTTTTGCTTGGTATCATGAATTTTTTTTTAAATCAATTTCATCAAAGACCAAATTGTTTACAACTTATAAATATTTTCATATAATTTTTCATTTACTTATACTTATGATTCGTGCAACAAGTTTTGAATATCCACCTGAGTCGAGCTTGTGTTGCTCGTGCTTCTCTTTTCTTGCTTCAATTGTCTTTGATGTGTCAAGAAACCTATGAAAAGTTTGAAATATGTTAGATCACATAGGTATTAAGAGTAATTATTACATAATTTCATTTTTAATATTATGACATACCTTATTTCATCGTGTGGTACCATTTCTCCATCATCTCTTGTTTTTTTCCTCAGTGGCATCATTTTAAAGATTCTCCCACTCAATAATAGGAATATAAGGGGGCTGCTCATAACAAGGGTTGTTTTTCATTTGGGTCATGTAGTTGTCCCTAATATACTTCAAATCTTGGCCCACTTTCTCAAGGAGCCTAAGTCTTTGAAAGACGTTGGGTCTAAAAAGTGTTGTCATGGCATCAATGACTTTATCCTTTAACTCTTCAGTTTGCAAATTCCACCTTCCTAAGAAAAGAAAAAAATTGTTAGATTCATAAATGAATTGAAGATACCTTTTAATTTACTTGAAGAAATTGATCAAAGGAAACATGATCTAGCAATGAAATCAAATTATGATATCCTATGCATATGATCAACCCAAATATACGCAAACATTCATCATTAAGTTTTTTATAGAATAGATTATCCCCTACAAAATAATAATGGGATTAATAGTTATTACAAGGAACTACACAAGAGGTTAGTACATTTTATTATGAGTATAAGATTGCATAGTAAAATAAAGGATCAATCTTTAAAGTACTTGGAATTTGGGCCACTCTTAGAGGAAGACCGTCTTCATTACTCATGAGTAATTGATCACAATTCTTTAGTGTTCTCATACATCTAACATGGGTACACCCAGGAATGTCCTCATCACCTCCTACATAAAATGAATCAAATATTAAAAAATTCCCCCTAAGAAATAATAGTTCAAGTGAAATAAACACATGAAAAATGAGAGAGAAAAAGAGGAATCTACTTACCAATAGGCATTGCCACCACATCTGTGGCCATGCTATGTGTTGTCGAATTTACATTTAGCATTACCTCTTTGGTCTTGTTCCTTGTAGTAGGTGGTGTAGTGAACATAGGATCAATGGTAGGAAGTGAAAAATGAGATTGTTAGAGCATAATAAAACAATATTGTTAGAGCTATTAAAAAAAATATTGTTCAAATAAAACAAAAGTGTAGGATGGAACATGTGATGTACTTGAACCACCTGAAGTATCATCCTCTGGGGCATCGCCCTCGTACCTCCTTAGCATCCTCTATAAAAATAACACATGTGCATTTTATTTAATGACATAAATAAAAGAGTATACTAGTAAATTTGTTATTGAACTTTTGATATAATTAAAAACTACATTAATACTTACTGTTTATGTCTCAAATAGGTCCATCAACTTATCCTCTGTCTATTGTATTTCAGGAGTCTGAGGTCAAGTTGATGCCAATTATTTTAACCTTCTTGCTAAATCATGAAGCACCTTTTCTACTACATCCATAGGATTAGTGGTTGACACAAAATCAATGATGAATTCATCTTGTTCATCATGTAGCTCTCTGTGGACTACTTTTTCCTTTCTCTTTTCCTGAATAGCAATTGTTTGCAACAACAATATTATTAGTGCTATATTTAAAATCAATCCAAAATAGTAGTGAAGAACAAAAAATAATAAAAAATACACATTAGCATATGTCTTGTATCTAATTTGTACAACATCAATGAGTTTTACCTGTCGGGAAGAAGAAAAACTATGAGAATCATCACTGTTGTGCATATCATGTGGCTATTGATCCATAATGTAGTCTTGTATTTCAAAAAAAATTATAGAGACATGTTAAAAAACATGTGTTATTATTCTAAGTTAGCAAAAAAAATCAAAATTTAATGGTGTGTTGTTGGATTCATTGACTATAGTTGATTTTAAATGTGCATAGTGCATATCAGCTCACCCATGATAGTGGGTTTGTTTGTATCCATGTGATTCAAATTGTACTCAATAAGAATCTCTTCACCTCCACATATTTATTTTATCACACATACAAATACATGATTCCCTCTTCCAACTCAAATATTCAATTGGGTTGCTTCTTAGTTGACACAGGTCATGTACTATTTATAAAACTTACAATATTCCTTGATGCTTTTGGCCTTCTGTGAATGTATATAGCTACTATTTTACTTTGTTCAATAAATTTTTGTTATATATAATTTTTCACGAGTACATACCTACACATACTTTTTTTAATCTAACAATCTACAACCAACTATTGTAATCATAGCAAGGTCTGACATACTCCATCAATTCAATAACCTTGTTGTAAGGGACCTTTATGCCATCCATGGAAAATAGGCCCAAACCATGTATTGAAGATGATTTTATGAAATATATCCTCTCTCCAACACAAAAATTAATCTTTATTAGAGGAAGTTCATTGGGGATGCATTATTTATGTATATGTTTGTACCTAAAGGGCACATCAGAGTACCCTTCACTCTCATCATCATAAGAACATGAGCCCCCTTAAGAAAGGAAAATTTTCATGTGTCTTATTGAATTCATTTTTGATATTTTCACCTCAATTCAATCTCCTTGATTTAGGCATACTAAATGTCTTACTTTATTCTTTCATTCCTATATTTTCCTTACTCAAGGAAGACAAATCTGAAAAATACCTATTTGTTGGTACCTACATTCCACAAAATAAGAGAGATGAGTGGCAATGAGAGAGATATTTTACAAATGGTAAAAGACATTAATCTCTATGGGGTGTATTAACTTATACTTGATGATCCATGAGACTGTGTGGGATGCTCATGAAAGGACTTTAGGTTTCTACATATATAAATCAATTGTCTTATGTTAGCTAAAAAATTCATGATACATAAACTCAAAATTAGATCAAATATTAGCATCACATATGAATTATAAACAACAAAAGGTACATGGCAAGTTAATCAAATTAATCATTGATCTATCAAGAACTCAATATTGAATAGCATAAGCATTGATCACATAACTATACATTTCATTATTGTCATTGATAATCAAACCCCCCTTCAATGTTAGCTATTCAAGCCCCCCCCCCCCCCCCCCTCTCGTCATTGATATTATTCTTCATCCATCTCATCATCAAGATCATCATTTTTTTTGACATTGTCACCACCACTATCATCGTCATGGTCATCATCATCATCATTAGAAGCATCGTCATTATGATTAGTAGCAACATCATTTTCATCAGGACTTCATCGACTAACTCTCAATTGTGATCCACTTCTTCCTCTTCCTTGATATCTTCAGTATCTTCTTCCATTGCATTATACTTTATCAGCCTTCATCTTAGATCATGTCTAACAAAAAATAACCAACCCAATTTATGTGGAACCTCTAAGTAAAATACCTGCTCACATTGGCTTGGAAGAACATAGGGCTCATCCCCAACTGGTTCAAACAACCTTGTATTAATCATTGGAAATCCATTCTCATGCTCAATAACAATTCTATCAAGATCATTTTGATTGAGTCCTAGTCTATACCATTTGATGATTAAGAGAACTAATTTGAAGGAATTAAATTCACAATCAAGTATATCAACCAAAATTCCATAGTATCAATTTTGAGATTCTCAAAGATGTAAGTCATTTCTAGATAAAATATTGGTCACTTAGAAGATGACATTTATCCCTTAATCACAAGCTCTCTTCATGTCATCAAAATCTTTGATGCAAAATTTATAACCATCTCATATCATAGCCTTGTGGTGTTTGACCTACAATAATGCCAAACATGTATAATTTATTGCATCACAAGTTTGAAAACATACAGTTGATTAACAAACTTACAAGTTCTTGTTGATCTCTTAAACCATATGTTAAATCTATTTCCTTTAGTGCAACATTGGTATCTCTATTAAAATTATCTTTTTTAACTAATGAAGACATAGATTCCCAATTTAATCTATGGCCAAAATGTTGACATCGTTCAATCAATACCGTCATCCAATCTTTGATTATTTATAATAAACAAATGTAGTGCATCCCATTGTTTAGTGTACAAAAGTAAATAGATGGCACACAATAGATTTATTTTTAATATTATGACTTAATCAACAATAGTAACATCTCATAATTTATATCCTTTCACTTTCCTATATCTACCTTCCCCACCAAGTACTCCCCTTCAAAAAATTTAATGGACTCGAGATCCCAAATACAATCTATATGGTTCTTTGTTGCAACATTAGGAAGAAATTGAGTAACCTACACCATCATCTAGTATACCAAAAGTTTGTCTACTGTGAACCTGATACATTGCCAAATAAAATTGGAAGTCAGCAGACTTCACCTCTCGAGTCCCCAAAATCTCAAAAAGCTACTAATTTGAAACTAGTGCAACTCGAGTCATAGTCTAAAGGACCCAAGTCATAGTTAGAAGCTATTGAGTTGTTGCTAGAGAAAACCAAGTCTAATGGACTTGATTCATAGACAATGGGGCCTAAGCTTAATATAAAAGATCATGGCTACATTAGTGGAAAAAATTCCAAATCCAAAGTACCTATGTTAGCAAGATATGTCACAATGCACCATGCACCTAATCAAATCATTAGAGACAAGTCAGATGGAACAATGACAAGAAACAAATTAAAAGGTACAGGTTTGCTTGCTAAATTTGAACCTATATCGATGAAAGATGCTTTGGATAATGAAAGTTGGATTGAAGCTATTAATGAAGAAATAGAACAAATAGAGAGGAATAAGATTTGAACTCTTGTTCCTAGACCCAAGGATAAAAATGTAAGTGGCAAAAAGTGGGTTTATAAAAATAATTTGAATGAAGATGGAGAAGTTTCCAGAAACAAACCAAGGTTAGTATGAAAAGTGTTAGGAATAAGGTGTCTCAACCTTGGATAATTCCTATTCTTATTATTTGTTTTGTAAAATGTATTTCTTGCAAATAATGTTGATGTGTCGAAATATTGAATTGTGTATAAGGAGATCATGGCTAAAATGGCTTTGACAGATTCCTATGACACATAAGAGCTACATCAGGAAGATTCAATGACAGGTGAAGACATGTGGCAACTAATAAATTTGAGTACTATACACTCTACCCCAATCGTGGGGTTTGGGCATCACCCCAAAAAAATTTCTAGGGTTCCTATTTTCTTGGAGAATGGTAAAACCCTAATATAGTTACCCTTTGGGAGTAGCCCTAAAGTGAAGTGCATGTTATAAGAATTTTTAGGGTTGTGAAGAGTAGCAATGTGAGAAAGTGTCTTGTTGGTACTGTGAGTTGCTATTGGAATATTCTATTGTTGTTGTTGAACTTGCATTGCAAGTGTATTGTAACCTTATGTTGAAGATAATATATTGTGCAGGTTCTAGAGGGGTGGGGTTGTTTTACCGAAAGGTTTTTGCCCATCGAAAAATCTTTGTGTTATGTGTTTCTTTATCTATCTATTTTATTTATGCTTGGTTGGCTGAAATATTTTTGTTTACATGATATTGAATCTGTAAGTGTAAAAGATTTTAATAGGATTTGCACCATACTTCTCTTAAGAGATTAGTGTAGGAAGCTATTTTCGCCCCTGAGTTTCCTTACAAAGAGGTTATTCTCAAATAGGTATTGATTATGGTAAAACTTTTTCTCCTATTTTTAGATTAGAAGGTGTTATAACTTTACTTTCTTATGTTGTACATAAATAATTTAAAGTGTATCAAATGGATGTAAAATCTGCATTCTCTAATGGAATTCTTGAAGAGGAAGTTTACATAGAACAACTTGAAGGTTTGGTGGATCCTAGAAAAAGGGATATGGTCTATAAATTACACAAAGTGTTGTATGGTCTCAAGCAAGATCCAAAAGCTTAGTATGAAAGACTTCATAACTACTTGATAAAGATTAGTTTTCAAAGAACAAATGATAACAACAACCTATATATCAAAGAAGGACCAGACAAGAAAATTGTATTGGCTGAAATCTTTGTGGATGACACTTTATTTATAGGAAATGATGATTTATGCAAGGAATTTTCAGAAGAGATAAGTAATGAATTTGAGATTTCTATGTTTGGAGAGATAAAATTCTTTATTGGATTGTAGATCCAGCAGAAGAAATATGGTATCTATATTACTCAATCCAAATATATCAAGGAGATACTAAAGAAGTTTGGAATGGAAGATTCAAGACTAGTTAGAACACCTATGTTTAATAGACATAAGCTTTCCAAAAATGATGATTCAAAAGATGTAGATCAAACTACATATAGATCAATGATTGGAAAATTGCAATATGTAGTACACACAAGGCCTGATATTGCATTAGTAATGAGTATGGTGGCAAGATTCTTAGAAAATCCCAAAGAAAATCACATGATGGCAATCAAGAGAATCATGAGGTATATGAAGGGTACTAAAGACTATGGATTATGGTACAAGAAAGGAGGTAATCTAGATTTGAAAGCCTTCGTAGATGTTGATTGGGCAAGGAGTGTTGATGACAAAAAGAGCATCAATAGTGGAGCATTCTTTCTTTGTAAAAGACTAGTGTCTTGGACAAGCAAGAAGCTGAATTGTATTTCTCAATTTAAAAAAAAGGTTGAATATGTGGCAACAATAGTTAATTGTTCCAATGTTGTTTGGTTCAAGCAACTATTGGCAGGTATAGATAGAAATCAAGGAACCACTGGTTATATTATGTAATAACACTAGTGCAATTAATATATCAAAGAATCTTGTAATGCATACCAAAACCGAGTACATTGCTATAAAATATCATTTTTGAGAGAATTGGTACAAGATAAAGAAGAAAGATTGGAATATGTGAGTACTAAAGAAAAAATTGCAAACATATTCACTAAGCCATTACCTAAGGATGCATTTTTGTATCTAAGAGGTAAGTTAGGGGTCATTCCCCTATCTAAAGCTTATAAATGAAGTTTAGTGATGCATCAACTAGAGCATGCTGAAGATCAGCGAGTTGATGCAGTATTGAAAAGGGCACATTGCATATGAATTAGTACATTAGGTAAATTGATATTCTTTGAATATTATCTTTGGCATGAGATGTCAAAGAGAGAGAGAGAGAGAGAGAGAGAGAGAGAGAGAGAGAGAGAGAGCTTGTTGTCATATCTTAGAAATTTTTTTTGAAGATATCAAAGAGGGAGAACTTGGTCTAATATTATAAAGGGAGAGTTTGCTAACTAAAGAAGATGTTGAAGACATAGTTTTGCTAACAGAGGAAGAACTGAAGGTAGAGGGAGTTCACACTAATAAACAGAGTTCTCATGGATGAGATCAAAATGACACTAAGGATATGTTCCATACTTTATTCTTTCTCTAAAATTTCATTGTATTATGACATGTTGTGTTGCCATCAATACCAAAGAGAGAGATTGTTGAAAACAATTGGTTAATTGTGTATTGTCTTTAATGTTACACAAAATGTCATATCATTTCCAGTCAATGTATGCCAAGCTCACTCAAGTGATGAAGACAATTTCCTGTGTCTGTCGAGCATTCTAGAGTTTTCCAAGTTCAAAAGATAGTGTCTACCAAGTTCACTCAGGCGACAAAAAGAAGATCATAGAAGTTGAGTGTTAACCGAGCTCACTCGGTTAATGAAGGAAAAGTTGGATGGAACCAATTAGTGTTTGCTGAGCAAGGTTAGCTAATGAAAGATTTTCTTGTTTTGGCATATTGAGTTCAATTGATTTGTTTGTTGGCTCTAGCCAACTAAGGAGATGAATATTATGTATCCTAAGTTATACTCAAGACAACTTGGCAATGTGTAAGATATAAATATAAGGCCAAGTTGAGGATTGAATGTGTGCAAGTAATAGAAGATTTGGAGATGCCTAGAGGAAGTGAAATAGAAGGATAAATAGAATATCTTTGTTGAGCTACAAAGATACATTCAATAAGAAAGGATCAAGTATACAAGCTAGAATTGAGATCTGTAATCAAAAATTTACTTACATCAAAAATTAGGTTATCTCATTGTTACGCTCTAACCATTATAGCAGTGATCTAAATCTCTTAACAAATTTTGCTTAACAGTTATTTGTAAATCCTCTAACAAGGTGGCATTTATAGATTGAAGTGTCTAAAGACCTCTAGGTAAATCCTCTAACAGGGTCACACCTTACAATGTGTTTTATAACCTTCAATAGGGTTGGCACCTAACAAGGCTCCCTTCATAAGAGTGTAAATCAGTAACTAGTTGCAATTGGTGGTTTTTCTTGGATTGGATTTCCACATTAAATCTTGGTGTCACTTGTGTTCACGGTATTTATTTTATGTGTATGAAACAAAGTTAAATAAGGCTAATCACTAAAAATATCTTAATATTTTCATTTTCTAAGTTATTGTTGTTATTTCGGTATTTGATGAGTTACAACATTTGCTAGTATAAATTGAGTGTCTGTGTGTTTGCCAAGCATCATTATTTTCAGTGAAGTTTATAATCTATGTTGACATCTAAGGGATCTAACATTTATTTTAGTGGTAACTGATTCACCCCTCCCCTCTTAGTTACTCCTCTTATATTTCCAACAATATCCCTCAATCATAGAACCCTTGGGATGTGCTCTTTGTCAAACCAAACCCTTCAAAAATTTCAAGTGTCTCTCAACCATCCACATTATCATAGACTTTATAGGTCCACACAATTCAATCTTCTCAACTTGGTGTATGAGGTAGTGTTCTTGGGCATTGAAAAAAGTTGAAGGTAAACACTTTTGCATTCCACACATTAGTAGATGAATTCTTTTCCTCCAATATTTTATATCTTCTTTATGGATTTCTTTAGATGACAACCAGATACAAGGGATTCAAGACAAAAAATATATAAATATGAGACTTTACAATATATTACTTGTTTGATATATTGAACAAATATTACTGCTTACCTCATGTATTTTCCAAGATCATATATCAATTGTTTGATATTATTGTCGAAGTTGTTTGGGAGCGATAGGGGTAGCACATACTACAACAATTGTCAACTAATCATTTCACTCTTTTCTAACATAATACAATGAAAATTGACTGTAGTTTCACAAATATATTGTAAATACAAAAGATTATGACTTACCTTGATGAAGGTATGCCAATCATGTATATTCAGCCCTGGCCCAAATTCACTTTTCTTTGATATGATATTGCTTATATTCATAGCAAATCCTATAGGAAATTTAATTTTCTGTATGACTTCTTTTATGGAATTACTTTGTTGCTCTGTTAATAACCAAGGAAGGGTACTTGCATTAATCTAATCTCCATTGCTATTTGATTCAATGATATTTTTTATTGCATGATTGGAATCATGAATGTCGCTACAAATTTGGCAAGTTTTTCTTTGTCACACCCTCCATCCAATATTTTTCACAGTATCTTTTTTACATTCTTTTCAATATACATAGTATCAAACAAATGCATAATTTGTAGCTTCTTGTAGTAGGGAATCCTACTAAATTCTTTGGGATAACATTTTAGTCCCCTTGGAAGGTGGTCATCATGATCATCAATTACATAATTAACCAACAAAACATAATCAAAATATATAATTTCCAAATATAAGCCATTAGGTGGAGTGATACTACCTCAAATTCTATTATATTCCAACTGCCATAGGTGAGGTGTCATTCTTCATGGCTTTGATGTAGTCTCTTCTTTCCTATTGAAAAGATGTTTTTTGGCACTTTGATACTTATAATTTCTATGGAGGAAGTGCCTATTCTCATCAAACACCTAATTTCTTAAACTTTTTGGAATGACAAGATTTCATCTTTAGACCACACATTGGACATGCAAATTTTCCCTTTATTTGAAGACATACAAGATAACAATACAATTGGATTAAATATGTTCATTTTTGGAATTAGTATTATCACGTACAACTAGATTTTAGCATAACATACCACATAAATGTGTCAACCCTGGCACATCATGAATTGTCCACACAAACATTGCATGGAATTGAAATTGTTTTTGTCCAATTGGTCTAGAGATATCATATATAGTGAAACCATTCCATAACACCAGCAACTTTTCAATAAGAGGCACAATATATACATTCATATCTTTTAGTTGGCACTTACCTAGTTAAATGAACAACATTAGATAATTATTGTGGTCATTTTACTCCAAGACTTATAATTACATGTAGATAACAATAAAATAATAAAATACCTAGAACAATCATTGTCAACATAATGATCTCCCTCTTTATTGACATCCATAGATGAAGGTTATTGTTGATAACAAAAATATGTCACACCAAGTAAACAAATCTCATCTTTCCAAATGGATTGACACTGTCAGTTGTCAGAGAAAGCCTGAGATTTTGAGGTTCTTCTTTAAAGTGTGGCCACTTTTCTCTATGTCCATAAATTTTGAACCATCCATAGGTATTTGAATAATGTCATCTTGATTTCTATTGCATGCATGGAAATCCATAAATTGTGCCAAGCTACTACACCTGAACAATTATTTAAGATGTGGAATAATGGGGATGTAATGAAGAACCTTGCGAGACAAATTTTTTGTCACTTGATCATCTTGATATCTACTTGTATGGCATTCAAGGAATTCTATTGCATTTTCATTTTATTTATGATAAATAACATGATCTTCAGGAAAAGCATCTATTGCTTGATACTCTATTCCAATATGTGTCATAGTGGCACATAATTCTCGATACAAGTGAGGGAGGACATTTGATGGTGGTAAAAAATAGTCATCTATCAACCTACAACAAAAAAATGTGTCATTAATATGAAAAATCTTAATGGTAGGTATTTCACCTTTTATAGACTATAATGATGTGTATGAAAAACCTTAGCATACATAACATTGTTATGTTGGATATAACATTCATAACTTTCAAATTCACCAACAATACAATAGAGAGAAGAGTTGATTGGGATCCTTCGCAAAGGGTCATGTTTTCCTTCTCAAGTAGAGGTATATCATGGATGACCTCAATGTCATCCTCATCATAATCATCATCATCAGTAACAGCATCAAGAACACTAGTACCAAATGTGTCAAGGATCAATGCATTTGTACCATCATCTTCAAATGTGTTTTATGGCACATGATCATCATCTTCCATGGGATCATGATCTTCTCCTTAAATACTCACACCTTCATGTTCCTCCATATTCACACCTCCATGTTCCTCTGAGGTGTGGTGGTCCATATCACATACTGCCCTAGGGAGATCAACCTATATAAAAATAATGATAATCAGACCCTTGTTTCATGGTTCATATGTATATTAATTGTGAAAAAAATATAACAAACAACTTACCAATGGATGATAATCAAACCCCCCTTCAATCTAACCATTTTGCCTACAATGTCTCTTAGCTATATTGATTTTGATTCTTCTTGTCTTTAAGTCATTACAACTCTTGCAAGGACAATAACATTTGTCATCACCTTTTGTTTGAAAGTTAGACAATAATCTAGCAATTATCTCCCTATTTTAATCAAATTCGCTTGTATTATCTTACATGATCCTTCTTCATAGGAATAACTTATTCGTGTACCCTTATTGAGTAGGTTGTACTTAATGTTTATATCTACACATATGGTTTTGAAAGAAAAAATTTGGTGTAATTAATGTGTTAATCTACAAAATTATTGGACATGTTCTACTTAATGTTTATATCTACACATGGTTTTGAAAAAAAAATTTGGTGTAATTAATGTGTATATCTACAAAAAATACTGGACATGTTGTACTTAATGTTTATATCTGCAAATATGGTTTTGAAAGAAAATTTTGGTCTAAGTAATGTGTATATCTACAAAAATATTGGACATGTTGTACTTAATGTTTATATCTACACATATGATTTTGAAAGAAAATTTTTGTGTAATTAATGTGTATATCTACAAAAGTATTGGACATGTTGTACTTAATGTTTATATCTACACATATGGTTTTGAAAGAAAAAATTGGTGTAATTAATGTGTATATCTATAAAAATATTGGACATGTTGTACTAAATGTTTATATATGCACATATAGTTTTGAAAGAAAAATTTGGTCTAATTAATGTGTATATCTGCAAAAATATTTAAAAAGTTGTACTTAATGTTTATATCTGCACATATGGTTTTGAAAGAAAAAATTGGTCTAATTAATGTGTATATCTGCAAAAATATTGGACATGTTGTACTTAATGTTTATATCTATACATATGGTTTTGAAAGAGAAATTTGGTCACCTTGCTCAAATTCACCATTATTCCTTTTCAACATCCCACTTTTGCATTTCATCCCTATTCATCACATTTCTCACCCAATGATCAACCCATCTCACCCCTATAAATATGCTCCATTTATATCTCCATCTTGTACTATACTAGATAAGATGTTCTCTATTATGCATAAAGTTCAACTTTGCCATTGCTTATAATGGTCAAAAAGACCCTTAACCCTAACTACATTTGTTCATAGTCATCATCATTAAGAGCACTACCTCCATGTTATTAGAAAATATTTCAAAATAAACCATAATCAACAAGCTCATGATAGAGATGAGAATGGACAAAATGAAACCCATGTTATAATCAATGAAAAGTTGTTTGTTTACAATGCTCTTTGTTAATATCCTACTTTGTGTCACTTCATTTTTAATTCTTCTTGAAGATGTAAATTGTTAAATATTTGTTTATTTCACTAGTTTATGA
This sequence comes from Cupressus sempervirens, assembly GCA_028749045.1. Taxonomy (NCBI): domain Eukaryota; kingdom Viridiplantae; phylum Streptophyta; class Pinopsida; order Cupressales; family Cupressaceae; genus Cupressus; species Cupressus sempervirens. Next base: position 278,044,000 of record CM053791.1, read on the forward strand.
ACTTCATCACTAAAATACCTAGTGAATACTATTGTTTACCTAACAAATATTAAAACCTGGCAATGGATTTAATTATGCTTCCCAACCATATAATCCTACTAGACAAAACATCTAGATGTGTCCTATACAACCCTAGATAGCATGATACATGATTGGTGAGAATAAGGAAATTAGCTTCAAATGTGATATTAGGGATCCACAAGGAGACAGAGATATTGGGACAGATTAACATCAATGAATTATGTTGCCCTAGTGATTTCAAGGATAATAAACATTAGAGTTGGACTCCAAATTATTGGCATGTCTCCACATATCATGAAGTGACAAATTTATTATAGGACATGTGCCTTCACCAATAGGAACCAACTAGTAATGTCTGCAAATCCCCAACTATTAGCATTTCCTGAATATATTGTAAATTATGTTTGTTGCTTCTTTAGAAGTAGAGAGCAATATGTTTATTTCTCTATTTGGGGTTGGGGTTGTATTACCGATCTGATCCAAATTACCCATTTGGTTTCACTTGAAAGATATTTACCTTCCTCTATTTGCTGCCAAAACTGGACTACCCAATCTGATAAAAAAATATTTTTATGTATTGGTTAGTTAGGGGAGATCAACATAAACACATTTAATGGACACCTAATCAATGTGTTGGGATGGAAGAGGTCCATCTCTTCAATATGTAGGATAAGTATAATTATTTTTCATGGACTATATTCATAAACCATATTTATCTTAAGCTCACTAATCTCTATTTCACCTAGTATTAATTTGCATGTGGATGGCTTATATTTAATTCCACAATTCCATCCTGGAAACACCTAATTACAAGTTAGGATCTTTAATCAAACCCTTTAAAAGGCCATATATTTCATGAATTATTATAAACTAATAAGGTTCCCTATTAGTTCTACCATGGTGATAACTATATGTGCTAATTGTGGGCCTCTGCGTTAACTACAAGCTTCAACGTGATCCTTATATGCTAGAAACATCTTGAAATGAACATGGGATTGTTCATCTAGAATGATCCAACAAACCGATATGTTTCCTTCTAACTAATTGGATTTTGTTGTCCACTCTTAAGATTTGAGAGACCAACAACCAGACCACTAGTACAAAGGATTTTAATCTATATGAGATGCAAGATTAAACTAGATGGGCATATTAATCTAAGAATGACATAAGTAAATTAATCTTGATGTATTCATTTTAAATCTATATGAAAGTGCAAATGTGAAAGCAATAAGCTAGGAATGTAAATGATTGAATCAACAATTTAGCATTGGTTCAATACTATTCATGTGCATCCCCCAAATGAGAGGCTAAGGGTTTCTTAAATAGAATCCAAGAATTTGATCAATGGTCAAGATCAAATAGAAAGAATGGTCAAGATTGAAGATGAGATTTAGTTAAAATAGGAAATTCCTTTGTGAAAAGGGAGTTAACTGATCATTTTTAAGTGTGATAAGGAATTAACTGGCTTAATTCCTTTTCTAACTCTAGTCCACTAAGTATTTCCAATTCTAAACTGAAGAGAGAGAATAATAAGAGATATTTGATTTAAAAGGTTAAATATGACCTCATAAATGAATAATCTAATTAATTGAATATAAATTTAATAATTAGAATGAGGATATTTATTAAATCAAATATACTTAATTCCCATGTATATTAGCTAAAAGGGTGACTTTAATTTAATCAAATCACTAAGACTTATAATTAAATTAAACTCAATTAATAGGTTTAATTTAGCTAATTCAATTAGTGTTTAGGAATTAAATAAAGTATATGATTAATGCAGAGTAATAATTTTTTACATTTGACACTTAGGTCAAGTAGCAATTATTAGATTAGAATTGTCTAGTACAATAGGACTTTAGGTAAGATCAATAGACCGAAATTGGTTCAGCACACCAATATGCCAATTTAGGGGTATTACATTTGCCCCTCTTTGAATGAATGTGCGAGTAGCATGTTTGATTCAAAGAAATTAGGAGTCTAAGAATATAGGCCAAGAAGTGAGATTGGTTCTGAGATTGATGACATAAAGACCAATTGATAAGCTTTTTAAGGATACCTCTAGAATGAAGCTTAGCCTTACGGAAACCAAATATAACACATAGATACTAACGTGAAAGAACAAGGATTATCAAACTTCACAAAATTGTTCCCAAAACAAGACTCAATTATCAAGAGTCAAGGTTAGATTGCCTCAATACCTATCCATTAGTAGATGATAAGATTAATCATGATTCATAGAATTATCCCTAGAATGAGGCTTAATCCTCAAGAGTCAAGGTTAGATTTCCCTGATACCTGTCCATTAAATAGTGATTGAAAGTGAGAGTATAGAATTATCTCCAGAATAGAGCTTAATTCTCAACAATAGTTAGGATTATCTCCAGAGAAAAGCTTAATCCTCTTGAGTCCAGATAAAACACCTAAATACTAGTCCATAAAAGATAACAAGACCTAATCATGAGTTGTAGAATTATCCTCAAAATGAGGCTTATGCTTACGAGTTAGGGTTAAAATTCCTTGATACTTGTCCATCAAACTATGATATATATTGTTATGAGTGTGATCAGCTAATCAAAAGATGAGATAGATGACATATGATGCCAAATTGGGAGGAACAAAGATGCCCTGAGTGATGAGATGCCCCTAGCAATCAGGACATAATTTTTAGATTAAGATGAAGGCAGTTTTGAGAGATTTAAAGATGTAATCATCCTACCCCCTTGGGAGCCAAATCCAAAGATGACATGCTAGAACAGTGATGCGGAGCCATAGATTGGAAGACACATAAGTGATCCAAGATTTAGAAGAATGTAGAATGAATCAAAAGAGTATGAAGAAAATTTGGAGTTGATTCAAACTAATTTCGAGGTCCAAAAGATCAAGTTTGACTTTGGTTGACCAAAGTTTACCAGAGTTGACTTGTCTAGAAAAGTTGGAATTTTTTTGAAGAAATAAGAGTTGAAAATATTCCAAGATTAGCAAGGTATCTGAAAAAAATGGACTACACAAGGATTCAATCGCATTGGTCCCAAAAATTTAAAGTGTGAATTTGAGCTATTAAAGTGTGTCAAATTTTGAATTTGATCCTGAAAATTAGTTCAAAGCAGCCAAAATAGCTAACGGGGTGATTTTCACGACAATCATAACACTTTAAAAATTAGGTCAAAACCTATATAAGGGCCCAAAAGGTCATTTTCAATTCATTTGTGCATTTTGTCTTTTGTGAAGGAGCTTTGAAGAAAAATGTTGGTCACTATGCAAACTCATCGATTCAAGCATTTGAGGTGACACAGCTAGCCGACGAATTACGAGCCTCTAGTGAGTAGTCAATTATCCCCCTTTGCATTTAAAATTTCTTGTAGTTCAATCAATTTTTTGAGTTTTTTGGGTGTTTTAAAATTTGTCTATTGTCGAGTCTCATGTGGAAACCTAGTTTTTTACGTGAGCCTGTATGCTTCTTCGCATGAGGAAGTACCAAAAAAGTACTTTCTCGTGGAGGGTCATGGGTTCCCTCACATGAGAGGTACCCATCTCTTGTGCAAGAGACCCTAGATGTCATTTTCTTTTTGCTTGCTATAATGGGTTTTCTCACGCAAAGAAAAGAAAATTTGCACAAAAAACTAGTGTTATTTGCAAAAAAACTTGTCAAAACTTGATTTTTTTGTCATCATTTCACACTTTCATCAGTTGGTTTTGCCTGTCTTCAGTATGTTATAGCACTTTTATGGATAGTATGATGTTTCATATGATAGATATTGATCGTGTTCATGTTTTTTTTGTGTTTGTAGGTTAGCTTTCTAGATGTTGTATTCAGATTGCACTATCCCCCCCATCGGGGTGCTGATTCACCAGTTGGATGGCATAGAGGTGGCACACATTGATTCACTCAGACTATCTCATCTATGCGATATCCCTTATTAGCAGGTGAATCATAGATTACTCATAGCACTTGTTGAGCATTTCCATTGACAAACGAACACTTTTCACTTTCCCCTGGGAGAAATGACCATCATAGTGGAGGACATCTATCAGATACTATGGATACCCTTCCACGGACCACGAGTTGAGTATGACACTCAACTGAGACTAGGTACATTGGCACTAAGAGCCATCTTCTAGGAGGATCTTATTATGGGTATAGCCATCACATGGTAGGAGTTAGTACAGAAATATGGTCCTACCCACAAGTTAGCAGCAGTACTTGGTGTATTCTTGAGTTTCTTTTTAATGCTCGATATAGGTCAGCATGGGCTCGAGTATGGATAGGGGTGGATGTAATACAGGAGCATCTTGCATCAAAAAAAAGGGAGTGTGATCAAAATTATTATTCAAAAAAAAATTGGAGGAGAGAGAAAGTGACAAATATTAGAGGAAAATAATTTCAAAAAAAAAAATAGAAAAAGAGGAGAGAAAGAGGAATTTCTATTTTCAAGGTGTATAGGTGGCATAAATAGAAAAATAAGAAAATGGTTGTCATTTCATTTATCAAGGTGTGTAGGTGGCATTTTAGAAGTTTGTGAAAAGTTCCTTAAATGATGCATTTAATATTTATTGTGATGCACAAAGGAAATGTACTTTTCTAAGTGGCCACATGGTGGTGCTTAGTTTTATATGGGTGAGAATTTAATATTTGTTTTAAGGTAGTTGTATTTACCTTTTATCCAACATTGGTTGTGTTTGTAACATATTTAATGGTAAGTGCCTATTTAAGAAAAGCTTATGATCATTTATAATCAAGCTCTTCAACTGTAAGCTCTTGTAGTAAAGCTCTCATGGTGTAATCTCTTGTAAACAAGTTTGGAGGTGAAAGATCTTAGTGTGTAATATTTTGAGAGGAAGTTTCTTCTTGGTGGAGCTCTTCTTTGTGGAAGTTCTCTTGGTGGAAGCTCTTGGTGAAGCTCTTGGTGTGAAGACTCTTCTTGTGGAAGCTCTTATTTAGGAGTTCTCTTATGTTGAAGCATTTGTAAACTTATTTTGGAAGAAGTCATATCTATAATGTCATATTGTTTATGTTGTAAGAATTTTTAAGTATAATAAAAGCATGTTTTAAGAAGCATTTTATCTTCTCTTTGTCTCCATATTGTTGCATTATTGGTTATGAGTTGGTAAGGGTGGTGTGGCCCTTTGTCAAATGGTATCAAAGTAGGATTTCTAGAGTGTACCTTCATTGAGTGGTATTAGAGCAAGAGTTCCTAAGCATGTGGATAGATCGCCGAACATGAGGCATTTTGCACTAGGACCTTGGCTTGGATGAAGTTTCTCAGGAAGTTCTTGATTGTGTAGATAGATCACTAGCTGTTAGGCAATTTGTATGAGGTACTTATGTAGAGTAAACTTTTCCTTTTGAAGACTTGAGCATGGAGAAGAGAAAGAAGAAGATGACTTTTGTTATTGGATAGATTCTAAGGATTTCTAGACTTGAGAAAATTAGAGAAATAAATCAAGAGGCATTATGAGTTGCATTCTTTGATTTTTAGAAGTAAAGTTGCAGAAAAGAAGAGTGTGTCACTTGAAAAGAGATGTTGATAATTATTTGGATGCAGAAAAGAAAGAAGATCTTGTGGTGTATCATACATGTGATACAAAAGAAGAGCAAGAGGATGAAGATGAAAATATTTGTGAACCTAAAGTTTAAGAAAATGAAAGAGAGGAGGAGCATGAAGTTAAAAAGATTTGTGAACCTGAATTTGATCAAGATAATTTGAAGATTGCAGCAATAGATGAAGAGTATAGTGCCTTAGTTGGAGATTAAGTGAGTGACTCAGTTACATGCATTATTGATGACATGAAAGAAGCAAGCAAAAATGAATGTAAGAAAGAGGTAAATGTTCACGAACCATGGGATGTTGAATATGAAATGAGCTTGAAAGATAATGATGATGGTTTACATAATGATCTTGTTAGTGATGTGTGGTATGAAAAGGAAGATTGGTATGGCATTGTTCAGTTTATTACAGAGTTCATTGTGGAAGAGATTTTTCACCAATAGACACTTGTTTCATCTAGGTGTTGGAAAAGAAGAAAGAAGTAAATATATCAGTAGTGGATACTTGTTCTAGCTAGGTGTTCAAAGAGAAAAAACAATGTCAGTAGTAGCTACTTCATTTTGTTAATTCATATCCACAAAATATTTCCTACCATGGGTGTCTGATGTAGGAGCATCTTGCATCACAAAAAGGGAGTGTGATCAAAATTATTATTCAAAAAAAAAAAATGGAGGAGAGAGAAAGTGACAAAAATTAGAGGAAAATAATTTCAAAATAAAAAAGGAGAAAAAAAGGAATTTCTATTTTCAAAGTGCATAGGTGGCATAAATAGAAATATATGAAAATGGTTATCATTTCATTTATCAAGGTGTATAGCTGGCATCTTAGAAGTTTGTGGAAAGTTCCTTAAATCATGCATTTAATATTTGTTGTGATCCACAAAAGAAATGTAATCTTCTAATTGGCCACATGGTGGTGTTTAGTTGTATTTGGGTGGGAATTTAATATTTGTTTTAAGGTAGTTGTATTTACCTTTTATCCCACATTGGTTGTGTTTGTAACATCTTTAATGGTAAGTGCCTATTTAAGAAAGGCTTATGATCATTTGTAATAAAGTTCTTCAAGTGTACACTCTTGTAATGCAATGCTTATGGTATAATCTCTTGTAAGCAAGCTTGGAGGTGAAAGATCATAGTGTGTCAGATCTTGAGAGGAAGTTTCCTCTTGGTGAAGCTCTTCTTTGTGGAAGCTCTTGGTGAAGCTCTTGGTGTGAGGATTATTCTTGTTGAAGCTCTTATTTTGGAATTCTCTTATGTTGAAGCATTTGTAAACCTATTTTGGAAGAATTCATATCTATGATGTCATATTATTGATGTTGTAAGAATTTTCAAGTATAATAAAAGCATTCTTTGCAAAGCATTTTATCTTCTCTTTGTCTCCATATTGTTATGTTCTTGGTTATGAGTTGGTAAGAGTGGTGTGGCCCTTTTTCAAATGGTATTAGAGTAGGATTTCCATAGCATACCTTCATCAGGATGTTGTAGAGGATGTTGGATGAGCTAGCACATTTTAGATGGGGTAAGTGTATGCTAGCCCACATGTACCATGAGATGCATGAGGTTGTATATCATGAGAAGAAGATCATGATGGCTAGAGTTTATGTTCTACAAGTGTGGGCATGGGAGCACTTTCCTATGATGAGGCCTATCTACACTAATATAAGGTAGGAACATGAGCCCTACATATGTAGATACCAAGGCACTTTCCCATTAGAAGGCCTATCTATGCTGATATAAGGCAGGACCATGAGCCCTACATATGCAAATACCAAGGATAGATGACCCAAACAACTCTAGGTAAGACCAAGCAGTGGAGAGGTCATCTTGATGATCTAGTAGTAGTAGTATGGTGACCATGGAGAGAGACAGAGGTGTGGGATGATGCACGAGTGGAGCTCAGCCATATGTTTTCCTCTCGTCCACTAATTGGTTGATCGATCCAAGTGATTGAGAGATTTCCATTGACATGCATGTAGCAACTATATGGATGACTACAAGATATCTCATAGGAGTATTGCACCCATGCTTACTTCACCTTAGAGGTGGAGAAGGGGTGGCCTATGAGGTCTCACCCTGACCCTTCGTAGCCTTAGTTGTTACTTTATCTTTTTGATACTCACAACTTGAGATGTTGAGACATTATCAGATACTTGAACATATCATATTATTTCATGTTGTGTGATGTTATTTTCAGATATTTAATGTTTTTCATTTAAGGTTTTAGGTATATGTATGTTGATGAATTAAGTAAAATGTAGGATTAACACATTGATTTTGGAATCTTTATGGTTAAGGATATAAGTAGGATGCAAGAAACCATGATTGATGTATGTTTCAATTTATGTGAATTTATATACGTATACATACATATGTACATGTGATTTTTGGGACTACTGATGTGTGAAATGAGTGTGCAGATATTTTAGCCGAGAAAATCGACGGAAGAACAGAACTGATCTCTATGTGTTAATTTTGGAAACCTTGTTGTTCGTAATTCAAGAATTGTATTGTGAGATGTATGTATGTATCCTTATGTGATCAGTAAATGTTAATGTTCCTAACTATGTTCTTTTAGTGTCGCTTGACACTCGTAAATTGTTTATGTTCTTCAGTGCACTGATTAGGGTTAGTTGTATAACCTTTGGACCCAAGTTGGTTTAAGTTAGTGTTAGTTTTCTAATTTGGTTCTTAATCGAGTTTAGCCACCCTTAATCTAGATTAGTGCTTAATCTACATTGTTAGAGTTGTTAGATGGTCCTATTTTATTCCTAGCTTTTGTTTGGCTCTAAACCTATTCCTAAGGCTTTAAAACATGGAATATTTATACCCAAGGGGTATGGGTATGGGTTGGGGGTCTTTTCCAATCCCTAAGCCCCTTTTATTGATTTTTGAGGCCACTCAAAAAGTCTCTTTTTTCTTTTGTGCGAAAATTGACTATGGCTACCATGAGTTTCATTACCCCACCTCCACTTAGTGTTTAACCATAGTGTGGGTTGAGTTAGGAGTTTCTAGAATTGCAAGTGGGTGGGAGAAGTTATTGATCCTTTTGGTGGTTGAGTTTGAGGCTTATTTAGAGGCCCTTCTTAGACTAGTGGAGGTTGTTACCCAATCTCAACATTTAGAGAGGAGTCTTGGAAGATTGGAGCAAGGAAGGGAAAAGCTCTACTCAAACTTGTTCATTGCCATTACTTCTTTGTGCAGGTAGGATTTCTCATCTCCCTTGTTCAGATTTCATGTTTGTTTCATGCTTATGCTACCTTGTTGTTGTTTGAATGTTTGTATGTTTGTGGGTATGTTGGTAAGATTTGAAAACCATGTTATTTTGGATGATTTATTTTCATGTTTATGTTTGAAATTTTGAGATTTTCTTGCATGGGTGTTTTGGTATTACTCACCCTTGGATAGGGCAGAATTGACCAATTTTGGGAAAGGTCTGTTTAGTTGGACTCCAACTAGTGTAGAGTCTCTTCTCAAGATGAGAAGAGGGAGAAAGGGTAGGGTATTATGGGCCCCTACCTGTCAGTACAAACCTTGTATGATTATGGTATGTTGAAATGGAAGAACGAAAGTTCTTGGTTTATAGCCCTGATTGGGCATTTGTTTGGTGTTGTGCTTGACTTCTCCTGGTTGAAAGAATCCACCTTTCCCTAGTGTTGATTCATTGTGAATCTTATTGTGATAACCTTGTGTGAATATGCATGGTTGAATTTTTCTTGGTCATGCTTGTTGTCACCTGATCAGAATTTTGTTCCCTCCATGGTTCTAGAAATATGATGCAGAAATTGTTATGAATCCCTTGATGAGGGTCATGGAGAAAATTCAATTAAATTGTTGTAATTCAGGATTGAAATCCTATGTAAATTGTATTTCAAACATTGTTGTAATGGCAACGAAGCCGAGTTTTCTTCCTGATTCTTTCCCGGCTGAGCCTTTGAATCAGGTTTGCCAATAAAATTGGTGTTGAGTATAATTGTTTTTTTATGTGATTCAATCAAAATTTTAAATTAGATGGATGCATATCAAAAAATAGGATGGAAATAATGATGATGTTCAATTTGGAAAAATTTCAAGTTTTCATATATGTTGAAAACAAAAAATTATGATCATGGATGTAGATTCAGTTTGCATGAATATTTGAATCAAACAATTCTTGCATTATTGATTAAAACAGATAATTCAAATTCTTGGTATATTAAGTTGTAATAAGTCCTTATAGATTTTCTTTGAAAAGAAAAATTTAATCCCCTCTTGGTAATATATCACTTTAAAATTTTATACTTAGAAAATTTAGACCAAAAAAAAAAAATACATGCATTGCTTGTAATTCTATACTTAGAAAATTTTCAGAAAAATAAAAAAAAGTATTCCAAGAGAGTGAAAACTCTCTGGATTTTGTATGAAGAGGCAATTTAATTCCACCTCTTTGCAATAGAGAATCTTTGAAAGATTCCTTCTTATTTTGTGGTTGAAAAATATTTTTTTAAATTAACAAATTTATAAATAAATTTATATCTCAATGCAAAGATAAACTTTTAAAATATCCTAGTCTAACTACATAACTTTATGTCTTAAATGCTTACCCATATTACCTTGGGCGTCACATCTCAAATGCTATGTTTTAAAAAGGGCTTTTTAATATATGTTTGTGCTTAGTCAACATTGATCATGGGGGGGGTGACATCACCCTGCTCCCATGTCCCATCCCATCTTCATTCCTTAAATGGGCGCTCAGCATGGTGGGAAGTATTAAAAGTTTTGAAAAGTAAATGGTGATGGGAGGGTGATGTCACCTGTCCCCCCCATCCCATCCCCCCATTTCCTTCCTATTTTCTTTAAGCGCTCAAGGCTTTGGCGTGCAAATTGTTTATATAAAGATTGCGTATCGTTTTACTTGGGGAACAAAACTCGTAGGCCAGCTGTGTGGGATAGCGCACAGGCCTAGGGTGGCTTGGGGAAGAGGGGGGTGTAGGGGATGTAGGGTCTTAGGGGAGTAGGAGGTGTAGGGGGTGTAGGGGGTAGGTGTTGTAGGGGTTAGCTTAGGTTAGTTTAGGTGTTAGTTAGTAATGATAGTTAGTTTTTGATTAATTTATTATTAATAGATTTAAATTTGTAAGTTAGTTTTAGGTTAGGTTAGTATTTTTTTTTTATTTAAACTAAGCTTTGAGCATTAAGTAGATTTAATGTTTTAGGATAATTGGTTATTTAAAATGTGTTTAAATGTAGATTTTATCTGATTAAATATTTTCAATTAATCTAAACCTGAAATTCATTTACACTGTTATTTAAATAATTTTCACGCATCATTGTAAGTAAATGTAAGAACGTAAATAATGATCAATATCAATTTTATAACGAGAGTATAAATTTAACAGTGTAGAAAACCTTTACCTAAAATTGTGAACATAACCTTATCATCTTAGTGCATTTTAATTATCTTTTAAATAAATAAAAATTGTGTGTTTTTGCCCTCGTAGTTTGGGCATGACATGGCCTATTCGATTAGACCCTAGGAGGTCTATGATTGATGTGTGCTCCCTCACCCTGACGTGCTAGGATTACATGGCCATAATTGCAGATGGGGGGATGAATCCTACATATAGGGATAATTTTGTGAGTCATTCCTTCCCTTAGTTTACAAACACAGTGGGGATGACTGTTCTTGTACATCTAGTGCAGACACCACAACAATAGTGATAGCAGCCACCACAATAGCAGTAGAGACCTAGATAGTGTAGAACACAAGTAAAAATCCATCTTCATCAAATAGGAGAGGATCTAGGTGTTGGTTAGAGTGGGACAAGACATAGGAGATCATGAAGAGAGATGGGTACCTTGGGTGCCATCGGCGATGATGCCCAGAGGCAATGGGTGGAGGACCAGCCCACAGAGCAAGCAGAGCACAGAGTGGGTGATAAGGGGATTCAAGATCAGCCTACTCTTGAGCCATACTAGGATGCTCTAAGAAGGACTAGGGAGTGATTGAGAGCAGCACAATGATAGCTGAGTGAGATATAGATCCAGCTGATAGTTCGTGACATGCAATTAGGTGACAAAAAGTGGGAGATCCAGGAGTTACATGAGCAGTTAGAGCAACAGAAAGAGGAGGCTCAATTATAGAGTGGCAGAGCAGCCTACTACTATGTAGGTTATATCATAGTAGTGCCTAAGGCTTCAAAGAAGATCCCCAAATTCTCAGAGTATGCTAGGGTATCAGATGGCATACATCAGTCTATGAGAGCAGATGTTCCTCCTCCTCCTCCTCCACCCAAGGATGAGGGAAAAGGAAACAATTAACATTTCCTTCTTTTGATTTTGGTTCTAGTTATGTATTAATTGGTGTGCTAGCACCACTTTATATCATTTTGAGATTGACAGTGCTTGAGTAGCACTCATTTTTGTATCGATGTACACTTAACTTCATATATATATGAGATCTTTTATTCGAGTATCTTTGCATGTGTCATCTTTTCTCTTACAATTTTTCATACATGAGATGTTAATGATATGATTGATTGAATGCAAATTGATATGACGTATGAATGTAGTGTAGATGAAATTAATTTGAAAATGTGTATATGAAATAGAAAATGTGATTGAATTGACAGCTCATGCAGGTTTCAATTTGTTGTTAATGAAAGGTATCCCATAAAATTCAAGAGTACAAACCAAGGAGTCAAATGCTTGTGCGGTCATGAAGAAACATTATACTTTGAAGAAACCAACAACCTCTCATGTCAAAAAATGCAAGTAGAGTAGTGACCAAATTATGCACTTATGCAAGTAGAGTAGTGACTAAATTATGAATTTATGCAAGTGGAGTATGCAATGTAACCCTATGCTAGATGAATCCCTAGGTTTGGTTACTGAACTAATAGAATTATCATCTTTGAGTGTTTAGTTTGACCTGCAAATATCATACGATTCACACTAACATTGCAATCATGAAAATATGAATATGACATGTGTCTTAGTTTTTTCAAGATTAAATATAAGCATTAAGGCACAAGAAGCAAAAATGACTAGAACATTTGTCTGTTTTAATGTAGCAAGTAAACATAAGCATCAAAGCATAAACACTAGGCTGACTAGAATGTTTCTTATGTAAAAACACAACAGACACATGAGAGATCCTTCTTATGCTAAGTATTGAGCAAAGATTCTATCTGCAATGACCCTTGTGTCCATAACCTGAGACAAAATTGTGTTAAGTATACTCATAGTGACCCATACATTCACTTAGTAGGATGAGTATTAGTATTTTACTATAGCATATAGAATTCACTCAAACAAGAAACAAAAAGAACCAACCTCGCTTAATTATCTGTATAAAACAAGTTGAGGTATACACAATCATCCAATACGAGATCGAGGTTCTTATATTGGACAACCCTTTTATACTAATGTTTCAGATGATTGGAACTAAACCAACAAACAGAAAGCAACAAAAAGATCATGCCCCTAGTCCTCGCTTCTCTAGTTGAAAGAGACATCATCAAGTTACTCAAAGGGGAATGATAAAGCAAAACAAAAAAAAGCTCAGCATATTTCAAATAGTATTCAATGTTTTCAATTCTATTTTGTGTTATAGGATTGATGTCAAGTGTCGATGTTCAAGACATATGTGAAAGAAATCTCTTCAGTAGGAGGATGACAGTAGACAAACTCAATTAAGACAACTAGTGACTGATGTCAGAGAGAAATCTTCATTGAGAATAACCTCAGTAGGAAACAAAGTGACAGTAGGTAGACACAGTTATAAAAATTGGTGATTGAATCTTAAGAGAACTTCTTCGAGCAGAATCTCTAAAGTGACACAAGCGATAGTAGACAAATGCAATTAGAACAATTGGTGACTAAAGCTTAAGATATCTTCTTTGAGAGAAATCTCTATGTAGTGAACCAAGTGATAGTAGGCAAATGCAGTTAGAACAACTGGTGACTGAAGCTTAAGAGATCCTCTATGACACTATAAGATGTTGCCCCTGAGACAATGACAAGATTCAATCCATGGATGCATGAGTGAAAGCAGCAAATGAAAGAAGGAAAGTAACTATGCAAGAGCCAGAAGATGTGTTGTAACATGTAGCATTTGGAATAAGAGGTGCATCTTTACTAGGTTTTCACCTTCTTGGCAAAGATTCCTTTTTTGCTACCATGATGCCTATTTGCCAGGTTTTCATCAATAGCACTCTTTTTATTTTTCAATTTTTTTATTCTTTTTTTTTTTTGAATTTTTTAATTTTTTTATTCTTTTTTTTTGAATTTTTCACTTTTTTTGGTATTATTAGGGTGCCTATTTCTAGGTTTTCACCAAGATAATGATTTTTTCAAGACTATTAAGTATGGAAAAAGAGCTTTTGAAAGCATGTCAGCTATAGAACCTCTTCAGATGAAGAGTGTTGATCAGCTCCTTAAGTGATTCTCCCTCAGTTGTTGAAAGTTGGTAAGCACCAAATCCAAACACTATAGTAACTATGTATGAACCAAGATAGTTGGGCTCAAACTTCCCTTTCTGTACCTATTGTTGTTAATTTTTAGTGTTCTCCCTTAGGACGAGATCACCCAGTTGAAACTCATGTGGCTTGACTTCCTTGTAGTTCTTAGACATACATTTTTGGTAAGCTTAGAGATTATCACACACCACTTTTTGACACTCATTTAACAATTCTATCTCTTAAAGTTGAGATATTTTGTAGTCATCATTAGTAATGAGGCCTTTCATAGAGATTCTCAAAGTAAGAATCTTGATCTCAATTGGAATCACAACATCTACTCCATATACCAAAGCAAAGGGTGTTGTTCTCGTTGGAGTTTTGATACTCGTTCTATAAGCCCATAAAGATAGATTAATCTAAAGGTGCCAGTCTCTTTTGGATTTTTTGACTGTGTGATGTAAGATCTTAAGGATAGCCTTGTTGGATTCATTTTGCTTGGCCATTACCCTAGGGGTAATAAATAGAAGACCAATGTTGCTTGATTCTAAACTTTGAGCACAACTCTTTAAGATCCTTGTTTTTAAATTGTCCCCATTGTCAATAATGATGGAGGATGGTACACCATACCTGCATATGATGTAATTTAGAATGAACAAAGCTATAGTTTTTCCATTTTTTGCAGAAAGAGGGACTGCTTCCACCCATTTAGTGAAGTATTTTGTAGCTATAATGACAAACTTTTGTCCATTTGAAGAAGATGGATGAATCTAAACCACTAGATCAAAGGGCCATTATTGAAATCGCCAAAGTGTGATAGATGGAATTATCTCCATAGTTGCAGTATGGATCAAATTTCCATGGAGCTGGCACCGTTTGTAGGACTTTGAGTATTTAATTGCCTCTTGCTCCATATTCGGCCAATAGTAACCAACTCTGATAAGTGTACGTGCTAGTGTCAAGCCATTAGAGTGAGATCTACATATGCCCTTGTGTACATTTATTAACATGCATTTGGACTCATCAAGTTCTAGAAACCTAAGGAGTGTTTCATCAAGACTTCTCCTAAACAAGTCATCAACAATAATAGCATACCTTGAAGCACTATAGATAAGGTGATGTTTTTCATTTTGGGTTAGATTGTCCAAAATTGTTTGGTCATGTAGGTAAGAGTAGATATGACTGTAGCAGGATGAGTCATGTCCTACAATAGAATAGATCATCCAAGATTTAGGTGAATTATAGGCAAAGTAGAGTAATGTCTCCACTAGGAATTTGTGTCAAAAATCATTCTAAGGAATCTCTAGCATGGAACCGAGAGTAGCCATTGCATTAATCACCTTCTTGTTTGCTCGAGGAATTTGCTTGAAAAGTTACATGAGTGAAGTATTTCTTCAGATCATCAACCATTCATTTATAAGGTATAATCTTCTCATCCTTTGTTTGGTATACATCATTGACCTAGTTGATTACCAACTATAAATTGCTAAAGATATTCAATTCACCTACTCTCCATTCAACTACAATCTTCATGTCATTGATTAGGGCTTCATATTATGAAATATTATTTGTACAAGGAAATAAATCGTGTATGCCTTTGGCAATGAATACTTCTGTGTTGTTATGAATAAGACCCTAGCACCAAATCTTTGTTGCATGAAGGAATCATCAAAGAACATCACCCAGGTTTGATGTGTTATTGTTAAAATAGATTCATCAGGAAAGTCAATATTCAGTGGAAGAAGACTTTGCATCGGTGCTTCTACTAGTTGATCAACAATTTCTTGTCCTTTGATAGCCTTTCTTCATATATAAAACTCACTCAATATCATGACCCATTTGGTTAACCTTCTTGTTAGAGTTGCCTTGCTAAGTAAGTACTTCAGTGGATCAATTTTGGCAACCAGTCGCATAGTGTGAGCAAGCATGTAGTGTCTCAACTTTTGAGAAGCAAAGATGACCACCAAGCATGCCTTTTCAATGATGCTATAGTTTATTTCATAAGAAATCAACATGTGACTAAGATAATAGATAGCTCACTCCTTGTTATCATTGTCCTCCTAAGCAAGCAAGATACTAAGAGATGACTCTATTGCTAAGATATAAAAAATGAGAGGCTTCCCATAGATAGGAGGCATCAGGATTAGTGGACTAGCAAGGTATTGATGTATATGTGTTAAATTCTCATCACAATATTTGTTCTAGTCATATTTCACACCTTTATGTAGAGTCTTAGTGAAAGGTTGTGAACTATCTACCAACTGTGAGATGAATATGTGAATGGATTGAAGTCTACCTTGCAAGCCCCTCATTTGACTAATATTATGGGGTGGAGACATTTCCATGATTGCTTGAACTTTCTCTGGGTCCACCTCGATTCCTTTTGTAGAGATAATGTAGCCAAGTAGTTTCCAAAAAGTTACAGCAAATGCACATTTCTTGAGCTTTAATCTTAGATTGAACTTCTCCATACTATTTGGGATTGATCCCAAATCTTGAAAGTGAATGTTGCACTTTGTACTCTTGACCAAAGTGTCATTGACATAGTCATCCATCATCTTATGCATCATATCATGGAATATTGTTGTAACTACCCTTTGATACATGGCACCAGCATTTTTAAGATTGAATAGCATCACATTCCAACAGAAGGTACCCCATGCACATGTGAACACAGTTTTCTCCTAGTCATTCGGTGCAATTTTAATCTGATTATAACCAAAAAAACCATCCATGAGTGACTACATTTCATATCATGTTTTCATGTCCACTATCATATCAATTTTGGGAAGTGGAAAATCATCCTTTAAACATGCTAAGTTTAGATCTCAAAATTTTCTACAAACTAGGATAGATTTATCATGTTTGGAGATTGGAACAATGTTCAAGATCCATTCAGCATAATCAATAGCATGGATAAAACCAGCTTTTAGAAGCTTTTCCAATTCAACTTTAATAAGTAATGCCACATAAGGATGCATTTTCCTAAGCGTCTACTTGATTAGTTATACTCTTGGTGCAATAAATAAATGATGCATTATGAGATCAGGATCCAAGCCTGGCATGTCTGAGTAGGTCCATGCAAAATTTATCTTTTTCTCCTGAAAGAAGGCAATGATTTCCTATTTTTCTTCTGTAAATAAAGATTGTGCAATGTGTGTCATATGAGATTGTTCCTCTATTCCCAAGTTGATTGGTTGTGTTGGCTCTATCAACACTAATGATCTCTCCTAAAAATGAGTAGGAAGTGCATCAAATATCTCATCTTTAGGTGCCTCAAAGAGGTTTCCACCCTTGGATACATCTTTTATTTTTATTATCTTGGGTTTCGATACTACCACAATGTGGTTTTCACCATCAAACCTTCTATTTCTTGTTCTTTTAATTTTGTGACTAAGATGTTTGATGCCAACTTTAGCCATATTGATACTCTATTCACTGGTGGAGGATGTTACTAGTTTGACAACATTTAAGTAGCAGGCAAGAGCATATTCATTTGGGAATATAGGGACTTCACTAAATGTATTGGAATTCTAGTCTATGAGCTTAGGATAGGTGAGTTAGAGAGATGTGGTAGTTTCAATGGCATTCATGATATAATCAACAAATGCGTGGACAAGTAATTCGAGACCTAGAGCAATTTCGGCCAAAGGTGCATCTAAATGCCTTTGAGTTCTAATGACATTAATTGAAGACTCGTTGACACTAGTTGGATGAGACTCATCCAACCTAACCCTATATTGCTCACCTATTTCAAGCTGATTTTCATATATGTGAACTTGATCCACATCCTTCTCTGTGGTTGCCTCGAAGAAAGAATTAAACTCGTACTCTCAAGAATCTGTGCTACATGGAGTCAGGCTATAGGATTCCCCAACAGTGATGGGAAAAGTCATCTGGTTCTGTAAAGAATTTAGCAAGATCAAAAGGAATTGGATAAGGATAAGTATCCTCATCATCAAAGTTTTCCTTGTGACTATCTAACTCAGTTTGTGACTCTTGTTCAAATGAACTTTCAGGTTCCAGTATGAATTTATTAATCCCTAGATGGAAGGGAATCTTCTTGAAACCTAGACCTATTGTATCCCGAGACCTTCTGGCTATTGCTTTGATAGGATCAATCAAGTCATTTTTGTTAAATCCAATTAGACCATTTCCTTTGTAACCAAATTATTTCATGAGCTTAAGACCTGGACCATTTTTTTGGGAGTGATCTTACGAGACTATTCTATGAGATCCACAGGATTTTCCTCTATATATATCCATGCAATGATGGCTATTATTAGATACAATTGATTAATTGTGTGTTGTCTTTGATGTTACACAAATTTCATATCATTATCAGTCAATATATGTTGAGCTCACTTGGGCAATAAATATAGTTCTCAGTGTCTACCGAGTGTTCCTATGTTTGCCTAGTTCAAATGGTAGTGTCTATCAAGTTCACTTGGGCATCAAAAGAAAAGATGTAGAAAGTGAGTATTAACCAAGATCACTCAGTTAATAAGGGAAATTTGGATGGAACCAACGTTAACTGAGCCCACTCAGTTGTCAAAGGATTTTTTGTGAGTTTGTAGTGTTAACTAAGCTTCTGTTGGAAATCATTTATGAGTTGGTGTCTACTGAGCTAGGTCGGCTAATGAAGGATTTTCTTATTTTAACATATTAAGCTTAATTGATTCATCAATTTTTTTTAGCCGACTAAGGTGATAAATATTGATTATTGTAAGTTGTATTTGAGTCAAGTTGACAAAGTAAAAGATATAAGTATAAGGTCACGTTGTGGTTTCAAAGTGTGCAAGCAAGAAGATGTTATTGAAGATTTAACGATGAGAAGAGGAAGCAAATTTGAAGGATAAGAAGAATATCCTTGTAGAGCAGGAAAGCTATATTCAATCAAGAAGGATCAAGTATAAGCTAGAATAGAGATCTATAATCAAAAAATCAATTGCATTCAAATCAGGTCATCTCATTGTTACTCTCTAACCATTGTAGCAGTGATCTAAACCTCTTAATAGAGTTGGCTTAATAGCTATTTTCAAATCCTCTAACAAGGTGGCAATTCTATTGAATTGTCTTAAGACCTCTAACAAGGCCACTCCTAATAGGTTGATTAAATCCTCTAACAAGATCACACCTAAAAATGTGTTTTGTAACCTTTAACAAGGTTGGTTCCTAATAGGGCTCACTTCAGAACAGTGAAAATAGAAACTAGTTGCAATTGGTGGTTTTTCCCAAATTTGGTTTCTATGTTAAATCCTAGTGTCATATGTGTTCATGTTATTTTCTTTTATATATTTGCAACTTAGTTAAAGTAATGGTAATCATAGACAACATCTATAAGTTTATATGTTAAGCATTTATCAAGCTAATTCAGCCATTATCGAGTTACAACATTTTATGTGTGTTTACTGAGCTTCAACAGTATTGAATTTTTCAGTTTACATTTTTATACTAACATCTAAGGAATCTAAGATTTATTTTAGTAGTAATTGATTCAACCCTCCCCTCTTAGTTACTCCTCTTATATTTTAAACAATTGGTATCAGAGCTTTTGGTGCTTGCAAAAAATGTTTCAAGGACCCAAGCTAAAGATTAGGATATCTTACAAAAGAGAGATTCCCAAGTTGAACAAAGACAATTTTGCAGCATGGAAAGGACTTATGAGGTTACATCTGGCTACCATCAATGATTCAGGTTGAAAATATCTTGATGTTGAATACAAGACTCCCACTAGAACATTGTTAGTTGAAGATATTGTTGAAAAGAAGAATCATAATATCATGAGGATTGATATTGCATCTACTCTCAGTTATGTTGAATTTGATGAGGTAAAGGATTGCAAAACTTCTCATGCAATGTGGACCAAACTGAAATATATCTATGGAGGAGATGACACTGTAAAAAGAGCCAAAGCAAAAATTCTTAGAGGACAATTTGATCAAATGAGAATGAGAGAAGATGAAAACATTGCAAAATATGTGGAAAGAATCAAGGCTAGTGTAAGTGCAATCAAAACATCTGGAGGAGACATTAAGGAGGAAACTATTGTAAGTAAAGTGCTTAGAACTCTTCTTCTTATTTATGCAATTAGAGTATCATGCTATACAAGAAATAAGATGTGATCCAAATAACAAATGAGGCGTGGATGCTCTAGTAGGAAGATTGATAGCTTTTGAACTAGACAACTATGATAACTATGTTCTTGCTTCAAAGAATATTGAATCTACATTTAAAGATAAACTCTCACTCAAAGAAAAGGGTAAGAAATCAAAGTCCAATCAATCAAGAAGTGAAGAAGATGGAACATCAGAAGAAAGTTTAAACAACAATCTTGAATTTGTTGAGGCCCTACTTCCAAGGAAGAATTTCAAAGGAAGAGGAAAGTACAAAGGTAAAGTTCCTCTGATCTGCTTTTCTTGTGAAGAAGTTGGTCACATTTTTGCTAGGTGTCCAAATAAGGAAATCAAAGATGAAAAGAAAAGCAATAAGCATAAAGGCAAGGACTCCAAGAACTACAAGAACTTCAAGGACAAAGGTAAGAAATCTTGTTTTATAGCTAAATATTATGATAACAGTGAAGATGAAATGGTATATCTTGTTATGTGAAAGATGAATCTAATGATGAAGGAGATAAGATGGCACTTATCTCTCATGTTAGCAAAAATGATATATGGATTATTGACAGTGGTTGCTCACATCATATCACTAGTGATAAAACAAAATTTGAACACATGGAATATTATGATGGAGGGAGTGTGAGATTTGGAAACAATGAACCTTGCAACATAAAAGAAAAAGATATATTTCATTGAGTCAAGAACTTATATGTGACAATACTTATTGGGTTGAAGGACTAAAGCATAATCTACTGAGTGTAGTGCAGTTGAATAACATTGGATTCAAGGTGGAATTCATGAATGGATAGGACAAACTACTAGAGGGAAAAGGAAATCTGATTGGATCTGGCAAGCAAACAAAAGGTAATCTATTTTTTCTTGATCTCAGTGATTGTTCATGTTTTATTGCTCAAGTAGAAGGAAGCTAGTTATGGCACAAAAGGCTATGTCATGTGAACATTGATAATCTAGTTAAGATAAGCAAACATAAAAGAGTAAGAGATATTCTTAATTTGAGGAAGCATGACATGGGTCTATGCAAGAATTGCCAAACTGGTAAGATGGGAAAGACTAGCTACAAAAGAAAAAACTATCAGTCAGAAGAAGTCTTGAAAATTGTTCATACAAATTTATGTGGACCTATTGGAATAGAAAGCTATAGTGGAGAAAAGTTTTTCATTATTTTTTATTGATGACTATTCTAGAATGATGACAATAATGTATCTAAAAGAAAAATTAGAAGCCTTTCAAAAATTCAAGTGGTATCTAGCAAGAGTAGAAAAGGAAACTGGAAAGAGGTTGAAATGCTTAAGATCAGACTAAGGTCGTGAATTCATCTCCTATGAATTCAATAATTTTTGCACTAAAAGAGGAATTAAAAGAAAAGTATTAGCCGCTAGTACACCAAAACATAATGGTATAGCTAAAAGATGAAATAGATCTATCATGGATTGTGTAAGAACCCTAATGATTGAAAACAAGGTTGCTCTCAAAGGCTAGAAGGAAGCTATCAGCACTATAGTTCATATCTTGAAAAAAGTTCAGTTGAAGAAAGATTCAAACAAAACACCTTATCAGCTATGATATGGCTACAAACCTAATGTAAGATACTTGAAAGTATTTGGAAAAATATATTTATATATTAAAAGAATATAGAAAAGGAAAATTTGATGTAAAAGGTGATGAATGCATATTTCTAGGATACTCCTCTAGAAGTAAAGCATACATATGTTTGAATTTGTCTACTCATAAAATTATAGAAAGTGCACACATTAGAATTGATGAGTTTGCAAAAAAGAGTGAAGAAAGCAACAAGGAGCCAAAAGATTACAAAAGATTTGTTTGCTATGAATTCGATACCCTACCAAATCTATCTAATAGAAAAGAAGCCTCATCTGAGTCCCTAAAAACCCTAATAGTTATTGAGTTGCAGACAGTGCAACCCAAGCTACAGTCTGAAGGATCCGAGTCACAATCGGAGGCTACCGAGCTAGTTCAAATCGAGCTTGAAGGACCTGAGTCATAAACAAAAGGACCTAAGCTTGAAACTGAAATTTAAAATGAAGATGGTAGAACTCAGTCAAAGACCAAAGAGCCTATGTTAGCAAGATATGTCAGAAGGCATCATGCACTTGATCAGATCATAAGAGACAAATCAAATGGAACAATGACAAGAGGCAAATTATTAGGTACATGCTTAGTTGCTGAATTTGAACCTAGAAGTGTTAAGGATGCTCTAGAAAATGAAAGTTGGATTGAAGCAATGAATGAAGAAATAAAATAGATAGAAAAGAATAAAACTTGGACTCTTGTTCCTAGACCCAAGGATAAAAATGTAATTGGTACAAAATGGGTATTCAAAAATAAGCTAAATGAAGATGGAAAAGTTTCAAGAAATAAAGCAAGATTGGTGTGCAAAGGTTATTCTCAAGAAGAAGGTATTGACTATGTGAGACTTTTGCTCTTGTGGCAAGACTAGAAGGTGTTAGAACCTTACTAGCATATGCAGCACATAGAGGATTTAAAGTATATCAAATGGATGTCAAACTTGCATTCTTGGATGGAATTCTTGATGAAGATGTCTACATTGAACAACCAGAAGGCTTTGTAGATCCTAGCAAAAGAGACATGATTTGCAAGTTATAGAAAGCATTATATGGTCCCAAGCAAGCTCGCAGGGTTTGGTATGAAAGACTTCATAATTACTTGGTATAGATTGGTTTTCAAAGAACAAATGATAATAGTAGTTTGTATATCAATGAAGTACTAGATAAGAAGATTGTGTTGGTAGAAATATTTGTTGATGATACTCTATTTATAGGAAATGATGACTTGTGCAAAGCATTTTCAGAAGAAATGAGTAAAGAATTTGAGATGTCCATGTTTGGTGAGATAAAATTCTTTGTTGGACTGTAGTATAGTAGAACAAAAATGGTATGTACATTACTCAATCTAAGTATATCAAGGAGATACTAAAGAAATTTGGAATGGAAGATTCATGACCAGTTGGAACCCCTATGTCTACTAGACATAAGCTCTCTAGAAATGATGATTCCAAAGAAGTAGATCAGACCACATATAGATCAATGATTGGAAAATTGCAGTATGTAGTACACACAAGGTCTGATATTGCTCTAGCAGTTGGAATAGTGGCAAGATTCTCAGCAAATCCCAAGGAAAATCACATGATGGAAAACAAAAGAATCTTAAGATATTTGAAAGGCACTAAAGACTATGGTTTATGGTATAAACTTGGAGGCAATTTGGAATTGAAAGTATTTACTAATGTTGATTGGGCAGGAATTCTTGATGGCAAATGAAACACTAGTGGTGGAGCATTCTTTCTTAGTAAAAGACTAGTATCTTGGACAAGCAAGAAACAAAATTGTACATCTCAATCCATAGTAGAGGTAGAATATGTGGCAGTAGTAGTTAATTGTTCTAACATTATTTGGTTCAAACAACTGTTAGAAGGAATGAAGGTATAAATCAAAGATCTAGTAGTCATATATTGTGATAACACCAATACAATTAACATATCAAAGACTCTAGTAATGCATTCCAAAACAAAGCACGTTGCTAAAAAATATCACTTCTTAAGAAATTAGTGCAAGATAAATAAGTCATATTGGAATATGTTAATACAAAGAAATAGATTACAGACATATTCACCAAGCCATTACCTAAGGATGCATTCTTGTATTGAAGAGGTAAGCTAGGGGTCATTCCCCTATCTAAAATTCACTAAATAAAGTCTAGTGAATGCATCAACTAGAACCTATTGAAGATTAATTGATTCGTGCAGAATTGGAAAAGGTACATTGCAAGTGAATTAGTACTTAAGGTACACTGATATTTACAGAATTATTGTCTTTGGCATGTGTTTCCAAAGAGGGAGAAGTTTACTATCATATTTCTAAGAAATTTTTGGAACTAGAATAAAGTAAAGAACCAAAGAGGGAGAAGTTTTTCAATGAAGAAGTTTGTTGAAAGATGGAGAATGTTCTGAATGAACTTGGTAGTAGCTATTGCAGATAGAATCCAATGAAAGGAAGAGCTCATACTGATAGAGGGAGTTCTCAAGTCTAAATCCAAATTTTCATTATGCTATGACATGTTGTGTTGCCATCAATGCCAAAAAGGGTGATTGTTGGATACAATTGATTAATTGTGTGTTGTCATTGATGTTACACAAATATCATATCATTATTAGTCAGTATATGTTGAGCTCACTCAAGAAATAAAGATAGTTCTAGTGTCTACCGAGTGTTCCTATGTTTGCCTAGTTTAGATGGTAGTGTCTACCGAGTTCACTCTGACATCAAAAGAAAAGATGTAGAAAATGAGTATTAACCGAGCTCACTTGGTTAATGAAGGAAATTTGGATGGAACTAGTGCTAACTGAGCTCACTCAGTTGTCAAAGGATTTTTGTGAGTTTGCAATGTTAATCGAGCTTCTATTGGAAATTTTTTATGAGTCAGTGTCTACCGAGTTGGGTCAGCTAATGAAGGATTTTCTTATTTTAGCATATTAAGCTTAATTGATTCATCTATTATTTTTAGCCAACTAAGGTGATGAATATTGATTATTCTAAGTTGTATTTGAGTTGACTTGACAAAGTGAAAGATATAAGTATAAGGTCAAGTTATCATTTCAATGTGTGCAAGCAAGAAGATGTTATTGAAGATTTAATGATGAGAAGAGGAAGCGAATTTGAAGGATAAGAAAAATATCCTTGTGGATCAACAAAGCTATATTCAATCAGGAAGGACCAAGTACAAGCCAAAATAGAGATTTGTAATCATCAAATAAGTTGCATTTAAATTAGGTCATCTCATTGTTACTCTCTAACCATTGTAGCAGTGATCTAAATCTCCTAACAGAGTTGGCTTAACAACTATTTTCATATCCTCTAATAAGGTGGTAGTTCTATTGAATTGTCTCAAGACCTCTAACAAGGCCACTCCTAATAAGGTGATTAAATCCTCTAATAGGTTCACACCTAACAGTGTGTTTTCTAACCTTTAATAGGGTTGGCTACTAATAGGGCTACTTCAGAAGAGTGAAAAATAGTTACTAGTTGCAATATTGGTGGTTTTTCCCAAATTGGTTTTCCACGTTAAATCTTGGTGTCATATGTGTTCATGTTTTTTTTTTAATATGTTTTCAACTTAGTTAAAGTAATGGTAGTCACAAACAACATCTACACATTTATATGTTAAGTATTTACCAAGCTAATTCAGTCATTATCGAGTTACAACATTTTATGTGTGTTTACCAAGCTTCAATAGTATTCAATTTTTTAGTTTGTATTTTTGTACTGACATCTAAGGGATCTAGGATTTATTTTAGTAGTAACTAATTCACCCCTCCCCTCTCATTTACTCCTCTTATATTTCCAATAGGCTATATCTTCATCTTCCTCTTCTAGAGGTGTAGTAGCTTTGATAAAGGTACCATTGAACTTAGTCTAAGGTGATTACACAAAAAGTATCTCCACTTTAGATGGTCTTACATAATGACAAGGAGAGTCAAGAAGAGATGTCAAAGATAAAATAGGTTCAATGTGATATTCACCCATCCCAGTTTCTGTCAACTTGAGTGCCTTCTCTATTTGTTTCAGCTTATCATCATGATGATATGTAGACTCCCTACTAGCAGGTACAAATTTTTCAGTAGATTTCAGCATGTTACAGGTATAACTAGTATTAGCAAGTATGGTAACTTCAAAGCCCGAAATAGAAATTTGACGCATTGATGGTACGTTCAAGGCACAACTTGTATTTCATGTATCCCTAGTCTCTCTAATAGGATATTTTATGCTAATGGAATGTCAAGGACTTGACAAGTAACATCTCTTTCTCTAGGACCAACTCAAAGTGGCAACACAACAAGACCTAGGGATTTACGCTCAACTTCATCATATGCCTTGATGGTTATTTTGTGACAAGGATGAATATACTCTTTAGAATAACCCAATCTCTTGAGAAAATTAGTAGAATGGATGTGTAGACCAGCTCCATTATCAATGAGCATGCGACGGACACATTTTTGATGTATCATAACTTTAATGTGTAACAGTTGGTTATACAGATGACTCAATGAATTATCATCCTCTTTAGAAAAGGAAAAGCAGTGAGATAAGGTCAAGTGACCCACCATGGATTCAAACCTGTCAAGATCAAGATCTTAAGGTATGTTTTCCTCATCAAGGGCTTTGTTAAGAATCTTCCTATGAGCAAGCAAGATTTTAAGTAATTCAAATATTGTTATTTGAGCTTGTCCATTGTAATTGGTCAAGGATACTATAGGTGGTAACTATGAAAGATGTTTCAATTTGCATACCTTTTCCATATGGACCAACAATAGGTTTGTCTTTGTGTTGATCTACCTCGAGAGTAGAAGGCGTAGGCCTTTAAGTACTACCTTGGCACGAGAACGTGCAATAGCATTAGAACAAGATTGTGATAGTTCTTGATCAATTGTAGGAGATTTAGCACCTCTCAAGACAAATGGTGTCTTTGGTTTCATGATGTCATGTTTTCCTTTAATCGTGATAACTTCACAATATTCAAAGCCCACATGTTCAACCATGTTAATCACATCATTGTTGTAGGTGTATGTATAGTTGACCTTGTTATTGGTTTTTTGTTTAGAAGTTTCTCCTTTCTAATAGGATGAAAATGGTTCCTTAAAAGCCTTGTTATCTGAATTCTTATTATGTCCATCCACAATGATTTAACCATTGTCAATTAAGTCTTGAACTTTATGATGCAAGTTGATGCAATTTCTTATTTTGTGACCCTTGTTCTGATGGTATTCACAAAATGCACTGTCATTCCACCATGGGGGTCATGGTCATGGATCATAAGGATGAGAATTATCTAATGGAGTAAGGATCTTGTTTTGAAGCAAGGTCTTATAGACTACATCCACAGGTTCACCAAGAGGTGTGTACTCTAGTTTTGGTTGTGTAACCCAAGATGAGTTCTTTATTTTGTTCCCAAATGTCTCGTTATTGGGAGGAGATTTTTCAACATCCTTAGATGCTTTGATGTTGTTTGTGAGATTGAAAGTCATTTTAGCAGGTTTGGGAGTAATGTTATTAACCACTCCATCCTATACTACTTCTCAATTCTTGTTCACATACTTGGATTTGTCCTTACTAGAGGTAGATCCTTGCTTAATATCATTTTGAAGGGTTATTTTTCCCTTTTCGACTAGGAAATCCTCTATTTGGATAGCTTGTGTAATCATATCTTTAAAGGTGTGTGGACCTTGAAGTTGTACTTTATACCCGAAGTTGGATAATATCCATGAAGATGTCAAGTTTTTCTGTTTCAGGAAGTTTTCATGAATACTTGGTATACAATTGTCACCACCTTTGAAGAAATGTGAGGAAAGGTTCTCCAACCTTTTGTTTAAGGTTACATAGATCACGTAACTAGATGTTGTATGTTGTGTGAGTATTGTTGAATAAATAGATTAACAATCTCATCAAATGTTTTAATACCAGTAGGTAACCTTGAAAACCATTCCATGGCCTAACCACCTAGACTCCATGGGAATAAATGCATAAGATACATTTGATTGTGTAAGAATTTCATGGATAAAGCATCGAATTCCCTCAAATGATCCTAGGGATCAAATGTACCAATGTATTTATCATATTTGGGTAATTCAACTCCTCTTGGAAAAGGAGGCATGTCCAAACTTTTTTCAAACTGAAATAGACAAATGGTGTCTAAAGTGTAGGTTTTCATTGGCTTATCCTTGTCACGCATCATTTGGGTCAATTGTTCTTGCATGGCCTTCAGTTTTTTTTGTAACTTAGATCTTACAGTTTCTTCTTATTGTGTGATAATTGTTTCAACATTAAAATGTTGAGGTAGTTTTGCTCCTTCTTGAGAGAGCTTGAGAAAATATTTCTCTTTCTCCTCATTGAGTATGGTCTCCATCACTTTATGAAATTTTTTATCCTTATGAAATTTCTCTATGTCTTCAGGATTTATCTCTTCAGTTTCCTCATACTCATTCATGTAGTTGTAAGGTTCTTTCAGTCTTTCATTTCTTTGGTAGTCTTGTCTTCTACTATGGTATCCTATTTCTTGATCTTGATTAGCTATTTTAGGAGTGTAGAAGGTTTTAGTATATGTCAGTTGAAAAGGTGTTCTAAATGAGAATTCAACTATTTCGTTTAACAACATAGGTGTTATGTCAATTTTAGAATTCTCTTGATACAAGGGGTTCCTAGTTTGCTAAAATTTTATGAAAAACATTCTTCGAGGATTAGGTAGACTAACAAGTGATGTAATGCCCCGCCAAGGGATCCAAATAATTTTACTAAGTTTGCCAAACAAATTTTTTTTTTTAAACATGAAAGATAAAATCATTCATAACATTTGTGGAAGCAATAGCAAAAATTCTAATGAAAATAAGCATAACATATATACATAATAGGCTACATTCTTTAAAGATCCCTTAACGTTGTATCACATCTAAATTAACTATTCATCTAACATCCCATCCTTATGAAATAACAATGATACATCCAATGTACTTAAACAATATACAAGTGTTCTTTTGTAATTATATTTTAGTTTAGCTCAATCATCCACTGTACATATCACAGGGTATGAAAAGCTTAAAAGAATAAACATCCAAGTAAATAAAGTACATCATCATCATCTAATATTATTCCATGATGCAATAACATAAATGAAACCACATATCATACATGATACATCATCACAAAAGATATAAACATCCATCACAAAAGATAACCATATATCACAAACATAAATAACTAAGTGCACGGTTCCTCCCAACCGTTAATAGCATCATTAGACCATCGTGGATCCTAGCCATCCCTCCGTGCATAACATTCCAAAGCACCGAAGAGATCATCGGTATTAACATAGTAGGAATGTCACTCCTAAAACATCCTACTAACATGCAAAGTAAAGCATAGGATACCATCATCTAACATATGCAAATCATCAATATAAGAAACATATCAATAAATACATCCATCACAAGGTATATCATTTATCATAATGATCCAAGAACAGAATGAAGATAAATACCAACCAAGAATACTCTAGACACGGTGTCTATGGATGGATCTCAAATGATAAGAGTGATAAAACACTACCACCCGACCGCGTGGAACCTAAGTGGTCCACTCCCACCATGCTAAGGAGATAATCTCAAGTCTCAAATAGGATATCAATTCACAAAGCACAAATCTCTATAGTCCAGGAATCCTAAAAGTATACTAACTCAAAAGTTTCATCACACACAAAATTGACATCTAATTCCCAGAGGCACACAATGACATGTAGGAAACCTACTCTGCAAGCGGGAAAGTGTCATTGCAATTATCATGTACAAGTTACCCTGGCAGTTAGCTAAACTCCACGGTTCCATACTAATCTAATGCAGCCACTGGTATCCTCTCATACTGACGAGGCATACTATGAAATACACGGTCGCAACCATGCGTTCTCACTACTCCCATCCTAGCCTGTACAAGCACTCAAGGCATGGGCGAGAACATCAAAACAATTATCTTTTTAGGTTGATTTAATCCCCATTTAGTGTGTAAATGTTATCACTTATTAACAAAACTTACAATGAGTTACCCTAGCAGCCACTTAGGGCTCCGGTCCCCATTGCAAGCCACTTCCCAACACTACAAGTAGATTACCTACCCTAAGCTCATGGAATCATAAATCACCACAGTCTTGTACAAGCGACTATAAATAAAATCCAAAAGATAATTCATAAAAGAATCATCAAATATCCATGATAAAAGCATCAAATAACCACAATAAGAATCATCAAATCTCCAAGATAAGAATCATCAAATCTCTATGAGCATCCGGAAAGTATCCATAGAAAATCATGACCACAACAGTTCTCTATTGGCAACTGAAGGCATCACTAATAATCATAAGTATCCATTGGTTCTCAATAACCAAAATATATCTCAAAATAAATCACAATATCCATTGGTTCTCAATAAGCAACCAAGAATATCTCAAAATCATACTGATCGAAGACTCCAAAATGGTTGAGTCAAACATGTCACAACATGACATCATCAAGAAATAAATCCACATTTCAATCTCATCATGGCAACTAAAAATTAATCCACGGATAACTGATCGATGACTCAAAAATGATTAGCTCAGGTGTCTCATATATCTCAGCTTCACACATGAAGACTGGTGAATAACAATCAGTAATACAAACATTTCATAGAGCATACGATCACATAACCATGGTTGGGCTTGTAAAGATCAAAACCAAATAAGATCAACATGCCATCACATCTCATAACCCCCGAGCCTCTGGTAACAACCTAGGACTGGTCAACACTAGTTAACCCAAAACCCAAAACAAGAAGCATATAGAATACACGATGCAGACACATGTTTTGGTTTTGCTATCTTACATAGTTGAATCAAGTGTAGAGGTTTCCAGTTTTCTGTTTGCAAGTATATTTTCAAGTGTCTTAAGTTCCATCATTTGACCTACAAGTCAACCCAATTGTTCCTCGATAGCATTACCCTTCCATTATTAAAAATTACATTCTAAAAATAACTTAAGGATAAATATTTACTCATTAAATCATTTGCTTTATTCGCTAAGATCCATAGTACTAATTGATCAACTCTTCCTTAATGTTACTTCTACATTTCATCATAATCAAAGGATCATTATTCATTCATAAAAGAACCAATTATCAATCTTCGATTAAGAAGATTATAACTTAATTAAAATGATCAATTTAATTTACCAATTAACATAGGTACATGATTCCATGACTTTTGTCATTTAATAGTTTTCAATTCAATATTACTACGTCTCACCATTAAAACATCTAAGGTTATTATTCAAGTCATGAGAATAAGGCCTATCAACTTTGATATCAATATTTTACAACCTCGTTAAAAGAATCATATCAATTAAATCTTTATTACATAACATAATTATTGATTAAATTTAATTAATTTTAGTTAATTGATTTAATTAATAATTTCACAACCAAACCATCAACCCAATGAATATTAGTTGACTAATAACTAAAAGTCAACCATACACAAATGTTCATATTCATAGTTCAATAATAATAACTTGCTAATATTTAATGACAAACTATATTGGAAATCTTATTAATAAATTTATAATGACCACATTCGTCATGTTCTCATTTTTATTTTAATAATAATAAGTTATAACAAATCTCCAATACCAAGTATTATTATCTCAAAAAAGTTTTCCCTATGTACATTGATTCAATTAATTAATAATCCTCCAAATTATTAACCAATTCAATTTGATTAATATATTTTACAGTACTTCAATCATTAACTAATCTCCTCTAGATCAACTCTAATCAAATTTGTTGATATCTATTTAAACCATTATTTATTAATAGTTTGTTAGTCCTTACAAACATTAATAAATAATAAACTCCTCAAACTATACATATTCGATCTATAGAATCCTTCCATAAACTCATTAGTTAATATTTGGCTAACTCTTAACTCCATTAAGGTATTCAAACGTATTAACCAAAAACATAATAAATCAGTCTTAATCCAATATCATTCAGAGTTTCTAAATTTAAATCAACATAATATAAATTATCATCTTACAATTATTTAATCAATATTAAAATCAACCATTAGACTCCATTTTCTAATTGTTCTAATAATATTTTGTTTATATAAACGTTGTTTGAAAGAGATCCCTATCACAAACCAATAAGACTCATTATAGATTTTAACATGAATAATTTTCAAATTCTTAGCATTATCATCTTCATTAAACAACTCTAAAATTGTTTAATAGTATTCAATATATATTATAAAAAGTCCACTATATAAATCATATTAAAATCTCTTTTCTTTTAATTTTTCTTCACTTAAAAATCCATTTACTTAAATTGACTAATAATTAATTACACTTCTTCTACTATTAACTAATCTTAATTAAATTTGATTTAATTATATTAGATAATAAATCATATAACAATAATGCATATTAATAAGATTCTAATAAGGAAAGATTACAATAATATCTTTAATTTATTTCATGCTTTGATATATTATTTTTATGAAGTTAAAGCATAAAGAACTCTTGGTTATGGGAAATGGAGAAATATCTGTTCTTGAATAAAACAGTCTCAGTACGACGGTCATATCTCCTAAATGAACTGTTGGATCGGGCTGAAATTTAAATATGTTGGAGAGGGCCAAGTTGCGCCAATTCTGACTGGAGTGATCAAATAAATTCGATCACGGTAAAAAGTTATGAATGACTGAGTTCGGGTCTATCCAAGGGGCAGCAATAGGACAATTTGTGAAGAATTAAATTTTTTTTGTTAAAATAATTGTTCTCTAAATTTAACCATAAAAGGGTTTGTTCATATGCATCTAAAAATATAATTGATAGAAAGATTACATCTAATCATTCAAATTTTTACCATAGAATTTCTATTTTAATTCCAAATCTTGTCTTTCTAATTTAATATAAATTCGAACCCAAACCTGATTAAAATCTAATTTCTTTCTCATTTGAAACTAAAGTTTTTTTCTATTGTTTTTTTCTCATCCAAATAAAATATCTAGATTCCAATTTCAAATAGTAGATTCAATCACAAAGAGTATTCAACCACATAAAACAAATATGATGAAGACGGGAAGAGAAAGAGTGCAAAGGGAATATGAGAATATCACGAGTGCACCTGGACACTGATGCTAATTTTCCATGCCTCAGAAGTCTATAGAAAATCCCTTCTTTCTCCATCATTCGCAATTCTTCCAAGAATCCAAGCTGATCGAATCCTCCAAGTGATTAGAAGTGCTAGAAGGAGCATAGAAGCAAGTAGAAAATATATGAGCATATGAATCTTCTCCCATGCATGTAAGCTTGAAGCTTCTCTATTTTTGCTTGTAGCTCGTGGCTTCCATTAAACTTGTAGCTTCCATTAAGCTTTTCATTTAAATTTCTATGAATGCTTGAATATCAAGAACTCTCAAGAAACCTTTGGAATGCTTCTTGAAATCGCTGAAAGGTGTCACCAACTAAGCGTGGGTCTTTTCCAATTCTTTTTGATGAGTCGTAGAGTTGTAGACACCTTGTGCTTAATTGATGCACTAACTCTCATGTTGTTGACACATGTTAATTCCCATGCAAGCTTATAACTCCAATTTACTTTACTCTTTCCAATTTTATTTATTTGTTTATTAAGTCTCATGCACTAACTTTAATATCTCCACTTTTCAATCTTAATATATTTTTATTTTAATCATATGAGATTTAGAATCTTTTAATAATTTAAAATATATTTTCCACTTTTAAATTTTATTTTTCAAAACTTTATTGCTAAAATATTTATTAGCTTCAATAATATTATTATTTAGTCATTTATTTAAAAATGAGCTCCAAATATATTATAAATATTGTCACATTCCAAATTTAATATTATAACTTTTATCTTCCAACTTTAATTATTTTATTTAATTAATTTCTCAATTAATTAAATAAAATAAATATTAAAATACCATATTAATTTTTT
The DNA here is from genome assembly GCA_028749045.1 of Cupressus sempervirens. Classification (NCBI taxonomy): domain Eukaryota; kingdom Viridiplantae; phylum Streptophyta; class Pinopsida; order Cupressales; family Cupressaceae; genus Cupressus; species Cupressus sempervirens. The sequence continues at coordinate 278,077,715 of CM053791.1, forward strand.
CATTTAATTAAACTATTAATTAAATCTTTTAATTAGGCTTAATTAATAGAAAATACACCAAAGACTCACAAGGTAAAAATATGAAAACTCATCATAGCCAAAATACATACAAAATCAAACCAAGGGTTTAAATTACGAATTACGTCATCTGATGCATTCGGAGGGTACTCAACTCAGATACTTGTCCTAATTTTTCAATTAGAAAAAATGGCTTAAAAAGTTGAGATTTGGACTTGAGAATTTATCTCCCCTCTCTTATCATTGAGATAGTGTGATAGGGTACGCTTATCTTGGCAATTCAGGGAATTCGATACTCGGTACCTACAACCTGCACAAAAACTATGCATGTACAACCACAATATATACTAAATTAAACAGACAATGGTAGGAAGTGGTGCATCATGTAGATCTCGACTAATAGGTGACTACAACTCCCTTCCTTAACCACATCAGACACGCCATACAAAAGCAAACACGCAAGGCAAACATGCACACCATACACATGCAAGTATGGGGTAAGTATCCATAAGAAAGCACATATGATAATAAATCATCTTACTAATCATCATTAATAACCGCAAACACTGAAAATAATCATCATACATACATGAAATGTAGAGTCTAAGTAATCTCATCACATATCAACTGAATCCATAGCACAATATCTGATAATCTCATAATAATGTTACTAACCATCAACATGAAACTAGCTCTAAAAGAGTTCAGCAATGATAACAAAATGCGAACCAGGGTAGGCACTACAAGTGAAAGGGATCATGAGGATTCTTCACTAGATTTAGACTGTGTGTAAACTTGGGAGCAACCTCTACCATGATTTTGACCTCTACCACATCGTGGTCTATAGGAAGCAAAAAATTTTCCATTCCTTGTGGCAACAGTCATAGATAATGATTTAAAACAAAGTTTTAACAAGTATCACACTAGAACAGTGTCTCAAAGTGAGTAAGCATGTTGTATACCTAGGTACAAATCATCTAATAAATGGCTAGAATAGCCAAGAGTTATGACTATCATAATGCAAGGTACAACGAAGATAAAAGAATAGAAAGAACAACCAAGTAAGGAGAATAGTTTGTGTGTAAATAGCAAGTTGTCAACTAAGCAAGAAATCAAAAAATTGACATTGTTGCATACAGAGAAATGACTAAATGTTTTAGACATATATTAGACTTGGATCAATTTTTGATGAGGGAGCTCAGAATAGCTTGTTGTTTTAGAAAAAAATTAGATAGACTTGTGTGAAGAAATGACTCCAATGTGAGGAAATACAAACTACCAAATGAGAAAACAACCCTGACAGAGAAATTTTGACAGTTTTAGGAAAAAAGTTTAGGTGAAGACTCACATAGAGCCATGCAAGGAAGTACAATGAACCAAGCAAGAATTCAAAACAAAAATTTTGGACTTGTACTCTCATGTGAGGATTTGGATAAAGTCATGCAAAGAAAGGACAATTTGACCAAAAAGACAATTTTTTGACTCAAAATTTAGAGTTTTTGGCAATCTTTCATACAAAGATTCATAGAAAATTGTGTGAGGAATTACAAAGAACCCCACAAGGAAATGTAAATTGGCCATTTTCTTGGGCAAAAATTTGTAGAACTACAGGTGAGAAAAGGACAAACTGACAGGTTTTTTACTGTACTTGAAGAGATTTTCAATGATTTTGGTAGTTTATGAATAGAGGACTGATAGTGTTTGTAAATTATAGGTAGATTAGAACATCATTTTTATATTTTGGACATCATGTTGGTTTGAAAGTAAATAGTTATTTTTCAGACATGGGATGTGAGTAGTAGTCTCAAACAATCTGACTAGGGACACACAAACTCAGAAGGATAGGGGAGTCTTGACCTTTTTTTTGTTTGGGTGACTTGGATAGTTTATAGACTTGAAAAAGACACTCTTTATCCCTATAACCAAAAATGGTAGAGGAAGCAAAACCTTTGTCTCACAATTTGTGTGCATGTGTTCACCTTACACAGCCGTGTCACCCCACTAGAGAGTGCCCGTGTTTTTGGTGTATTCCAAGGATTCAATAATATATATGCTCAATAAGCACCCTTGTTGTAGGGTTCAAGGGCATGTGCCACCTTCCAGCATCCAGGTACATTCTTATGGTGAGTATCTATATGAGATATTCTTCCCCCTCCTTGCACAAAGATTATGCGCCTTTTTCGGAGGTAAACCAGGTATTAACTATCTAAACATTTTTACTTGGCTTACATTCACATTAATCCTCGGTGGCTTCACAAATGAAGTTGAGGCCAATAGTTCACACCAAAATGTATAAGTGCACACACTTGACTAGCAAGATTGGGGGTGATGTTGCCCAGTGCAACAAACAAAGCCTCTTCTTGATATGCAATATCAAAATGAAGAAGAAGAAATTGGCATTTCTTTGGAGTCTTCCGCTCTATAAAGCTTCTTTATTATAGTGAGTTGGAATCACTAGTGAAAGGTGTGTGCTCACTTGGGTGGTTCCCAGAGGTTGGATCACTCTGACAGGCCCTCTAAAGGTTGACTCAAACTGGTGGATCAGATTCAAGGGTCAAATTTCCAATTTTCCCAAAGCAAAAAGAGCATACTCCTCTACCTCATCATCTTACCCAAACACACAAAACATGTTCATCACCAAGTTAGTTTATCAATCCCAACACTTTTTTCTCAAGATTTTGATTTTCCTAAAAGGAAGTCATCATCTTTTCATAAAAAAGATTTGTATGAGAGAATCGCTAATTTTCATGCCTCCCTCAGGTACTATCTTCCAAAGGCATCTAGGTTTTTGATTTACTTTTGGGCATCACTTCCTAATAGCAAAGAGCATACTCCCCTATTCCTTTATCTAGAGCCATATGAAGTTCACAAGCCCTATTAAACTATGTGTGTAAGAAAGTATTAAAAAGACACAACATTTGAGTGCATTTGAATTCATTCTTTAACATTCGAATCTTTGACTGAGTATATTGTGATCAAACTATTAGTACTGTTTGTGAGTTCATGACAAGGTATCTTTGACAAATGATCTACACACCACTATTAGGCTGCCCAAAATTAGAAATTAGAAGTGAAATGCTTTAGAAACAAGTGTCATTATGAAAATTAGAATTTGAAAATTGAATTTTGTTTTTACTGGTGTCAAGTTGTGTGTGAGATTCTACACAAACCTACTTGAAAATATGTTGTGAACCACGTGAGAAATGGCTTTCTTACATGCATGGGTACACATTTTTGTGCAAGAGAATGCAGAACTACAAGTGAGGATTATATTTCTTCACATGGGAATTGATCTTATCACTCAAGAAACTACTAAATCGTATGGACATAATATTAGAAAAATAAAAAATTTATCAAAAGTGGAGGCCAGAAAATCAATTTTATTTGCCCCATTATGGGTGCAAGAAATGTATGTGCTAATTGTGGGCCTCTACATTAACCACACACTTCAACATGATCCTTATATGCTAGAAACATCCCAAAATAAACATAGAATTGTTCATTTGGAATGATCCAACGAATTGATATCCACTCAAATTTGAGAGACCAACAACCAGACCACTAGTATGAAGGATTTTAATCTATATGAGATGCAAGATTAAACTAGATGAGCATATTAATTTAAGAATAAGATAAGTAAATTAATCTAGATGTATGCATTTTTAATCTATATGAAATTGCAAATGTGAAAGCAATAAGCTATGACTACAAACGATTGAGTCAACAATTTGGCATTAGTTTGATACTATTCATGTGCATCCCCCAAATGAGAGGTTAAGGGTTTCTTAAATAGAATCCAAGAATTTGATCAATGGTCAAAGATCAAATAGAATGAACGATCTATATTGAAGATGAGATTCAATTAAAATAGGAAATTCCTTTGTGAAAAGAGAGTTAATTGATCATTTTTAAGTGTGATAAGGAGTTAACTAGCTTAATTCCTTTTCTAATTCTAGTCCACTTTGTATTTCCAATTGTGAATTGAAGAGAGAGAATAATAAGAGATATTTGATTTAAAAGGTTAAATATGACCTCATAAATGAATAATCTAATTAATTGAATAGTTAAATTCAATATTTAGAATGAGGGTATTTATTAAATCAAATATATTTAATTCTCATATATATTAGCTAAAAGGGTGACTTTAATTTAATCAAAGCACTAAGACTTATAATTAAATTAAACTTGATTAATAGGTTTAATTTAGCCAATTCAATTAGTGTTTAGGAATTAAATAAAGTATATGATTAATGCAGATTAATGATTTTTTACATTTGACACTCAGGTTAAGTACCGATTATCAGAACCAAAATTGCCTAGTACAATAGGACTTTAGGTAAAATCAATAGACCAAAATTGGTTTAGCACACCAATGTGACAATTTAGGGTTATTAGAATAACTCCATCAATGGAAAGACAAACACAAGGTTCTCACATATGCATCCATTGATGCTTACAGTTCCCCAATGAAGAGAACAATGTCGACAGTGAGAACCCACCTTCTTGGAGATGCAAGAGCAGTTGAGACAAGACTAGAGGAATGATAATCTCAAGGGAGGAATATCCTTCAAAGAATATGCATAATTGCAAATGAAATAGTCTGACAATAAGAACCATGGCTACTAGAATAGTAACATTAAGTGGAAGATTAATAAGATGAGTCATTCTTCTTTTGATGGATCCAAAATGATATCAGTGAGAGTATGGATGCAAAAGGAGAATACCTATTTTCAAGTCAATCCAATGTTGGGGGATGGACTTCACAAATGTTACAAATATGTACATACAAAAAATAGGGGTTAGGAGACACACCCTTCAAAATTGAAAATGTCATACTAGGGAGGATCTTCTACCTTTGAAATGGCATACAGGGTCAATTTTAACAAGAATCACAAATACACAAGAAACTATGACTCCAAGATGGCTCCCTATAATACCAAGTCCCTCCTTATAAAGGGTTCCAAGAAGTATCTAGAAGGTTTAAATAGGTTGACATGATTTATTATTTATTATGTTATTACTTTTTACTTAATAATATGATTAATTAATTAAAGCAATCTATATGATATTATTTAAATTCAGGACCACTTAACCATCTCATTGTGGCACATTGTGGCCCAGAGATGCCAACCATAATCTGGACCCTTGAATTGAATTTTTATGTCATTTCATTGCAAGCATGGTTCCTATCATTGTTATTATCATAGCTCTATATTTCTTTGTATATTAGACATGCTAAAAAAATTGTGTACCTATTTTTGTAACAGAAATGTATATTTTCTACCATATTACCCTGGTATCTGTATTTTTCTTGTAAGAATTATGGATTCTTCTCTCTATTTTTATTATAAGAATTATTGACTCTTGTAATGATACTTTTCATTTTGTAAATCCATACTTTATCTTCTATAAAGACAAAAGCAAGATAAAGAATTGTCTTAGACTCTTATGTCTATGTCTAGAAAAGAAAGTTGTTGTTGCTACAATCACCTTCAATGGTCAAAATCTAAATGGAAACATACAAACCCATTTTCTATCCCTTTTCTATGGCAAAAGAACATTCCCATGAAAAAGTGTAATTCCTCCTCAATACTTTCTCTAGTAATGATTTCAAAGTGTCTTATACATTCACTGATGATGAAAGTGATAACTATTTTCACTACATATGCAAAGTTTTCTAAAATTTGTCAAATTTGATTGCATATGTGAAAATAAGTTTAGATTGATTTCATACATCACTATTAGTTAAGTAAAAAGTTAACAAATCATGGTTGCATACAGAGTTGAATTAGTAAATGGTTTTGAACATTGTTAATTTCAAGGTATTCAGAAGGTCTAAGATTGCATAAGATAAAAAAGAATACGTGTACAAAAGATATTTATATTTCATTATAGGAAAGTACATATTGTTTGTTCCACACAAGCTATAGAAATTATTTGAAAAAATAAACAAGTTCTATTTCAACTTTAGATTCTTTTGAATACATTCTCAAGAAAGTACAAAGTCTATAAATAAGCAATGACATTGATCATTCAACAAAGAACATAAAACATTAAAAGTGATCTATGGTTCTATAATTGCCTGGTAGGGAGACAGCCATGTTGAGTTTGATGAAGTACCCAGGTTCTCACATCCTTGCTACAACCTATATAGAAAAGAAGAATATTTTCAATCACATGAAATGTTTGAGCTCAGAAAACAAAGAGGTATCAGTCAATGTTATCTATTCCAGTTGAACAAAAGCAGCATACATTTCTACAACATAAAGGTAAATGATATTGTGTTTTCATGAAGACAAAATATTTGAATTGCATATATATTCCCTAGATTGTTGAATATGAAGCATTATCTGTGCATGGTAATATAATAATGGGCTAACAAATCATACATTAGATCCTGATAACTACGGTTATAATTCATGTTCATTTTAAGCTCTGTCAAAACCAGTTGTGTAATTTAGAATAAATGATCAACATTGGAAGCTATATGTTGCAATATCAATAGAGGAAAAGAATATACAATAGAGAGGCTTTTAGATTTTATTAAACCAAAGTAGTGATTTTGCGTGGCCTTTTCAAGGTAGTTCAAAGAGAATCTTGAAAAATGCCTTCTAGGTTATGTGCAAGGTAGGCCTATTTAGGTTCTAGGCTAGTATAATCCCTAGAAAAATAGTGGAAAAAGAGATAGCAGTGATTTAAAAGTGGACGAAAAACTAAAAATTACAATTCTTGATAGAGAAGATTTGGGAGAGTTTGTAGTAGTTGGAAGTTTTCTCAATTTTCCATGTCTACAAAGAGGCAAATGGAATTTTTGATGGCCATATGATAGAAATACTAAAGAGCCACAAGAAATAAATTTAATTTGTGAAGCTCCCAAATCAGCCATCAAAGGTAAATTATTGCCAAATTTTTTATAGCTAAGTACAAAAATCATAAAATTGAAACACACAACCTATGTACAAAATGCAACCATAATAGCAAAGAATATAAATAACTAGTGCCATGGTATAAAAGCATAAGTTATGAGCAGCAAGGAGAAAGTCCAAAGCACAAAAATCATCAAACTCCACATACAGCCAAAGAAATATTGATAACTGGAACCAAACATCAACAAAGAATGATGATTACAACAAATAACTTACATGAGGAGAGCCACAAAATGATGAAGTAGAATCTTCACAGCTATAAGTGAAGAAATGGCCCCAAACAAAATAGCAGGAGTAATGGCTTCCAAGATATATAACAATAGAGAATGGAGACCAACACTCATGAAACCACCATAGAAATCATTAACAAACATACCCTCACAATATGCACAATGGAGAAAAATCCCAAAACATAGATAAAGAAGCCAATAATGAAGCTCGCATCAAATAAAAACAAAGCATACCATGAAATAATGAACAAAAACTTACTGCATCTCATCCAAGAGAGAAACCCAGATCATAACAACAGTCCAGGTACTCATTGTAGACACCTAAATTTGATTACACTATTTTAGTAATCCTATTTAGTTATCTAAAAAGGCATTATTAATTAAATTTCTATTTAATTAATCCTTTGTCATCCCCTAGTTGATTAATTTAATTAATCATCTATAGTCCTAATTGATAAATCAAATAATCTATTATTTATCAATTAAATCCTATTCTTCTATCTAATTCCAAAAATCCCCATTTATTAAATAAATCTATTTGATAAATGAAATCCTCAAATTCAAAAACCCCTAACCTATCTCTAATCCTCCATTTAGCCTAATCCACCCCATCCACCCATACTAACCAAGCTTAGCCACTAACTCACCCACCCTCATTAATGTCATCCACTTGCACATCTCTAACATCTCTAATCTAATCCTAAACCCAAGCCTAATCCACCCCCTAATGTTGTCACATTCCTTAAACAAGTTTAATATTTTCCTAATCCAAACCAAAGCCTCCCCTCAAAAAGCCCAACCACTAAGTCATGAGTGCTCTTACAAAACATAAAAGACTCTTACAAGCCCACTCATGACTCTTACACCCATCTTCCACACTCTTCCCTCTTCCACACTCATTCCTCCTACATCCCTCTTACATACTCAACCCCACTCATCATGCCTTTAACCAACCCTTTACCCTACCCTCTCACACTCATCCTCCTTGTGACAAGTGTCACCTTCCCATTGGTGCTAAACAAGCACAATCCATGTGCTCTCCTTTGAGTGCATCCTAGCCCTCCTTAAGCCTTCATCCATCCTTGCATCTAAGCCCTCCATCCCTCTACCCCTTAGCCTATAAATTAAATCCCATCCCAAGCCATATCATCAACAATCTTTGAGCTAAAGTTACCATGCCCTTTTGAGAGCCAAAAGACATACCCATACCCTTATAATGCCAAATTGAGAGCTCACAAAGCTACCAATTTGCCATTACCCATCTCCATTGAAGCAGCTTTTGAGCATCTTGAGCATACATCCACAGCAAAAGGACACATCTACAGAATCAAGAAAGCATGGAGTGTTTTATCTTGTGAGGTTTGCACTTCTTTTTTGCTTTCTTTGTCCAAGCATATATGTGAATTTAGTTTTTGGTTTGTGAATGTTTACTTTATTTGTTAATGTTCTTTGCATACTAATTCTTGTTCTACACTCATGGCATAAACCAAAAGAACAATGGAGTCTCATGGCATAGTGACAACCTATAATGCACCCATGAAATAGCAGCAAGTCTCTTACAATAGAGAATGAACCAGAATCATGGAAGATGTAGAGAAATTCATAGAATGCAAAATGGAGTGGCTAGGGTTTCAACAAGCCCTATTCCTTCTTTTCCCCCCTTCCATTGATTAAATGAAGAATGAATGAAAATGCTAAAGCTTTGTTATATTTTCCTTATGAAATTTAACACAATATATTTTGGGTCCACATTTTGCTTGATATAGGAGAGTGATATAAATTATTAATTAGAATAATAGTATGTGTTGAGATTATGGGTGTTGCACACATTACATAATTGTTATATTGTATTTTTTTTTTTTATTATACATAATGTTGTATCTAGGAGCACCCAGATGGATGTGCAACATGGAAATATTCCCATGAGATATACTTGATGAGTTGTATTTTAAAATTATGATAATATTTCATGTAATTATTTAATATTGGGGAAAAGGATTAAATTTTTCAATATTAAATGTCGAGTCAAGGGGTTAGGTAGCACATGGTTTATGTAATATCACTTGGTGGTTTTTGCGTGACTTGCTACTATATAAGCAACCACAAGGGTAGTTGTTGGAAAAAGAAGTGAGAAGAAGAAGGAAAAAAAGGAAAGAGTCGAGCAGGATAAGGCTTGACAAGTTAGCCAAGGGAGCATTTGTGAAAGTTGGAAGCATGGTGTGTGGATTCATGCTTGTTCACATTGATTTCTCTGTGGTGGCTATGGCTTTGAAAGCTTTCATGGTTGTATTGCAATGGTGTTTTTTGCCGAATAATACATGGTGATGGATGCTTTTGGAGGCTAGGTTTTTCCCTCAATGAGGGTTTCCCAGGGTATATCTTGTGTCACAATTTTGTGGATATGTTGTCTATTCTCCTGCATGTGGATTTCAATTGAATTTTTATTTTAGATCTATTATGGGTTATGTGGAAACAGTTATATCCTTTGTTGCAAGTTTCCTTACAAGTGGTATCAGAGCTATGGTTTTATTATTGTAACCCTAGATTGAATCCATGGGAATGCATGAGAGGATAAAAGAAATGGCAAGACATATGAGTTGTTAATTGCAGATATGAGGGTTTTGGATTTGTTGTTATGATGGGATATTGGTAGGTTTTGGGCATGTGAAATTGTTGGACAAAAGAGTTTTCTAGATGTTTCATTTGAATGAGGCTTTTAGAGGGAGCTTGCAAAAATGACCTCCTAGTTAAAAACAAACCTCACCATTGGATCTGAGATGACATTTCCATAAATTTTGATATATAATATGCCCTAATTTGGCCATGTTTTTAGAGGAAATGGAAGTTTTTTTAGTTTCAGCCCGTGATGACTATCAAATTTAATCCTGTTAGAATTTTTGTCAAAAAAAAAATTCACAATGAAAATGGTAAAAAGTTCATCTTAGTAAAATGACTACAACTTTCTCTCAAGATATCAAATTTTAGACTTATTATAGGCATTAGAAAGCTAATTTAGAGCACTACAACTTGGTCTAGGTTTGGTTCTATAATTTTGACATTTAGTCAGGTTTTAAGAGCTTGAAAGTAAAATGTTGTTTATTTTGAGCACAGATTAGGGCATATCTTGGGCATACAGAGTCTAATTTTGGACTTTGAGTAGTCAACGAAAAGATCTTGGAGAGCTCTACACATGTGTTCAAATTTGGTGTAGGTTTGTTATGGTTTATTTGGTGATATATTAATCTAAATAGTTTATGGTATATATTGACTATGTTAACATTGTGAGTTTATGACATTATATGTTTGGAGATTTGTATTTGATGTCATTGTATACTGAGTTCATATTTCAAATTAGTCTCATGATGATATCGTTATTAGTATTTGATTTGGATATGTATGGTGATTTTTTGGGTCTATAAGTTGTGCAGTATTATAAGTGGTCTATACTTACAGGTTGCATTTGAGGCTTGGATATGGGTTGTCTTTGCCCATTGATATTTCATTATTGATGCATATTCAAATCAGTGTCTTGGATTTGGGTTGTATATGCCCTAAGTCACATTATTTTTTGATTTTTTTTTCATGTACAAGGGATGAGATGTTACAAGGTACAATCCTAGTGGAAAATTATGGTTGACTATTTTATGCTGATAGGTTGGACACATTGATAGCCAGATGCTTGGTTTATGGATGTGATTGTGATGCCATAGATTTTGGCATGACATGATTGGATATACAACTTGGATACATGATTTACTGGGAGCTTTTGATAGTGATGAGGTAATAGTGTAGGATTAGTTCCTAGTTTGGTTTGTATCTTCTTGGTTTGGAGATCTTGGTTTCACTTGGTATTGACACTTTAGTTGTGTGTGTATAGGCTTGGAGGATCTTCAAGTAGGAGATGGATTTTATGATGCCATGGGTGACTCGGTACCATGGTTGAGTGGGACTTCTTGGAATTGATATATTTATTAAGTGTTTGCAGATGTTGGAGGTTTGTCTTATATCCTATTACTACAGAAGCATCTTTGACATTTGCATGATGCACTTGTTATCTTCATAATGTGTGAAGATGGTTAGATCTTGAGGACTCATTGGGTTCTTGGTTATCTTTATGGTGTATGGAGATGTTTCTTCATGGTATGTGGAGATGATTTTCTTCATGGTATGTGGAGATGGTTTTGAGGACTCACAAGGTTCTTGGTAAAGGTTTGGTTTATGCTTTAATTTGACACGTTATCCTTGGTGTTAGGATGGTTTTATTATTATGTCATGATATACTCTTGATACGTGTTTACTTTTAACATGTTATAGTATGTTCATATGGAGCATGTTATCTCTTTGGTTGAGATGGTTAGATCATGTTGTCATGTCTATGTTCTTGAGGCCATGGTTGGAACTTTGACATTGATCTTGGTTTAGTTTCTTGGTATTGACTACATTGATCATAAGCTGGATACTTCATTATATTATTATGTTGCATTTGGAGTTGGTATGGATTGATTGGTTACAAGTGCTCATGGATACTTAGAGATGGTGGTGATGTTGATTTCTCTTGGATTAGAGATGTGTTTGTTGGGATGGTTGATGGTTTCAGTAGGAAGTCCAAGCAGCATTCACTTGATATGGACTTGAGAGAAGATTTTTCTTAGATGAGTCTTGCTTGGAGACTTGGATATCTTGATGAGCATTCTCATTCCCCACTCTTAGTCTACTCAGAGATTTTCTACTTGAGAGGTATAGTCCATTGTTTCTCTTAGGTATATTATGTTTATGTTTGTCTTTCATAGATATGGATCTTGAGCTACGATAAATGAGTTAGTTTTGGAGGGTTCATTTGAGAGATGGTTTAGCATTGGTTATCTCCATTTGTATATGTTGTTATGCTGGTTGAGTTTAGGAGATAGTTTTATATTGGGCTTATTCCTTGGATTAGGAATGGTTCATGAGTTTGATCTTCTTGTGAGAGGCTTACATCCATGATTATTTATATGGTATGGTTTGGGTGTTATTGTGGCTTCTTGTTGGGGTTCTATGGAGGAGATCATACTTGCATAGTTTACATCTAGAGGTGTGTGTAGAAGGACATGATACATGTTATGATTTGCATGGTTTCTCTCTAGTCTTGGTTATATTCCTGGATGTTTGGTTTTTTCACTTACATTGGATTTGAGATTGGTTAGAGATTATGATCACTGGTTTGTTCCCATGTATGTCATGTGAGAGATGGCATGGTTATTCCTTTATCTCTTTCATATGTTGGTTGTGGAGAACTTGGGAGAGTGTTGGAGACTTATTATGAGAGTTGTTCTGGCAGGTTTTTTAGTTTATGCATTGAGAATGTCCTTGATACTACATGGATTCACTTCTTTGAGATGTTGTGAGTGGATTGGTTATAGATTTGACATTATCTTTTGCAATGGGAGCTTCTTGTTATATATGTGGTAGGTATTTCTCTTGAGGTTTGCGAGTGTAGGTTACAGATTGGATATGTTGATGATGTGAGATTCACTTGGTATACCTTTGGAGGTATGGATAGTTGGATGGGTTTGGCACTTGCTGTGGGTGCTATTTCAGCTATAGATATTTTGACAACTATGGATACATGTGATTACCTTTGGATTAGGTTTTTGTGTTTGACATTTGATTTGGTACAAGATTTTATGATCTTTTAATGTGATAGGTTGGGTGGCTTTCTATTTGGATGGCTTCTATGTATGTCCAGTGGCAGTGGCATAATAGGAGGTGAGATCATTCATGTTGGAGATGCTAGATACTTTGATTTTGTTGCATGTACTAGGATGGAGCACTTTGTGTACTTTGATCCATGATGGTGGATGTGCTAAGAGGGATTGTTCCCTTATTCATTTATGTGGCTACAGATTGACCATATGCAATGTATACAACAAGTGGGAGATGTTGAGATTATGGGTGCTACACACATTGCATAATATTGTTATACTGTATTATTTATTTTTTTATGTAATGTTGTATCTAGGAGCACCTAGATGGATGTGCAACATGGAAAGATTCTCATGGGATATACTTGATGAGTTGTATTATAACACTGTGATAATATTTCATGTAATTATTTAATATTGGGGAGAAGAATTAAATTTTTCAATATTAAATGTCCAGTCAAGAGGTTAGGTAGCACATGGTTTATGTAATACCACTTGGTGGTTTTTGTGTGACTTTCTACTATTTAAGAAACCACAAAGGTTGTTGTTGGAAAAAGAAGTAAGAAGAAGGAGGGAAAAAGGGAAAGAGTTGAGCAGGATAAGGCTTGACAAGTTAGCCAAGGGAGCGTTTGTGAAGGTTAGAAGCATGGCATGGGATGTGTGGATTCATGCTTGTTCACATAGATTGTTCGGTGGTGGCTATGGCTTTGAAGGCTTCCATGGTTGTATTGCAATGGTTTTTTTGCTGAATAATACATGGTGATGGATGCTTTTAGAGGCTGGGTTTTTCCCTCAATAAGGGTTTCTCATGGTATATCTTGTGTCACAATTTTGTGGGTATGTTTTCTATTCTCTTGCATGTGGATTTCAATTGCATATTTATTTTAGATCTATTATAGTTTATGTGAAAATAGTTATATTCTTTGTTGCAAGTTTCCTTATAGTATGGAACTTATCTTCTAAAGTCTTTATTATTATTTTTATTAATAATCTATTATTATTGTTGCATTGTTACTTTATTATTGTAAAATATTACTATTTGAGTTGATGAAATATTAAAATCAACTATTTAATAATTATTATTTTTAAAATACAAGTAATAAAAATCCGATTAGGCTATTTTTGGATTAAAGTGTGTTCAAGAGGGAATTTGCATGTTCTAATCCCTAAATTCGAGGCTAGACATTTAGTGGCTATTTTTGGACTCGCAATTCAGACTCAAGCTTTTGGAGTCGATTGTGGAGCTAGTTTTGGAGTCTTCTTGGACTTGTCTACATGCCGAATTGGTCAAGGCATATTTTGGAGTATTTTTGGCATGTTATTGAGCAGTTAAGGTTAGTTTTGCATGCAGTTCACTTTAGGAGCCTCTTTTATGCGTATTTTACATATTTTGTAGCACTTTGACATGTCATATTTTTGGGTTGGTTTTGAGTTCTGACCTAGAGTTTTGTGCATTCTTTTGAGGTGATGGAGGCAATTTTTCAGTTGGCCATCAGTGGGACAAGTGGTTGAGGACAGTTTTCAGGGGTTTCTTCACAGTTTGGATTAGTTTTGACTCATTTTTTCCATACATATTTCTAATATCCAAGTTAGGGATTTGAGCTCTTTTTATTGTACATTCACCTCATTATGACGAATCCTTTTTTAATCTTAGATTTTTTGCACATTACATATTTTGAGTTGATTGTAAGAGCACTTTGTAGTAGACATTTTTTAGCATTAGTTATAGAGATTCAATAGTTCCTTCTCATTGATTCTTTTTTCAATATTGTAGGTTCTTTGCTTTTATGTTATGTTTTTCCTTCACTAAAGTTATATTCCTTATCGCAATGTTAGAATCTCAATACTTGTAAGTATAGGGCTATGTTTGTGTGCTTGTTCTTTTTGCTGTAAATTGGTAAAGTTTACATTTTCCTTTCAAAGCAAAAGATTATGGATCCTTGCATAGAATCACTTTTGTAGTTGCATGTTTTTCTGGGTATTGTGAATCATTTGTATTGTGGATAATTTTTGTTGATTGAAATTAAAGTTGCATACAAATCATTGGTGTATTGCGTCATTTAGGTTCAGTATTTGCTATTTACATTCACTTCTCATCCCTTTCTCACATGCAATCTAGGTTTTAGGTGATCACTATTTAGAAATTGGACTAGCTTCTAGAGATTCATTTCTTATTTTAGGACAACCCACCACCCGAGAGAGTTTCCATGTTTCAACAACACAACTAGATTTTGCATCTCGCTATAGGCACAATCTTGATTGACAATAGAAAGAAATCCTAGATTGTAAACTATAGAAACCCATCTATAGTTAAAGATTTATAGGAGGATTATTTAATGTTGTGATTGATGGTTTGTTGTTTTAGGTTTCATTTACTTGGATGTCATACATTGAAGAAAATGGTGTTTCCTATTTCTATTGTGTACCACATGGAACTTGAAAATCATCTGGCATGATGAACAAACTTTATAGATTTACATAAATAATCTATTGAATCTGTGTAACTCTTCCATATTCAATTTTGAATGTATCTTAATGTTTTTCCCAACAACTATCAAACTCTTCAAAAATTGTTTCACATAAATAGATTGTATTAGGTGGAACGTCGTACCATTGTAATGATGTAATTTGTAGAGCTTTGCTACCTAAATAAGAACCTAAGAAATATTTTAATTACTAAATTCACACATTATGATATGTTTCACAAACATCTAAATACTATAATGTAAACTCATAAATATCATTTTGTAAAACAAAACATGTTGCAAGAATGATGACATGATTTGAAGTGTCAATTTCTTTGGAGAAAAATTGACACTTAATAAAACATTTTCTCAACACTTCCATAAAATTCTACCATCTAATGTATCTAAGAATTCATTGGTTCCTTCTATTTATATACAATTATAATGTTATATATTATTTAATATGAAATGAAGTAATTTTGTTAATTTATAGACTTTTATTCAATAATTCCTAATATAAAATAATGCAGACATTGTATATTAAATATTGATACAAAAATATTAAATATATATATATTACATTTAAAAGAAACACCAATTACTAATATTAATAAAAATATATTTTTTTATTAATATTAATAAAAAATTCCTTTAAGTATTCATATTTTATAATTAACTAGATATTTTTAAAAATAATATAATTATTTATCATTTTTTGCAATTTGAAGAAATCTCCAATGTCTAAAGTCATTGCATGACTACTTTTTGCCCCACTAGCAGATAGAACTCAAAATATTGATATGGTCGAGGGAGCTTTCAACTTATTAGGATGAAAAATATCATGAATAGAATGGTTTGCATTTTGAAGGGCACATGATTTTGTGCATAGGGACTTGTTGTAGTGCCTCTCCCATTTGACTTTTGTAAGTCATCCTAATGGATGCAACCTTGTTGATCTTTTGTTGTGATAGATCATGATTGTGACCATGAGTGGTCTACACCATTGAGGTGATTTGATGTATGTTTCTATATCAGTTGCTTTGATTATGCTTATGACTGATTTATGAGATTATGATGTAATTTATGGTTCACTGAGGTTTGTGCTAGTGGTTACTAGGATCGATGTGGTATCATGATGTTATTCTGTGATTACCTTGAGAGGTGTGCAGAGATTGCACTGTGTACTATTACCATGTTATATTGGACTAGGTTCCTATAGCAATGGTTAGTCATGTTTATGACTGTGTTTGCTTATGTGTTTTAAGTTCCTCCTTGTTGTTGTTTAAACAACCATTATTAAATGCTTAAATAATTAGAAATGGATTGTCCATGTTGGATTCATTGGTTATGTGTTGCGTATATCTACTTATGTTATGTTTTACATTTGAGATGACCTAAGGGTCAGATGTTATACCTTAATTTTAGTATCATAGATGTTAGACTACTACGTTGCTCAGTTGATCATATTGCATGATGATGCCATTTTCAAATGATAGTGTGTTTTATGATGATATTTGGTTATCTGGTATTTGGACATATCTCTGATTATGTTATGTGATGGATTTAATGCCATGGTTATTTAGTTCATTCCTACGTTGTTATGCTTTATGTGAACATGACTGATTGTGAGGCCTCGCCCTAACCCATCGTAGCATAGTGATACATTATTATTATTTTGATACTCACGACTCAAGATGTCGAGACATTATCTGATGCTTTGAACATATTATATTATTTCATGTGATGCTTACTTTCAAATATTTGAGTTCATCATTTAATATTTTATGAATATGTATGTAGACGAAGTAGGTAAATGCAGGATTAACACTTTGATTAAGAGATCTTAATGATTAAGAATATGAGTAGGATGAGAGAAACCCTTATTGATTTTAAGATGTATGTTTTAATTTATGTGACCCCCTAATGCATATATACATATGTGCATGTGATTTTATGGGACTACTGATGTGTGCAATGAGTGTGCAAAATATTTTAGCCGAGAAACCTAACAAAGGAACAAAACTAATCCCTTTGTGCTTTTTATGGAAACCTTGTTATTCGTAACTTAATTTTATTTTGTGAGATGTATGAATGTATCTTTTCATGATCACTAAATGTTAATGTTCGTAACTATGTTCTTATAGTGTCACTTGACACTCATGAATTGTTTATGCTTTTAAATGTGCTAGCTAGGGTTAACTGTGTAACCTTTGGACCTAAGTCGGATTCATTTAGTGTCATTTTTGCTAATTTGTTTCTTAATCAAGTTTAGTTACTCTTAATCCAGATTAGTGCTTAATCTACATTTTGGAGTTTGTTAGATAGTCCTAAATATTCCTAGCTTTTGTTTGGTTCCTAATCAATTCCTAAGGCCTTAAAGCATGAAATCTTTATACCCAAGGGGTATGGACATGGGTTGGGGGCATTTTCCACCCCATAAGCCCTTTATGTTGACTTTTGAGGTCACTCAAAAAGTCTATTTTTGCCTTTGTATGAAAATTGAAAGTGGTTACCATGAGTTGCATAACCTCAACTCCACTTAGTGGTTAACCTTAGGATTGGTTGAGTTAGAAACTTCTAGATTTGTAGGTGAGTGGGGGAAGTTATTGCCCTTTTTGGTGGTTGAGGCCCTTCTTGGAGTAGTTTTGGTTGTTACCCAATCTCTATGTTTAGAGAGGAGTCTTGGAAGATTGAAGGCAAGGAAGGAAAAGCTCTTCTCAATTTGTTCATTTACCATAACCTCTTTGTGAAGGTAGGAGTTCTTCATCTCCTTGTTTCAATTTGTTCCTGCTTGTTTCATGCTTATGCTATTGTGTTGTTATTGGTATGCTCGTATGTATGTTGGCTATGTTTTGGGAAGGATTAAAAGACTATGTTTTCCTGAATGCTTTCTCTCATGTTTTTGGTTTGAATTTCAAAGTTTTCTTGTATGGGTATTTTGGCATTAATCACCCTTGGATAGGGCAGAAGTGGCCAATTTCGAGAAAAGTCTTTTGAGTTGGACTCCAATAGTGTAGAGTCTCTTCTAAGGATGAGAAGAGGGATGGAGGGTAGGGTGTTATGGGCCCCTACTTGTCAGAAAAAACCTCGTATGAGTTTTGGCATGTAAAATGGAAGAACAGAAGGTCTTGAATTATAGCCCCGATTGGGCACCTATTTTGGTGTTGTGTCTGACATCTCCTATTGGAAAATCCACCTTTCCCTAGTTTTCATTCATTGTGAATCCTGTTGTGAAAACCTTGTATGAATATGAATGTTTGATCTTGTCTCTTTGTTAAGCTTGTTGTCACCTGGTTAGATTCTGTTCCCTCCACGATCTCAGCAATGTATTGTAGAAAATGATATGGATTCCTTAATAAGGGACATTAAAAAAAATTATTTGATTGTTGTAATTTCAAGATTGGAATACTATAAAAATTGGAATCCTATGAAAATTGCATTTATCACTTTTTTGTAATGGCAACGACGCCGAGTTTTGCTCTTGGTTCTTTCCCAGCTGAGCCTTTGAATCAGGTTGCCAATAAAATAGTGCTTGAGTAATATTGCTTCTCATGAGTTTTCTTTATATTTTTTTTTTGTTATATGAATGCACATCAAAAAAAAGATGAAATGATGATTTTCAATTAGGCAAAATTTCAAGTTTTCTTATATGTTAAAAAAAGAAAATTATGTTATGAATGAAGGTTCAGTTTCGTGATTATTGTAAACCAAAAATCAATCTTGCAATGTTGTGTAAAGAAGTTATTCAATTCTTGTTCTTAATTGTGTCTTAGCAAGATTCAATAGAATTATACATACATACATACATACATACATATATATATACGTATATATATACATATATATATGTATATATATGTATACATATATATACATATATATGTATATATATGTATATATATATACATATATATGTATATATATGTATATATATATACATATATATGTATATATGTATCTATATATATGTATGTATATATACATATATATGTATATATATACATATATATGTATATATATATATACATATATATATGTATATATATACATATACATATGTATATATATATGTATATATATACATATGTATATGTATATATATACATATATATATGTATATATATATACATATATATGTATATATATACATATATATGTATATATACATACATATATATAGATACATATATACATATATATGTATATATACATACATATATATAGATACATATATACATATATATGTATATATACATATATATGTATATATACATACATATAGATATATATACATATATATAGATACATATATATATATGTATATATATACATACATATATACATACATATATGTATATATACATACATATATGTATATATACATAGATATATGTATATATATACATATATGTATGTATATATGTATATATGTATATATACATATATGTATGTATATATACATATATATGTATATGTATATATATTTACACATATATATATATATATGTATATATATATATGTATATATATATGTATGTATATATATATATATGTAGGTATATATATATATATGTATATATATATGTATGTATATACATATATATATGTATGTATATATATATGTATGTATATATATATATGTATATATATATATATGTATATATACATATATATACATACATATATATATATACATATATATATATACATACATATATATATGTATATACATACATATATATATATATATATATGTATGTATATACCCTCCTTTGATAAATGGATAAAATTGGTAGTCATACTTAGACAAAAAAAATTATCTTTATGCTTTTGTTTTTTTTTGTTCTTAAAATTTTCAACACTTAGAAAAATATGACACAAAATTTTTTTTATAAATTCTTAGAGCAAAAGCCCTCTAGATTTTGTATGGGCTTGAGATTTAATGTCATATTGCAATAGAGAATATTCTTGAAGATATTCTTAAATTTGAAATTAGAAATTAAAAAGAAATATATGCATATAATAACATGAAAATGTATAAGTTAATAACTATCTAACTTAATATCCTAAATATCTATCTCCCACCAAATAAACTTTATTCCATTTAATCCCCCTCTTGGCGCCAGCTTCTTATGGGCTTGAAAAGATGTTTTTAAAACAAAGTCTATGTCTGTTTTAGGGTGACATCAACCTATACCTTCACCATGTTCCTTGCAGTAATTCAACCCCTTGTGGGATGCGCTAGGACGTTCCATGGTTGGAGATTTTCTTTGTTTAATGCATACTTGCCTTCCATCCCTTGTCGCCACATCACTTGGTAGGTTTGTGTCAGTATTTAATACTCTTGGGCAGCGAGTTGTATCCATGGAATGCGCCAGAGTTCCTTTGTTTTGTTATGAAACAGAGTTAAATGTTTAAACACCACCCCCCCCCCCCCCTTGTCCTTGGGCGCCACCATACCTTGGTCAACGCATTTTTTTTGGGAAGGGTGCAATGGGAAGCGCTTGGAAAGCGCGCAAGGGTTTGGGGTAGGTTAGATTAGTACAGTAAATGTTTAATTAAGTTTTTTTTTTTTTTAAATTTTCTTTTTGTTGTGGTTAGTTCATATTAAGTTTAGTTAGTATTTTAGTTAGTTTAAAATTTATTTAGATTTAGTTAAATTTAGTTAGTTATTAATTATGTTAGGTTAGTTGTTATTGTTTATATATATATATATATATTATATATATATATATATAGTTTTAATTTAGTTAGTTTGTGTATAAACTAGTTTTTTTTTTAAATTTTAGTTGTTCTTTTGTTAAAAATTAGTGGATTAATCTATATCTGTTAAAATTAGCATATCTTATTATTAAATAGTTAAACATTAGTTATCATTTTGTTTTATTAAGTGGTGATTAAAAAGGGTTCTTTTGTTGTCTTATTTTTAACATACTTGTTCAAATACGTTTTAAATTAATTAATTTATGATATGATTATAAAATTTTGTTAATAGTGTTTGGATGTTAAGAACTTAGTATTAAAGTTAGCTTAGTTTAAAAGATAGTGTAGTATAAATTTGAAATGTTAAATTTTAGATTAATCAAGAAATTTGTTTTTAATTAAGTAGCAAATTTAAATTAAGTATAATTATGTAAAAACGTAACTAATGGTCGATGTCATTCTAATAACGAAAGTTTCAAATTTAACGATTGATTCAATCCTCATGATTAAAAACTTAAGAGGAAATGTAGTGAATCTATTCTTGCACTTGCATATTCAACTCTTCAACCTTAGTGAACTTTATTATTTAAAAAAAAAAAATTGTGTGTTTTTGCCCTCGTATTTTGGGCATGACATTTTTGGTATTAGAGCCTAGTTTCAACACTAGGAACCTTAAACCATTATGCTTCGAAAACTTAACTCAAACATTTAATTGTGAAGATGCCTCCTGTTACTCAAAGCAACTGGCGAGGCAGAGGTCGTAGGGCTAGGGATGGTAGAGTGTGGCAAGAGGATGGACCACCACCACCTCCACAACCACCGAACCCGAATCGGGACATTATAGATGCACTTCAGACATTGATCGGTGTAGTTCAGCAAAGGGTAGTACCTGTAGTTCAACCAATAAGCAGATTCCCATAGTGGAAGCAGAGGGACCCACAAGAGGCAGCCCTGGAATCTGAGAGAGGACTAGGAGTCCCCCCGCTGAGACAGATAGAGGGATAGGGCAAGCACGAGGGTGAGTCAATACACCAGAGAGGACCCCCACTTGATAGACCTCCTAGGCATATAGGAGATGATATTAGGGAATTGATTCAACTAGGGCCACCATTCTTTACCGGTTCCACTAAGGGGATAGTAGCAGAGGCATGGTTACAAAGCCTACAGCGGTGCTTTGGATTACATCTTTATGGGAGTAATCTAAAGGCATGCCTAGCAATCCATCAGTTGAGAGGATATGCCTCTAATTGGTGGCATCACGAGGAGACCATAGGAGGAGTGAGGATGGATACCCTCACATGGCAGTCATTCTTAGATGAATTCTGAGAGAGGTACTTGTTAGAGCATTACAGACAGAAGCAAATTGAGGAGTTTCATTCTCTATATCAGAGAGGTCTTACAATGGCTCAGTACAAGAGTAGGTTTCTCGAGCTCCTTCCTTATGTGGAATACATGAAGGACGAGAAACTATGAGTGCATTGCTTTATCATGGGTCTGAATTTTTCACTTCAGGGTCTAGTTCGGATGCCTTCCCTACCACCTTTAGACAAGTAGTGCAGATAGCATTAGTTGCAAAGGATACTTGAGCTAGGCAAGAGTCACAGAATTGGTCTCAGAATCGAAACTCTACCCAGCAGAAATCCTCTTGGAAAGGGAATCAGAACTATACAGCAAGGTCCTCTAAGGGCCAACAAACTCAACAGTAGAAACCATAGCAGTAGCAGCAGTAGAAACCTTCTTAGGGTTATCAGAGCTCCAAGCCCAAGCAGTGGCAATCACAAGGTCCCAAGCATGATCAAAAAGTATAGGCCCCATAGTCACAGTCAGTAAAGACCTAGTAGTCTTCTAGGGGTGGATACGGTGGATCTAGCAGGTCAGGAGGCCCATAGCAGTCTGGATCACAGGGTGCACGATCTTATACCCAAGGACCATGCTACACTTATCGTGGCATGGGTCATATAGCTAGGGAGTGTGTATAGGGATAGGAATTTGGTGGTCAGAAAGGGGCTTTTTCAGAGTTGGCAGTTGGTGATATGGGCAGATCCCACAGATTTTTTGCAGCATTTGACAACCGCCAAGTTGAGCATCAGGCCACAATTATCGAGGCTACAGGTATTATACAGGGTTTTATGATTGTAGTTTTATTTGATTCCAGAGCTACTGACTATTTTATATCTCCATATGTGGTGAAGCATTGCAGACTAATGGCAGTTAGACAGGATGTCAGTTGGGAAGTAGCGTTAGCCTCAGGAGCCAAAGTGTTAGTTAGTTCCATGGTGTAAAATTGTTAGATGTAGATTGGAGACATGTCCACAATGTTTGATCTACGCATTACCCCTCTAGGTTCTTATGATGTTGTTCTTGGCATGGATTGGCTTTATGCCCACAGTGCTAAGATGGATTGTTGACAGAAGAGGGTGGAATGTGTGGATGATGATGGTATCTCTAGGGAGATCTTCAAAGTGAAGAGACTTGTATCCCTTCATATGATTTTCGCTATGTAGCTTAGACGGTGCATACAAAAGGGTTGTTAGTTGTTCACTATCACCATTAGTGACAGAGAGGAAGATTCAGAGGGGGAACCATCCCTCAATGATTTTCCAATCCTGCAAGAGTTTACAGATGTGTTCCTTCAGAGCTTCCTAGTATGCCTCCACCTAGAGCAGTGGATATTCACATAGATCTTGTGCCAGGAGCCGAGCCAGTTTCGGGAGCACCATATAGGATGACTACTCATGAGCTCATTGAACTAAAGGCTTAGTTGGAGGAACTCTTAAAGAAGGGGCATATTCGAGCTAGTGTGTCACCTTGGGGTGCACTAGTGATCTTTGTCAAGAAGAAGGATGGGTCACTTAGGTTGTGTATTGATTATCGACAATTGAACAAAGTGACCATCAAGAACTGATACCCTCTTCCTAGAATCGATGATCTCTTTGACTAGTTGCAGGGTGCCTGAGTATTTTCAAAGATTGATTTGAAGTTGTGTTATCATCAGTTGAGGATTGTGGATAGTGATATCCCCAAGACTATTTTTCATACTAGGTATGGTCACTACGGGTTCACCGTGATACCATTTGGCCTCACGAATGCTCTAGCTATATTCATGAGCATCATGAATGGAGTATTCTGTACCTTTTTGGATAATTTTGTAGTTTTTTTCCTTGATGAAATTCTAATTTATTCTCATGACGAGAAAGAGCATGAAGAGCACCTGAGGCAGGTATTGCAAGAGCTGAGAGAGAATCAGTTGTTTGGCAGCTTGTTGAAGTGTGCGTTCTTCAAACTTAAGATACATTATTTGGGACATGTCATATCAGGTGATGGTGTATCAGTAGACCCATCAAAGATTTAGGCCATCATGGATTAGCTAGCACCCACCATTTTCATTGAAGTGAGGAGCTTTATGGGTCTAGCAGGATATTATCGATGTTTCATTTTGGGATTCTCTAGATTTGCACACCCCATCACATCTCTTCAGAAAAAGGGTAAGAAGTATGAGTGGATAGAGAAGTGTGATAGAGCTTTTCAAGAGCTTAAGAGAGCCCTCACAAGTGCACTAATTCTTGCAGTACCAGATCCTTCTGCAAATTTTGTGGTGTGCACTTATGCATCTTTAGATGGTATAGGGGCAGTCCTTATGCAAGATGGATGACCTATTTCCTTTGAGTCTAGGAAGTTGAAGACTCATGAACTCAATTATCCTCCTCATGACCTATAACTTGTGGCAGTGGTTCATGCCTTGTTGAGATGGTGACACTTCCTTCTGGGTCATAGATTCGAGCTTCATTCCAATCACCAGAGCTTGCAATACATGTTTTCTTAGTCAAACCTTAATGTTAGGCAAAGAAGGTGGATGGAATTTCTTTGTGAGTATGACTTTGACGTTCATTACATCAAGGGAAAGGAGAACGTGGTTGCAGATGCCTTAAGTAGAATGTGTCATCAACTTTCATCTATGAATACTTGCACTGACTTAAGAGAGTGGATCTTACAACACTTACTAGCCAATGAGTTTTATGCTAAAGTGAGTCAGATAGTGCATTCTCAGAGGATTCCTTGGAGTCGAATGGACTTTTGCGTCATAGAGGATATATGTATGTACCTTTCATTGGGGTATTGTGTGACCTCATTGTACTTGACGCTGACAGAGCAGCTTATGCAGCGAACCCCGATGTTAAGAACTTGCATGCAGATTTGAGGCAGTTGTATCATTGGCCAGGTATGAGAGTGCAGATTGCTAGCATAGTTGCGAGATGCCTTGAGTGTCAGAGGGTGAAGGTAGAGCACCGTCATCCTGGTGGGCTTCTTTAGCCGCATGAGATCATAGAGTGGAAATGGGATGCTATATCTATGGATTTCATTGTTGGTCTCCCAATGTCATGTCGCCACCATGATGCCATTTTGGTGACAGTTGACATGTTGACCAAGGTTTCCCATTTCTCGCTCATGCATACTACGTACATAGCACGAGACATAGCTCAGGTGTTTTGTGGGACATTGTCAGACTTCATGGTATTCCCCCTAAGATCATCTCTGATACAGACTCATTGTTCACTTCTTCATTCTGGAGAGAGTTACAGGGAGCTTTGGGCACTAGGCTCAATTTTAGTATAGCTTACCATCCTTAAATCGATGGTCATACTAAGTGAGTGAATTAGGTTTTGGAGGACCTGCTACATATGTAGGTGATGGACCATCAGGTCAAATGGGAGGAATACCTTCATCTTGTCAAGTTTGCTTATAAAAATGGGCACCATTCCTCTATAGGTATGCCGCCTTATGAGACCTTGTATGGAAGACCATGCAGGATTCCCTTGAGTTGGGATAGGATCGAGGATCAAGTATCTATTGGTCCTCAATTAGTCAAGGAGATGGAGCAGTAGGTGACCCTAATTAGACAATGCCTGAGAGAGGCACGAGATAGGCAAAAGAAGTATGCTGATACAAAGAGGACAGATTGAGAGTATCAAGTCGATGATAGAGTGTTCTTGAGGGTGTGATCACATAAGAGTCTGATTCGATTCGGAATGGGCTCTAAGTTGGCACCTCCGTTTGTTGGACCGTTTGAGATCCTAGAGAGGATAAGACCTTTTGCTAGCCATTTAGCCTTGCCACCTAGCCTGTCACGTATCCACGATGTGTTTCACATTTCAGTACTTAGAGGATATATTTATGATGAGTCTCATATTATAGATTGGGATGCTTTGTAGGTGGAGTCAGATGGAAAGCTAGCACTGGAGCCTATTCATATTATTGCCCGACGGACTCTAGCACTTTGAGGCTGAGAGCTAGACTAGGTTAGGATCTAATGGCATTATTACGATGAGGTCATGGCTTCATGGGAGGATGCAATACAGATGCAATCTCAGTACCCTTATCTTTTTGATGAACTCCAGGAGGAATTTCATGCCTAGTAGGGGAGGATGTGAGGCCCTGCCCCGACCCATCGTAGCATAGTGATACATTATTATTATTTTGATACTCACGACTTGAGATGTCGAGACATTATTTGATGCTTTGAACATATTATATTATTTCAAGTTGTGTGATGCTTACTTTCAGATATTTGAGTTTGTCATTTAATGTTTTATGAATATGTATGTTGACAAAGTAAGTAAATGCAGGATTAACACTTTGATTAAGAGATCTTAATGCTTAAGAATATAAGTAGGATGAGAGAAACCCTTATTGATTTTAAAATTAATGTTTTAATTTATGTGATACCCTGATAAGTATATACGTATGTGCATGTGATTTTACTCGACTACTGATGTGTGCAATGAGTGTGCAAAATATTTTAGCCGAGAAACCCAACGGAGGAACGAAACTAATCCCTTTGTGCTTTTTATGGAAACCTTGTTGTTCGTAACTCAATTTTATTTTGTAGGATGTATGAATGTATCTTTCCGTGATCACTAAATGTTAATGTTCATAACTATGTTCTTATAGTGTCACTTGACACTCATGAATTGTTTATCCTTTTCAGTGTGCTAGCTAGGGTTAACTGTGTAACCTTTGGACATAAGTCAGATTCAATTAGTGTCATTTTTGCTAATTTGATTCTTAATCAAGTTTAGTTACTCCTAATCCATATTAGTGCTTAATTTGCATTTTGGAGTTTGTTAGATAGTCCTAAATATTCCTAGCTTTTGTTTGGTTCCTAATCAATTCCTAAGGCCTTAAAGCATGAAATCTTTATACCCAAGGGGTATGGGCATGGGTTGGGGGCATTTTCCACCCCCTAAGCCCCTTTTGTTGACTTTTGAGGTCACTCAAAAAGTCTATTTTTGCCTTTGTGCAAAAAATGAAAGTGGTTACCATGAGTTGCATAACCTCAACTCCACTTAGTGGTTAACCTTAGGATTGGTTGAGTTACAAAATTCTAGATTTGTAGGTGAGTGGGGGAAGTTATTGCCCTTTTTGGTGGTTGAGTTTGGGTCTTATTTAGAGGCCCTTCTTGGAGTAGTTTTGGTTGTTACCCAATCTCTAATTTTAGAAAGGAGTCTTGGAAGATTGAAGGCAAGGAAGGAAAAGCTCTTCTCAAATTGTTCATTTACCATAACCTCTTTGTGAAGGTAGGAGTTCTTCATCTCCTTGTTTCAATTTGTTCTTGCTTGTTTCATGCTTATGCTATTGTGTTGTTATTAGTATGCTCGTATGTATGTTGGGTATGTTTTGGGAAGGATTGAAAGACTATGTTTTCTTGAGTGCTTTCTCTCATGTTTTTGGTTTGAATTTCAAAGTTTTCTTGTATGGGTGTTTTGGCATTACTCACCCTTGGATAGGGCAGAAGTGGCCAATTTCGAGAAAGGTCTTTTGAGTTGGACTCCAACAGTGTAGAGTCTCTTCTCAGGATGAGAAGAGGGAGAGAGGGTAGGATGTTATGGGCCCCTACCTATCAGCACAAACCTCGTATGAGTTTTGGCATGTAAAATGGAAGAACAAAAGTTCTTGAATTATAGCCCCGATTGGGCACCTATTTTGGTGTCGTGTCTGACATCTCGTGTTGGAAAAATCCACCTTTGCCTAGTTTTGATTCATTGTGAATCCTATTGTGAAAACCTTGTATGAATATGAATGTTTGATTTTGTCTCTTTGTTAAGCTTGTTCTCACCTGGTCAGATTATGTTCCCTCCACGATCTCAGCAATGTATTGCAGAAAATGATATGGATTCCTTGATAAGGGACATGAAAGAAATTTATTTGATTGTTGTAATTTTGGGATTGGAATCTTATGAAAATTGTATTTATCACTTTGTTGTAATGGAAATGGCGCCGGGTTTTCTTCCTAGTTCTCTCCCGACTGAACCTTTGAATCAAGTTGCCAATAAAATAGTGGTTGAGTAATATTGCTTCTTATGAGTTTTCTTTGCATTTTTTTATGGTTATATGGATGCACATCAAAAATAAGATGAAATGATGATGTTCAATTAGGCAAAATTTCAAGTTTTCTTATATGTTGAAAATGAAAATTATGTTATGAATGAAGGTTCAGTTTTGTGATTATTGTAAACCAAAAATCAATCTTGCAATGTTGTGTAAACAAGTTATTCAGTTCTTGTTCTTAATTGTGTCTTAGCAAGATTCAATAGAATTATATATATATATATATATATATATATATATATATATATATATATACCCTCCTTTGATAAATGGATAAAATTGGTAGTCATACTTAGACAAAAAAAATTATCTTTATGCTTTTCTTTTTTTTTTCTTAAGATTTTCAACACTTAGAAAAATATGACACAAAAAAAAAATTGTACATTCCCAAAGCAAAAGCCCTCTGGATTTTGTATGGGCTTGAGATTTAATGTCATATTGCAATAGAGAATATTCTTGAAGATATTCTTAAATTTAAAATTAAATATTAAAAAGAAATATATGCATATAATAACATGAAAATTTATAAGTTAATAACTATCTAACTTAATATCCTAAATATCTATCTCCTACCAAATAAACTTTATTGCATTTAATCCCCCTCTTGGCCCTAGCTTCTTATGGGCTTGAAAAGATGTTTTTAAAACAAAATCTATGTCTGTTTTAGGGTGACATCACCCTGTATCTTCCCCATGTTCCTTGCAATAATTTAACTCCTTGTGGGATGCACTAGGACTTTCCATGGTTGGAGATTTTCTTTGTTTAATGCATACTTGCCTTCCATCCCTTGTCGCCACATCACTTGGCAGGTTTGTCTCAGTATTTAATACTCTTCGGCAGCGAGTTGTATCCATGGAATGCACTGGAGTTCCTTTGTTTTGTTATGAAACAGAGTTAAATGTTTAAACACACCCCCCCCCCCCCCCCCCTTGTCCTTGGGTGCCACCATACTTTGGTCAACGCATGTTTTTTGGGGCAAGATGCAATGGGAAGTGCTGGGAAAGCACGCAGGGGTTTGCAGTAGGTTAGATTAGTACAGTAAATGTTTAATTAAGTTTGTTTTTTCTTTTTTCTTTTTTGTTGTGGTTAGTTCATATTAAGTTTAGTTAGTATTTTAGTTTGTTTAAGATTTAGTTAGATTTAATTAAATTTAGTTAGTTATTAATTATGTTAGGTTAGTTGTTATTGTTTATATATACATATATATATATATACATATATATATATATATGTATGTACATACATACATATATATGTATGTATGTACATACATACATATATATGTATGTATGTACATACATACATATATGTATGTATGTACATACATACATATATATGTATGTATGTACATACATACATATATATATGTATGTACATACATACATATATATATGTATGTATGTACATACATATATGTATGTACATGTATATACATATATATGTATGTATATACATATATATGTATATACATGTACATACATATATATATGTACATACATATATATATATATATGTATGTATGTATATACATATATATATATGTATGTACATACATATATATATGTACATACATATATATATATATATATGTATATACATATATATATATGTATGTACATATATATATATGTATATACATATATATGTATATACATATATATATATGTATGTACATATATATATATATGTATGTATGTACATATATATATGTATGTATATATATGTACATACATATATAGATATATGTATGTACATATATATATGTATGTATATACATATATATACATATATACATATATATATATATGTATGTATATACATACATATATATATATATATGTATGTATATACATACATATATATGTATGTATATACATATATATATGTATGTATATACATACATATATATATATATGTATGTACATATATATATATGTATATATGTATATACATATATATATATGTATGTATATACATACATATATATATATATATATGTATATATGTATATATATATGTATAGTTAATTTGTATATAAACTAGTTTTTTTTAAATAAATTAGTTGTTCTTTTGTTAAAAATTAGTTGATTAATTTATATGTGTTAATATTAGCATATCTTATTATTAAATAGTTAAACATTAGTTATCATTTTGTTTTATTAAGTGGTGATTAAAAAGGGTTCTTTTGTTGTCTTATTTTTAACATACTTGTTCAAATATGTTTTAAATTAATTAATTTATGATAAGATTATAAAATTTTGTTAATAGTGTTTGGATGTTAAGAACTTAGTATTAAAGTTAGCTTAGTTTAATAGATAGTGTATTATAAATTTGAAATGTTAAATTTTAGATTAATCAAGAAATTAGTTTTTAATTAAGTAGCAAATTTAAATTAAGTATAATTATGTAAAAACGTAACTAATGGTCGATATCATTCTAATGATGAAAGTTTCAAATTTAACAATTGATTCAATCCTCATGATTACAAACTTAAGAGGAAATTTAGTGAATCTATTCTTGCACTTGCGTATTCAACTCTTCAACCTTAGTGAACTTTATTATTTAAAAAAAAAAATTGTGTTTTTGCCCTCATATTTTCGGCATGACATTTTTGGTATCAGAGCCTAGTTTCAACACTAGGAACCTTAAACCATTGTGCTTCCAAAACTTAACTCAAACATTTAATTGTGAAGATGCCTCCTGTTACTTGAAGCAACCAGTGAGGCAAAGGTCGTAGGGCTAGGGGTGGTAGAGCAGGGCAGGAGGATGGACTACCACCACCTCCACCACCACCGAACCTGAATCAGGACATTATAGATGCACTTCAGACATCGATCGGTGTAGTTCAATAGAGGGTAGTACCTGTAGTTCAGCTAGGTCAACAAATTCCTGTAGTGGAAGCAGAGGGACCTGAAGGAGGCGGCCCCAGAGTCTGAGAGAGGACTAGGAGTCCCCTACTGAGACAGATAGAGGGATAGGGTGAGCATGAGGGTGAGTCAATACACCAGAGAGGACCCCCACTTGACAGACCTCCTCGGCATATAGGAGATGATATTAGGGAATTGATTCGACTCGGGCCACCATTCTTTACCGGTTTCACTGAGGGGACAGTAGCAGAAGCATGGTTATAGAGCCTACAACGATGCTTTGGATTACGTCCTTATGGGAGTAATCTAAAGGCACACCTAGCAATCCATCAGTTGAGAGGAGATGCCTCCAATTGGTGGCATCAGGAGGAGACCATAGGAGGAGTGAGGATGGATACCCTCACATGGGAGTTATTCTTAGAGAGATTCTGAGAGAGGTACTTGTTAGACCATTTCAGACAGAAGCAGATTGAGGAGTTTCATTCTCTATATCAGAGAGGTCTTATAGTAGCTCAGTACGAGAGTAGGTTTCTCGAGCTCCTTCCTTATGTGGAATAAATGAAGGATGAGAAACTGCAAGTGCATCACTTTATCATGGGTCTAAATTTCTCACTACAGGGTCTAGTTCGGATGCCTTCCCTACCACCATTAGACATGTAGTGGAGATAGCATTAGTTGTAGAGGATACTTGAGGTAGGAAAGAGTCACAGGATCGGTCTCAGAATCGAAACTCTACCCAAAAGAAACCCCCTTGGAAAGGGAATCGAAACTATACAGTAGGGTCCTCTAAGGGCCAACAGACTCAGTAGCAAAAACCACAGCAGCAGCAGCAAAAACCTTCTCAGGGTTATCAGGGCTCCAAGCCCAAGTAGTGGCAGTCACAGGGTCCCAAGCAAGATCAAAAAGTATAAGCCCCACAATCACAGTCAGTAAAGACTCTACAGTCTTCTAGGGGTGGATACAATGGATCTAGCAAGTTAGGAGGCCCAGAGTAGTCTGGATCATAGGGTGCACGATCTTATACCCTAGGACCATGCTACACTTGTGGTGGCATGGGTCATATAGCCAAGGAGTGTCTGCAGGGACAGGCATCCGATGGTCAGAGAGGGGCTTTTTCAGAGCTGACAGTTGGTGACATGGGTAGATCCCACAGAGTTTTTGCAGCGGTTGACAACCGCCATGCTGAGCATCAAGCCATAGTTGTCGAGGCTACATGTATTATACAGGATCATATGATTGTAGTTTTATTTGATTCTAGAGCTACTGACTCTTTTATATCTCCATATGTGGTAGATCATTGCAGGCTAGTGGCAGTTAGACAGGATGTCAGTTGGGAAGTAGAGTTAGCCTCAGGAGCCAGAGTGTCAGTTAGTTCCATGGTGCAGAATTGTTAGATGCAGATTGGAGACATGTCCACAATGTCTGATCTACGCATTACCCCTCTAGGTTCTTATGATATTGTTCTTGGCATGGATTGGCTTTATGCCCACAACGCCAAGATGGATTGTCGACAGAAGAGGGTGGAATGTGTGGATGATGATGGTATCTCTAGGGAGATCTTCGGAGTGAAGAGACCTGTATCCCTTCGTATGATTTTCTCTATGCAGCTTAGACGGTGCATACAAAAGGGTTGTTAGTTGTTCGCTATCACCATTAGTGACAAAGAGGAAGATTCAGAGGGGGAACCATCCTTCAATGATTTTCCAATCCTACAAGAGTTTGCAGATGTGTTTCCTTCAGAGCTTCTTGGTATGCCTCCACCTAGAGCAGTGGATTTTCACATAGATCTTGTGCCAAGAGCCGAGCCAGTTTCGAGAGCACCATATAGGATGACTACTCATGAGCTCAGTGAACTAAAGGCTCATTTGGAGGAACTCTTAGAGAAGGGGCATATTCGACCTAGTGTGTCACGTTGAGGTGCACCAGTGATCTTCATCAAGAAGAAGGACGAATCACTTAGGTTGTGTATTGATTATCGACAATTGAACAAAGTGACCATCAAGAATTGATACCCTCTTTCCAAAATCCATGATCTCTTTGACCAGTTGCAGGGTGCCTAAGTATTTTCAAAGATTGATCTGAAGTCAGGTTATCATTAGTTGAGGATAGTGGATAGTCATATCCCCAAGACTGCTTTTCGTTCTAGGTATGGTCACTATGAGTTCGTCGTGATACCATTTGGCCTCACGAATACTCCAGCTATATTCATGAGGGTCATGAATGGAGTATTTCGTACCTTTTTGGATAAGTTTGTGGTTGTTTTCCTTGATGAAATTTTGATTTATTCTCATGAAGAGAAAGAGCATGAAGAGCACCTGAGGCAAGTATTGCAGAACCTAAGAGAGAATCAGTTGTTTGGCAACTTGTCGAAGCATGTGTTCTTCAGACCTGAGATACATTATTTAGGTCGTGTCATATCAAGTGATGTTGTCTTAGTAGACCCATCAAAGATTAGGTCAATCATGGATTGGCTAGCACCCACCAGTGTTAGTGAAGTGAGGAGCTTTATGGGTCTAGCAGGATATTACCAACGTTTCATTTCAAGATTCTCTAGATTGGCACACCCCATCACATCTCTTCAAAAAAAGGGGAAGAAGTATGAGTGGATAGAGAAGTGTGATATATCTTTTCAAGAGCTCAAAGAGAGCCCTCACAAGTGCACCAATTCTTGCAGTACTAGATCCTTTTGCAAATTTTGTGGTGTGCACCGATGCATCTTTAGACAGTATAGGGGCAGTCCTTATGCAGGATGGATGATCTATTTCCTTCGAGTCTAGGAATTTGAAGACTCATGAACTCAATTATCCTACTCATGACCTAGAACTTGCAACAATGGTTCATGCCTTGGTGAGATGGTGACACTTCCTTCCGGTTCATAGATTCGAGCTTCATTCCAATCTCCAGAGCTTGCAGTACATATTTTCTTAGCCGAACCTTAATGCTAGGCAAAGAAGGTGGATGGAGTTTCTTTGTGAGTATGGCTTTGAGGTTCATTACATCAAGGGAAAGGAGAATGTGGTTGCAAATGCCTTAAGTAGAAGGTGTCATGAGCTTTCATCTGTGACTACTTGCACTAACTTAAGAGAGCAGATCTTATAGCACTTACCAGCCGATGAGCTTTATGCTGAAGTGAGTAAGATAGTGCATTCTCAGAGACCCTTGGAAGGGAATTTTTCAGAGTATTCCTTGGAGTCAGACAGACTTTTGCATCATAGAGGACGTATATATGTACCTTCCATTGGGGGATCGCACGAGCTCATTGTACTTGAGGCTCATAGAGCACCTTATGCAGCACACCCTAATGTTAAGAAATTGCATGCAAATTTGAGGCAGTTGTATCATTGGCTGGGTATGAGAGTGCAGATTGCTAGCATAGTTGGGAGATGCCTTGAGGGTCATATGGTGAAGGCAGAGCACCGTCATCCTGGTGGGCTTCTTCAGCCGCATGAGATTGCAAAGTGGAAATGGGATGCTATATCTATGAATTTCATTGTTGGTCTCCCCATGTCATGTCACCGCCATGATGCCATTTTGGTGACAGTTGAAACGTTGACCAAGGTTGCCCATTTCTTGCCCATGCATACTACGTACACAGCACGAGACATAGCTCAGGTGTTCTTGCGGGATATTGTAAGACTTCATGGTGTTCCCCGTAAGATCATCTCTGATAGAGACTCATTGTTCACTTCTTCATTCTGGAGAGAGTTGCAGGGAGCTTTGGGCACTAGGCTCAATTTTAGTACAATGTCCCATCCTCAGACCGATGGTTAGACTAAGCGATTGAATTAGGTTTTGGAGGACATGCTACATATGTACGTGATGGACCATCAAGTCAAATGGGAGGAATAGCTTCATCTTGTCGAGTTTGCCTATAACAATGGGCATCATTTCTCCATAGGTATGCCACCTTATGAGGCCTTGTATGGAAGACTATGCAGGACGCCCTTGACTTGGGATAGGATCAAGGATTGAGAATCTATTGGTCCTCAGTTAGTCAAGGAGATGGAGCAGTAGGTGACCCTAATTAGACAAAACCTAAGAGAGGCACAGGATATGCAGAAGAAGTATGCTGATGCAAAGAGGATAGATCGAGAGTATTAGGTCGATGATAGAGTGTTCTTGAGGGTACGACCGCATAAGAGTCCAATTCAATTTGGAAAGGGCTCTAAGTTGGCACCCTGATTGTTGGACCATTCAAGATCCTAGAGAGGATAGGACCTGTTGCATACCATTTAGCCTTGCCACCTAGCCTATCACGCATTCATGATGTGTTTCACATTTCAGTACTTAGAGGATACATTTATGATGAGTCTCATATTATAGATTGGGATGCTTTGCAGGTGGAGTTGAACAAACAACTAGCACTGGAGCCTATCTGTATTATTGCCTGACTGACCCTAACACTTCGAGGCCAAGAGCTAGACTAGGTTAGGGTCCAATGGGATTGTTACAATGAGGTCATGGCTTCATGGGAGGATGTAGCACCGATGCGATCTCAGTACCCTTATCTTTTTTATGAACTCTAGAAGGAAGTTCATGCCTAGTGGGGGAGGATGTGAGTCCTCGCCCCGACCCATCGTAGCATAGTGATAGATTATTATTATTTTGATACTCACGACTCGAGATGTCGAGACATTAACTGATGCTTTGAACATATTATATTGTTTCATGTTGTGTGATGCTTACTTTTAGATATTTGAGTTTGTCATTTAATGTTTTATGAATATGTATGTTGACAAAATAAGTAAATGTAGGATTAACACTTTGATTAAGAGATCTTAATGATTAAGAATATGAGTAGGATGAGAGAAACCCTGATTGATTTTAAGATGTATGTTTTAATTTATGTGATCCCCTGATACGTATATACATATGTGCATGTGATTTTATGGTACTACTGACGTGTGTAATGAGTGTGCAAGATATTTTAGCCGAGAAACCCGACAGAGGAACAGAACTGATCCCTTTGTGCTTTTTATGAAAACCTTGTTGTTCGTAACTTAATTTTATTTTATGAGATATATGAATGTATCTTTCCATGATCAGTAAATGTTAATGTTCGTAAGTATGTTCTTATAGTGTCACTTGACACTCGTGAATTGTTTATGCTTTTCAGTGTGCTAGCTAGGGTTAACTGTGTAACCTTTGGACCTAAGTCGGATTTAGTTAGTGTCATTTTTGTTGATTTGTTTCTTAATCAAGTTTAGTTACTCCTAATCTGGATTAGTGCTTAATCTACATTTTGGAATTTTTTGGATAGTCCTAAATATTCCTGGCTTTTGTTTGGTTCCTAATCAATTCCTAAGGCCTTAAAGCATGAAATCTTTATACCCAAGGGGTATGGGCATGGGTTGGGGGCATTTTCCACCCCCTAAGCCCCTTTTGTTGACTTTTGAGGTCACTCAAAAAGTCTATTTTTGCCTTTGTGCGAAAATTGAAAGTGGTTACCATGAGTTGCATAACCTCAACTCCACTTAGAGGTTAACCTTAGGATTGGTTGAGTTACAAAATTCTAGATTTGTAGGTGAGTGGGGGAAGTTATTGCCCTTTTTGGTGGTTGAGTTTGGGTCTTATTTAGAGGCCCTTCTTGGAGTAGTCTTGGTTGTTACCCAATCTCTACTTTTAGAAAGGAGTCTTGGAAGATTGAAGGCAAGAAAGGAAAAGCTCTTCTCAAATTCTTCATTTACCATAACCTCTTTGTGAAGGTAGGAGTTCTTCATCTCCTTGTTTCAGTTTTTTCTTGCTTGTTTCATGCTTATGCTATTGTGTTGTTATTGGTATGCTCATATGTATGTTGGGTATGTTTTGGGAAGGATTGAAAAACTATGTTTTCTTGAGTGCTTTCTCTCATGTTTTTGGTTTGAATTTCAAATTTTTCTTGTATGGGTGTTTTGGCATTACTCACCCTTGGATAGGGTAGAAGTGGCCAATTTCGGGAAAGGTCTTTTGAGTTGGACTCCAACTGTGTAGATTCTCTTCTCAGGATGAGAAGAGGGAGAGAGGGTATGGTGTTATGGGCCCCTACCTGTCAGCACAAACCTCATATGAGTTTTGGCATGTAAAATGGAAGAACGGAAGTTCTTGAATTACAGCCCTGATTGGGCACCTATTTTGGTGTTGTGTCTGACATCTCCTGTTGGAAAAGTCCACCTTTCTCTAGTTTTGATTCATTGTGAATCCTGTTGTGAAAACCTTGTATGAATATGAATGTTTGATCTTGTCTCTTTGTTAAGCTTGTTGTCACCTGGTCAGATTCTGTTCCCTCCACGATCTCAGCAATGTATTGCAGAAAATGATATGGATTCCTTGATAAGGGACATGAAAGAAATTTATTTGATCATTGTAATTTCGTGATTGGAATCCTATGAATATTATATTTATCACTTTATTGTAATGGGAACGACGCTGGGTTTTCTTCCTGGTTCTTTCCCGGCTAAGCCTTTGAATCAGGTTGCCAATAAAATAGTGGTTGAGTAATATTGCTTCTCATGAGTTTTCTTTGTATTTTTTTTTTGGTTATATGGATGCACATGAAAAATAAGATGAAATGATGATGTTCAATTAGGCAAAATTTCAAATTTTCTTATATGTTGAAAACGAAAATTATGTTATGAATGAAGGTTTTGTTTTGTGATTATTGTAAACCAAAAATCAATCTTGCAATGTTGTGTAAAGAAGTTATTTAATTCTTGTTCTTAATTGTGTCTTAGCAAGATTTTATATATATATATACCCTCCTTTGATAAATGGATAAAATTGGTAGTCATACTTAGACAAAAAAAATTATCTTTATGCTTTTGTTTTTTTTTTGTTCTTAAAATTTTCAACACTTGGAAAAATATGACACAAAAAAAAAAAATCATATATTCCTAGAGCAAAAGCCCTCTTGATTTTGTATGGGCTTGAGATTTAATGTCATATTACAACAAAGAATATATACCCTTGTTTGATAAATGGATAAAATTGGTAGTCATACTTAGATAAAAAAAATTATCTTTATGCTTTTGTATTTTTTTGTTCTTAAATTTTTCAACACTTGGAAAAATATGACACAAAAAAAAAATTATATATTCCTAAAGCAAAAGCCCTCTAGATTTTGTATGGGCTTGAGATTTAATGTCATATTGCAACAAAGAATATTCTTGAAGATATTCTTAAATTTAAAGTTAGATATTAAAAAGAAATATATGCATATAATAACATGAAAATTTATAAGTTAATAACTATCTAACTTAATATCCTAAATATCTATCTCCCACCAAATAAACTTTATTGCATTTAATGCCCCTCTTGGTGCCAGCTTCTTATGGGCTTGAAAAGATGTTTTTAAAACAAAGTCTATGTCTGTTTTAGGGTGACATCACCGTGTACCTTCCCCATGTTCCTTGCAGTAATTTAACTCCTTGTGGGATGCGCTAGGACTTTCCATGGTTGGAGATTTGCTTTGTTTAATGCACACTTGCCTTCCATCCCTGCTCGCCACATCACTTGGCAGGTTTGTGTCAATATTTAATACTCTTGGGCAGCAAGTTGTATCCATGGAATGCATTGGAGTTCCTTTGTTTTGTTATGAAATAGAGTTAGATGTTTAAAACACCCCCCCTTGTCCTTGGGTGCCACCATACTTTGGTCAACACATGTTTTTTGGGTCAAGGTGCGATGGGAAGCACTTGAAAAGCGCATAGGGGTTTGGGGTAGGTTAGATTAGTACAGTAAATGTTTAATTATGTTAAGTTAGTTGTTATTGTTTAAAGATTGTAAATTATATATATATATATATATATATATATATATATATATATATATATATATATTAGTAGTTTTAATTTTGTTAGTTTGTATTTAAACTAGTTTTTTTTTAAAATTTTAGTTGTTCTTTTGTTAAAAATTAGTGGATTAATTTATATGTGTTAATATTAGCATATCTTATTATTAAATAGTTAAACATTAGTTATCAATTTGTTTTATTAAGTGGTGATTAAAAAGGGTTCTTTTGTTGTCTTATTTTTAACATACTTGTTCAAATACATTTTAAATTAATTAATTTATGATATGATTATAAAATTTTGTTAATAGTGTTTGGATGTTAAGAACCTAGTATTAAAGTTAGCTTAGTTTAAAAGATAGTGTAGTATAAATTTGAAATGCTAAATTTTAGATTAATCAAGAAATTAGTTTTTAATTAAGTAGCAAATTTAAATTAAGTATAATTATGTAAAAACGTAACTAATGGTCGATATCATTCTAATGAAGAAAGTTTCAAATTTAACAATTGATTCAATCCTCATGATTACAAACTTAAGAGGAAATGTAGTGAATCTATTCTTGCACTTGTGTATTCAACTCTTCAACCTTAGTGAACTTTATTATTAAAAAAAAAAAAAATGTTTGTTTTTGCCCTCGTATTTTAGTCGTGACAGTGATGTAAATAGATTATTTTGATATAATTAAATAAATGGAGAAATTAGGTGATTTAATGAAATTATTGCTTTGGCTATGTTATTATATGCAATTGCACTTGATCGTGTTGTTTAGTGTGCTAGATTTATATCCTTGGCAATGGCACATGGAGTTAATGATTCAACTATTCATATTTTACCAATGTCATCCCTGTATGGTCGATGTATACTTATCTTAATTGTTTAATTAAAAATTTTGGTGATTATAAAATCCAAATTTATTTGCATTATGTGATTAGACCAATGAGCATGTCTGTGCATTTAGAGTTTCACATTGTCGCGAAAGTTATTAAGGAAATTTTTGTGTTTTGGGTTTTCAAGCTTTTTAATTGTTTTGTTTTAATTTCTAGCAGCTTTTCCATAGATGAATTTCTATTTCTAAGAATAGCATGTTTTTGTCTGGGTTGGTTCAAGGTTTAAGTAGGTTGGCTAGTTATTTTCCCTAATCAATTATTCACTCAAAAAGTGAATAAATATCCAAAAAGGAATTTAATTTCTCACTTCTCACTTTTGAATTAAAAAGTTGGAGAGTAAAACCCAAAATCTTCTTCATGAGGATTTACTATTTTTTTCATTGTGGGAGCTACGAGCATGGGATCATGAGGTTGAACTCATTGGATCCAGCTCAGGGAGACCTTGGATTGCCGCGATTTTTGGCCACTTCTGCAGGCTTTTTATTTTTTGGTTCAGATTCTTGTTTTGCCCTTTTTGTTACGAGGTAGGGCTCTCCTGTTTTATTTTTTCTACTCCATTTTTTCTTCTTTTTTTGGTAGCTGTTTGGCTAGAGGTTGAGAACTAGTGTTCCCCTCTATTTCTATTTTCTAGTTCTGGCCGATTGGTTGGGTATGAGTATTTCCCTATTTTTTGGGATGAGGGTTTGGGGTTTTGCACCGTTATGCTGTCATTTTTGCATACAATGTCCAAACTTAATTATTTTTGGATTTTTGAGGTTTTGTACACAAAGGCCAAATGAGTTTTAATTTTAGAATTTTTCCAAATTTGGGGGTTTTAACCTCGTTTTGTGTGCCACCCTATTTTCTAGAGTTTTCTTGGCACAAGCTGGGTTGTGGACCTAGATTGTCTATTTGGATATCAGTTAGACCTTTATTGCACTTTTGTGTTTGCATTGGGATGTGTGTCACATTCATACTCTCAACTTTGTGTTTGGTTGAGTTATTTTATACTTGTTGTTATGGTTTTTTTTGGACCTTTGCTATTGTTTCATGGACACTAGGATTCGTGTAGAATCCATACTCCTGAATTGAGGCCGATTGAGTGAGTTCATGATGTTTGGTCTTGTTGCATCATTAGGATTCATGTAGAATCCATGCTCCCAGATTGAGGTTGGTTGAGTGATTTCATGATGTATGGTTTTATTGGTTCTTTGGATTCGTATAGAATCCATCCTCCCGATTTATTTTGGGTTGAGTGATATTTTGCATTATGTTCTCATCCAATCCTTATGTTATGATCTTCGTGATGCTAGTGTGCCACACAAAAGTACATGTGCATACATTTTTCGAGTGACTTGCAAGGCCTGATCTTCCATGATACTTTCAAAAGTTATGATCATTGAGGTTAGGTTGGGAATATGCATGCCCACAGGTACTTGTCATAGGATGAGCATGGGTAGGGTAGGGTAGCATATGGAGGGGCTTCATCTCGTAGCCTAGTTTCCATTTCTCAATTGGTAGAGGAAGTTTTAAATAAGTGAGAACTAAATAAAAATGTGTGAGTGGTAAAAAAACTTAAGATAATAAAATGTTTGGGTTGTGCGCCTTTCGTTGAGAAGAGTTGTTGCCTAGGTTGTGTGCCTTCTATTGAGAAGAGTAGCTACCAATATTAGCTTGGGCTTGTCGATGCCAAGAAAATTTCCATGATGTCGGCCCCTACTTAGTAGCCTATTGAGTATCTGACCAAGACCTGTACTTATTGTATTCTTGTAGGTTCTTGGTTGCAGTCATCATTACTATTTGGCATCAGTGATAGCCTTAGATGTTTTCTTTGAGTGTTTGTGGTTGGATCATTATCTCCATCAGCATGATGGGTGTGGACCTATGGGTGCCAAGTGGATGGGAGGCATAGCTACCTACACCATTGCTAGGGACTAGTGTATAGAGACAATCTTTTATCCTAGTGCGATAGTTGCAGGATGTTTTCACTTGATGCTTCAAGTTTTGGAGTATGCTTTATTGTGATTTATGCTTTCATTGGAATGCTTGGATATTATGTTTAGATGATGTTATTTTATTTAATGTATTTCCTTATTATGATGATTAGCATGTGATAGGTGATGTTATCTACTTGTAGGATTATGTTATGCTTTACTACCAACATGTTAGATTTCCTTATACTTATATTGTATAAGTTGATGTATATTTAATTCCTTATACTTAAGATATATTTTAATATATGCGAAGAATCTTTTGAGATAGGTTTTAGACCTCTCTGAGATAAGATAAAGATTCTATGAAATTTTAGGGCTTCAAAAATTCAGACATAGCCAAATTTTAGTACTTCAGAATTTCAAACTTAGCCAAATTTTAGGATTTTGCATTTATACCCCAGCTTGGTGTTTTTTTGTCGAATGGTGGTTTCTTTGAGCCCTCATCATGTGCAGGGTCATTATTGGCCTCTGTTTGTGTGTGTCAATTTGTTAGTGGCATTCAGAGATTCGTTGGTTTGCGAGATTGTGGTGAAATCTTCCACTGCGATCTTTGTGATCCCTGTATGATGTTGTCATGTGCATGCATACTTGTAAATATATATATATATATATATATATCTTGGTTTGAATTGAATCCTTGTTCCAAGGATCTCTGGGCAGGGCATTACACTTGCCCCAAGTTTGGTATCAAATTGGAGAGTAGAGCTTGATCCAAAGATATAGTTGTTCATCTCCCTTATATAACTATGCCAAACTTAAAGAACCTTTTCCATTAATTTCTCTTGCCAATAATTGTATAGGCGTAGAGCACAATGAAATAGAGATTGATTTTTTGAGGAGGGAAAATCAATATGTTGTGTAGATGGTAATCACACTGGTTGAAACAAACAAAGGAAGTCCTCTCCAATTTTCTAAACACCTAGAAAGTAGCAAATTTGATATGTGGGAGGATGTTGGTTAACTTCTTGTATGGCTTTTAGGCATTGATGGAATGTGGAGAGGCTGAAGCCCAAAAATGAATGTAACTAAATCTCATTACTAGTCTAGATTGGTACACGCTAAATGAAGAGGGTTATCACCGTTTGATCGAATTGGGCCTATGTTTCTTGACTTGGTCAATACCTCTTCTTGCAAAGAGTGATTGCATATTGTGGTAGATCTTTTATGTTGATATGAAATACTTAGTTGGTCATTGTTTGAAATTATTTTGGAATGATTCTAGTGTGACCTGCAAATTATTTATATGGAAATCAATACCTATAAGTGTTACCTATTTAGCCTACCACCTAAATGGTTAACTATCAAGTTGTTGTTGGATTTAAAACTCTATGTTTTACATTGCAGATATCATATGTTTCAAAGTAAATTGAATGATGAAAAGAAATTATAGAATACTAATGTAATGAAAACTTGATCACTTTCATTTCAAAGCTAATATACAGATATAAAAGAATATGAAAGGTTAAGCTAATGTACAAGTGTTCACATATTATATACAGTAATTTACAGGGCATTCAAAATCCACACAGCCTATGGAGGCATAAAACATACAAAGTTGAATAGACATGTTACAAGTAAATGACATGAAGAAGAGATAGAAGGAAAGCCTTTATTGCCTAAGCAAGAAGCTGATGGTTGAAGCTAAAGAAGACCCAAGCCCACATCCAGCTCAAGAACAACTTGAAAAAAAATGTAAAAGAGAAGAATCAGTTCACATGAACTAAGCAATGAAAGCCTTCCTATGTACCTTTGCTACATATCATTCAATCATAACATGTCAATTCAGATATCAGAATCAAGAAGTGCTAGGAGAAGGAGAAGAAGAGAAATAGAAAACAATGTGTTTATACTAATCAAGTTTTTTCTATGTGCAGATACAAGTCTGAAGACTTGAGGCTATGGATGGATCATGCATAAGTTACATGCATGAAGCCATCTGGCTGAGTTTGTTTGGGAAAAGACTGAAGGACTAAGGAGGCTATTGAAGGGACATGCATAAACTACAAGCATGCAACCT
Source organism: Cupressus sempervirens (assembly GCA_028749045.1). NCBI lineage: Eukaryota > Viridiplantae > Streptophyta > Pinopsida > Cupressales > Cupressaceae > Cupressus > Cupressus sempervirens. The sequence goes on from CM053791.1 coordinate 278,121,634, forward strand.
TCTGGTCAAATCATGTAGCAGCAAAGACTAAAGACATGGAGAGACTGTTGAGGGGGCATACATAAACTACAAGTATGGGACCTTCTAGTTGAACCATAGCAGGAGACTAAAGACACGAGGAGATTGTTAAAGGGACATATGTGTGTGACAGGTATGAAACCTTTCAGTCAAATCATGGAAGATGTATGAAATCCTTAGTCTATAGTTAGAAGGAATTGGATCTTTACAAGCATATAGGCAGAAAAGGAAATAAAAGGTGTTAAAAAATAGAGATTTTATGGGAAGATTCAGGATATGCATTGAACCTAAATAAAGCTACAACCATTAATGCAATAAGGCATGAGTACTTTTGTATCATAGTCATAAAAATTTCTAATATACAGAGTTGTTGTTCATCTATAGTAAGGAATGCTGAAAATGGAATTATACTTTTTACAACAACAAGCATTAATCGAACATGAAACAGAGTTCAAGCTAACAATCTCAAAAAAATGAAGGCACAGCTACAATATAAATGGATAGACACATATAATCTTGTTACAACAGATAACTCATTACATGTGCATAACATGAATATTTCGTGAATATCTTAAACAATATGTAGATTTTTATTCATGGCAAGAATATTTGGAATCGACAAACAACCTTATGCAGTAGATAAAAAGGAAGTGTTTCAGCTAGATCAAAAGAAGCTTATGATACCATAGGGGGAAATATGGCTTTGTATGCTTTTGACCAATAAAATCAACGCTAAATTCTCAAGCCCAACTGATAGCATAAATGGAAATAACTAACAGGTGCAGTGATTATAAAGAAAATCTAAAAGTAGATAAGCTAGATGTTGATGGATTGATTTTTTTTGGTTTAGACTTATACTATGGAAACATATTAACTAGAAAATTGACACTTTCATGCATTCGAAAACATCTCATTAGTTTATCACATGATATTTGGGGTCTCATTCAAGTTGTTTCCATTAATTCTCAATTGCTTTGTCTAGATACAATGTCTACTATCGTAAATAATGATCCTGATACTTAAAGGAAAGCATGCCAAGTGAAAGGAAGATAGAGCAACTGGAAGAAAGTAATGACAATGAAAGTGTTGGTACTAACAATACATTGATTTTGCTAGTAGAATATGGAAGAATATGGACTTAATGCAATTTCATCTACTGAGGTGAAATTACATTCTGAGAATGTACAGCTTGTTGCAACTGGAAATGTTATGGATCATAAGCTTTCCAAAGACATTAATTTCTCTAAGGCAAATGCAGAGTTCTCTATATATATTGAGGGTGACAAGAGATCATGAATTTTTGATAAACTATAACATGAAATTCGTGACCAGAATTAAGAAGAAAATGTCCAAATTTCAGCAAAACATGGTAGCCAAAGCTAACGAAATAAGCATTAATTTTAAATCATCAGATTTCATGGCAAAAAATTCAGCAAGCAAACACCCACTACAGGAAATCAGTTATTCCTTTTTTTAAACTAGCAGCACCTCATATAGTATAATGTATACTAAAATTATGAAGCATAAAGAGAAACTCACAGAAAAAAAGGCAAATTCATCCAAGAACAAGGGAAAATCTGAAGTATCCATGGCATCTACAGTAAACTCAAAAACATTTCCAAGATTCGGCCATGTAAATAACATCTAGACTGCAAGCATGGCGTCCAAAATAATGCATACAAAAATGGCTCCCAACAGCAAATAAAACTCGCAGTGAAAGAAAGTCATCCAAAGAAAGAGAAGCATCATGACTGACAATAGAAAATATGCCCAGTCAAAGAAATACTAGCATCCAAACCAAAAAATGCCCAAAATCTGCAACATACATGGCGTCCAAGCCATCCAACAAACAAAATTTGCAGCCATATAACATGATAAACTCATGCTCATCATAAAATGACTACAACATGAAGAAATAGCAGATGAAAATGTCTACAGCATGAAGAAATAGTAGAGAAAATCACCCAGCAAAGAGTAGAAAATCACAGACCAATCTCCATGCAACTAGGGTTTTGAAAACCCTTCTTCAACTCCCAATACATGAATGAACAAAATGGAAAAGACAAATGCCTTCTTTGCCTTTGGTCTCTTATATTTCCTTTGATACATTTCATAAAATTTTGAATCCATACATGGGAGTTGGGTTTTCAATTTTATTATTCTATTTTTATCATACATGGGAGTTGGGTGTTATTATTTGAAACTCTAATTTTATTAGGCTTATATATATTAAATGAATAACACCTTATTTTGGTCATTTAATAGATATAAAACTAATAAAAAACATATTTCATGATTTCATTTTATTTTTATTAATACTAATACGTTTTAGAATTAACAAATAAAATGTTAATTATTAAAACATATTAATATTAATATAAATAAAAGAATAATTTCCTTTATAATATTTATTTAATATTAATGTGTTTATAAAAATGATAAAGTCTAATAATAAACACTATAATATTAAATTAATATAATAAAAAGAGCTTTAATTGTAAAATTAATATGTCAAGTGGTCATAATTATAAGACCATTGATTTTATTAATTAATTAAAGGGAATTATAAGAGTTTCAAATATTTAATGCCGAAATGCAAGGAGGGGAAAGTGGTGAACTAATTGAAGGGACATTCAGTTAACGCTTGCATGAAGACTTGCATAGAGCTATTTTTAGGAGGCTAAGGATAGGTTGAGATTCTCATGCATTGATGGGGCACTGTGATGCTATTTTTAGCTGCATGGATCAGATGGGGCAGTTTGCATGGCAGAGATATTTGACAGATTACAAGTTATTGAGGGGTTATTTTTGGCTTTTAGAGGGGTGGATTTTTCAGTCTGACCATGCACATGCATGATTTAGCCAGTTTGGCATATAGTTTACATGATTTTCAGTATTTTTAGTACTTTTTCGTGGTCAAAATTATGCAAATTCGACCAGTGCATTAGGAGCTCATCTAGGAGTTAGATTTAATAAATACTTCTCATTTTACATGAGAAAGGGATGCAGTTTGATGAGAGCCTTGATTTTCTTGCGAGATTATTGTGTTGTCAAGTTATTGTATCCAGTTGTAGCAGAGATTGATTTATCAGTGGTTAATACAGATTCAACGGTTCCTTCTTATTGATTCTTGTTCAATTTTGTGAATTCCTTACTTTTGTGATTGTGTTCATCCTTTCATTCAAGCTACATTCCTAGTTGCATGTTGAAGCATGATATTTATGATTACAGGTTCTTGTTTGTGTCCTATTTTTTATTGCAAAAAATTGTGAAAATTTTAGTTTTCCTTTCAAAGCATCAGATTCCAGGTCCTAATAAGGAAATATTTATGTGATTGCAAGTTGTCTGATTATTGTGAACCTTTTCAAATCAATATTAATCCATAGTTCTTTGGTCAAAGTTACATTCAGATTTTGGTGTATCACCTATTTTAAGTTTTAGTATCCAGTTATTCACATACATTCTCTACCCTTTTCTCGAGTACAAGTTAGTTTCATAGGTGATATCATATAGGAACCGGCCTAGAATCTGGAGATTCTTCTCTCATTCTTAACCCCACCATCTAAGAGAGGTTTCCATGTTCCAACAAGATAGCTAGATTCTTATTTTGCTATAGTCGCAATCCTAATTGACAATAGTAAGAAGTGACATTCGCAGAGATGCATAGATCAAAGAAAATATAGGTGAATCTTATTGTTGGACTGGTCAAACGAAGGTGAAGGGGATTAATTATAGGAGTGATTAACATCTTATACTCTAGGAAGTGTTTTTTAAATTCTAAACTTGTAGGCCATTATTTTATTCTTCTTCTAGTTTGCGCGCAAGCACAAAGAAACAAGTGGATGGTTTCAAATTTGCTCCATTTTATAGGTTGAGCCAAGTAACATATTAAATGCTGACACTATTCTAGAGATTTCAACACTGGAAGAAAATACACCACTAGGCATTGCTTTGAATGGATCAAAGATTAACTCTTTTAGAAGGAAAATAAATGAACATTTACATACCTCTTCTCTTCAAATTGTGGAGTTGCAAGGGCACAACAATGAAAAACACCGATCAAAATGGCACAACAACATTCAGAGCTCTCCATCCCCATTCAGAGTTCTCAACCTCTTTTGTGTGTAGCTCCACAATCCATCAAAACAAATGGGGAATGATGTCATGTTTTTTTAAATCACGTTGATGTTGCAATTACAATGCCAATGTCGGTATTGCAACAGTGTCGGGGACAATTGCAAAAAAATAATGAAAATCACTCACAAATTACATTGTCGTCACAATTTGACCCCAAATGTGCAGGATACAAATTTAAGTTAGTCTTTGTTAATATGCTTCCTACAGATAGGGCATTGATTTTTCAAATTTAACAATTTTCCAATACAATTTTTGTGAAATATGTGTCCTTCATTGCAAGGCAAATGTCATAGCTCTTATACAACTTCAAAATCAAATAAACAAATTGCACATACAACATCTTTATTTATATGATTCTCAATCATTTTCACTGTTGGAAGGCCTTCACCTAGTTGCTATATATCGCTTAACCAACTATCACGAATCAAATGTTTTAATTCGACACAAATCAGACTAACCCATTTTAGGGTATCATGTTATCTATTGCATTCATGGCTTGGATTTTCGTATATACAGTTATCAATTTTGTCTTTGCACAAGTTAAACGTTACTTGTAATATTTCAAGAACTTCCTTAAAAATATGAAGCTAAGATGCAAAATTATCGTCTTGATTATGGCTAATTAATTCATAGGTAATTTTTTGTCTAATAATTTCACTTCTCAAATCACAAGCTTGATTGTTTATGTCACCAATTGATTTGAACCCATCTTCAATGCAATTCCTATGAAATATGTGGCCCTTATTGCATGAAAAATGGTATACCTCCTCTGCAATATCAAAATGATGAGATTTACATAGGAAACATTTAACATTTTGTTCATATGATTCTCAGTTATTTTAAAAATTGGTAGGCTTTCTACCAGTCTTACAACCTCACTCAACATTGGGTGTCTTTCCCCTCTTTCTTTCAAATCATTCAACCATATTTCAATTTTACTCTCTTTTTTTATGTGCCCATAGATTCTGATATCTTGCTTTGTGAAAGCTACAGATTCTAGTGTTTCCACTTCAACTTCAAGGCTTACACTGGAATAAAATACACCACTAGGCATTGCTTTGAATGGACCAAAGATTAACTCTTTTAGAAGGAAAAGAAAAGAACATTTACATACCTCTTCTCCCCTTGAAGAAAATTGCAGAGTTGCAGGGGCACAACAATAAGATCATAAGGGCATGCCAACAAAATGCACTAACTGAAAGGGCACACTAACCCTCGTTTGGAGCTCTCCATCTCTTTCGCACGCAGCTCATAATCGCTCAAAACAAATGGGGAATAATGTCATGATTTTCTGTTTTCTTTTTGTTTATAATCACACCAATGTTGTAATTACGATGCCAACGTCAGTACTATGACGCCATTGAGGACAATTGCAAAAAGAAAACATGAAAATCACCAAAAATTACACCATTGTCACAATTTGACCCCAAATATTATAGTTCCATCATTATAGGAGGGGAGGGGGGGGTTGGTTTTGGGGGAGACACTACTAAAATCTCCTCCTATAATATGTCTCAAAAGCCTAAGAGAGAGAATGCATGCGTACATGAATATGTGTGTTGTCAGTAATGGTAAAAACTAAGTGAATGAAAAATTAGATCAAAGAAGAACATAAATGGTTTTGTGGGGCCGCAGCTAAGATCGATAAAAAATTATTTGGATTACCTGTTATATGTAAAGAGGAGAGAGCAAAGAGCCTATGGTCAGGACACCACATCAAATCCTTATACAATAAGGATCTGCATTATTTAATGCATGGTCATTCATGACTATTTATATTCTTACCCACCTTGGAAAAGTCCCAACTATTTCTCATCAAATCCTTCGTAGCTTTATAAATCAAAACCCCACAAACTAGAATTGTAAAAACCATAATCAAGGTAAGCGTGCAGATGTGCTAAATGAACATATGAATGGCATGGAAATGGGTTTGTTGTACAATTGGGCTAGGGGGTTGTGTTTGTGTTGTAGCTTAGTGCCAAAGGAAGTCATCTTGAAAAGATTTGTGCCACAAATTGTGTTGCTCAAATACAACAACGGTTACAATTCTCTTAGAGCCTAATTGATGGTGTTTTCAGACTTTTTCTTGATGTTCCAAGTAATTTCATTTTCAAATAAAATCAAGTTTCAAGCTAAAACATTTCATTTTCAAATCACATAAATAAGGTTTCAATTTTTTTATTTTCAAATCACATAAATCAAGTTTCAAAAAATTTCATTTTCAAATCACATAAAATTGAAGCAATATACATCCTCACCTAGGTAGTGTCGTTGATGGGTTTGCAAAAGCAATACACGTCCTTACCTAGGTAGTATTGCTAGTGGGTTTGTAACATTCAATGGTACTCATATTTCATGCTCGAACTTGCCTTTCTCGCAAAGTCTCAGATGAAAATGATTTGGTATTTTTTTTAATGATAGCTCATTGTTTTTTGAATTCTGTCACTTCATGAAATAAGTAGTCAGACATCTGAGATGTTAAGAAAAATTAAAAATAAAAAACTAACAATTTCACAAAATTTGCCCCTCCATTGGAAATTAACATCAAAATTTAGGGCCAAATGTACTAGTCCCTCCCCTCCTCCCCACTCTTAGTACTAGTTGGGAACCATAAGGGACCCAACATCAAAATTAAAAAGAAAAGAAAACTAGATAATTTTCATGTTTTTTTCGAAGTTAGCTCTCCTTTTATGAATCTTTGTTAGATAACTAGATGTATTATATAGCCTTACTTTATCAAAAAGTTGATTTAGGCATCCCTCCTTCAAGTTGTCTTCCTATTGCTAATGAATGTATTGATAAGCAACACATGAAAATATAAATTTCTTTTTTATTTCAACACACCCTTTTCTATAGAAAATACAAGGTCTTTCTTTCCAATCGTCTTGAGAATCTTACATCTATATGTCTTGCATTGTATGTGGTGAGATCTAGAACTTAGTTGTGTTACTAGCAATCTAGCTTTACCTTTTACTGTCACCCATAAGTAGTTTTTATCCTTATAAGTGGATTGAACTCTTTCACATACTAGACTTTTCCCCTCCCTATTTGTTTTATCCACATGGAAATCCTTAATATTTTTAGCACAAGTCTTTTTATCTTTTCATTGGTGTTGGGACATTTTTGCATGTCAATGTCCCATTTATTCAACCATTCCTTGTTCTTCCTTATCTATGTCTTCTTTCTACAAATTAATCTCTCTCCAACCACTAACTTGGCCCAAATATGATTATCCATATTTTTAATTTTGTTTATATATCTTCAAACATAGAATTGATGAGGCTTCCAATGGGAACAAACCTACTTCAACCAAGATAATCTCATATGGAATTATTCATTTGACTTCAAGGCCAATAGTGATAAAGATGTTTTTGTATTCTTTCAATTTGTTTCCTCTTTTGGTTAATAAGGCTACTCCTCCAAACCTCACAACCATATAACACAATTGGGGTGACCAATAGGCCAAAACGAGTCTTCTTCATTTTCCAATCCCATACTTCTATTTGTCTACACCCATTTTGCAATCCCACAACTCTATTTTTCTACACCCATTTTGATTAACCTCATACCTAGCAAGCCAGATGACCTCCCCCATATTTTTGTTTATCCATTCTTTAAGTTTATCAATATATATGCCATAAAAGATGGGTAAGAGGGGCATTCCCATTTTACCCCAATATCATTATTAAAGCATTTCAACATATCTTTAGTTATCATTTTAGCTCCAACCCGCTTATAAAGTCTACTAACTATTGCTCTAAGTTCATTGAGAATCTTGAGTTCCTCAATTCTTTTCCAAAACTTGTCTCCTAGAACTATGTCAAAAAGGCTTTTTTTTTGAAATCTATGAAGAATAAATGCCTCTCTACCTTGAAGATCCCAAACTTTCTCAGTATGGTGTCTAAGAGTGATGCAAATAGTCGATGGTATAGTGTTTTAGTCTAAACCCAACCCACCCTTTAACTATATTTCTTTTATTTATGCCCAAGTGTTGATTCTATGCTCTACCAATGCCCCCTTACCAAGTAGTAGGTTGATCATAATTGTGCAACAATTAGAAGGATTCTTAAGATCACTAGTCTTGTGGAGAAGTATAACCACACTAATAGTCTACTTTGTTGAAAAACCATTTTGATCGACTTAGTTGATTTATTTTTTGAATGTGAAGATCAAATATGTCTAATCCCTACTTCAAGAATTTACCTTACTATCCATAATTCTTTTTTGCCTTTATTACTTACTAAGCTTAATACTTTATTTAATATTTTCCACATAGATTTTTTTTTTTTGCCTTGTATCCCTTCATAAAAAAATTTCACACAGTCTAACCGTTAGTGATATTATTTTCTATTTGCTTTCTTATTTCTTAAATTTCTACCCAAAATCCTTTGAGATTATGTTTATCAATTAAAAGTTAACTCTTATTAGTACCTTTCGGTAGGCTAAGTACTATTGCATCACTTTTTGGAATTACTATGTTAACTATTGATTAAATTGAAATATGTAGACCAATGAACATATACAAACTTATTAATTTTGTTACTCAGATTATATTTTCTATAGTTAAATGTAATTTTAAAAAAAATTTAATTTCTATAAATAATTTATTTGTCATATGATTGGATAAACTTGTTACGCCGAGAGGCATAACCTATAGTGACAACACAAGGTGGAGAGTGATGGTGTTAAAAAAAATTGTTAAATTATTAAATCAAAAACCGACAACCAAAATTTAAATGAAAGTAAAATAAAATAAAATGAATCGATTAAAAATAATTTATGATTCATATAAAAGTGCGAAAGTGGTGCAAAGAAAACAAAAAACAAAGGTAAGTCATGTTTATTTGATTTTGATTTTGATCTAAATATAAGTATAATGTCACTACATCTAGGGTTTTTTAACAAGTTGTAATAGATAATCACATCGGTAAATTTGGTTATAATTTTTTTTTTAAAAACATATTAGAAAATTTATTTAATTGGGCTACTCAAATTTGAAGGAGTCATTAGTTTTATTTCATTGGGTAAGAACTAGATTACATGGATGTATTTAAAGTTCTTGAGAAGAACAAGTTTGTGTTGGTTAGAATCATATTATATTATTATATTACTATAGTATAATATAATATTATAATCATGTTATACTATTATATTACTATTATAAATATAGAAATCAAGTTATAAATTTATATTCACTTAGTAAATAAATAAATTTAATTAAAAATTATAAGTTATTGCAATATAAAGAACACGAGTTAAAAAAAATATTTATCACTAAGACAAATTGAACCCTAATAGTAATATAGTATCCACACATTAATTAAATTATGTCTATTAAATTACTTTTATCCACACATATAGTATGAAAATTAGGTATTTTAAATTGGCATTATAAGTAAAATGCAAAAGCAAGCAAATAGTGTTGGATTAGTAGGTTTAATTAATAATTAAAGGGTTATGGGTTCAACTCTCACTATGGGTTTAAAAACTATTATATTTTGAACTAAATTTATTTATTATGAATAATTTTATTGAAAAGGTTATGAATTAACAAAAGTGTAGCCATAAAAAATCAAAATTAGAAATGTCTATTGTTTTTACTAATTACTAACAATTTTAGAGATTTAATAATTTTTATTTAAATTTGTAGGATGCCTTGTCGTCTAAGAAAAGTTTTGAAAATGAAGAGCAATGAAGAGAATATGCTCAAAATTATATGAGACAATGACGTGAACGAATGGCTAATGAACAAAGAGAGGAAGTAAGAAGTTTTACATCTAAAGACCAACAAAGAGAACAAAGGAGAGAATATGCTCAAAACTATATAAGACAGCGACATGAACAAATGATTGATGTACAAAGACAAGAAGAAAGGATTCATCGAAATCAAAATGATAGAGAAAGAAGTGTTCACAAGTTCAAAGAGCTATGCATTCTGTACAATTGAATGAGATAGAAAGACAACAAATACAAGTGCGCAATCGTGAATCAGTTGAAAGACATCATCAATCTCTTAGGAATGTTGAGGTTAGTTTTGAAGGGGTGAATTCTATTACTATAGATTGTGTGCTACAAACACGAAATGATAGAGTTCAAAATGTAATTAATGTTGAAAATAGAAGAGATTGAGAAGTAGTTAATGATAATAGAACTATTGAGATTGATTTAAAAAGTTTGCAAATGATATTTTGATGTGCACTAGATAAAATTTCTACACCAAGTATGTGCTACATTTATGAAGAGAGTTATCCTGCAATGAAGGTTGTATGGGTAGCTAAGGACCCTATTTGCAATCGATGTTGACAAGAGAGGAATGAGCATCGATTTTCAGCTTTAAACAATATGGATCCAAGTCCACGACCATTAGAACTTGCAAATTTAACACAAATAGAGGAAATGTTGATAGCACGTGTCAACCCAATACTTCAAGTAACACATGCAACTAGAGGTCGATACAAATATAAAGGGCATATAGTAAGCTTTCCACGAGAAGTAAGAGAAATAACTAAAATTTTACCACATTGAATAAAAGATTTGCCAATCATAATTGTTTGAAAAAAGGATCAATGTGGAATGAATTATAATTTTACAGTTAATAGAGAGAGGGTATATAGAGCACTTAACTATAAAATAAAACATGATAAGTTCTATAGAGATATTCAAATTGATGAAAATGCACTTAATCAGCTTATGAGTAATTTAGATGAAAATATTTTTGATCAACTAAATTCTATTCATACGGAGTTTGATTAAGATACAAATGAGTATGTATTTGTGGGTCCAATATTGGAGACAGATGAGGGAAACATTATTAATCACACTACATCAATGGCCTCAAAACCACAAAATGCTCAAAGAGAGATGGAACTAATTTATGTATGGGTAAATATTCCTAATGTAGATCCTAGATCACTAATTGATTGGCCAATAATTGGAGCATCTCTAGTGAATCAGTATGTTACTGAAGGATTACTTGATGAAGCAACATCAAGGGCATACATAAGAATTTTAACAAAAACCCTTATTGAGAGAGACATTGGGGCACAAGAAACATGTCATATGCTATTGGAGTTGTCATTGGTAGAATGTAGTAGAGTATTTGTTAAATTAAATGTTTCAAGAGAGGTATTCAAGCCAGTGCTAAAAAATGAAGAAAATGGTGATGATGGACACCTAAAACATTTTATTGAAGGATACATGGATAGACCATATGCAATGGTAAGTATCACACTTATAGATGCAACTAGATCTTGGACTTATAATTCCAAAAGAAAAAGGGATAAAAAATGGGAACCTAGGACTATGGCAACTATTGTAAGAGTGTTTCCAAGATTTACTTGCATACCTACACGTCAATTAGAAAAGTGGGTTGATTTTTTTTTGTCAGAGTTATTGTTGTACAAGCCATTTTGTAATATAGAAAGGGATATTGGACTTCATGATAATGCAATTATCTCAAATTGGGACTCACTCAATTATGATTCATGGCATTTAGAACGAAGAATTATTTCAAATGCAAATGAAAATCATAATGACTCTGAAGATGAAGATAATTTACCAAATGATCAGAATACAATTGAACATGAGTGGGAGATTATATCAAGGTTACATTGTGGACAGATTATAGATGCAACAGGAATATATATGTTAGGAAGAAGAGATATTGATAGACAAAATCCATGGAGTGTTGAATATTAAGGAGAAGATTACACAAATAAAGCAATAAATATTATCAAATCTATGAAAGAGAATGGCTTATTGACAGTTGATGATATGTTGTCAACTATATCATATGGAACATTAGGGGCTAAGAAAAAGAAAGCACTTGATATTATTATGTCACATTATAATCACCAAGACAATGTCGAGCCACTATACATGATAATTCAAGGAACAATTGGAATAGGTAAATCACATCTTATTAATGCAACTTGTCAAGTTCTTTATGATGCATCACCACTAGAATGTTCTCCTTTATTATTACTTGCACCAACTGGAGTTGCACTTTTTAACATTGGTGCATGAACAATTCATTCAACTTTAAGAATATCTATTATATATTTTGTTCAATTAGAAGAAACATGACTCACAAGTCTTCAAGAAGACATTCAACACATACATATTAATTGATGAAATGAGTTTTATTGGACAAAATTTGTTACAAAATATTGATTCAAGACTATGCCAGGCTTTTCCTGAAAAATCAAACATGAATTTTTGTGGAAGATCAATCATTTTTGTGGGGGATTTGGGACAACTACCTCCTCTAAGTGACAAACCACGTTATGATAGTAATGTATGTGCAAAATTGTTATGGGAACAGTTTAAGATAGTTGTTACTTTGATAAGGTGTTCAGACAAGAAGGTGAAAGTGAAGACCAAAAAAGGTTTTGCTAATTACTCAGAAATAGTAGAGATGCACATCCAACTGTAGATGATTGGAAATTACTAACATTGTCAAGAAAATATGCTTCATTACCTCCAATAATTAAGGAAGAGTTTTATAATAATATTCATCTATTTGCAACAAATGATAATGTACACAACCATAATAGAAAAAAATTACATTCACTAAGACAACTAGTCAATTACATTCACTAAGACAACTAGTCGCCCGTAGCATTGCGACCAAAGAAGGTAGCACTAATCTAGCAGGAGGTCAAAATGATGAATTGGATGTTGAAATATTAATTTCAAAGGATGCATGAGTCATGTTAACATCTAATTTGTGGATAGAAGCAGGTCTTGTGAATGGAGCTTTAAGATATATTAGAAATAACATATACAAACCAGGATATGAACCACCAAATCCACCTACATATGTTATGGTTGAATTTGATAACTACTCTGGAATTCCTTTTGAAGATGCATCTCCAAATTTAATTCCAATTTCACTAATACAGAGGGGTCACACTCATCAATTGCCCCTATGATTGGTTTGGGCACTAACAATTCACAAATCACAAGGATTGACTCTTTCTAAGGCAACAATTGATATAGGACCAAGAGAAAGGGTAGGATTAGCATTTGTTGCTATATCATGTGTTATATCTTTGGATGGAATTAGAATCTCACCACCATTTTCATATGATCGCTATGAAAAATTGAAGATAGAAAAGCAACTTGCCAAGAGGAAAGCAGAGGAAGAAAGACTCAAATATTTGGAAACATGAAATTTTTATGTAATGTATAGATTTTTGAAGTAGCAACAAAAATATGTATAGATTTTTTATGTAATGCTTATTGTACATTTGTTTGTAAAATATGATAGTTTTTTATTTTAATAAAAAAGTTATAAATTAATATTTAACATGGCATGTTGCAGATGCTACTAGCTTAGATATCTTATATACATCTATCTAAAATACGCCGAGAGTTATTAGTCTCAAGGTGCTTATCTATTCTCTAAAACAATTGAAAAATAGGCTCCTTGAGACTGATAACTCTTGGTGTATTTTAGATAGATGTATGTAAGATATCTAAGCTAGTCCTTTTTTGTGGAGCTTTTTCAACTATGTGACATAATTTATGCACTTAACAATTAAATGAAATTTCAATGTGCAACTAAGAAAATTAGAAATCTCATAGTGCAATCAAATTTTTTTATTATATATTTTTATTTTTAACAACACTAATCTTCATCTTTTAGTACATTCTATTTAGAAGATTAATTTTTCTTTTAAAATAAATTAACTATAAAATATATCTATCTAAAAAATTATACAAAGATTTAATTATTAATGATTTTTAATCATGTTTTTTTCATATATTATTTTTTATTTTTTGTTTAAATTTCTTTTTTTAATCTTATTAATTAAAAAAATATTAAATTTTTATGTCTCTTATTATTCATAACAATTGCTTTGATTGACTTTTAAAGAGTAGAAATTTTAAACATAGAATATATAATAAGAAAAATATTAGACAACTGAATCTAAAAATGTATTGGCAAAAAGACATCATAAATAAATTAAAATTTTAAAAAAGATTTTTAAAAGCTAGTTCTAATGATATGAAAAATTATGCACTTATCTATATATATATGTAAATTTTATGTTCTAGGGATTGGTTCTTATCTTTCCTTTTGAATTGAGTCATATTCTTTTTTCATTTTTTTTCTTATTTGTTTTGGTGTTTTGGAGCATTGGGACTATTTCTAATATCTTGCAAAACATGACTATAATAACCTATTTTAATAATTTTAAAATATTACAAAATTATATTTGCACTACGACAATACTTAGCCACTATGTGGCACTTGTTTTCTTTAGAAGTCATTGCTTTTATGTTTTTAAGAATAAAATGTGGAGGAGGTGGTCTCATGCAAAACCAATTTTACTGTCACTAATTTGAAAGATTTAGTGGAAAATAAAAGAGGGAAGTAATTTAATGAAACTATCATTGTTTTGAAAAAACAATGACAACCAATTTTACTGTCACTAATTTAAAAGATTTAGTGGAAAATAAAAGAGAGAAGTAATTTAATGAAACTATCATTATTTTGAAAAAACAATGGCTACTTATTTTTAGCCCCTCTTTTCTAAAATATCATTTTTCTCCATTTTTCTTTGTCTACTTATTGTATTTCCTATAGGCTATACTATTAATCAGTTGTGCTTAATTAGTGATTAAAACTTTTGATTTCAATTAATTATATGCAAGTATTTTTATATTTAGTTGTCACTTTTAATTTTTTAACTTTTAAAATCATTAAAATCATTTTGATGTAATTTGATTGGCTAATATATTCGAGTGTTATAGGAGCGGATTTCTAGGAAACACTAGCCGTATTAGGAGGCAACATTTTAGAATGCTGGTAAATGTTAAAATATATGTAAACTTTATTTATTTAGGTTAAGTATCCAAACATAAATCACAATAGTCATTCCAACAATCAATCTCAACTATTTAAAGATGTTGAAGTCAAGTGGTTAAAACTTATAAAATTTTAACTGATGAACCTTTGTTTTCCATTACTTAGATAATTTTAAAATCGTATAAATTGTTGTTTTACAATAATACATAAAATTTAGTTATAAAAGTTTTTTTTACATAAATATTTGTGTATATATATTTTTGATCGGTAAACAGTTGAAACTTTAAATTATATTAAAAATTAATAAGTATTACAAAAGTCTCCGTTCTGATGGGCACTGGTAAGAAAGAACAGAGAAAGAAAATCTACAGTCTAGCCCAAGACCATAGTCTTTTATTATATATTAATCAAAGGGGCATACCCCCCAAGAATACAATCAAATGAGCATCTTAAATTATACTTGCATTTATACTTGATGGATTTTAATAGTTACATTTCTCCTTCACTTCAAGGATTGCCACCTAATTTGATTATTATCCCTACATACATAAGAAACACCACAAACTAACCACCATACAATATTAGTCGTTAATTCTGAATTAATAAATATTTGTATATTTAATTAAATTAAAAAATTTAATTTAAAAACAATGATAGCTATTTTATTTTTATATTAAGGATATTAAATAAATTTTATTTTTTAAATAAAATTAACAAAATTACTAGGAAAAAATTAAAATTAGATATTTTATAATTATTAATTTTTTAATTTAATAAAGAAAGTGGTCCTAAAACCATAGGAAGTAAAAGTCTTACATCTCAAATATTAATAATAATTAATTGTTCATGCAAACATTCATCTCCAAAAAAAAGTTGTCCCATTTAATTTCTTAATAGGTTAAATACTTTTACTTAGATTTATTATCTAGGTTATAACAATGTCTTGTCCAATTTAAATTTAGTTCATGTAATTAATAAGTACCTTAACAATAAACTTAACAAGGTCATTTAAAAATTCTTAATTCATATTTTTTATTAACTATTTCTTCATTTAAATTCTAAAATTAATTTTTCTACTAATAATATTCTAAACACTAATTCATCATTTTTTAACAATTACATTTTATATATAAAAACAATATTATAACTTACTTCTACTTATATAATTATTTCAAACTTTTTTTAATACTATATAATCATTTCATTTAAATAATTCTTTATCAAACTTTTGTTCTCTATGTTCACGACAACTTAGGGCAAATACAAGCCACTATGTAACACTTGTTTTAAGAAAGAATATCATTTAAGCAAAGCTGCATAACAACATAAATTAAATGACGCTCTTCCACACTGTCTGCTTTCAGCCATCATCTCTCCTCCTCCTCCAACACAACTGAATTTTCGTTGGCTTGACACGTCCGAGATATTTTGGCAGGGAAATCTCTTGTTTCTTTCACACCTGCCGTATTGCACGTAAAGCAACCACAATGGCTTTCACCGGTTGAAGTTGTTCAAAAACAATTGCGTTGAATGCATAGACTGTTCAATAAACACAGGTTTCTGTCAACGCCTACTTCAAATTTCATATAAAATGGACGATCCGCACAGGACAGAATCTCCGAGACAGCGTTCACGGATTGGCTTAAACATTCGGCCACGGGTAATTTTTGCTGTTTACTGTCCATCAAAACTGGGCTAATGGTGGTTTTAATCTTCATTTGTAACACCCCGTGAGCACTAGCAATTTTAGCATTAAATTGATCTTAGTTTAGGAAGATTTTTAAAATTGTGAGTGCCTGCTGTTATCATTTGATATTATATTTTCTCTCAATGATTGTCGAAATAATTTCCCAAATTTGACAAATTTATTTTTCTCATCGTGAGATTAAATACTGCAATTTCAATAATCAGGTTTTGCTAAAATATGTGACACTCTTTTCTAATGTTAGTCAAAATAGTGACACTTAGAAGCCCTCACAGCAAAATTATACTGGTTATACATTTATACTGTTATTATAATTGTATAACACGACGGTATATTTTGTTGCATATTGGATTGTTTCTAATAGTGAATTGATTCTTTCCTAAACTATTCTTTCCTAAATTGATTCTTTCCTTTTCTGTAGTTTTATGGGTTTGGCACACAACTATATATGTATATGTACAGTTTTATGTAAATACAGGAATGAAAAATATTCTTCTTGATTTTTGATTTTCAAGTTGGTATCAGAGCTTTGAAGCTTGAATCATTTGTATCCCTTCATTGAACCATGGCTGATTTAGATTCGGAAATATTTAAGAGCAAATCTGCTCCTATTATTATTCAATCCAAAGGTTCATCATTCAAGGCAAGGATTCACTCGATTAAACAAACTACGATTTGTGGTCTCAAATCATGGAGATGCATATTGTTGAGAAGGAGAAACTCTTTTTCGTTGGTGGTAACTCATAGCCACCTATCGAGAAGGATGATGGATATGAGAAGTGGTATGCAAACAATCAAAAGGTCAAAAGATGACTGTTGATATCTATGTCCATAGAAATTATGAAGCAATACACTCGCTTACCCACCGCTCGAGATATTTGAAAAGCTCTTTCTAAGGCTTTTTATGATGGAGCAAATGAATTGTAGGTGTTTGTTTTGAATCAGAGGGCTTTCTCTGTCAAACAAAATGACATAACACTCTTTGTGTATTATGGAGAATCAACCGAGATTTTTGGTGAGTTGGATCATCGTGATAAAGTGATCATGGAAAGTGAGAACGATGTTGAATCTTACCGAAAATCAGTTTAGTGACAAAAGGTGCATATTTTTCTTGTTGGATTAGATGGTGACTTTGAACAAGTTCGTGGTGAAATTTTGAGAAAGGATCCTATTCCTGAATTAGAAGCATGTTATGCATTGGTCCGCCGTGAATCTGTTTGACGCACAACAATGATTGGAGAACCAGAAAAGACTGAAGCTTCAGCCATGGTGACTCGAAATTGATCTAATTAGAATGGGCCTCCTCAAAACCCGCCTAAGATCGCTAATGGTGCTGATAAATCCACCTACAAATGCACCCATTGCAATCAAACTAGTCATACCAAAAGTCACTGCTTTGAACTTGTTGGGTATCCAGAATGGTGGGATCGTAGCCGCGATTCACAGAAGAAGAATTCCAAGAAGACCTCCAGTGCAACGTTTGTTGAAACAAAGACAAAGGATAATGTTGCTGGACAGATCTCGGCATTAGTAACAACAACAGGTAATGGTGGTAACTCTTTAAATATGTCTACACTTGTTTCTAATAGTGCATGGATAATTGATTCTGGTGCTATGGATCATATGATGATTGATTCTAGACAGGTCTCATCCCTTAAACTGTCCTCACAAAAATTTGTTTCCACTGCCAATGGCTCTTCGGCCCTAGTTATTGGAGAAGGATCCTTACCTCTCACTGATGCTTTGAATCTAGATTCTGTTTTAGTGGTTCCGTCTTTGGATTACAATTTGTTGTCAGTTTCCCAAATCACCACTACTTTACTTTGTGTTGTAATTTTTTGGCCTGATTTCTTTGTGTTAAGGACATCCAAATGAGGCAAATGATTGGTTGTGATGTTAGGCGAGGGAAGCTATATTACTTCGACTTGGTGTCAAAAAGTTCGGACAAGCTGCATTAAGCTCTAGCGATGGATGGCTCTGAGGGGGACAAGTAGAAATCTGAAATCTGGTTATGGCATCGATGTCTGGGACATGCTTCCTTTGGTTACCTGAAGAAATTATTTCCTAGTTTATTTGCAAAATTTGATGTTTCTAGCTTCCGGTGTGAAGTTTGTGAGCTTGCAAAAAGCCATCGTGCTTCTTTTCCATTAACTTTAAATAAAAGTCCAGTTCCATTTATGATCATACATTTTGATATTTGGGGTTCGTAGAAAGTCACTACCTTGGGTGGATCACGTTGGTTTGTTACTTTTATTGATGATTGTACTAAGATGACTTCGGTATGCTTAATGAAGTCTAAAAGTGATGTGAACTTGTTATTTCAAAAATTTTATAACATGATTCATACTTAGTACAATGCACAAGTTCAAGTTCTTCATAGTGACAATGGAGGCGAATATTTGAGTTTTGAACTTCAGTAGTATCTGGAAGCACACAAAACTATTTATTAAACTACTTGTTCCAATAGACCTCAGCAGAATGGGGTAGCTGAGAGAAGAAATCATCACTTGTTGGAGGTTGTCTGTGCTTCTTTGATAGAAGCCCATATGCCATTATCCTATTGGGGTGAAGCACTTAGCTCTGCAGCATATTTGATCAACCGGGTACCCTCCAGCAATATTGATTTCCAGACACCATCCCAGGTTCTTGCTGAGGCGGTTGTTGCTCCAGCTGTCCCAAATTTACCTCCTCACGTCTTTGGTTGTGTAGCTTTCGTACACCTCCATAAGCATCAGTGCAACAAGTTATCTCCTCGGGTGTTGCGATGTGTCTTTCTAGGATATGCTGCTTATCAAAAGGGGTACTGATGCTATCATCCTCCAACCTAACAAATGTTTATTACATTGGATGTAGTTTTTCATGAAGACTCGATGTATATTTCCTCTGAGCCTAAACTTTAGGGGGAGTACCAGAAGGAAACTCAGACTCTAGACTATGATGATCACATCTCTGAAGATGTGGATGTTCACATCTTTGAATATGTAGGTAGCTTGGACATCTCTGAAGATGTGGATAACACCTCTGAAAATGTAGATGTTCACATCCCTGAAGATGTGGGTAGCTTGGACATCTCTGAAGAAGGGGAACTCTTTGAAACTGTTAATCAAGAAGTAGGTGAAACTTTGGATCAAAGCAGTGATGAACACCCAGAGACTGAAGTTGTGGGTCCACCTCCGTCCGAGTCCCTCACACCACACCAATTGCTTACTAAGGATGTTCCTGAAGCATCTAGAAAACAACTACCTCAGGGTCTCACTAGATGATGCAGGAGCATCCAGAAATATAAGGGCAATCCTGTGTCATCCAAAAAAAAAGTACTTAGACTTAGTTTCTGTTTCATGTGTTTTCATTTTTGGATACCCATTTGGGTCAAATAAAGGTTCCAACTCTCACAGTTCCACTATTAGTGTTCTGGGTTAGAGTTTTAATCACCTTGGGATACATGTAAATGCCGAAAAAATAGGAGTATGTAATTGAGCCATCATTTTGGTAAATTAAAAGGTGTAAATTGGTCGGATGATTGTAATTGTAATTTAGAGCATTCTAGAAAAAGAATCAGGTCAAAAGGCCCCACAGTTTGAAAGTTATCGCAGTTTTTCGATTTCTGGAGACATCCTAAGAATGCTTCAAAGTCAGGTTAGGGGCATTAAATGACCTCGAACAGGGCCGAAAAATGGGAGACAAGAAAAGCTTGTCCATAGGGCTATAGAGCGCTTTGAGAGCTTTCCGAAAATGTAAACGGTTCGTCAATCAGAGCTACGGTTCAAAAGTTATGCCTCCCGAAAGTTCGGTTACCGTTTCTAGATTCTTTTAATTTTGTGCCGACTTCTAATGCGACTTCTAGAGCCTTCTATTTGGTTGGTGGATGCCAACTAGCACTCTCTAGAATGTATTCCTAATCCTTAACCCTCCGGGGTCTATTGAAGAACATTTCTGGCATTGTAAAAGGCAGTTCAGAGTGGAGTTTGAGAGAAGGTACTGAGAGAAGAATTTATCTCCATATTTTTGCTATTGTAAGCCCATAGGGCATGTTTTTGAGTCTGTTTCTTTGCACTAAGTGTACTAGCATATTTTCACAGTTAATAAAATTTTTCCCTTTTCTGTTGTGTTTCTGTGCTTGGGTTGTGTCCCCATCAAGTGGTATCAGAGCAACTTTTCTTGAGTGTGTAGACAGAGCGCCGACTGTGAGGCAGTTTGCACTAGGACTGTGTGGTTGTGGGTTTGAATTAAGAAGATGCCTCCACGAAGAGAGCGTGGTGGAAGGGTCGGAGCTATTAATCCTGAGGAGGTTAGAGCCCTCCAAAGGCAGGTACAAGCATTGCAGGAGGAGCTCCGTAGAGGAACAAATGTTGTTGCAGGTGACGAAAGCGAGGATAACAATGAAGAAGAAGAAATTGGACCAGAAGGGGAATTTGACGGGGAAGTTCTAAATCAGACAGAGGAAAGGCTTTTTAGGGCCATTACTAAGTTTGGGAAAAGACCTACAATTGATGTGGGTGTATTTTCAGGAAATTTGAAACCTGATGAGTTGATTGATTGGATCAATGAACTGGAAGAATACTTTGAGTATGAGGATATCAGGGACCCAGATAGGGTTAAGTTTGCAAAGGCCAAACTAAAAGGGCATGCCAAAATCTGGTGGCAAGACGTTCAATTGGAAAGAAATAGAAGAGGAAAGGATAAGATCACAAGGTGGGATCGCATGGTGGACAAACTAAAGAAGCAGTTCATTCCTGTTGACTACGAGCTTGATTTGTTTAAGAAGATGCATGGGTTGAAGCAAGCAGGAAAATCAGTCTAGGAATATACAGAGGAGTTTTATCGACTTTTGATTAGAGCAGGGCATGCAGAAGCAAATAAGGAGAAGGTTGCTCGTTATATTAGTGGGTTGCGACCTAGCATCCAGGAGGAATTAAGTCTGGTAAGAATGACTAGTGTTGAAGAGGCATACCAATTTGCCTTGCGAGTTGAAGAGAAGCTAAATAAGAGGTTTGAAGGGAGACAAAGAGGGCGTGGTCAAGGAGGAAGGGGTAGTGGTAGGTAATCTGGAGGCCGAAATGAAACCCAAAAGAAAAATGAAGATGTGGGTACTAGCAGGAACCAGAGGAACGAGGGTTTCAACCGCTCCAGTGATCAAGACTTTGGAAACCAGAGAGGAAGAGGTAGAGGACGTGGACAAGGAAGAGGAGGCTTCCGTGGTACCTGTTCCCATTGCAATGAAGAAGGTCATCGTGCTTTTGAATGCCCTCAACGACAAGGAAGGACAGATAGGAGAGCTGAGGGTCAAGCTAGGGTTGCTCATGTGGATGAGGATGCACAGTCATCACATTCAGAGGATACAGAAAGAGGAGAGACTTCAGTAAATGAAAGGGTCCTACTAAGTGGTGAGATTGAACCAGGACAAAGAAGGAGTCTATTCCGTACCAGGTGCAAGTGTGAGGATAAATGTTGCGATGTGATCATTGATGGCGGTAGCACTGACAACTTGGTGTCAGAAGAGATGGTCTCTAAGTTGAAGCTCAAGAGGGAGAAGCTTAAGAGGGAGAAACACCCCCAGCCCTATCAGATTGCTTGGGTGAAAGATGATCATAAGGTCCTGGTAAGTGAACAATGTTTAGTAAAATTCAAAATTGGAAGTTACCATGATGAAGTTCTGTGTGATGTTATTCCAATGGATGTTTGCCATCTATTGTTGGGAAGACCATGGCAGTTTGATAGGCATGTAGTACATGATGGTTATGCAAACACATACTCTCTAACAAAGGATGGAGTTCGCCACAAATTGAAGCCCATGAAAAAGGAAGGCGAAAAGGTATGTAGCAGTGCTAGGATTTGTCTTGTTGATGGAAGGAAATTTTTAGATGGCATGAAACATCAGCGTATGTGCTGTGCTTTGATCCCTAGGAAAGATAAAGAAGGTAGTAGTGAAATACCACTTGAAGTTTCAGATTTACTAGGTGAGTTTGGAGATCTCATCTCTGATAATGTTCCAGAAGGATTGCCACCAGTAAGGCAAATCAGTCATTAGATAGATTTAATCCCAGGAGCTAGTGTGCCTAACAAGGCTGCTCACAGGATGACTCCTACTGAAACTGAGGAGCTAAATAGACAGGTTCAGGAACTATTGAGGAAGGGCTTGATTTGGGAGAGCCTGAGTCCATGTGCAGTACCTGCAGTACTGGCATCAAAGAAGGATGGAGAGTGGAGGATGTGTACAGACTCTCGAGCTATAAATAAGATAACCATCAAGTATCGGTTTCCTTTGCCAAGAATGGATGATCTTATGGACTGCTTGAGTGGAGCTCAGTACTTCACAAAGATAGATCTCAAGAGTGGCTATCATCAGATACGGATACGAGAAGGAGATGAGTGGTTAGTCATGCCCTTTGGATTGACGAACGCCCCAAGCACCTTCATGCGGCTTATGAATGAGGTACTTAAGAAGTTCTTGAGAAAATTTGTTATTGTCTATTTGGATGATATTTTAATTTTCAGCAAGACTTTGGAAGAACATTTATTGCATATTCGTAGTGTCCTTGAAAGGTTAAAGGAAGAGAAACTGTTAATTAAACTGAAGAAGTGTATCGTTGCAAAAAGAGAGTTAGTCTACTTGGGGTTTGTTATATCACCTGAAGGTCTCAAAATGGATCCAGAGAAGGTAAAAGCCATCTTGGAATGGCCTACTCCAAGATCTGCTACTGAGGTAAGATCATTTCATGGTCTGGTTAGTTTTTACAGGAAGTTCATTAAGAATTTCAGTGGCATATGTGCACGCTTGACTGACACAATAAGAGGGGATAGAAAAGAGTTCAAGTGGATTGTGGTAGCTGCGAGAAGTTTTGAATTGCTGAAGAAGAAGGTGACAGAGCAACCTGTGTTGGCACTTCCAGATTTTAGAAAGGTGTTCCAGGTGGATTGTGATGCTAGTGGCAGTGCTATTGGCGCTGTATTGAGCCAAGAAGGTAAGCCTATTGCATATTTTAGTGAAAAATTGAATGATGCGAAAAAGAAGTATTCTGTTTATGATCAAGAGTTCTATGCAATAGTTCAGGCCTTAAAGAAATGGAGGCATTATTTATTGCCAAAGGAATTTGTTTTGTATATTGATCATCAGGCATTACAGTACCTAAATAGCCAAGGTAAATTGAATCAGAGGCATATGAAGTGGGTAGAGTTCTTGCAGAGCTATACATTTGTGTTGAAGCATAGAAGTGGAAAATCTAATAGGGTTGCAGATGCATTAAGTAGGAGGCAGTTGTTGCTAACAATAATGCAGGTTGAAGTAGTTGGGTTTGATGAACTCAAGAATCTGTACCTTGAGGATCCTGATTTTGCTGAAGCATGGAAAGCTTGTAAAGAGCCTGTTGCTGTAGACAGAACTAAGTGGTTAGACTGTCTGATTCAGGATGGTATGTTATTCAAGGGCAGTCAATTATGCATTCCAAGGAGTTCCATGAGGGAAAATCTGATTAAGGAGAAACATAGTGGAGGGATGGTAGGACATTTTGGTCGAGTTAAGACCATTGCCATTCTTAGAGAACATTATTTTTGGCCTCAGATTTCACAGGATGTGAAGAAGTTTGTACAGAATTGCTAGGTTTGTCAAGTGGCCAAGGGATTTAGTCACAATATTGGACTATATCAGCCATTGCTTGTTCCATCAAAGCCATGGGAGGACATAAGTATGGATTTTGTTCTAGGATTTCCGAGGACACAAAGCGGTAATGACTCAGTATTTGTGGTGGTTGATAGGTTCTCCAAAATGGCACATTTCATTCCATGCCACAAATCTCATGATGCTGTCCATATTGCAGACTTGTTTTTTAGAGAGGTGGTAAGACTACATGGTCTCCCAAGGAGTATAGTTTCTGACAGAGATACTAAATTTGTGGGGTATTTCTGGAGGACATTATGGAAGAAGTTGAGAACAAACTTGAAATTCAGTTCCACACATCACGCGCAGACTGACGGCCAAACAGAAGTGGTAAACAGAAGTCTGGGCAATTTGCTGAGATGTTTAGTTGGGGACAAGCTCAAGGGGTGGGATTTGATTCTACCACAAGCAGAGTTTGCTTACAATAACTCTGTAAATAGGAGTACTGGAAAATCACCATTCCAAATTGTATATGGAAGTAGCCCAAGGACTGCACCAGAATATAGGAAGATAGAGCAAGGGGAAAGGACAAGTGCTGAAGCTGAAGAATTTGCTGAACATATCAAGCGTCTACATGAGGAGGTCCAGGCACACATTACCAAGAAGAATCAAGAGTATAAAGCTAGGGCTGATCAAAGGAGAAGACATAAGGAATTCCAAGTAGGGGATCTAGTCATGGTACACTTAAGAAAAGAAAGATTTCCAACCGGTACTTACAACAAGCTGAAAATGAAAAAATTTGGCCCTTGCAAAATTCTGAAGAAACATGACTCAGGAAATGCATATGAGGTGGAGTTGCCAAATGGTATTCACATTTCTCCTATTTTCAACATTGCAGACTTAACAGAGTATCATGATGATGGTGCAGATGAGGAGCCGATGTTAGAGCCATGTCCAATTCCTACTTCTAAGAAGGAGGAGATAGAAGACATTCTAGATCATCGTGTGGGTAGGAGTACTGGAAATAGGCAGTATGAAGAGTATCTGGTCAACTGGAAAGGACGGCCGATAGAGGATTCAACATGGATTTCAGCAGCCGAGGTTTCCCACTTGGGATTTCCTCTACCATTCATAAAGTGACAGGGTCACTTTTCATCTAACCTGGGTGTTTGATGCAGGAGCATCCAGAGGTATAAGGGCAATCCTGTGTCATCCAAAAAAAAATGTACTTAGACTTAGTTTCTGTTTCATGTGTTTTCATTTCTGGATACCCATTTGGGTCAAATAAAGGTTCCAACTCTCACAGTTCCACTATTAGTGTTCTGGGTTAGAGTTTTTAATCA
Organism: Cupressus sempervirens; assembly: GCA_028749045.1. Lineage (NCBI taxonomy): Eukaryota > Viridiplantae > Streptophyta > Pinopsida > Cupressales > Cupressaceae > Cupressus > Cupressus sempervirens. The sequence goes on from CM053791.1 coordinate 278,147,247, forward strand.
CCTTGGGATACGTGTAAATGCCGAAAAAATAGGAGTATGTAATTGAGCCATCATTTTGGTAAATTAAAAGGTGTAAATTGGTCGGATGATTGTAATTGTAATTTAGAGCATTCCAGAAAAAGAATCAGGTCAAAAAGCCCCATGGTTTGAAAGTTATCGCAGTTTTTTGATTTCTGGAGACATCCTAAAAATGCTTCAAAGTCAGGTTAGGGGCATTAAATGACCTCGAACAGGGCTGAAAAATGGGGGACAAGAGAAGCTTGTCTATAGGGCTATAGAGCGCTCCGAGAGCTTTCCGGAAATGTAAACGGTTCGTTAATCGGAGCTACGGTTCAAAAGTTATGCCTCCCGAAAGTTCGGTTACCGTTTCTGGATTCTTCTAATTTTGTGCTGACTTATAATGTGACTTCTGGAGCCTTCTATTTGGTCGGTGGATGCCAACTAGCACTTTCTAGAATGTATTCCTAATCCTTAACCCTCCGGGGTCTATTTAAGAACATTTCTGGCATTGTAAAAGGCAGTTTGGAGTGGAGTTTGAGAGAAGGTACTGGGAGAAGAATTTATCTCCAGATTTTTGCTATTGTAAGCCCATAGGGCATGTTTTGGAGTCTCTTTCTTTGCACTAAGTGTACTTAGCATATTTTCACAGTTAATAAAATTTTCCCTTTACTGTTGTGTCCATTCTGTGCTTGGGTTGTGTCCCCATCACCAGAGGTATCCCTAAATCCACATATGAACCCGAGCTTTCTAGTAAAGTTAAACATCTTATGAGTCATTATGCGTCTAATCATTGTTTGTCAGAATCAAATCAGTCATTTGTAAATCAATTATCTACTGTATCTATTCCTAACAATGTGCAGGAAGCCTTAGCTGATCCAAGGTGGAAAGCTGCTATGAATGAGGAGATGAAATCATTATAGGAAAATAATACCTGGGAACTTGTTGACCGTCCACCAGGAAAGAAACCAATTGGATGTCGGTGGGTTTATACTGTTAAGTACAAAGCAGATGGTACAATTGAACGCTTTAAGGCAAGATTGGTAGCAAAAGGGTACACCCAAACCTATGGGATCGATTATACAGAGACATTTGCACTTGTAGCTAAAATTAATACAGTACGAGTCTTGTTGTCTTTAGTTGCGAACTTGGGTTGGCCATTACAATAGTTTGATGTGAAGAACGCCTTTCTACATGGAGAGTTGTCTGAAGAAGTCTACATGGAACTCCCACCCGGTTGCATGATACCAAAAATACATAGTGTGAAGGTGTGCAGATTAAAGAAGTCACTCTATGGGTTGAAACAATCTTTGAGGGCATGGTTCGGAAGATTCACAAAGTCAATGAAAGCCTTTGGTTACCGTCAGAGCAATTTAGACCATACTTTATTCATAAAGAATCGACAGGGTAAGATCATTGCATTTATTGTGTATGTTGATGACATGATAGTTACAGGAAATGATTCCGAAGAAAGGAGGGCTCTACAAGATTACTTGTTCATAGAATTCGAAATGAAAGACCTCGGTCCCTTGAAATATTTCCTTGGGATCAAAGTGTCTCGATCTGATAAAGGGATTTTTCTATCTGAAAGAAAGTATGCCTTAGACTTGTTATGGGAAACCGGTATGTCAGCATGTCAACCCGCTGATACACCCATGGAAGAAGGATTGAAGTTATGTATTGAGTCTAATCAGGTACCAGTTGATAAAGGAAGATTCCAGAGACTCATAGGAAGATTGATGTACTTAGCACACACAAGGCCAGACCTTGCCTATGCATTAAGTATTGTTAGCCAGTTTATGCATAATCCTGGAGAGCAACATATGAATGCAGTTATGCGCATTTTGAGGTATTTGAAGTCTGCTCCTGGAAAAGGAATTTAAAATGAGGATTATCAAAGTGTGGATGCATATACTGATGCTTACTGGGCTGGAGCAGTAGATGATAGGCGTTTTACTTCAGGTTATTTCACCTTTGTAGGAGGTAATCTCGTTACATGGAGAAGCACAAAACAGAATGTTGTTGCATGATTAAGTGTAGAGGTAGAATTTAGAGGTATGGCACTTGGAGTATGTGAAGCGTTGTAGCTAAGACTTCTCCTGAGAGATTTGGGCTGTCCGTCTAGGTGGCCAATTCAACTATATTGTGACAATAAAGCAGCATGTGATATTGCTCATAATCTGGTTCAACATGATTATACAAAGCATGTAGAGGTAGATAGATTCTTTATTAAGGAGAAGTTGGATGAGAAGATTGTGGAGCTGCCTAAGATTCGATCAAAAGATTGTGGAGCAGTTTCCAGTCGAGTGTTTTTGAAGTTTTTGGGCAAGTTGGGCATGTGGGATATCTATGCACCAACTTGAGGGGGAGTGTTGCAATATTGGATTGTTTCTAATATTGAACTGATTCTTTCCTAAACTATTGTTTCCTAAATTGATTCTTTCCTTTCCTATAGCTGTTGCCTTTCCTGTAGCTTTATGGGTTTGGCACACAACTATATATGTACCTGTACAGTTTTATGTAAATACATGAATGAAAAATATTCTTCTTGATTTCTGATTTTCAAGTTATTTAGGGTGCTCACTCAAATAGCCCAAACTAGTTTGGTATCGTAGACTGATATTACCTTTACTTGAAGAAATGAGAATTTTGAATCACTCACAATAGACTTTTGATGGGACTGACCATTATATAGGTAATTTGTTATGCGCTATTTGATATATAGTAAATCTTCATCTGTTTTTAATATTTATTTGATTGTTAATATGAAATTATCTTTACCTGAATAAATGCGACTTTGGAAGCACTCATAATAGAATTATTTTGGTTATATATGTTTATTTTATATTTGATTGTTATTATGAAGGTTGTAGTTATGGATCTTCGCCCAGGAAAGGCTATACTCTGGCACGGTTTTCTATTATTACCTTTACGGTTTACCTGAAATAAGACTTAAGAAACATTCACTGTAGAATAATGTTGGTTATGTAGTTTAACTATTTATTTAGTTGTTGTTATTGGGGTCAGTTATTTCTTACCCAAAAGAGCCATAAGAGACCTGTCAGAGTTCTCTGATATTTCCCTACCTGTGAAAATGAGACTTCAGGAGCACTGGCAGGAAAATTATTCTAATTAATTTTAATTTAACCGATTGTTAAAACTATACTGCTTGTTAATATGAAGGTTATATTTACGGTCCCTCATCAGAAAAGGCGACCTAGGCTGGCACAGCTTTTCAAATAAAATTGTTAAGGAAAAATTAGGAGCTGCACGCACAAGCATGCACAACAATCTGCTGATCATACACAACCAAGAATGGAATATACAAAGCTCCAATCACTTAATATGGCTGGAGGAAAATCATCCATTATATATAGGAAGATGCTCAATATTAATTGAGATATGCAGAGGAATTATATAAGATAAGGAATGCATAGGTGATGAATTCAATTGCCATTATTATTTTCATTCATAATGACTACTGAGAAGAAGTTGAAGCAAATTTGTGAGGCTTTAGAATCATTCATTAGCAAGGGGCTTCATGAAGAAGCTTGCCATTTGTTCTGCTCTATTACATTACATGATCTTGATCTTTCCGTATTGAACTAACTGTTTGATGTACTGATTCTTGATCTTTATGTGCCTAGTTCTGCAATGAAACTATGGATTCTTTATCATTTGTATGGTGCTTTTTTAGACATAATTCAACGATATAGGTTCATCTTACGATCCCTGCAAGTCTGTTAATGCTTGTTTCAACCATACTAACTGAGAAGTAATTGATGTGGCAGCTTCACACTCTACTGCTGTCATAGAAAGTGAAGTTGTCAGCACTTTCTTGATTTCCAAGAAGATAAAACAGAAACAATACTTAAAGTATAAGTAGAAACAGATTTGCAGGGTACCTTATTCAAATCGGCAAATTTATACAGCCATCAACCTACTAGCCTTTAAAAGATAAAATCTCAATCCACAGCTCAATACACCTCTAACATACTTAAGAACCCTGACTTCTCTTTCATATATATTTCTTAGATTCTGCAATGAACCTAGATGCCAAACTCATTGCATATGCAATATTTAGACGGGTAGTAGTCAAATGAATCAAACTACCAATTGACTACCTGTAAAGAGTGGGTTCCATCATGTTTGGCTTGTCCTCTTTGGACAGTTTAAAGCCAAATTTGAATCAGTGTAGTTTGCAACCCTTCATCTAAAATCTCTGCAAGAGATCAAAACATACTTGCAAGAGGTCGAAAGCATACTCACAAGAGATCAAAAGCATACTTGTTTTGAGACATGAAGATTCCATCTTCATCTTGCCACACTTCCATAGCAAAAAAGCAGTGCTTCTGTCCAAATCTATCTCATCAAACTCTACAATCATAGCCGTCGAACAAGTTTATATTGTTCCTAGTGTAGATAAGATCATTTATGTAGAGGAACAATATAAGTGTGCTATCAATCAAGATTTTGGAATAAAGATCATTGTCTGACTCACTCACTTGTAAGTCAATCTTGGAGTATCATGTGCTGGGTGCTTGTTGGAGACTATATGAGGCTTTCTTCACTTGTAAACATGATCTTCTCTATAAGATTTTTCAAACCCTCTAGGTTGTGTCACATACACTTTCTCATCAAACTATTGGTTTAGAAAAGCACTTTGCACATCCATCTGATATATAGTCCAACTTTGGTAAGCTGCAAAAGTCAATACAAATTTGACGGTGTCCATTTGTTTTAAAAGTGAAGATGACTTAGTTTAATCAATACCTTCTTGTTGAGTTTACCCATAATTCACATCCGTGGGCTCAACTAGTACTTGTAAGACCAATGCTTTTTGAGTTAGTGAAACTCTGCTCATAAAAAATAGTTAAATTTATTAAAAAGATGTAAATTTTATGCAAAATGCAGTTAAAAGATGTATCTGTGATACACAAATTTAGAATTCATTAAGTGGAAACAAAATCTAAACATGCAAATACATAAAGTTATAGAATGTGAATTACATTGTTGCCAGTGTATTTACTTAAAGACTTAGGATCTGACTGCTCAACTAGTTGCTTTGGAATCCTTTCGGCATTTGCATACCAAAGATGGTGGATCTTTGACGTTTTTTTGATAACTTGCACCTTTGTTTATAATTTCTTTTGGGAGAGGGAATGAATGTTTGAGGGTTTGTTTAGAAGACATGTGGCAGAGAATGAATGAGAGGACTTTCTGGTGGACAAAGGTTGTCATTGATGTGAAAAGTGCTGGTTAGTTCTGTCATCAATGTCAAGGTATCTAGAAGCATGTAAGGGTATCCGGAAGAGTACATATATTATCATGACCATGTTTAACCATTTGAGCTCTCTGGAAGGACAGTGACAAGTTATGTTGATAAGATCTGTCACCAAATGTTTGTAATTTTAATACCATCTTGCATCTATTACAGTTGTTATAAGTGATCTGAAAAGGTTTGCGGAATGGTACTAAGGTTCTGATCTCAGACTTTGTGTTTACAGTGGCAACTTGTTATGACCATGTTTAACCATTTGAGCTCTCTGGAAGGACAGTGACAAGTTATGTTGATAAGATCTGTCACCAAATGTTTGTAATTTTAATACCATCTTGCATCTATTACAGTTGTTATAAGTGATCTGAAAAGGTTTGCGGAATGGTACTAAGGTTCTGATCTCAGACTTTGTGTTTACAGTGGCAACTTGTTATGCTCTATGTTATGCTGCAGTTAAGTGTTTTTGTTTTCTGTTTGGAAGTAAAGTAAAGCTTCTTGTGTTGTTTTATATTCGAGAGTTTCAGAGGCTGAGCTTCAGCATATAGAAAGTTGGAAGTTGGCAGATCTGTGATATCTCTTAACCAGTGATTAGTATGTTAGCAGCAATTAAGAGGTTACTACTGAAGAAAATGATTAAATTTGTATTCATCATAAATGACCATAATAGAAGATTAAGAGAGCAGAGATTCCCTTATCAATATGGATATCCTGTCCAAAATGGAGTGATTTAATGGCATCAATGATATTGGTGACAAAGGCAGGGATGATAATACTGTGAGTATTCCATCCTTGTTAAGAAAAGATATGAGCTCCAATCATTTTAACCAGCAACAAAATACTGGTCAAACAGTGATCCACACAAAAGCTAAGACGTTCGCTGACCATGGAATGGTGTGATTTGCATAATATACAGATTTGAGATTATACACGTGCAATTGATGAGAGCGATGAAACAAATGAAGATTAATATTGAGATTAGTCACTATGCAAATCGATGTTATTTGTATAACACAAATGAAATTGTTATGAAGTAGTAACGGTTTGCTTATAATGAAGAGGCAAAGACATTCTCAGAAGACAACCAATCCCTTTGATCAAGGTATAATATGGCAATCAGACTCAGTCGATTCAAGGGAGAATCATCAAAGATTCAGAGGTTTTAAAATATATTTGATAATCTTCACAAGGAAGAGAAGAGAAAGGAAATGGATTATTTCTGACAAGCATTGTTTGACAGCAAATTATGCTGTAAAGTATCTATGAGTTAAATACTGATTTACAGAATATTATGTCTGGAATCTATAAGGGATAAGGAACCTTTCTATGTTATGATATATATGTGTGTTTGTGTGTATTATTTATGTATCTCTCTCTCTCTCTCTCTATGTGTGTGTGTGTATGTGTGTATCTATATCTATATCTATTTATATATACATATAGATATATAGATACATACATATATATGTGTATATATATAGATACATATGAATATATATGTATATATATGTGTGTATGTATTTGTGTATATGTATATATGTTAATAATAAAGAAATCAGTATCATATATCAGTTATATAAAATATATATTTGTATATATATTTGCAATGCATGAAAAATTAATACATGCATATCCTATTTTTAAATTAGTCGCTATAGCCCCTTAAGAGGATAGGTTGGCTTTGTTAGGGAGATGCAGAGTATTTCCTCATGAGGTAGGTGAGTCCCAAGATGGGGTAAGGACATGTATCTCCCTTTCCAAATCCTTGAGGGAGGTGTCCTGAGGCGGGCACAATCATGTGTTCTGGAAACCTTGAGGAAGTCTACTTGTAGATTGGTTTCCAAGCATCCTAAGGACAAGTAATTACCCAACCTCCTCAGGATTGATGTTTAGGAGAGAAGTAAGAACTTAGGGCTTAAGTATGTCAACTATCAAATGTATTATAACTATTCCTCAATTTAATCTGATTTAAATGCATAGTGATGCATGTTAACCATTGGGATTTGGCAGCCTCCTATTAGGGAATGTTAGAAATTGCCATTTCCAAACACAATCCAAACACTAGCTGGAAATTGTAGGGTAAATCAAGTAAAGCACCTAAAGGGGAAATTACACTGTTAATATTGTAGTTACAATCAAATCAAAGTCCACTAACTACTTGTCAGAAATGTGTTATTATATTGTTATTCTAATATTCTAACACCTTGTAGAAGGATGGAGATTTAACCATTAAATTATAAAGTGACACTAGACATGTACAAAATGGGGTTAAATATATACACAAGCAATCTTAATGACATTAGACATAGGGGAGATATATAGTAAAAGAACTTAATGGGCACACTTTACTATGGAGTTATCAATTAGGTTGCATGTCTTTCACGATGGTGCCTTTAATTTGTTAAAATCATTATTGGACTCACCTTCATAATGTCATTGGGGCCTTAAGGCATAATAGGTGAATGCCGTAGAGAGAAAATCTTGATTAGAGACAAACTTTTTATTTGTTGAGCTTAAGTTGGAATAGAGACACCTTATTTTTTGTGTTATTAATTCATTGGTGAACTGTAACCACCCAAAGCTTAACACATTGGAGCAGCCCATGAATTGGAAGGTACAATTGCTAAAGGTGCTAAATTATATGCTTATTTTTGACCTCCTTGGATTTATGATTGGACCATAGTTATTTCCATGTTGTAATGTACCAAACATAGATTAGCCAGAAAAATACTCCCCTATGACACTTAACCTTCAGCTGCAACCATTACTTAACCTTTTAGTACCTTTTGGCACTCACCCTTCGACACTCTTTGACACTCGCAACCTCTAGCACCCTTCAGAACTTGACCTTTGGTCCGCTTTGACACTTGACATCCTCCGACACCTTTCAACATTTGACATTCGACACTTGAAACTTGACAACCTTTGACACCCTTCAACACTTGCCCTTTGGCTATCAATACCCTATAAAATTTGGTACCCTTCAACACTTTGGCACACATTAGAACTTGGTACCCTTCGACTCTTACCACCTTCCAACACTCTCAATTTGATACGATTGAACTATATGGTTTGAAAATACCATATATTTAATTGCTAATAAATAAATCTTAACACCTAGCACACTCCATCAATCGGAATAGATCGCTAAGACCAAAGAAATTGTGTTTCACATTTTAAAGATGTATCTCAGGCTACATTAAGTTTATCTTCAACTAAAGACTTAACAAGTTTTCCAAATCAAGCACAAGATAAAATATCCGAGTTGATATTTCCAAAGGCAGACTAGGGTGAGGAATGAATCCCATTGAAATTGTAAATACAGACTAGGGAGGGTCTTCCACCTCGAAAACTGCATATGACCAAACCACCTTCAGCTTCTAACTTCGGGAAATACTAAAATACTCCAAACACTTCTTGGAGACCTTTATAAGGAAATGGGTCGGGGAGAAAAAGTTTTTGGAATGTTACAATAGGTCATAGCCCGACATTATTTTATTATTTTGACCCCTATATTCAAAAATTAAATTAACTAATTAATTAAGTCCTTATGGTATTATTTTGAATTTTAGGACCACTTAATAATTGACTTAATCAAGACACTTTATAAAAATTGGGTACATTACACATATCACATGCAAAATAAGATAAAAAAGTTTGTACAAGATGACATACACACTGCCTAGCCAAGTACCTCAATCATTTACTTTATCTTGGTTTTCATCACAAATAATTAATTCTTTCCCACATAATTGAACTTGAATGTTAGGATTTCTTGTCATTAGATAATAGAGAGTAAATTTTTGTTCAAATTGAGAAGATACCTAACATTTTCCATAAAAACTTGATGCAATCATTGAATTTCACTGTGTGACTTGTCATCACCAAGCAAAATACAATCCTTATAACTAGGTGCCTAGTGGTCAATTGGGGCCCAATAGTGGTCACTCAGTTTTAATCATTGAATACAGCAATAATGGATCATTAATATACCAATAGTTGGTCATTTAAGTCATTTGTTGATCCATGGTTGGCTTATTTATGCACCACTATTGGTGATTTATGAACCACTATTGGAGATTTGTGAACCACTAGTGGAGATTTGTGAAGCACTATTAGACATTTTGTGAACCACTATTGATGATTGAATGAATAACTATTGGTGCAATGGGGTTCAAGTATCGGTAAAAGCTTTTTTTGGACCACCTTTTGACCCTTTCGTGCATAACGTCTCCTATAGAGTGCATTTTTATTGGTGAGAAGCTGAAACTTTAGCTTTAAGCAGTTGATTCACATACAAAAACAACAAAATAAAAACCAGGAAATTTCGACATTGTTTGGTACCTCAATTGAGCGTGTGAAGTTAGCTATAGCCACTACTAGGTATCTTGCCCTATCATTGTTGGGTGGATATTTGCAACCGACAGTTTTGGGTAAAAATCCAATCGCAAAATAGGATGACCAGCCACAGCGTGTGAGATAGAGTCTCTCCTACCTTAAAGGGAAGACTCCCTCTTCTCACCGTTCTTTGGATCAACTCAAGGTAAGCAAGAAGTCGAGAAATTTTTATAACTTGGGTGTTACCAGTATCCTTTCTTCTTATCTTTCAAAAAAGAATCCACTTACTTGTGGAGCGAGTAATGGGTAGGGTAAATCTCTAACTACACTTCTATCAAGAGTTGGAAACAATGATACTGATAAACCTTCACTAACTCAAAGGCTAGTTGAAAATGTATTGGTTTGGCTCTAAGTCCAGTCCTACTTCTATATGAAAAATTTTACAATTAGGGCACAAAGACTCCAAAAAGTAAGAATACTTAGCTATTTTGCGAATTAAGAAGAAATATAAGCTACAGACAAAGCTTCTAGCTATACACTTTCACAATTGCTCCTGGTCAAAGCTTTGGCTTCAATTGTTTCTTAACTCTTTTTTAATTCAATTCACTAGCACAATTACCAATAACACAAGATAATGAATCAAAGACAACTTGGATGAATCATAGACAAAGCTTACAATTCACTCAAATTACAATCTCACTTAATCAAAGTTAAGTCTCAAATGCTCCTTTGTATTCACTTTCTCTCAAAATAGTGCTTACACAAACAAAGTTATGCTGACACAATTTCTCCAGAGTTTTCTTGCATAAAGATAATGATCATTTTACAATGAGGGGGCACTCCTTTATATAGGCAAAGAAGTTGAGAAAAAGGTGGAGGAAAAAGTGGGAGCAACTCAAGCAACTTTGACCTAGTCTAACTACAAAGGAAAATAAAGGGTTACATGCAACTGCACGTGCAACTTGCATTACATTTTTTCAAGTATATGTAACTTGCATTACATGTAATTACACAACTTCATGTAATACTTCATCTCCAACTACAAACATCAAAGAAGAAGAAATAAGACGGAAGATAAGGAAACAATTTTGAAGGGTCTTGTACTTGATGATGCAATCCCAAATGATCCCAAGATTGGGAGTTTCTGTACTTTTTACCGCTGCATTCACCTTGATAACCATGGTGTTGTGTCTTTTGATAACCTTTGGCTGTAATGAATTGTTTGTTGTCATGCAGAAACTTGATGTGATCCATCTTTTCTCGCTCAAGTTATCGTGAATTCTCTTTTGTAGATCGGCACATTCTGGATTCTCTGACACTTTGAAAACCTTCTTGACTATGTCCGGATATACACTCGAACAACTTTCCATCAGCACCTTTAACTCTTTTTTTTTAAAGTAAAGTGTTTGGCGCATGGGAATGCGTGCAAATGGAGATTGCTGATTTCCAAAATGTGACTTGGGCTTTCAAGATGTCATTGCATGAAAAATGGATTACATGGATGTGCGGATGGCGAATGAGATGAAAAATGTGTAATCGCATTTGTCAGATGAGGTGTGAAGTGTTGTGACATGGAAAGATGGGAATGGAAAGTGAAAGATGAGAATGCTTTCGCATATAATGAAGCAAAAACAAGTTCTTGGGAAAGAACTTGTAACTTCTCCAAATGGAGAAAAACTGACAAATAAGCACACAAAACCAAAACAAAAGAAAAATGCACCTTTGAAAACAACTTAAAACATGCCAAGATGCAATGCACTTCAAAGTTCAAATTCAAAATTGGGACTTGGGGAAGAACCAAAAACATGAAAATGAATGAAAATTTTATATTTAAAGGAAAAATGCACTTTCCATGGCAAAGATTTTCACAAATGGCAACCATCAAGCAATAATATGCATGGAAATAGCAAGATAAGCATGAATTAATAAGCAAGTTTGAAAATGTCCACTTACTTGGAGGTTAAAGAGCCAAAATAACAAGTTTTATAGACTTGAAGACCCATTCTTCCTCAAATCCGGATTTTCAAACAACTTCTTGACTTTTTCCGTACTTGCATTTAACAAAGACTAATGAGCAATGAAGGGTCGAATTTGACATGAAAGTGCCAAATACATGGTCTCCAAAGACAATATCATGCATTTAAAACTAAAAAACAATCACTCTTGATCATAGGTATGGGTTGGAAATGTATTTTTTTGAGTTTTTTGAACAAAAAATGACTTTTTAATGCAAAAATCTGGGCCGTTTTTACAAAAACGTGGCCAAAAAATGCATGTTTTTGAGTCATTTTTGACTTGTGAATGCAAAAACGACTTCCCCAAATGCATATACATGGATCAAAATGCAAAAATGTGGCTTCAAAACGCATAAAAGTGGATTAAAACCCCAATTTTCCGAGCATTTTAAGCAAAAACGTGATTCATAAAAAGACATGAAATGAATTTGTTTTTAACTTCCAAAGTTGAAAATGTGTATCACAATGCAATGACAAACACTTAAAATGCCAAATCGATTTGGATTGGAGCAAAAACATTTATTAAAAATGGATTTTTTTGAAGATTTTTCCAAAAATGTGCCCTTGGAAGGAGTTTGGAAAAACGTTTTTTAGCAAGATAAACCCATTTTTGATGTTAGAAAGTCCATTACCAAGAAAAAATGACCTTAATGGAAGAGATCTCATGCAAATCCATTGAGAAAATCTCAAGTTATGATCAAAATCGGGTTCTTGGAGGGCAAGAACATGTTCTTCAAAATCAGACTTTTTGGAGTTCATTGCACATATTAAAACATGTTTTTGGTTAAAATCGGACCTTTTTGGGTCAGTTGCATGTTTTAAAATGTGTAAGTCATCAAAATCGGACCTTTTAGGTGCTATTACATATTTTAAGTTACATCTCACATTTTAGATGCAAAGACATAAAAACTTCACTTTTGATGCAATTACATAAAAAAGATCCACTTTTGATAATAAGTTGAACTTTATATGCAGTGACATGTAAAATGTCCACTTTTGATGGATTTTACATGTAATTGCATATAAAATGTCCATTTTTGATAGCTTAAATATGCAGAGACATGAAAAAGGTCCACTTTTGATGGATTAATACTTCTAAGTTGAAAATTATATGCAATGACATGTAAAAAGTCCACTTTTGATGGATTTTATATGTAATGACACATAAAATGTCCACTTTTGATGACTTTAAGTGATTTAATTAGCACATGTCAATTTAAATTCATTTCAATATTACTTAAGTGGGACATAAATTATATTTACATATCATATTAACAATATAACATGTAAATATCATTTAAAAAGCAATATTTACTAGAGCATTTGATCTAAATGCTAAAAATTAAATTGAACAATATAGTTAATATAGTCACTTAAGTGAAAAATAAAAAAGTAACTCAATTTAAAAATATAACATAAAGTGCACTATAGTTATTCTAAGTGAAAATTGAAAAGATAAAGTAACTTAAAAACATAACATAAAGTGATTTTAAGTTATATTTTTCAAAAAGTGAATGTCAAATTAGAAATATAACATGATATTTTTAATTCATGCTGTTGCATCAAAAAGGTCCATTTTTTGGGCACTAAAATAACCATATCTCTTGATTGACAACTCCGATTAACCTCTAAGACCGAATTGAAGGGAAAAACGAAAGGCATGACATGAGCAAAACCAAAAGACTAAAAACCAACAAACGCAAACTCAAAAGCAAAGAATGGACTATGAAGGCTTCAAAAATCAAGCAAGGGCTCGACAGAAAGCAAAACGAAAAAGACTTGACGAAGGCCTTCAGTAAAATAATTTGATATTTGAATTGAAATGGATTGATCAATCAACATTAAGCAATTGAATATCAAATTCAAGCTTAGAGAAATGCGAAACTAGCTTGGAAAAGTTTCGTGTTGTTACCTACATTTTGTGGTGACAAAATGCAAGACAACAATCATGAAGACTGAATTTTACATACTAGTCCTTTGGACGTGAAGTGTTTGGGAGTAGTTGAATGAATGCACCAACTAGTACCTTTGGTGCTCCCAAATAAAGGAATGAGTGCAAAATCCCCATCACGGTATTCCTTAGTTGTATTTTCCCTGTTAGCTTCATTTCTTTGCTTGTAGATATGTCACATTGCTTTTTTCTACAATCATTCTTCACATGCCCAAATTTCTAACAACATAAACATTGTAGTTTTTTTTATGGCTGTGAAGTGGGAGAAGGAAAACTGAGGTGTTTACCTTGAATTCATGTAGCAAGTGCATTTGTTGAACCACTAGAAGATACTTCATTTACTTTCTTTTGATAATGTTTCTTTTGTAATAAGCATGAACAAACCTTGTTAAAGCTCAAAGTTTTTCATTTTTCCAATAGGTTTGGAGACTGCAGAAAAGTCTCATTGGAGGGTGTCTAATTGTGATAATCAAAGCAACCATATCATCTTAATTTGTTAGTGTGTTGATTGCGATGAGTTGATCCGTAAGATCTCAGATGTTAATTCTATGTTTTGACAAAGGCCCCTAATGCTATTTAGAAGAAAATAACAATTTCTTTAACTTCAATCCTTTTCTTTTATCTTTTAAATGATCGCAAACGTATGTGCAGATGTACTACTTCAAACTTTAGGGATTAAATAATTTGAGATTGACAATTTAAGAATCAACGAGGCTTCCCAATTATGTTTGTTAAATATACTAAGGTGATTAATAGGCCTTGTCTCCGTGCCTCCAATATTTAATCACGTTCTTGATACTCAGCTATGTAGTATCTCATGACTCTCAATATTATAAATGTTTCTGTAAGTTTTTGTGTCTATGATAATACTAAATTCTGTATAGTGTCATTTTCTTGGCAACTCCAAAAGCTTTTCTTGAAATCTTCAAATATATTGATTCACATAGTAAAACTCACTCTATAAATGATCTTAAAGAAAATAAAATGACAAAAAATATTTGAAAAAATCTTTCTATTTATGAAATTTTCAGACTTAAAGTTCAAATGCAAACTTCAAAATAAAAAACATCGAATTTTGGCATTATTTGTGTACCCTAGGCCATGTTTGGAAAAGGAAAGCCACCCATTGAATTTTTTTGGCAAATATTACAAAACTTTGCGGATAAAAAATTTGTGCCCTAATGATGATTTGCTTTGTAGTTGTGACTTCTAAACACTTGTTGGCAATTGCATATAATTTGTTGCTAATGATTGTTAAAAAGAAACTGTGACCTACTCTTGAGTTTCTACTCGTGATTGCGAAAACCTTCAGTTAGCTTGTGCAATTGTAAACCATGGGACCTTTTGTGACTGCCCACAAGTTGGAGATTTTGTGCCCTAAAATTGTGATTGCAAACACCTCAAACATCCCCTCAATTTTCCTTGTACTTGTGACCTTTTTAAAACCTTTATCTGTTGGCGCAAGCGTGTTTTTGTGATCGTTGAATTTTCTTTTCCCCACCTATGATAGGACCACAAATGTAGTGACCTTGCATGATTTTTTGTTCATGCTTGTTGCTTGCATGACATGACAGCTTGCAATTTCCAACAAAAAGATATCTCCCAATTTTGTAATTCTCTCATTATTTTTCATATGTCTATGGTTGGAGACAACCTTGCTGTGCATTTTCTGCTGCGGATTGCAGCCATGATTCACTTTGAAATTTGTGCTGACTTCTGGTGTGCCTTTGATCTTCTCTTTCCACTTTCTTTAAAATCAAATTGGGCTCTATTATCAATGTTGGTAACAATTGAAGAATTAGATTGAAACAAAATGGCATGTCTTGTGAAGAGATTACTGCATTATATTATTGGACATAAATGAAAAATAGAAAGAAAGTAGTTATAGTTGGAAAGTAAATGGTAGTTAATTGTAAATAGCCCTGCTGGCTCTCACTCTAACCATGCTGAAGAATTGATATTTTTGGGTTTTTGAAAGTTTTGTAATTTATGTTGTGTTTTTGGAATATATACTTTTTTTTGCTTTTTCCAGAATTTCGAAAGAAATAAGTACAATGCATAGGAAAGTAATTTGCAAATTTTCAAACTCCCTTAGTTTATTATGCAATTACATGCAAGTATATACAATGCCAACTATTGAAATTATGCACACACTTAATTTTGGAAATTGTAATGGAATCTAGTGATACTAAGAGCTTGGTGTTGAAATACTAACAATTTGCAGCAACCATGATCAACAATGTTGGCTCTCCATCAGTAAAACAGATCGAAGAAAGTAAACACAATCCTGAAATGACAAATACTGCTCCTATATAACTGAATGCAGCCCTTCCTCAGACTTCCACGTATGGAATGCGGCTGCTATAATTCATTGCCATTAACAATTGTTCACCTGAATTCTTAGCTGTTCCTTCTTAGACCTACCTTCAGCAGTAATGTCACCCTTCAATGTGGATTGATTCAGTTATACAGTCCCAAATTGCAGCAGTGATAAGGCACAATTCATTAGTATAAATAATTACCAACTCAAAGTGCAAAGGCTGGAAGAATTACCAATTCTTTCAGCTTCAGAACTCAGCAAACCCTTAGATGCAAAAAATTACAATGCCATAGAAATGATCGATCCATCTCTAGAGATTTTCTTTTATAATTAATGAAGCCAAGAAAGCTTCTCCCTTAAACGAAATGGTTAGTGGCTTCATTCACACACTTCTCACTTAAATGATTTTGTTTTTGGTTGGATATTCAAACTTTTAAAATATAATAACTCCATGTACTTTTGTGATTAATAGTTAATACTTCACTTACGCTTATAAATTAATTAATTAAGACTTAATTAATATCTTTTCATTATATTGCAAGCACAAGAAATTATCGTGTATTCATCCATATGTAGTACCAGGTTGACCAAAATCATCACCTAATTACACTGCTAAAAATGGAAACTTGCTTGATTGACCAATTATAAATAGAAAGTCGACCACCAACCCTCAAAACAAACCAAGGTATTTTTTAGTGGCTAATATTTGTAAATTGGCTAATTTTAGAATTTTTTGGCTAGTAATTTGGCTAATAATTTAAGATTTAATACAACTTGAATCGCCATATTTTTATAAATTTAGTTCTAAAAAATTTAAAATTGCTCAATAATTTATTTTGCTAAAAAAATTAAACTCAAAGATTCGCCACAATATTGGATACATGATTAGATTTGATTCACTAAATATTTTATATTATTGGACAAATAAAAACTAATTAACAAATAATTATCATAATTATTAGTTGCTCTAGGGATATATCACCAATATTTAGTTTTCACTATTGATTTAAAATATAATGTAATGATCCTCATAATATTCCATGAGGTAAAAAATGTTTAATTTTGATTTGTAATATTCCATGGTGATTAATGAACTTCGTATTATTATTGAGATTTGCCAATATTTTCTACACAAACATTATGATTCCAAAATAATCGCCAATATAAATAATATTAAAAATAAAAAATTAAGAGATTCGCCAATAGAAATAATTTTATTTTTCAAAATAATGAAATATTCGCCAATATTTTATATCTTTTTCTAGAGGGGGTTTTCTTAAAGTTTACCCTGAAACAAACTGTAGCTCACGAGGGTCACAATGGTGAGCTAATGTAACCAAGCGCCTAAAACCTACTAAAAAGGAGACATCACAGTCCCCCCTCCCCAAGATTGCTTGCCCTAAAGCAATCGCAATCCTGCATGCTGCAAAATATTCCTCCAACTCCCAAGTAGCATCCTCATCCAGTAAACCCTGCCACTACACCAAAAACTCCTTGATGACCTGTCTACACAGATGTTTCTCTTTGGTATCCAATATAGCCTTTAAGAATTAACTCCCACTTCCCCTTATCATCTAGGATTGGCAAAATAGGAGAGGGGACTGTTTACCGTACTGGTAAAGAAATCAACGCATACAGACAATGGAACAAAATAGCAGAATTATATTCGTATATGCCAGACATTACATTATGCTTGATAAGATTCGCAATAGTAGATGAATGATAATTTACAATGATCCCAGACGGGCTATAAATACTACCACCGAACTTTCCCGAAGGACTCCGTCGGCCACAAATATTCTATCCGCTACAAACTATTTACCGTCGGCTACAAAATACAAAACACCGACGACAATCAATCCGTCGGCTACAAAAACACCGCCGGACCCATCTAGTCGACTAACACCATCCCCCCCAAAAAGAAAAGTCGTCTCCGGACAACAATTACAAAATATCTTAAACAAATTAACAAACAAAATACATCATCAGAGTGACCACAAGAAGAAAAATCTGCTTCTGTCACATCACTTCACTACGTCCCGTGCCTGTAGCCTCTGCTATCACAATACTGTCTCCTCAAGTTGACCTTGATAGCCACTCGTGCTGCTTTCTCTGCTTCCAACACTGGGTCCACTGAGCTAAGTGTCGCTGCACTGCCTCCCACTGGATGATTAGCTCCTCCCGAGCTCTCTACGCATCCACCAAGATAGCCTCCCAGCCAACACCTACTCCCAATGCCTCGGTACACAAATAGTCCATGCATGCAGCAACTTCAACTCTTCTCCACTGGTCAGACTTTCACAATTGATATCTGCCACGACTGGGGGTCGCCGGCAGGGTCGAGGGGCAGCGCCCCCGCGGGGTCTTGGGGCAGCGCCCTCGCAGTACAGGGCGGGGTCGCCAAGACCAAATTAGCACTTCGCAACCCACACATAAATGCACGGAACACACCATTTCTGTCATTTTCTGCCGATTCTACACTCTTTCTGGCAACCACTGATGCTTCCCCTTCCCTTTGGCATCATCTGCTGCTCATTCCGAACAACTTGAATTTTTCGTCGTTTTTTTTTTTTTTTTTTTTGTTTTAGAAAACGCCGCACACCCATCTTCATAGACTCAACAATCTCTCCTCCGCAAATGAGAAACAAAACTCCAACAATCTTTCACTGAAACCACTCCTCTGACAATGAGAAGCTCAACAATTCTTCCGGCAATGAAAACAGACAGATAGATCACGCTGCGAAAGACCTCCCGCGGGACAGTCCGCGGACCTTTGTCGCAGGACAGTCCGCGGACCTCTGCCGCGGGACAGTCCGTGGGAGATATAAATACTACCGCCGAACGTTCCCGAAGGAGTCCATCGGCCACAATTATTCTATCCGCTACAAACTATTTACCGACGACGTTGGCTACAGAATACAAAATACTGACGACAGTCAATCCATCGGCTACAAAAACACCGCCGGACCCCTTCCTGAGGCATGATACATGGAACACATTATGTGTTGAAGATTGTAGCTGTGATAGAGATCTTTATCTCTGATTTTATAAAATAGAAATATGTTTGTTGTGATCGTTATAGTCATCTTCAGCTGAAAGTGACATTTGTGAGAATATTTAAAGATAATATTATGTAAAAAGACATGTGTCATATATCATATGAAGAGGCATGCGTATGGAAATATGAGGTGTTGAATATTTGGAAATATGAAGGGTCTTGTACTAGAAATTTGAAGAGACCTTCGTGTGTTATATGAAGAGTCTCATTCCAATTTATTTATATGATTGTTCAGTGTACTATAGGAAATCAAGTGGAAATTGTTCTTAAACATTTTATATCAATAAAAGTCATATTTTGGTGGTGTGGCTGGGTTTTCCCTTCAAATGGAAGAGTTTTTACAGGATAAATCTATTATGTCTCTTGTGCTTTTTATTTACTCTTTCTTATGTTGTTTATATTCTTCTGGGTAAAAACATAACATTATGCACGTTGCTGCCCACCGACAAATCAAGCTCATATGACACCTCACCAACATGCCTAGTAACACAAAAGGGTCCATAATAATGTGGCTTGAGCTTCTCATCTCCACTCTTTCGGATAGATGACTGCCTATAAGGCTGGAACATCAGATATACCATATCACCAATTTGGAAAGAGTGAGCAACCGTATGCTGATCAACATATTGCTTTTGCTGATTTTGTGCCCTATGAATGTTTTCTTTCAGAATCCTCATGATATTCTGACTATCCTGCGATAAATCACCTACACTAGACACCCTATTGTCATTGAGCAACAAGTCCATGAAGCTCAGAGGATCATACCCACACAGGGCTTTGAAAGGAGTCATCTGAATAGACACATGGTGCGTGGAATTATAGCAATACTCACCGGACTCGTCGTTGCGCTGATACATAATTCCGAAGATAGCCTCCACCCACTTATTAAGTATATTAGTTTGGCCATTAGTTTGAGGGTGATAACTATTGCTTGGAGTCAATCTTTGGCCCACAAAACCTAAACAACTCCTGCCATAAGTGACTGATAAAAGGGTGATCTTGGTCACTCACAATACTCTGGAGCAAAACTTGCAGCCCAAAAATATCATGGATGAACAACTTAGCTACCTATGCCACTTGTTAGTGAAAAGTTTTGCCCAGCGCAAGCGAGATAATATTTGCAGAGGGAATACTAATTAACACAAATTGTTTGAGTTCCTAGAAAACAATACAAAACTCTCTGCTTAATATGAATTGTCAATATTATTAGACACAGCTACCTTTTGAAAGATATTCTTTAATTTTCTGTGACGAGAGAATGTCCTCTCATGAGTAATTTTACCAGAAAACACTTAAAAGGTTATAACACTCAATTCATCAATTTGAAGAGAATGTGCAGTTTGAAAAACCATTCAAATTTAATAATAACAATTATCCACATGATTATCTATTAAGATGAAATCCAACTGTAACTCTCACTTTCTTCCCTCAGTTTTTTCTTACTTAAAAAATAAGATTTTATTCGTAATAAGTCAACAACACTTTCACATGTAATCTGTTTCCACAAGAAAATAAATCACACTTTGAACAAACAATAGTATCTATCTGAAAAAGCTCCAATCATAAAACTAACAAAATTTTATAATCCTTATCATGAAGTTCTTACTTAGAATTCAAAAGCATAGATACTAATAAACAATAGTTTTGTTTCGTATCTACTGAGAGTCCACTTTTTTCAAGTAGTCAGTTATTACATATATATCCTTCTCGGGGCTAGATAAACCATGATCCAAAATTACCCCACTAGGAGATAATAGTTTTTAGTTACTTAACTATGTTGACTGCTAAAGCATGATAAAGTAAAGAAACTAAAAATATAGTGATCATTGCCAACTAGATAGCTCCAAGCGTCATCAGGTCCTAGGATTTCTCCACAGCAACAGCGAAAAGTTTGGCTGATTTCTAGTTCCCATATGCAAAAGTGAAGGTGGAGATAACCGACTAATAAGGTAGACCAAGATATGCAATCCTTTGTTTCTAGAACTCCTTTTCTTTACAAAGTTTGCCAACCTTTGCTTCATGCATTTCCAGGTGTTTCTGATTAATTATTAGCATGGCTTCTACGTGGGCTATGTTGGAGAAATCTT
Organism: Cupressus sempervirens; assembly: GCA_028749045.1. Taxonomy (NCBI): domain Eukaryota; kingdom Viridiplantae; phylum Streptophyta; class Pinopsida; order Cupressales; family Cupressaceae; genus Cupressus; species Cupressus sempervirens. The sequence continues at coordinate 278,168,288 of CM053791.1, forward strand.
GCTTTGTTGGCGTTTTCTCTTCTTCCACCTCCAAGAACTTATTGTGTAAGTCTTTGATAATCTGATCATTGGGAGAGATCGAATTTTTGCCTTCCTTAGCCCATTGCTTATGGAACCATTTTAGGTCACCTTGGATAATGTCATCAATGTCTTCAAGTCTAATGAGCAACTCTTTGATTTTGGAAATCCCTTGTGCAATAGCTTCATTCCTCCATTTGATGCACTCTTTGATCATCAAACCCTGTCACTGGCCGCTCTGCGAGGAACTTCTGAAAACCATACTCTTGCACCTCATTCATCCATGGAACCTCTATGATCCAGTTAACCTTTTCTTTCTCATGAGCATCAACATTTGACTCTATCTCCCTGGTCATGTTAGCAGTTTCCTTTCGTGCTTCGTTCAGGAGGTTTATTTGCTTAACTGTCTCCTCCTGGATGAACTAAATCCACTTTGCAAATGTTTTTGCAACTGCCTTGCTCCTTTGCAAATTATCTAAAAACTGTTGATTAATCGAAGACTTAACGTTATTGATAGCAGACATCTCATTTAGCAGCTTCGGTTCTAAATGTAAGATAGCGTTGATGTATTGGGCAATACTTTTCATTGTTTCTTTCATATCTTGCTTATCTTTAGTGTCTTTCTAGGCTTGATAAACAATTTTCTTGTTAGAGACTTCAAATATTTTCATATCCACTACCCTACTTCCTTTTCCAAGTTCAACCTTTGATACTTGATAATCCTTAGTAGTTATTTCATCATCATCTTTGTCTTGAGATGGTTTGGCAATCTCTGCCAACCAGTGCCTTGTATCTTTATCTAAATCAAGCCTAGATTCAATCTTTGCTTTCTTGGCTTTGGATGACTTACCTAGACATTTTACTTACTAGGTCAGCAATGGGCAGGGACAATAGTACTATGCTTCCTTTCTTGACTATTGAAGTCTCTAGTCATTTTAGTGCTACAGGACTCTTTTTCAGTGTTGTGAAGGTGTTTGTGAGGGAAAGGGCATCCATGGGGATACTTCCATCTTAAATTGAGATTTGTTGACTTTCTGCCATGCTTGAGGTGTTGTTACTAGGGATTTTCTCTGTTTCAGGTTCAGCTTTCTGGTGCTTGAACGAGTTACTCTTTTGAAAGCTTCTGTTTTAGGTTAAACTTGAACCTTGGGTATGGTTGATTCAACTTCAAGTTCTTGTTTATCTGCAATAGAATCATTTACACCATGGTTAGAGGAAACAATTAATCTTTGAGGAGACTTCTTTTCTTTAGATTATGAACGTTTCTTTGATGACTTGATGACAATTTCTTAATCTTTCTTTTTCTTAAGCCATTCCTCTGTTCTTCTAAGCACATTGGCAGTTTGGAAATGTAGCTCATCCTCCTCTCTCTTGCTCCAGTCTAATTCAGGAATTGGGAAACATTCAGTTTGTTGAATGTACCAGGGCTTTGTTACTTCTTTCTCATCTTCTTTTACTCCACTAGTGTCTAGGTCGATCTTGAAGGTTTTTACTTGTTCCAAGGTCATTCTTGACCACAACCTTTATCCGACCTCTAATTCATCAGAGCAGTTGGCCCAATAATCCTCTAAATGAGGGATATGCCTGAAAGCAGGTGTAATTTTGAGATTCTCTTTAGCAAACCCTGTAGAGTCAAAACGTTTCTTGGAGACATAAGGTTTAAGACAAAGGTTAAACATCTCCTCCTTTACCATCATAGCATACGTGGGGTTTGGGCATCTGTAATGACCCAATTTTGTAGGAAAAAGTATCATAGACGTGCTCTTAGTGCTTTCAGACAAGTTTTCAACAATTACTAGTTGTCTGCATATTTCTAATAGAACAACATTTTCTAAGCAATAATGGGGCAACTTAAGAGGTTCACCATTTAAAGCACTAACTCTGAGATAGGTGAACCTAGGAAACCGGATGTAATAGCAACCATAGGTTTCAACCACTTGCGTGGCTTCTTCTGAAAGTCTACAATTTTCCTTTCCCTTGAGTTCAAATACCAGCCTTGCCAAAAGCACATCATTTATCCTCTTGAATTCTTGAGAGGGCTTTCTAGCCTACAAATGTTTATAGTATTGATATATCGTCATATCTTTTGTCCATGGTTCATGAGGAAGACCTTGCCACTCCTTTGAAACAACCAAAATGTAAATAAGGAAAGATGATATGAAGAAAGAAGCAAAGTTAGCTAAACCCAGAAGCCCTTTATGTAATCCTTCTGCTATTAAATCAACCCAGTCAACAATTTTTTTGCCTCTGACAATTTCTTGGATGAAGAAATACATCCATTCCTCCCAGTGGAAAGCATGCTCATTCCTTTACACCTTATTCAAGAGGAAGACTATATTAGAGATTTCCTTAATAAAATGCTCTATAGTCAGAGTTTTGGGCAACCTTGACCCTCTTGTTGTTGGCTTTAAAAGCCAGCTTTGTGCTACCATAGAGTTGTAATCTTTCTTATTCTTTTCATACAACCATACTGCTTCTTCAAAAGTGCAAGGCTCATAAGGTTCTTTGTGAGGAATTTTCAAGGCTGACACTATAGTCACTCTGTTAATTCTTGCTAAAACTTCACCTGAAACCTTCTTTATACATCTAGGTTGAGGGTCATAGTGATTCGCACATTCTATTATTAAATCAGGGCATTCCATAGTAGGAGGAAAAGTCGTAGCGTCTAACAATCCGTTATTGGTTAATTTCTGAGCTGTGGTTCCATTTTGGGCATTTCTGGTTCTTTCTACAAGCTCCGTTAAATTTACATTCGCTAAAAATGTATCTCGAATTTTAGGGAGGGAGCTCAACAAACAAGCTTTCTTAGGTTTCGGGAGTTTTGGCCGAAATTAGGTCATGTTTATATGAAAATGAAAAATGACCCACTAAATACAACTGCCTGAAATTCTTAAAGAGAAATCAGAAAATGGAAAGGAACAAGGAAGGCTACTTTGTACTCACCGATTTCACATGACAAATTACTCCTAAATCCTTACCAGCTTGTCGCTCTAGACTTAAGAATAACAAGTTTAGGATACATGGCCGGAAAACGAGTACTTGAGGTGCAAATTTTGAGAAAGATCATGAACTGGTATGGGAATGTGAACTCATTAATACACTCGTGTGAGGATTTTTTTGAGAAGACATTTTTAGTCTTTTCAGTTAATTGATCCTATCAAATCGGCACACGATCTCACACTTGAATGGCATCAGCTTGCCATCGCACTCCATCCAATGATGAGTTGTACTTTAACACGTCTTCCAATTGTAACTATTATTATGCTTTCAACATCCGATCTTGGCAATGTGTATGGTTTTCAAAACTCCATTCTTAAATACTTTTTTGAACAAATCACTGCAGAGAAAATGAGGCAACATTTTGTTAGTAAACAGAATGTTGAAGTTGAAGTTGAAGTTGAAAGTCTCAAGTTCAACTTTGACTTGACACATTGATGGACTAACCATCAGAGACTTGCAACGAGGAGAGTTTTAACTTTTAAACACTCATACACATATACTTGAACCTGAATTTGAATTGAGAAGTGCCATTTCAAGTCCAAGTTCAACTTCAAAAGAAGACAAAACAAAGACTCATAAAATAAGAAGAATAATTACGAGTGTAATAATCGACTTTGATTGGGGACTGAGACTGTGAAGGATTAGGAAGGAACCTAGGATCACTGGTTTCGCAGACTAGACTTGCACTGACTCAAAAGAAGGGCGACTCAAAAAAAATGACAAGCACAAAAAGAAAATGGGGAAAAACGAAAAGGAAAACGGGTATGTACAATGCAAAAGGCCAAGGACTTAAAGTTGATATAATTTTAGGTCTTGTCCGTTATAGGATAGGGGTAGTTCATCTCCATTGATGTACTTTAGTCTAAATGCATTAGATCTCAGATCCTAGTGCTTGAGAAATCACAAGTAGTCCTTTCCATAGGCTTTCAAACTTGCTGTGAGCTCCTTTGGGTTCTCTTCGTTTGTCCCATAGCAACACTTTATCTCCCTCCACGAGTTTTCGAGGCCTTGCTCTTCTGTCAAAAACCTTTTTTGCTCTGGCTTGGTGTTTTGTGATATGATCTACTAAATTTGCCCTTCCTCTTCTATATTTAGAAGGTATAGGATTCTTTTTTCCAAAGGGTTAGTAAAAACTTCATCTTCAAATACCTTTTGCAACTTTAGAGTAGCTATTTCCAGGGGAAGTGATAGCTGTGCTTCTACTCCATGGACCAATTCAAACGAAGTCATGCCAATAGCTCTCTTAGGAGAGATTCTATCTGCCCATACTGCTTCATAGAGTTTCTTGTGGCAATCTCTTCCTTTTTCATCCACTAGCTTTTTCATAATATTAATTAAGTTCTTATTCGTGGACTCCGCTTGTCCATTACATTGGGGAAAATAATCAGATTAATGTGACAAGCGAATCTCATTATCATAACATAATAGCTGAATTTCCCAAGATGAGAAATTTTGGGCATTGTTAGTCACTATTTTGATAGGGACTCCAAAATGAGTCAAGATGTTCTCAGGTAGGAATTTACATACCACCTGTGATGTAGTTGCTTTTATTGGCATTGTCTCCACCCATTTGGTAAAATAGTTTGTGGTGGTAAGTAAATGCATATGACCAACACTTGAATTTGGGTTAATGGGTTCAATAAAGTCCAAACCCCACTGCTCTAAAGGTTCTTCTATGATTACTGGTTTCAAAGGGAAAGTAGATAAATGAGGTCTACCAGTGAACAATTTGCATTTTTCACAGTTGTTTACCCACTTATAAGTGGACTTGAACATACCTGGCCCGTAGTAATCATTCCTCAAAATTTTGAAAGTGGTCATCGTGGAAGAAAAATGCGTGCTGCATGCTTCATTGTGGAATGCTTGAAGCAGTCTTTCTTACTGATCGGCATCAACACACCTAAGGAAAATTCTATCTAATCCCTTCTTATACAAAACATCATCAACAATCACAAACTTAGTTGATATCAACTGTAGGCTTGTTGGTCTTTTCCTTTTAAGTGTTCTGGGTAGTGCCCATAAGTCAAAAAGTATGCGATATTTGAAAACCATTCATATTTCAAACCTATGAACAGATAATTAGGGCAAGGTTCTTCTTCTTTATGTTCTACGATCAGCTTACAAAGTCCTTTACCTTGAACCAACTTGGTAGGTTTGATATCGAGGTCAAACTCCTGTACCTTGGCTACCCATGTTGCCCTCTTATTTACAGTCACATCCTACTATGTAAGGATACATTTAGTGGCCGTGCTAGGAACATAAACCACTGAGTGTGAATGGAGAATGTAATAGAAAAATTGCTTCTCAACTTTAACAACGGCAAAAGCTTGCTTTTCAGCAGGAGAGTAGCTCAACTCGTGCTTGTACACATGCTTCTTAAGGGGAACACTCATGAAGGAGATTGAAATTTCTTCATCCTTCTCATTCTTCTGAAGAATAATACTAGACACAGTATGTTCGGATGCGTAGCAATATATCACAAAATCTCGCGTGAAATCAGGGTGAATTAGGATAGGCGCTTTGGCTATGGCTTCCTTAACAGCTTCAAATGACTTAATTGCTTGGTCATCCCATTTAAAATTCTGTTTTTCACTCAAAAGGTTGGCCATTGGTCTCGTTGTTTCAGCAAAATCGGGGAGAAATTTCTTGAGAAAATTTATCTGACCAAAGAAAGATTTGATGCCATTGCGATTAATTGGGAGGCATAGCTGCTGTATTGCCTTTACCCTCTATGGATTGATTCTAATTCCTTGTTTTGAGACTATATGACCCAACAATTTTCCCTTAGTAACACAAAAAATAGACTTTTTAGGATACAAGGAGACTCCATGTTCTCTACATCTTTGTAGCACTTCTCTCAGCTCCTTTAAATGCTTCTTCCATTTCCTGGAAAAGACAGTCATATCATCAAGATATATGGTAATGGTTTTATTCAATAGATGCCCGAAAGTTGAATTCATCGCATGTTGAAAAGTTGCACCAGCATATATCAATCCAAAAGGCCTCCTTTGGTAGGCGAAAGTACCCCATGGTGTCGTGAATGACTTCTTGTGTTGGTCTTCATCAACAATCCCTATTTGGTTGTATCTGGAGAAACGATCAAGAAAAGACATCATTTTTGAGCCTGCAACTGTTTGGAGTATTTGGTCCATCATGGGTAGAGTGAAGTTGTCCTTTAAGCTTGCTTGATTAAGATTTCTGAAGTCCACACAAATCCTAATCTCCCCACTCTTCTTTCTCACGGGCACAATATTAGCCACCCAAGTGGAATGATGTATCAGGAAGATAATGCAAACTTTAAGCATTTTATCGATCTCTGTAAAGATAGCATCTGACACCGTTGGATTGTAAGTTGTTAATTTTTGTCTGGAAGGTGAAGTCCCTGGTTTCAGAGGAATATGATGTTTAAAATTCCCATCTTTGAAAGTTTTCAGATCTTCATAATACCATGCAAAAACATCTATGTACTCGTTTAACAACTTGGTGAAACTTGTCTTTTCACCTTCATTACAACAGGCTCTCAAGTTCACCATCTTTGGACTCTTTTCATTACCAATATTGACCTTTTTGCAATCAGCGTGTTCAACATCACCAAAGACCACGGTTTGAGCCGTAAAACCATCTCACCTATCAAAAAGTTTTTCATGTTCAATCGACCATTTGGGTATGACATTGCCTTTGAGTTGCAAAATATCTTATGATTCCTTACTGGTGCTGTTGGGGTAGAACTCATGGCAATCTGATTGTGACCCTTCAAAGTAATTGGCAGCAAATCTATCCAAACTTTGCAAGAAAGCATTGATATGAGTGTCATCTCTGAATACTTGCCATGAATGATTATTATTAGGTACACTTGGTCGGTGTATAATCTCTATGGTGTAGCTATTACTCGCAAACTCTAGGTGTGGAATCAATAAGGGACGCTGACACTGCCAATGTATCTGCCCGAGTGTTGAATTCTCTTGGTGCTGATTCAATAGAGAAAGCATCAAACCAATCCAACTCGTCCCATACCCAGTTCCTGTAATGTCTTAATCTTTCATTTTTGACTAAGAATAATTTCTTGACTTGTTTTACAATTAATTCAGAATCCCCTTTTTCCTTGAGCAGCTTTATACCTTTCTTCTTTGCCTCTTCCAATACTAAGATTAAAGCTTCATACTCAGCCGTATTGTTTGTGTTCTTGAATGCAAGCTTGAAGCATGAGGGAAAAATCTGTCCAGAGGAAGAAATCAATACTGTGCCTGCTCTTGATATGGTTGAACGTCAACTTCCGTTGAATTCTAGGACCCAAGGGTTGTCATCATTGTCTTGTTGGATTCCTGTCACTTCAATTTCAGTCATAATCAAATAGTTAGCGAAATCGTTCTCTTGATAGAGGATTTGGGATTTAGGATCATCAGATGGGAAAACTGTATATTTAGATTTGGTTTCGAGTAACAAGGTCACTTTCTCTTTCCCTACGGGTATGACAACTTGTGACCAATCCATCTTACTTCTCCTAAATCTTTGCAGAAGGTTCTATTGAGAAGCATGCCATAACTAGTAGGAATATCAACTACCAAAATAGTGAGCTTTATCCTTTTGTCAAGAAAGGCTGTTAGTGAGACTTGGGCATCTTTGATTTGGCCAACTAGCCGTACTTGCTTGGAATCCATTGAGTAGCATTTGCCAAATATTTTAGTCAACGAAGGTCAAGGGCCTTAGCTACTGCTAATGGCATTATATTATCCGAGGTTCTTGAATCTATAATGCAATTACTTAGTTTGAAACCGTGAATAAAGAGAGATACATAGAAAGGTTCAGGCTTTTCTTTGAAAGGTATATTAGGACTCAATTTTTCAGGCTGAATTTGCTCCCTATGTGATTCTTGCTACTTCATTTTGGTTTCTTCATAAGAAGATATCTTATTTACTTGTTTAGTAGGTACTTTTGAGGAAGGTTCATGGACATAATCTATTAACTTATCAAGTTCTTTAGGATTCATTCTCAAATATTGAGCAGGAGAAATTTGAATCCTAGAAGATTTACAAAATTCAACAATATCAAAGAGCGAGTCAGAATTAGACCTTTTTAGAATTTGAACTTGAGAAACTTGAGCTTGTGGTGTTTTATTTCCTTCTCCTGTCCTGGTTTTGAAATCCTTTGCCTGTGGAGATGTTATAGTTGTTAGTTATAGTGATCTTTGATAGACAAAACTATTATAACAGATATGAACAATAATGAATATCCTTACTTGATTGATTTCAGAAACAGAGATACAGATCTTGTTCTTCAAATGACAATCGATGTGACTTGATCTTTGGTCTATATCATCAATGGAGAATCTGCAAACCTGAATGTGTTTTTCTGCAGAAGGAAGTATGCAGATTGCTGGATGTATTAATCTGCAAAAGAAGTATGTAGATCACTGGGACTTGTATTGCCGTATATTGATGTCTGTCCCAACGATTTGCATTGCATATATATATATATTCTGAAGAGTTGTGCCTCCGTAGAGTCATGACCCTACGTGGCCAACTCTACGTGTCCTTTGGTCAGATAGGGTCATGCCTCTACGGATGCATAACTAATCATTGGTTTGTGACTTAAACAACTTCACAGACCATAAGGCCCCCCGATAATGATAATCGCCTTCACAATAGCTGCCGATAACCATATAGATTGTTATGAGAATAATTCAAATGTAGTCTCACACACACACACACACACACACACACACACATACATAGATATATATCTATATGTATATATGTATGTATGTATGTATATATGAAGAACAAGATTCACATAAGACATCACAATTAATCATTACTTCTACTGATGCTATACATCAACACTCCCTCTTAGCAAAGGAGAAGTAATACACCTTTTAATAGATTTTGGAATAGAATATCTGAGCACATTATCTGACCTTAACACTCTGAAATAGTGACTTGTCAAAAAATTAAAATCACCATGCTATGAACACCATATAACATATATTATGATCTCTAATTGTCCGAAAGGATATCTAGAGTTTTCATGATAACAGGTCTATCATTTGCAAGATCATCACCTTACAAACGCTTACCTTCTGAATATATGTCTATGAAAGATCGTCATCTTTCATTACAAATCTGATGCAACTAAACAACAATAGAAGCATAAACTCATATAAATTGAAAATTTAAATCAATATTCAATATTACAATTTAATCATACCAAGTTTTCCTCTGAAGTATTCCAACTTCACTTTAGCAAGAGGCTTAGTAATGATATCTGCTGTTTGCTCATTAGTACTAATGTACTCTAGTTGAATGACTCCTCGGTCCACCATATCTCTAATGTAATGATAAGGAATTTCAATATACTTGGAACGATTGTGGAAGATTGGATTAGCTGAAAGCTTGATACAGCTCTGATTATTGCAATGAATCACAGTGGGCTTTTGAACAAATCAACTAGCAATTTTTGTAGCCATACAACTTCTCTAGCTCCCAAGGAAGAAGCAATGTATTCTACTTCGGTAGAACTTAATGCAACTGAAGACTATTTTCTGCTGAACCAAGAAACTATTCCAGATCCTAGACTGAAGCAACATCCTGAAGTACTCTTACATTCAGTAGGGCTGCCTGCCCAATCAGAATCAAAATATCCGTGAAGGTTGATGTTTACTTGATCATATCTGACTTCCATGCGAATAGTGCCTTTTAGATATCTCAAAATGTATTTAGCTGCATGTAGATGTATCTTCTTTGGTTCACAGATAAACTGACTCTAGGTGTTAGTTGCATAACATATGTTAGGACGAGTATTCACTAAATACATCAAAGATCCAATAATCTGCCTATAGTAAGTAGGATCTATAGATTCTGAATTTCATGAGTATTCACTAATTTCATGACTATTATATTTAGAATTTTGCTGAATTATATAGAGAATATTTCTGTATAAGGATATAACCTTAAGTGATGTGACTTGGAGGCTCTCATAATTATCGAATTTGGCTTGCTAACTTTTGTTGCAATAATTTGTTAAAATTTCGCAGGGTTTTTGATACTAGGTTTTAAATTTTTTCCTATGTTTAATAGATTCATCAAATATAGCAGAGTATCTGCTAGATCTAAGTTGTTTCTAAACTATGTAGCAAATGTAAGCACTAACAAAAGGATTATTTTACATACTGCAGGTTGTATTCAGCACCAAATCAATATTGTCAAAACAGGCTAAGAAGATTGCCAAACAAGCTGAAGAACATGAGCGCTTTATCAATAAGGTTCAGTTTTTGTGGAGATATTTTGCAATTCGTTGTTTAAAATATTTCTGGATCTCCTGTATTTATTTCTTCTTGAATGTTGTTTGCGCTTAGCTCGGACAGAGGAAATTGGGTTAAACACACTAGTCTTTGCACATTTAGATTTTCATCGTTTACAGAATAATTGAAAAGTCATGATATTGACCAATTGTGGCATTCTACTTTGCAACTTTGTAAGTATATAGATTTTTGGGAAGTGCAGGCACATATATTTAACATTGTCTTGAGTGATAAAATCATTAATATTGTGCAGAAGAGAATGTTAATTGTTTAATTATTTATCCTGGCAATATCTTCAAAAGTAGAAGAATAGGAATTCTATTGTGACTACAAATGATCAGAAACTGACTAGTATTTTTTGTGGATTTAGGTTACTCACTTTTGTGGGGTCCTTGGTTTTGGGACCCTTTGCTTTTTACTTGGGTCAAGTGAGTATCTTATTAAGGAAATTATGTCATCAACTTACTGTATTATTAATTTTTGTGTCTGCCTTTTATTACTGAAATAAGGGAGATATTCACTATGCAGGACCTCAGGATATTCCCTACTTGTACTGTGGCCTCTTGTTTGTCATGGTTCCACTCCGCTGGATATATTATAAGTTTAAAAAGTGGCATTACTACCTGCTTGTAAGTTCTCTGGACTTCAAATTGTTTAAAGAAGGGAATTTTGATTTCATGTTACTTCAGAACATTGATGGCCTGCCTGAAAATAAATGTCGATTTGTGGATAGGAATTCAAGCAATGTGTCTTGTCAAGATAACACATAAGAATTTGCTTCTTCTGCTTTGACAGCAAGCAACTTCTATTATGCTGATTGGGTCTTATCTATAATGAGAATACTTGTTACTATAACGTAGGATGATAAAACAAATTTAAGTCTTAACTTTTTTCTTAAGCTATAAACAAGCTAATCCAACATCCATTACCTTTCCCTCATTCACTGTTGCTGGTTGTAGACCCAAAGCCCAGTACTTCTGAAATCAGTGAAGAAATGGATTTGTGATTGTCATTCCCCAGATGTTGCTCAAGTAATGAACTTCTGCCAGTGACTAGTGTCATTCTCTACATCATGTCCTACTTCCTGCAGAAAGATCCTGCTAACTTACTAGCAACATGTTGGTTTAGTAATTGCTCTGTGCCTTAGTAAACTTTCAATCATGTATCAAATTTAAGGTGCCTTTAGATATTTGCATGAAACTGATTCTTCTCACATTCAAGGGCAGCTGTGTTCTCGAAGTAATCTTTTTTTTCTTCTGATTAATGGTCAAGAAGCTATGGAAACAATGAATTACAAAAAAATTTAGCAGCTGATGGCATCTTTTGTGAAATTTAAAGATAATATTTGGGGGAATAACTCTTGCCAATCAAGAAGAAAAATCCTTTACTGCACATAGCCTAAGCCATTCTAATTTATTTTTTCCACCTATAGAATGAATTTAACATGTTAGGAATTTATTCTTTGCCCTCATTCTCCACACTAACTATTAGTTTTCAGGCCAGTCTAGTTGTCTAAGGTGTTGGACACAAGTTCTGGCCTTTATCTGCCAATTGTATGAGCGGATTGGCACTGCATGTTTTGCTCCAAATCTTTGTCATGAGTTAAATATTAGAGGAATATGTTTGAAATATATTGCTTATGAGGTAAACTAAATTCTGAAACAGTCCATTGAAATCCTCCTTTATTCTAGTATTATGATAGAGGTGCACATATACCGCTAAATTTATTTATGAACTTGCTGGGAATTTTCTTTGATTAAAAATTACCTCCCTAAAGATCTCAGCTTTCATAAGAGGTTAATTGAATTTTTTTGCCTCTTATGTGTTGAATAACAAAGGTAAGGGGACTTCTGCAAGTAAGATGGCTAAATGGGTAGGGCCAATGACAAGAGAAGGTTAGTCTCTCCCACACTTTGAGCTTGCAAGGCTCAGGAGGGAGTTTCTCTAAGATCCCATTGATAACTTGCTAAGATTGGCTCAAAAATTTCCACAAGAATAAAATACCTAATCAACTTTGATCAATTTTTTTGGAATTGTTTGTTAATAGACTACACCATCATTACAGAAAACAAACCCAATTTATTTGCCACCAACTCTGATATGTTAGTCATCAACATTGTCCTCAGTTTTGAATTCACAAAATTGGAGAACCCTACGCAATTTCTCATGAATTTGTAGGCGAATTTCTGTAATTTTGGTGTTCCAAATGATATTTTATGAAGGCAATCAGTTATCCTTTGAATTGTCCTAAGTCTTATGTCTTTCAAATGTCGTTTTTGAAGGTTTCTATTGAGTTTGCCTTTGCCTTTCTTGTTATGACAAGTTTTTCTTCCTTGACTAGAGGTGCTTGATTTTTGGTAACCTTCAAGTCTTAATTTGATTTTTCTTTATTGATTAGCTTGTTTTGAGTGTTGTTTTTGCCCTAGGTTTGTTGTATTTCAACTTCTACTTGTTTCAAGCTATCTTAGGCCTAAATCGGAGGTAAATTTTAAGAGAATGAGAAATTAAGTAACCTGCTAGTGGGGATTTTACACCTGATTGCAAGTCTTCATTTCTTGTTGAAATGCCTGCAATGTGGAAACAAAAGTCCACCAAGGCCTTGTTAAGTCATGAAAGTGGGCTTTTTATCAGTTATTGCATATCATCTTCGAGGTCATTTATTTGCAAAGTGGAATTAAAACTCCCTCCATTAAATATTTGCAAAGAAATATCATTACTGGGCTTTTTAAACCCCATTACATGGCTTCTCTTTAAAAGCTAAAATGCTTGTAAAGGTGCATGAGAAACCCATCCTTGGAACAAAGAATGTTTTTAATAAACTTATACTTGTCGAGTGGGCTTTCTAGGCTTATTTGAAATGTTATTTTTGTTTTAAGGGAAAGTATGGTTTATTTGATCATGACTCAAAAGCCTGTTGTAATTAAAAGGGTTTGTTTATGAAAACATCTTGCAAAGACAATGCTAAAGTCCATCTAATGGCAAGGTGGCGATATTTGTTTGCATTACACACTATAAACTCTGCGTATATGTTAAAGAGACTTGCAAACATATCTATAAAGTCTGCCTAACCATTTTGGAGTGTTTTCAACTTGCAAGAGCAACAGAAAAGTCCATCGACATTTTGATAGGGCATTTAATGACATTTTAAACATGTGTAAATATGTTTTGGAAGCCCTCATCGACCATATTGAGGATAGATGGCAATTTTGATATGTATTACATGTTATAAAATCCGTGCATACAATGAGAACATCTCATGATTGCATCTAAGAAGCCCCTTTTGATCTTTTAAGATGAGGTTTTGACTTGCATGTGGCTTTCAAAAGCTTGTCCCTTCTGGAATATGATGTTCAACATGTTCTACAATTGTAAAAACTCATCATTATACGTCTCCTGCATTTCTTGGCTACCATCATGGATGTGAAAGCTTGTCCACGTCATTTAAAGTTCATTTTTACGAGAAGAACTTGACTTAAAGCTTGCAGCTTGTATATTAAAACTTGTCTTGAGCATTGATATTAATTTTAAAAGGCAACAAATACAGAGATGATTTGCAGTGACATATCCAAAGCCTGTCTAGGGAAAATCTTGACGTTTTTATAAAAGAATATGGTCATTTGATTTGCAGAGACAAGTCTAAAGCCTGTCCAAAGGTAAATACAAACAAATCGTAGAATGTTTTTGATCAATAAAAACAGTGTACTTCTACCTAGGGTGTCATTTTTGTCAATCATTGCAGTTTGATTTTCACTCTCAAGCATAATCTACGTTTCGCAGGTTTGAATCAGTCATTGGATTGCTATTCTCAAGCATTTAATTTTCTTATTCATGGTCATTTGTCAAAAATTCATGGAGGACTGAGAATTGCATTCATTTTTGTGAGGAATTGGTCAAGAATTTGGTTATATAACTGTGAGTTGGAGATCTTTCCCCATTTTTGAAAGCATCAAGATTTGAGGGATTGCCTTCAAATTAAGAGATCTTTGTCATTGTATTTGTGATTTTCAAGAAGAGGCATGCTTCCATTTTTTATTTCTTTTGGGTGCAAGCTAGGGGTATTTTGGTTTGTTCTTATTTCTTGTTTTGTATATACTTTTCGAATTTGCATTGTATTTTCAGATTTGTACTCTTTCTATGAATGTATTGTTTTTCAAGACGATATGAGTTCTTCCTTTAAATTGCAAAACAAGTTTTCCCACAAAGAAAAATTCAATTAGTGCATTTTCCCTTACTTGCAGACAGAATTAAAATCCCCATTTGTGAGCTTGTCTTGTCAAAAAAGATCTAAGATTTTCTACTACTTGCAATGAGAACTGAAAAGCTCACTTGTTAGTGTTGTTTGAGCACATTTGAACTCTCTTTCCCAACTGTGAATGGATTTTAAAACTCGTTTGCAGGAAGCAAGTACCTTCCAAATCACTTGTAATGGGAATTAAAAATCCCACCTATGAATTAAAAAGTCTTCCCATTTGTATATATATGCTTATGCATCTCATTTCCATACTCAACGCTTGCTTTGCATCGACTTGCAGGCAGCAAGTACCTTCCAAATCACCTGTAATGAGAATTAAAAATCCCACTTATGAGTAAAAAGTTTTCCCATTTGTACATATATGCTTATGCATCTCATTTCCATACTCAACGCTTGCTTTGCATCGACCTGCAGTGTTCCAGTAAAACTTGTTTTTCAACTTCTCTCCCACCTAAATAGCTGATTTCATCCGAGTTCCTTCAATTTCAGATTGCTTAGAAGCCTTCCATTCATACCCACTACGCGTGTGCTTTCAAATTTGTGAAGTTTGAGCCTCTAATAGAGTCTTATGGATTCATCCATGCCACATTAAGATGTTCTTACATTTTGGGATTTTCATCTTGCAGCTTCATCCATAGGTATTCTTGCTATGTTAGAAGAGCTAGTCTCTCCAAAAGACAAGAAGAATATGAAGTGTCAATATGACAAATACTAGAACCCTATCTCACCTTTCTAGGTGACCTCATGTGTTGATGGAATTAGAGACACAAAACTTGGACACTTTGAAATGGCTGAATTCCTTATAAGAGTGGAAACCTCCAAAAAGAAAGATATGACTCCTATTATTCAAAGTCATATTCACTTGGTTTCCATGTTTCAAATAATTGCTCTAGAACCTGAGTTCGTGATGGAATGCGCATAGAATTTTGATTTTGAGTCTAGGATTGTTAGGGATGGTGAACACTATTATCAGTTTGGATCTTGACACTATTGACAAAATCTTCACGGTTACACCTATTCTAGTGTGCTTGATATGACAAAAGAGAAGGCCTTGATAAGCTGGAATGAGGACAAGCTAAATTGCATACAATTCATAAATGAAAACTGATTGGTGAACAATAAAGCTACTTTGACAAGATGGCCAAAAGCTATCCATAGGTCAGACTTCTGGGAAGAGATCAATGATTTGATCACTTTATTCAGCGGGATTGGGGGCCTAAGGGAGTCCAATGTTTTTGAACTATGGATGAAAAAATTCATATCTTTGATCATGAGATCCAGAGATTTACATAGAAGATGTTTTAGGGTGAGTTGATTAGTGATACACTTTGTGAGCAGTTTTCCCAAGTCACCAATACTCTTACTTTCTACATGAATCGTACTTGGTTTGCATTGCAGCTTCTTTGGGGTCCTTTTCTAGTCTCTTGATCAAGGGCAATGGATCATTATTGTTAGTTTGGAACATTATGAATATTTAACCATGAGATCAATTCGGGTTCACTAGATACGTGTCTAGGATGCCTTCTTGGACATCTCATGTGCCTGTTTGACAAAGACCTTCCAAAGAAGCGTGTGTCAAAAGAAGCTTGGCAGAAAGTGAACGAGTATGGATGCTTGTTTCTTCAAGTTCCTAATTTCATTTACCCAAGGGTCGACTATTTTCAAGGTGAGCTATACACACTTCCTCATTACCCCACTGATAGGATCATCCTAATGGAACTCACAAGACAACTCATGGCTGTCCAAGTGTATTAGTCTACTGATAGATACATCTTCGGATTGATTAGGCTCAACCTTGTTCAGATCTTCTTGCTATTGTTCAGGTTGTTGGAGCACAAGATGTGGTTCCTCTATAACATCAGATTTCTTTGATGATTCTCCTTCATATTATTCAAGACCAGTCTTATCATAAGAAGGTCTTTGTGTCATGATTTGCTCATCAAGCTTCTCACTACTTGAATACAACTTATCAAGGTGTTGCTTTGTTTGTGTAAGCTCTCCTTTTACAACAATATTGTACTTCTCAAGTTCTACATATTGTAAGTTTGAAGATTTAAGTTCAAATGTCACCTTGGTAAGTTTGGATTTCAGATCTGCATTCTCAGATCTCAAATCTGATTCAATCTTCTTGTCACCGTCCTTCAAACTCAACTTTAGGTTTGTGACAAAGTAATGAGAATTGGAATCTGATCGGAATTGGCAAGGCCGTATCGAATCGTGAATCAACCATGAATCAAAATCAAATCGGCTATGAATCGACAAATTAAAAAAACCCTTTAAATTTAGAGATTTTAACAATTTAAAACTTATTTCATGCACCCTTTATTGAATATAACTCAAACACACTATAACATCATCAACTAGAAGTTAACATACATAACATGGAACATAAATGATAAATCCATCACATACGTAACTATGTTACACATAAAATATAAATTGTAGGCTATAGCTGATGTAAATAGAAATCATAGGATCATAATGATTCAAATCATAGAATGTATGTAAGATGAAGATCCATAAGACATCAAATCATAAATTATGTAAGAATCTAAGATGAAGATCCATGAAATGTATGTCTATCAATATCTGTAAACAAAATGAAAAAAAAAAGGCTTTAGCTCAAGCCTCATCATCATCCTCAAGGTCGGTTGCAGCGTCAGCCTCAACTTCTGAGTATCTAGTCCGTCTTCTAGAAAGGTGTCTAAGGTAGGTCCTAGAGGATTGTCGAGCCATAGCCCTCGCATGTAAGATGGGGTCATGAACAACATCACTAGGGCCTATGTCTGTGCGTGCACGTGTGCGTCTACCAGTGCCTGAACGTGCTCTAGTTTCCGCCTCTGCCATGGCCATAGCCTCAGCCTCTCTATCCACTTGGTCAACCCACTCATGGTCTTCCTCAGTGAAGATTGGATCCACAGGCTTAGTGAGCCACTCTAATTCTGGATCAATCTCCTCTAGATTGATTGGAGAGGAGTTAGTGCCCAAAATCTATCTGATCCTAAGACGAAGGTTGTATAGAACAAAGACAAGATCATTCAACCTCTGCACAGTCAACCTATTTCTCCTCTTCGAGTGGATGTGCTCGAACATGGACCAATTGCGCTCACATCCAGAAGCGTTGCTTGGCTGACTTAGAATACGGATGAGGTTTTTTGAAGTATTGGGGTTGTGGGCCCAAACATTTGCCACAATCTATCTGAAATAAGGGAAAACAAAAACAATTAGTCTCATTTACAACTTTAAAGTTACATAATCAAAAATTAAAATGCACAACTTATAAGTCATAAACTTAAGATTCATGAATATATTATTTTTATGTAGTTGTATTGTTGTCCAACCATCTATGACCATCCTGCCAGAGAAAAGTTGTCCTTTATTATTGAATTTGTCTAGCTCAATGGTTGCAGATACGCTATCCTCATCACTACTCAACCTCTGGATCATTGTATATAAGCCGGTGAGAACCTCCTCAGCCGCCTTCAAGTCAGGACAAAAACGAAATGTCGGATTTAGATAGTAAGCTGCTAAATGGATGGGTCGATAGATCTGGTTCTGCCATCTCCTATCAACGATCTCCCAAATAGGGACATACTTCTCCTGCACTCCTGCATATTGGGCTCTAATGGTCTCCTTAGCCCTATCCATGCCCTCATATATGTAGCCCATAGAGGGCTTCTCCCCATCAGTAGTTCGTAGGAGAGATACAAGGGGCTCAGTGACCTGCATATAATGTAAAAAAAAACATTTGAGTCAAAACTTAAATATAAAATAATATAACTAAAAGTAAAACTAAATCATTAAACAATTAAACAATAAATATTAAATACTAAATGTTAAATTGCAAGAAGTTTACCTTAAGGATTTCTTTAGTAGGTTTCCAAAAACCATCATCATTAAAGATTTGACCACATCTACTATTGCAGTGGTCGTAGCATAGGAAGATGTAATCCACTCCCGCCCAACAAACATGCTCCTCAAATCGTCCCTTCATGTCAACAAGGACTGTAGTGTGATGAAATTCGAGGCAAACCTCGTGATGCCTGGACGAGCTAACTCCCTACCTCCTGTGTAGTCCTTCATTCTGCTAAAGATGAATGAATGATTGTAGATAAACTTGCATATACTTTTTGCCCTTTTGACACATGATTTGACCCACTCAAGCTTGCCAATTTCCTCGAACATAAGGTCAAGGCAATGTTTCGCAGAAGGAGACCAAAATATGGTGGGGTGCCTCTCCATCAAAAGTTTACCTATAACAATTTTAAGTTAATTAGAAATTCAAACACATTAGGAAACTTAGAATTAGAAATTTCAAAATTCAAATAAATTTATCTTCAAAACTTGAAAAGTTAAAAGTTTACCTGCAACAACATAATGTGTTGCATTATCCGTCACCACCTACACGACATGTTCCTCCACCTCTGCTTTGACTTCCTCAATAACCTCACATAAGTATGTGGCATTTTTGATATGAGCGGAAGCATCAATGGATTTGAGGAACATGTTATATCCTACAAAACAGTGAATTATTATGGATCATCAACAAATTAGCAATCAACAAATCAAAATTTGAAATATTCAATCACGATTCACAATGTATGTAAGAAAGTAGAATGATCAATCACCTCCACAGAAAACAAGAAAATTGAGGAGTGTTCTATTCCTCCTATTTATCCAACCATTAGTCATGATGGTGCAACCCTTTCTATCCACTCCTTTCGGTGGTCCTCAAGCTCAACCTTCATATCCTCAACCATTTAATCTAAAGAGGTATCCACTCAACTCAGCCTTTGTCATGTCCCCAATTTCTACCCTTCCTTAGTGACAACATTTCTAGTAGGGTTGGTTTATTATCTAGTTCCCATAGGCCCACAGAGCGTAGAGGGAACCAACCCAGGGGCTTTGAGAGTCATGCATGAGCTTTCCAAGTAGTTTGGAGCAGTAGACAACAGTTTCCTACAATTTAGGAGGGATTCCTAATTTGTAGGGATTGACTAGGAGTGGTCTAGGAGGCATTTGGAGACCTCGGCGAATGTTTTGGAGACTTAGAGTGCATCTCCTATTTTTTAGGAGGCATTCCTATTTTTTAGGAGGAACTCCCAGTTCAGTGATAGTTCTCTCAGAGGTGCACACAGCAGGGGAGTCATTGGGACTCCATTTTGGTTGATTGGGGCTGTCTCCTACTTTTTAGGAGCATCCCTAGATTTTAGAGATGGACTACCAGTTGACACATCTTGTTCGACGTTAGTCATAGACAGGTGACAAGGTCAGATTCATGTTTGATTGGTCATTTTGGGCCTTTTGGGACCATTTGGGAAATATTTTAATATATTTAAATATTTCCTAAGTTGGTGATTAAATAAATTAAATAAGGTTAAGTTTTAGCCATTTTGGAGTAATAAGGGGTTTTTTGGCCTCATCTGGATGCGCATTCTATGGTGTGATAGCTCGTTGGAAAGGTCTCAAAATTCTCTAAATCTTTCTCTTTGGTCTCAGGGCATTTCAGTGAATGGAATTCTATTTATGAGGAAAAAGGTCATTTTCTAGTAACATGACCACTTTAAAATAAGAAATTATAACATTTTCACTACACAACACCACTTGGAGACACTTAGGTTTCGATTTGCAATTGAGAGGGGGTTATAAGGAGATGGAAGCTTCATTCTAAGATTATCTTTTGCATATTGAAAAACTTGTTTTTGTGAATTGGCTCTAAGAGAGCAATTCTTCATCTGGGACGCAAACCCCAGGGTTTGGATTGGCTGGGACGTAGCCCTCAGCAGTTATTGGCATTGGATTCTTCAAACAGTGTGCGTTTCTATCAGGGATAGAGTACACTATTCTTTATTGTGGATTCAGGTTGCAAATTTATGGTTTCAGCGTTACAGATTGATTCTTTCAACTGGGACGTGATTCCGTGCAGTCTTACGGCTGCCATTTGCAGCAGTTTGGCATCATTGTTGGATGTAAGCTCCTTGGAACTGCATTGGATTTATTATTTGGCTTTATAACTCAGAAATCTACCTGGTACAATTTATAGCAATTCTGATTTGGCTCTATGTTCTTATTTATTTTCAGTCTCCTCTCATGTTTATTGTTCATTATTCATTACTATTGTGAAAACTATCAAAAAACACAAAACAAAAACAAAACCTTCTGCAACTTCTGTCTATTCTCAAAGACCATCAAAGAAATCACAGGAAAATATAGTTTATTAATTTAAAAACTACAGCAGATCAGCAAGGGCATCTATTAGGGATCTTTCAGCCTTAGTTGGGGCTTTAAACCTTGGACCACAAATAGCAACTGCATCTATCAATAAGGAGCCCTATAACAAATAAATTATGACTAGAAATTTAGATGACAAATTATTATGTAAGTTTGTAAAGTGAATCTATGATTAATCAATGAATCATAAAACAAGTAGATATAATTAATATTTTACTTTAACATTAAATAAAACAAATGAAAAAGAATCAATTACCTGGCTGCAACAAATGGAATGTTGCAAAAGTATCAAAATTTGCAAATTTATTTTATGGCAGCATTATGAATCTCCTTGTTCAAACCCATGCCCTCAAGCGTGGGTTGTGAGACAGGAGTAGTGCAAGGCACACAGTAACTATCCAATCTGTTCTTCTGCACTCTAGGCTGCAATAGGTTGGACTCAATCTCAGTATAAGACCGACTAGCACTAGCACTAGCACGAGAACTAGGATGAAAAGGAGGCCTGGAAGAATCCTCTCCAACACAACCTACGGATGTAGATGTTGATGCGGCTACGGGAGCATGAGAGCCAATAGCCCTTAAACCTTCAAGTTGCCTTTTCTTATTCAATTTCTCTTGTTCATATTTTGCTAATGCCACTAAACAAGTGCGTTTTGCTTCAGCAGTTTGTTGAGTGCAAATTGTAATATCATGTCTAGGTATAGCAGCAATGTGGTATTTGAATCTATAAATACCACCAGAATTTATTTCTTTACAATATGTACATTTCGTTTGAAATTTGTTTCTTCTAGGAAGTCTTCGGTATATTTCTAACATTCATTTTTTTTACCCATTGTGGAAAATGAAAGTTAAGGTTGCTGCAAAAGAAAATTCAAGTAAAACCTTGAAGTTTGAACTAATAAACAAAAGTTACAAAACAACAAACCCTACTTTGCAATTTAGTATAACTAAAAAAATTCAAGATTTGCAAATGAAAACTAAAAAAATTGAACAAAAAATGCGTAATACATTAACATGCAAAAGAAAAATGAACACTCACCTCTTGCAAATGAGTTGAGGAGTGTTGCTATTGACTCCTTAATGCTCCCAATGCAATCTTATGGCCTCCCCAAATGGACTTTTGATCTCTTTGGTGCTCTTCCTTCTTGTTGGTTGCAAACCTATGGTTTTTTTTTTTTCTCTTCTTCTCTCTCACTTTTTCTCACTTCTACTCATGTTTAACAATTAGAAGGTCCTTTAGGGTTAAAACAAAGAGGAAAGGCCAAAAAGAAATTTAAAAAAAAAATGTTTTAATTAAAAAACGAGTTCACTTTTTGCCTTGCTGCACGGCCGGTTCATGCAATTTTTTGCATGAATCGCATGAATCGGCGATTCATGAAAAAAATTGGCAATTCGATTCGCCGATTCCAAAGAAACGGCATGCCTGAATTGAATCGCCAAACCGACAGTTGTGGCAATTCTCAGAACTATGATCTAAACAATCTGAACCACAGAGTAAGGAGGCAATACATTGGAAAATGTTATGCATGCAATGAAATTGGTCATGTGAAGGACTGTATAGGGAAGTATACTAATCCTATCTCTGGTTATAATTGTTATGCTTATGGACATAGAGCTAGTGAATGTAGGAAACCTAGATTTAATAATAATTTGTATCAAGGTACTAACCCTGTACCTAGTAGACCTATTGGAGGAACCAATGTTATAAGGAATGGAATCATGTGTTATAAGTGCAACAACTTTGGACATATTGCTGGAGATTGTAGATTACAGATCAATAACCGAGAACTTAGATATGGAAATAATGTAATAACATATCAGATTTGTAACAACATGGGACATACAACAAGATTTTGTAGGATAAACAATATGAGAATGCCAAACAACTTGAGGAACAACACGAGAGCACCAAACTTTAGGAGTATGAACAATGTTAGAAGGAATCAGAATAGCAATGAAAGTTAGAAAGAAAATGTGAAAGAGCATGTAGAAAACTTCAATGAAACATTTGTTAAAGCTAAGACACCAACAAGTTCACAAATTTGGGTAGAAAAGAAGTCAAGTAAAACACCTATTAAGAGAAAGTGAGAGAAGTGGACAGTTAGTTATATGGCAAGGATATTAAGAAGAAAGTTGACAAGAAAATAAGTGAAATGTTGAAAGAAACTGGTATGAATAATGAAGAATTCAGAGAAGCTATGGGCACAGCTAGAGAGATGAAAGCAAGTGGGCAGTCCGAAATCTTAATTGCAAAACCATTAGCAATTGAAAGTGGATCTGCTGAGGGAGTCACAATTACAGTTCCATCCGCACAGTCACCTATTGCACTATATGCAACAGTTACATCAATACAACCACAGTTTGTTCCATCTCCACCAGTTCAGCCAACCAAAGAAGAAGATGTTAGTATAGTGAAAGTTTAGACATCTACAACTCTAAGCACAAGAAGAGCAACAAGGTTAGGTGAAGTAAAACAGGAGCAAATAGAACCTCCAAAAACAAGAGTGTCAAAGAACTTGCCACTGGTCTGGGAAAGAGATAGAAAACTATAGTTACATATGTGGGCAAGCAGAAAAAGAAAGAGGAAGAAGAGGAAGAGAAACTTGATGACACTACTAAGGAAGAAGGAAGCAGTAAAAAGAAAGCTTCATGAGAGCAAAGAATTGAGAATCTTAATGATTCTATACCAAATGAGAGAAATCTCAAAAAGTTAAAACAATTCTATGACTTATATCCCCGTATGAGCAGAGAAATTTGGATGTGACAATGATTCAATATATGATAAAATTTAAGAAACCAATTCTTACAATTCATGGTGAGCTACCTAAAGAGCAATATGATATTGAATAATGGGAGCTTAAGGTTAAAGCAAGAAGAAGAGACATTGAGAGAAGATTTGGTAAGAAAATTGTACAATGTGAAAAATATTGCACAAATAGAAAGAGTAAGACATTTACTGAATCCCCATGTGCAAGACAATATGAGAATAATAAGAATTATGGGAGGACAGAGAGAAGTTCTTAAGGAGACAGAAAAGCTTATTAATCTACTTCTTAGCGAACCAATTAGAAGAGCCTATATCGAAGAGGCAAAATCTCCATCTGCAGCAGAACCACCAAGTTCGTCTGAGACTTTGCAGAAGACTTCATAAGACAAAATAATGTCTGATATGCTAGAAACTAGCAAAGAAGAAGAAAGTTTGAAGTTAGGGAGAGCATTTCCTATTCCTATTACAGCTACAATAGAGACAAAACATGACATTGTGATGAAAGATGTAGAGGCAACTACATCAGAAACACCACAGATTACCATTGCTACAGACACAATAAATATAGATAGCACGAATATTACAGTAGATGTGAGAGAAGATCCTTTTAAGGATTATGGCCCCATTGTTGACAACTTGGTTGGCTACACAAAATCTGAGGATGAAGAGAAGGAAGAGAAAGGTAAGAAAGAAGAAGGAAACAAAAGGAAAGAAGGAAAGAGAGGATAAAAATAATGTAGAGGATTTGACTATTTTAGCAGACGAACTTAAGAAGATTGATAAGAAGTTGCAGATTGACTGGAAGATAATTACACAAAAAACTTCTCATTTCACACCACGGTTAAAGCATGCAGACAGAAAACTAGAAATAGTTAAGAGTCAGCAAGAAGATGAGATGGAGCAGCAGAGGGACAGTACTTATGATGGCTTGGCACTTCACCCTTGGAGCAAAAGGATGACAGTTAAAATGTTGCAGAGGAACAATTGGTCACCCCAATTAAGGACACAAGCAAAGATACACCTAGCTCTTCAAAGTCACCCTTAGAAACTTTGATTGCAAGTATGATGAGTGCTACACCACTGACATCAGCAGAGGACCCTGAAATAGAAATGCTTAGTCTGTTATCAGTATTGGCTACCAGCAAAATTATTGAGGAAAGCAAAGGAATAAAAGGAACCCAAGAGATTCTAGAGAAGATGACAGGGAAGATGGAAAGTCTGATGAATATTCAGATTAGAGAAGATAGTCCTCAGAAGAAGGCAGAAAAATTTCTGGAAGAATTTGATAGTCATTACAATACTATGGTTGAAGTAGCTATAATCAAGGCACAAGCTAAGCATGATGCAAACATGTTCAGAAAGGTATGCTAGAATGTTAAAGATGACCTTGCTAACTTGGATACATGCATAAAGGAATTGAGAAGATGTGTTCGTGGCAGTAAAGAACTTATGAAAAATGTGCGCTAGCACATGAATATATGAACACCTTCACATCGTAGATCAAGAGCAAAGAGGATGAAGTGAAGAATGTGATTGGTGAGCTTAAGAGTGCAGATGCTCAAGTGATTCACTTGAGGAAAAGATCAATAAAATTCAGGATGAAAGGAGATTGCTAGAGATCAGTAAAGAACAGACATTGCAGAGATTCTCTTTGTTGAGAGAGCATGTATCATTGAAAATTGACCCAGTTCAGAGGCAACTTGAAGATTGCTTGAAGGTGAAGATATCATACGAGAACTTCAACTATCCAGACTCCCAAGCAACACAGTTAGCATCCTACGGACTATGCGCACTTCTCACAGTATCAGGTTCAGTTAAAGGAGCATGAAATGAAGGTCTAGCCAGCTTGAAAAACAGTTTTGCTGATTGCATCTGCCTGTTACACAATTCATCAGCTTGAAGGAAAGAAGTTAGATCCAAAATTTTGACTTATACAAAGCTTTTGACTCACCTTTGTCATTGATGTCAAAAGGGGAGTGATTGTGTATGAAAATAGTATATGTTATATGTATGAGGAGGTATAAGGTAGAGCATAGTCAAAGGGGGAGTAATATTTTAATAAGGAGATATAAGTATGTAAAGATGGTATGAAATAAAAAAAATGAGATGTAAGTCTGTAAAGATGGTATGAAATAAAAAATGATCCACATTTTGAAATTTTGTATAGCCATGTGAAGAACTTCACAAATTTTGGTTTTTTGAGTTTTTGGGACTTAGCCAATTTTCCCACATGTTGTCATCAATGCCAAAGGGGGAGATCGTTGGCAATTTGGCCAAGAGGAGTTTATGAAAATGCATTTAGGTTGTCATTTATGGCAACATATTACTTGTATAAAGTCAGCGTATTATGGAGATATAGTTTTGGTTTGATAACTTAGAAAATTGTCTAAGTATCACAAAGTTTAACTGTTAGCACAAATACATTTTTGGCTTGCGAAGATAATAGACAACGAGTTAGCACATGCACAGTTACTTGATGATAGTACAGAGTGTCAGGATTTCGTACCTACATGCGCAAGTCATTATGAGCAGTACAGACAAAGATATTGATGATTTAGTGATTGTAGGTATGCATAGGCAGAACAGGACAGAGATAAGGAAAGGGATATTTTAAGCTAAGGAATTGTTTTGTTTACCAAATAATTACTTAACCAATTAGGGACGACATCCTAGATGTTAACCCAAAGTGAGTAAAATATAATTTTGTATTTTGGGACATGTGTGAAGACATGATGGTTGATAGAACAAAATAACTTGGTATAAAGGAAAGAACTTTGGATGCAAAGTTGTGTGATGCTTTTGTGATTGTAATGCTATTGTTTTATGATGCAAATTTGATGTTGAAGCAGTAAGAGGCACTATATGCGAAGATTGTACAGCGAGCTACAAAAGTCAAATCAGATTTTGAAGATATCAACATTGACAAGAAGTTTTTTATCTATACCTTTTATGTACAAAATGTTATTGTATATTGCATGTTTGGATAGTGGGCTCATCTTGCACGCATTTTGTAATTGTATTGACAACTCCTAACAAGGTTGATGCTTCTAACAAGGCCTAGTCCTCTAACAAGGACCGAGACACTATATGGATGTAATAGACTCCTAACAGGGTCAATATCTTTCACAAGATACTTTTGATTAATGGATTATTTTGTGGATACCATTCCCACCAAGGTTTTCCCTTGGCTAGGGTTTCCCTAGTTAACAAATAATGGTGTTATGAGTTGCATTGTGTTATTGCTATGTTTACTTTAGAGTTTAAACTTTATTTACATGTGCATGTTTTAAGATTATTAGTGATATCCATAGTTGGGCAAAAAGTTGTGGAATACTGATTTGTCCCCCCTCCCTCCCCACTCTCAGTATTTCCTATTTCTAACAATTTCATGCATATGCAAATGCAATTATATCAGTACACCTTTTGTCTGTAAAACATTATTTGTAAAATAACTCTTATATGAGATTAGTTAGCGCAAGCAGCAGTCGACCAAATTGTGGTATCCCCTACTTGTAATAAGATCTTCATTATTTGGTGAATAAATAAATAAATGAATTTCATTGTTTTTTATATATTGTTTATTAATAGTTAAATACATAAACAAATAAATGAATTTAATTTGATAAATAGATAATGTTTTTCAGTATTAATAAGTTAACAAATAAACACTGATAAATAGTTAAATATTCATTAATAATGATAAACACATATATCACTGATAACATGTAAGTATGCATATATCAATATGTTTAATAATTTAATAGACATATCTTCCAAGGTAAGTGCTAACAAGACCCCAAATTCCCAACGTGGCAAGGAAGCCAATACTTGTTGGCAACAAAGTCATTCTCTTTCCCGGACAACAGACTAAGCTGGCAATCTAAAACGATGCGACACCCCTACCGGTTCATGGTTGTTGAAAAGGACAAACAAGGTATAAGATTGGGAAGAACATAACAGGTCAAGACACATCAACGAAGGACACAAAAAGAGGAGGTATAATATCCTCTGTAGATAATATAGCAATGTCGGTGGACAAAGCTTGAAGAGGACAGACAATCGAAACAATTACAATACTTAATTAAGGGCGTATTTAGCCAATAGAATAATAATCACATTTCTGGGGAAGCTTAACATTGCTACAAAAAGTAACGATCCCTATTGCAAAATATTATAAAACAACATTTTAATAACTTATGAATAGGGAATCATTGCCTAATTTGTGATTACACACTACAATGGGAACTGCTACTCAGCAGCACCACTCAGATTAAGACTTCGTACAACCAAGTGACTAGCATGTGCAGCGATACAGTCTAACCATAGTAATATCTAATTATTTCCTTTATCAAATTCAGATGCTCAATTTGATTATCAAATTCTAAGCTAAGGAGGGATAAGCATGAGAGCAATAAGGGAGAGGCCTATGTAAATCCAGCCAACAGGTCATTTCCAAGAAAGGATAAGATCAGCGTTCCCGTGCGCCTTGAGGACATGTCCAAGAAAGGCTTAAGGGCTTGGATATATAAAGCCTTTAGGAAAGTCGTTGAGTTTGGTGTCCAATCAACCTATTGTATCTCACTGTCCTCCTATACTGGTATAATAACTAGAAGAGTGTGCTTCTTAAATCACATATAGTTAATTTTTTTTATGGTACGTATTGAGTTACTTATAATAGAGTATAAATTCATTAATTCATATTTAGCTTAACTTACTTCGGGATACTAGAGAGTCCTTGTAAGAATCACCTTAACCAGTGTTTACTTTCATGAGAATTAGTTTCTCTATGTTTTTTCCCATCTTGTATTTGCATGTTATATCTAGGGTTATGGTGCTTGTTCTTGTTCTTTGAAGCCTTTATCAGTTTTTATTATTTGTCTGGTTTATAATGATACTAGTTCAGTTAAAGTTTTTGAGAGTGCTTTGGAAATAACTGATTTGCCCCCCTCACTTGTTCGGTCTATTCAACAAGCTATATATCATATTTTTTGTCGGCAAAGAGCACTAGCTATGCAGATTTGTCAAGGCTCCAAGGCATTGTTTATCAAAATTGATACATATTTGGTTGCATAACATTTTGACAAAGTTCCTTGAAATTCAAATTTGTATGTCAAAAGCACTAGTGCTGACATCATTTTCCTAGTACCAGTAATGGGACATACTTTCCTGAGAAAATAATGTTGAACTTGTGTCAAGCATTTGATATGATTGATTTGGGACTTTTGCATTATTGTCTTGGTGTAGAGGTTTGGAAAACAGGTGGCAATGTTTTTTTTTCTTAAATGAAGTATATGGAGTTTGCTAGATAAGTACAAGATGGTAGACTGCAAGTCTTTAAGTACAACTATGGAGAAAGGTTCAAAACTATTAGCTAAATCAGATTCAATGAGTCAAATTTTACATGACTAGTGGGAAGATGAACCTCTCTTTACAGCCGCTGGACCTGATCCAAATTATGTTGCAAGCTACATATCACATTTGATGATAGCCCCTAAGGTAGAATATTGAGTTGTAGCAAAGCATATACTGGGATAGGTGAAAGAAACACTAAAATTTGGCCTTTTGTTAAAAAGAATAAAAGATCCTTGTTGATTGGTTTACAAACTGAGATTGGGCAGGTTTTGTTGATGACTAGATTCTACGTATGCCTTTCATCTTGATACTACTGTGGTCACATGGACCAATAAGTAACAAGCAGTAGCTCTTTCCTCAACCGAAGTAGAATATCGCCGACTTGTTAAAGTAGTATGTAAGGCAATGTGGTTACAAAGTATGCTTTCTATCATGCAAATTTCTCAGGCATAACCTTCAAACTTGTTTTGTGAAAGCACAAGGTGCTAAAGCTTGCCAAGAATCCAATCTTCCACGAATGAACCAAACATTTGAGCTTCTTTGTCATTTGAGCCAACAACTTGTTGAAGATGGAATTGTAATAGTGCAATACATTACAATTGTGGATGAGAAATTATCCTCACTGTGTCTCTGGATCCAAAGGAGTTCATCAAATTCAAGGGGCAGCTTGGTGTAATCAATAGAATGACCATTAAGGGAGGGAATTAGATTAAAATTGTCGCAGTTGATTATTTGATGGTCACTTAATGTATCTTTAGTTAGGTTTAGATTCTTTCTATTTCTGTTCTTAGTAAACAATTGTTTCTTTTAGAAGCATCGTGTTTGTAATTCCTTTATTTAAATCTTTCAATCTCCATTTTTAATACATTGGATTGTCATTCACAAGATATTATGTTTTCTCATTCCGATCAAACAACATAGATACTTGGTTTAATAGTTGCATACTTTGGAGGCATTGAAGAATATAAAATGGATCAGTCAACACATGCTCAAAGGTCTCACTATGAATAGTTGTTGATATGAACAAAGAAAATATTAAGCAAGCAACCAAGTCAAAGATTTCCCACATTTATCTCTATAATATGATAGAGATATGTTTAACAACATTGTACTAGAGCTACTTGGGTACATGCACTGTAATGTCTCCATTTTTGCACCTTCGTAAGTATCTGCTATTTTCAAAGGTTACCCTATTATCAGTGTTCCCGATAGGCTGATGTGGTGATTAGGGAGGGCCTATGAAGGTAATTCGGGGAGGGCCATAATTGATATTGCTTCCTTAGCCTCCCTGAATGAGTATGTTTGGCTTCCCTCTTATATCTTTATTTTCTTTAAGAGACCTCTCTTCAAACAGTAATGTCTCCTACTAGGAGTAACCATATAATGGTTACTTTATCGTTGATAGCGTTCAAATATAATATAGGATCCATTCCCTTCCTCTGTTAAATATATTTCCATTATTTCCTATTCCATCCTCTCCTAATCCAGTTCATCTCTATCCATATACTAACATTCTCCTATATCTATCTTCCCACAATGAAGTGGTTGCCTCTAGTTAATTTGTTGATTGTTCCTAACATTTGATCGCCAATCTCTATGTATATATATTTAATGATCCATATTTTTTTGAATGTAATTTCTTACATGAATCTTCTTATCACATGATCATTTTACAAAGACTGTCATTTCATGGAGTTACTCTTTCTTAACTTCATATAGTCTTATTCTTTTCTAATACGCATGTTCTCCTCAAAATTCGAAATATATTATATTCTATCACCTTCCTTATTCCCTCCTGCCCCAAGAATGATGTTTGATAACTCCATTTTATGCGTCCAATAGAGATGTGGGAATCACTAGTTGTGACTCCTCATTATCCTTAATTACTTTGGCCTCAATTTGATCTACAAATGACCCCTCCTAATTGGTGTTTATGTTAACTAGTACTCCTTCCTCTGCATGGTTGACATGATAGGCGCCTAGACAGCATAGTCATGAATATACAACAATTGGATCAAAATTCATAATTGTGTGTATTTTAACACGTCATATCAATAATGAATTCATTCGTGCCCATGTAAGTTTCATTGTATATGTGCCCTAGCATTGAAGTTGCCATTTGCTCCCTACAAAATCTAACGAGTATCTTTGTGTTTGGTCTCAATATGATAGTCAACATTCTTATGTTACGATCACATGTCTCGCTTTGGTCTTTGTCCCTTATGATAGCAGTGTCTAAGAAGGTATTATTATTGTTAATTTTATAGGATCCCTGATAGAAACAATAATAGATTTATATTAGACTTATACTTACTTGAGTATCTTGAATATGACAAGTAGATACCTTCAAATATGTTTCTGATATGCTGTGACTGGAATGCCAAATGCTGATAGGAATGTATTTTGTAATTTGCAATGTTTCTTTATTAATCCTGGGACTGCAAGTATGTTATGTCTTTCATATTGCCTTGTCCACCGATGAGAACAATTAAATATATTATTGTGAAGAGTTGTGACCCCATAGGGGCATGACGCTACGTGGCCAAAGGCCACGTAGGGTCATGACCCTAGGTGGTCATAAACTAATGTTTTGTTAACCATAAACACAAAATGGTTAATCATGCCCGAAGATATGTTCGATAATGATCTTAATTCTTATCGAAGGCAATACAAGTAAGACCCGATCTTTGATTGGAGATGATGGATAATTCTGAAAGTAATCCAATGCAGTCAAAATGACAGAACCGGATGTGAATCCCGCTTTAGCAAGGGAGAAGTAATAAAGAATCCAGATATTAGAATATCCACACATAATACATTATTTGACACTACCACTCTAAGAAATAGAGACTCGTCAAATAACATAAATCACAATGCTATGAATACTATCATAACATAAATTATGATCTCTAATTATCCGAAACAATATCTAGAGTAATCATAATGAATTTGTCATTCATGACTTCCGAAATATCCGGACCAACAATCATAATAATAGGCCTATCATTTATAAGATCGTCACCTTACAAAGATTACCTTTGGAATATATATGTCCATGAAAGATCATCACCTTTCATTACATATCTGAAGCAACAATCATAGAAGCATAAACACATATGAATTGAAATTAAATTCCATGTTCAAAATTACAATTTAATCATACCAAGTTTTTCTCTAAAGTATACCAACTTCACTTAAGTAAGGGCCTTGGTAAAAATATCAGCTATTTGTTTATTAGTACTGATGTACTCAAGTTTAATGATATCTTGATCTACCATATCTTTGATGTAGTGATAGGGAATTTCAATATGCTTTGACCGATTGTGAAACATTAGATTAGCTGATAGTTTAATACAACTCTGGTTATCACAATGAATGATGGTAGGCTTCAAGGCTTCTCTGAACAGATCAAATAAGAGCTTTCGTAGCCATACAACTTCTCTGGCTCTAAAGGAGGTGGCTATGTATTTTGCTTCTGTAGAGCTTAGTGCAACTGAGGACTGTTTCTTGCTGAACTAGAAAATCATCCCAGACACAAGACTGAAGCAACATCCTGAAGTACTCTTATGCTTAGTACAACTGCCTGCCCAATCTGAATCTAAAAATCCATAAAGATTTATCTCGACTTGATCATATCTTATTCCCATGCCCGTAGTTCCTCTTAGATATCTTAGAATATGTTTAGCTGCCATCAAGTGAATCTTCTTTGGTGTATCCATGAATTGACTCAAGGTGTTAGTAGCATAGTATATGTCAGGACGAGTATTTACTAAATACATCAATGAGCCAATGATTTGTTTGTAGAAAGTAGGATCAGCAAGTTCAGAGTTATTCATGTCATCCTTCAGTTTATGTAGATTAAGTTCCATAGGAGTAGAAGCTGGTCTACAATGCATCATTCCAAACGTAGTTAGAATATCAATAGTATATTTTCCTTGGTTTAGAAAGATGTAGTTTCCCTTTTGCCAAACTTCTAGTCGTAGGAAGTAGTGAAGAAGACCTAAGTCTTTCATGTTAAATTCAGCTGTCAATTCTTGTTTGCATTTGCTTATTAAATGTTCGTCACCTGTAATTAATAAGTCATCAACATATAACACCAGAATAATCTTATCATTTCCATCTACTTTGAAATATAGATTAGGATCAGCTTCATTTTTAGAATACCCTAGCTTTGTAAGATAACTATCTATTCTTTCATACCACGCTCTTGGCGCTTGTTTGAGCCCATATAGTGCTTTCTTTAACTTGCATACATGAGTATTTTTGTTGTGAGCAATAAACCCTTCAGGTTGTTCAATATACACTTCTTCAATTTCACCATTTAGAAAAGCTGTCTTAACATCCATTTGATGGATTTTCCATCCTTTAGATGCTACAATGGTCAAGATGGTTCTAACTAATGTATACCTAGCAACTGGAGCAAAAGCTTCCTCATAATCGATGCCTTCCTTCTGTGAAAAACCTCGTGCTACAAATTTAGCTTTTATTTCTTTGAATTTTGAGAGTACTTCACTAGATTCCTTTTGTTTTAGGAAATAGATCCAAGTTCTTCTAGAATAATCATCAATAAAGATTACATAATAGAGGCACCCATTTAGGGAGGGTACAGACATGGGACCACATACGTCCAAGTGAATGAGTTCAAGAATTGCTTTAGATTTATGAACACTTTTGGCAAAGGTTTTCTTGATATTTTTACCTAGGGCACAGCCTTTGCAGACACCTAAGTGATCTGATTTTAGATTAGGTAATCCTTTGACAATTTTTCCAATTGTTGATAATGCTTGGAAATGTAGGTGACCTAGTCTTCTATACCATATTTCTGTAGACTATGAGATTTCATGACAGTGCAATTTTTTTTTTTATTATAGAGTTTATATAAACTCCCATCTCTAACACCAATAGTGATAGCTTTCTTGATGTTAGTCTTTTTAGGCCAGGACAACTATCTTCTTGAAAAACAATTATGTATCCTTGATCAGAAAGGCCAGATATATAAACTAGATTTCTTTTAATTCTAGGTACATATCAAACATTGTTGAGTTGAAGAGTAGTGCCAGAATCTAGTTGAATAGAGTAAGACCCAATACCTTTAATTGGATGTGTGGAGTTATCCCCGATGATTACCTCTTCTGAGTGACACTCTGAAAAGATTTCGATTTTGTCTCTAAAACCTGTTATGTGTTGAGATGCTCCACTCTCTATGATCCAAATGTTTTTGTTTGAGTTTAACTCATTGGAGAGTGCTAGATAAAATGCATGGTTTTCTTCTACTTCCTCCTTTTCTTCTTTTATTTCTGCTAGAGCAGCTTGAATTCTTTTACGTTCAGGGAGGACATTATGAGAGTGACCAATTTTGCCGCATTTAAAACATCTCACTTTTGACCAATCTCTTTTCTTATAAGGGTTGTTGGATTCTCTCTTATTTCGACTAAATTTTCCTTTCCCATTGAAACTTGCTTGAAGTGCATGAATGTCTCCCTCTTGAGTTAGGCTTATCCCCCTTGAGACTAATCTTGATTCCTCTTGAGTGCATTCATTCTTGAGTAATTCGAATTTTGGAAGCTTAAGTCGAGAGCTTAGTCCTCGAATAAAAGTTTCCTGAGATAGAGGAAGTCCTCGTAGGGCAATCATGGTAAGTTCTTTATCATCAACTTGACTTCCAATTGTGGCAAGCTGATCTTTTAGTTTGGAGATTCTTAGAAAATAGGAAGTAATAGTTTCTCCACTATTCATTTTTATGTATAATAAATCCCATTTTAATGTTATTAACCTACTAGTATTATTAATTTCAACTGTATTCTTGATAGTGGAGAACATTTCAAATGTTGTAGAAAGGCTAGAAATAGACTGGAGAATATGATCTTTAACAGAGTCTATAATTATTTTCATGATTTTATTGTTGTGCCTTTTCCACGTTGTTTTGTCTGGATCATTTTTTGGAATAGTTTTATTTGTTTCTACATATTCTTCTAATTCCATTTCTCTTAGGATTATCATGACACAAATCTTCCATAAAGAAAAGTTTGAAGCCCCCCTCCAATCTATCCTCTAACCTTACGTTGTTAACCATTTTTGAAGAATTTCAAAAAAATGGTAAAGTTTGAATAAAATATAAATTTTATATAAGTTCTGAATAAATTTCTTATTAGTATGGCTCTGATACCATGTTAATTTTATAGGATCCCCCATAGAAATAATTACAGATTTATATCAGACTTTTACTTGAGTATCTTGAATGTGACAGGTAGATACTTTCAAATATGTTTCTGATATGTTGTGATTGGAATGCCAAATGCTGGTAGGAATGTATTTTGTAATTTGCAATGTTTCTTTATTAATCCTAGGACTGCAAGTATGTTATGTCTTTCATATTGCCTGTCCACCGATGAGAACAATTATATATAATTGTGACCTTGTAGGGGACCCTATGTGGTCATAAACTAATGTTTTGTTAACGATAAACACAAAATGGTTTAATCATGCCCGAAGATATGTTCGATAATGATCTTAATTCTTATCGAAGGCAATACAAGTAAGACCTGATCCCTGATTGGAGATGATGGATAATTCTGAAAGTAATCTAATGCATTCGAAATGACAAAACCTGATGTGAATCGGTAACAGCAGTAATATGCTTGATCTGAACCATATCTGTCTAAACTATATGTATACATATCTGTACATATATACATATACATATTAACATACGTGTGTATATATATATAAGATAGAGATAACATATTCAGATGCTCAATATTATTCGATTGAAGCTAAACTTTCAACAATTATTATGGTAACTATTAATTCCTTTTATTTGATCGCCTAATGAAGGGGAATATCACATCTCTTCTTGGTCCCATGTAATGTCCTAGCTATATTGAATACTGGTAATCAAATTTAGTCAATAAATCTGCAGTTTTTGGCATTGATGGCACTTCATGATGTTAGTCCTATCAATGGATAATCCATGCTAATTTTATTATGATAATAGATAGTTTCTATTATTATTCAATGATTATCTATTGTAAAATATTGTAAATATTAGAATATTTCTAATATTTAGTTAGCTCTTAGTTAACTATAAGTTATTTCTTAGGTAGAATAGAATATTTCTATTCTTGACGATTCCTAAGGAAACATCGTTTATTCTTTTGTATATATTGATCTATTGATCTCTGTTAATAACAAGCAAATATTTAACAATTACTTCTTGAAATATGGTATTAAAGCGAATAATTTTAAAAAAATTCAAATAAATGCAATGTTTCGATCTTGGAGAAGAAAAACTTTCATTGTATCCTAATTTTGTTCCTATAAAGTAGCTAAAGGGTGTGGTACAAAGAGGGTATGATGTTTGATATGGCCGTACACTGCAATGGTATTGGCTGTACGGTGCAACAGAGCTGGTTGTACGGTGTCTAGGATGAGATCATACAAGAGGTAGAATGATGGCCGAACGGTATTTAGGTTGAGGCTGTATGGTGGGGGCAGAGGTATTGCTGAGGTCGTATAGTGGAAGTAGGGGAAGGCCGTACAATCAATGATGATGGCCGTACGGTTGTGCTGGGAAGTTGTGCGGTGGAGGATAGAAGAGGCCGTGTAGTCAATAGTGGTAGTCATACGGTAATGTTTGGGAAGATTGACAGAGGTGTGTGGAAGATGCTGTGTTGTGATGGAGATGTGGGATGTGGACATATGGTGATGCAGTACGGGTTGCTTCTCCTGATCCGCTAATGTTGAGACTTCCACAATTAAACCAATACTTGAAGGAAATGTATAGAAGACACAAAATATATCGAGATAGTAACAAATAAATATAGTCCAGATAAGAATAGTGTTCCGGATTTATTAGATCCGAAGCAAAGTAATACAACAACGGAATAGGGTGGGGTGAATCCCACCGAAACCGGAAAAGCCAAGTAGGGAAGATCTTTTACTTCTGAAATAGAGAACAATACCGAACTCCAACAGAAATCCACAGTACAAAGAAAATAATCCAAATCACATACCTATGACTACCTACAAGCCGTGCTTAAATACCAGTTGGGGAAAACCTTTCCAAGGGTGTACAAAGATAGCCAACGGCAAACACTTACAATGAAAACTAAAATAAAAATAGGTCTGAGATATAATAAATCAATCGGAACCACAAATACAAATATTAACTTGGGCCCCATATTAATTAATTAAAGTAACTAATTAAAGGTTTTTTTATTATATTATTTAAATCTCGGGACCAGTTAATTAATTAATTTAATTTAATTATTACATTCAAATTTTGGGACATGACAAATCCTTGTTGCCCAAAGATTGCTTGCACTCAAGCAATCTGTCACCAGATAAAATGCCAACAGCTTCAAGATCACAAATCAAACGCGCAGGCAAGACAAGTGAAATGACATCAATCCTCCGCAACACCACATTTTCATCAAACTTTTGCTGCGCCACTCCGATATAAATATTTTCTTGTCCCAAGTCACCAAGATCCCAAACTTGAAATTCATTTGTTTAGTCCATCATGATTGTTGCCGAGGAATAGACTTCATAATTGGCCAATTGTAAAGATTGCTCATGCAAATAATCCTTGATCGAATCCACATCACTAGGAGGCTGAACAACTACCGGTAGAAATTGCTTATTCGGAGGGTCGCTGGTAGAACCCAAATTTCCATCAAGTTGATCGTTGAGCATTATTTCAATGATATTTGTGCAAGTACCTTCTAGAATTTCCTTCATCTTGGTCTCAGGTACCAAGCAGATTCTGTCTTTGTGGTAAATGATTTCGCCAACCACCTGGTATCTGTCATCTTGTACTTGATCATCCAATAGTTGACATGCAAAAATATTCTTGGAATATTCAACTAAAAGATGTGCCCTCCAATCGGCTGGAAAATGAGTCATAGTATAATCCAAGTCAAAGCTCTCCATTCTCCCAACAGGCTGGCAGAATCACCAGCTCTGATACTACTGTAATGTTCCAATCTCGGAGAAGACAAACTTTCACTGTATCCTAATTCCGTTCCTGTCAAGTAGCTGGAGGGTGTGGTACGGAGACGGTATGATCTTTGATATGGTCATACATTGCAGTGGTATTGGCCGTATGGTGCTGATGGGTTGTACGGTCCAACATAGCTGGCCATACAGTGTCTAGGATGAGGCCGTACGAGAGGTAGAATGATGGCTGTATGGTATCTAGGCTGAAGCCGTATAGTCGGGATAGAGGTATTGTTGAGGCCGTATGGTATTATGGCCGTACGGTGGAAGTAGGGGAAGGCCGTACGGTCAATGATGATGGTTGTACAGTTGTATGGTGGAGGATAGAAGAGGCCATGTAGTCAATAGTTGTAGCCATACAGTAGTGTTTGGGAAGACTGACAAAGGTGTATGGAAGATGCCGTGTTGTGATGGAGATATGGGATGTGGACGTATGGTGACGTAGTACGGTTTTGATTTGCTAATGCTGAGACTTCCACAATTAAATTGATACTTGAAGGAAATGTATAGAAGACACAAAATATATTGAGATAGTAATAGATAAATATAGTCCAGAAAAGAATAGTGTTCCAGATTTACCAGATCCGAAGCAAAGTAATACAACAATGGAATAGGGTGAGGGTTGAATCCCACCAAAACCGGAAAAGCCAAGTAGGGAAGATCTTTCACTTCCGAAATGGTGAACAATACCAAACTCCAACAGGAATCCACAATACAAAGAAAATAATCCAAATCACATACCTACGACTACCTACAAGTCGTGCTTAAATACTTGTCGGGGAAAACTTTTCTGAGGGTGTACAAAGATAGCCGACGACAACACTTACAATGGAAATAAAAATAAAAATAGGTCCGAGATATATTAAATCAATTGGAACCACACATACAAATATTAACTTGGGCCCCATATTAATTAATTAAAGTAACTAATTAAAGGTCCTTTTATTATATTATTTAAATCCTGGGACTAGTTAATTAATTTATTTTAATTATTACATTCAAATTTGGGGACATGACAATAAAAATAATAATTTCATTTTGAAATTATCAGTGCCATTTTTTTCGGAAAAAAATTCCACCTATCTACTTCCGTTGGCTAGGGTTTCTACATTTTTTCTAGGATTGGGCATCTTCCATCTGGTTCATGTGTTGTTCTTCGTACAAAAATCACGACCATTATTGGTCATTTTTTGGCTAAACCAAACGACTATTTCGTGCCCCTTTCTCAGGTCTAAGGCACCAATTTTTGGACCCATTCGATTTTCAGCAAACTCATCATTTTTTGTGCAAAAAATGGCGGCCATTTTTACCTGTTTCGTGGTTGTTTTATGCTTGTTTGGTGGTCTAGGGTTTCCAAAACCCTTAGTATAGGATCCGTGCTTAGAATCTCCAATTTTTTTTGCAAAATCTGCCATTTTTGAAGCATTTTTGGACCTGTACATTTTTTTTGAAAGCCTAACTTTTTATACTAGATCCAAAGAAACTTTTACAAATACTTGGGTTTTTTGAGAGCTCAATTGGGTTGTCCCTTTTTTTGTGTTGCATCAATTTTCAAGCCAACAGATCTAGAATCCAACAACAAATATTCTGCTCAAGGACATTAGAAATTCAATGGTCAGAATTATGGCACATGGAAGCAATGGATGCTAACAATCTTTGAATATCGAAATATTGATTAGATTGTTTTGGGTGTTACACAACGTCTGATTGCAGCTTGTATTGATCAACAAACCTTTGATCAGAACAATCGGGAGGCAGTGATGCTTCTCAAATTATTCGTAGCTGATGATCAACTCCCTCAGATTCCATCTGGCAAGACAACTACTGAGATATGGAAGCATCTCAAGAAACTTCATGAGAAGTCAGATAAATGCAAGGCCTTCTTTCTGAAGAACACTCTATTTTCTATTGTTATGGATGAGCGGAAATCGCTCTAGGAACACCTGAATAAGATTCAGGAAATCTGTGATCAGTTGCTTGCCATTGGATGCAAGATGGAGGAAGGACATTGTGGTAATAACTCTTAAAAGTCTACCCAAGTCCTATAAGCATTTTCTTGAGACTCTCAACATCACTTCTATTGGTGTTGATCTGAAGTTCACATATCTCTGCACACTTTTGCTTTAGCGAGATTTGTGGAAACAATGGTTCGCGAGCAATTCCAGCTCTACCTCCAAAAAGAAAGCCTTTGCTACTAAATTCTTTCAAAAGGACAAGGGCAAGTCTCATTTACAAACTGCCTTTTCAGCAGAAGTTCTCTACTCCAACATAGAAGGCTCCAAGAAAAATAAAATTCAATGCAACTACTACAACAAGTATGGTCACATGAAGGTTAAATATCAGAAATGTTTAGTTTCCCGATCTAAGCAATCTTGTTCGTAGCCCAAAACGAACAGTGCAAAGCACACTC
Organism: Cupressus sempervirens; assembly: GCA_028749045.1. Lineage (NCBI taxonomy): Eukaryota > Viridiplantae > Streptophyta > Pinopsida > Cupressales > Cupressaceae > Cupressus > Cupressus sempervirens. The sequence goes on from CM053791.1 coordinate 278,208,612, forward strand.
AGTAGGCAAAATTTGCCTTTTATGCCTTTATGGCTAAAAGACCTGTAGATCATGTCAAGTCGTCTTCCTCGTACATTGATTCAAGTGCCTCTCGTCATTTCACCCACCGCAGAGATTGGTTTGATGACTACCAGCCTTTTTCAGATTCTGTTATTTTCAATGGAGGGAAAGAGTACACTATTGTCGACAAAGGAAACATTCAAGTTTAGTCTCCTAGGAGGAATCTCATTTTCCTCAATGTGTACTAAATTCCAGGGATGGAACTAAATCTACTCTCAGTAAGTCAATTGTTGTGACACTCTCTATGGTTGGATGTCACCTTCAATTCACATCAATGCACCATAGTTGATAGGGAGACTCGGTTTGTTGCTGTAGTTGGTCTTGAGGATCATGGTCTTTTTAGACTTGTTGATTCTGGTGATTCTTGAGACTTAGCTATGGTTTCTCAATAGTCTTCTGTCAGTTCAATTTGGCATCAATAGTATGGGCACTTCATTGTGCATTATGTTTCTTAGCTTGCTCAGGAAGAGCTTGTCCTCGGATTGCTAGAGATTCAGACTTAGCAGCTTGGAGTTTGTGATGCATTGTGATGCATGCTTGGCTGGGAAGCAACATCGCACACCTTTCAAAAGTGGCAATTCATGGCAAGCTTCTTAGGTACTTTAGCTTGTTCATGCCGATATTTGTGGCCCTATTGTCATTCGATTTCTTGGGTTTAGGTATTTTAAGTTGTTTGTTGATGATTTTAGTAGAATAATGTGGGTCTATTTTCCTAAAAAGAAATCAAAAGTGTTTACAGAGTTTCAAAAGCTTAAACCTCTAGTTGAAAAAGAGTCTGGAAATCTATTATTGCTCTTAGTTCAAATAATGGGAGGAATTTCGTTCTAATGAATTCTCTAGCTTTTTTGATATTCATGGCATCAAGCACCAATTAACCACACCCCACACACCTCAACAAAACAATGTAGTTAAACATCAGAACAAAACAATCACTGAGATGGCTTGATTGTAGACATGTTCCCAAGATATTTTGGGCTGAAGCAGTTAACACTGCAATTTACCTTTTGAACCAATCACCAACTATGGCTATCAAAGGTAAGACTCCAGAAGAGGCTCGGTTAGGTTGCAAGCCCAAAATCAGTCACCTAAAGGTTTTTGGCTCTCTTGCCTATGTTTGAATCCCTAAAGTGTCACACACCAAGCTAGATGTCAAGAGTTAGAAACTCATGCTTTTGGATACAACAGTCTTAAAAAAGCCTACCGCTTGATCTATACTTAGACATCTTGTCTCCTGCACAATCATGATGTAGTCTTTGATGAGGAACGAGGGCCATTCATGCCTATTTCTCATGCTCCTGGTCTAGCAGATCAACCTATGAAGGCTCATGATTTGGGAGTTCGGCTTCCATTAGGTCCACCTGATGGGAGGGCTCCAACAGCTCCAGTTATACCAATGATTAGAAACCTTTGGTTTTTGCCACCGGATATGCAAATGCTTCACCTGATTTTGATCCAGATTCTTCTAATGAGGAACTTGATCATAGAGCATCTCCTGATACTAATGTTGGTGTTCCTCCTCTCCGGCCTAAGTAGTGGGCTAAGACATTTGCTAATCTTTGAGATGATGAGCTCATTGATGGGAGAATTGCTCGAGAAAAGAACAAACCTATGGAGACAATTCTGCTCTTATTACCCACATTCATAGTGTGTTTGAACCTCAGACATATCGTAAGGTTAGATGAATTCCAGAGTGGGAACAGGCCATGGCATATGAACACCAGAGCCTGTTGAAGAATCACACTTAGGTCCTTTCTTATCTTCTACCGGGGAAGTAACCCATTGGCTACAAATGGGTATACAAAATAAAATACAAGTCTGATGGTACTTTGGATAAGTACAATTCTTGTTTAGTTGCAAAGGGCTTTTCTCAATTTCAAGACATTGATTACAAGGAGACCTTTTCTCCTACTGAAAATATGAGCAGTATCAGTTTAGTCCTAGCCATGGTAGTATAGTTTGGCTGGAAATCCATCAGATGGATGTTAAGAGTGCTTTTCTAAATGGTGACTTAGAAGAAGAGGTGTACATGATGCAACTTCCTAGTTTCAAGGTTGTTGGTAAATCCACCATTGAGGGGTGCTTGCTCTCCATCATATGTTCGAACATATATGCTTATGGGATAATGAAGAAGGCTTCAAGGAAGCCACAGCTCTTGATAGCAATTATAGAAAAGATAACCAGCTTCTTGGTTTTAAGGTTTTTTAAAAAGAAAAATACCAAGTGTACTCCTAGTCTGTCATAGAGATTTAAATTTATGAGGAAAGAATTTGAAGGTCTCATAAAAGGAATAATTTATATCATATATATATAATTTTTCGAATGGTGACATCATATTATTATCTTGTCCAAGGTTATATCTATTAGGATACACATATCTAAATACTTGGGAGATTATTTTGTTTTCATATGCTCTCAAGGTATACGCATATTTATGTATATGTATATTAATAGGGATGAGCTTGTATAATCTAATGCTATGGTGGCAGCATACTCTTATAATTATGTGCACATACATATATATGTATATATATTTTGAAATGATGAGAAGGTCGACATAAACCATTAATGGTACGTATTTTGATTATGTTAAAATGTTTAATGTTTTATTGATTGTCCAATAGCTCATGCGTGTCCAATGAATGTACCTTGTTATGTAGTTGCTATGTCCTTACCAAGATAGCTAGAGGTCATACCTGTCAAGCGGACAAATGGACTAAGGTAGTGCCCCATTCAGTAGATCTCGTTAAGCAATGCTTCTGCCCTTCGTCTGCTCCTGCAACCACCTGTGCGACATTTTTCACAATAATAATAAGTTCCCATGATAAATCCATATCAACATATAACATAGATAATAGTAAAGAAATAAGTTAATAACCATCATTCCAAAACCAAGCAACTGCTAAATACCATCATCAACATATGACAAGTAACGATTAATTACCATTATCATTAAACGGTTATACAAAATAATTGATAACAACCAATTTCATATGAAACAACGGTTACATATAGCTATCCTTTTCGCATGAACAAGAAAGAAAAGAAATAAAAATAATTGTTTTTAGCTAATCGACTCAACAACTATAATAATTTTAATAGGTCAAAATTTTGGGATGTAACATACTCTTCCCCTTATGTTTTCATTGTTCCCGATGAATACCACAACAAAACTTAAAAGTAGCATCTGTCCAAAACATTACAACTATAAAAGCACTGAAATAAAAAGATCAAGCTCTAGCCCTGGAGAAAAGATGGGGGTATTTTTGGAAAATCTCATTGTAGTCTTTCCAAGTAGCATTATCTTCTACATACTAATCCCACTAGACCTTGCACTGAGTCATGTCTCGATTTTGTAAGTGTAGCTTATGTACCTCGAGTATTCTGAGTGGTTCTATTTCCACCACCCCTGGATCTTGTACATGCAATAGGTTCCAATCAATTATATGATCATGACGAGTGATGTATTTCTTAAGATATGACACATGAAAGATGTCATGCATCCTGGCAAGAGCTGGAGGTAGGGAAATTTTGTAGGCTACCGGGTTCATGGTTTCCTATATTTCAAAGGGTATCAATACCTTGGGCTAACTTGACATTCTTACCAAACTTGATGGTACTCTTTTGGGGTTTTACTTTTAGTAGTGCCTTTTCTCCTACTGAGAATTCTCTTGGTTTCCTTTTAGCATCTGCATAATTTTTGTGTCTATCATTGGCTTCTTTCAATCTTTGACGGATTTGTATTATTTATTCTTCCATTTCCTTGAGGATCTCGGGCCCGACAATAATTCTGTCCTAAACACGATTCCAGCTTACAGGGTTTCTGTGTTTACAAAAATATAAGGCCTCAAAAGGGGCCATCTTAATGGTGGATTGATAGGAATTATTATAAGAAAATTCTACCAAGGGTAGATACATTTCCCAATGGTATTGCCGACCCATATAGTAAACTCTTAAAAGATCCTCCAAAACTTGGTTTACTCTTTTTGTCTGACCATCACTCTCAGGATGATAAATCGAGCTAATATTTAACTTAGTTCCTAATGTTGTAAATAATGTTTGCTAAAATTTGGAAGTTATCCTAGCATCCCTATTTGAAATGATTTTCTTTGGAATTCCATGAAGTCTAAAAATCTCTTTCATGAACTTGTGAGTGATTTCTGGAGCTCCATCTGTTAGGTTTCTTGGTATGAAGTGAGCAACCTTAGTCAATCTGTCCATCACTATTAGGATGGTGTTGTGTTTGTTTCGTGTCATAAGTAATCCTTGTACAAAATCCATGGAAATTATTTGCCATTTCCACTTTGGTACTTCGTTTGGATGTTGAAGGCCAGCTGGGTAATGATGTTCTATTTTTAATCTTTGGCATTCCAGGCATCCTGCCACAAAATCTGTTATCTCTCTTTTCATTCCTCTCCAAAAATATAGTGATTTAATATCTGACAACATTTTAGTCACTCCAAGGCGTCCTGAATAAGGAGCTGAGTGGGATTTTTCTAGGATTATTATTCGAAGTTCGGGTTTGTTGGGTATGTAAATCCTATCATAATATCTTAACAGTCCATCTTCTTCTATTCTAAATTCTGAGTACCTGAGATCCTGTGGGTGTTTGATAAGAGCTTGGCTGATCTCTCTATAAAATTCATCATGCTCAAGATGTTGTAGTACTTGGTCCCTTAATCTAAAGTTTATGACGGCCATTGTGAAAATATGTCTCCTTTTGCTTAAGGTATCAGCTACCTTGTTTTCCATACCCTTGATATAGTTAATGTCAAAGTCGTAATCTGCTAGAAATTCCAACCATCTCCTTTGCTTGGAGTTAAGGTTGGGTTGAGTAAAGATATGTTTTAGACCATGGTGATTGGATCGAAGTTCAAAAGGTTTCCCAATCAAATAGTGCCTCCAAATTTGGAGGGCATGTACTATACCGTCTAGTTCCAGATCATGAGGAGTGTAATTTTGCTCGTAATTCTTTAACTTCCTTGACTCACGCAATCACCTACTCTTCTTGCATTAGTACACCTACTCTTGTTGCATCAGTTATGACTACAAATTTCTTTAGTGGGTCGGGGACACTTAGTATAGGTGCAGTAGTTAACTTTTCTTTCAAATACTCAAAAGTTGACTGACATTTTTCAGCCCATATAAATATATTTCCCTTCCTTTGAAGTTAAGTAATCAAGTAAGCTATTTTGGAGAAATTTCTAACAAACTTTCTATAGAATCCTGCCAACCCCATGAAATTTCTGACTTCTGTCACATTCTTAGGTATAGGCCATTCCCTAATCGCTTTGATTTTTGAAGGATCTACGACTATTCCTTGGGCTGATATAATATGTTCTAAATACTGGATTTCTTTATGATAAAAAGCGCATTTAGACAACTTCCCGTATAGTTTATGTTCTTTCAACCTTTGTAGGACGTTTTCTAGATGCTCTTAATGTTCTTTTTTGTTTTTAGATTAGATTAGGATATCATCTATGAAGACCAATACAAACTTATCCAATCAATCTTGAAATATGTTGTTCATCAAATTCATGAAAGCTGCCAGAGCGTTGGTTAGCCTAAAGGGTAATATCGTGAACTCATAATTCTCGTATCTAGTTCTGAATGCAGTCTTGTGAATGTCTTCATCCTTGATGTGGAGCTGGTGATATCCCGACCTTAAATTAATCTTCGAGAATACTATAGCGCCTTTCATTTGATCAAAGAGGTCGTTGATTCTAGGAAGTGGTTATTGGTTCTTAATGGTGACTTTATTGACCATTCTATAGTCTTTGTATAATCTCATAGTTCCATCCTTCTTCCCGATGAACAATACTGGGGCAACCCAAGGTGAAACACTGGGTCAAATAAGTTTCTTATCTAACATATCTTGCAACTGCAATTGTAGGTCCATTAATTTTGTCGTGGTCATTCGGTAAGGAGCTTGAGAAATTGGTTCTGCTTCGGGCACTAAATTATGGTAAAATCAAAGACTTGGGATGGAGGTAATCTAGGGAGTTCTTCGGGAAAGACATCCTAGAATTTCTTTAGGTAAGGATACTTCTCTTTGAAAGATTCCTTTAACTTTTCTCTAATTTCTCCATCTCCGTGCGTGGCATTTATTGGTTTTCTCAAATCTTCAACCCTTATTGCAAAGATCTCGTAACCTTTTCTTCCATATATCTTAAGTTGCATGGTAGATATCTGTCGTGATTTAATTTCACGTATAACTCCCTTAATGCTTACAGGTTATCCATGGTCATCCAAGCAATCTACAATTTTAGCAAGACAATCAACCTTGGCCTTATGCTCATTGAGCCAATTAATGCCTATAATAATGTCGTAAGACCCAAGAGGTGCTACATACAAGCTCAGTTCGGTGGAGAAGTTTGGAAAATCAATTTGAGCCTCAAACAGACACTGCTCTATCTTAGCCCTTGACTGGTTTGCATACTCGACTGTCCATGGTTTTGCTATAAAACTAGATCTCTCTAGAAATCTACTTAATAATTTAGGTGATATAAAGCATTCAAAGGCTCTAGTACCAATTAGTATAGAAACAGGGTTTACGTAGATCTTACTTGGCGTTTTGGTTGGGCCTATCTATTGTTTTGCTTGTCGATTATTAGTAGGAGGTTGTGGGTTGTTGTCATGGACCATGTTGTGGCCTACAACATTCTCGTCACTACTCATCTTTCTTAATTGTTTGACCTGAAAATTATTTGCAAGATCCTTATGTCAAAATTTTTCTCCTCGCCCCCTTTTTTTTGTACACGTTTACAACAAAATAAAAGAGATTGTGAGTAGAAAGAACACACGAATAGACCAATTTATTTAATCAATTTTAAAACTTCTCTATGTTTACATTATAGATTCAGCTATTCTGAAATTTTATTTTCAGCATCTTGTTCAGTTTCTGTTTTATACATATCCAGCACCATCCAAGATCTATGAAAGTGCATATGAGGGTTGGCTTGGCGGGCGTTCCAAGTTTGAATCAGTTTGTTCTATAGGTTGCTTTCCTGGCAGGAGTCCACCTGACTCTTTCCTTCTTCATTTGTTGCAGAGCTTGTTTTAAGGTTTCATTGTCCTAAGGCATGGAACAAGTGTAATTGTAGCTTGACACGTTCCTAATCTAGTATGGAAAGATAGGATGTCGTGCTTTCTTATGAGGTGTCTTACGTACTTCCATCTTGTTACATTTAATCTAAGAAAATCTCAGGTTTACTAGTCTTGCTTAGGTAGTGTGTGTAAGGTTCAGTGTCAAACCCAACGCTTTGATACCATATGTAACAAACGAATTTTCTTAACTAAAAAGGTTATAGCTAAAATCTGATTTCAAGTAGATATGAAAATAATACTTCAACTAAACTACCGAATATAACATCTTTAATTCCATTTCATGGGATATTAACTGAAATAACTTTCAACTAGAATAACTACCAACTAGAATAACTATTTTCTATCATCTTTACAGAAGTAAATTAAATCATTACCATTCATACTATGATATTCGATATTTACAAGAGAAAGTAAATGCATAGCAAAGGATAGAGAGAGAATATAAAAAGTTAACTAGAGAGTCTTGAGCTGGTTTTGCAAGCCTCGGCTTTCGGGTAAGAGGAGAAACATTAGCTTAGGCCTAACCTTCCAATCGTGGACCATATCATTCCCCACACAATCATTTGCTAAGAAAAACCCTCCCTACCCCGGGGTTAGGCTTGGGGCACTATTTGTCCAGCCATCCGAGCAATACCAATCTTTACAATGTCCGCTCAGTAATAGATGAACATGTCTGATTATCTGGCGCCATCGACATCTTGTGATCTATAGAAGGCAAGCATGCCCTTAACGACCTTGGCCAAGGTTTTTGGATGGGTTTCTAATACCTGATCATGACCTCTCGACTTGACAACAGGGTAAATTAAATGGACATGCATGAGCTATTAAATGATTTGTTAGAAATAATAAATTTTATTGTATCAAATTTGATTTTTTTTTCTTGTTCTTGTAGAACTTCTCTCACCTCTTCACCCATTTTTGGCCATCTAGCCAGGTGAGTCCTAGGTGTCCAATCATGGAGGATATCAATTCATTTGCCGAATCTCAGCTATTGTAATTTAATACACATATTTCAGTATTGAAGAAGATGGATCCTTGTTTAACTTTGAATGGCCAGCTCTCAAAGTTGGCTTCTTAAATATGGAAATCAAGTTCAAATACCGTTCAAAAATTAGAAACAGAACTTGATTCTACCTTTTCACATCAATTGTAGAAAAAGGAAAGAAATAAGAAGAGGGAATAAAAGTAAAATCCACCATCGGGGGGTGCTTGCTCTCCATCATATGTTCGAACATATATGCTTATGGAATAATGAAGAAGGCTTCAAGGAAGCCGTCGCTCTTGATAGCAGTTCTATAAAAGATAACCGGCTTCTTGGTTCACTGATTTTTAAAAGAAAAATGCCAAGTGTACTCGTCTCTCATAGAGATTTATATTTATGAGAAAAGAATTCGAAGGTCTCCTAAAAAGAATAATTTATATTATATATATATTTGCACACACACACACATATATATATATATATATATATATATATATATATATATATATATATATATAATTTTTCAAATGGTGACATCATATTATTATCTTGTCCAAGGTTATATCTATTAGGATACGCATATCTAAATACGTATATACTTGGGAGATTATTTTATTTTCATATCCTCTCAAGGGGTACGCATATTTATGTATATGTATATTAATAGGGATGAGCTTGTATAATCTAATACTATGGTGGCACCATACTCTTATACTTATGTGCACATACATATATATGTATATATATTTTGAAATGATAAGAAGGTCAACATAAACCATTAATGGTACATATTTTGATTATGTTAAAATGTTTAATGTTTTATTGATTGTCCAAGAGCTCATGCGGGTCCAATGAATGTACCCTGTTATGTAGTCGCTAGGTCCTTACTAAGATAACTAGAGGTCATACTTGTCGATCGGACAAATGGACTAAGGTAGTGCCCCATTCCGTAGATCCTGTTAAGCAATGCTTCTCCCTTCCATTTGCTCCTGCAACCACCCATGCAACATTTTCCACAATAATAACATGTTCCCATGATAAATCCATATTAACATATAACATAGAGAATAGTAAACAAATTAGTTAATAGCCATCATTCCAAAACCAAGCAACTGCTAACTACCATCATCAACATATGACAAGTAACGGTTAACAACCATCATCATTAAACGGTTATACATACTAATTGATAACAACCAATTTCATATGAAACAATAGTTACATATAACTACCCTTTTCACATGAACAGGAAAGAAAAGAAATAAAAACAATAGTTTTTATCTAATTGACTCAACGGCTATAATAAGTTTTAAATAGGTCAAAATTTTGAGATGTAACAACTTTCAACAACCACCCCAACACCAACAGAACTAGGAGCCAGATCTTGCACCCTACTAGCGGGAACATTGCCATCTACACCACCCGCCATCTCGGCAATGCGAGAGAGGATAAACTTCTCATCTCTTGGAGTAGAGGACCTCACATGAGTCTCCTTCCTATGCACTTTTCCCTCTACCCTTTTCGCTCTGCTTGCCTCCATTTTGTCTCGAAAGGAGAGAAAATCCTTCCTCCCGCACCTAACCTTTTCCATACGAGACTCCTGCTATGTAGTGGATGTCAAAATCAAAAGCGGCCACAACTCCCTGTCACCACCACCAATCAGTCTCCAAGTGCCTTGATACATGTGCAGACCGACACCTACCTCTTCATGGGCAACAATCCTAGCCAACCCAACAACCCGTTTGGGTTCAAGACAAGCACAAGCCACATGCAACACCTCCTCCTGTGAAGATCCTGCAATTAAGCGAGACCCAAAAAGAGGGAAGATGTATCCAGATTTGAGCTTTGGCTGAAGCTTAATGTTTAGAAACTCCTCCCCAAAAATTTGCGCAATTGCCTCCCAGAACTCAATGTCATCAATTTTGAAATGTGGCACATTTGAAGAATGGAAATTAGCCTAGTGAATAACAAAATTTGACTTGTAGTTTGGAGGGAGAAATTGGCCTCCATTGCACCACTCAAACACTGTTAAGAACCAGAGAATACTGCAGATAGGAAGGGCAATATGTGTCCAACATGCCACCCTTTTTCCTCTTAAAGGCCAACTTGTACTTAGTTTGATTCAACATGTGCAAACTGACCTTCACATCATACCACCCTAAAACATATGATTCAGATCTTTGAAAAAATCCCGCCCATACTGCCACCTACCACCTCAATCTGGCACATTCCCAGTAGTGCTTTTTGGAAAACCGAATTGTACTTACTGCGTCACCATGCTCTTAATTTCACGCCTCACACCCGTCCTTTGGGTGATGGAAGTAATCATTCAAGGAGTGTCGGACAAGCAAGAAAAATCTAGGTATTGCAGGTACCTTAGATCTTCAAAAAGTTTGAATTTTTCCTCAATGGACCCATTAGCTCCAAGGTTCGAAAGTTTGTCCACTAATGGATTTTCTTGTCAAAAAACATGTGATACTTTGAAGTTATCGAAAATTCTGCAATAAGGATCTAATCCGCTTGATGTGCTAATTAAGATACAAGGTATTTATTTGACTTTTTGTAATTCCATTTACAACAAGCTAGGATTCTCCTTCTAAGTGGAGTTTCTGTACACCCTGTTTTTTGGCAAGAAGGACCGCATCCACAATTGCCAAACATTCGGCCATATTATTTTTTCCTTTAGGAAGGCTCCTAACACCAATTGCCCAAATGATTTCAAACTCATCCCTAGCATTAAACCTAAGCCCCTGACTACCCTGGGTTGCCTCAAGAAGCTCTGTCAAAATTTACCTTAATCCACCCCTTGTCAAGAGGTAGCTAGGGCGAATTTTGCCCATCTTTACGTAGACGATTAGTCCTTTGAGGCCCATTAACATGCCATTCTCCAATATCATCTTACAAAGATCAAACTCTCTACTTTCTATAACGATTTTTTGTCTAATGCAAATCACAACAAGAGATGTAGTACCTTCACAATTTTGAAAATAAACTTGGTAAGTGATGCCATAAGCAACATACCTTACCATTGGATGACAAATGTGTTAATCAAGAGGGTGCGTTGATTGACTCTGGATTAATGATTAGTAGAGTTGTCCCATTAATTAGACAATTCTAATTTCTATTCACTTACAACTCAAGTTTTAAAACGATTCCTTAATACATATAACTGAATTCCACATTAAAGAACCAAAATTGTCATGACATTACTTGAGCAAGAAAGATAGTTTAAATCCAGAGAAATATAAGGGTAGGAAACATTTCACATGCCTAGACTAAGGACTGCTGAAACGTTGAGTACAAGATGAATGCAATAGAGTGTTAGACCTTCTCTCCTCTCCTTGTTCTATTCCAATTACATAGAGGTCTCCATTGCATAATGATTATACCAAGTAAACAAATTAAGAGGATTGTTGCAGAGTTGAGAATTATATTTCTCAAGATAACACCACATAGAGTTTGACACAGGCGATGTATTCCTTCTGAGAGGTTCCAAGCTTCTCTATCTTTTCGATGGTCATCTTCTGACTCGTAAAGAAAGATGTTAAGAATTATAGTTCTCAAGAAAACACTACACGGAGTTTGACACAGGCAATGTGTTCCTTCTGAGAGGTTCCAAGCTTCTCTATATTTTCGATGGTCCTCTTCTCACAACATCACCCTAAGATAGAAAGATCCTTTCCATTCGATTCAATGACAAAACACTACATATTTGCCACTCCTTGTTGTGTTTAAATAAAAGAATAACCAACATTTTTCAATAAGGTGGGCGTGGAAAACATTGGCAAATTAACACTGTTGCTAAATTAGATGAGTTAATCCATCATATAGTAAGGGGCTATCAACACTGAAATTCTCGACTAAAGAATTATATAATAAACATTTAAATGTATCAAACCTTGGTGATCCCAAGGTTAAAGCAATGAAGAGAGGGAATTAATATTTATTAATGCCCATCAATACAAATGAGTCTTTATGTTTAATAGTGGTATAACATGTAAATTACTAAATACTCATTTATCATCTCTAATTTATAGTCTCGTTGAATTATGGATGAGTTCAAATTATGGATGCCCATAGATATTTACTCATATTATAGCTTACATATGGTGCTAGTTTTAAGGAAAACTAAGATCGAGATGAGACAAATAGGATAAGCAATTTTGATGTCAATGATATGAGTGTCGAAAATGATTGATTCTAACTGGGTGAAAGTTAGGATAGGGTGAAGTTTAGATATCATTTCCTTAAAACCCCTAGCCAACTTGGTGACTCTAATTTGTATCTAGTCTTCCCTACCAGTATCGTAAAGATGTTGTCCTCATTGTTCATACCTCATCCCTCTTTCCAGATGATACATTTCCCCCTTGCCTTGGAAGCTTCTATTGATCCTCCAACCACTTGTCAAATGATAGTAGTCAATTTGTTATCATATCATGATAAATTAATAAACACGCATAAAGTGAAATAATAATTAAATTTATCCAACTTGATTATTTGTAATGACATCGTAATATCAAATAAAGCTCATTATCAAATAGCACTTTGAATAATAATATTCTAAATTCATTAATTAAAATCATGTAGGATCCAGTTAGGGCAAAATTCATGAAACAATTGTTGACTTTTAAATGAAACTGAAAATCGTTGCACACTTGTAAAACCACTTATTAATGTAGATACATAACCACTTAGAGCATAAAAACCATTGTTTAAGCAATTCTAAACCACTAAGGGCACATTTACCAAACTGCGGTTTAATGTAAAGACAAAACCATTTAGGGCACAAAACAATGAGTGAAGAGAAATACAGTATCTACAAAAGGCTTGTGACAATTGGCATGATTTGTGGAATCTTCCTCACATTGGCCATTTCTATGGTGATTTGTTTTGTAATTAACTATTTCTCTGTCATGTTGTATTTTCATGTGTGCAATAGGTCATGTGTTAGTTTTTTCTTCCACTTGGGCATATGCTCCTTTGCAAAATGCTATAGGAAGAATGTAACACATTGGATGCTTATTGTAGCATCCTCATTCATTAAAACCTCACCTGAACATCTCCTAATTTGCAGCTTTCTTCTCTTTTTTATTTTTATTATTTTCAAAGTTACCAGATTCTCTCCAACAACCCTCGAAGTCTGGTTCAGTTCTTTCCAAAGTTTGGTCCTTGTCAAATTCTCCCAAATTCGCCTACAGAGCCACAGATTCGCTACAGATTCTGTCAGAGGAATCTGGACAGAATTTGGAGCGAATTTTAAAGAATTTGCTGCCCAACAGCTGAAACCGAGCTCAATTTGATCTGGAAACAAAATTATTTTTACTTTTTAAAAGTGTGTTTTTTCCTAATGTGGTTTATTTGATCCTCCCAACCCTAAAAGTGACCACTAAAAAGGCTAAAAAAGATGGTTTATATGTCATTTATGCATTTGTAAGTGAAAATGAAAACTTGCTTATAGCGGAAATCCAAATTGACAATTGGTGAAGTCCAAATTGACGATTATAGAGGAATTTCTTTAAAAAAACTATGATATATTCTTTGAATCCAGGGCTTGAAATCTGAATCTCAACTTTTGATCTAGCTTGGTTAGAAATCCTCTAACTAATATAAAAAAATTCAGATAACTGCACTTATCTTTTGATGATTCCTTTCATTCTCTAACTGTACCTTAATATGGAAATATGTCCCATGCATGCGACCAAGCAAGTGTATGATGTTGTATGTATGGCTAAATGATGCAATTAATATCCTATTATATTAAAATTTGAAACATAGATATGGTGGTGTATTTTTCTATGTTGCTTTACTATTAGCAGAGTGGTGTATGGACTTACCTGTTGTTGCACACACACACATATTTTAAAAAATCATATGTTTTGGTACGAACTCACTCAAAACAAATCCAAACCCAACCCAAAAAATATTTGGATGAATTTTGAAGCTGAATCTCAAACCCGCATCCGTACTAGAATCCGAACTGACAACTTAGATTATTTTTGTAAACCTTCTTTGAATTGTGATTTTAAAAGCATTGCAAAATACTTTACGCGCTTTGATATCAATTGAGTTATTTTAAGGCAATGATCAATTTATTATGAAGAAACAAACATTATATATATATATATATATCATTTGAATATGACCTGAACAACCAACCTCCTCCCAACTAATTAACGACATACAAAAATAATTGTAATATTATTATTGTTTATACTTTAGGTAGTTTTATTCAAAAGTTGTTGGCAGTACAATATTGTGACATACCCATTAGGTTGAAAACTGAGAAGGGTGGCCTAGTGGAGGCTGTAATGCCCTTGCCAAACTAGGGTTAGCAGCCTTTATAAGAACATACGATGACCTTTATATCACTTATCAGTTAAACCTAGGTGATGAAAAAAAAAGAGAGCAGAAATTTATTCTTAGGGGCTGACCTAGTTAAGATAGGATATCATTATAAAAAAAGTTCATTGTAAAAGGGCCAACCTAGGTAAGAAAGAATGCCATTATTAAAGGAGTTTCCTGCAAGGTTACCTGTAGATGGGGAGACTTGGAGGTCTCCGGTACTGGTACCGATACCGGTATGGCTATTTTTCAAAAATAAGAGACGAGTACTTGGAGTTGGCAATTTTTTTTCAAATGTAATTTACTAACGTCTGAGAAATACCATAAATTCATAACATAGTGCTTTGAAAACAAGAACAATGGAAAGTAGTAAGTATGGACATTGAACATTAAAAGTTTTAAGAGCCAAAGAAATACTAAATTGTAAATACTAATGTCATATTAATATAGAGTCAAATAGTTCAAAATTCACATTGCATATCTCATAGTCATATCTGATTTCTAAATATCACATACGATCATCATCATATCAAATTAATAATCGCTGAGATTATCGTTACATATTGAAATTTGAAATTCAAAAATATATGGTTGATGCTAAATCAGTGATATGCAAACAAAAAACTCAGAACTGTAAATAAAAATCAGAGATGACTTAATGTTGTATTTTAAATTTGTGATTTTTTCGAATCAGAGACGTATATTCTTTGGGAGAGTTCGCAGTGAAGTCTCCACCCATTTTTTAAGCCTCTGGAGTTGCAAAAGGTTGGGGAGACACGTCTCCATCTCAGAGATGAATCTGGAGAATGGGACAGGTCTCAGGGTGACATCTGGAGAATGGGACAGATCTCAGGGTGACACTGTTTTTTTTGTAAAAGGCCAACCTTGGTAAGAAGGAATATAATTTCAACAACTAACTTAAAATACAAGTAGTGCTTTACGAAGGGATGTATCCCTTGCCATGTGAAAATGTGCGACTCCCTCTCAATCTAAGATAGACAAGGGGGAGACTAATTTATCAAAGGGGATCCAAAAAGAAATGAATGAATTCAGCATAATCAAGAGAAAAAACCGGTCATCAAGTCAATTCTGAAAACAGAAAAGAAAGCTAAGATACAAAGGCAGAACTAATTATGATCATCAGTAATAATAGATTGAGAAATAAGTTTATGAATAGAAATATTTATAAATATATAGATGCAATAGTTATACATTGCCAAAATTAAATAGTTTTTCACGGTTAGTAATTTAATTGCATTTCCTTTTAACAAGTATTTAATAGAAAATTTATATAGCTAACGATTTTCAAATTCAATAGAAATGGATCGTGAATAGCAAGGATATCTGGCCTTTCGAGTTCTTGAGAGGTGAAGTTTTGACCTATCCTTCATCAGGCACACCACTCTGAGAAGGAGCCTCATGGGCTGAGAGGCATATGAGTGCTCCTCAGCTTGATCAAGGAGGATGCAGGGCCTCCAATGTGGACTGAGTGATGGAGTGGACCCAGATCCTGCCATATTCACGGGCTGTGGGTCTTCTCAAGTACGCCATCTTAAGATGGTTGGTGGAGGATCCAACATGCTCTTGCTAGACAAGGATGACCATCCTTGAGATTGCGGTTTGGTAATGTTTCTAATGAATTCCTATGATCACCAGAGGGAAATGCTTTGGAATAATTATGAATGCTATTAATGTATCTTGAATCAGATACAAATGACATTTTTATGATGCATGTGTTATCATGAAATCTTGATATTTATGTTAATACTTTAGATTTTATCATATGTGCTTATTTCTCAATGATTATTAATATTGTTTAGGTACTTGAACCAGGATTAGTTTAAGCCTCAAACAATGTATTGCATTGGTAATTTTTGTATTAAAGTTATGCTTATACATAAATTACCTTCTTAAGACTTAAGTGGAAATTGTTATTCTAGCGAGAAAATCAGGAAGGTCCGAAGAAGGAACATTGCATTGGGTAATGGTGAAACTTGCAAGAGTGCTGGAAGTTAGCAAGAAGAAAACACGTCTGAGCAGAATAGAGACAGATGGAGTTACTGTAGTTTTATTAAAGTTATGCTAATTTATAAATTACCTTCTTAAGACTTAAGTGGAAATTGTTATTCCCAGGAAACAATCAGGAAGATCCCAAGCAGGAACTTTACATAGGCTAATGGTGAAACTTGCAAAAGTGCTGGGAGTTAGCAAGAAGAAAACATATGTCTGAGCAGAATAGAGACAGATGGAATTACTGCATACCAAGAGAAAAGAAATGTGGTACATACAAATGGCTTGCAGGAAGAAATGTGAATAAGGACGCATATCTTTATGTAATGAAGAACATTAATGTATCACATAAAGATATGTAATAGATACATTTAGACCATAAGTATTAGTGAGATAGCATAGTGAGAACAAAGATGAGTGATATATGCAGTGGGAAATATGATATTAGAGTGAAGCACTCATGCAATGGATACTTAATAATATGTTATGGTATGATGAATAAATAAGGAGGATATGAATTTGTTATGCATGAATGGTGTATGCGGGTGTATTCTTATTTAACTCAAGTGTCTTTGTATTCTACTTCATCATTTTGTAATGCAACATACATGTTCTGATTCTCTTCCTTCTGGCATACTAGGATAAGCTTAGAGCTATGAAATGGCATAGAGATATCATAGGTCTCTGGTTTGTGATTCTCTGTTAACATTTATATGAATTGTCAGGTCCGTAGATGGTGGAAAGGTGAGGATTGAACCTAGGGAGTGTGTTTCAGTGAGAAAATCTTAAGAGAAAGGTGACTACTATAAATAGTGAAGCAGTTATCATGTGTGGTAGTGCACATGAGGCCTTAGCCCTTGGGGAGGGGGTGTAGATGTGGCACCTATGGGCTGACAAATGGAATGGGAGTGATTTTGAAAAGATGTGATTGGTGAGGTAGGCCTAATTTGAGCTATTGAGGATGAACAAAAAGATTGACTAAAATTAAATAAAAAAACTCACATGGCCAAAGGAGGTAGCAAGAAATTGAGAGAGATTGTTGAAGAGATTGAGATGGAAATTGACATGAGCATTGAGGAAGAGAGGAGGTTGAAGCAAATTATAGGAAAGAAGAGAATATAGTAGAAGTATTGAAAAAGCGAGGGAAGCTCATTAGAGCATGCTAGGAGGTTTGTTAATGAAAGTTCGGAGATTCCACAATCTGAGGCATCAATAGAGGGAGCAATTGTTTTTGATATTGTCAGTTTACATTCTTTTGATAACATATCTTTGTTAATTTGTTAGAGGTTATAATTCAATGTTCTTTAAGATGCTCAATTGCTGGTTAAGTTAGGAGTACTGTATTTTATGTGCATGCCTATCTATGCCTTTGCATGAGCATTATAAATGAGGTTTTATCATTTTATCAGATTCTCAGTGTATTATTACATGCTTTCAGGACTTCTGCTACTATGCCAATTGTATTTTTGTAATCACAATACTGCTCTTCCTAAGTAACAAGAAACTATTCATGGTCTGCTTCTCCTTTGCAGAAGTACGTATATGGTCAATTCAATTTTGTTTGAATGTTTTGTGTCAGTTATATTGTGTATCTGACTGCATTGAATTCTTTTCTTGAACTTTTTTAGGGTCCCTTGGCTTGGGCAATAATTGTTTGGCGATGCAGTCTTGTATTTAGCTCCTTTGACAAAATTCTCAGTGTTTTGATACATCTTCTTCCAGGTAAGATATGAATTTGTAAAACGATTGTATAAAGATATGCACATGGAAGATGTAAGAGTCAAAACAAACAATCTACAGAGATTATCACTTTAGCTTTATACACTGACTCAAGTTAACTATGAACATTGATTTCTGCAAATATCTTTGTGTTTAAAGTACTTGATTCAAAAATTTGAAAATAATGTTCTCTTTAATTTCTTTACCATTGAAGGATGAAGCCGCTAATCAGGCAAAGAGCTTCTTAAAAACGTCCCTTATGGATACACAATAACAGTCTAAATCATTAACCTATGAACTTTCTTTTTCCCATGGTATATCTTTTATTTATTAGTGGCACTATAAATAAAAACAATCAATTGTAATGCATGGACAATTAGTTGCACTTATTAGTGCCATGAAAATGTAGTATTGGGCTATAAAATTCAAGGAACCATCTTCCCAAAGGCCACACAACCTACTCCGACCACTGAAAAACATCATTTTTGTGCTGAATTTGTAGAAGTGGCTTCTTTATACTGAACATTCTATTCAAATGTATTTTTGGTGGAAAACCATTGTTGACCAGATAGAATAGATAGAAATGCTGGCTGCCATGCCTTTTATAAGAGAGGATTTTGAGCTGTAGAGCTTAATGCATTGATTTTTTTTCCATGGTTGTCAGTTGTCACTTACAACTGAGCCTTTTAGCCCAAGACTTTTAGTAAAGGCTGCTTCCTGGTTCAGATATAGAGGGGAGCTACTCTGCATGTTTCCGTGGCATAAATTCATACAAGTCTGCAATGATCAATGAACTTAATAAGAAGCATCTATTCTGGAAGACTCTTGACTTGTCTTTATTCATTTGTACTATTTGGTTGCATGTTTGTGACTGTTGATCATCCTGAGTTGCTAAGCTCTTCTCTGATGGTCAAGATGTTTATTCTATTTGACATGAGCCTCTTTTTGATTTCTTTGCTTTCAGCATTACCATCCATCTCCCCCTGCAGCAACCGTGTTTATGTTGTCAGAGATAGAAAAGGAGCTGATCCATTAACCCTGAAAATTGTTTTTGTTGGGGATTGTCCTCATTGGTGCTGCTTGCTTAGGCTTTTCGTTTTTGCCTTTTATGCACAATGCATTGGCCCCTTGAAATGAACCTTTACAACTCTCCATCTATAATATGACGAGTTTAATATAAATGTTTTTGCTTCTTGAATGCATGATGTAATATTTGAAATGTTTTTGATCAAATTAGATTTTTATTTTTGAAAATTTGACACAGGCTAATCGAGAATTGACAATTATTAATTGGGTTGAATTTGTCTTGATGGAATTTGATCCAAGACGTGTAATTTGTTTTGGTGGACTTGTATGTGAAATATGAGAAAGGATAACACTTATGTAATAGCAAGTCCTTTGCTTGATATCCGTTTTAACCCAAATTGTGAGACGTGCGTTAAGAGCTTTAACCTTTTATATGTTTCAATTGAAGTCATTTCTTTTACAGATAGCAACTATATTGACATTCTAGCATGCCAGTAAGTTACTGGTTCCTGTGTTTTATTTTACATATGTTTTGTGTAAGTTTTAATTTATCTATAATTCTTAGCTTCTTTGTATTTGAACCAGGGGCCTGTTGAGGACTTGACATGATTATGGCCTTACCTTTCTCTACTCACAATTAAGACCGAAGGTTGTGTTCCTCGCATAGATGTTTGTTTGAACCCATAGTGTGGATACTTTCCTGCAATTCTATGTGAAACATGAATGTGAGCAGAATCAACAGGTCCTTTATTATCTACTTTTCTTAGTACAAGACCCATGCTTGTTTCCTCTGTTGTAAGATTTGTTATTTTGTCTGTTTGTATCAACTATCAAGACTTCCTTTTCCATAAATGCTATCCACAGTAATGTGCTTTAATGTTAACATTAATTGCTATCCATGCTGAAAGGCAATCAATTCAAGTTGTTACTAAACATTTGAAATAAGGGATGGATAATGAGTCTGAAGTTCAGGCCCTACTCTTGGGATTGCAGATTTGCTACATGTTTGGCGTTTGTAATGTGGAAATCGAAGGAGACTCTATGGTGATTGTTAATTCTATTTGGAGAAAGGGGCTTGGGCAAATGAAATATTAATAATATATTGATGTTGGTGTGGCCTCTTTCAGACTCTTTGCAGCCTTTCTATGCAACATGTTTATATGGAGGCTAATCAGGAAGCAGGTTTCTAGCCAATTTTATGCCATTGATTTGAAGAGGGAAGGCGTTGGGAATCTTTTCTCTCTCTTTTTAATACATCATTTGTGTCTAAGCTCTGCCAACTCATTGGTTTTGTGGTAAAATCCTGTAAGTTCTTAAAGCTACTTGAGTTCTCACCAGGAAGCAAGTGTTTAAATTTAGACTCCTGCATTTCAGGATATGGCAGTTTCTGTATTGTAGATGGTTTGATCTCCATTGTTTCTCTCAATATGCTTAGATATTGCATTTTTTACAAGAGCCAACAAGAGAGCGTTATGTCTTGATTCTGTTGGTAAGTGAGATTCAACAGATGGCTTCGTTTGGCTGCATTGCCGAGCTAAGTTTGTTTCTCTACTGTATGCCATACATTGGATTTTGAAGGAGGAAATCTTGTGAGTGGAATATAGAAAAAGGGTCCACTTTGATATTTCTTCACTGTTTGCAGGCTTTCTTTTGGGTGTGGGAGAGGAGACAATGGTAATGCAAAATTTGTTAAGGTTCTGTATATATAGCGCAGTCGGATAATCAAATTGATATATATATATATATATATATATATATATATATATATTTCATTTATTAAAGAAGCATGATGTGTATATATATATATATATATATATATATATAAATATAAAACTGAGCACCTTATTATTAAATATATTTGATCAGGTTAAGCCCAATACTCTCTCATCAGAGTTGTGAAGATCATGTTAATTATGCGGGGCCCAAACTTTGACCTGGTCTTCTTTGCAGGAGCTTGTACATGTCAGCGATATGAAGTTTGAAGCAGTGTATGATGTGACATGGCCCCATGTACTTTATGACCCCTAGTGCCTCGTGACTCTTCTTACCATTATTTATAGCGTCAGAGCATGGTAGTAATAAGATGAATATACATATTGAACACTCCAATAAAATAAGCCTTCTCTCCTTCTGTTCTGGTCGACGACGCTCCGCATTGGTTCAACATTTCTCAGCCTACTTTCATTGGTAAACAATAAGTAATATACAGTCGGTTTCTGATCAGTCAAAGGTCAACAGACTAAAGAAAGGAAGTGCAGTACCTTGTGCGATTAGAGACAGAGATTTTGTGAAGACAAAGACATGATTATAATACAACGAGATTATGTGGGTCCTAAATTCATGGTCTTACTAAGTGAGATAAGATGCACAATAAGTATTCAAGGTTTAATACATCCAATATAATATATTGATTGAAAGATTTGAATTTATCAAAAGGGTTTAACAATTCTCATACAAAACTCAGTTAAGTTGAATAAATCTGATCACAAATTTTAACATGGTATCAGAGCTTAGTTAAGAGACGATCTTGATCAGATTTATCTAGTGTAATCAAATTTTCTTAAATCTCACATTTGTCAAAATGGTGAATGGTATGAGGCTAGAAGGTGATTCGGATTTTGCAAGAAAGAAATTGTGAATGAAGTTAACCTTGAAAGAGATCGGTTTAAAACAATTCATTGAAAAATCCGAACCACCACCAAATGAAGTAATGAATTGGAAAAATGGGAAAGTGATAACACCAAAGCCATGAATTTAATTGTGGATGGTGTTAGGAACCATTTACTTCCAATCATCTTAGAGCTAAACACAACACATGAAATGTTTAAAGCACTTCAAGAAATGTTTGAGATAAACAATACCACTAGATTTCTAACTCTGAAAGACAATCTCTCCAACATTAAGATGAACACAGGAGGATCCGTCACTTCATATTTCATGTGGATAACAGAATTAAGGAACTAACTTCTACGATTGGTCACATCAATGATGAGAAATAATTAACCATGATTGCTCTAGAGGGACTGCCACCATCATGGAAAACTTAGACAAGGAATATGCATCCGTTCCAAGCTTCCTAAACTTGCTCAATTAAAGGATGATTGCATACAAGAGGATGGCATGTTAATGTCTCAAGGTGATACTTCTATTGGATGTGATGTTCAAGCTCTCACAACCCAAGTCGATAAAAAGAAGAAACCCAAATTCAAAGGGAAAAGGAACCACATGGATTACACTAAAATACGGTGCTTTAGATGTGACAATTATGGTCACTTAGAATCTCATTGCCCTAATAGACTGAAACGTCAAGCATCCTTTGCCAAAGTTAGCAATCCGGATAAAGATTGAGAAAGATGTCTATTCTTAAAGAACTTCAAAATATCCATAACATGTGTGAAATATTAGACTAAGAGGGAGTTCTCTATTTTTCTTATCATCTTCATCAAACTGCGAAATAAATGTGAAGCACTTTCAAAGTGAACTTGGCATGGTTACAATTTCTAAGATAGAGTCTTAGAATACCAAATTATTGTAATATTATTTAGTAAATCTAACCTTAAAACCACATTTATTTGTTTGTATTTTCAATACATACTATAAGAGTTATGTGCCTTCATCTTTTTTCTGAGAATGTTATTATAGGAAGAGGGAGCCCAACATTTCATTAGAGGCAACCTTGAAAGAGAGGGAGCAGATAGAGGATGTGATTTAGTGAACCTTCGGTGATCTCGGTCATATTGATGCAAAGGGAGTAAACCATGTTGAGATGGATTGTCTAGTGATTGATAAATTGTAGCAGTCAAGAGGACTATGATTCATGAATATACCTCGTGACTGTGATTTTAATGGGCTTACCCCCTTTATATATCATGAGGAAGTACAACTTCCAAATGATGTCACTTGTATCTACAAAAGTTATTGAAAGGTGACAATCTTATAATAACTTAATTTTCTATTATGATGGATATCTTATGATGTCTATGCAGATCATGATAGATTATACCTTGCATGGTGGATGTTTATATGGTAAGCATTATGAGAATGCGTGTGCACATGCCTTACAAACATTTTTGAGTATATGGTGAATGTTATTCCAATTGATATTATGGAGGCCATTACTCACAGTACTTGGTAAATATCTTGCATCTCATTCTAGAGGCCATTACTCAAAGAGTATTTGGTGAATATCATATATTGTTATTCTAGAGACCAATACTCAAATGAGATATCAAAATGGTGATTATCATATGTTGATATTTTGCAGACCATTGCCTTATTGAGTACATGGTGAATATCAGGTGTTGATATTTTGGAGACCATTACTTAGAGTTTTGGTGAATATCATATGTTGATATTCTGAAGCCCAATACTCTTGATATTATATGTGATATATAAAAATGATGAAAATCTTCTGATCAAAGATAATTCATAAATATGTGATTTTTTTAATTTGTCTTATCTAAGAGGGAGTGTTAACATTTTATAGCTAAGTCAAATAATCAAATTGAATATATATATGTATATATGTATATATATGTGTATATATATATGTATATATGTGTATGTATGTATATGTTATTATGATTATTTACATTTTATATAGATAAAGCTACGTTTATATAATAATTTAAAACTGAGTACCTTATTATTAATTATATTTATCTTATGTTTTGATCGGGTTAAGCCCAATACTCTCTCATCGGAGTTTTGAAGGTCATGTTAATTATGCGGGGCCCAAACTTTGACCTAGTCATGTTTGTGGAAGGAGCTCGTATATGTCAGCAATACAAATTCTGAAGCGGTGTATGATGAGATGTGACCTCATGTGCTTTGTGACCCCTCGTGCGTCGTGACTCTCCTTACCATTATTTATAGCGGCAGACCATTGTAGTAATAAGACGAATGAAATATACACATCGAACACTCCAATAAAATAAACCTTCTCTCCTTTTGTCTTGGTTGAGGGCACTCCCCATTGATTCAACATTTCTCAGCCTACTTTCATTGGTAAATAATACACAATATACAATCGGTTTATGATCACTCAAAGGTCAACAAACTAAAGAAAGAAAGTGCAGTACCATGTGCAATTAGAGAGAAAGATTACATGAAGACGATGATAGGATTATAATACAGCGAGAGTGTGGCACATCAAACACAAGAGCAGAGTAGTGGGCCCTAAATTCATGATCTTACTAAGTGAGATAAGATACACAATAAGAATTCAAGGTTTAATACATCCAATATAATATATTGATTGAAAGATTTAAATTTATCAAAAGGGTTTAGCAATTCTCATACAAAACTCAGTTAAGTTGAATAAATCTGATCACAAAATTTAGCAGCAATTTTGGTGAAAAAACAATTTCTGGGAGACCTCCAAAAAGTATTGTCAGAAGTCATGCTTTCTGTTGGTCTATTGATGGTTCAGTGCTTCCTACTCGTGGTGGACACGTTACAGCTCATAGTTCCATGCTGCCTATATAATGCGGTTGGGTGGGCTCAGCAAAAGGTTTGGCAAATGAAAAAGGTGAGGAAGTGGGTTGATTACTTGAAGTGTGTGATGGTTCTACCTCTCACTTATGGCTTTTTGCCAATGACTTCATTGATCAATGACATCTTGGATGAGAAAAGCTAGCAAATTTTTATTATGTAGAATATATAATAATTTAGAATCTCATTGTAACGAAAATCTGAAAAAAAATTGAGATTATTGGGAATCGGGGTTGGTGCCGATTTCTTCCCCACAAAATTGGCCAACACTGGTGAATTGTGGTCAATGATTTCAATAATTGGGATAAAAAATGGGAATATTTGGTTCAAAAATTCGGTAAAACTCCCTTTCAAAAAATGCTGAAAAATAAAACCTAAAACGTGACAAATTGAATGTAGTTCATTGTTATAAGGCTAACGCAGCTTAAATACAATCACACAATTGGCCACTGAATTTCCATTTCTTTATTTTTGTAGCAAAAATCTGCAAGTTGACCATTGCTTGTAGTTTATTTTGGTAGTGATAACCTGCAAGTTGGCCATTGCTTGTAGTTTATTTTGGTAGAAAAAATCTCAAGTTGGAGATTTTGGAGTTGACATGTTGGAGATTTTGGACATGACATTGTTTGATCTCACTTGAAGTTGTGCTCACATGTTTCCCATTTTGTCTGTGTTGGATTTCTCGAGTGAGGCCGAGGCGTTACTTCAGCTAGATTTCTTAGAGTGAGGCGAGGAACTTTGAAGTAAGATAATCAGACCTCCAAGGAGCCATGGATCTATTCAGTTTGATATAATAAAATAAAAAACGGAGCCATGGATCTATTCAGTTTGATATAATAAAATAAAAAACTAACTTACACTAGCATTCGCACCAAAAGGAGGTGCAGTGGTTACATCTATAGATAGATATATAATTGGCATCTTATTGAACCATAGAGAAACAATAAAGAATCATGAATGAAGAATTTTATTATATCTTCATAGCATAAAATATATATTAAAAAGAACATGGAGGAGACAATCATTTTGGATTTGTAGTCTTTCTTTTTTCACAAAGAAAGCTTGCAAGGGGGTTTTCTTTTTCCTTAAAATTGTATGTGCTTTTGTTTGCATTTTGGAGTATCTCTCAAATGCAAACATTGGTTGGATGTGAAGGCTTACTAGTGTCTTAGATTCCTGCGGATGTCAAGCCTTGCCTTTCCATTTTGTTAATGTCAATTGATGCTTTTTGTAGTGTCAGCCCCTGAGACCTGTGTATTGTTATTTCCCATGCCATCATGAGTGAGATTTGTTAACGACTACCTAGTGACACAAGAACACTCAAGACAAGTTTGGGGTTGTCTTTATCCCATGGTGGCCCATAATAATTTTCAATTCTTGCTGCAACATACATCAAAACATTAGGTGGGTTGGAGCCAAGATTGTAAACAATTTGTTTTACTTCACCAAGAGTGCCACTCACTAGCCCTACTTTTGTTCACATATTTGTTTTTAGCATGGTAACATTGGCCTCTACAAAGTAGGATTTGGTTCTTAAGTTGTTCATTGCTTGCTACATACTCTATTGTGCTTTTGGTGCTTTTTACAATGCAATAACTGGGAAATTCAACAACTTTAACATTCTTCTATTGTGTAGCTTGACCACATCATTAGTAGCAAATAGGTGCATTGAGTTGCAATATCTTCCTTTTCATATTTTTTTATCTGTGCATGTCATCAAGAGTTGTTAGTCTTCTTTCCTTGGCTTCGCTTCTTGTATGTTCTCTAATATTCATTGGAATTGTGCTTGTCTTATGCTTTCACCTTTTTGTGGAACATTGTCTTCAAGGTGACTACTATCGTGGATTGTTCTGATAATGTTGTAGCTGTTAAGTGTGATTTTAGATAGGCTTATCCATCACAGGTGTTAATTGTGTCAGGTCACTGATAAGGATTGTGGAGACTCCTCCAAATTACATCTGTTAATTGCAAGGAAATGTCCACCTTAATCCGCGATCCATTTTTACAAGTAGCTTTGGCTCTATGAAGCTTAGTTCATCAATTAGGATGTATTTTATGTCCTTTATTTCTTCTTGAAATTTTGTCAACACTTGCCCTTGCAATATCTCTTGAGGACTAAATGTATTGTCAATGCATGTATGTTGAATGTGAAACTGCTAGTAGGAGCTAGTGTGAGTAATTAGCTTTTTCCCTCTAGAATCTCATTGTTTAGTGCATTTCTTATGTGAGCTATTAAGTAAAACTTTCATGTACTTGTTGTTCCTTGGATGATCATGTGTAGTAGTTGGGTAAAGGGCCATTGACTATGGTTTGTAATTACTATGAGTGCTACTTCATGCTTTGCTGACATTTTATACCTTGAAATTCTAAAGTCGGACAAAATTCTTCCACCTTCCTCAGATGATTTCTTTGCATTTATGAATTGCATTGCAATGTCATGTAAGGATTGGGGTATTATATGTTGATCCCATCCATCATTTTTATCAAACTTGGGTTTTTCAAGCATATCAAGGTCATCTACAGTGCTATTCTCCTCCTTTTTATGTTGATTCTTTTGCTTCTTCTTCCTTTTCTTTGTCCTTATTATTTGTCTCCTCCTTTTCTTCTCCTCCTCCTCCTCCTTTCTCTATTCTTTCCTTTTCTTCATCTTCTCTTTCTCCTTGATCTTGTCCATCTCCTTCGACCTTTCCCCTTCTCCTCCTTCCCTTTCTAATCCTTATACTTCTGCTTCTTCTCCTTTCTTTTCTCCTTTCCTTCCCTATCTTCTATTTCATTATCCTCATTTATATATTATTTTTTCGATGGTTTTTCTTCACTATAATTTAAATTACCTATAAATTCACATTTAGTAAAATAAATTGCTTGGATTTGGTTGGGATGTCTAAGCTTTTAAAAAAGAATAATTGAATATATATCTCATGAACCTTCCCACCATTAAAATTTCAATATAATCATGAAAGCTCAAATTTATTAAATTGATTTGTTTACAAAAGTTGAAATATATTCAAATATTTAATATTTAAAAAAATGGCGGAGCAGAGATAATGATCTAAAATATTTATTATTAAACCTTATGGACAATCTATTCTTGAAATTTAGAACTAAATAACTATGCATTTATTGAATATTAAAAAGCAGCATTTATATATTATATTTTAAGCTTAATTACCATTTTCAATTAATCAAACGTTTATAGAAAATGCTGAATTTCAAGCTCAAATACTTTTTTCAATAAATTATTTATTTGAATTTTCTTAGTTGAATTTCTCACGACAATTTAGATTTGCAAATAAAATAAAGTTGTTTTGCTCCAAGCCATCATTATGGAACAATCTTAGCGGGGCTACTTTGTGAGATTTATTTTCTTATGGTATATGCCTTGGGTTTCATGATAAGCAAAATAAGGAAATCTGTCTTGTGCAATGATTGGAAAGAAAATGATTTGTTTTTTTCTTTTTCTTTTTTGAAGATGATAATAGTCACTTTAATTCACTCTATGTAAACATTATCCTAAAATAATCATACCTTCCAATTAGGTGAGATTTGTTTCTCCAAATCAATTTTGAATTTGATAAGAAATTGTCGAAGTGCACTACAAAAGAAAATCAATTCATCTCAAAAATTAGTGTAGATTGTTTTCTTTTGAAGTCTATTACTTTGATATTTTGATTGGTATGCTTCTATATCCTTCTTGTATTAAATTATTTCAAATACATTGGTCAAATCAAAATTATAATTCATAAAAATTAAACTTCAATTATAATTTTAATTCTTTGCATAATATAAATCAAAAATAAATAATTTTTGCCATCTTCTAATTGTAATTAGGGTTAGTTAAAACTTTTAAAATTTTGAGTAAAATTTTGTGAATATATTCTACATTATTTTTTTATTATAACTATCTTTTGCTCATCTAACAATATTTGAATTGTCTTATAATTTTCTTATGCATGACTTTTGAAATAATTACAATAACATTTGTTGTCATTTTAGAAAATTTGATATCTAAATGTTTATAAAATCAATAAAAATTTACTTTAAAAGAGTAAATATATTTAAAACTTAAATGTTTTTTTACAATATTTACTGGATTGCCACTTTCTAGATGTTGAATTATCGAAATAACTAAAATAGAAAAGCTATAAAATATACACTCAAAACAAATATAACATAGTATAATAATAAGATTAACATTTATTTTAATATTGTAATAATGTTAAAATATTTTAATAATACTATAACATACTAATATAAGATAAAATAATTAGAAAACTAAGTTATTATATATCATTTATATAAAAAGAAGCATATTAATATTATGATTGTTATACTATTATTATTTACTACAATATTTTTAAGACTACATGCCTTTTTAGCCCAATGCAAAGTGAAACTTGATGACAACCTATTTGACAACTCATTCACAAAAGGAGAAGATTCTTGTACAATAGTTGGTGCCCTGTGTCATTAAAATAAGGGCTTCCACGGGCAGAGAACTACGATGGACTGGGTATAAACTGTTATTGGGAGCTTTTTTTCGCTAGCAACTTAAAAAAGTCCAAAAGAATTAGAATGCAACAACAGTGAACACAAATTGGCAAATACTCATCATTGGATGAAGTAAAAAGCTCAGGGTAAGAGACCTAGTAATTGACAGGGGGTCAAATACGATAGTTTTGTCATATAGATACCCCCTAATTACTGCTCTTAAAAGAGCCCCCCAAAAATGTAAACACATGTACTAATAGCCGATTACACATGTACACTTTTTGACCACTTTGCACCCCATGATCCCTACGGAGAGATTAGTGAATACCAAAAGCTGAAAGCTTTCTTTAAGCTCTTCTCTCATCTAAAAAGGTACATTAAAACCAACAAAATCCAACTTAATTTTAAGGAGTTCTAGGTGCCCGAAGTTAACCAAGCAGCTACTGGGCCTTTTCCCCTAATATATTCTTTTGAACACTTGGAATTGCTCTCTAAGGGGGGAAGCGGTAAAATTACCAAATCTCGGGTAGCTCCTACAACTTGAAAGACCTGCATATGATTTTACGGAGGTGTCATTTATTCAGCCATCTTTATTCTGGCAGATGGTGTGTCCCACCTAAACAACCACAAAAAATCTAAAATAAAAATAATTTCACTCACCATCATGTGATCTCTATTTACTTAGAGACAATCATTGAGTCATCTTTCAAGGTGTGGATCTCAGGAGAGTTGTCTATTTCTGCATCCCTTTTGTTTGTTCTAAATTCATTTTTGTTCATCACATTCATTTTTTTGATTCAAACTATTCTACCGCTTTGCTTATGTGTGATATCTTTGCACTGTGATTTGATTGACTTTGTGGTAAATAAAACTACCAGAGCATGTCCGTATGCTCCAAATCATCTAGCACACAATTGGATGACACGCACCATTGGAAGGGAGGATGATGACAGGTTACTTGAAATGACACACACTTACCATTTGCATTTTCTTTAAGTTTTTTTTAAATATTGAAGATTGTTTACAAACCTTGTGCTCATTCAAGCAACAACATGAGACTTACAAGCTTATTTGAGGATGCTGACAAGCTATGTAAAATGACACGCACCATTGGAAGGGAGGATGATGACAGGTTACTTGAAATGACACACACTTACCATTTGCATTTTCTTTAAAGTTTTTTTTTAAATATTGAAGATTGTTTACAAACCTTGTGCTCATTCAAGCAACAACATGAGACTTACAAGCTTATTTGAGCTCTTTATGATTAACCACACTAGAAACAACAATTGGAAGACCAAGAGTCACAAGTTAGAATTCCACAAAGATGTCCCTCTTGGGATTTGAACTAGGGTCTCTACAATGAGAACTCATTGCTTCAACCAAGCTAAACCCCTTGGACTTTTCTTTAAAGTTTCAAAAGTTGTTTCACTCAAATTCAATTTTGTGCATTGCATGTGATATTTTTATATGGAGATAACTAAATGTCCAGTCATTCAACAAATATTATTTAAAAAGTGCAGGGAAGGTGGTAATGAAACTTCATGTTAGAAAAGGATGTGAAATAGATGGCTCAATAAATATGCTAGTGTAGCAACATTCTTTGATTGCTACCAACTCACAAAACTACCATAAGAAAAACGTCACACTAGGCTAAACATTCTGGCAAGTATTGCATTGTTGGAAAAAAAATCCAAGTGAACTACTTCCTTAATCTTCAGTTGTGACACCCCCAAAGACATGTATGCATACCTATTCTTCTTAGTCACGAATTCCTGATTCACCACCCCAAGTTCTAGGGACCTTTAATGCAAACGCTTTTGCCTTACTTTCCTAGCAAACTTTCAGATAAACTTCTCATGACCATATTTTTTCCCATGTGAGGCATCACCATATTTGGTTAAAGTTTGTTGTATAATAGCATATCAGCCAATCAAAAAAATATTTTAGTAGACAGTAGATATATTTGTTTATTTATTTTTGATAGGTAACATTGTGATTTTGTATTGATATTAAAAAGAGGAATTACAAATGTTGCCATATGCAAAGTTTGGCCAAAGTCCTTACAAACTTATAAATACCCAACCCCAAGGTCATACATATTCGTTATAACAAAAAAGATGGGCATTAATGCCTTGCCACAAACACTAGCTACCTAAACCCACTTAAGCACTAAAAAGGAAAATCAGGTGCCCAAAGAGCTGACACCGTCCACCCCCACCAGCGACCTATGGCTAGTCTCTAAACCAATAGGCTGCCTTCTCCTCCTGCATGAATGATGGAGTGGATCGATCATCCGACACAGACCTTGGTCTTGGCTTCCCATGCGGAATGACATCTTGGCGATGCTTGTTGCTGCTTGCTCTTGCCTCTTTTGTCAAGGAAACATCCACCCACATGCCTTTTACTATGGATTTGCCCCCATCCTTTTGATTCTTCCTCACAAGGTGATGTCATAGGGGTTGTCCTGGAGATAACACACTCTTGTGCCGTGTTGCCTTCTTGAATCCATGCTTATCCTCAGTTGACACCCAAATCCTCCCGTGCAGGAAGTCCACTACCTTACTCCATCCTTTCTTTGCCTTGGGGACATGCACCCCTTTTGGGCTTGTCAAAGACCAGACGACCATGGGTTGAACAAAAGTCTCCCCACCTCCAGTCAATCTCCACGGCTCTTGTCCCATCTCTAAGCCAACACCCAACACAACGCATTCCACAATCTCTTCCAACCCTAGCAGCCACTATGGGTCAACACAAGTTGCCACGACCCAACATAGTTCCTCTTTGGATTCGCTCACCATTAGTGCCAATGCCATGAAAAGTGAAGCCATGCCCAGATTCGAGCATCGTTTCTAGTGAGTGTCTAGGTACTCCACACTGAACATCTGTTGTATGCCCTCCACAAATTCCGGATCATCGAAGATGAAATTGTTCTTCAAGCGCCAGACTGTAATCTTTCCTTCATAAGTTTGCATCTGGTTCTCTAACCCCATTGCAAAATTCGCCTCCATTTCCATCTCCCTTGTTTAAAACTCTACGTATTGCCCTGTCTTTCCTCCTTAAATTCACTTTGCTTCGAACAATCTAGAAACAAGTATATGCTGGGGTGCCAATAAAAAATATCAAACTCTGATACGCGCTGGAGATTGTGATCTCATGAATGCCATAGAGGGGATGGAATCATGTGTAATGAACCCTATCGGTGATAGCTCAGATAATACCAATTCTCTTTACAATTCAATAGTTGTCATTCCGTTAAACATGCAATACTGTTTAAAATATAAGGTAATAAAATGAACTCCAAACGTTTGTCAACTTGTATTATCCTTGATTATAAATTGCCACTCTAAAAAATGATAATACACAGACACAATCAAATTGCAAGGAAAGTTTCTAAACACACATAACCTCTGTAAAATTATTGCATGTGCTGATGCCAATAACTAATGGAAAAAATATTTGCAAATAGCATCAATTGTTTCACTATAATTGAATCAAATAATTTGACCTTCAATTCATAATTACCATCACCAACATAACTCACAATATGCTTGAATCTAAAGAAAATTTTGCCACCTCCAATTTGCTCACATGCCAATGCCAAGAAGTGATGCGATCTGCAGAAATAACACCTTCAAATTCGAACAGACTGGAGCTGGAAAACAACACCAGATATAGGTGTTCACTCTTGGCAAAAATTACAGACAAAGTTTCCCCAACCTAGCGTTAGACAACCAGATATATACTGGCTTCAAACACTGCAGAATACCTAAGCAAAATTGCCCCTATGAGCAGGATATACTGGTGCCAAAATACAAGGAATGTGTGCATTCTAAATCTGCAAGAAAAGAAGAGCCTACAGGAGCTCGATCACTGAATTATTAAACTGAATGTTACCATGCGAAACCTCTGAACACTGGTGCTCACATACTCTAAATTTCTTGACACCAAACTGAACTTCAAGTTGCCTCCAAATCAATGTCTCAGCCTGTAGATTGGTAGATGGAGCTTGTAGCATCCAAAACACAGCTTCTAGATATGCCGTCCTTAGCTCCAACACACAAATCACTGCTTGTAGGTGTTTCCACCTTTCACTAATTTGCCAATCTCTTCACCCAGAATTTGTAATTCCAAATCAAACTCTAATCACTACAATGGGAAACGTCCACAACCAATCTCTCCTTAGCCACAGGGATATAGTAGGGAGACTCAGCAAATTGTATACAACACAACTTGCAATGAAATTCCAAGGCTCAGAATTCTCAGAATTATAAATCCAATCTACTAGTTAGAGAAAATCACAGTTAGGAGATATAACCAATGAAACCACTATACATCAGTAGTGACTTCAAACAATCTTTAGAAACCTAGAGAACCTTATACTTCAACAAGGGCTCACAATTCATAACTCAAGAAAAGCCACAAAGGCAACAAAAAGAAAATATATATTCAAGCGTGCTTTTCCCAATGAA
Source organism: Cupressus sempervirens (assembly GCA_028749045.1). Lineage (NCBI taxonomy): Eukaryota > Viridiplantae > Streptophyta > Pinopsida > Cupressales > Cupressaceae > Cupressus > Cupressus sempervirens. Next base: position 278,242,308 of record CM053791.1, read on the forward strand.
ATGAGCTTGTATTTATAACCTCCAGATTTCCTTTTGTTGCCAAAATGTAACTTCACTCAAGAAGCTTCACCAGTTAACATTAATTAGAAGCTTCCATTAGATTCTCTCACTTGACTTGGCTTAACTAATTAATAAATGACACTTTCCAATGATAACTCTGAACTTAAATAAAATTATAAAGTTAAATTGTAACTTTATAATAAGCCATTTAAAATCAATAATTATATCGCCACTAAAAATATAAGAACTCCCAAAATACTCATCATTTAAATATGTTGTTTGAAATAGGAGTCATACTTATTATTTCTCCATGTGACCAAATATACTTTCCAAAAATAGAAAGGGTCTATCTCGATTAAAACCACCTTACCACAAATAGTAAGTACACAAAACTAAGCCCAAATGAAGTCCGATTTGAGCCAAACAAAGACCAACCTGTAGCTTACTGAAATGTGGAGAAGATAAGACCCTCCCAAGCCAAGCCATTGCGACAGAAGACCCTCTATCCACAATAATTAGCCTACGAGGATCACAATAATAGGCTAATCCTTGAAATTCTGATGCTAACAAAATTGGGGACATTATATCATGATGAAAGTTGTACTCCCTAAATGATCAGAAAGAACACTTTTTATTTGGCCTCTTCATAATAACTTCCTCTCTTTAATCTAAAACGAGAAGTCTAAGGTCTTCATATATTTCATTCTGAATCCCCTTAGCTACATTCGCGCTCATATTGGCCAGCTTATCCGCCACCCTATTATTTCATTCTGAATCCCCTCAACTACATTCGCGCTCATATTGGCCAGCTTATCCGCCACCCTATTTGCTTCTCAGTAAATGTGGGAAACCTTAAAATCTTCAAATTCCATTGATAGTTCTCTGATCTGTTGAATGTATTTGTCGAGTTGCCATGCTTCCAGCTTTCCTTTCTTTATTCCATTGATGATTATCTCCGAGTCCCCTTCAATCTTTGAATACCCTATTTAGCTCCTAATACTAGAGCCTCTTTTGCTGCACAACATTCTACCATATTATTCGTGTCTTCGCTCAGTCATTTTGCCACAAAAGCAAGTGTTTCCCTTATGATATCTTGCTACACAACCACACCCCGAGACCCTTGGATTTCCCTTGGCAGCCCCATCAAAGTTTAATTTTAACCCATCCTTCCTCTGGTGGTGTCCAACATAACTTATCCCTTTTCAGATTAAGATTAGCCTTGCCAAGCCCATTAACAGGCCGAAACTTTATGGCTGGGAAGCAAGACTGTAATTGTGAGTCATGCCTTGTAAATTAAATATGTTGGGATCTTGAAGATGAAGATGCTGATGAAATTGCTTTTGCTATAGCCTGCTCTAATCGCTGCCCAAACCTTGGCCACTTCTTTTCCTAGAAAGTTCTCCTGTTCCTCTCTTTCCAAAGCTCCTACAACGTTATTGCCAGAATTAACCTCCATGCTAACACAAACACTTGTTTGTTCATCTTAACTGGCCATGCTTCCAACCATCCCTTCAACGTTGTTGTTAATGGACTAGCCCAACCAAGTTTCCCATGCTTTTTGAGCAAAATTGCAATGGAGTAGCAGGTGATGTATTATTTCTTCCGCATTTTTGCAAAGAGGGCATCTAAAGGGACCTTGGAAGCCCATCTTTTTCTATCGTTCCTCAGGTAGAATTTTACTATTGCTTGCCAGCCAAGTGAAAGCTCCCCGCCTTGGGCAAGCACGAGTTATCCCAACACAAATTCTACTCCCATGGTATTTGGTTATGAATACCCTCCAGGAGTTGATATCCAATTTTGACTATGTACTTACCACTCTTGGAACCACTCCTAATCAATTGATCCCTGGTGTCAGACAAAACTAACACTCTTTCCTTAAGTATCTGATCCATCCTCGCCTTATCTTCAGCACTCAAATTCAAAGTAGAGGTCTCCTTCCACTATCCTGGAAAGGCTCTATTAGAGTTCACAACTGCAATATAATCTCTTACTTTGATACCCCATTGCTGTTGAGTTGCTTCAAGAAGATGTTCTGGGACTCCCAACTTTTCCAACTGTTGTCTCCCATCGCACGAATCTCTCTAGAAATCCGCCTCCGGGCCATTCTTTATCTTCCATGTCCAATGGTTTGTGATTAAATATTTGCCGCTCATTAAGTAGTTCCAAATTGTAGAGCCCCGCGGTGGGTCTGCCATTGTCAAAATTCTGTCATCCTCCATGCTGTCTAAATATTTGGCTTTGAGAATCTTAACCCATCTTTGATTACTTGCCAAACTAATTTGGCTCCAAGGGCAATATTTAAGAAAGTCCAGTCCCGTATCCCTACACCACCTCCCTCCTCTCGGTCCGCAAACTTTTGACCATGCCATAAGGGATATCTTGTCACCTTCCTATGATCCATTCCATAGGAATTTTGTCATGCTTCGTTGAATAGCTTGAATTTCCTTATTTGAAATTTTGAAACGTGCCATAGAGTATACTGGCATGGCCCATATGACTGCCCTAAGCATTGTAATCCTCCCTGCCAATGTAAGACACTAACCTTTCCAGCTGTCCATCCTTTGTCTACACTCATCTACCAAATTGTTCTAAATGGGACCTTTCCCTGCACCCCAAAGCAAAGGTGTACCTAAAAATCTAATTGGGAGTTAATCAATTCTTACTCCAAAAGACTACTATAATGCTTTGGGACCCCATTTCTATGTTGAAAAAATAAATTTCCGACTTATCCCAATTGACAGACTGTACCAAAGCCAAGTTGTAGTCATCCTAGGCCTTACTCCTATCTATTTGTTCCTCCTTCCAAAGATCAGAGAAGAAGTCCATAGCTTCCTTATTAATGTTGTCCATGTCCTCCAAAAGGACTCCATTCTTGTTCACAATAGAGAGTATACAATTAACACTGCGTCTGACTTTCATCGAGCTATGGAAATATTTAGTATTCTTATCTCCAACCTTCAACCAATTCTCCCTTGACTTTTGTTTAAAGAATATCTCTTCCCTCTTTAAAACTTCTTGATATTTGCACATCAAATCTTGCTCATTTTGAAAGTCAACCTCGTCCATCCCAAACTCCAACACTTAACTGTTTAGAGCAGCCGGGTCTACCTCTAACCCTGCTTGGAAGATATCCCCAAAATGGAATTTATTCCACTCAAGCTTTTGCTTCAGATGCCTAAGTTTGGAGAGAAATTGGAAAGTTACATTGCCTCCACATCTGGCGCATTGGACCACCAGGACAACACCTTATCGTGGAAGCCTTCCTCCCTGAACCATGTCAATTCAAATTTAAAAGGACATCTGATTGGGATACCATCTTGCTACACCACCAGGGAAACTAGGAAGTGATCACAGCGTGACAAGCTCAATATTCTCTCTTCGAAAACGACAGGCAAGGATTGTCATTCCCCAGCCAAAAAGATTCTCTCAAGTTTTTTTGCTATATGAGAGAATCCCTTCCTTCTATTCATCCATGTGAAGTGGCCTCCTTTAGTAGGCACTTCCTAGAGCATATTATTCTGTACAAAGTGCTGGAAATCCTCCTGTACAGTGCCCAAGGAACGGACTCCCCCTTTCTTATCCGTTGTACTCAAAGTAGCGTTGATGTCTCCTGCGATCACCCTTAATTCATTGCCCAAGGTGGCACAAAAGGTTGATATCTCCCCCCAGACAACCTTTTTCTCATCAGATTTAGTGGGTCCATACACATTTATCAGCACCCCTGAAAAGTTTATTGTCAAGGAGGAAAAACGAAGTGCTTGCCAATACCTTTTCTTCATTATAGGCTTTCCCTTAAGGAGCCATCCTCTTCAGCAGATTCACCTTCTCCCAGAAGTTCCTCAATCTCAGGAATCCCCCTAAATAAGGAACCATCATTTTTAAGGGAGATGAAGGAAGTTCTTCCCCTTTTGCTTCCTCATGGCCTAGTTGATACTCGGGTGTCTTAGACACCTTCATGGGTTCAATTTCCACATCCTCCTCCTGCAAACCCACCCTGGGTTCACTGGTATCTTCTACCTTGCCCTCTAACGCCTTTCTAATATCCTCTTTTGCTGCCTTTACAGTAATCTGCCTGTTGAGGTCTTGTTGATCAAGGTTAATGGTATCTTCCTGCGGGCATTTAGCATCCAAGATGTACATTCTGCTATCATCTTCCTTTTCCTGCAGGTGTTCCATTCCCATAGCCAGGTCGAGGTCCATGTTGGTCTCAATATTTCCTTCATCCATCAGGGGTACATCCTCTCTTGTTGTTCTTGATGGACCTGGGTCCCTAAAAACCTCATTGCTCCCATCCACCACCTATTCTTTACCCTTCGTTTTGACCATGCATTCCTTGAAAGAGTATCCCCTGATTTTCGCAGCTTTTGCAGTGACTAATAAATTCCTCAACCTTAATCTCCTGCCACCAATAGCCCTCGGCAATTCTGATCTCTATTGCATGTGGGAGTAGGGGGTGGGGTTTCCACATGATGCAAATCCTTGTATATTGACTAAAATCTTTCTGCTCTATTGCTTCATCCGCTTTGATAAACGTTCCTAGTTTATCTCCTATCATCTTGAAAATATCCTTATTCCAATATTCATGGGGAAGATTATACAACCGGTTCCAAATTGGCACCTCCTCTACCTTGGCTTGTTTACGGTTAAAGTTTGGAACCCAGTCTTTAATGAAGAATCCCACTCCCTCCATCAAGAAAGGTCCATTAAACATTACCCTAGTTTTTTCTTGCTTTGAGTCCATAGTGATTAGAAAAAAACCATTAGTCAGAGTCTTGATCGTGGTCTTTGTCCCCCAGATGTCTTCAACCCATTTTTTCATCTTGACCAGGGATGGCCAACCTCCCTCCCATTTCATGAAGAAAGCCCTATCCCTCAACAATGAAATCGTGGACTTCCACTCTTTTGAATCTACTTAGATGTTAATCGCTTTGTTATCTACAGTCGTTGTGGAATCCTTGGTTAAAGGCGCTGCCTTCGACTGTCGCTCTTCCTCCCTCCTGATCCATTTCCATTTATTTCCAACTGTTCTGCCTTGAGGAAAAGTCAAATCTTTTCTTTGCAATGCGAATTCCTCCTCCCTGTTCCATTTTTCTCCTTGCTGATTCTACTCACTAAACCCAAATCGGGATTCAAATTTGTACCTTGGTGGCTTCCATGGAAGCCGTACCCCATTACGACAACCCTTGCCCATCTGCAAATGATGTTTTCCATCATGGTCTTGAAACCCTAGCTTCGACCGCCTCTCTACCATTTAAATATATTTGTTTATTATTATTAAGTTTATTTAGTTTATTTATGTATTTGAATTTTGTATATTCTATATTCTCTTTTTCTTATCTACATTTACTTATTACTGTATATTTATAAAAATATATTCTATGAAAATGTATAAAAATATGTAAATTTATATTATATTTACTGTATATTTTTGTATGTAAACATATAGCAAATGTATGTATGTTTTTATTTCATATGTTTATTTTATTGTATATTTAATATTTATAAAAATATATTGTATGAAAATGTATAAACTTTGTATAAATATATAAGTTTTGTATAAACTTAAATTAGTAGTTTGTGTAAATTCTGTAATGATATATTTTCTTTATGTATTTCTATATACATGTATAAGTTTTGTATACATTTTACTGTATACAAAATTTTGTTTAAAATCTTATATGCATTTTACAGTAAACTTTCTGTATAAAAAAATCAGGTATACTTTTTTATATAAATTCTGTAATTTGCGTAAATGTACCTTTATTAATGTAAAAATTTAGGTTTTTAAAATTTTTTTAAATAATTTTCTTAAATATATTTTGATATGAAAATTTAATGTAAATTCTGTAATGATAATTTCTATAAATTTTGTATAAATTTTATATGCATTTTACTGTATAGCTACATGTTTTTTTATATAAATTTAGTACACAAAATTAGGTATAAAGAATAAATGGAAGGAAATGTGCTCTGCTAGGGTTTGTATGGCTTCCATCTAAGCCCTTGCTGGTTTGCCATCTGTCATACCGCATTTATTGCGGGAATAGTTTTCATTTATAATCACCTCAACCTTCTCTGGCTTAGCAATTGATGCTAGAGTTGGAGTTGCTGTTGTTGGAGAGAATGGCACCGCTAAACAAACGATCGTGCAAGTTCGTCCCCAAGGTGTTTCACGAGGTAATTACTCTCCGGATATTGTTTTGAATGTCAAGGAGTTTGATAGTGCATGCACTTAGAACAACAAACCCTCATTGGGTATTTTGTGGGTTACAATCCTTCTGAAAGCATGCTACGGGAATGTGTTTCCAAGGTTTGGACACCTCAGGGTGTTCGTCTTGAAGGCATTCAAAGATTTACCAAAGGCTTTTTCCTTTTTCACTTTGGCAACTCAGGCCAAGTTGAACATGTGTTTGTTCGAGGTCCCTAGATTGTTAGGTCCTCCCTCTTGGTTTTTCAATGCTGGTTGCATGATTTTTCTGTTTCTGATGATAGCAAGCTTAAGGTCCCTATTTGGGTGGAGTTCCTTGGACTGCCTATCCCATGCTGGTCATTTTTGAAAGCCATTGTGCAAACCATCGGCAAGGTTGTTTGCCTTGAACAGGACAAGTTTTTCAACGCTCGGCCCCAACATAGGGTTTGTGTTGAGGTTGACCTATCTAGGGACCTCAAAGACTTTGTGGATATCCATATTGGTGGTACCACCTTCACTTAGAAGGTGCTTTACCTAAACCTTCCGAATACCTGTTATCGGTGCCAGTCCACAGAACACAAGATTAGGGATTGTCCTTTGTTGGACCGCAACCCTCCACCCGTTTTGGAAGCCAAGCTAGCTACGACCGCTAAGAAAGATGAATGGACTACGGTTACGGTGGTGAAAAAAGGAAAGGGTTTGGCTGCGGCTAAGGCGAGCTCTTTGCCTATGGATAATGATAGACCTAGCTCAAGCTTGGTTCAATCAGAGCCTTCCGTCCCTTTTCTTCCTTTGCCTCTTGTTTCAAATCCTAGAGTGCAGGGGACAGTGGGTGTTCATACTCCTGATCCTCATCCTTTATGGATTTGAGTGCTGCAAGCGGTATTGAGGATTGCTCAGCAACCCCTATGTTAGTCTCATAGCCCAGATGGCCATGATGAGTATCTTGATAATGGGGAGAAGATTCAGAGGGTCATCTCTCTTGATGACTCCTCGTGTGATGCTCCCACACTTTTGCATAACAGTTTCTCCTCTCTTGGAGACGAGGATGACATGCAAGCTGGTTTACCATGAATTGCCTCTCATAGAATGTGCGGGGGCTGACAGACCTCTCTAGAAAATATTCTGTTCGTGACACCAAGCGTCGACTTGGTAATCTTGATGTGCTTTGTTTTCATTAAGTTAAAGTTGTTGGGTTTCTCTTTACCTCAGCTTGTAAGGTTATTTAGCCAGGTAGTGCCGTATTTGCTTCTCAGGATGAGCTGGTCGAGGTGGAGGTGTTACTCTTCTTTCCCATTGTTTACTTTCTTCTGTTATTTCGCATGGATCTGACCCTCTGCACAGGGTGTTTTGGATTTTACTGTCTTTTCAGAGTCATTCTTTTGGTATTGTTAACATTTATGCCCCTAATGATGTTGTTGAGCGTTCACACCTATGGTGCTGGTTGGCATGTCATTTGCCACCTACACTTTGGGTTTTTTGTGGGGACTTCAACATGGTTGAGATGACCACTGAGAAGGAAGGACTTTTGCCTTTTAGATGGGCAACTGGTGAAAGAGAGGCCTGGTTTTACATGCGGAACAAGCTAGGTCTTTTTGATCCCAATGCTAGCCGCTGTTGCCTAGATGGGGTTTGGCATACATGGTCCAATTTTTGAGCTGGTTCTGACAGAGTCTTAAAGAGACTTAACAGGGCTATGATTTCTGCGCAGTCTTTTCTTCCTTTTCTCACAAGTATGCACTACCTGTTACACCTCTGCCAAATGTGATGCTGTTAGATCATTCCCCCATTATCTTTTTTATCACTTGGCAAACAACTCAGCTTCATCCTTGTAAAACCTAGTTTTATCTCAATACTTCTTTGCTGTCCCATTCACTGACTATTGCCCACATTCTTCGAGTCTGGAATCTTGAGCCTCGGCCCCACACCCAGGTTGGTTGGATTCAATGGTGGAATGACGCCATCCTCCCTATTGCGAGGTTTCCTCGCATTTACGATAGATAGTTGGCTAAGTACTGCAAAAGATCTTATGAAGCCACAACTAAAGATCTGCGTACGGCCTCGGGAGACCTTGCCACGAATCTGTTTGATACGGATCTCCAGGTTCGGCTTGCCAATCTTTAGCACCAAAAGCAAGTTGTAGACAATTATGCTGCTCGAGGAGCTTAGATCAAAGCCCGTCTCCATTGGTTGGAGGTCGACAATCAAGCTTCTAAAGAATTTTTTAATGCTGTGCGGGCTCGTCATTTTGCAGTTGGTATCAAACGCATTCGAGAAGACCAACAAGTTCTTACTAACCTGCCAGACATTCTCCAAGCTTTTGTGCGCCACTATGAGCAGGTTTTCATAGTTTAGGGACCATCCGATGCGCGTTACCAAGCTTTGCAAGCTTGCCTTGCTATCACTCCTAATAGGCTTGCTCTTGAGCAATATGTCTTTTGTGAGAAAAAGTTAACGCTTGCGGACCTGAAGGAAGCTATCATTTCAATGGCTAATGACAAGTCCCCTGGCTATGATGGTTTTCCTTTTGAGTTTTCCAAAATCCTGTGGGATGATAATGGCCCTGATTTGCTTCAGGTGTATTGCAAAGCTTACAATTCTAATTCCCTAGGGAAGCATTATAAACAAGGGTAATATTAAGTTCATACCTAAAGCTGGTGATCCCGAGGAAATTTGCAATTGGAGGCTCATCACTTTGTTGAATGTCTGATACAAGATCATTCCCAAAGCCCTCCCTCTTAAAATTCGGCATTTGCTCCCTCAGATTGTTCGACCTGAACAAACAGGTTTTATCAAGTCCCGATATATTTTAGATAACATCATTGCTCTTTAGGAAGGTATGGAATGGGCCTGACAATCCAAGCTGCAGGCTTTATTTCTCAAGATTGATTTTTCCAAAGCTTATGACTAGATTGAGTGGCCTTTCATCCTAGCCATGCTTCAAGCTCTAGGATTTGTTCCAATCTTTCTACGATTTGTGCAGATGCTTTTTGGTGATGCCTCTACCTACATCACCATTAATGGGAGGCAATCTGAAACTTTTGGGCTCTTCAGATCTATTCATCAAGGTTGCCCTATTGCACCTTCGCTCTATGTGTTGGTGGCTGAAGGTTTTGGCCATCTTCTTGCCAATGCCATTTCTCGAGGTTTGGTGCATGGCATCTCTCTTCTAGAGTCCTCCACTTAGCTTGTTAATGGCCATTTTGTAGATGATTTCTTACCTACTTTGGTTGAAGATGAAGACAATATTGCCAATGCCTTGCAATGCTTGGATACTTTTTGTCTTGCCTCTGGGTCTGTCATTCAATGGCATAAAACCCTCTGTTACAGACAATCTTTCTTGCCAGGTCCTCTGTGGTTGCAGCAGTATGGGTGGAAATGGGTACAACATGGAGAAATTTTTAAGTTTTTAGGCGTTCCCTTTGCTTTTCAAGCCTCCCCCGTGGACTTGTGGAATGTTGTTCTTGCATGGATTGAGAAGAACCTGGAATATTGGATCACTAAGCTACTCTCCCTTGTGGGAAAGTTTCAAATCTGTTCTAAAGTGCTTGCTGCTACGCATGTCTACTACTCTTCCTGTTGGGCCCCTTCCAAAGCTTCATACCTCTAGCTCGAGCGTCTCCTCCGAAACTTTTTCTAGGCCTCTGATGTTGTGCATCACGGCTTTCATAGAGTAGCCTGGGATTATTGTTCTTTGCCCAAAGATTCTGGTGGGTTTGGGTTGCTTTCCACTCGCAAGCAGGGTTTTTCCTTTTGTGCTAATTGGGTCATTTGGGCCCTCACTGGAGATGAGGCCTGGAAAATTTTATTACGACATTGCATTTCTTCAGGCTTTCCGGTTAACCGACCTTCCTAGAATGGGATTCGCTTTCAGACCCTTCTTGTGGCTCTTGAACCTATTCAGATTCGGGGCACCTTTGTTGTTAAGAGCATTTTGAAAGCCTGGGAAGCTCTCAAACCTTGGCTTCGCTGGGTAGGTAATGGGTTCAGAGATGGCCGCTCAATGAACTAGCAAAACCTTTGGTGGTCTCCCTTGTTTGCTGCTCAAGGTGTTCCTTTAGCTAAGATACAAGGAGCCATCGCTCTGCGCTTGTTTGAAAGGCGTATGAAATCTCCCAAGGATTTATTTTCCTGAGTTACTATGAGCCTTCTCTCATGGGAGGACCTGTAGGTGTAATTCAAGCTTATCCATGTAGATTGGTAGACTGTTGATCTTCTAGTTTTTGCGATGCTTCCCAATTTGTTAGACGAGCTTGGGATTTACTCATCTCACCCATGGTGGAAAGATTGGAAGTGGTATCCTGCCACTACTATGACTAGTTACAAGCCCAAGCTGGGGTATTAGTGGCTGGTGCCCCATCTTCCGATGGTTGATACTCTCAATCAGCATTGGCATTTGCATTCTTCCTATAAGACTTGGAGTAATAGATTTACCACTGTCTGGCATTCCATTATGCAGCCAAAAATTGCTCACTTTGCCTGGTGCCTTCTCTTCCAGGGCTTGCCTTTGGGCCCTCGATTTTGGCATCTGGGAGTCCTAGATCTAGATGCCCTTTTTGTGGCCAGCCCGAGAGCTTCCTGCACATTTTCTAGTTCTGCAGAAGAACCCAGAAGTATTGACTTTGAATTCATGACTTTTTCAAGCCTTTTCATCCAGAGGATTTCACTTGGCATATGGTTGTTCTGGGAGATCCACCTGGGCTTCTTTTTAGATATGCCTAGATTTGGCATGCTTTTAGAATGGTGATTTTGTTTACTATTTGGAAGGACCGCAATGCTGTTTTATTCTCTCACATCTTTCTTGATATTCATGTTGCTATGTACTCTAAAGCACGTATCTATAATAATGTCATGATGCAGATTCAAGTACAAACTGACAAAGTCACGCTGGAGGTGGCTCACCTATAGGAGTTATTAGCTCATTGGGGAAATGCGCCCTGTACGATTGCTCGCGTGCCTTCAAATGCTTTATTTGGTGACTGCACTCCTTGTGGTCATCGGTGAGGCTGAAGCAGATCTACACGCCGCTCGCATATTCCCCAGTCTCGGCTTCATCACCACCCGCCCAGTGTTTTGGTGACCATTGTCGCTCAGCCTCGCCTCCACCAAGGTTGGGCTCGAGCTGCTCCCTAGTGGCTCCTCTTGCTGCCCTTGATGCGGGTTGGCCATCTGTGCAATGTGACCCCAAATGGGCTTTCCCTCGATTGGACTTAGCCATTTCTCCACCCAGATAGGAGGGTGATAAAGATGCTGATGTTGCTATTGATGACGGTTGGGCTCCCTCTGAGCCAACCACCAACCCAAAGGACTTCTGGGGTTTTGATGATAAAGACCCACCCTCGGCTGGCACTACTCTTGCAGCTTGAGGGCTTTTTGCTTTTTGCTTATATTTTTTTTTTGATGAATAGTTGTTAATTTGACCTTGTGCCATTTGAACTTGCGGGGTGATCTTGTGTCCCCTAACCCCATTTTTTGTGAATATGTATCTTTAAATTTTAATTACTGGAAAAGGTCTATTCATCGAAAAATTAGGTATAATTTTTCCTTTATAATTTTGTATAAATAAATTGTATATTTTTGTATTTTACACAAAATATTGAATACATAAGATTTGTATTAAAAAACTAAGCTAAAATGCTTTTGTAGATTCTCGATCACAATATCGCGCACAATATGAGTTAATGCCCTACAAATTTTGCACACTAGGCTAAAAGAGCTCTTGATGGAATTTCTGAGACCAAGGCAAAAAAAGGTAAGAACTGCGATTGAAACAGGTTCCTATTCTATAGGCATTAGGAGCAAACAATTGGATGAGGAAGATGATAGGGGGAGGGTTTTAGGGAATTTGAGACTAGAGGGAGAGGACCTAATATGGCACGTGGCCCAAGCACTAGTGGCAGGAACGTCAATCATTTTGTTGCACCTCGTACTATGCCAATATCACAAACCACTTTGGAGAGTATGAGGTGTAGGAAAATTGTCCATGAACAAGCAATGAAGGGGATTTCAAATTTTTATTTCTTATCTACCTTGGCATTCCATGTTTGCTTGCAGGTCTCCATATTGACAAGTTATGATGGATTCCATTGTAGTTGTAGGGCCTAGATTTAAGGCCCCATCTTACGATACAATGACGGTTGGTATGCTTGATGATGCCTTAAATGATGTTTAACACATTTTTGACAAGCATGGGTTAGAGTGGGCTAGTAGTGAGTGCACCATTATGTTAGATGGATGGATAGATAGAATGATCTGATCCTTCATCAACTTCATCTCTTGTGATAAAGGCTTTATTTCTGAAATCTGTGGATGCATCACATTTAATGAAAACTGTAACTGCATTGTTCAAGATGTATGACTACTAGTCATAGATGCAAGGCCATAATGTGGTTCAATTTATTACATGCAACATTGTTGTTTGTGTAGCTGCTAGGAAACTTCTGACATACAAATACCCCTCTATGTTTTTAATCCCATTTACAACACATTGCCTTGATCTTGTTAGAATCTGAAAAGATTAATAACCCAGAAAACTAGTGCAAAGAGTAAATATCTAAACTATGAATGCAAATGATACAAAATCAAAATAGCATCATAGAGTTAGTCTCCAAGAGAGTAATGCAAATGCTGAAAGCAGAATAGCATTAAGAGGATGCAAAAACAAGAGATGCAAATACAAGCCAGGTAGCATGCTTATATAGGCTAGGCAGAGGGAGGAGGTGTCAACACCAATCAATGAGGAGCAACCATCTATCGGACTAAAGATAGCAAAGTATCTTCCCAAGATAGCTAATGGATGCTCACATGTAGGAAGGTGACACCTCACAACCATTCACCTAATAAGACATGCTTTATTAACCTAAGCGAGATTATTAAAAAGTGTAGGAAAAACCTAGCAAAATAGGAAAAATAAAAAACTACACTAACACCCCCCCATAAGCGAAGCTTAGGTGGATGTAGAAATGGGTCCCGGCAAGTCAAGCCTGATGAGGTACCCATGTACATAAGATTTCTCAAAAGAGAGAGAAAAGAGACCCCCCCACAAAAAAGTCAGGACTCCGAGTGAAAGGAAGAGGCCCCCCCAGAAGATGAAGCATCCCGCACCCCCAGCAAAGCTCGCAAATGAAGGAACTTGCTCTCAGTGAAGGGTTTGGTGAAGATATCAGCAACTTGCTCGGAAGTTGGACAATAGCGAAGGTCAATGACATGACCATGGATGAGCTCTCGGATGTAGTGCATGTGGACCTCTATGTGTTTGGTTCGTTGATGATGAACTGGATTTCGTGAGATCTGAATGGCACTCTGGTTGTCACAAAATATGACTGATGGCCGTCTGATCTGGATACCAAACTCAGTGAGAAGATGTTGAATCCAAATGGCCTCAGTGGCGGCATTTACAGCCCCCCGATACTCAGCCTCAGTAGAAGATAAAGCAATAGCAGACTGCTTTTTGCTCGACCAACAAACAGGACCTGACCCAAGTGAGAAGCTATACCCTAAAGTAGACTTGCGATCCTCAGAATCACTTGCCCAATTTGAATCTGTGTAGCCCACCAAATCAAGCTCAATACCTGCTGCGTAGTGAATCCCACAACTATGAGAACCCTGAATGTAGTGAAGGATCCGCTTGGCTGCTTTCCAGTGTAACTCATGGGGCTCCTGCATGAATTGAGAGACCATGCCTACAGCATAGGAGATGTCAGGTCTCGTATGAGTCAGAAAAATGAGACTCCCAACAAGTTGGCGGTACAAAGTGCCATCAACAAGTGGAGAAGAACATTGAGCCTCAAGTTTGACTCCAGAAAGGAAGGGAGTCGGAGCAGGCTTACAGTCAGCCATATGAAACCTCGAGAGTAAATCTAGAGCATACTTGGATTGTGTGATGGTGATCCCAGAAGGAGACTGAAGGATCTCAATCCCAAGAAAGTAATGTAACAAGCCCAAGTCAGTCATCAAAAAACTGTCTTGAAGGGCCACTTTGACATCCTTAATGGTGGGTGAAGAACTTCCTGTGATCAGCAAGTCATCAACATACAAAACCAAAAATAGAAGTGAATCACCCTGTTGCAAAATGTACACATTAGGATCAGAATGGCACCAAGTGAACCCAACTGATAGAAGGAAGGAGTCCATCCTGGCATACCAGGCCCGAGGAGCCTGTTTGAGGCCATAGAGAGACTTTCGAAGACGACACACAAGTGAAGAATCCTGAAGGAAGCCCTGTGGCTGCTCCATGTAGATCTCCTCATGAAGGTCACCATGAAGAAAAGAACTCTTCACATCCATCTGATGTACTTCCCAATGATTAGCTGCAGCAATGGCAAGAACAATTCGAATGGAATTCATTCGAGCAACTGGCGCAAAAGTCTCAGAGTAGTCAATCCCAGGAACCTGGGAGAATCCTTTGGCGACCAAGCGAGCCTTGTGTTTGTCAACTGACCCATCTGCTGCAAATTTTGTCCGATAGATCCACTTACATCGAACAAGTTTTCTTCCTTTAGGAAGAGGGACAAGATCCCAAGTGTGGTTCCTCATCAAGGAACTATACTCTTCCTGCATAGCTGTATCCCACTCAGAAATACTAGAAGCCTCATGAAAGGACTATGAATCTGAGGCAGTAGCAATGAAGACATGTGGAGCATCCTGGAATTGTGAACGAGTTCGCCTGGTGTCTGATGGATCCCCAACCCAATCACCTGCAGACTGCAAGGTTTGTCTAGCCCAAAGTGGGCAAGAAGATGGAGAATCTGGAGGGGAATCGTTAACCTCTGAATGATGACTAGGAGAGGAAGGAGGTGAGTTCTCTGAATCACTTTCTGCATCAGAAGTAGAGGTAGAAGACTGTTCAGGTGAATCTGACTCATCAGAAGATCTGTCATGTATTCCAAGTGACTCTAATGTCAAGGTAGAAGGAGTTGGAGAAGTGATAGAAAGTGAGCTTGAAGATCCCTCCTCAAACTGAACACTCCTCTCAATGAATAACTCATGTGTAGTAGGGTGGAGCAACCGATAACCCTTCACACCATCAGGATAACCTACAAATATGCAAGGTCTGCTTTGCGGATCCAAGGCCTTACGTTTCTCTGTAGGAATGTGGGCCCATGCAGGGGAGCCAAAAACTCGAAAGTGCTTAACTGATGGTTTTCGACCGCACCAAGCTTCAAAAGGAGTAACTCCCTTCAAGGCTCGGTGAGGAACACGGTTCTGGATATAACAAGCACAGTTAATGGCTTCTGCCCAATACTGTGGTGCAAGAGATCTAGAGTGAATCATACAGTTTGCCATTTCCTTCAAGGATCTATTCTTCCGTTCTGCAACACCATTTTGCTGAGGATTGTATGGAATTGAATGCTGTAAATCAATCCCCTCTGAAGTGCAAAATCTTTCAAACCGATGGTTGACATACTCACCACCATTGTCTGTGCGCAAAACCTTGATGGCTTTCCCAGATTGCTTTTCTACAAAATTTTTGAAGTCTTGAAAATGATCAAATACCTCTGACTTCTGTTTGAGAAAGTACACCCATGTATATCGAGAAAGGTCATCAATGAATGTGAGGACATATCGGGCCCTGCTGAAAGAAGGATGTTGAAATGGACCAGCCAAATCACTGTGAACTAACTCTAGTATCTGTGAAGCTCTCCATGCCTTACTTTTGTCAAACTTTTCCTTAGGATGCTTACCAAGAATGCAACCTTGGCAAACACCTCCTGAGAATTGAACTGAAGGCAATCCTGTGACCATGCTCTGCTGGTTGAGCTGATGCAAATAGCGGAAGTTAAGATGGCTAAACCGCTCATGCCATAATTTACTCACATCATTAGAGTGAGTCAGCAAAACAGATGAAGGAGGATCAGGAACAAAGTGAGAAAACAGATAGAGCCGTGACTGATGATCTGCTCTCCCAACTGCAACTACAAAATCACTATGCAACTCATGTATCTCCACTGAATCAGGAGTGAACTCGACCCGCTTGCCTAAACCTGTGTGAGTGATTTGGTATATTGATAGGAGATTAGTTGATAATGAGGGTACACAAAGAACATCATGGAATGTGCCATCCCCCACATCAACAGACCCTTTCCCACGCACCTCAATAGGAGTGTCATCACCCATCAAAATAGAAGGCATAGTACATGGCTCCAAGGATGCAAGTTCTTCCTTAGATGAAGCCATGTGGTGCGAAGCACCCGAATCAAGAACCCAAGTGGATGGTGAGGAAACAACTGCAACAAGAGCTTTGCCCTTTCCTTTCCCTTTGTTGTTTTCTTTTGCCTTGTTAGACTCTTCATTAGAACTTTGTTTGATAGACTCAGGAACACTAATATTATTCTTCTCAAGAATGTATGTCAAGTGATCAATTTGTTTCTTCAAACATTTATGTTCATCATGACCGGGTCTTTACAATAGGCACATTTAACCTTTTCTTTCTTAGGCTTATCGCCCTTAGAGGATGAGGTATCAATAGTTGCTTTTGAAGCAATTGGTATCTGATCCTTCTTTTCCTCACTATTATTTTGTTTCTCATCCTTACTATTGTTGTTACTACTTTGTCCTTTTTGTTCTTTTGTGCCTTGGTTGGTTGCTAAGGCATGTGACTTAGAGGACTTAAGAGTGCCCATCTGGATTAGCTTGTCCTGTTCTCGAGTGAGATTGACAGCAAAATCATCTAGAGATGGCATGGTGAATTGAGTACCAAGTGCACCCTTAGTAGCATAGAAGGTAGAGACAAACACAGAATATTTTGAACTTAGCTTAGAGAGAATACTGAGAATCAGTTGTTCATCTTTCTTTTCAATTCCACATTGTTTTAACTGCAGCCTTAGTGATTTCAATTTGGTGAAGAAATCTTGGATTGTGTTGAAATTGCCTGGACTCAAACTAATTAATTCATTTTCCAACATATGACCCCTCATTGAATCTTGTGTGCCAAATAATGTTTCTAGCTTTGTCCATACTTCATTTGGTGTATCCAAAGACTCAATTTGAAATAGCAAGTCAGGAGAAACAGACAAACACAATGTTCCATATGCCTCATCACATTTGTTAAACCACTTAGGCTTGTCTTCATCTTTAGCAGGTTCAGTTTCAAGTCCCATAGTTATCCTATTTAATCCAGCTTTCCTTAAGTGAATTATCATGCGTGATTTCCACTCAAAGTAATTGTATGGAGTTAGGATGGGCATATTTGTTTGATCCATGATGAAGGAATGCAAAGAAATGCTAAAAAAAGAGAACCCAGCCATGACAATGCCCCCCCCTTTTTACTCAATCAAAGAACCCCCCCAAAGAAATATGATTTGGCACTTTATTTTAGTGCATTTACAACTACCACTAGAAAGAGATACTTAGTGGTCTTGATTTCAATGCATTACAAATCTTCATGAAGAGCATATGCTAAAAGTGAAACTTGGGCACAATAATCAAGGAAAAAAATAGCACCACTGCAATCTACTCGAAAAATCATGCACTTTCAAAAAAAGAATCGCCTCGATACGAGGTCGTATGAGAAAGTTATGATCCTCCGAAGTTTCCAAAACGAGAACTGTGCACAGTCACGGCTGAGAATCTGCAATTTCTGAAGAATTCATGCATGAAAATCAAAAAATAACTCCACTAGTGGATAGAGCACAAAAAAATAGCCAAGTTCATAACAAGAATCATCAAAATCGGAGTCCGTATGAGCAAGAACGAGACATTTGAAAACTGCATTTAAATCTGCGGCTGCCAATGGAGAGGGGTATGGCTGTAGCTTTGCATGCTCGATTCTGAAAAATATACAGCTTGCATGCAAAATCTAAAAGATACCCAGATGGTTTTTCGGGGCTGCGAACAAAACCCAGAAAGCGTTTTTCTTGCTGATGAACAGAAGATGTTGCTGTAGTGTAAATCAGACGCCTTTAACAGTAAAAAACGGCTCCAAAAATCAGAAAACGACCCCAGCAACCAAAATTTGACATGCAAATGCTGGATTAGCTTCTTAAGTCCATCAATGGCATGCTGGAACCTGCAAAACTGATTGAAAACTCCAAATATGCAAGTTGGTTGTCAGATTTGAGATTGAAACCCCAGAGAAAAACTGTTTTTGTCAAAACTTTTCTGATTCTCAGGATCATCCAAAGATGCAAGAGAAGAGCATACTTCGTTTTTCAAAAAACTACAATAAAGTTTATTTGCCCCCCCCGAATCTCTCAAATAAGGAAACTAAAATCTACTCTTGCACATAGAAAAGCTCTGATACCATGTTAGAATCTGAAAAGATTAATAACCCAGAAAACTAGTGCAAAGAGTAAGTATCTAAACTATGAATGCAAATGATACAAAATCAAAATAGCATCATAGAGTTAGTCTCCAAGAGAGTAATGCAAATGCTGAAAGCAGAATAACATTAAGAGGATGCAAATTCAAGAGATGCAAATACAAGCCAGGTAGCATGCTTATATAGGCTAGGAAGAGGGAGGAGGTGTCAACACCAACCAATGAGGAGCAACCATCTATCGGACTAAAGATAGCAAAGTATCTTCCCAAGATAGCTAATGGATGCTCACATGTAGGAAGGTGACACCTCACAACCATTCACCTAATAAGACATGCTTTATTAACCTAAGCGAGATTATTAAAAAGTGTAGGAAAAACCTAGCAAAATAGGAAAAATAAAAAACTACACTAACAGATCTAACCCTGAGGACATTGGAAAAATTGCATGGGTTGAGGTATTTCAAAAAGCTCACACAAATAACAAATTTATCTACAATCACAAGAGAGTTTTGATAATGATACACCTGTTACTAAAATTTTGCTCGTGTAAAATTTAAGTATGAAGACAAAGAAAGTGCATGAATGCCATCATTTCACACAAGAATGTCCTTGTATTATTCATCAAAAGATAGATACAAATGATATTTACAACTAATAGAATGAAATGAAATACTGAAAGTAAATTTCTCTCACACAATTGGCTGTGAGAGTAACCTTCAAATTTACTAATATCTATCTCTATTCTACGAAAGTGCATAGACATGAAAGAAAGAGCATAGAATGAGAGGGTCATAGGGCACCAGTCATTGCCCATAATGACTGGTGTATTGCATTGCTCCAATGCTTCTTGCTTGCTGCCCCAAACCACATTTCCTCCAAATCTATGAGTCCTGCACACAAAGAAGATGTTTAGATCCAATGGATCTAAGCAATGATGGAAACACCTTACCTCATGTGCAAACAAACTATGATACCATCATATCATGCACTTGCATAAAACAGAAAATGTATACCAGTATATCAAAGGCAATCATGATCACATCAAATTTTATTGCTAACATGTTTGTTTCTTGTACAAAATCTTATCTCTAATAGGTACGCGGATATAACCGTAGGCTCCCACGAGGGTTATTGAGCCTGGCGTGCCTATGCGATAGGATCATTGAATTTGATCAAGAATGTCATGAAAGAAACATAGGGGCAACAATAGTGAGAAAATAATGGAACAAAGGTTTTGAAAGTGCAAACTACAGAAAGATCAAACTGGGCAATGAGCTATAGGTACGGAATTAAGTAGAAGCAATATACAGACAGAGATGCAAGTGGAACATGAAACATTAAAATGATTCTTATGTAATGCTGCTTTATCACTATGCATAAATGCTGATTAAAGCAAAGTGACAATCAAAGATCATAGTGAACAAGAGAAGTGAAATAGAAGACATAGAAAGGTGCCACAGCAAGGATGCAACAAAGAAGGATACACAATGCTAGCTCTCAAGTTACAAGGTATCTAAGGTTTTTGTGCAAGTAATGAATATCCACTATCAACAACCTGCTATAGAAAAGTTGTTATGCAAAGCATCATATTAGAGGAGAAGAGAACAGATAATGTCATTTCAGTTTCATGTTCTTATGAATTCAAAAAATAAAGTGAAGCTTTCAATAATGGCAGCATTAACCTCTGAAACAGCTCCAGATTCTCCTACAGTTGGTGGCCAAATTCATAGTCAAAAGGACCCAGTAAATGCAGTGGCTACGATGAATCAATAATAAGAAATGGATTTTTTTTTTAAACAAAGGAACATTTCATTTATTACCAACATTCTTTCTTGCAATGAGCAAAGCAAATATGATACTAACTGCAAGAATACTATCAAAATGGCAAAACAACAAATATTTTCAGTTTGAACATGATAATAGCTAATGCAAGAGAGGATAAATGTCATCAAAAAGTGGTCTCAATCTCTTCCACTAACAGATGTCTGCAACACAACAAATGAAGGTTGTCATTTATGACAAAAAGAGCAATTTTCAGAAAGGAAAAAGAGCAGACTTAAGGAATCACGACATGAGAGAGGATTCCAAGATGACATATGGAGGTACCTATAATAGCTGCTGCTAATGACGCAAAAAAATACAAGTGATAGCCACATTTACAGCCCTCAAAACTCCCAAGATTTCTTAATAATGGCAGTCCAATTAGATAGAGATATATGGAAAATAGAAAAATTCGTTATCTTAAGTAACAACAAGAATTTCCAACCAGAATTTCTAAGTTATTCATAACTTACAGCTTTGAGATGAAGATCCAGTCACAGCTAAAAGGGCTCCGGTTCGACATTGAGAATGCCACAGAAACAAGCAGTGGAGTAACTCTAATATGGTGTATGAGATTGCCATTGAATTAGAAGCAAAAAAAACCTCATTGCCAAGGTCTGTACAACTCTCAGTACACCCCAGAGTAAGTCACAACAAGATCAGATTCAAAGCGTGATGCTCATGGCAGTTGTCTAAAGCCAGAAGGATTGCAGAGAAACATCCAACGTGCCCTTGAAATGAGGAAAATCAAACACGTTTTGTTCCATAAAAAGATCCAGTCATGGCTACAGCAGCAAGATGAGACACCAAATGCAGCAAAACAATCCTGTAATCTCTATATTTTTCCATGGTTGGCGGCCAAGGGTTTCGAGCTTCCAGATTTCCTCAAAATCTTGAATGGTTGAATGACTTCAAATGAGTTAGGTTTTTTATTTTCAATGAATGCCTTTCTTGTGTTTAATTTTAAAATTTCTTTCAAATCCGGCTTAATGAAGAATATGGCTGAGAGTCATAAGTGATAAAAGGCTTTTCCCTTTATATTAATCCCTACTTATATAGTAGTTAATAACTCATTTAATAATAATTTGACTTATATCTTACTATATCAGTAGTTATTAATATTTATATTATAATAACAATTCTAACTCAAATTTTATTGAGTTATTTATAGTTATATTAATATATCTATTATTGCATTTGACTAAAATTGTAATTGTTATTAATTAATTGGTATTCTTATAAATCAATCAATTAATAACAAATTTAAAATGGCAATAATAGAGTCATAAATTTGATTATAGGAGTATGGTTACCAAGTGGCGATAAATTCATAGATTTGAAATTTGATGAGTTGGTGATGCTATCAATTATTGCCACTTGTTAACGTAGTTGACTTACTCTTGGGGACTTTTGTCATGTTTGTGAGCTTTTCTTGGGAAATCTATGAGTTCAGTTGAGTTGTCATCATCAACCTATGATAGAGTGTGAGTCAGAAGGACATATGACATCTTTTTGGAGTCATGAGAGTCCTATTTTTACTACTTACTTCCGAATTCGAGTTGATGACTCCTATTTTGCTGGATTTGCATTTATAAGGAGACCTAGTTTGAAGGAAAAGTTCAATTTGTTGAAAACAAATGAAGGAATCTAGGAGATAGCTGAGTTCATTTAGGAGTGTTTTGACTCAGTTTGAAGGCTTTTTAGTGGGATTTTAAAGAGCTTTCATTGGGAGGTATGAGGTGGCTTGACCTTGTCATCAAGCACATGCCATTTGGAGATGTTTTGGGTGCTATTTTTGGGCCTTTTTTCCAGAATTCGACCCAGTTGGTTGAATTAGCTTTGTACTTAATGAGTTTTGGCAACTCATTTTAGGAAATTCTCAGTTATGCATTTTTGGCTCTTAATGATTTTTCTCTATCCTTTGGGCAGAATTTCTGCACGATTCTGTAACTCAGTTTATGATATTCAGAAGCTACCTTGGAGACTATTTTGGTATAATTTTTATCATCTTCTTGTCATTTGCAGAGTTGTGTTTGTGTGATTTGATAAAACAGTTTGTGAAAGCTTCAATTTCCTTTCAGTTTTGCCTCACTTTTGTACCTATTTTGTGATAAATATATGACACAGGTTGCAGGTTGTGTGAGCAAATGTAATGTGTTCTCTACTATGAAAAGTTTCTTTGCCTTTACTGAGCAAATAGCCATTCCAACCTTTCTGCAAAATATTTATGTGCACGCATGTGTCCGGCAAGTTTCGTGAGTTTGAAATTGTTTCATCGTTTTCAAGCGTAAAATTTCTCAAGATATCACAGATTTGAACTTTAGGTGCATCACCATAGGTTTAGTTTTTCTTTTATGTAACCTTCTTTCTTTTTCCCTCAGAAAGTTTGTGAGTTTTAGTGAAACATCAGACAGGAACCGGCCTAGAAACTGGAGGTCTCACTTCATTTGCATGTCCCCATAGAAGTGATTCCCATGTTATACCAGAATTACTGGACTCATTCAGTTCTGTACCAGGTGCAAATTTTGGTACTTAACACCACCAATTCACAGAGGGCAAGGAACTAGTTCGACCAGGGGTGACAAGGTTTGCATCCCACTTCCTTTCACTATAGACTTGAGTTCAACAAAAAATCAGCTCAAGACTTGTGTTTATTTCAGCTGGGAGGATGGACTTAAGATTCTCAAGTCAAACAGATGGCATGACAATATTAGACTATATATATTATACCAATTTTTGGGAAGTAATTGAGTAGGTGCTATTGTTCCTAGATTCTTCATAAAAGTCTTGAGACTAGTGGATGGGGATAAATGCCCAATGCGATATGCATGAGGCAGTGGATAGGGCCAAGGAGGTGATGAAGGGTAGGTTGGAAAATGATAGGATGAGGTATCAACCATAACAGGACATAATTGATAGGAGTGGGACAAATAGATTCTATCTTCTCGTGTTGCGGGATACTTTCTTAATCCATCATTGTTCTACAATAGGGATTTCACAAAGATTGATGCTGAGATCACACAAGGCTTGTTCAGGTGCATGGAAAAAATGTTTCGAAGCATAGAGAAATTGAAAGCCGCTATGTCAGAGCTGCAAATGTATAAGAAGCGAAAGGGTTTTCTCTCATCTAGTGCTTATGAGGAAGGTAGAAGGACCTTCCAACCAGGTAGACTAAAAAATTTTCGTAGTCCATTTATTTCGTTGACATGACCAACAAATTTGTTAAGATTTGAAGATATTCTTACATGGTATACTTTCCCCATAATTTGTTTTTCAGCTCAATGGTGGGAATGTTTTGGTTACAAATGCAAATATCTTAAGTGGATGGTGATATGCATTTTGACCTAGCCATGCAGCTCATCTGCCTTTGAGCGTAATTGGAGTGTTTTTGCACACATACATTCCAAGAAACACAACCTCTAACTGAAAAACAGATGAACGACTTGGTGTTTGTTCACCACAGCCTTCGCTTGAGGTTGAAGAAAGCTCAAGGTGGGAGTTTTAGTATCATTCACTCAACTGAAGTAGTTTTCATTGTGTATTTCGTTTGTAGGCAAAGACTAATTTCTGCATGGAGAAGATGTTTTCATTTTGTTTTTTCATTTGTAGGCAAAGACTAATTTCTGCATGGAGAAAAGCAAGAAGTATTGAGGATGACACCCCAATTGATCTTGACAAGATAGATCTAGAATCCAAGTGGATTGCTGCATCTCAAAGTGATGATGATTATGTTGATGATAATGTTAATGAGCATGAAGATTTAGAAATTATGGAAGAGGCCAACATTGTCAGTAGTGTTATTGAAGGACTTAAGTTAGGGACTTTCTGAGAAGAAACATCAGCAGGGCATCTTGCCCCCTAGTATACCATTGGCTAGGAACTTTGTACTTAGTTTATAGGTTGACTTTGTACAAAGTCATAAACCATATTGCATTTGACATTTTAACAATTGTATCCATCTAGTTATCTTTCATGCTATTGTGATATATTTTGCAATGAAATCAACGATATTTATATAAATGATGAAAATCTGTTCTCTACAATCTACTAGTTGAACTCCATATTTATAGATTGACTTTACAAAGTCATAAACTATATTGTATTTGAAATTTTAACAATTGTCTCCATACAGTCATCTTTCATGCTATTGTGGTATGTTTTGTGCAATGAAAATAAATATATTTATATAAATGATGAAAATCTTTTCTCTTCAATCTACTAGTTGAATTCTATAGTATATTTTCTCTCAATATATCTATGATGTGGAAATGCCCCTTAATTTTAGAAAAAGTAATTTTTAACTGTTTTTCTTCACGTTTTTGCTCCTTAATTATTTTAAAAAAGCAATTTTTAACTGTTTTCCTTCAAGTTTTTACCTTTTTTTTGTAAATCCGGTTTTACAAAAATTCCTACTCTGGTTTGCCATTTTTTTCCCCAAAATGATCTATGCTTCTATGGAACTTTAGATTGGGCATTTTGAATGGATGAGGCCCTTCATTGGTCAGTTTTCTCTGCTCTTTTTCATTGTTTGGGCATTTTGTACTCTTCACCCTACTGTTAAGCATGATAACACTATTTCTAATCCCATGTGGGATCTGAAGCAATGTAATTTTGATTAATATTTTACTGTAATGGGCATGATCCTCTAGATCACAGTTTACTAACCTAAAAAAAGAAATAATTTTATTCTTCCATCACTTTTCACATTCTCCAATTTATGGTCCTTGTCTTGACTCAACATGGCAGTATTTTATTTCTCTGGTCTTGCCAGTCTATCATGATCAAGTTAACATTAGCTATTTACTGGTGCAGACATGAAAAATTGTTATGTAGCTACCTGAGTATACCGCAGCTGCCTATAGATCTGTATTAATCATTTGTAAAGAGGCACTCTTAATACAAGCGCAGGCCACTGTGATGACTTGTCTTTTCACCATGGAGATCTCAGCTGTAGGTTAAGTTCTGAATTTCACACAAGAATAGATTTTATATACGGACTTGATATGGGTTTATACTCTTGTTCTCCATCTTTTTCGCTTATTTCTATACAGAAATAATACTTGCCAGCCCTAGCTTAAGGGCTATTCTTAAACCAAAACAAGTAATTTATAATTATACAAAAATAGGAACTTAAAAGCTTTAAGAAATCAAAGTTAGCAATTCGAATAATTCTTGTGAAAAGTGCATTATTGAGGTCATTGCAAACCTTCATTTTAATCCCATTGTTTAGAACTTCAAAATGTGCATTGCTTTTCTCAAATCTAGCCGATCTTGGGTTGTGATTCATATTCTTTATTGTAAGAATCCGATTCTTTGCATTTATGTTAGCAGAGGAAGGATTGCTGTTTTGTTAATTTTGTTTTCAAATGTTATATTTGACTTGTTATCAATATATGATGTTTACCAACTGCTATTTTTTGAGATTCTTTTTTTTCCAGGGATTGTATTTTTTGTTATACGGTGGACTTCAAGTATACATTTTGTTGATGCACATCAGACAACTAGTCTTGGACTCCTGTGGCCCACTGTTGATGATGAAGCTTCGGTGTGGTCATGGCTATTCTTTGTTCCTCTTATAGCCTATGGGGTGTGGCAAGTATTGTATATTCTAATTGTCAATGTCTTACGGCACCAGCGATTGTTAAAGGACCCAGAAGTGATTACATCTTTCAGGTACATATCATGGGAGCACTAGATTCTGCTTTTGGTTGTCACAGTTTAGGTCTCATTCTCTTGTGTTTTATACAGAGAGTTGTCAAAGAAAGCTCAGAAAGCTAATAATGTCTGGTGGCGAGCAAGTGGCTTGCTTGGTGATCAAAACCGTGTTGTCATGTATGTTGTGTTCCAAGCTGCATTTACTATTGCAACGATGGCACTCACTGTTCCCATTTTCAAGTCCTATAAAATGCATGCTGCCTTTGAGATATTGAAGGTCTCAGCTGCAGTTTGGAATGGAGGGAACTATGTCATTGACGTGATGCCAAGACAGGTAGTCGTGAAAGAAAAGAAAAAGTTTGAAGTGCAGCAACCTTCTGATTGCAAAATACCTTCTGAGAGCATTACTGATGATGTCACCAATGGTAATGCAAACTACTCATCAGATTTGACGAAGTGAGAAATCCATTGTTCAATGTCTACTAAAGATGGTGCTAGAGCATTCAGACTGCAGGAAATGGAAATGTATTGTGCAACAAATGTCTTGATGTCAATGAAGCCTTGCATTCATTTGAACTGTTTACAGTTGACTAAGGATGTCTTCACAAATTGCTTGGTCTGCTTTAAAGTGATGTTTGGAGGGTTAAATTGAGCTGACATTACTATTGTGAGCATATGTCGCTTTCTTACCTTAATCCCTGTTCATATATGGTGACGTTCTTGCCTTCATATAAAATGAGAGTTTAATCCAATATCTTGGTGCATATAGTCTGGCTTAAGACAGAAGACCAAGCTTCATTTGCTGAACATAGCCTAAGATTTTTTCATTATTATCAGACTTAAAATTTTAAACTTTAGCCTTAAAATTGTAAATTTTTAATAGCGGATTTATAAATTACTTAAGTTCATTTAACTTCTAGACTTTTGTTGTTTGGTTAGGGAAAAATATATGTGCCCCTTATTGATATGATAGCTAACCTGGTTTTATGTGTTAAGTGCTTTTATTACCAAGAGTAAATATGAGATAATCACTCTGTCTCTTATCCAATATAATGTGCAATTATTTAATAACAACAAGCATACATAATTAAAAATGATAAGGTATAATCAATTAGTCAAAGCATAAGAAATTTTGTCCTTGTTTTGAATATGTATGTTAATGGTCCCTAATTACTAGTAGATCTTGCAAACTGATTGACCAACGTGAATCTATGCCTTTCCTATTAACATATTTACGGATTTACTTTTTCTCTTCATGTTCTTAGGAAACAAAACATGTGCTAAGAAATACAATCTTTTAATTGCCTTGATAGTTAGGTTAGGTTGAAGGTTTGGATTGGACATCATAAGAACTGCATGCAACGTAAAACAGAGCATAACAAACAAGATTGCTTTGGATGACCAAATGTGGGGGAAAAAACATTAGGACGATAGAATAGCTATTCTTTCACTTGGCACTATTTTGTTTTAACTAATCAACAATACGATAGTGTTATGGATGCTTTGGAAGATGCTAGCAGCAAGGGTAGAGAGGAGTCCATTGGTATAATTGTTGCATTTTAGAGCAGGAATTAAAGGAAACTAAGGAGAAGATAAACAAAATCTTGGAAGTTGATAAATGCATCATCAAAAAATTGTGCAATTGGTTTTGAAACTTTTAACTGAGAGATTTAAACAAGTTTGAAGGTGACCATCCTTCAACCCAATAGCCTGAAAAGATTTGCATTGCTTGTCCTTGTGCTAGGTTGAAAGGTAGTACACCTATGTTCCCCCGAGTCTCCGGTACGGGGATGGCGGGATGGTTCGGGACGACAATTTTTTTTGGCAATCTTGGAGACGGAGGGGGGGGGAGACGACAAATGGGGATGGTTATATATATATATATATATATATATATATATATATATATATATATATATATATATATATATATATATATATATATATATATATATGAAAATTTTAAAATATACATTGAAATTTGCAAATATACATGTCATTCATATGAAACTAAGCACAAAGCATGTCATTTAAACATTATAGAACCATAACATACAACATTTGAATACCATCTAGGAAATAATATCTAATTTCAGTACTCAATTGTCAAAACACATCAATATTAGTGAACAATATCATAATGATAAACATGATAAATTTGAAAATCTAAATCTAAATATGCCTAAAGCTATAGGCCCAAAGGCTAGAGGGCTGCCATAAAGTAATAAGTATCAATGTATCATAATTATGTTCACGTTTAACATAAAAACCATAACATAGAAAAACGAAACAGATTGTTGTTCATATTCTACCTCTACCGTATTTGGAGGGGGGGGGGAGCTCTTTAGCGACTTAGTAAGGAGCCTTAAAATTATTTTTTAATATTCACTTTTGAATTTTTTTGCATAAAATTTTTGTTAATAAAATTAAAAATTAAAAAAAGTACCTGGTACGGTTGGGGGATGTCTAAGCATCCCCTTTTCGCATTGGGGATGGCCATCAATCCCCCTTTTTTTCCCAGTCATCCCCAAGTTTTGAGGATGTCCCCTGCTAATTTGCCTTTTTTGGGGACAGCTGGAGGACATCACATACTCGTCCCTCCGTCCTCGAGATGTCTCCATTTTTGAAACTCCTGGTTTTAGGCCAGGTATGCATCCCCGAGGAACATAGTAGTACACTAAAGAAGCTTAGAATGGATGAGGAAGAGCTATTCGACTTTGTCAAATTTCATGCAAATTTCTATGAGATGGACGAGATTGAGAAACTTGCAATTGGTCCTTGGGATTGTGTAATTCTTTGTTTCTGTTTAGTTTATCCCGGTGCTATTGGGCTGTAGTTTTTGGATAATGTATACATTGATAAGTTGACATTTTATTGTACTAGGTCTTAGGTTCATTGTGAAACCTATTTTACCGTTAATAATTAATGAAAAACAGTTGCAACAAATTTTGTTATAAAACAAGAATGATAAAAGATTAATTGGGAGAATAAGTTTTGGAGTTGATACTTTACCTATTTCTCTTTTTCTAGTAGAATCATTATCTATAGGCAAATCAATAGAACGACTCTATAATATTCATTGACACTTGAAATTACTATTGTGATATACGCATCACTGCCAGTAATTATAATTAGTTATATTACAATTGCTACTTGTACTCTTCTCAAAATTTCAATCAACATCATTGTCACACATATTGGTTTTCCATTAAAAATTGAACCACGCTTCTCTTTAATTCATAGTAACTTATATTAGTTGTGTGCCATGTAGGCCTTTAGGTCAACTCAAGTACATCTATTGCCTATGAAGATGTTTTTGCATCTCTTATATTTGCGTATTAAAAAGAAATTCATTGCTTCAAGCATTATAGAACACTCATTTGATGCAAACTCAACGAAGAAAGAATAATCGAAACAAACACAAAGAAAAACTAAATGTTTTCCCATCTTAGTCATTCAAGCTACAAATTAGTCAATGTGATTGTGTGAACGAAAGCATTATCTTGATTGATTTGTTTATTACAATCCAAACACCTGGCCAATTAAGAGGTCTTTGGGATTCCAAAAAATTAGACAATAGATGAGGAAACAACTCTTGACATCCTAACTTTTAACCCCAACATGGTGTGAGACATCATTTTAAAAGTCTTTTTGGACCTAAGGATCATTGACTTTCAATGTAGAATTAAAAAAGTTGACCTTCATCTTCGAACATCAAAGACTCAAAAAACTAAGATTGTTTGCCTTGTTGTCAACATAGTAAAATATATTATGAGGTGAAACTAAACTGCTAGAGCTAGTGCACATTTGTTCACTCAATGGATCGTACATAATTTGTTTAAGCTTCTTTCTTTTACCTTGATAATTTCTTCACTCAATTGTAGGCACATTTTATCCCTTGGTTATGTGCAACTCAATGCTGGACATGCTTGCCTTTCTACTTGGGTTGGTTCACTTCAACTATACTTAAGAAATTCTCATCTTTTAATAAAGATTTTGGCTTCATAGGGTTCTGTTGGTAAACAAATTGTTCACTTTTATTAACTCTTTGAATGCCTGAAACTTTTGAACAATGACTGATTACAACAGTTGAGAAATTGTATTTAAACGACTAATTTCCCTCTGAATTTTATAGGTACAACTCCCTTATGGTTATGATTTGCAATGAATCTATCTATTCCTAATCCTTAAAGGGGGTTTGTTCTTGACCCGAGAACAGAAGAGGTAAACCAAGTTAGGCCTAAATAGGAACTAACTCAGGAAAAGATTTAGGTGTTAATGCTAATCAAATTTCTGAACTCATACATCTTACGAACCTGTAGAATTTGATGATACACTAATGAATTCCATCTATGAATTATCTATTTAACAAAATGCTTCTGATTCTAACATGCAAGGGACACTTAAAGAATTATGCAAGACATAATCTCTTTTAACCTTCAATAATAGTATTGTTATTCTTGGTTTGTTGCATTGAACAGGGGAACAAAGCTCTATTTATTCCTTGATTCAATTCAACTGAAAGAGATACCTTAAACTATCTAAAACTATGGAATAGTAAATAATTGATATAAAACACATTCAACTTGTCTGTGCAACATGAAGCATCTCACACAAAAAATTAGCCGACCTTTCATTAATCTTTCAATTATGTACATATAGGATTTTGAGATGACCGTTCAAAAAGGAATTCAATCGATTCATCCCCTCAAAAATGACAAATGGCAAGGAACCAATTATTAGTTACAATTGCTCATCAAAATATGAAAGGGTGGGAGAGATGTCACTTCACCTTCTTCCCCTTTTCCGACTTCACCTTATAGGCCTTGGCAATGATGATGATTGGAATAAGATATTCATGTCAATGAACATGAATGTTGGTGTATCTCAGGAGCCACTTGGAATGTTCTCAGGCCAGGTATTTGATAGCATTTACGAGTTCTTGTGATTCCTCTATTGGCATGTGTATACATCCACTGAGCCATTGGAGGTTCGACACTATTCTAATGATTGGAAGATTTCTCTGTTAGATTGTCCAGATAACTAGAGAAATTCTTTTGCATGACAACAACTCCTACTATCCCCTTCCCTTGTCCACTGATTTGGGAGTCAGTGTATAGGCCTTTTAGCAATTTATAATTTATGTTCTGTTCCTCCCTAACCTTGCTCTTTGTTTCTTTTAGTCCTACTACTAAAATCATTTTGGCCTTGAATTGCACACTCTGTTGCCATTCAAATAAGGGCTCATCTCCCTTTGGTAGAATTTTTGCCTCTATTGCTTCCTTAGCTTTCATTTGGATGACCATCTTCAATAATGAGACACATTCCTCACTCTTGGCCTTTTTTGTTGATAGGGTAGCCCAGTTGGCAGAGATGTTTTTTTTTTCCGTTTCAAGCCTTAGCACTGCGTTTCCAAGTAGTTCTACGATTGCAAGTCCTTTAGACTTGAGTTTTACGCTGCAATCCCTACTAGTTTGCCCAAAGTACTTTTCTTCTTGTAGCTGGGAGATGATAGCTTGAATCTCTATGGCTGTAGGGTCGCTAGTGGTTGACACCCTCGAAATACTTGCCAATGGGGTGACTAGTTGCCTGATGAAGCAATTAAGCTTGTGAATCTCCACCTTCATTTTGACTTTAGCCAGTTTGAGACCTTTGAGTTGTCCTTCTATTACTACATTTATTGATTTCCACAGGCCCACTTTGGTGTCGTGTCCAACTCTGAGGTCTACAGACTGCAATGCAAAGCCTCTATAGTCAGATCTTCAATTCTTCCTTCCTTGGTGGGCTTAGCAATCTCCATAGTTAAGTGTCCTGTATTAGGGTCTTGACCGAGAATTGACGGGGTCTTCTGCTTCTTAACTTTACTCAATGCTGATCCAAAACAGATAGCTAGAGATAAAGTCTCTTTGTTTGGGACTCCCTCTTCTTTCCTTTTCCTCTTTCTATCTAAGGTATTTTCCAGCAATGATTTTGTGCCTATTACCTTAGATGTTCTTAATGTGTCCACACTGAACATTTTCCTCTTAACAGGAGTTAATATCTTTGAAGCTGAAGAGAAAGGATTCTTTGGAGCCAGAGAAATGAGGTTTGTAACTTTAGGCATTTTTCTTGCTTCAAATGCTTTCTCTGCTTCAGATGTTTTCTTTACTCCAGAAGCTTCTTTTGCTACTTCATTTGTTTTTGTAGATTCACTTTCACTACTTCCTCCATCTCCAAGATCATCCACTTGTATTTGGGGGCTACTTGGAAGGAGTAGTGTGGCACTTATGGATGGAATCAAACTACTGTGAGGTGAGAGAGCCACAGTGAGTGCACTATTCTTCAATTCTTCTGCCTTCTTCTCAGACTCTTTTTTTGTTCCAATTACAAGCACTGAACTGTCCTGACAAGTTTTATCAAGAGGTATGTTCTTGTCAGGAGGTTGATCACCTCCTCTGGTTGGTTGAGCAAGTCCTTGAATGAGAGGTAAGATCGTGCCTAAAGCACCACTTTGAGAAGATGAAGGTGCTGCCACAGTTAGGGAAGATTGGGGGGGCGTGCCTTTGCTCTTGCTTTGTCATGTCGCGTTCTACTCAACCCACCTTCCAGTTCTCTTATAGATTATAGCCATCATCATATCTAGGCCCTCCACAACATCTTCATAAGGTTCTGAACTTATGAGAGTGTTCTTCAGCTTGGTTAGATAAGTGTTGCTATACATATTTTGACCATCATCTTCAACTCCATCTACATCGATGGTTACCTTATACATCTTCACATGGTCGACTGTCATCCTTGCAAAGGCTCGATCATGGCTCTCGAACTCATCTTTGCAATTGGCCCAATAATCCTCAATGGAAGTGATGTCTTTTATGACACTCCCAATATTAGAAGATCTCCAACATATCCATTTGGGTCATACATAGGCTTTAAGACCTCATACATGTCCAACTTATATTTCTTTTTGAACACCACCATCATGTTCTTGTCATCGGACTGGGTATCGCAACTGAAAGCTCCAACCTTCATAAGAATTCGTAGCCTTTCTTCTTTAGGCTTTCACTCAGTATGTTCACTTATAGGGCTTGTCGTATAATCTCAGTCAATATGATCATGTCACTTGGATACCTTGGTAGCTTCAAGGGAAATCCATCAAATGTTGCAAAATGTAAATAAGAAAATGATGAGAATTGAAGAAAGTAACATCCAAATTGACTAATGGCGGCCATGACTTCTGAGCTTAATCTCCTTTCTGGGCATCCCTGTAGTTCCCTGCAAATCCTAATGGTAAACACATCATTCACTTTAACATAATTTGCATAACTATTCTGTAATTGGAGGTATGAATAAAACTCATGAGTCTTAACATCATCAGGGAAAGTCTTTAATCTTGGAAGGCCTGGCCATAAATGCAATGAAGCCAACGTGTAAATCAAGAAGGAAGACATAGAAAGTATTGTAAACCTTGGCCGCATGGAGAGTATTGGACAGAGTCTCACTTACCTCTTGCGCCCAATCAATGTACTGGGTGTCTGAGTATATGACTTGAACTATAAAGAAGTATTTCTCAATGAAATTTAAAGCTTCTACATTACCTCTCAACCTATGTAGGAGGACCAAAATGCCAGTTATCTTTGGCTTAAGGTTAGTTCCAAACAAAGTTTTAGGAACTTTTCTCTTAACGCTCTGTGGCTTATGGAACCAAGTTCTCATGATCTCCTTCCTCCAGATCGTTTTCTTTGCTGAGAATTCTGAGGAGGCCCCACCAACAGTCAAGTTGGAGAACTCTTCTCGCTCAGGCACATGCAAATAGTTCACCATTGTTTTCCTATCAATTGAAATCAATGCCGTATCATCAGGTAGAACAATTTGCCTGATTTTCGGGTTGTAGTGATGAATGCATTTGTAAATCGGTTCCGGGGCTTGGACTACAACCAGGAAACCAATGACCTTGACTAAATTGCATCCTTAGAGCTTCTCGGTAATGGGATGGATTCGTTCAGATCTCACCCTTTTTTGGAAGTTTTCCATGTCAAAGAAGCAAAGGGAAGTATCCGTGAAATTCTGCAATTGGAACTTGATCCCAGTTAACCCATCAAAACCTACAAACTTGGTTGCCATGAGTTCGTGAACAAGATTTTGAATCGAGAAAGTGAATGAGACCACAAATGCAATAGTTATAGGTTTTTCAAAAGCTAAGCATATTGATAGAATGAAAAATAAAAAAAAATGTGGTAACTTATTCAACTGCTTGTGTATCTTTATATGAGAGCCTTAATTCATCCGTTATTCTTCACAATTTGTGCCACACAGATGAAATTTAAGGAAATACTCATTGGATAGTAAATGCAAGAGCTCAATGGACATCTAGGGGCCTTTTCACTATTCTGTTGAGCTCAACAGTAACTTTTTATATGCCCACTACTTACTTTTCCATTCTCCTTTTAGTTTCGGAAAGTTACCATTGGGGTACCTCGTTGAGGAAAATCCACTAAATGAGATTCTTGCTATATTTCTTCTTCTTTAATGATTTGATCCATTCCAATATCATTTTGACATACTTTAAATCCAGTATGGGGATCAAACTTAATCATTAACTTGATTTTTCTTGAAAAAATGTCTTCATGTGTTGGAAACCCGCCAAGGAGAAGACAATTTCCAATTTTTCGCCAATGCTTCCTTCTAGGTTGAATCTTTGACAATTGCATTTTAGAAGCTGAGAATGCTTGGTTAAGGTGTGAGGATCTATTTGAGAATCATTAAACATCTTTTTTTTCACCTCAAGTTGTTTTGCGGAAAAATGTCTTCATGGGTTGGAAACCTGTCAAGGAGAAGACAATTTCAAGTTTTCTGTTGGGGCTAAATATTTGAGTAACAACGAATCTGAACAATGCTTGGAAGTCTTATTTAGATTCAAACATCAATTTATCATAGTCCTTCACTCTTTGCATGTTTTTAATCCATATGATGTCTTCAAGTGGTTTTTACGGGAAATCGCCTTCATGGGTTAGGAACCCATCGAGGAGATGACGAATTCCAAATTTCCGCCAACACCTTTTTATCAAGGAGTGGTATGCCATGAGTGAATATGGAACATGATTGATCATCAAATGAGAAAATTTGATCTCTATTGGACTAGGTACTAACTTACCCAACCAAGCACAAGGTTAAACTAACACCCATTCAGCTTTA
This sequence comes from Cupressus sempervirens, assembly GCA_028749045.1. Taxonomy (NCBI): domain Eukaryota; kingdom Viridiplantae; phylum Streptophyta; class Pinopsida; order Cupressales; family Cupressaceae; genus Cupressus; species Cupressus sempervirens. The sequence continues at coordinate 278,277,403 of CM053791.1, forward strand.
ATGAAAGAGAAGTTGAAATGGGAAAATCCGATAGAGATCACCTAGCCTTAGGGACTTAGACCTAGACTCAAACATAATTGAGGACTAGACTCATTTCGCCTACTACACAAAACTCACTTTTGCTAATTGGTTAGAAAACAAAAAGTGGGGCAACAGGTTCTAAACTCATTTTAAAGATTTATCCATTATTTGTTTGTTGTGAAAGATTGATCTCTTCAATCTTGTTCTATCTACTCAAATAATGTATTTATTAATCTATAGTAAAAGAAACAATCAATTATGCTCTGTGTTGTAATATTAACTAACGAAACTATAATAAATAAAAAAACAAGATGGTTCCTGTGTGATCTGCACTTTCAAATGGGATGGTTCCTACTCCAACTGGGGCTATTATGCTCCCATCTCTGCCAGCAATGGAGGATCTAGGGTTCCTAAGGCAACGACTCCTGTTGGTGGCACAATTATCATTGGTAGGGATGTCGTTGACTCTGTAGTTCAGGGTTTGCACCGAGACGTTTTTGCTCCTACAATGGTAGCACTTAATGGTGTCCATCTATGAAGGGCATCATTTCCATGAAATGTCAAGGGCTCATATGCGTGGTTCGACTGCCCAGAATGTTGTTGTTGGATTGCTGGGATTGCCCCCTAAGACATCGATACCTGGAATGTCGACTTTAGGTTATTGAGGCATTTCTTCTTGGTCTATCGAAACTGAGATGTTGGGGACTAAGGGTTGGCTTTCGTATACCCAAAGTTTAAGTTTTAGTGGGGGTTTGGGATCTGCCACAAATCGGGTGAAAACAAAACCCTTTCTATGTTGTTCTATTTCCATGAACCTAGACGAGGTAATTGTATCATATAGTGAGCATCTCTCTATTGATGGTGTCATTTGTCAATATAAGAGTTTATAGCCTACACTTTCAAGGCTTCATGCTTCGATATCTAAGCATTGGGAATCTATGATTTTAGATTGTTTTTTTTGACAAAGGGTTTCTTCATAGCTAGATTTGACAATCTAGAAAATGATCATTCTCTGTTAACATTTATTTACATGGGAAATCCTTTTCTACTAATGGTTAAACCTTGGTATCAGGACATTAATCCCTTTTTTGAATCTTTTTGTAAGACATCAATTTAGGCCTCACTTCCTAATCTTCCACTTCATCTATGGGTGGATTCAGTTTTTGAGGCCATGGGTGAGGGGTTAGAAGATTTCTTAATGGTGGACTCAGAGTCCTCTAATATTCTTCATTTTACCTATGCTCAATTTCTTGTTGACATAAATGAATTTAAGGGTCTCCCTAGGGGGATTAAACTTTGTACTCCAAAAGGCTATTGGATTTAGACATTAGACTATGGTCTTCCCTTCAAATGTAGAAAATGTTCCAAAATTGGTCACATTGTGGCTAAATGTGATTTGGAAAGAGTTAAAGCCTACGAAGCCTTCCTCTTGGAGGAAGCGAGTCTCATTGTGTAGCACTATACGAATGAAGTGGTAGTAGGGGATCCTAAGTTGATTTCTGGTTTGAATTTAGAAGTTCTTGGTTCAAACTTGACTTGGGAAGTTTTCGTTGGGGGTAATGTCACTCTTGTTGGATTGGTGGTTGTTCAAAAGCCGATAGGGTTTGATGCTAGTTTAAACTCTAATTCTCCTTTTGCTAGTACTAAACAACAACTAGGTGCAAAGGTCGTCATGGCTCCTATTTTGGGAGGATTTTTTAGTTCTATGCAAAAGTATGATGTTGTCCCAACTTCTTCTATTGGAGTTGTTATAGTTTCTTGTGATGTTGCTTTCCCTATTTCCCAATATTGCGTTGGCCCCTCCAAGTTTGTTGGATCCTTTTTTTTGATCTACTGGCATGGAGGAAGAGGTTACAAAGGTGAAAGAAGGTTGGATTCAATCATAGGAAAACATTATAAGAAGTCTTCTCCTTCTGATAAGACTCTTTGCTCCCAAAAGAAGGGGGCCAAAGGGAAATACTAGCTTTTTCCTTATGTTTTTCAGGTTGTGGGATCTTGGTTTGAGAATCTTCCTTGGGAGTCTGCGATTAATGTTCATTTGTGGTGGTTGTTGTTCTTAGGTCTATATGGTTTCATATGGAATGTTAGCAATTGTTAGCTATTTTGTGGTCACATTTGGCTTTTTGGTGGGTTCTATGAGGATTTATTCTTGACTCCCCTTTTTGCAAAGGGTTTCAGGGCCCCTTCAAAACCTATTTTTCCCTTAATAAAGAAACATACAATTAATTTTGCCTCGAAAATTTAAATGACACTCTTGACAACTAGTCTTGGTTCACATGTCTAAGTTGGGAGGATTTTTATTGCTCAAGACCAACAATGATGCACTTGATGTGTCACCCTTTGGTTTAGGTCTCTAACTATATTGCTATGAATCTTTCTTATATGCACAAAGTTTGCAAGGCCTTTTCTTATTGTGGGTTCTATCCCTACTCTCATGAATCTTGACTTTGTACATGTTGATCATATTTTGGATTAAGTGAAAAATAGGTCTTGAAGGGACCTGAAGCCCTTTAGAGAACTTTTGGGGGGACCTAAAACCCACATCCAAAGGTATTCAAGAATATACATTAAATAAAATAGAAAAAATAAAAATTGGAACAAAGGCAAGAAAGGGGAGAAAAGACAAGAAAACTCCCCTCCAACAAAAGAAAATGTTGCATGAAAAACTAGTAATCCATAAGTTGAATCTAGTACCCCTTGGGAGTCATTAGATTAATCTCTACAAGAAGGCCCTTAGAAGCATCAATATCAACTAAGATACAAGCATAGACACAGTGAAGAATATTGGAAGACTTTGCATCCACCATCAAAAAATCTCCCAACCCCTCACCCACTTCATCTAGGAGAAAATCCACCCAAAAATGAAGTGGAAGATAGGGGAATCTAAACTAGATCAACATCTTACAAAAAGTATAGATGAATGGTTGAAATCCTCATGCCACACTTTAATCATCAAACCAAAATGAATCTCCCAAATGAAAAAATGCTCACAAAGAATAATCTTTCTATCCTTCACATTCTCAAATTTTGCAATAAAGAAACCCTTGGCCAAAGGAACAATCTCAACAAAGTCCAAAATGATGAGTTCCCAATGCTTAGAGATCCAATCATGGAGACCCAAGGGACAGGGACAAAATCTCCTAATAATGCAAATAACCATAGCAAAACCAAGATTAGAGGCAACTTGATCAATCTCAGTAATTGTCTCCTTAATCAACTTGATTACAATAGACTGACATACAAGAAATGACCTTGACACCCAAGGATCAAGAGTCGATCCTGTGCCTTTTCCATTAGCTAGGTGATCAACAAACAATCTCTTAGGAGCACCATTAGCATTTCTAGGGAATAAAGGAGCCACAATCACCACAAAAGGATCAATAGTAGCACACATATCCCTCATGGATAGCAAAATACCAACATTTAGTGATATAAACATATAAGAAGATACCCCTCTACGTGAGGGAAGAGGCCCTACAGAGGAATTCCCCTTAGTAATAGAGGTGAGTTTTCCCACAAGACAAGTCTTAGAAGATTGAGGGAAAGAAACCCCTGAGGATTTTTAACCCTAACTAGGATTGCCAGGAAAGGCATAAGTTGAAGATGGGAACTCAAGAATATGTTGATTGTGTTGTCACATGACCTACTCAGTCTTTTGCCTCCTCTTTTGTGCCTACTACAATGGTGGAATCCTAAGAAAATATAACGAGGCTATAAGTGCAAACTAGTGCTTTAGGTTCATGTGATTTGATTGAATTGTCGTGTGCATTCCTATAGCTAAGAAGCAACCCATTTCCTATTCTCCTTTTTGTCTTATCGTCATATATGAATATGAGATGATTAATAATGAAGAAAAAATAATTATTGCATAGTTATCTTCAATTTTAATCATTTTTGGTTCTCCCTTCCTTGATTAAACAAATTAATTTTTAAATCTGGGAAGTCTCCCAGTAAGGGTAGGATTTCATTATATTACTACGTGATGGTATTTTTAAAATTTTACTTTCAATCATAAAATGCTAGAAAAAAGATGTTGGATGTTGGGGACAACACTTCCTCTCACTTAAACCATGGCTTCCCTCATTCAATCCTTTAGTAAACTATTTAGATATCAGTCTAGATGATTCATACTACCCAATCACTCTCTCTAATTATGGCAAGTTTCATGTTTTGAATATATTTGCAATGCTCTTGGTTAACTTTTTTGTAGGGGGGTGTAGCAACATCAAACTTTGCCCATAATACCTTTGCTTGCATCCTTATGGACATTGACACCCTAGTTACATCCTTATGAACATTGGTAGTTCATGTAACTAGTTGGAAATGTTGTCATCCTTACTGGGAATCTATTTTGGGCTTATAAACTCAACTATGATGGTCTTTATTTGACTACAAGATTCACTTCATTCATGGGTATGTGGCTTTTAAGTGTGATTTTTCTCGCTACAAGATATGTAAGGAAACTTATTAGAGGAATTCTCTCGATGAGCATTTGATCATCATGATTTGATATTAAGAGTGATGTCTTCCTCCTCCTATGGTTTCTAATACCTTAGAGATATCTTTTCATGGGCCATCTTCTGAAGGCTTAGTACTTGACCTATTGTCCCTAAAGGTTAAGTCTATTGAATGTCTTGGTGTAGCATTCAAGTTGTCTTTTGTTCTTATTATGGATTTGTTGGACTCTTCACTAGAGGATATCCCTCTCCTCTCCCCACATTTTATGTTTCTGGAGGATAATTTCTCATGGAGGATTATTTGAACCTCTTAATTAACCTGCTTATGTTTCCCACACTCAAGTCATGAGTGCTCAAACCACTAGAATGAGTTTGGAGTTGTGGATATTTTCATTCAAATTTATTTTTGGGTAAGTTTACCAAGATGTTGTGCAAAAAGAGGGGAAGGGGAGGGGGTATATGTTGTGAATTTGTTTTTTTGAAATTAAGTAATCCTAAACTTAGAAAAGATATTTGAGAGCTACGCACTGAAAATTAGAAGATGTGTAATGAATAATAATTATAGTGCTTTGGATTTAGTTTCTAAACTACTAAACATATAAGATTATAAGGGTCAAATCCTTTAAGCATGAAAAAATGTTCTTTTCAACAAAAAAAAAACATAAAATAGTGTACATGACATGCACATCAAAAAAAGATATTGTTAGCTTTAATAGTTTTAAAAATTCTTTGGTACAAAAATAGTTAAACATGAGTTAGAAGTTTTCTATTCTTTGTAAACATTTTTTGAGTAAATGGTTTTTGAAGTGGGCACCTCTTGAAAATTATGTGCTTGGTTATTGATGATACATAACTTGTATCAATCTAATTGAAAATGCATTTTGTTTAAAAATATATAAGTGCACAACAATAATATAATTTATTTTAAATTTTGCCAAGTAATTAAAAAAATAGTATGCATATGTTTCTAAGAAATACAGATAAAAGAATGTTTCAATAAACTAATATTTGTCCAAAATTGAAAAATTACATGGTTAGAAAGCTCAAAAGACATGAAACTATGGTGGCAATTTTACAAATAACCAATTGATGACATATAAACTTGATAACAAAGAAGTTGATAAACAATTTGGAAGAACAAAAAAATATGAAAAAGGAGGTAAATGAGTAGAAATTACACTCCCAAGCCGGGTTTTTATCTGAGTTATTACCTAAGCATAATGTGATCAAGTTTTTAAACATTAGAAACATAAAGAACATAGATGGTCATGTATATGTGTGTCCATGTAAATTTAATATGCACTATACACATATGTATGTGTATATATCTATATACTTGTTAAAATATCCTAACTCTTTAGGATGAAGTATGAAAACTCTAACCTACTAAGACGTCATATAATACCTTATAAAGACATCCTAGGACACCTTAGCACCAACTATGCCACCTAGACCCCCTTAAAACATCTTAGGACCCATTAGTCTATGTTGACTCCTCAGGGCCTCCTCAGGAACCTAAGACCCCTTAGCACCCCTTAAGTCTCCTACAAATTATTAATGTATCCTAGGACACAATACTACATGTACGAATAGACCTTTGGATTACTTAAGATATCAAGGATCCTTTAAGACATTCTAAGAACCATTAATATGTCTTAGGATCCTTCACAACCACTTATGACACCTAGGACCCTTTAAAAATTTGTAGGCCCTATTAGTTACAAATTGGCTATACAGCCAGTAGAATGGCTGTGTATGGTAATTAATTAATCATTTATAAATTATAATACAATGAAATTGGCACTTTTAATTTCATATTAATTAATAAATAAATATCAATAAGTAGACATTTTGTTTGCTGCATAGATGCTTCCTATTAGTTATCCTAAGATGCCTTTAGACCACTGAAGACATCTAGGACTTCTTATGACAACCTAGGGCCCATAATTAACCATATTTACCCTCTATCTTTACCTCATGCCTCTCATCCTCTTTGCCTTCTCCTCTTCCAAATCTAGATCATGACATTCATTTGGTAACAGGCATAACTTGTTCTTAACTCCATGCAGCTGCATCCAAACTATGAATCATGTCCAACTGGCCCTCTTGCTCAAGGGTAAGGTCTGGTTAACCTACTAGCTAATGTATTGGTGATGGATCTTTGACCTACGTGCTTTGAATCATTGAATTCACACTTTGTACTTTTGAAGACTTTGTAAGATAGATCATTGTTTTAGCATTTTGCTCACATTTTTGCCTATGGGTTTGAAATAACGATCAAAGTTGTTACCATTTCAAATCTCACCATTCTGAAGCTCTCTATTTTATTTCTTGTGATTTTAGAAAACATCGCTATTCTGCAAGCTTTCCTAGTTCTCACCTGTGAAATCTTGATTTTGCAAGACTTTTGTAAGATCCTCGCAAAATGGGAAAAAGTCGCTGCTTCTCTTCCATGTTGATGTTTTATCTTTGAGATAGCGTAAAATGGCTATTTCTCTTGACTATTACTAATGTGTCTCCAAAATTGTGAAAATACACTCTTATGGGTTTTATTCCACTAAATGTTTTGGAGACCCCATTGTGGCTATTTTTCCTACAAATATGGCAAGAATCTAGCTATCTCTGGAAAAAGAAGAAAAAGAAGCATTAAACAGACTAAGCCTATCTACTTATACAAATAAATTGTATCCTGCTAAGGTTAATAGAAGAATGGTTTGAGATATTGAGCATGTACATGGAATTCCTATATATTCCCTTCAATATCTTGTAAGAAATAAGATCATTCTCCAACCTTTTATACTATAATGTAAGGATGTAACCATAGAGCATCAAATTTTCCACGTTTTTCTTTGCCTTGGCCCTCAACATTACACTTTGGGACCTAGTGCTCAATCCTAAGAGATATTTCTTCTAACATTATTTTCATGGAGAAATTTAACATGTTTCGGCTTCATAATGTTATGATCCAATGCCGATTTTCTAATCTCATCCAATTGAACAATGGTGTTCATCCTTTCTTCCACAAAGTCTATATCCTCAAACTATTCCTTGGTCATGAATTTGTATACTGACAGTAAATTATTGAGAAGTGTAACTTCCTTACTGTAAACCAAATTGAATGGAGAAAAACTACTAGATTTTTTTACTGTGATTCGATCCACCCAAGATGAGAGGTTTAGTTGGTGTCCCATGCCTTCTTATTGTTATCTAGCATTCTCTTGATGATCTTTAGTATGTTCTTATTGCTTCACTTAGCCTACCCATTTCCTTGGGGATGATATAGAGAGGAGTAAGAGATGCTCATAGCATACTTCTTGCAAAATTTAGAGAATTCCTCTAATTTGAAACACGTCATTGTCCACAATAATATTATGAGGGACCCCAAACCTGCTCATAATATTTTCCTTTAGAAATTTGGTTACAACTTTTCTAGTAGATTGCCTAGTGGAGGATGTAGTTGGATGTAGTTGGTATTGCTTCTACCTATTTAGTGAAGGAATAAATGGTCACAAGGATCCAACTACATCCTCCGCTAGACTTAATATTCATTTCTCCTAAAAAGTTCATCCCCCCACATTTGGAAGGGTTCCTTTGCTTGCAATGTTCTTAAGGGACAAGCTCCATCATATTTCAGTTTTCATAAAAACCTTTGGCATGCCTCACATTTCCTCACATATGCATAGCAGTCTTTGAATATATAGGCCCAATAGTATCCTGCATGCAAGATCCTGTGATTTGTAGTCTTAGCTAAGAAATTCCCTCCACAAACTCCTTCATGGAATTCTTTTAGCATGGATTCAACTTGATAAATATCTAAGAAAAATAGTAATATCCCATCTAATATTTTTCCAATAAAGGTCCCCTTGGATCGAAATATATTTTGCTACCTAAAGTTTTGCAGTTCTCTTCTGATTTTCATCCAAATTATCATGGCTTCTCATATGTCTTAGGTAATACACTACCTCACTATACCAAGGACATCTTTCATTACTTACCTCTATATTCTCAGGGTTTGTTTTATTTACTTGAGTTTCTTCTATATTTTCTTTATCCATAAGCTTTTCTTATCCTTGCCTCCTTACTAACTTAGTTATTTGGATGCTGATATTAAATTCCTGAATTTGATTTATGCATCTCCACCTTTTCCTTGTAGTTTCTATTTGTCTAAATACATTGTTGCCAGTGGCATTTGGAACATATGTAGTAACCTTTATAGCAACCAAGAATGGTCTGAATGATTTCATTTCTTTCACCAATCCATAATTTTGTTTCTCATTGATATCATAGTTAAGCTCAATATTTTGTAAACTCCTGCTAAAGAAAGCAACATGTTATTCATGTCGAACATCATTCCTCTGCAACATAACTACAAAAATAGTATGGCAAGATACAAATAAAAATATTTGGAATGGTTTCTTGAAATCAGAAGCTTTGAGAACTAGTTCTTCATTAATTGTCATTTTTATGTCACAGTATGCTTGCAAAGCTTCTTCATCTCAGTCCACCTTGGCTCCCCTTTTTAGCATCTTAGTCATAAGCTTGATGTTTTTTGCAAAATTGGAAACAAATATCCTAACAAAGTTAATTTGACCAAATAATGATTGAATAACTTTGACAGTTTTAGGAAATTTTATTCTATCAATTTTTGTTACTCTCTCTAGATCAATCCTTACTCCATCCTTAGACATAATATGTCTAGAAGCTTTCCTTCTATCACCCCAAATTGACATTTCTTAGGATTAAGTGATATCCCATATTCAAGAGCTCTTTTGAATATTTTCTCCAAGTGGTTGTAATGATCCTTTGCCCTTTTCGAATATGATGTGAGATCATCTTGATAAATAACTAGGATGAAATTGATTAGTTCAAAGGCAACATCCATGGCCCTTTGAAAAGTAACACTTACATTGGTCAATCCAAAAGGAATCCTTGCATTTTGACTCATTTTTCAACAAAAACTGGTCAAATTTTTGACTCACGTTGGTCAAACTTTTCACCAAATGCTCTGTCGATATTTTATCATAAAAAATTCGATCAAGTCTTGTAGGTGTCAAAATTGTGATGACTGATTGGGTCGAAAATGACCTCCCTTGTTAATAAGACCATTGGTCAAAATTTTGACCAAGTTTGGTCAAAATGTCAACCAAAGCATCAACTAGGATGCCAAAACCATGACAACATACTAGTCGATGCTTTGGTCAAAATTTCCACCAAAGATTGGTAAAAAATTTGACCAATGCTGACCCTTGATCGACCAGGATCCCAAACCCACGATGACAATTTTGACAATGTTTTGGTGGAAATTGCAACCAAGATTGGTCAAGATTTCCACCAATGTTGGTAAACATTGGTGAAAATTTTGACCAACATGTTTTATTTAATTTTTTTTACTGGAAGATAAATATCCAAAGCAATGACTAACGACAGCCTGGTTAGTGATTAGTTTGGATATTTATCTTCAGGTCTTTGGTGGGTCTACCACCACCTTGAGATGAGATTTCATAGACCTATATTGATGGCACTACAAGTGGCTATAGATGGATGGGGTTTTCATCTATCAAGGTGTCTCATTCCCTACATCTAGACTATGGAGATGGAGAGAATATATGTTATTTCTTAATTAAATGAATCTAACTTCAAGAGCATTGCATTGCCTCAAGTAGTCATTGCTTGAGGAGATGTAACCCTAGACTCACAAGTAAAACACATCATCAAGTCATTCACTTTATTCCTTTGAAATAGTACATAATAGAAAGTTCTAGTAACAATTTAGTGAATCAAAAATCACGGCAAAATTTAAGTATATCACATGTGCATTGGCTGATCCACCAACTATTGGCAAAACTGGTTTTTCTACATAGTCTGAGAGAGTGGGCTTAGTTACATCTTAAATTATGCTGGGGAGACATGTCACATCTCCCTAACATTGAGGGTTGACTTATTCCTTTATGAAACTAAAAGACCTCAACTAACTAATAGGTGTCTTAGTCATGTTTGAACAAGAATCACTACACAAGTTAATGAAACATGATATTATCATCCTACAAACTCTTCCAGATCCTCTGGGTGTTCATTCCTTCGAAGATAGAGTCAACAAAGTTTTCCGGCAATTGCATTTGGTCTGTATCCTCTAACTTCTTACACACAGGTTGTAAGGGCCCTCTTAATAATCAGGCATCCATTCACATTATACCATTAATAAAAATATGATAGTATAATAACCATGGACAATCACATACCATAATCATTCATTATATAGAACATATATATCATAATTAAGTGAAAACATTGTCCACACATTAAAGTTTGATGAAAGTAATGAATAGGATAAAGAATCTAAATTAATATCAATTGTAGGACTCAAAACTTCCCCCATTACACTTTTAGTTGTCCTCACACAAACAAGGGCCCAAAATTAAAATATACCACACCACATCTATAACCTATAAACTTTTACTTAGTACATTTTTTATTGATTTTAATTATTTTATTGTTTTGGTCTGAGTAGAATTTTTTTACGAGTTTCAATGTCTACCATCTCATCATCAAAATCTTCTACTTCCTCCCCTACATCATCATTCTCATGGTCCTAGCAATACACAACTTAACTAAGAACATTTGAAACTTCATATCAAGCGCTACTATTATTTCAAGCTTACATGAAAAAAATGAAAATCAATCATTACCTTGTGTCGATGTCCAAAAAATAAGCAAACATTTAGTATTTACTAATTTATCTAAAACAAAATTTATAAAAGTTGAACTAGACTTACACTAAGTGACATATCATTGTTAGACAAGTCGTATTCTAAAGCAATATCCTGAAGTCCTCTTCCTATCACTGCCATCTCCTGTCCATTCAAAACCCACAATTCCCTGTAGCATTAATTCATCATTCCCTAAATATCTCATACCAAAATGTATTGTGCCCTTCAATTGCAATAACTTATTGTATCTACCTTGACTATTTCAAAGACCATTTCTAACATGACTAATAGATGTGTATTGCATGTCAACATATGAAATAGTATGGCATATTCTCTGGGAAAAAACATATTGTGGTTGTTTGGGAGAAGAAATCATTAAAATGAGTGCTCTTCTTTGTAAAAACCACTCATTTGGAAGTTATCAATTTAGGAACTAGCATGCTAATGGTTTCTGAAAGACCATATGGCTATAATGAATTCCCTTTCTTTGGAAATATAGATGTAATTTAACTTGTATTGGAACCTCCAACCTTTACCTCAGAGATTTGACTACTTATAAAGCTAAACCAAACAATGGATATATGGTGACATGATAGAGTTTGGTGCTCAGAAAAACATGTTGGCTCCAATTTCCTATATGGTAAAGTAAAATGAGTACACCCATTATTTAGCATAGTAATATAGGATATCATTTTTTTAGAAAACTCTTGCCATTATAAAATAATCAAGAAGTAGATAAAGGTCAATTCAGCTAATGAATTGAAAAATAATGATTCAAAAAAGATACAAAAATTAGATGTTGTAACATGTAGTAGGATATAATCAATATTGATAAACATATTGCTTGGGATCTTGAGTTATGCTATGTAGCACAAACAATGACTCCATGGTCTCAAGTCATAGAAGGCTATGGTGGTCTGCATATCTAATTATTATGCCATCTAGGAACTCATAACTTTTATTCCCACCTTGTAATCCATCTTCATAAAATTCCCATTTCAAAAGTTTCAAACTCATAATTATACCCTCAAAACAAGTTACAAAAAACATGAGCAGTAAGAAAAATAAAAAATCTATTTGATGTAGGTTATTAATTCCTCCAAAGTAGCTCACTTATGTATGAATATGTGCAATTTATGGTTATAAAATATATCTCATAACAATTCTTCATGATATCCTTTGCAAACTTCATGTTTTCAATCTCCTCAATAGTCATTAAACCTTCTTCCATTGCCCTTTGTTTTGTTGGGCCTCTAGTTACCCCAAGTGGAAGGGTGCTAGGTAGGAAATGTAGACACCTAAATCTTATTACATCACTAGGTAGTCATATTTAGTCTTCTCCTAGGATATTATTGATTAAATATTTGCTATTTAATTAATTAATCGTCATCCCCTAGTTAATTAATTAATTAAATTAACTATAGTCCAATTGATAAAATCAAATGATCATCCAAAATCAATTGATAAATTAAATCCCTATTCCTCTATTAAATTAAATGAATTCTCAAATCTATTTAATTTAATCCCATATCCCCATTTTATTAAATACGTCATTTAATAAAATATCTAAACCCCTGAAGCCTTCTTAAATCCTATCCTAACTCCTAATCCAACCCATTCACCCATACTAACCTCACTTACCCCCTAACCCCCTTTCTAAGCTAATCCTAATCCTCTTAAACACGTGCACAACTTTAAGCAAGGGTTAAGACTTGCTAACCCAAGCCAAAGTTAATAAACTCAACCATACCTCTCACATCCTCAAAATATCTCACATCCTTAAAATATCTTTCATCCTAAAAACTTGATGACTCTTACATCCCTCTTACAAGTGTCACCTCCTTTTGGATGCTAAACAAGCACAATCCATGTGTTTCCTTTTGAGTGCATCTTGACCCTCTTCTCACTATCTTATCATCCTTGCAACCTGACCATCCATCTCTCTACCCCTTGGCCTATAAATGGCACCCTCTCCCTTCACAAATATCATCCACTATTCATGCAATGTTATAATGCTATTTTGAGAGCTTGAAGACTACCAAAATACCATCATAATGTTGAAATCACTCTATACCTCCACTGTTTGAAACTTTCATCCATACACACATTTGGTTAAACCCCCCCCATCCTTTGGAAGCTTGAGCACCAATGTGAGCATACATCCCCTCTTATTAGGGACAAATCCACTTCATCAAGGGTTATGCCATGAGGAGCCTACCATTCTTGGTTTTCTTCCTTTCTTGGTGATAACCTTTGTCCTATCATAAGTGTTGGCTTGTTTAGTATTGTTAATGCTTTCATTTAATAGTTAGTATTCATGTTGCACTACTAAATTAGGTGATACAGGAAACATACCTTCAAATACAATTACAGAAAAAATTGTTTGGTTTTGATAGATACATTTGATCAATATAACATGAAACATGAGCAAGCAACTCATTTACCCGATTTTTAAGTTCTTAACAATGATGATGAAAGCATGACATCAGTTCAATTGGGAATCAAACAAAAAGACTACAATCAACTCTTCCATCAGTTAAATCAGATTGTATAAATCATTCAAAAATCAAATGGGACAAGAGAATAAAGTCATATAAAATGCTTCTAAAACAATATCTTACATCTAAAAAATATTTTAAAATGATTTTAAAACAATATTTTATATCTCAAAAGACCATAAGTGATACTGAAATGTTCTCATTGATAACCATCTTAGTAGATATGTAAAATAGTTAAGGGAGTGTTGATAGTTTTTTATTAGAGTATAAAGATATGCTATTACAAAAGAAGAGAGAAACTATTTGAGCCATATTTTAGGTACTATTTTTCAAGTAGAATTTCTTTGTTTTTGCATATAAGTGGATGATAGAGTTAAAAACATCAACAAACTTTGAGTTGAGAATTTGCAAGATTATAGGTACAAGATGCAGTGGAAAGTTAAAGTATGAGAAGCATTTCCTTTTGATGTGATAGTTGCTATAAAAATCTATCGAGATGTTTAAAGAGAAAATATATTACACGTGCTTTGAGAGAGATTAAGATAAATAAGCACACAAGACTAGTGCATGACTTCCACCATGACGTGTTAAATTGCCTAATACCTATATCAACATGCATAATAGTTTCACTATATGTCTAAAGTAATCATCTCTATAGTGATTAAAGACAAACACTGATCTTTTTTATAACATTAATGTTTCATGTATATGAAAACCATCTAGATGCAATAAATATTTAGTAAATTTTTAAGCTTCTAAAATCTAATTTCTTAAGAAATTTTATAAAAACACACAATTGAATATTGAGAAAACATAACAAATGCATAAGTCAAAAACCTCATTTGATAACAAGAAGTCATAGTCACATAATTAATAATAATAAGATTAGGTATCACAACAATTGCATAGAATTCATCTACAAAAAAATCCAAAATGTGTATATAATATTTATTAATAGTGTGCATGACATCTTCAGGGATTCGATTTTTGCAAATGCTTGAGCTCAACATCTTTTCTTGCAATGATTTCCTTCAATTTGGAAATTTGTTCCTTGATATCTCTAACACCCTTACTTTCCTTGTTGCTACGTGCAAGTTCCAAGCTGGACATTCTCTTTTCAAATTTCAAAGTGTTGATTGTCTCCAAGTAAGAGTGTAGTGCCTCTCGTGTTTGCAGTCTGTACCTTGTCTATTTTTGATTCGAGAGATACTTGATACTCTTTTGATATTTGTACCTTGAGACGACCTGAGGGTCGAATGTTATACTTTGATTTCCGTACCATAGATGCTTTGTTACTATGTTGTTCAGTTTATCATATTTGCATGTTGATGTTATTTTGAGATGATAGTAGATCTATGATAACTGATTATCTGGTGATATGATGTATTGGACCTATTTGTTGACTATGCTATGAGATGGATTCTATACTATGGTTATTTACTTCATTCTCGTCTTTTACGCTTTCTACGAATGTGAGTGATGTAAATGGATTAAATAGGTATTTTAATACATGTTGCTTCGGCTATGATATTATTTGCCATTGCACTTGATCGTGTGTTTTAGTGTGCATGAATTATATCCCTGGCAGTGGCCTATGGAGTTAGTGATCCAACTGTTCATATTTTGCCAATGTCGCTCCTATATGGTCGACGTATCCTTATTTAGTTGTTTTATATTAAAAACCTTTCGGTGATTAGTAAATCCGAACTCATTGCATTATGTATTTAGACTAGTGAACATGTTGTTAGATTATGGTGACTGATCAGGAAAGTACTGTACATACTTCATAAATAGTGGGGTTCGAGGCATCGCCCTGAATTTTTTTTTTTTGGGCAGTAGCCGACATATTATGGCCGACATATGGCCGCCATGTTATAACCCTAAAGCGGTTTAATACTTGTATAAAAGGGCTTAGGGTTGGGTATTTTTTATAATGTTGTGATACAAAATTGATTCTTGCAGCGGTATTGAGCTGTAAGGGATTACGGATTGTAATCAGGTTGTAATCACTGGATTGTAATAAGATCGGACTTGCTGTTTGGTGGACGTAGCCCAGGGATTGGGTGAACCACGTTAAATCTTGGTGCCTTGTGTTCATTTCTGTGTGTTTTATTATTTTCTGTTATTGGTTATATTTGCATGTAGTTTTTATTTCTGTCCGTGGTTTATCCTAACACATGTCTGTGCATTTAGAAGTTCGCATTCGTCGCAAAAGTGTTAAGTGATTTTCTGTAATTTTTGGGTTTTTGAGTTTTTAATCTTTTGGATTTAATTTCTGGTAGCTTTGCCTTAGGTGAATTTCCATTACAGATAATAACGTATTTTCGTTTGGGTTGTTTCGGAGTTTAACTACTCCAGCTAGCTATTTTCCATATTTAGTTATTCACTCAAAATGAATAAATATTGGAAAAGTGAATTGATTATTCACTTCTCACATTTTGGAAAATTGAGTTTGGAGAGAAAACTTGGAAATCCTCTTCTGAAGGATTATTGTTTTGCTCGTTGCGGGAGCTGTGAGCATGGGATCTTTGCGAGGTTGGTCTCGTTGGATTCGGCTCGAGGAGTTCTCGCTTTGCCGATAGTTTCAGCAGTTTCGGCGAAGTATTTATTTTATTCTACGGGTTTCAATTTCGGCCCTTTTTGCTATCAGGTAGGGCCTTCTCGTTTTAATGTTTTTTCTCTGTTTCTGCTTTCGTTTCTTGTAGCAATATGTTAGGAGGCTGTGAACTAGTATTCCCCTCCATTTTTGTTTGCTAGTTCTGCCTGGTTGGTCGGGTATGAACGTTTTACCTATTTTTGAAATGGGGGTTTGGGTTTTTGGGCCGTTATGCTGGCCGTTTTTGCATACGGTGTCCGTTTTCAATTATTTTTGGATTTTTGGGGTTTTTGAACCCAAAGGCCAAATGGGTTTTAATTTTGAAAATTTTCCAAAATTTGGAGTTTTTACCTCGTTTTGCGTGCTGCCCTGTTTTCTCGAGTTTTCTTGGCACATTGTGGTTCGTGGACCTAGATGATCCATTTGGATACCAGTTAAAACACTTTTGCATCTTTTGTTGCATTGGGATGCGTGTAGCATCCGTCATCTCGATTATGTTTTCGATCGATTGACTTTTGTTTGCATTCTCATTCTGTCCTTGTGTATGATCTCTGTGATGGTGGTGCGCCACACACACGTATATTGTCGGGTGACCTGCGGGGTTCGATCTTCCGTGGTACTTCTGAAAGTTGTGATCATTGGGGTTGGGTTGGGAGTTTGCATGCCTTCGGGCACTCATCGCTGGATGAGCATGGGTAGGGTAGGGTAGCATATGGAGGGGGCTTCTATCTTGCAGCCTGGTGACCTTAGTCCCATAGGGTTGGCAGAGGAAGTTTTAAGTAAGTGATAATTAAATAAAACATTGGGTGGTAATAAAATTTAAGATAATAAAAAGTATATGCGGGGCCCTTCGTTGAGGAGTTGAAATGCATGATTCGAGCTTGGGCTTGTCGATGCCAAGCGACTCTCCATGATGTCAGTCCCTACGTAGTAGCCCATTGAGGTGTCTGACTAGGACCTGTAGTTTATGCATTGTTTATGTCTTGGATTCAGTCATCATACTGCTTGGCGTGTGTGTTAGCCATGGTTGTGTTTTGTGTGTGTGTGGTTGGATCATTATCTCCATCAGCATGGTGAGTGTGGACCTATGGGTGCCATGTGGTTGGGAGGCGTAGCTACCTTCACCACTGCTAGGGACCGGTGTACAGAGACGGTCTATTGTTCTAGCGTGATCGTTGTTGGATGTGTCACTTGGTACTTCAGTATACGAAGTATGCTTCTTGTGATTTATGCTCTCATTATGATGTTATCATGCTTGGATGATGTTAGTTTTAACGCTTTCCTCATTATGATGATTAGCATGTAGTAGATGATGTTATCTGATTACATGGTTATCTTATGTTACTACTAGCATGTTAGATTTCATTACTTATATTGTAGCATGTTTAGTAGTGATGTCCCTATCACGACAACACCGATGATCTAATTGGTGGCTTGGGATGTTATGTGCGGGGGATGGCTAGGGCCCACGATGGTCCTATGATGCCATTGACGATTGGGAGGAACTGCGTACTTGGTTATTTTGTTCATTGCACTGCTATCTATGTTATTGCGGTGTTATTTCAGTTGTCGTGATGTTTCCTTTCTGTACTTTCCCTTATTTGTTTGATAGATGGTTAGATTTTGTTTTCTGTTACTCAATTTTGGTTCGAGTGTTTGGCCTCGAAATGTGGATCTGGTACTCCTCGGTGTGGAGGTTCTTTTGTCAGTTTTTCTCCATTTTTGAGTTCTGGAAGCATTTTTATTTTCTATGGGCGACATTTGTTTAGCATTGTGCGACATTGATAAAGTATCGCACGTCCATAGAAAGAATATCGCACGATACTGTAAAGTGTCGCACGCAATACTGAAGAAGTGTCGTACGACACTAGAAGAGTGTGGCACGACTTTATGAGAAATGTCACGCGATACTTTTCTAGTATCGCATGCCTTCTTGAGAAGTGTCGCACGAAGTAAGGGAGAAGTGTTGCCCTCCCTTAGTGAAAAGTGTCGCACGCCTTTTGGTTAAAACCTGCGCGTGCCAACAGCGGGCATTTTTTGTAGTGTTCTGATCTTTTTGAGAGTTGATCTGGATACCCTTTTGGGCGTTCTTCAAGCCTATGTTGTTGCATTTTGAATTCAGGAGGTTTCTTTTGAAATTCAGTTTTTGGGTTTCTGTTGTAGCCCTTCGGGGTTTAAAATATATCGTTTAAGTATAAGTTGATGTATATTTCAACTTATACTTAAGATATATTTTAATATGTGCGATGATTCATTTGAGATGGGTTTCAGACCTCTACGAGCTAAGGTGTGGATTCTAGGAAAAATCAGGGCTTCAGAAATTCAGACTTAGCCAAAATTTCAGGGCTTTAGGATTTCAGACTTAGCTAGTTTCCAAGAGTCAGCTTATGTCTTTCAGCTTGGTAGGCTATTGTGGTTTTCATGATTGTGTTCTAGTTGGTAGTGGCGTTTGGAGATCCGTTGGTGCTTGGTTGTCTTTCAGCCTTCCGTTGCAATCTTTTGGTTTGTGTAGGTTGTATCATGTGCACTTACACTTGTTAAAAAAAAAATAAAATGTTCTGACTTGTTTTCATCCTTGTTTCCAAGGATCTCCGGGCAGGGCATTACAAAGAGTCAATGTCTAGATTGAGATGTACAAGCATGAGTATCTTTTCTTGGCCACCCAAGGAATCCTGAAGAATTTTGGTTAGTTTGTTGTTATGATATGGGACATGTGCACTCTTATTAGCTAAAGAAAATATGACATCCCCAAGAGCATAGAGAGATTTGTTTATGTGTGTTTCTTCTTTAAGTCTTTCCCTAGTGACCTCTAACTTGTCAATCCTCTTACTCCTTGTAAGATTAATCAAATGAAGGCATCCTCTTAGACTTGTTGCACAAGATAAGTCTGTCCCTTCTGGTGGAACTCAATATTTTGTAAATATTTTTTCACCTTTTACCTACTTTCATTTCTTACCTTTGTATGCCCTAGATAAATTTTGTGAACAAAATAAGGAATCATTTATTGCATCTCTTTGTGTTTTGATAGAAAATAGCTATTTATTGCTCAAGTCAAAGAATCATGTTGCAAAGTTGCACTCCTAGGGCTTACTCATCACATGGAAATTTCCATTGATCAATCTAGGCCTTGGTCATGTTTGAATTCATGAAGATAATGTCATTTTTTAGATTATTGCTACAGCCATATCAATGAGGCATCAAATATTGAGATATCTTTGAGCAATTACAGTTTGGGCATTTTGAAGTAGGCTATGATACCACTATAGCATATAGTGATTGCATTTATTGCTATGTAGAGAAGAATCATTATTGATATGGTGATGAGCAATAGAATATAACTGTTGTTATAACTTATAGCAATATATCTCATCGATGAGTGGAGGATATAAAATTTTAGTATAGCAATGAGTGATAAGGTTTCATATCTTATTGTATGTTATAGCAATCATGATCTATCGTTGAGTGGTTGGAGCACAAAAAGGATATAGTGACCAAAGATGAAACTTGGAGATCACTATAACTTATAGCTATGGATGGTTTTACTATTAAAAGGGCATTGCTGTGAGTTGCGACAATAAGTTGAATGTGATCGCTGATCACATTTTGTGTTATGGAGATATAGTGATCAATAATGAGCCATAGGATATCACTATATGTTATGGCGATATTTCAAGTGCTAATATCAAAGGCTGAAGTTTTGATATTGCCATACCTAATAGTGAGAAGATGTATCAAAGATTGTAAATGAAGGGTTCTTGGTATAGTGATATATCTCATCAGTGAGTGGAAATTATGGAATTTTAGTATAGCGATGAGTGATAAGTCTTCATATATCACAGTGTGTTATAGCGATCATGATCTATCATTGAGTAGCGAGAGCACAAAAAGGATATAGAGATTATAGATGAAACTTGGAGATCGTTGTAACTTATAGCGATGGATGGTTGTACTATTAAAAGGGCATTTCTATGAGTTGCGACAATAAGTTGAATGTAATCACTGATCTCATTGTGTTATGGAGATATAGCAATGAGTGATGAGCTGCAGCATATCACTATATGTTATATTGACATTTCAAGTGCCAATATCGAAGGTTGAACTTTTGATATTGCCATACCTAATAGCAAGAAGGTGTATCAGAGAACACAGATGAATAAGTGATGGTGATATTGCCATTGTTATAGTGACATTAAGTTAAAAGTAATTCACTATTTGTGAGAATTTCTTTTTCCCTACAATAATTCTCACTACTTGTGAGAATCCTTTCCATTTGAAGCACCTGGACAACTTTTTTAGAACAGGTACTAATATAATTTAGACACATCAAATAAAAATTTGGAGGAAGGTTTGTCAATTTTTTTGTTTTCATGTGAGAATACTCATTGTCTTGATTGGTACAAACTTTTAAAGTAGGACATTCCTTTCATTATCTATTATTTCTAAATTCAGTATCTTCTTTGAAAGCATATGTCTTTACCTTCTTGGCTACTCTTGGTTTTCTCCATACTCACTACTTGTTGTGAGAATAGCAATTATTTTCTACAATTATGAAGAAAGTGATATTGATAAGGATTTGACTTGTCGAGTCTATTTGCAGTCTGATTACAATGCATGGTACATAGCAGTTAGATTATCAAATAAGTTTTCTTCTTACACTTGATCCAATCTGAGAGTATAGGAGAGTAGGTTTGTAAAATTAGGTAATTACAACCTTGATTGCACTAATATGGAGACAAGACAACTTGCTATTAGACAAGTGAATTTTATTAATGGTGTGTCAAGTTACCTGCCTAGTTTCTCTACAAGACTATATACGCCTTCATCAAGCATCTTGTACATACTATTGCAAACTTTAATAAACAGATAACATTTAGGAACTTACTGCATTAGACATAGTTTCCTTCTTTTGGCCTCTACCACCATTCACTAGCTTGCAATCTTTTGCATTATTCTTCTTATTTGCACTCCCTCTTCTCTTATGACCCCTACCAACAGCTTATACCTCAAGCTAGGGAACTTTTGTATTATCGTTCTCATTTGAGCCCTAATTTTCCATGATAGAATTAGAAGACTAATATGCAACAACTATAAAAATTCTTCTAAAATAAGAAAAATAAAATAAAAAAGGCAAAATCTTCACCTCATCTTTGAATATAGATATTGGTGAATCAATATCTCCTTCAACCTTGGTAGTCACATCATCAACCATTTTCAAAATCTACATGACAAAATGGAAATTAAACCCAAAAAAATTGAAATAAGGAAAAATTACAACCATCCAAATATGACATTTCTACGTTGGTTATGGAATAAACCAACAAAATGGATGCACATGCATCCTTTTTGCTATGATTAGTCATGAAAGACTGTAAAAGAGGTATCACCTCTGAGGAAATATTAGCAATTCAATCTTATCAAATGGAAGAGATATAGGTGTAGAATAGTTTAGGTTTCCACAAATTGAATTGGAGTCCCTTAAAGATGCTACATCCAACTTTAGGCGCATGGCACTCAAAAACTGAAGCTACATGCTTTGACATTTATGATAACCACATTCAAATAGGTATACTACTTCAAGTTATTCATCATTAACAAGAAACTAAACAAAAGCTATTAATTAAGAATACCTCAAATTAAAAAAAGAGTTCATTATTTTCAAAGATTCATATCTATACCTTAGAGTACCTTCCCATCATTCTAGACCTACAACGAATGAAATTGATTAATTAACGATGGTATGTTAGTTTGAGTTTCATTTGCTTTTGTGAATACTTTAATATTCTCTATTTAACGAAACTAAACATGAGAAGCTGGAAGCTCGTCCGACCTCACCCCTTTCCCCCTAACATCAATATAAATTCCCCATTATCATCTAATTACATACTTCATTCATTCATCCTTTTATGAACTATAACATTCAATCAATACAATCACGTAACATTCATTAATATGATATAAATTTAATTAATACACAATACTAATCAAGACTTCATTAACACATAACAATATTAATTAACATGACATAAAGATCAATATTAATATGCAACATTCATAGATAATTACTTAAAACAATTTTCTTTCATTATCCAACAAAGTTTATCAAACAAGATTAATCAAAGAGAATTTTTTAAAAATATTTTCTTTTTCTTGTTTTTCTTAACTTTCTTAAGGAAAAGGATGATAGGAGCATCGATATCTTCCTCTTTCTCCTCCTCTTGTGGCACATGTAATGCCAATTTATGATGCCTCCTATTTTGAGGAGCATGAGGTTATTGCACTAAAGGGGATTCTATTGCAATATCAAGTAAATGGGTTAAATTGGCATAATTTTTTAAAATTTTTTTTTTTATTACAAGTATTTCATTAACCAATAGAACATAACATGCATTTTTCATACCTGACAATGCCACATCATGTAAAATAACATTTTGATTTGCCACCAATTAACACCAAAAAAGAAAGTTCTCAATTATTCAATTTGATTTACTTTTCATTTGACTAATTCACCTATTTCTCATTTGGTGCACCAGATTCTTGGGTATGGTATTCAGATTCTTGGAGTAGGCATGCCACCATGACTTTATAGCCTTTCTTCAAAGCAATTTTTTAATCTTCATCCGTGGGCTGTACATTGAATTCTATGTCCTATATTTTTTTCTTAATATCACTAATTTTTCACGTATAATTTGATTAAACAAAATTGTTTGAAATATTATATAGCTTTTTTAATATGAAATTCCATTACTGCTACTTACAAGTTGTGACTGAAGATTCATATAGCCACCAGAGCCAAGTTTGTGTTGGCCAACCTCTTTTAGTCTCACTTTTGTAGCCTTTGATGTGTCTTGCAGTCTATGAAAAGTTTGAAACATGTTAGATTATATATTTACAAAGATCATTAATTAGTGCATGATTACATTCTACTTAATACTATCATGGCATACTTCTTTTGCCCTTTTATGGTTCATCTCCTTTACCACATAATCTTTTCTCTTTTGCATCTTCTATTATTTCATTCTATTCCATCGGTGGAATCATAGGAGGAGGGTCGTACATTGGGTTATCCTTTAGACCCCTTCTATATTGGTCCCTCATAATCTTTATATGTTTGGATTCTCTTTTGAGAAGTAGGGCAGTGTCAAAAATGTTTTTTCCAAAAAGGTTCTCAAAAGATGTAATGAGCTAATTTTTCAATTTATGACCCTGTTCATTCCACCTTAAAAAATAAAATAAAAATTGATAGATCAATAACTTTTATATAGTAGAATTAATAGAAGAAAAGAAAAATATTGTAGAAATGATACGAAACTACGCACCTTTTATGTATGGTGGCTCCAAATGCCTTCAATATCATTTCAAATAGATGATCAAAGAAAACATCATTTCCTACAAAAAAATCATGGGATTATCAGTCCAAAATTAGTTATGTCTAAGTAAACTACAATTACACTATACATAATAAAAATTTTAAAGCACCTGTAAGCTTTGGTAATTTTAACAGAAACATAGTTTTCTTGTTCAACAACACTGTCTTTGCAAATAAACCAGTACTAGTCACATGGGTTGCTCCAGGAAATGGTTTAGCTTCAGTAGTACTGTCTCTATTGTTCTATCAATAGAAGGTCTTTCTATTAGTGCACAAAATAGCTACATGCATATAAAATCCACCCAACAAAAAAAAGAAGAAGAAATGTGATTAGAACATTACAAAATATAGAAAAATAAGGTTCTACAAGTTGTACTTGGCATAGTCGAAGATGTTTTCAAGCTCCTTGTTGCTGAAAATCTCAGAGAAAAGACTAAATGAGGTGACCACACTTCATCATGAGATGAAGAATATATTGTTATCAAAGACATTTGCAATGGATAAAGATCAAATGGGATACTAGCTAGCTGAAGCATCTAGAAATAAAAGTTAAGTGTTATAATGTTGATGAAAATAAATAATGTTGCACTGCTAGGGCCATAATATTCTATTATTGTTCATATTGTTTCACATGTAGCCAATGAACTTCATGTACCAATTCATTTATTTGGAGCAACAAATCCAACTCTCTCATCATATCAGTATGGAATGATTGGTTTCTATGGGAGAAATGGATAGCTTCTTATTGTGGTTGCATATATAGATGATATGTATGGAATGATGACAGGTGTAGTTGTGATTGGTTTCTATGGTTGGAAAGGTATAATTCTCACATTGTATTTTATGGTGTACTAGAGTTAATTTTCATATGCATACTAGGGTTATCTTTTTATAACTACAATAGTGCATGTTATTTTATGGACTTTGGAGCATAAATCAAATCTTGATTTTCAAGGACATCCAAAGGAGCAAGCCACATTGCTAGCAAAGACATTTGCAACATTGTTTGTTTTTATTTACAATGGATAAAGATCAAAGTTAAGTGTTATAATATTGTAAAGAGAAAGTGTTACTTACATGAAGGTTGTATGCTACAACCCTCACCATATCGACCACATCGTCTTGCAAGTGTCACAAAATCCTATAAGAAGAACACATAATATTTTAGATCATGATCCATAAGATACTATAAAATATAAACATCTATTGAACTTTTATTATCGCTTAAGATTAATTACTACTTACCTTCAAAGAATTGACATCAATTCTTCTTTTAGTGTCTTTGTCTCCTCAATTATGTTTCTCTCGAGGAAAGGTCAAGAATTTCATCACTATATTTTGTTTTGAGTTTATGGGCCATGAATACAGGGTCAACACTATAGGTGATGTCATCTACAAATGATGCTTGTGTTTCAGATTGTATTTGATTTGCTATCATTTTTTCTTTTCCCTATCAATAAGTATCAAGTTGTGATATCAATATCAGTAAAATTCCATCAAAATAACTCCAAATCCATAAAAAAAAGAACATAATAATATGACATTTGTTTCTATATAATTTTTACAATTACACTAATTAAGGTTTACCTTCATTGAAGGTGTGTGAGCTGGTACATCCCCGTTTGTGCCTTGTGGTGTATCCATGTCACCCTATGAAAAATATTAGTAATTCTTAGCAATCAAAAATGAAATGAAAGTAATAGACTTACCAAAAAAATATATTAATAAAATAATAGATTGTATATTAGAGTCAATATTAATTAAATACAATTGGTTTAAATGTTATACTTACCAATCCCATCATAGGGAATCTTTTTGTATCTACACAATTCAAATTGTAATCTATCAGAAGCTCTACCCATGCACTTATTGATTTTGTCACACATACAAAAAAATGATTTTTGTCGTGTGTCTTGAATATATAATTTAGCCACTTATTAGTTGACACATGTCAAGAACTATTTATAAATCCTATAATATTCCTTATTTCTTTTGTCCTTCCATCAATATACATAGCGAGCCTTTTACTTTGATCATTTTCTTTGCATTGTATATAATTTGGTGACAATGCATACATACATATACTTTTTTATCTTGCACAATCCATATCTAATTGTTGTAATTGTAACAAGGTCCTACATACTCCATAAATTCAAGAACTTTATTGTAACTGACCTTTATGCCATCCATGGAAGATAGACCCAAACCATGAAATGAAGATGGAGCTATGTGATATATCCTTTCATTAACAAAAAAATTAGTCTTAATTAGATGTAGTGCCTTGGGTATCCATTATTTTTGAAGATTTGTGTACCTTAAGGGAACCTTCCTACCACCTTCACTCTCATTATCATAAGAACATGACCCCTCCCCCCCCCCCCCCCTAGCAAGCAAAAAATGCATTCGTTTATTGAATTTTCTTCTAATATTTTGACCTCTAGTTGATCTCCCTATTTTAGACCTACCAGATGTCTGACTTTTTTCTTCTATTCTTGCATTTTCCTCACTCGCGAAAGACAAATTAGACAAATACCTATTTGGTGATACATACAATCCATAAAATGAGAGACATAATAGGACTAAAGTTGATGTTAATGGAAAATAGAAGATATGCAAACAAAAAAAATGTATCTATAGGGTCTATTGACTTATACCTATCGATCCATGTGACTGTGCATGATCTTGGTTAAAGGTGTTAAATAGCCTACATATGTAAATCATTTATCTTAAGTTAGCCAAAAATTACATGATATATATGCTACAAATTATGTAGAAGACAAAAATTACATGATGAATTCATCAAAATCATTAAATATTTTTTAATTCCTTACGTCTACTTTATGTGTGGTAGCTTTGCAATATCATTATATATACTCCATGATAGTAGAGTTCAACAAATAATATCTTAATTATAAAACATACAAGTCAAACAAATTTTTATAAATAAATTATGACCCCATCATACTTGACATTGATAATACATTGACAAACATTTCATTGATCATCTTCATCCATGTCATCATCATCATCACCATTATCATACTTGTCACTTTGATCATCATCATCACAACCACCATTTTCATCACCATCATAATCATCTTCATCACCATTATCATGACCATCATCACCTTGATAATCACTATCTTCCTTAGCATGATCATGATTATCAACATCATCACCATCACCAGAATTATCATCATCTTATTCTTCTTCATTATTGTGTAACAGTCATTTGTGACTATCATTTACTTCATCTTCCGATTCTTTAGTATCTTCTTCTTCCATCACTTTATACTTTAGCATTCTTCCTCTTGGATCATGTCTAACAACAAATGACCAACCTAGTTTATGTGGAACATCAAAGTAAAACACTTTCTCACATTGACTTGGAAGAACATGGGCCTCATCTCCAACTAGCTCAAATGACCTTATATTGATCATTGTAAATTCACTATCATGTTCAATAATAGTCCTATTAGGATTATTTCGATTTAGCCATAGCCTGTACCATTTGATAAAAAATAGAACTAATTTAAATGATTTAAAGTTGTACTTAAGTATATCATTCAAAATGCTATAGTATCTATTTTTAGATTTTTAAGGATGTATGTCATTTCTAGACAAAATATTGGTGACCTCGAAGACTACACTTATCCTAGAATCATAAGTTTTCTTCATTTTGTCTAACTTTTTTTTGCAAAATTTATGGCCATGGTAGTACATAGCTTTGTGCTGTTTGATCTAAAATTATTCAAACATGTCAAGATTATTTGCATTGATTTGTTAGTTGATATTAAACTTATAAGTCATGATTAGTAATCTTCTACATAATTTTCTATCTGTTTATCCATATGCTAGATCAAGTACCATTGGCATAACATTGAGATTTCTATTATGATGAGCTTCTTTAATAAATGATGAAACACCATCCTATGTTAATGAGCGATCATTTTCTTGAGACCGTTGAATCCATACCATCATCCAACCAAGATTGTTTGCAATATAGAAATATAGTGCATCTCACTCATGACCAACTATAAAGAAAACAACTAGATCAACTAGAAACAACTTATATTGATAATGGGTAAGAATTAACTAACTACAATAACATCTTATAATTACCTCTCACTTTTCTCAATATACCTCTCCCCATCAATTACTCCCATTGAAATCTATTAATAGAGTTGGGATCCCAAATGTGATCTATATGAAACTTTGATGCAAATTTGAGAAGATATTCACTAATGTACACTATGGTCTTGTATACCATATATCTCTCTATCATAGAACTCTTAGGATGCTCTCTTTGTCAAACCAATCCCTTCATAAATTTTAAGTGCCTCTCAACCATCCATATTGACCTAGTTTGTACAGGTCCACACAATTCAATCTTCTCAACTTGATGTATGAGGTAGTGTTCTTGAACATTGAAAAAAGTTGAAGGTATACACTTTTTCATTTCACACATAAGCTATGGTATTTTTCTCTTCCAATACTTTACATTTTTTAAATCAATCTCTTTAGATGATAACCACCTAAAAGGGATTCAACATGCAAAAATATATAAATGAGATTTTAAATAAGAATATACAATAAATTACATAAAAAGTAAAACAATTCATAAATATAATATATGTACAAAAAATCTAAGAAATAACACTTCTAGCCTCATATATTTTCTAAGATCATATATAACTTGTTTAATACTGTTGTCAAACTCGTGTGAGAGGAATAAAGGTAAGATGCACTAGAATCATTAAAAAATGATCTTTTCAATATATTATAAAATAATAAAATAGGTAGTACATGAAATTTTAAAAATATATTGTAAATAGAGAACATGAATTACCTTGACAAAGGTATGCCAGTCATGTGTTTCCAACCCTAGTTCAAAATCACCTTTTTTTGATACAAGACTACTTATATTTGTAGCAAATCTTATGGGAACTTTTAAAAAAAATAAAAATTTTATGACTTTTTTTCATGCATCACTTTACTGCTCCATTAATAACCAAGGGAACACACATTTATGTGATCTCCATTGCTATTTGATTCAATAAAAAATTGTAGTGCATGATTGGATTCATGAATGTTGTTACAAATTTTAGAATTTTTTTCTCTATCATGCCTTCCATCCAATATTTTTCATAGTGTCTCTGTTACATTCTTTCCAATATGCATAGCATTAAATAAATTCATGATTGAAAGATCCTTGTAGTATGGTAACCTACTAAATTGGGTAGAATAAATTTTTATTCCTCTAGGAAGTTGGTAATTGATGCATTGATGATATTTATGAGCATCAATTACATCATTACTAAATATAATATAATATCAAAATATAAATTTTGAACTTCAAACCACAAATTGGACATTACCTTAGCGATTTAGTCAATCATATTCCAACTTCCATAGATGAGGTGTCATTCTTCATAGCCTTGATGTTGTCTCTTCTTTTCTATTAAAAAGATATTTTTTCGTTAATTCAATACTTACGTTATTGTGGAGAAAGTGCCTAAACTCATTGAATACCTTCTTTTCTAAACTTCTTGAATGATAAAATTTCATTTTCGGACCACAAACTAGATATGCAAATTTTCTCTTTGTCTAAAGACCTAAAAGATCATGTACAATTATCATGAACAACTTAAACATACAAAAATGATGTGTAAGCACTGTAACAATCCAAAAATTTGTGACCTTAACAATATAACATACAACAAAAATGAGTTAGTCCAAGGGCATCATGTATTGTCCATACAAGCATTGCATAGAATTAATTTTTTTTTTGTCCTATTAGTCTAGAGATGTCATACATAGTGACCCTATTTCATAACTTTAACAACTTCTCAATATACACATTCATATTTTTAACTTGGTACTTACTTAGTAATTGAATGAACAAAAATATTACATAATTATTATGACCATTTTGATGCATTATTTATAAATTAATATACATAACTATTAAATTAAAAAATACTCGATACAATCATTGAAAACATTATGCACTCCCTCTTTATGGACATCCAAGGAGGAATGCTATTGTTGATAAAAAAAAGGTCACACTGAGTAAACAAATCTCATACCTTCAAATGGATTGACACTAACTACTGCTAATGAAAGCTTTAGATTACAAAGTTCTTTTAAAAAGTGCGGCCATGTTTTTTCTATCTCTTTAAATGTAGAACCATCTATAAAAATTTGTATAATGTCATCTTGACTTCTATTGCATGCATAGTAATCCATAAATTGTGCCAAGCTAGTGCACCTAAATAATCCTTCAAGACATGGAATAATGAGAATGTATGAAAGAACCTTGTGAGACACCTTTTTTGTTATTTGATTTAATTGATATCTACTAATATGAAAATTAGGGCATTGTGTTGTAAATTCATATTATTTATGATATAGAATGTGATCATTGGGACATGCATGTATTTCTTGATACTTCATTCCAATTCGATTTATAATGGTAGATAATTCTCGATATGAATGAGATAGAATATTTGATGGTAGTAACAAAAAATCACCTATCAACCGACAACAACAAATATTAATTGTTAATATAATGAATAGTAATGGTATGCTAACATTGAAGATGAAAAAAATGACATACCTTAGTATATGTGACATTTCTATATTAGATAAACCGTTCATAAATTTCAAGTTCACCAACAACACTATAACAAAGAGAAGAGTTGTTTGGGAGCCTTGGTATAGGGGCTTGTATGCCTTCTCAAGTATAGGTATATCAAGATCATCTTCATCATCATTATCAGATGCGCTAGTACCATCATCATGATCATCTTCATCAACTGTGCTAATACTATCTTCTTCAATCATGTCCTTTGGCACATTATTGTCTTCTTCCATGGGAGTGTTATCCTCAACTTGGATATTCACACCTCCATGTTCCTCCAGTTAGAAATCCACATCCACCAATCGAAAAAAATCGTGGCCCTTTTCAACGTGACCATGTTGGCTACAATGACTTTGGGTTGTTGTGATTAGAATTCTTTATTTCTTTAAGCCCTTACACTTTTTGCAAGGACAATTACATTTATCAACTTTTCTTTGAAACTAAGACCACAATCCAACAATTGTCTCATTATTTTTTTTTGCATTCATATTACCAGGTGTGGTCTTTCTTCATAGGAAAATATATTTGCAAAATTATTGGACATGTTGTACTTAATGTTTATATCTGCACATATGGTTTTGAAAGAAAAATTTGATGTAATTAATGTGTATATTTGCAAAAATATTGGATATGTTTTACTTAATGTTTATATCTGCACATATGGTTTTGAAAGATTTTTTTTTTTCTAATTAATGTGTATATTTACAAAAATATTAGACATGTTGTACTTAATGTTTATATCTACACATATGGCTTTGATAGAAAAATTTGGTCACCTCATTCAAATTCACCCATATTATAATCAATGAAAAGTTGTCTACTTACAATGCTCTTTGTTGATATTCTCCTTTGTATCATTTCATTCTTAATTCTTCTTGAAGATGTAAATTCTTAAATATTTTTTATTTCACTAGTTTTTGAACTTCATCATTAAAAAACCTAATTCTTGGTTTTTGAGTGTTTTGGTGTTCAATAATGGAAAACATGTTTGTTTCACCTTAGAATTTCATTTCCTACCATTCCCAAGGGCTTGATAATAATTGGTTTCCATTAGTATTAAAAATGCAAAAAGTTATCATATTTGACAAGAAATTGCAAATATGCAATTTTGGAAAAGTTGTTTGAAATGTTTTCTTGGACTCCCATCATTCATAACCATCAAAAGTTGGTTTGAACCAATTGGATGAAGGTATTTAAGACTCATTATGTCCATTTCATAACTAATCATCAAGTTGTTCCAATGTAATATTTAGAGTTGTATCTGTTGGTGTTTTAAAACTACTAAAACTACTAAGCAACAAAATGCTTAATACCAAGATGACAATACTCACACAATCTAAAGACTAACTAATTCTTATTAAAAATTGCATGTGCAAAGCATTTGGGCCCAACTTCAACAAAACCAAGGGTGGTTTTCTACTCTCTAGCTCTGCAAAACTAGGGTGGGTATACCCAGGGATGATTCAAGACTGAGAAAATTGTATGAGAATTATTTTTAGTTTCATTCTGATTCTCATCTCAAATCCTCAAATACATACACAATCCTTGATAACTTGATAAACACATCCCATATAACAGATATGGCCAAAATTTCTTCTATAGATCTGCAGGTGTTCTTAGCAAAAGTGGCTAATTGAAGCAAAAATATTCCATGTAGACAAGTGCTGGACAAATTTTAAGATCTATACTAAATAAAAGTGAAATTGATTTAATTCTGCATTTTTGACAACCATTTGTGACATATTTCTCTTTCAGCTGGATCAAATTTGATCAGTGCCTAATCCATTGGGGTTCAGAGTCTACTATTCAGAGTCTACTACAAATTTCTAGATCTAATTTTTTGCCTTACAACAAATTTCATCAGCAATTCTTATTAGAACTCATCATTCAAAATCCTTTCCCCTACTACATCAATCTTATCATATTCATCAAAGCTTTTACTTAATCCATTGAATTAATAGCAATGATAAACAGATATACAACCTAACTAGATTGCATTCAATTGCACAAGCCTTTACTTACACAACATCAAGATAACCAAATAATCAAAAGGAGACAAAGTTTAGAAAGAAAAGATATGGGGACAGTTCATAAATTGTATTCATTTTTCTTGAAAATTGTATACAATTTACAGTAGACTCAGAATGACCTTCAGAAAGAAACCCATATCATTATGTACTCATGTATTCTCAAGATCTGATAGAGAAAATACACCACCAATTTTTACTCAATACAATGGACCAAAAATAGACTAAGCATATCACTTAGAAAAATAGAATTTGGATCCTTTCTCTAGCCCTGGGATCTCACTTATATAGTGTGAGATGCAACAAGCTTCAAGCTAAGAGAAAATGACAGGTGTCTTTACAAGAGGAAAATGCATACATCTGTCAAAAAGAAAATGACTAACAGGAAGTTATGCCAATCACACATTCTATTGCGAGCTTCTGTCTATCACCTCCTTTCATTGATTTTTGCTCCAATGGTGATTTTGTCATATATGTAACTGCTAAGCTTGTCCCTAACAAAATCTATTCTAATGATTGCACTCTATCCTTGACCCGTGGGTTTTGTCAAGGTAACTGCTTTGTGAAATTCATCTTTACTTTCCACTCTTCACTAATCATGCCAGGCTTTAGAAATAGTGGAAAAATTACTTAGTGTGCAACCCTTGAGTAGGGAGACAATGTGGCTATCAAATATAAAAATATAGGTAACTTCTGCTTCCCAGCCACGTCTGCTTTCTTAACCACCTTTTGACCAAAATTTTTCATCCACTAATACAAAAAAGGTGCATGCTAACAAATAGCAAGAATGATCATACCCATGAGTATGAAATCTTCTTCACCTTCCTCAAAAACTATGCACAAGATCCCACACATTTCTGTTACCTTGGCATGAGGCTATGATATCTTGAAAATTTGTTTAAAGGATGATGTTACCGCTGAGAGGGCTATTATCTTACTAGGTTCATTCATTATCCCTCTCAAAACCTTGGTTACTTGACTACGACATCTTACCATAGTTTCACAGAGATGAAACTTTAGGAAAACAGTTAGGATTACTAGTTTTCCTCTATAAAAAATCCATATACTTCTACATGGGACAAAATGCTTCTTTTGTGCAAACCAATTTGAACTAGTATGTGGTATATTACAATCCCAGGCCCAAGTATTTTTACCTAGTAATCCCTCTACTATCCACAACCTAGGATCTAATGAACTCTTTGGAACCATCCTTTGATTAAACCATACAAGACTAAATTTTTTTCAAAAACTATGGCATGAGAACTTACTTGGAGTTTTTTGCTCTTCGTAACTCTGCAATTTATCTTTGAACCAACTGCTTTACACTCATGCCAGATTTATCTCAATCCTTGAAGTAATTATGTTCGTTCAGAAAATATTTCAAAATCTTTATTCGTGCAAGGTAAAATTGGGAAAATCTTGCCTGTTATACTCTGTTATTAATCTTCACATGCGAAACTTTTCACATCTTATTAATATGCAGAGTGCCACCACCTTCAGCATTTAAACTTGCGTTGTCGATCCTTTGAAATCATACAATTAAGGAATGAAAACTAGGCTGACTTAATATTCCTTTTAGCACACTGGTAGTCAAACCAATAAATTGCCTCCATCTGTATCTTTCTTTCAAAGCTGGCATTTCAAAATTGGGCCCATGGATGACAAGGACACATGTCATCGACTTGTTAACTTGCTATACTTATCTTTTAAGAACCTCTCTTCATAGTGAGTTAATGAGCACCGTCGATCCATACTTGATCTTGTGGACAACAAATTATTGCAACAGTGGTGGACCATCATTCGCTAACTCACTATGCCTAACTTTCAAACAATTTTCCATAGCAAATTAACAATGACCTTTGATCTTGGTTTCATCTAACGATCAGAATTCTTTGTGTGCTTCGTACATGGGGAGTGGGTCCATATGCTTCTGTTGTTGAGATGGCTAAACACGCTGGTGCACACATGTACTCCTTTTTATTTGTTAATGACATCACATGTTCTTGACCTTGCCGCATTTGTGACTTTCAAGCGGGTCGCCACATCACTACTAGCAAAAACATTAAAAATCTAGCTAGTGACCTCTTGGTAGACATACGCCGGGACATAAAGCTCCACTTGCAAAAATAAAAGCAAAGTCTGCACAAGATTTTCTTCGAGATCCTCAAAATCACTTCCTGTTATAAAAGAACGCCATGTTTTCTAATGATTGGGTTCTCGCTAAGTCACTATCAAGAAAGTGGTGTTTATTCTAGCTAGCGATTATAGTGACCTTTGATGAATTCTTATTTTTGGTGGTAGAAAACAAAACACACACTAGCTGAAAATCCCACCAATAAATGCTGGTGTCAGAGAAGGTGGCTATGCACATTTATAATGCGGTGTGGGAACTTTCGCAGTCATATTAGTCTTTTGAGAGAACACTGCCCTTTTGCAAAATTCAGGCATTCGCTATATCACCACCGGCGAGTATTAGATTGTGGTGACTAATCAGGAAAGTATTGTACATACTTCATAATTAGTGGGGTTTGGGGCATTTCTCTGAATTCTTTTTTTTTGGGTACTATTCGCCATTCGTATAATTTTTTTTGGTACTATTCACCATTCGTAGATTCACCACTAAAGTTATGGCTAATTATGGCTGACATGTTATAACCTAAAGCGGTTTAATACTTGTATAAAAGGGTTTAGGGTTGGGTATTTTTGATAGAGTGATGCGAAATTGCTTCTTGCGGCGGTATTGAGTTGTAAGGTATTACAGATTGTAATTAGGTTGTAATCACTAGATTGTAATAATATTGGGATTGCTGTTTGGTGGACGTAGCCAAGGGATTGGGTAAACCATGTTAAATCTTGGTGCCTTGTGTTCATTTCTGTGTGATCTATTATTTTTTGTTATTGGTTATATTTGCATTTAGTTTTTTATTTTTGTTTGTGGTTTATCCTAACAGCGAGTCGCATGGATTTTTTCAATAACGACTTAGCAAATATCAGAAAAAACTTGTGCTGGTGAGACCATTCATAGTTTTCTTCATGTGTGTTTATTCTCAAAACTGACAAGCCTGGGACACATCACGTGCCAAAATTTACCTCATGTTAACAAAATTCTTGGTGCCTAATTCCTTTTTTCTATACCAAGGACACATGTCATCAAGCTCGTTAACTTGCTATATATAACAATCGAGCATCTTTCCATAGCGAGTTAACAATGACCTTATATTCAATAGGATTCGACGGTGGGGTAAAACTCCTTTCATAAGGATTGAACAATGAACTCAGCATGGGCAGGAAAGAACATTCGCTTATCCTCGTATTTTAAAATTTTCGCGCTAGGGAAAAAATAAAAGGAATAGGATACACGGGTTTAACAAAAATTTTCAGAGGCTAACAAAATGTGACTTAGTTAGAAATCCTATTCACCATTAATGGAGACAATCTGAATTTTCTATTCCAGACAATAGAAATTATTATGCAAAAATTCAGACCAACAGTATCCTCACACTGCTTCATGATATTTATACTAGTCAATATTTTGATATACATAAGGCAATAAGGATTTCCTATATTGATTGAAAATGTTTTTACAGATAAAACAACTGAAGACTTTGGCAATCTATATATGAATGCCAGTATGCTAGGATTTCTCATTTACAAACAAATGTAAATTGATTCCACGATTGGTAGGGTTTTATTCCAACAACATGCCTAAGTGCACTCCCATTTGCAAAAGAAATGCAAATATATTTGCAATTTGTAATGTCACTTCTAAAAAATATACCTTTTGTTCCAACATCATAGTTTCTCATTTTTTTCACGATCATAGTTGATTCATTCTTCCCACCATTCTTGGTTGTAGATGGTTCGATGCAATTCATTAATTATAAAAGTATTTATTCTTTGTCATACTATTATGCAATTCACACTCATATTAGTGTATCACACTCTCCACCATCATGGGAATATATTGTATTTCACTATTTATAATATAATAGATAGAAATCTTAGCATGGGACTTACTACAAGTTTGATACCCAACACAAAGAGCAACTAAATACTCCAAAGATTGAAACTCGCTAGTATTAAAATTAGAAAAAGAGCAATAGCCTATTTCAAAATGAATTAGTCTAATATAAACCTCATACTATTTTTGACACTTGCATAATAGTGATTGAGTATGGTAGAAAAAAGATAGCACCTTTCCTGCTATCATTCTTTGATTATTTTAATCTAGATCTTAGTATGCGATTGGAGGCAATACTTGACCAAGAAATAAGATCATTGATAGGATGTTGGGATTGGGAATAAGTTATTATATAGTCTAGAAATTGATTTGGTATTTTTCTTTTAATTTCTCCAATGCTTTTTCTTGTATGCCTAAAATGTGAGCACACTTCTATGAGTCATTATATCCAAGATTGCTCAAGAATGAGGTCTCAAATGATGACTCATAGCTCTCTATTCATGGAGTGCAAGGATTTGAAATGGAGGCCCTCAGTTTGACTTAGTTTATGCCCATGCAAGTACATCATGAAATAAGAGATTCAAGGATCCAATATGCATGCAAATGGAGATGAAAACTAATCTAAATGATAACAATGCAAAACAATGCAAGAAAGGAAATACAATAACAATGCAATACTAATCTATGAAATTTTTTGGATCTAAGCTAATATGCAAATGTAAGGATGAAAACTCATGATGGAATCCATGGATGCATGAGAGAAGAAGACAAGAAGATATAAGTTTTTCACAAAAAAGCTTTAGTATTGAAACTCCTTCTTCAAAAATTGCTCTCCAAACTTGCAGCATAACAATAGCATAATAATGGATGTCCAAAATGAGGAGAGGGCTCTCCCTTATAAATACAAATATGGAGGTGAGAGGCTTCTCACAACCAATATGGGATAATAGAGTTTGATTCTTGTGAGACAAAATTCCACCAATGAGAAAAGAGGAGTGTTGGAAAAGAAAGTGGAAAGAGAAAAAATATATCAATCATTTTTGCCAAAAGGTTAGCATCCATATATCTATTTTAGCATCAAGTTCATCTGTGCTCAAACAAGAGTCCCTAACAAGATATTCAAGATCCATGGTTCTAGAAGAATAAGAATCAAGCATGGAAGAAGATAAATGATAAATAGAAGAAGGAAGACTATATGATAATAAGAGGAAAAGAATCAAGAAGACATGAAGAAGAGAATGAATAGAAATGGGAGACTAGCAAGACATGGAAGATGAAGAAGAAAGAAGATCAAGAGTCATTTTGTGAAATTTGATACCATTTGAGTTCATTTGAATGTTGAGCAACATGTAATAGCACTTGTAACCAACATGAAAGAAAAGGTACTAGTTGATAGGATAACCTTAAAAAATATTGATACCAAATTAGGATAGTAAAAGCACTCACTTGTCCAAAAGAGATGTGATAAGATAGAATTTTGGAATAGACATAAACCAACACTACCACAGAGGTGCCCACAACTTTGGGTGAATACCCTAGCACATATGGACCAGGAGGATGATTTATCCAAATTATAAATAATTAAAATTAAATTTTTATGAAAGTGGATGGACAAGAAATTACTAAGACTCTTCAAGTGTAATATTAAAGAATCCAAGGTATATCTTTCTCAACAAGGATGGTCTCTAACTCACCAACGCCAAACAAGGTCTCTTGTAAAATCAATTATTACTAATTCAAAAGGTCAAAGCACAATAACCCAAGGTGAAAAAAAACTTCTAACAATGGGGTAAGTAGCCTAATCTGAACTGGATCAACCTAGGCAGATTGAAAATAATAGGACAACAAAACAGTTTGATCATAAAGTCTCAACTCAAGAGCTCAGATTTTGTTTGTTTTAAATATCCAACTAGGTGTATCAATATATTTTTAATCATGAACTAGGAACACAAAATAGTAATCAGGGATTTCAAGAAAATGTTTTCAAACAATGAGCAAGGGACAAAGCAACCTTGCACATGAACAAGAATAGTGTCATAGTATCAATCTAATCCCTAAAACCACTGCTGTGTATGTTCTCAAAATATTTTCCAATCACACACATAGTCTTAGAAAAAAAAAATTGGCAACACTATGGTTCTTAGTAATGTTCAACTCTATAGCTTTTGCAATCTAGAGTGGGCAAAATGCAATCTCGGTGCATCAGTATTTTGACATATTCCAAGAATTTTATCAATCAAAGATATTGAGGAGATCTGATAGCCCAACAAAAGACTACACCCATGAGGATTTCCTCCATAAGGAAATTTATATAGCGGTTGCTACTACCATGTTAAAAATGACTATTACTGCTTGAGGTTCTGTCTATGTGGTTGATCCAATAAAGAGAATGTCCACTATGGTTTAACCTTCTCTAATCAGGTAAGACTCACAAAGTTGTACCAAGGGTTCCAAGTTTTTGATGTACTTGGAAGAGAAAAGAGCATACTCCTCTAGCCTCTTCACCTTACCCAAACATAGCAAACAATATTCTTTGACACACTAATTTGAAATCACCTCACCAACTTTTAAAAAAATCTAACAAAAAACACCACCAATCTCAAAAGAGAAAGGATTAATGGATGTTGAAGACAAATTCAAGCAGA
Source organism: Cupressus sempervirens (assembly GCA_028749045.1). Classification (NCBI taxonomy): domain Eukaryota; kingdom Viridiplantae; phylum Streptophyta; class Pinopsida; order Cupressales; family Cupressaceae; genus Cupressus; species Cupressus sempervirens. Next base: position 278,316,324 of record CM053791.1, read on the forward strand.
ATAGTGAGATAATAACAAATATCCTTCCCCACCTACAAGGGGATCCATCATCAAGAGGAGCTTTGCATGTAAAGAAAGTGAATGAAGCTTAGTCTCTCAAGATCTCTCAAATAGTGTTCATAGGGCCTAATTACTCTGTGAAACACAGATGCATGAAAGTAAATCTAGATCTAGTTTTAGAGCACCAAATGAAGTGTGAGTTTATGAAAGCATGTAAAAGCACTCAAGTCAAACACATGAGATGTTCATTTTAGTTCTAAATTCAAATGTTATAGAGATAAAAAGAAAACCTAATAATCTTTGCAATGCATCTTTTTTTTATTGTACCTTTCATTTACGCTTGAATGCTCACTCGCAACAAATAAAGCAACATGCAAAACAAACAAACACAAGATATGTAATATATATCCAACTTATGCAAAACTAGGGTTAGATTTGAAAATATAATTTTTAAGAGTAATAATAATTAGAAAATAACCCAAATGAAATCTCACATTATGTATCGATCCATTGTAAAAATTAAATACAAGCTATTCATTAAATGCCATTTTTTCTATTAAATTTTGACCTAGTCATAAAGATTGGACCTATATGATATGAATTCAAATCCAAAACATTAAATACAGAAAATAGACCTTTATCAAAAATTAGAGAGCTTTCCAAAAATGTTAGAATTTTGAAAATATCTTTTAATTTGTGCTCTAGGAGTCATTTTATCAAAATAAACTAATTTTTGCAAATTAAATTATTGAGCCCAAATATGATCTCTAAAATCAAAATACAAAGAAAAAACTCTCTTTATAATTCAAAGACCTTTTCAAAAATGTAAATTTTTCTAAAAATTGTGCTAATTTTCTCCCAAAAATGTTTTTTCATGAAAAATAAAGGAAAAATCATAAAAAATAAAAAATACCTCCAAAAAATATAAAAATTGGATTAAAGATTCTTTAGTATGTCACAACCTGACCAAAAAAAAAATTCAGATCAAAATACTTAGCCGTTTGGGAGATATGATCAAATCTTTCAGATCCAAGATTTTTTTGTCTCCAAACAAATTCGTACAAGGGGGTTAGATCTAAAAATGTCCAAAACCAACAATTAAAGGTGGGTTGCCCCATGGTGAGAACTAAAAATGTATGTCTAAAATGTGGGCACACTTCTATGAGTCATTACATCCAAGATTTCTTAGGAATAAGGTCTCAAATGGTGACTCATAGCTCTCTATTCATGGAGTGCAAGAGTTTGTAATGGAGACCCTCAGTTTGACCTAGTTTATGCCCATGCAACTATACCATAAAATAAGAGATTCAAAGATCTAATATGCATGCAAATGGAGATAATAACTAATCTAAATGATAACAATGCAAAACAATGCAAGAAAAGAAATGTAATAACAATGCAATACTAATCTATGAAAACAAATATGGATCTAAGCTAATATGAAAATGCAAGGATGAAAATTCATGATGGAAGCCATGGATGAATGAGAGAAGAAGAAAAGAAGATAGAAGTTCTCTACAAAACAAATTTAGTATTCAAACTCCTTCAAAAATCGCTCTCCAAACCTGCAGCATAACAATAGCATAATAATGGATGTCCAAAATGAGGAGAGGGTTCTCCTTTATAAAGAAAAATATGGAGGTGAGAGGCTTCTCACAACCAATATGGGATAATAGAGTTTGATTCATATGAGACAAAATTTCACTAATGAGAAAAGAGAAGTGTTGGAGAAGAAAGTGGAAAGAGGAAAAAGATAACTCTCACATTAAGTGTAGAGAAAACAAAAAACAGATTTATTTAATTTTTTATTTGTTTTATTTCCTTTTTCATGTGGGAGAAAAGAGGAGGAAAATTAAATAGAATCCCACTTAGAAAATAAAAAAAGATTTATTTAATGTTTTATTTGTTTTATTTCTTTTTTCATCAAAAAGAGATATTTAAGTGGGGTTTTTATTTAATTAAAAAGGAGCAAGTTCTTTTAATTAAATATGAAATATTTAATTAAATTAAAAGAGGAGTTTTTCTCTTAATTAATTAAATGTGGATGAATTATTTAATTAAAATAGAGGTTTTCTTTTAATTAAGTGGGGACTTATTTTATTTAATTAAAAGGGAGATTTTCTTTTAATTAAATAAGACTTAGGATAAAATGATTAACCTTAAAAATAAAAACAATCGAATTTGATCAAAAAAATTGATTTAAATTGATTTAATAAAATATTACAAACCATTGATTCAAAAAATTTGATAAATTGAATAATGGGACCCCATAGTCTAGGTGACCATTTTAGGGTGCATACATGTCTCATAGATTTTGGCTTATGTTCATGCCTAAGCATAGAAGTATGTTTCTCCAGAATTTGATAGATGTTTTTGTTTCATTTTGTATGACTACTATCTTTAATTAAAATTGTGTCTAATTGCTATTTTTCTTGAACCTCTGGTCAAATATAAATTTCCATTGAAATAAGAAGATATCCTCATCCATTTTGATACACAATAACTCAAGCAAAATAGTAATAGGCAACAACAACCAAATGAAGCTATCAAACTTTCCACCATCTTTGTAGCATCTTAGACATATATCACTGAAGTAATGTAATGTATTGATATAAATATGGAACAAAGGAACCATCACTTGCATTATTAAACACTCATCTTTTTCCTCAAATCTATTAAGTTAGTTGAATCACTAAGCATGTAAAGGGTGAAAGGGCTAGTAGACTCTACTTTACACTTGCTACAACTAAGGTTGAGTAGCATAACCTATGTTCCCTTGAAGAATATTCTTATTTTAGAAAAAATTCCATAGATGCGTATGACGTGCTTGATCACAATAATGGTATCATTTATCAGTTAGCTCTCATGGTTTTAGACAAATCTCACATAGCTTTGTGTGGTTATCCTCTCTCTCTCTCTCTCCCTCCTCTGCCCCCCCCCCCCCCCCCCCCTCTCTCTCTCTCTCTCTATATATATATATATATATAGGGTGTAGTTTTTTTTACTAGATATTTGCCAAGATATGTCTTAGTGGAACTCAATCCAATGGTCAACATTGGTGGTCTTGACAATGTGGAAGTCCTCACAAAAAATGATGGGAGGCTCAATGTGCCTTGCAATGCCAAATTTATAAAGCTTTTAATTTGGGTTTAGCTATATCCCATTATCATAAAATTCATTACAACAGTTTCTATTCTCATTTGGTAATTAGGTTCAATTGGATGCTAGTAATGAGTTATGGTAGGTTTGGTTTGATCTTCATATTCAAATGAGCATTTCAATATGTATGGTAGCCTTGGTTTAATCTTTAGATGAAACTTGCTATTTTCAAACACACATTTATTGATAACTTGTTACTCTTCACATTGTTGGGCTAACATCGATGACATTTCAAGATCCAGTGTCGTCTCCTTAAATGTATGTAATAATTTAGTAAGCACCGCCCATCTAGTAAATAAAGACCTAAGCATACAATAATCCTTCTAATGATGAAAAAGTTAAAAAGAAGAAAATTTAGCCAAAACGTAAAATTTAAAGAGGCATACAATAATCTTGGTGAGAAAATGAGAAAGTTGAAAAATATTTTGGGAAAATGTAATCGACCTTGAAGCAGCCTTCATGAGATAATCACGCACACACATTTATCAAATGGAAAAATCCAAACCACTAAAGAGGAATGCAAATAGGGCCATAAATTATCTTGCATACACATTAACCTAAAATGGCTCCTACACTGCAAACCACTGCCAAACACACTCCTTCAAATAAAAAATAACAAACATATTTTTTTTATAAAATTTATTACGAACTTGATTTGGTCAAAATTTTGACCAAATTGGGAAACCCTAATTTGGTCAAAATTTTGACCAACTTAGGCATAAAATAAAATAGAAAAGTATTCAACAAGCCCATTTAGGGCTTGGTCAAAATAAAAAGGTAAAAAATTGACCTATAATGTACTAGTGTAGGTACCCCATAGAGTGATGAGTGTTGTTTTATACTATTTTGATTCTTTAACTTCTACCTAATTATGCCTTGGAAAGCCATCCATCAGAGAAAGTAACTCATTTCTTGTTACCCTTTGCAACAATGCCTATTAGGATTAAACCACGAATAGAAATAACAATTACATGCAAATATAACCAATAACAGAAAATAATAGATCACAAAGAAAAGAACACAAGACACCAAGATTTAATGTGGTTTACCCAATCCCTGGGCTACGTCCACCAAATAGAAAGTCTGATATAATTATGATCTAGTGATTATAACCTGATTACAATCTATAACCCCTTACAGCCCAATATCACTACAAGACGCACTTTTGCATCACAACTATGAAACAATCCCTAACCCTAAGCTCTTTTATACAAGCATTTTTACCGCTTTAGGGTTATAATTAATAATTACATGTTGGCCCAAAATTCCAATAAAAGAGGGCCTAATTTTTTTTTTTTTTGGGTGATGCCCCGAGCCCCAAAGAATTTATGAAATATGTATAGTACTTTTCTAATCAGTCACCACAATCTAGCAATCTCCATTTGGGGACTAATCAAGCTCCACACTAAACAACAAGCTCCACACTAAACAACAATCTCCCACTTGGAGATTGATCTTGTAGCTATGACGCTACTCCATGAGCCTCCCACTAGATCAAACCACCTTGGACTCTGCTATTCTTTTATTCATATTCAATTTAGAAGACCAACTGAAGCTAAAGAGTAGTTTAGCTTCTCCCTTGTCACTACCTTTGTAAACATATTGGCTAGATTGTCATTTGTATGTATCTTTTCCAAATTTAACTGTCCATCCTCTAAAACTGACCAAATGAAATGGTACTGCAACTGTATGTGTTTGGCATTTGAATGCAGAACTAAATTCTTTGCAAGATGAATGGCACTTTGACTATCTATAAACAACTAATTATCCCTCCGAGGGTGTCCGAATTCTTCCAAGAAGAATTGAAACTATATCATCTCCTTAGCTACCTCTGTAGTAGCTATATACTTTGCCTCTGTAGTGGATAAAGAATTAACCTTATATAACCTAGAAACCTAGCTCACGATAGTCCCACCAATAGTAAAGACATAACCTATAGTACTCCTCCTAGTATCAATATCTCCTACCAAATTTGAGTCAACATAGTCCTATAAATTGGTAGTAGAGCCCCCAAAGTGTAAACACTTATTAGATGTTCCTTTCAAATATTTGATAATCTATTTGACGGCATTCCAATGCTCAATTCCTGGGTGACTCATATACCTGCTAATGATTCTCACTACATGTGCAATATCTAGCCTAGTACATACCATAGCACATCAAGCTTCCTACAACTGAAGCATATGGTAACTTGGACATCTTATCCTCCTCTTCTTGTGTCTTAGGACATATCTCCTTAGTCAACTTCAAATGATTAGGTAAAGGTGCACTGGCAACTTTAGCATTCTCCATAGAGAAATGTTGCAACACCTTCTCAACATAATCAACTTGAGATAGTGTCAATTTTCTATTTTTCTTATCTTTGCAAACTTTCATACCAAGGATTTGTTTTGCTACCTCCAAATCTTTCATAGCAAATGCATGTGCTAACTAGCATTTTAACCAAGCATATCATCAACATATAAACATAAAACAATGTAGTTGTCATCATCCAACCTCTTAAAATAAACACAATGATCTAAATGACACCTATTATATCCATGCTCATGCATAAAATTGTCAAATTGTAGATACCATTGCTGAGGTGCTTGCTTCAAGCCATATAAACTTTTCTTCAATTTGCATACTAAGTTCTCCTTACCTTTGACCTCAAATTCCTGTGGTTGAGCCATATACATCTCTTCTTCCAAATCACCATGAAGGAAGGTTGTTTTAAAATCAAGCTACTCTAAATGCAAATCTTCAGTAGCCACAAGACTTAAAATAGTACAGATAGAAATCATCTTAACAACAAGAGGAAATATATCATCAAAATTAATGCCCTTTTTCTATTCAAATCCTTTCACAACTAACCTGACTTTAAATATTTTCTTACCTCCTTCCTCTTCTTTCAAATTGTAAATCCACTTATTCTGTAAAGCTCTTTTATCTGCAAGCAACTCACATAAATCTCATGTTTGATTCTTCAACAAAGAGTCCATTTTATCTTTCATTATAGACTCCCACTAAATCTTAATATCCACCTACATAGCTTCATCATAACATTTAGTTTCATTAGCATCAGTAAGTAAAATTGAATACAAAGAGGGAGAGAATCTTTTTGGAGGTCTAATTTGCCTTGTTGACCATCTAACATTCACCAATGTGTGTGATATTTATTTTTATAGTTGTTGCACATCATGAGGAATGGCTGGAACATTAGGTTGTGGAGTATCATCCAACACTACATAATAATCTTATTTCTTCTCATGTTGCTGCAACAAATTTTTGTACAAAACTTTCTCATTACATATGACATCCCTGCTTCTTAAAATTTTATTATTTTCAAAATCCCAAAGCCTATAACCAAATTCATTAATTCCATATCCAACAAATGCACATTTCTTTGACTTAACTTTTAGCTTGGTTCTATTTTTAGAATCTATGTGAGCAAATGCTTCACATCCGAAGGTTTTGAGAAAAGAATAACTCACCTTCTTACCAATCCATGCTTCCTCTAGAATACCACAACCCGAAGGAGTAGAGGGACCTCTATTAATCAAATATACAATAGTATTGATAGCCTCTACCCACATGTGTAAGGGCAACCTAGCATGCAACCTCATGCTTCTTGTGCACACCATTATAGTTCTGTTCATGCGTTCAACCACTCTATTTTCTTATGGAGTCCTTGGAAAAATTTTCTATCTAAGAAAACCATTAGTGGAGCAATAATCTTCAAATTTATGATTGCAATACTCACCATCATTATCAAATCTAAGACATTTTAATTTCTTACCAGTCTCATTTTCAACCAAGCATTTCCATTTCTCAAAAGTTGGAAATACATCAAATTTTTGTCTAAGGAAATAAACCCATACTTTTCTAGTTGTGTCATCAATAAATGTAACATAATAATGAGAGCCACCAAGAGAAGATACCTGAGCCGGTCCCCATTCATTTGTATGCACAAGCTCTAATTTCTCCTTTTGTTTTCCTTCCCAGCCTTTACAAAACTCACTCTATTTTATTTTCCATACACACAACTTTCAAAAAAATCCATATTAACACATTTTAGACCTGGTAAAACTTTCTTTGAATGAAGTACTTTCATACTATTCTCACTCATGTACCCAAGTTTGTTGTACCATAATACTGTGTCAGAATCTACAGAAGCTATTTGTTCTCCCTACTCAGCTATAGTAATTATTCCTGAACATTCATTTTCCTATGAAACAATTAAAGTAGAAGGAACAATATGACCTATACAAAGATGTAAGGTGCCTACTTTCACACCTTTTTCTACTACAAGGGAACCTTTTGAAACCTTCCAATTTTTACCATTAAAAGTAACTACACAACCCTCATCACTGAGTTTCCCTGCTGAAATTAATTTCTTACTTAGCCTTGGAATACGTCTTACCTCATGTAGTAGCCAATGATTCCCATTTTGTAACTTAATCTTAATTTTTCCCTTTCCAACAATCTGACAGGGTTCATTATCCCCCAAATAAACAAGCCCAAAATCCCCTTGGATATAATCAATGAAATAACCTTTATGAGGTGTAGCATGAAATGAAGCACCAGAATCTAAAACCTATGAATCATCAACACTTTCTAAAGATAGAAATAAAGCATCCTCTTTGGATTTGTTATTTACCATATTTTCCTCCTTGTCTCCATCTGGTTTTATCTCCATCATTTTTCTTTTGATTTCAACAATTTTTATTTTTATGGCCTAGTTTCCCATAGTACCAATAGTCATTTGGTCCTCTCAATTGAGACCTCCTCCCCTTTGACTTTCCTCTTGATCTCCCATGATTTCCAAAATTAATTCTTCTCTCAGTCATTCCACCCTTTCTTTGTACATTCAAAGCACTTTTTGATGTAGATCCACCTAAGGATTTCCTACGAGTTTCCTCACTCAAATAACATAGATCACATCATCATATTTTAGGGTACAAGATCCAAGAACAAAATTAATAATAGCCATTACCAGGCCATTCCATCTTTTAGGCAAAGAACACAAAATCAAGAGAGCCCTAATTTCTTGTTCAAAATTGATACCCACAGAAGATTACTAAGTAGTAATAGTATTAAACTCATTTAAATAATTTGCAATAGATCCACCTTCCACCATTTTCATATTAAATAAATGCTTCATGAGAAATACCTTGTTTGAAGCAAAGGGCTTTTCATACAGTGTCGCTAGGGTTTTCATCAACTCTTCTGTTGTCTTCTCTTTTGTAATATTAAATGCCACCGATGGTGCTAGACATAATCAAATGCTTCCATGTGCCTTTCTGTCCAAAAGATCCCATTCATCATTTGACATAGATCCTTGATTCTTGGCTTTGCCTTCCAATGACTTCCATAAATCCTTCTGATAAAGATAGTCTTTAATTTGCATCTTCCATAAATGGAAGTTCTACCCATTAAACTTGTCAACCCTCAGCTTACCCTCATCTTCCATTGCTCCCACTCAATTGTGAGACTCCCACTCAACTATGAGACTTTCCTGTAGAGGATAACTAAAAAAATAACTGGCTCTGATACCACTTGTTAGGATTAAACCACGGATAGAAATAAAAATTACATGCAAATATAACCAATAACAATAAATAATAGATCACACAGAAAAGAACACAAGACACCAGGATTTAATGTGGTTCACCCAATCCCTGGGCTACATCCACCAAAAAACAAGGCTGATATTATTACGATCCAATGATTATAACTTGATTACAATATGTAACCCCTTATAGCTCAATACTGCCACAAGAACCAATTTTGCATCACAACAATGAAACAATCCCTAACCTTAAGCTCTTTTATACAAGTATTTTTACTGCTTTAGGGTTATAATTAATAGTTACATGTTGACCCAAAATCCTGATAAAATAGGGCCCAAATTTTTTTTGGGGTGATGTTTTGAGCCCCAAAGAATTTATGAAGTATGTACAATACTTTCTTGATTAGTCACCACAATCTAATAATGCCTCCATGTTAGGTAATGCATAGTTATCTTTTAAAGATGAAATGTTCAAATTTTTGAAATCCACACACAACCTTATATCTCCATTCTCTTTTCTCACTAGGACATGTGGAATGACTGATGGGCTTAATGATTCCAACATATCTTATTTTAATCAATTCCTCCTTCATTTTTGGACCCAACATTGGGTTAGCTAGTCTCTATTTTTTTCTAAAGGGCTTAGCATCATCATTCAACATTATTTCATGATGGAACATATCTTCTCTATAGTCTTTCAATTCATCATAGGACTAAGAAGGTAGTGATATCAATTTTGATCCTATCTTAGGGGATGATTTTTAACCAATACATATCTCCTGTGGAGTATAATCATTTCTAAGCTTAATATTCTCCACTTCTTCCTGTATTGTAGTGAGTTTGCAAGTCTTGAGACATCCATGCTCATCAAAAGACCTTTCCAAGGTAACCAATCCTTGTTAGGATTAACCTTAGACATAAATAATAGTTACATACAAATATAACCAATACCCAAAAATAATAGATCACAGACAAGAGAATATAAGACACCAAACTTTAATGTGGTACAACCAATCCCTAGGCTACACCCACCAACAACAAGTCCAATATTATTATTATCCTATGATTACAACCTGATTACAATCTATAATCCCTTACAACTCAATACCACCGCAAGAAGTGATTTTCTTACCACACTCTATGAAATTCCCTAATTCTAAGCATTTTTATACAAGCTTTTTGCCACTTACAAAATTAGGGCTAGAATAATAGAAAAATAGTAGCTGACACCTTTTACAATATAAGGCAATTTTTGGCTTCAAGGCGCTACCCTTGAAAACCTTTGCAAGGGTGTTTCCCGTCAACCCCACCTTGTACTATAGTAGGGAGCACACCTGGGTCGCTACCTAGAACTCCACAAGGATGCTACCCCTTGACCCTATCTTGGGGGCACTACCCCCATACCCCCATAGAACTAATATTGGGAGAAAACTGTGTCAAATAAACCTCCAAGTCTGATTAGGCTCCACATCATAATAATCTCCCACTTGGAGAATGTGATCCATGTTAGACCCAACTACAAGTATATCATCAACATATAAACATAAAATAATGTAGCTATATTCATCCAACCTCTTAAAATAAACACAATGATCTAAGTTACATCTTCTATATCCATGCTCATGCATAAAACTATCAAATTTTAGATACCATTACCGAGGTGCTTGCTTCAAGCCATATAAACTTTTCTTCAATCTATACACTAAGTTCTCCTTACCTTTCACCTCAAATCCCTATGGTTGTGCCTTATATATCTCTTCATCCAAATCACCATGAAGAAAAATTGTTTTAACATCAAGCTACTCCAAATGTAGATCTTCAGTATCCACAATACTTAAAATAGTGCGAATAGAAGTTATTTTAACAACAGGAGAAAACATATCATCAAAATCAATGCCCTTTTCTATGAAAATCTTTTTACCACTAACCTGACTTTAAATATTTTCTTACTTCCATTCTCTTCTTTCAACCTATAACCCTATTTATTCTGGAAAGCCCTTTTACCTATAGGTAACTTGCATAAATCCCATGTCTTATTTTTCAGCAAAGAGTCCATTTCTTCTTTCATTGCAAACTCCCACTGAATCTTTATATCCACCTACACAACTTCATCATAACATTTAGGGTCACCAACATCAGTAAGTAAAATAGAATAAAAGAAGGAGAAATTTTTTTTGGAGGTCTACTTCTCCTTGTTGACCATCTAACATTCACTAGGGTGTGTGGTATTTTTTGTTGCAGTTGTTGCAGATCATAAGGAATGGCTAGAACATAATCTTTTGGAGTATCATCCAACACTACATAATCACTTTGTTTCTTCTCATGTTGCTACAATAGATCTTTGTACAACACTTTGTCATTGAATATGACATCCCTACTTCTTATAATTTTACAATTTTAAAAATCCCAAAGCCTAAAACCAAATTTATTAATGCCATATCCAACAAATACACATTTCTTTGACTTAGCTTCTAGCTTAGTTCTATTTTCAGAATCTATATGAGCAAATGCTTCACAACCAAAGGTTTTGAGAAAAGAATAACTCACTTTCTTACCAGTTCATGCTTCCTCTAGAATACCACAACCTAAAGGAGTAGAGGGACATCAATTAATCAAATATACAATAGTATTAACAACTTCCTCCCACACATTTAAGGGCAACCCTGCATGCAACCTCATGCTTCTTGCATGCTCCATTATAGTCTTGTTCATGCATTCGGCCACTCCATTTTCTTGTGGAGTCCTTGGAACAATTTTTTGTATACAAATACCATTAGTGGAGCAATAATATTCAAATTTATAACTGCAATATTCACCACCATTATTAGATTTGAGACATTTTAATTTCTTACTGGTCTCATTTTTAAACAAGCATTTCTATTTCTTAAAAGTTTGAAATACATCAGATTTCTATCTAAGGAAATAAACTCATACTTTTCTAGTTGCATCATCAATAAATGTGACATAATAATGAGAGATACCAAGGGAATATACCTAAGCTAGTCCCCATACATATGTATGCACAAGCTCTAATCTCTCACTTTTATTTTCCTTTCTAGTCTTCACAAAAATCACTCTTTTGTTTTTCCTACACAAAACTTTTACAAAAATCCATATTAACACCTTTTAGACCTAGTAAATCTTTCTTTAAATGAAGTACTTTCATACCTTTCTCACTCATGTGCCCAAGTCTATTGTGCCATAGCATTGTATTAGAATCTACAACATTTGTTTGTTCTCCCTACTCAACTACAATAACTATTCCTAAACATTCATTTTTCTCTGAAAAAATCAAAGTAGAAGGAACAATATGACCTATACAAAGATATAAGGTTCCTACTTTCACACCTTTTTCTACTATAATAGAACCTTTTGAAACCTTCCAATTTTTATCATTAAAATTAACTACACAACGCTCATCACCAAGTTGCCCTACTGAAATTAAATTCTCACTCAACCTTGGAATATGTCTTAACTCATTGAGTAGCTAGTGATTCCCAATTTACAACTTAATCTTAAATTTTCTCTTTCCAAAAATATGATAGGGTTCATTATCCCCCAAATAAGTAAGCCCAAAATCCCCTTAGACATAATCAATGAAATAACCTCTATGAGGTGTAGCATGAAATGAAGACCAAAATTTAAAACCCATGAATTGTCAACAATTTCTAAAGATAGAAGCAAAGAATCCTCTTTTGATTTGTTATGTACCACATTTGCCTCTTTTTTCCCTTGTTTTTTATCTCCTTCATTGTTCTTTTGAGTCCAACAATCTTTCTTCTTATGCCCTATTTTAGCATAGTATCAGCCTCTTGATTTCCCATGATTTTTGAAATTATTTCCTCTCTCAGTTGTTTTGCCTCTACTTTATGCATTCAAAAAACCTTTTGATGTAGATCCACTTGAAGTTTTCCTATGATTTTCCTTACTCAAAATAACACCAATCAAATCATCATATTTTAGGGTATTAAATCTAGAAACAAAATTACTCACATCCATTACCAAGCCATTCTAGCTTTCACGCAAAGAATACAAAATCAAGAGAGCCCTAATTTTTTCATCAAAATTAATACCCATAAAAGATAACTAAATAGTAATAGTATTAAAATCACTTAAATTATTTGCAATAGATCCACCTTCTACCATTTTCATATTAAACAAACACTTCATGAGAAATATCTTGTTTGAAGTAGAGGGCTTTTCATACAATTTCGCTCGGGTTTCCATCAACTCTTTCGTCATCTTTGTTTTTGTAATATTAAATGTTGCTAATTGTTCCAAGCATAATTGAATTCTTCCAAGTGCCTCTTTGTCTTAAATCTCCCATTTGTCATTTGTCATAGTTCCCTGGTTTTTAGTTTTTCCTTCCAATGACTTTCATAAATCATTCTGATAGAGATAGTCCTCCATTTTCATCTTCCATAATTGAAATTTCTACCCATTAAACTTGTCAACCCTTAGGTTAACCTCATCTGCCATCACTCCCACTCAACTATGAGACTCCCACTTAACCATGAGACTTTCCTGTAGAGGATCGCTAAAAGAAATGATGATGGTCTAGCCAAAAACAAAGGACAACCATCTGGCTCTAATACCTCATCTTGGGGGTGCTACCCCCAAACCCTTGTAGAAATAATATGGCTAGAAAACTATGCTGAATAAAACTCCAAGTTTGATTAGGCTCCACATCACAACAATTGTTTGGTTATCTTATTTATCTTAAGTTGCACTACTTCTTTTCCAAATAAAATTTCCTTGCTATCTTGAGATTCTACAAACCCAATCCAATCAATGTTATGATATTTATACTAGTCCTCATAGATTAAGAACTTTATTAAGTCTCTAACATCATTAAATACTTTCAAATTATATACATTTTCTAGTATTAATAGTCTATTCTTCATTTCAACTTGCACAATTTCTTCAACTAGGATATCAATCTATCTGATAGATATATTAGCAATCGAATTAGCCAATGAATTATTTGTTTTATCAATCCATTTGATTGAGAATCAATAAAAGGATTTAGTCAAGTCCTAAACATAATTATTGTATCCCTTCAACCAAGAATTTTTGGTAATGAATTTATTAATATGATATACAATCCATTTATAATCACCAAAGACTAAAAACATCTTAATCTTATGCATCTTTGCAAGTTTAGCCCTAAAATTATTCTTCATATGAGATGTTCTTAGTGCATTCAAAATTTAGTAAGAATGAGTACTTGAAGCTCTTACCAAAAGGAGATATGAAAATAACTCTTGTCCCATTACCTTCCTTCTACAAGCTTCATCAAAATACAACTTTGATTTCTTACCATTTTCTTCATACAAGTACACATCATTAGGATTACCAAAATTTGAAGAAATATTTTTTGTACTTACCTGAAAGTTGTCCATGTTATTATGATAAAAGTTCACTCCGTTAATGGATTCAAAGTATTCTATCAAATATGGTGTTCTTCTATCATGTTTTCATTCGACATATGTGACAGTCTACAAATTTCACACCAAGGGATATCTTCAACATAGTGATTATTTTTCTTTAAGGGAATGAGAGTTTCATTGCTCTTTACTAGTCTTTCATCCTTCTAAATGTGTTATATGGCATGTATTGGAGTCTAAACCTATCATGTTTGAGATAAGATATATCATTTCTATTTGACTTTAGACCTTTAGTTTTGTTTTTCTTGACATGCGAATCCTTAATCATGCTCAAAAACTTATCAATTTTATCTTCATCTTTACTATATTTTGGTGCTTTTGGATCAAACAATCTAGGTTCTTCTCTCTATCCAATATTTCCATCAACTTTCCTATCGCTCTCAATAGTTTTTATTAATTTGAAAACCTCCTATAGTGTGCTAGGTCTATGAGACCTTATCTCTTATTAAACTCATCAATTGATTCATTTGAGCTCTTCTTGATGTTGGTTACCTATTTTGAAGTGAAGGATGTATCACTATGATACCCAAACTACTAAATGAATAAATCTACAAATTCCTACCAAATAGATATATATCCATTAGGGAGTCCTCTATGGCACTCAACAAAATTATCAATCAAGGAATGTACAACTAACTTCATGAATACATCCTCTTGATTTTCCTCCTACTCTTCAATTGCATTCTTCAAATTAATCACATGTGTTTCTACAAACTTAGTTTCCTCTCTAGAGAATTCAAGAATGATAGTTCTAAATTCATTTGAAATGGGGTTTTAATATCCTACAATTCCAGTAAAGTCAAGTTGTTTATACTTTTCAATCACCATTAGAGCCCTTACTCCTTCATCTACGTTGAATTGCTATAGGTTATTCCTTCTTTGTTTACTTCCTATAATCAAATAGTTGTTCTGAGCATCATTTTTTGAATTATTCCCATTTCTACTTAATCCATTTTGATTATTATTGTTATGATGTCTATTCCCTTTATTTTGATCATGTCTCCGATGATTGTTTATCTCTTCTTTCTAATTTCCTTTATTTAAAGGATTCTTATGTGAAGTATTAAAAATTGACTTTATATTTCTATGTGGAGGGTTATATTTTGATGACTTACTAAATTCTTGGGTTCTATTATCATCAACCTTTATTGAAGTAAAAATTTCATCCCTTTTGATGTCAGTTCTCTCCAAAAATTCATTAGGGACTCTTCGTAAAGCCTTGTTTGCCTTTGTGGGTTCAATGTTGCACAATATCTAGAAGGTCATATCCAATTTTTTGTCTTCTTCTTCATTTTCATCATCTTCTTCTTCTCTTGCTTTGTCTTCTATCTGATAGATCTCTAGCTAGCCTTCATCATAAAGTTCCCTCAAATTGTAGAATGAATTATTCTCTTGTTCTAGGGTTTTGTCATTTTTTTATCATCTTCAATGTAAGGTCCTTTCCCATAATAAAAATCCTTATGCATCTAGTGAGTAACATGGTTGAGGACTATTCTTTCTTACTTCGATTCCTCTTCTTGGGACACCATTCCAAATACTCACCCCCTGAGTTGACAGATCTCCTTCCCAATATAAACTACAATATAGATGTCTAGAATCTTTCTTTCTTTCAACATGAAGAGCTTGACCATTCATTCATAAAATAAAAATTTCAACATATAGTCTCCACATATGTTTGAGGAAAACCTAATTTTTTGAGTCTTCTAGGCTTCTCCCTCCTATAGAATGTACTTTGACAATACCTTCTCTTCTGGTATATGAAACTAAAACATCTAGATAACTTCAAAATGTCAATTGTGAGAAACTCCCCTGGTAGAGTCACCAATCTGTTAGTTGGAATCCCAGGAGATTTCCCCTCAATATTTGGATCTCCAACACAATTTGGACAACAAACGAGATTGATCCTTCAAGGATCAAATTCCCCTTCTCTTTAGGCTCTACAAAATCTATGTGGGTATACCTACAACTTAGCTCCTTCAAATTGACTCAAGATATTTTTTTGTAGACTTAATGGATGAATTTTCTTAGAATGACAAGTGTTTCAAAAGATAGATCAAAGCTATGAACTCTCGATGTTGTTTAGGGATGTTTGGAGATAATTGGTAAATACAAATGAGAATGATTGAATAATTTCTAGATTAATAAGATATATGATATCAACAACTAAAAAAGATAACTAATTTGATAAAATAATTAAGAGCATTTCCTTATAAAAATTGCACAAATAGATTCCAACTTGCGTAAATATAAAATTATCAAACTCTTTTGGAAACAATTCATTCTACCATCAACCATGAGACAGACCGAAGAAGACCAATTAGACAAAGCAAGCATTTCATGTAGAATTTGATGATCAAAAGCATATATTGAGTTCAATCTATTGATATAATTGTTTAATCCAAGAGGAAAATTTATTGAATTGCTAAACTATTAACCCGAAAAAGTAATAATGGAGATGCGAGAGTTAGAATCTCTATTTAAAAAATGGGTATCTAGAAATACAAAAATATCAATTATAAAGTATCTCTAAATGTATTTTTGGGTGATAAATTTTTTCACTTACATCACTAGATACTACTATATCATACACACACCCCATTTCCATCTATTTTGAGCCCTAATTATCCTCTTTCTTGCCACCTCATTGTTGGTCAACACACAAGTGAATATACTAAGAGGGGGATGAATCATAATATCCTAGATAACTTCAACATTTCACACTTGTCTGTCTTTACACCAGTCTACAAGCTATTGCTAGTTATAACTTAACCAATAGGGTTTAAGAAAAAAAACCATAGAGAAGCATAACATCACGTAACACAATTATTTATCTCATGGAAACTCAACTAGGATAAAAGTCATAGTGTGTGAGTCAATCCTTACAAAGATTACACTCTCCTAAAGTGTGCTCAGTCAATAGCTTATCTCTATTAAAAGATTACGAGGACACTTTTAGGTGCCACTTAGTTAATGAATTTAGATAAGACTTATTAAAGTATTTCCTATTTAGGAACAACTTGGTTAAAGGACTTTTGAATACAAACTAATGTGTCACCTGGTTAGGGGATTCAATACAAAGAACTTGTTAAAGTTTACCCTCGACAAGTTTTACTATTGTAGTGATTAGAAAACTATAGAGGGAATCATCTAATCAAAATAACTACTTTATTTATCTTGAGTATAGATATATTTGATTCTCCTTGGACTTGTTTATGACTTTTCTCTTCTCTCCCTTAGCTTTACAACTCATAAATGATCGCTAACATTCTTGGCTCTACTAGCTATTGCATGCTTTGTCACTTGTGTTGACTAAGAACACTGTCTTCTCCTCAACACACTAACTTCGTTACTCTTTTCATGAATTCTTAGGGTCACACTTCTCTACTTGATATTGCACTTAGCTCAACTCTATGGCTCTTTTTCTATTCACTCTATAATCTAACATTTTTCCTTGAGACAATGTTCTCTTATATAGTCTTGTCTATTCTACTTCAAAACCTTAATCAGTGAATTTAAAATTTGACTTCTCAATTCTATAGATATCTTGTTCTCCTATTATTTTTATAATTATTCTTGTTAGATGTAGCATGTAAGAAAAAAAATCATGAATGTTTGGTGACCATGATAACTTGCACTAGTAGAAATAATTCAAATTTGAATTATTTTATCTGTCCTCAATGTGAGACTATCATCACCATAAAATGAAATAATGAGTATACTCTACCAACCTCATGATATGGTAGTAATGGGTATTTTTCTATTAGCTTCCTGTTGCTTACTTGGCCTAACCATTCTACATGACTACCGGTCACACCACTTTTCTTGCAAACTTGACATCTTTCTCCATATTCTTACTCACTCAATGTGACTCCATCTAAGTGGTTTTCATTTGTTACTACCTCATTTTGGCTTGCCCTTTTCCTTTCTATGGTCACCTTTGTAAACTAGAGTCATACAAATATGCTCAATTTTCCTCACTGGTCTTGACTTTATATTGTCTAGCATTCATTCTTCATCTTGACATTAATGACAATGTATTCATAACTGAGGACATTGGTAAATCTACTAGTTAGTCATTAGATTTTAGATAGTTATGCTAACAATCTCCCCATGTGGCATTGGTGGCAACACATTGATCACTCTCAATCACATCCTTGATTGCTACTTCATGCTTAGTAGATAATATGATGAATTTTTATTTTCTTCTCTCTTTATTTGACATCTCCACCTAGGATGATGCATCTACATTTGTTGACTACTCTGAGCCATCACTTGCTTCTGTTAGACTTCTTCCCTTTTTCTTTTCTTTTCTTTCTAGTGGTTCCTTTGGGTTTCTTTCCTGCCTATGGTCATATCCTATTTGACCATTATTTAACTTCTCTCCCTTTGAAAATAATGCCAAGGGTACATCATATCTAATGTGACCACTCCCCCTATAGAGTAGTCCCCATCACTCATCAGCCCATGTTATTATATGGTCATTGTGAATTATGGATTGATGCTTGCCTTGTTATTTTTACTTGAAACTTGATAGGGGTATTACCCCTAAATTTTCTCTAGGATACTCAAAGTATCCTTTTGAAGAGGTTTTATGAATATATCAATTAGTTTCTCTTTGGTTGATACATAATCCAACCTTACCTCTTCCTCTTGCACTTTCTCCATAAGAAAGTGATACTTTGATGATATGTGTTTGATCTTTAAGTGCATAACTATTCTTTGATATATTGTGTTATCACAATTCATAAGCACCTATTCTTCAGTCTTCTCTTGAATTCCTTCGAGAAGTTTTTTGATCCAAATGAACTAAGTGTAGTTCATTGTTCAAGCTATATACTTCACTTCTACTATTGACTATGATATTTAATTTTACTTCTTGTTGGTTCATGCAACTAGTCTTCCTCCAAAAAGGAATGCACCACCAGTTGTGTTCTTTCTACCATCTATGTTTCCCTCCTTGAAAACATTGGTAAAGGCGTGGAGCTCAAAGTTTCCTTTCTAAGGATACCATAAACCATATTTTTTAGTACCCTTTAGATGTCTAAATATCCTCTTAATAGTGACCACGTGAAGACCATGTGTGATTCATATACTTTGGCTGAGAATCAAGCCCCTATGCCAATGAGTTGTGCAATATTCACTCTTTTATATACAACATACTACACTAACTTACCAATCATGTATTGGTAAAGGGTTTTTTTTACTACAAGGATCTCATCTTCGTTTGAAA
Organism: Cupressus sempervirens; assembly: GCA_028749045.1. Lineage (NCBI taxonomy): Eukaryota > Viridiplantae > Streptophyta > Pinopsida > Cupressales > Cupressaceae > Cupressus > Cupressus sempervirens. The sequence continues at coordinate 278,335,711 of CM053791.1, forward strand.
ATTTACAACCATTCACCATTGGGGTGTCTACCAACTTGGCTTTTTCATACCAAATATCTTCAAAATCTCCCTCAGTTTCTTTATTTTCCTATGAAGGTTCCTCCATTCAGTTGGAATGCTTGAAGTCCAATGAAGAACCTGATCTCACTAATCATGGACATTTCAAAAATTCTCTTCATTTCTTGAGAAATTTTTATGCTCATCTTAACATTTTCTCCAAAGATGATATCATCTACAAATATTTTAGTAATCAACAAACATACTTTAGTTTCCTTCTTCAAGGATATGTTGTTATTTTTTATTATAAAACCAATTTATATCAAGTATTAGTGTAGCCTCTCATACCATGCTCTTAGTCCTATTTCAATTCATATAGGACTTTCTTTAGTTTGCACACTTGGTTCTTGCCTTCTTTATTCTCAAACCATTCTAGTAGTTCAATGTATACTTCTTCCTCTAGAACTCCATTCAAGAATGTAGATTTCACATCCATTTGGTATAATTTTAAGTCATTGTACACCATGGAGGCTAGGAGTATCCTGACTATTTTTAGTCTAGCCACCAGTGCAAAGGTCTCACCATAGTCTATGCCTCCTTGTGCATATCATTTACATACAATTTTGGCCTTATTTTTTACCACTTCTCCATCCTTATTCATTTTGTTTCTAAACACCCATTTTGTGCCAATGGCACTTTTTTCATTTGGATAGGTTACCAAGGTCCATGTGTCATTTTTTTATCATCTAGTCAATTTCTACCTTTATGACCTTCTTCAATCTTCATCCTTGAGTGCTTCCCTTGTGGTTGTGGGCTCTATGTGTGAGAGAAGACATATTGTCTCTCTTTTCTCCTCATCATCAATCCAACATATTTTCCTCCAATGATTTGATTCGTTGAGTGGTTTATTCTCACATACTTGGATAGCATAGGTTCACCTTTAGGTGTTTCTTCCCTTAGTACTTTAGATTGAACTACTTCTTCATATGATGGTACAATTTCTTGTACAAATTCTACTTCCACTAAGTTAGTTTTTATAATTTATTCCAATTATTTGTCATCTTCCACTTATCTATTTCTTTCCTCTTTTCTCTTCTCAAAGAACTCATCCACCTTTACATTGGCAGACTCCATAATTTAATTTGTTTAGATATTTAAACACCAGTACACTTTTCTCTTAGTAGAGTATCCCAAGAAGATACCCACATCACTCTTTAGTTTAAAATTCCCTTGATATTCATCGGGTTTGATGTTTCACATTCTTCCAAACACTTTTAAGTAGTTCATCGAGGGTGAGTGCTTAAACTAAAGCTCATAGGGATTTTTCTTAGTACCCTTCTTTATGTCTAACCTATTCAATGTGTACACAACTATGCTCACATTATCCCTCTAGTAGATTTGTGCAACATTGTTATGAATCATCAATGTTTTGACAAAATCTATGATTGTTTGATTTTTTCTTTCTACAACCCCATTATGTTGTAGTGTCCTAGGGGATGAAATCTTCCTTCTCATCCTGTGCTCTTAGTAGTAGCTTTCAAATTATTATGAGCTAAACTTACCTCCCCAATCTGATCTTAGACACTTCAATTCCTTAACAATCTCCCTTTCTATTTTTTCCTTATAAGATTTGAACATGTGAAAATCTTCTAACTTTTCCTTCAAGTAAATAGTCGACATCATTATGGAATTATCATCAATGAAAAACATAAAGTGTGTTTCCCTAGATACACTCTTAGTCCTCATGCGGCCACATAAGTTAGTATGCACTAAATCTAAATTTTTTTCAAATGTAAATTACTTGATAGAGAAACTAGAACTAGCCAACTTTCCTAGTTGATAGTCTCTATAGACATCACATTTTCAAGTTTAGTAATTAGAAGCAAGCTTCTTACACATTTCTTCTTTCCTACACTAATAATGATTTAAAATCCTACATGATATAACCTTCTATACCATAACCAAACACTATCATTGTTATATACTAAGAACTTATTCTCCAAAATATTAATGTAGAAGAGGTTACCTTTGATTTTTTCTCCCATAGCTAGTAACTTACCTATCTTATCAAATAATTTGCAAGACCCTTTGTTAAACTCAATCTTATAATCTTTATCTATTAACTGAGCTACATTGAATAGGTTATACTTTAGACCTTCCCCTAGATATATATCTTCATAGTCATTGGATTTATTTAGGGCTACAACACTCTTACCTATTATCATGCATGGTGTGTTATTATTAAATTTCACCATTCCTTGATCGTAGGCTTTCACCCCATAGAATCATTTCTTATAACTAGACATGTGGTGAGAGCATCCACTATCAATTATCTATTTCTTGTTGCTACTAGTGATTATTATTAGGGTTCTTTCCTCCCTTTCTTCTATTATAGCAACAAAAAATATTTGATCCTCATCTTCATCCTTTGCACTAGTTGACTCTTCATCAGTCGTCTGCACTAGTTGACTCTTCATAGTTAGTGGATATATTTAGGGCTACAACACCCTTACCTATTATAGTTCATGGTGTACTATTGTTAAATTTCACCATTCCTTGATCTAAGGCTTTCACCTCATAGAATTATTTCCTATAACTAGACATGTGGTGAGAGCATCCACTATCAATTATCTAGTTCTTGTTGCTACCAATGCTTATTATTAGGGTTATTTTCTCCCTTTCTTCTATTATAGAAAAAAATAATATTTCATCCTCATCTTCATCCTCTACACTAATTGACTCTTCATCAGTCACACACTCCTCAACAATATAGTGTTTCTTATTCTCCTTTCCCTTGAAGCTTGACCATCTTTAGTTATTCTTCTTATTAACTAGCTCTAGACATCTAGCAGTATAGTGTCCTACCTTTTTACAATTAAAACATTTGAATAGAAGCAGACCTTTGTACTTCCCCATTCCTCTTGTCATTCTCTTTGCAATAGAGCCTCTACCTCTTCCTATTTGGCTTCTTCAACATAAAGATTCTCCAGGTCTCTTCTATATCTAGAAGTGATTTCCTCTTCCTTTCCTCTCAATTTTATAATGAGTGAAATTGAGGCTTTGAATGTAACTTCAACCTTGGGTTGATTGTTGTCAAAGTTACTCAATTCAAATGCAGTGAACTTTCCTATCAAGGCATCAGGAGATACCTCCATTTTCTTAGTTTACCTTAATTCCTAAATGAATAAGACCCTTATGGCATACTTATGTAGCAAGGTTTTTTAGTATCTTTCTCATCACATCATCTTCATGCAACATTCATCCAACAACTTTAATAACTAACATCTCATCTTTCACCCTTTTGCCATAGGTTTTGATGTCTTCTCATCCCTACGTACTCATCTCATGATACTTTCCTCTCAAGATATCAACTTTAGCCTTTTGGACATACTTATCAGCATCATAAAAAATCTTAGGGTTTTACCATATCTCATATGTCATCTCTATATCATCTGTATCTTTGTATTTGACATAAGAGAGACTGCTAGCTAGTGCATCCATTGTGGTTGTGCGAGTGTCTTTGTCCTTTATCTAGTCTACACTGAGTGGAGTCCTAGATTCCACATATTTGGTCTCCAAATGACTCTAATATGCATATCCAAAAGTTTTTAGATGTAATCTCATTTTTCTACACCATCAGTTACAATTTTTTTTTGAAAATTTTGATGCTTCTCTTTTCAACATCTTGATATTTTACCTCAAGTTGTTAGACTCCTTGCTTCAGAGGACCCAAGTTTGAGAACAATTTTTTGTCCACATATAGATGAATATATTAAGAGAGATGAATTTTTAAATCATAGATAACTTCAAGTTTCCACACACACATATATATATATATATATATATATATATTTTCACTAGTCTACAAGTAAATGTAGCTATAACTTAACCCATCAAGATTAAGAAAAATAATAAAGATAAGAAAAACATCACATTACATAAGTATTTAACTAATAGAAACCTAACTAGGGTAAAATACACCATGTGTGATTTGATAGTTAGAAATATTGTACTCTCTTAAAGTGTGTTAAGTTGAGATTTTATCTCTCTCAAAAGATTACAAGAACACTATTGGGTGACAACCAATTAAGGGATATAGATAAGACTTGTGAAAGTCTTTCCTAATTAGGAGAAACCTAGTTAAAAGACTTTTGAACACAAAGTAATGTACCACATTGTTAGGGGTTTTAATAAAAAATAATGTGTTAAAGTCCACCCTTGATAAGATTTTCTATTGTGGAGATTAGAAAAAAATAGAGGGAATGATCTAATTAGAATAGATACTTAGCTTGAGTATAGATATATTTGATGATCCTTGGACCTATCTATGAATTTTCTCTTCTCTCCACTAGCATTGCAACTTAGACACAATCACTAATATGCTTGGCTCTTGTGGCTATTATGTGTTTTGTCGCTTATGTTGATTAGACACATTGGCTTCTCCTCAATACACTAACTTTATCTCTCTACTTGTGACTTCTCAATGTCACTCTTCTCTCCTTGAGAGTACAATATTCTCTTATATCATCTTTGTGTATTCTACTTTGAAACCTAATCTACAAATTCAAAATTTGAATTCTTGAGCCTATACCTAGCTTGTTCTCCTGTTACTATAATGTGTTGTCCTTGTGAGATGTAGTGTGTACAAAAAAATTTCATAAATGTTCTATGACCATGATGTTTTGCACTATTGGAAAGAATTCAAATTTGAATTCTTTAATCTGTCCTTGATGTGGCAACTCCATCACCATTAAATGTGTTAGTAAATAGATTTTTCCTTCTAAAATTAAATACAAAGAATGACTCAAAATGACTAAATAGAAGAACAAATGCCACTAACAGTCAAAAACACTATCATTAGATTGATAGCTTTCCTCTAAATTGAGAGGTACAACTCCCTCTTAGAAAGATATTCAAAGAATTTAAATAGTTGGTTATGTCCTTTACTAGAAGACACAAAGGCTTTCTATCATTAACCCATCACTATGGGAAAAATACAATTATAAGATTTATGAACTGGACAATGAGGGAAGAAAAATGAACAAACAACCACATGACCATCTATCCAGTCTTTCATATCACAGGGGAAGTGCAAAGAAACCTTATTTTATTTTGCTGACTATGAATGATAATGCAGGATTGCACCTAAAACATGAAATAAATGACTATATAACCATTTTCAATCCAAGAAAATCATATTCAGAATTTAGAACCTAATATATGAAACTCTCTTTTATTTTAGATGCATAACAAAATAATAACCATATTATTTTATCCCTGTCATTACAGTTAAGTTGCAAAAAAAATAAAAATAAAACTTCTATTCCTCCTCCCTATTACAATCATTGCACATAAAAATGTATTCTCTCCTTTCTATAGCTAGATAATTGTTGGTGAAGAGAGGAACCCCCACTACATCTGAAACTTGCAATAAATAATGTCTTTGGGTTGTGTTTCAGTTTCTATAACAATTTCTTGAAAATAGGCTTAATCATTCTCATGAATAATCTTCTTCTTATCACTTTAGAATATTTAATAGTTGAGCCATTTTAAAGTTTCATAAATTATAATAAATCTATTTACCAAATTTAAAATAAATCCCATGTACGTTCTTGGACAGGTGGCATATGCTAGTAACAAATTGCTGCCATGATCTTGTGACTGTCATTGGTAATTTATATACTACTGCACTTAAACAATCATAACTTTTGATCCGTAATGAATTTTACAAAATGGCTTGTAGAGAATTTACATAATTAGGTTTCATCAAACATATCTAAAATTTAGCTCAATCAAATTGTCAGATTAAAATATGTGGTCCCTGCAACATGACTATTTTTCTAACTGCAACACATTTGTATTTGTTGGTATGTTGATAGACCAACTTACAGTGCATTATAACTTTTGACCTTGGAAAAATTTTGAAGATTTCTCTAGTGAAGATTTAGAAAACTTGATTTTGGACAACATATCCAAAATTAAATAAGATCCAATGGTGGAGCTAGGAGTTATGCCCCCTGTATTGTGACTTTTATTTTTTATGCTGATAGAAATCTGTGGTTACAGGCTGTATTAAAACTATAACAATATATACACCAATACCTGCACATGAATCACATGTTGGATTTTCCTTGCTGTACATCTCATTATCCACCACCATCTTTTGGCCTTGGATCTTAGAATCTCAAGCAACTTATAACATCACATTTACTTTGTATTTTATGCATAACAAAGTGACCTTTTAAACTCTAAACTTGAACTTGAACTGACCTGATTTTGAACTTCAAACTTGAACTAACCTGAAGGTTCAACTTCATCTTCAACTTTCCCATATGTGAATAAAAAATTTCTAAAAACTAGGAGAATGAATGGCTTGCTTTTAACATTTTACACTAGTGACATAACTTGAACTTGAATTGACTCAAAGGTTCAACTCCAACTTCAACCTAGGCACTCCCAAGACTTAAACAATTGACTTTAAGGGTGAAGAAGAGTACAAGTGTAACAAAATACAAGGATGAGTAGATTCTATCTACTATCTTGGCCTTATCTTCCTCTTGCTAACTTGGCCTAACCCTTCTACATGACTACAAGTCACATTACTTTTCCTTCATACTTGACATATTTCTTCATTTTCTTATTCACTTAGAGTGACTCCATCTAAGTGGTCTTCCTTTTTTAGTACCTCAACTTGGACTTTCCTTTTCTTTCTCTAGTTACCTTTTTGAACTAGAGTTTCACATATGTCCTCAATGTGCCTCACAAATCTTGAATTTATAACTGTCAAGTTTCTTCATCATCATGACATCAATGACAACTTAGTCATAATTGAGTATGTTGGTAACTCTAATAGTTAGTCCTTATACTTTATGCAATTATGCCAACACTAGTATCTCTTTCCCTCTCTCCCCTCTCTCTCCCAAATCCCCCCATTCCTCAATATTTTTTTCTTCCATCTCCCTTCATTTCTCATCATTGCTCCCCCTAATCAAAATCTCCCTCTTTCATTAACACATCTCTATCCCCTTAATTACCCTCTTTCTCTCTCTTCCTCCCTCCTCTAACTATCTCTTACTCCCCATTCAACATTTTTCAATCACATGCCCCATAATCTCTCTCTCTCTCTCTCTCTCTCTCTCTCTCTCTCTCTCTCTCTCTCTCTCACCCCCTATTAGGCCCAACTAATATTGAAATTGAAAGTGGGAGATGGTTATGTTACGATGCTATAAATTTATGTAAAATATTCATATAAGTTGTTATATTGTCATTGATGTCAAAGTTATAGTTGAATATACATTATGCTAACTCAGGAAAGTACCATATCATTAGATTAATGAAGAGGATTTGAAAAAAGTATGATGAAGATAGATTTGATATGTAAGGTATATAATGGGTACTTGAATGAGATGGAAAATGATTATGTAATATTGGTTTAATTGTTTTACAATTGTGTATTATTGAGAAGTATTGAAGAACACAAGCTTAACCAAGTTACAAGGTTAATGAGGGGAGTATGTATTCATTGAGTGACTACACTATTACCCAGCTAATTATAAAGGAGGAAGAAAAAAGTGTTTCCTGAATGAGTCAATATTAACTAATTAATATGTTTCTTGAGTAAATATTATGTTTACCCAGTGAGAATTGGTTAAACAAGTTTGGAAAATTGGAATCTGAGATCAACTTTTGATGGAAATTTGGAAAGTTTGAGAAGGTCTAATGCAATAATCAAAGCTTGTTGTAAGATAAAAAATGGATAATTTTGAAGAAGGATCTAATGAAGGAAATTGAAGAAGGATAAGGATGGAAACAAATTTCTATGTAAAGTTATATTTTCTATGTGCTTATTTCATTGTATGAAGGAATTTAATTGTAAACCTAAGATCGACAATTCTGATTAAGAAGTAAAAGATGGAAGGATCTAAAAGAATTGAGAAAACTATTTAAGGAGGAGAACAAGATAGATTTAGGTTGCTAGTTAAAAGTTGATGTTGATCATATTGTCAAGAGGAGATCAAAGTGTGAAGGAGAAGAAGGTTAAAGAAGATTATTGAGCTAAGTGAACTGAGCAAAGCATAAGAAGACAAGAAGAAGAGTTTATGAAAAACATAATTGACCAAGTGAGTTAAATACAAAGAGAGATAAAAAATGAAGATTTGAACAAGAAAAGGTAGTTTATATTTCTTAATAGAATACTTTAGACTATTACTATTTAACTATTACAGAAGAAAATCTTGGAAGTGTCAAGTAGACCTAAGACATCTATGAAATCCTATATGGTAACATTGATTGGTGGTGTTTGTCAGTCCTTTAAATCAAGCTACTCTTTGTAGTCAAGGACAAGAAGTGATAAGGTCTAGATGATGTTTTGGTGAAATCCTCTAACAAGGTTAGCTTAACAAAGTGTATGTAAACTTTAACAAGGTTTTCCCCTAACACAAATCACTTAGAAGACAATTTTCTTTTGATTATTTTGATTAAGTAAAAATAGGTTTTAAAGGACCCAAAACCTTTACAACAATAGAGTTCTAGAGAGAAGTAGCAGAAAAGAACAACAGAGAAAAGAAACCAAGAACAAACATGAAACAAACCTCAGACAAAAAAAAGAGGTCACAAAGGATAGTGCTGGAAAAGATAGAAAAAATCCAACAAAGGTACATCAACCAACCAGCTAAGGAGTATTGATCAAATTCACAGCCTGGTCCACCAGAGAATGGATGATTTCAATAGTAGCTTTCACCTTGTCTTTCCTACTGGTTTCCTCAATCTTCTTCAAATGGGCTTGGGTATCAACCCACAGGGGAGAATCCTAGCCTTTATCTACCTCATTCTTCTTCAAGAAATTAGTAACATTATCCACCATTTGCTTAAGCTACTTATCCATGTTTCCTAGCCTAGTTTCAAGTTTAGACACCTTCCTCTGGTTACTGCTAATGTCCTTGTCCATAACCCTCTACTTAGCTTCCACCATAGGAATCTTATGCATAAGATTTTTCACTTCTTCAATGTTTCCTATGACCTCCAAGAGCTTTTCAATATGCTTTCCTAATGGTCTTTCCCCTCTAGCCATTTTGGATAATTGATCCATTTCCTTTCTCAGCAAAAACATTTTATGCTTTAAGATGCTAATGTCTTTCTGAATAGAGCTAGGGTTGCCAAAAAAGCCTTTAGAAGACCCTAGCCCACTACTTGCATAATCACCCCCATTAAATTTAGACCCGTGCTCATCATCCTCAGCATAGTCAAAATCCTCTTTAACCTTTTTAACATTTTTATTATCCTGTCACCACACAAACTTCCTTTTCCTCTCCAAGTGTTGAGCCATAGGCTCATCATTAGAATGATGAGAGGCCCTCTCATTATGACAATCCTTGCCCTTATCTTTGTTTCCTCCCCTATTTTTGATGTGCTCTCTAACAATTTCTTCAACAAAATCACTCTCCCTCTCCTGGTTAGAATTCTCCTTGTCAGAATTCTTTTTCCTTTTCTTATTGCTACCACCCGAACCTCTTTTTGGGCTAGCCAAACCTCCTTCAGCCTCATCTTGTGTATTAGAGTCATGGCCCTTTTCTTGAATGCTCCCTTTAGTGCCTTGATCTTCCCCTTTAAAGTTCCTAGGTTTTGGGATTTTTTTAGATTTGAGCACATTCATGATCAAAACCATAAGCCCTTTATGGCAGACATGTTCTCTAGTCGGGTCACATTGAATGGCTTAGATATAGATGGCAAGAGATTGCAATAGGTAGGAAGGAAAATTCACCTTAATATTATGACAAAAATGGTTTTCCAACACAAAGTGGTAACCATACAACTTTCTATATCTACCATCAAAAGTCAAATATTCCATAATAACAAAGAAAAAAAATTGCCACGAATGAGACATAGAAGCCGGATTGAAGTAAGAATTACCTATCTTAACCAGATGATTTCTTTCTTGTTCAGTCTCGACAAAGTCATTAATTGCCTTGTCCAAGATCTTCCTTTCCATGTAGAAATTCATCCCATCCAAATCCAAACCAATAGCCTCTGTGATGGTTTCTTCTATGACCTCCATACTCTGATTCTCGACCAAAATCAAGCCATCCTTCCAAGATTTTACAAAATGGTACATGATTGCCGAGTTATTTCTTTTAAGTCTCTCCATGTAACCAATAAAATTTCCATGCTTGAGGATATCCCAAACCTCTAGTTTGTTCTTCCATTCCACATAGCTGGGTGGTTCAACCCATTTCCTCTTTCCCCCCATTATCTTTACAATAGAAGCACTGGTATGCTCACACTTAAAAACCCCAAACATTTTGCAATCAGAAGCACTAGTTTTCTCACACTAAAAAACCCCAAACACTCTACACTCACCAATACCTAAACATAGATAGAAAGAAGTAACCCATAATCTATGCAAGCTGCCCACATTTCCAAAAATAATTGCCCACTTCACTTCGAAGAAGTAAAAATCATAATTCCCTGACAACATCATTATTAAGAGATTTTTCCCAGGATGTCCATTTTTCATGCTTCACATGCTCGCTGCCATTAGTAGGTAAAGTATCATATGAATCCCATATGATCTTTTGATCATTACAACATGCCACATTTGAAGCCCAATCGGCTAAGCCATTTGCTTTCCTATAATTATGCGATATAATGCAATTTTGAAATGAATTAATAATATGTCCTACCTTAGAAATAATATTTCTTATGGTCCATGAAGGTGGGTAAATTTTCTTTAAGTAGTTTATGATATTAAGGGAATCACCTTCAATCCAAATGTTCTTCAAATTCAAGTCTTTGGCATAATTATGACCGTAAAGAGCAGTAGAGGCTTCTACTATGTGATTGGTTTGACACCCCAAAGGTATTGCTATACCACCAAAAAAATCACCATTATAATTTCTAATCACCACTCCACAACTAGCAATGCCTGAGTTCCCTTTCGAGGCCCCATCAAAGTTCAACTTGAACCAGTTGGTTGAAGGACAATCCCATCTAGCACTTTCCCTTAGGTTAGGATCCTTTGTGTTCAATATCAAACTTCTAATATTCCAATTATTAATCACCCCCGCATCTCATTCATTAGAAGGTTGCTATCCCTTATCGCAAATTTTGATATTTTCATGTAGAAGGGCCTTGATTTTATGGAAAACCTAAATAGGATTGGATTCCACCCCTCTGAATATCCTATCATTACATTCTTTCCATACACCCCAACAAAGATAAGGAAGTATAAAATTCCACAATTTAATAATCAGAGGGTTCTTAGAAGGAGCTTTCCAAAAAGAAAAGAACAGCTAGATTGTAGCATGAGGGATCCAATCCATGTTCATTAAACTCCAAATTATATCCCAAACCTTATTAGTAAAGGAACAATGGAGCATAATGTAATCCACTGATTCCTCATCATTCTTACAAAGAACACATCGATTAACAATGATGAATCCCCTCTTCTTAAGATTATCAAGAGTTAATATTTTGTTTTGCAAAAGAATCCAAAAAGAGATATTAACTTTAAGAGTCATACTTTTCACCCAAGCCATAGCCCAGCAAGGAATGTCATGATCCTCAAAAGAATTAGCGTAAATTGACACAGTAGAATACACACCACTAGGATCCTTTTTCCAAATCAAAAAATCCTCTTCATGGTTTAGACAACAAGCATTCAAGCATTTTTCAAGCTCAACAAAATTTAGATCCACCCTAAGAAGATTCACCCATGAATCATCCTTCCAGTAATTGCTAACTAGAGTACCAAACAGAATCTTGTACTGCTCTATAAACCCATTCCACCTTGGGTCTTCATAAAGGTGGTAATCCAAAATCTAAATATCTTAAAAAAAAGGATATTCAAACCATTTCTAGCCTTCCATTTAACTCCTTTCCTTAAAATGTGTTTAAATTTCTAAGCATTCTTCCATATCCGAGATCCCCCTTGATCAGAATTAGAAAACAAGAAGTGCTGAAAATTAGAGTTATCCCAGTTATATTTGTCATCCCAGAAATTCCTCCATTCCCCCTCTTCCTTATGCCATCTCCAAAGAAGTTTAGCCAATAAAATTTCATTCATAAAAGAAATCCTCCAAAGCCCAAGCCCTCCTTTCCCCTTGGGAATGAAAACATTCTCCCAAGCAATAAGAGGAAGTCTCTTTTTGGTCTTCATACCTATCCACAAGAAGGTTTTATGTATTTTCTCAATAGCAAGTGCAAACTTTCTAGGGATTTTAAAGACACTCAAAACATAGAGTGGCACACTTTGAAGGATAGATTTCAAAACAATAACCTTCCTTGCCTGACTTAGGAGAGATCCCTTCTAGCTAGAAAGTATCAAGTGAATCTTGTCAATTAGAGAGTTCCAAAAACTATCAGGAGGAGATAAACCCATAGGTAGCCCCAGATAAGTACCTAGCAAGGTTCCACTCTCACATCCAATAATCCTTTTAATATTTGATTGTCTAGCCTCACTAACATTGATAAAGTAAATCACACTTTTATTCCGATTAATGGTTTGGCCAGTAGCCTCCCCATAGTCAATTAAAGTCTTTTTAATGTTCCTAGAATTTCTCACCGAAGCCTCCCCCATGACAATAGAGTGATCCACAAATTTCTCATGCGAGCATACTACTCTGTCAACCATATTATTTATAAATCTTCCCAAGCATTCAACCAAGATAATAAAAAGAATAGGAGAAATTGGGTCTCCCTATCTAAGGCCCCTGGAAGCCTTAAAAAAGGAGGAAGGGGAACCATTAACAAGAACTAAAAAGTAAGTCGAAGACATTAACATAAAGATAAGACCCTTGAATCTCTTATTAAAACCAAATGCTTCCAAACTCCTAAGAAGAAAGTTCCATTAAACTCTATCATACACTTTGGAGAGATCAAGCTTAAGAAAAAACCCTTCCTTCTTAGACACCACTAGAGAATGGATGTTTTCATGAACCAAAATAATGGAGTCTAAAATATGCCTACTAGGAACAAAACCATTTTGTTGACTAGAAATAATAGCTGGAAGAATGGAAAGAATTCTGAGAGTCAAAACTTTGGAAATAATCTTATAAGAAGAGTTACATAAGCTGATAGGCCTAAACTAATCTAGACTATTAGCACTTAGCTTCTTAGGAATAAGGGCAATGAAGGTCCCATTTAACTCTCTAAGGATGTTTCTCAAGCCAAAAAATTCTTTTACACCATTAGAAACATTCGAACCAATGATATGCCAATATTTATGAAAAAACAAGAGGAGAAAACCATCAAGACCAGGGGCCTTATCACCATCAAAAGAAAAAACTTCCTTAGAGATCTCATTCAAAGAGGGAATGGAAGTTAGGATAGAGTTCTAAGCTTCAGAGATGTAGGAAGGAATACTCTCGAGGAACATTTGCTATTTTTCTAAATTTAGGTTTGCGTCTCATTGTAGCAAGTTGCCAAAGAACACCATTGCCTCCCTCATTACATCTTCATTATCAGTCAGACCATCAACCATCATAAGATTGGAGATTTTATTAGCTATCCTATGTTTCAAGGTTTTCATATGAAAGAACTTGGAATTTCTATCACCTTCTTTAAGAAAAACCTTTCGGGAACACTGTCTCCAAAAAGTTTCCTCCTTAGAAATAAGATCATGAAGTCCAACCAGTTTAATACTCTCCTCTTCCCTAAGGACCATCTCATAACCATCAGATTGAATCTTATTTTCAATGTCTTTATGCTCCTCCAAAAATAAAATTTTGTTCTAAAAAATATTACCAAAAGTAGTTTTATTCCAAATTTTGATGTGTCTCTTGACATTTTTCAATTTAGCCACCACCCTAAACATAGCTATACCCTCAACATCAATGTTCCACCACTCTTGAATGAGGTTCTCCAAATTAGGATGAAGGCTCCACATTTTTTCAAACCTGAAAGGAAAATTATTTTTAAAATTGATAGAGTCAGCAAAAAAGAGAATTGGGTAGTGATCAGAACCCACCCGAACTTGAGCATTGAGAGAGCATTTATACTTCAAAATCTAGTCATTACTGATAAGGGCACAATCTAGCCTAACTTGAATAAGATCCTTACCAGCTCTTCTATGCATCCAAGTGTACTCAATCCCATGTAAATCAAGATCATGAAGAATATGAGAGTCAATAAAGTTCATAAGGTCTAATCTATTATCCAAAATGGTCTGATTGCCTACCCTTTTTTTCAGATTCCTTTAGGGGGGTATTAAAATCCCCAATCATCAACCACTTATCCTTCACAAAAAGCTTTCTCTAATTAGAAATTTCTTCCCACAGAGCCTTCCTCCCCCATTTGGTATTGGGGGCTTAAATATTAGTGAGGACCCAACCAACTAAAATTATCTTTAGAATTAACAAAATGCACATTCATCATATTTCTACTTTGATAAATGTGATCCCCCTAAATCCATTTATTGATCCAAAAAATTGTCAATCCACCTGAAGCACCATCAGAATCACTTCCAAAAATCTTTCCTCCCTTGAAAATATAAAGGCATTCTACCTTATCCTTGAGCATATTGGTTTCCTAAATGAAAAAAATGTTAGGTCTATTATCCCTAATCATATTTTTTTAAATATCATGTTTTTGAGGGTTATTTAACCCTCAAATATTCCATGAGATAATCTTCATAATTTAACAAAGTGTTTAGATTCAAGGATGGTTCTCTAACAACCATCAACAATGCTCTTAATAGCTTCAACTATCTTTTTGTTTTGATTATAAGGTCTACCAGTAGATGATGGAGAAGACCCAACATTGCCATTCTTGATAGTGGCACCACCATTCTTAGACAAACCAAGCTTACCCTTTGAATGCTTAGAATCAACTTTGGCTCCCTTCTTATTGTTTTTCACTAGGGCATAGTCCTCATCTTCTTTCTTCTTTCTACCCCTAGATTTTTTCCCTACTACTGTCCAATTAGTCTTAGAACTATCCTTTTCCAACACTGCTTGCTCAACATGGGAAATAGTAAGAATGCCCTCAACCACTCTGCTGACAAAGGAATTATCCTTCAACATAGGAGCCTCAGGTAAAGCCTCCTTGTGAGAACCATCTAAATCAGTAATCTTATCCTCTGTGTACATCCATTCTCAAGAACCACTAGAGGATCCTGGGTAGGGGTAGCCATATCAGCCATCATTTGTAAAGGTATAGAAAAATTAAGCTCCTTTGAGGGACTAGATAAGATACTATCCTCCCCAACTTGATTTCTCAAGTCTGTATTCTCCCCACTATCCTTAGAAAGATGATGCATTGTTGGAATATCTTGATGGGAAGCAACATCCTCTCCAACCACATCTACTTCAACCATTGGATTGCTACAACTATCCTGAGGAGCTTGGTCCTTAGTATGACCAAGCACCTCAACTGCTGCCATTGGAGTGCTTCGACTGACCAAATGGGCTTGGTCCTTTGGAGGAATAGGTGCCACAGCTTCCACCACCACCTCTTTAGATAGGTCTTTATTTACCCAAACTTTCTTACTCTTCTTAGCACTCTTTTTAGCTTTTCCTTTCAATAAAGGACATTTCTTAGCCCAGTTACCCACTTTCTTGTAGTGGAAGCATACAAAAGGGATAGATTCATATTCAATCCTTTGGTCCCAAACACCAAGTTTAGATTTTAGAGCAATAGATTTTGGGAGATCTATCCCACGGGATACTCCAACACAAAACCTAGCATAGTTCAGTCTCCTCTTGGATACCATCACCGGATCTAAAGAGAGAAGTTCCCTGAAGGTGTTGGCAATGCCCTTGAAAACATTTTCCACCTAGAACTCAAGAGGGAGACCATGAAGTTTCACCCCCACAGGGGTTTGAATATTTGAATCATCTAGAGAGTAAAGATTGGGGGCCCATCTCTATAACAATAGGGTATGCTTCCCCATAACCCAAGGGCTGCTGCACAGGATATTTCTCTTATCCTCATCATAAGAGAAACAAAAAGAAAGACAACCTTTGGCCATAGCAAAAATATCCACTTGACCCTTCAAATGCCATTTTCTCTGGAAAAAAGCATGTACATCTTCAATATTAGGTTGCACTATAATGAAGCGCCCTACTAGAGTGGAATCCATACAAGAGATGTTTCTATCAATGATTTGATCAAGAATTCCAATAGAGAACTTACCTTTATCCTTCACAGATATGTCTTTGATCGGTGGAAAAGCAGATTTTCTAGTAGGTTGAATCCCAAACAAACTTGACCATTTTTTATTCTGCTTGGGCCCCCCTCCCGCATCCACCAAGAACTTGCCATCATTAGCATCCCCAGATTCACCATCCCTACACTTGATAGGGGAATCCCCAGACTACTCACTAGGTATAGGGGAATTCAAAATCAGATTCCTACCCAAACTATCACCACTCTCACTCACCATCAAATTTTTTTTGGATTCTTAGTCCTAGGTAGTTTTTTCCTTAATAAGTTTTTGATGTTAAAAATCTTGTTGTAAAGTTGTGTGAATGTTATTTGTGTTGCAAGTTAATTTATATGTTTTAATAGTTTACTGCAACTTGATAATAACTAAGATATCACTAAGTAATAATTGGATATTTAATTACAATCAATAATGGAAGCAATGATTTGACAAAAATTTGTAAAGAAGTGGATGAATGAGTTAAATTTTAAGTTGGATGTGTATACTAAGTAATTATATGTATTAAAGTTATTATTGCTGATGTTTATGATGCTTTGCTAGTGTTGAAATATTTTAAGGGACTATAAGATAACTAGATATAATTAATTCAACCCCATCCCCCCCCACCCCACCCCCCCTCAGTTATTTAACAATTTGGTATTAGAGCTGAGTGCTTGAAGAAATAAGTTTAAAGATACTAAAGAAAAAGATCAAGATGTATAAGAGAGAGCCACCAAAGTTGAACAAGGATAACTTTTCCTCATGGAAAGACCAAATAAAGCTACATCTTTCTAGCATTGGAGTTAATGTCACCATGGTTAGAGAATAAAAATGTCACACTTGTTGGTCCCTGACTATGGAACAAATGAATGAAAAGAGGAATCATAATAGTATAATGATTGATATTTAATCTTCTCTAAATGATGCTTAATTTGTTGATTTCAAGAACTGTGTCAATGCTAAGAAAATATGGGATAAACTAAACTTTTCTTTTGAGGAGATGACAATGTAAGGAGAGATAAAGTTGAAATCTTGATAGGTGACTATGATGACATGAGAATGAAAGAGTGTGAAAATACTATACAATATTGTAGGGCCCATTTTCCATTGCACCAAAAGCCATGACTATTAGTGAACATGGAACACCACATAATTAACCACCTGTAGGTAGGGGAGCATGTCGCATCACCCAACAATATCCCCCTCGACATGCATACCAGGTGCTTACGTGGGTTGGGAAGACACTGGGGAGATTTGAACCCATGACCAGGACAAAACCAAGCTCTGATACTAATTGTAGGGCCCATTTTCCATTGCACCAAAAGCCATGACTGTTAGTGAACATGGAACACCACATAATTAACCACCTGTGGGCAGGGGAGCGAGTTGCATCACCCAATAAATATGTGAACCAAATCAAGAATATTGTGAGTGCAATTAGAGCTACTGGAGGAGCCATCTTGGATTCTAAAATTGTAAGTGAAGTCTTGAGAACTCTTTTTCCTTTCTATCCTATCAAAGTTTTTCTATTTAAGAAGTAAGAGTTGTTCTTAGAAATGATCTGACACTTAATGGTCTAGTTGGTTGGTTGGGTGCATTTGAGTTGAGCAATAATGATAACATTATGGTCACTATGGAAAATGATTTTAAGTCTTTATTAACCATCGACAATCCAAAGAAAAATAAGATAACCAAATAAGAAGGTGAATATGAAATTGAAGATGATTTGGATGAGATTAAAGCATTACTTACAACAAGGTTATCAAGAGGTAAATGTTAATACAAAGGTAAACTTCCCTTGATCTATTTCAAATGTAATGAGGTTGGTCACTTTGTTACTAAATGTCCTAACAGAAGCAAGCCTGATAGAAATGACAATAAAGATTTCAAGTGTGGGAAGAATAGGTATTACAAAGAGAAAAGAAAGAAGTCATGCTACATTTCTAGAAAAGAACATACAGAGTCAAGTTTTGATGACAACAAGGAAGTAGCTGAAATGGTATATGTTGCAATTAAGGAATATCTAAATGGTGAAAGGTATGAGAATAAAACTATCCTTATTTCACATGTTACAAAGAATGACTCATGAATTATTCATAGTGACTTTTCACATCATATGACTAGTGATCTTTATCAAGTTTCAAAATTTTGAAGAAATTGACAATGGTTGAATTGTTAATTTTGGTAGTGATGTTCCATATTTAGTGAAAGGTAAAGGATCACTAATGTTGAATGATAATATTAGATGTGATGATGCATATTAGGTGCAAGGAATTAAATGTAATCTTTTTGAGTGTTTCTCAATTGAATAGCTTAGATCATAAACTAAAATTTGTGAAAAGGAAGGTCAAAATCTCTGATGATGAAGGTAAAATGATTAGAACATGAATGAAAACTAAAGGTAACTTATTCTACCTTGATCCTATAGTTGAGAAATGTTTATTTTCTAGATTTAAGGATGTGCGATTATTACATAAAAGGTTGTGTCATGTAAGATTTGAAAATATGGCAAAAAATAATAGAAAAAAGAGAGTAAGAAGCTTACCAAATCTGCAAAAAATTGAAAATGTTGTGTAAAGAATGTTAGCTCGGTAAGATGACACCATCTAACTTTTTTAGCAAGATGCACACTTTCTAAGATATTCTAAAATTGGTGCATACTTATTTATGTGGTCCAACTAGAGTTGATAGTTACTATGATGATATATACTTTATATTGTTTGTGGAAGATTATTCAAGGATGATGACTATAATATTCATGAAAGTGAGATCACATAATTTTTGTATATTTAAGTGGTACAAAGAAAGAGTTGAAACAAAAACTGGTAAATAATTGAAATGTTTAAGTTCTAATATAGGTGGGGAATTTATGTCTCCTAAAATCACTAACTTTTGTGTTGAGAATGGTATCAAAAGAAAGTTATCTGCACCCAGATCACTACAACATAGTGGTATTACTAAAAGGAGAAATAGATCTATCATGTGTTGTGTAAGGACACTAATGATTGAGAGGGAATTCTTTTAGATATTCTAGAGAGAACCAATCAATACTATCGTTTACACTCTCAATTGAGTTCAATTGAAGAAAGGAAGAAAAAAGAGACCTTATGTGTTGTGGTATGATCATACACTAAATGCAAGTTATTTCAATATCTTTAGAAGTAGGTGTTACATTCACAAAGATGCCAGGAATGTTAAACTTGATGTTAAAGGTGATGAAGGTATATTACTAGGATATTCATCTAAGAGAAAAGATAAGAAATTCTTGAAAAAGGCTACTAACAAGATGATTGGAAGTGAAAATATAAGATTTGATGAATTTGTAGAGATAAATAATCTAGGAAGCAAGAAAGAACCTAAAGATTATAATAAGTTTGTTTATGTCTATGAAGAGGCAAATGATACCCTGTTAGTCTCAGACTGGTTTTGACAATTGAGTGTCAACACACTTAACCAATTCTCAAGATGATGCTGAGTATAATATAGAAGCTAAGCTATAGTGTGTGCCGAGCTAGAGAATTCAATAGGTGTTGAGTGAACTTTAGGTGCTGAGTGATCTTTAGGTGCTGAATGAAGTTCAAGTGCTAAGCAAGTATAGATGCTGAGTGAAATAGAATTTCTATAGGAGCTGAGTGAGATAGAATTTCTATATGTGCCAAGAATCAGTAACTAATAAGTGCTGAGTAGCACAGAATCAACATATGAGTTTATGCCTTCATAAACTTAGATGTGAACCATTTTTGAAGCCAACATAGGATGAATCTCAAAGAATCTTGAAGATAAGATCAAATCTTTTCCATTACCTATGTAATCAACATGTAGCCAATAAGAAAAATGGAGAAGGCATGCAACCAATAGGAAAATTTGAAGAAATGAGCAAAAAATGAAGAGTAAATATTGATCATAGATTCATACCTAACTCTAAGTCTTCAAAATCTTTAAAAGGAAGATGAAACCCCATTGTATATGCATGAGAGAGAAGTGTATCAGTGAATTATAGTGAAGTGTAGAAGGGTAAAAAGACTTAGTGAAGAACATAGTACCATTGTAGAATCTAGTTGATCAAGAATAGAGTATTAGAACTTAAAAAAGTGATATATCAGATCAAGCAAGGATTAGAGTTGTCAGAGTAGAACATCAATTGAGGATTGAAAGTTATCAGTTCAAGACTTTTTAATACTCTCTAGCAATTGTATTATGAATGAAAATCCAATGGACATAGGTTAGCTTAGCAGCCATTTGTAAATCCTTTAATAGGGTGGCATTCCAAGTGAATGTACTAAAGTCCTTTAACCAAGGCCTACTTTTAGCAGGGTAGTTAAATCCTTTGACTAGGTCACTTTTAACAAGGTGTAAAGTCTTTAACATGATAGGCCTTTCATAGGGAAAACCATTGGAAGTGGTCAAACATATTAACCTTGAATAGTTACATATTGCTACAGTGATACTTTGTGGGTGTAATCCCCACCCTAGTTTTACCTTCTCATTTTGGAGGGTTTCTGGGTTACCAAATCTTGTGTTATCTATTTTCATGCATGTCTTTTACTTTCATTTTTATCAAATGAATTAGATGCATGTGGATGATATCAGTTAAAAGTATTTAAAAAGGTTAAAGTTAGTTACTTCTAATTCACTCCCCCCCTCTTAGAAGTAAATCTCCCCACTTGTAAATTCCAACAATTTATATCAGAGCTAAGTTCTCACAAGGAGCCTTACAGCTTGGAGAAAAGATCTAGAAACGAAAGTCTACAAACTTGAGAAGATCATAGAAAATTAGGCAATTGACATATAACTTTCTTTACATGTTTTGGAAGAAGATAGAGAAGAATTGAGAAAATCCTTAAAGAGAAGAAGAGAGATTGCCATAGCTGAGAATGATACATAGTACAAGGAGATTGACACCTCAAACCTATTTTTAAATGGAGATTCCAAAGAGTTTGATGTAGCAATAGTAGACCTAATGGAGAAGAATAGAGCTCAAGTAGAAGAAATTATAACACTTAAGCTTGAACAAGAGTCACAAGCCATGATGTTCTATGAAGTGACTGAATAGAAGAAATGAGCCATTGAAGACAAGGCTATGCTAGAAGAAGACAAGAGAAACCTTGACAATAGACTAGAAGAAAAGTCAATTAAGCTTGCAAGAATTTCAAACATGCAACTAGACACCTTGAGTTAGATGATGAATGAACATCATGAACTGAATGTTAAGGACATTGAGATCTCTACACTGAAGATACAAAATAAAGAACAACAAAATGACCTAAAAAGAGAAAAGGAGATTGCAGATAGCTTCAACAAACCTAACGAGGCCATCAAGTACTTTGAGTAGCTACCAAAATCACCAAGGGCTAGTAATGATACTTTAGGATTAGGATACACTAGCACTGAACAAGGAGAGTCATCCAAGACTATAGAAGAAAGGAGTAACAAAGTTAAGAACACTAAACCTACTTTTCATTTCTGTGGTAAAAAGGGACATACCTCTAATGTGTGTAGGAGAAAGAATAAGCATCAGCATGACAAACCTAATAATACAAGTCATTGTCATAAGTGCAAAAAGTAAGGACATCAAGCACACAATTGTAGGATTAAGACTATCAGAATGCCAAAATTTGAAGGTCACTGCTACAATTACAAGAAGTATGGACATAGAGCTTTTGAGTGTAGATCAAAGCCTATGTGGACACTAAATTAGGTAGCAAGGGAAGTTAACCATGAACATCACTACAATTGGGACTACAACACCAGGTATAGCTATCATTATTGTTAGGAATATGGACACATTCCTCAAAAATTGCACAAGGACACATTTTAGAGGGAATTACAATAGATGGTTGAGCCAAACCACATGTTTCAGTTGCTTGAAGACTGGTCATATCAGCAAGAATTTCCCAACAAGGTCAAAGGTATCCAACTCGAAGAAAGACAAAGGTAAAGAGAAGGTAGATGTTGAACACATCAAAGGACAAATGAATAAGACATGGAAGAAGAAAGATGGGTGTAGCACATCAAATGAAAGGATCACTTCACCTAACAAGTCAAGTGGTCACACTTCATAAAACTAAGCAGAAAAGGCATGAGGGATTGATTTATAAAGCTTTATCATACATCAGTCTTAAAACAAGAAAGTACTAAAAAGAAGAGATCAGCATGAAGAGAGATGAAAAGTTAAAATTTTCAAGATTTTGCAAGTATTGTCGAGTTACCCTTAGATGTCAAGTAAAAATCTAGTACAAGTTGAGTTAACTGACAAAAATAGTAGGAGCTAAATGATTAGTAGGAGCTGAGTTGGTAGTGAAAGCTGAGTGAAGAAGAAATTGTCAATTGAAGCTGAGTAAAGAATACTTCTGTGGAAGCCAAGTGGTGAAAAGGCAATGGAAGCCGAGTAATGTAGAATCCTTCAGAAGTTGAGTGGATAGCTATAACCACACTAAGCATTAAATGCAATGAAAAATAGGGTATATTATCTCATTTTCAATCATTTTTCCTCATCACATATAAAGAGCAAAGATGAGAAAGAGTGCAAAGCAAGTTCAAAGTAGAGAATCTAGTGATTAAATAGATTTCAACAACATTTCATCGATCTTGAGGTATTTATGTCTATGCCAAGTTACATAGTTTAATATTTTCTTCATGTTAAAACCCTAGAATTGCAAAAAATGGCTTCTAGCTCTAGTAAAACTCAAGAGAAGGAACTTTTCAAAGTCCAACTAGTGCCTAATGAGGTCAAAAAACCTAATTTTTGCCCAATACCAGAGGTAGCATATAAGAATGACTCAGCTAGAGCCCTATCTATCATACCCCCAAGGTTGTAATGGTTCAAGACATTAGGAGATGCTATAATCGCAAGATTGGAGTTATAGGTAACATGGAAATGAGGGAGGCCTATGAAAAATTGTGTGAGAATGGAGTTTTGAAGGATGAATACTAGATTTTTGAGAGGAAGGGTTTAATACATGCCCTAAAATTCCCCACAGTTTTCAAAATTGAATGGATCAAACTAGTGCTTAGTTGAATACATGATGGAAGCTTATTGTTGGAGGATGGACCAATAAAAATCATGAAGAGAATTGTTCATAGAGTGAGAGGGTACCCAACCCTAGATTGGCTGAAGACCCTTAGGAGTGATTCTAAGGAGGCAATTGAGAAGAATACTAGTGCTAAGTGGAATAAGAGAGGGATGAAAATTGACACCATACAAGAGCCTCTTGTTGATTTTTCTATCAAAGTCATTGTACAAAGATTCTATCAATCCAACAAACTCAATAGTGTGCCTTGCATTGTAGTGGATGTTGGTTATAAACTGGTGAAAAAGGATCATACTTATGATCTTGCAGAACTGCAACTACAACAGATTAATGAAACTTTAGCAGCAATAAGGAGAACCATGGGAGCCCAATGCAAATTTGGTGGTATTTTGATTTGTATATTCTTTTATGTTTAGAACGAATTTCCTTCTTTTGGAAAAGTTGCATGGAAAACTAATAGGTTTATCATGGCTCAAGTAAATGAATATATTGAGTAGATGGGAGCTGATTTTGAGACCTTAATGACTAGCTATTTTGAAGACTTTAAGAAGTCAATGAAGAAAAGGCTAAGAATTCTAGTGTCATTAGTAAAGAAACATGTAAATGATGTATTTTTTCTTGTCGATATTGACTATACATACATTCAAGCTGCCATACCAAGAGTGAGATGGTTAAGACCTCTTGGCTATGAAATTAACATAGATAAGGCATCAACGACAATCACTACATTACTTGCAGAGGAAATAGACAAGGATGCACCACATTTTGGAACCTATGATGTGGTGAGATCAAAAGTGGATATGGAGTTAAAAATTTCCTCCAAATTGAAAAAGAAAGATAAACTTGTGAAGAAGTTAAAAGCCAAATTTGGTGAGGGCACTGCAGAAGCAGTAGAGGAAGAAGGTGAAGAAGTCAAGGATGATGACGAGGAACAAGGTCAAGGACCACTTGCAATAACCCAATGTATGGGGGAGGATGATAAAGAGGAGGAAGGTGCCAAGCAAGAAGCACCAAAGCTAGAGCCCAAGAAAAGAAAAGCTCAAGAATAGCTAGCTGCACAGCCCAAGGGGAAGAAGAAGGCAACAAAGCCAAGCCTAGCCAAGCCAACTACAAGGGTAGATACCAGGGCTACAACTCAGGTGGCTAAGGAACAATTAAAGTAGAAGGCTATAGAACAATGGGAGCCTATAGAGAAGAAGAAGAGAAGAAATTATGTTGCACCTCCTGAATCAGATGAATAAAGATATGAGTCTGATGAAGAGCAATTTAGATTGGTAAGATGTTCTATCACATCTAAATTGGAAAGAATTTGAAATAACATTAGAGACAATGTAGACCTAATTGGTCCAAAGACTAGTGGTTTCATTAAGTTTTCAAAGGAACAATAGAAAATAGTGGAAGAGTCCATCTACACTATGATGGCTAAGTTCAAGTCCACCCAACTTGAACTAGACAATTCAATGCCTAATCGGCTAAGCTCATTAATTGAAAATAAATGGCATTATTGTCTTAAAATGGAAAAGGAAATAAGAGAGTCTACATTGGTTTGAGTAATGCTAGACCTAACTAAAGGTCAAATTAAGAAGGCTAGCAAGAAACATGGGAGCAAATTTGCACCCAAATATAGAGCCTTCAGAATTTTACAAAACCGAATAGAAGATGATGTGCAAAAGTCCACATAGATGTGGAAATTAATGAATGGATTGAAAAAAGTCAAAGAAGGGAAAGAAGACCCATTTTAAGGAATAAATGAATAAGAAGAAGAAGAAGAAAATGGAAAAGATGAGGAAGGAGAGAAAGAAAAAGAAGACACAGGGTGAAGAGGCAATAGTCGAAGAGCAACAACCAGAACAAAGCATCCAAGACACCCAACTACCACCACCAAGTCCTACACATATATCACTTGTAGAGACTATAAT
The DNA here is from genome assembly GCA_028749045.1 of Cupressus sempervirens. NCBI lineage: Eukaryota > Viridiplantae > Streptophyta > Pinopsida > Cupressales > Cupressaceae > Cupressus > Cupressus sempervirens. The sequence continues at coordinate 278,360,796 of CM053791.1, forward strand.
TGTCAAGGAATTTCCTAACACATTAGGTTAGAACATCAATCCATTAACTGCAAAGGATCTCAAAAAGATCCTTCACCAAACTACACTGCAATCATAACTATTTACTAATCTAGTTTTGGTGAGTGTGGATGAACTACAAAATACTTTAGAAAAAATTACAAGGGAGAAGGAAAAAACTCAAGAACCACCCACACAACCTCCCAAAATTACAACAAATCAACCTAAAGAGCAAGAAGCACATTGTAAAATTGCTAAGATTGATAATATAGTTATAGTCACAACAATTGCCGAGGAGATAACAAAGGAAAAAATAGGATAGGATGTTCCTATGAACAAAGCCAAGGTGCACCTCCTCAAATAATCATTATTGATCAAGGTAGTAGAGAAGAGGAGAGAACCCTAAAGAAAATGAGTAGGAGGCAATATAGACATTGGCAAACTTGCCTACCTCGGGGACTCCTACCAAAAATTCAAGCACTGATGTAGTACCATTATAGATTTCAGCACCAGGCTCGAGCTCCACCAAGGTTACAAGGGTACTTCACTATGGAGAGCCTACACTTGATGAAGAAATAGTCATACCCAGTTATGAATCAAGAACTATGAACCTAGCACAGATAAATCAAGTGCAAGAGGCACTAGAGAGAAGGAAGAAAGAAGAGATACTTAGAAGTGAGTATAGATAGCAACAAGCATTGGTGGAAATCAAAGACATATTTCTTAATGTATTTAGCTCATAAGTACCTGATAAAACCTAGCCCATAATTGAGAAATTGTCCAACATAGTGGACTAGGTATAGAATGAAGACCTTGACACTAATGTTAAATTATTAGAATGGTCAGAAAAGAAGTTTCAGATGAAAGTCAATGAAAAGATAACTAGTGAAATAACACTTTCACAAGTAGAATTGGCTAAGAAGGTTGAAAAGGAAAAAAAGTACATGGGAATGTATTCTCATTGTACTCGAACTTTTGTGATTCATCATATTTCACACAAGAAACTAGCCAAAAAATACTGAGCTTGGAATGAAATCTCAAGATTTCTAGCACACAACTACCCAAAGATCCAGCTCAAAGTGAGAAGCATTTTGTAACTAGACTTCACACACAGAAAGAGTTAGTTGTGTTGATAGTAGAAGATTCTAATATCAAGGCCAACTTGATACAAATTCAATCTTCCATTACTCCACATCTAGAAGTACTCCATAAGGAACAAGCCTATCCAGAAAATGTTATAAAGAAAGATCCTAATCTTTCTACTTTAGAAGGCCTTGTACGTCTCACAACAAAGACAACCATCCAACATGAATCATTGGAAATTTCTTTAGATAATTGGGATGCTTCTCTCAAGATGATTATGGAGGTAAATAAAACATTTTTGGTGAAGTATTCTATTCATTCTTAGGACCCTTTGACATAAGTGTCAAAAAGGGGGAGATAATTTATTATTGGATCTAATAAGAATGGGGATATAATGTGTAAATAGAAAGGGGGAGATATAATGTTTTGGGGGAGATGTGAATAAGAAAGGGAGATAATGCATTCTTTGATGAAAATAAAGAATATCCAAAAGGAGAGATATTCAAATTTATATTTTAAGGAAGTAATAAGGGAATACAGCCGAAAAGGATGTGAAAAGGGAACATATACAGAGTACAAGAGGCAGAAATAGGCTACATAGGAACAAAGGTAGACAACAAAAAGAGTATCAAATACATCAACATGACAGAAATTCAGCACAAGATTTTAGGCTACAGAATTGGCACATACTCTTAGGGGGAGTTACAAGATTTTGAGTTATACAAAATTTCAAGCAAATTTTTGAAGTGTTGTACATATGCCAAACAAAATATATAGTATACTCATAGAGATTAGATTCATAATGTTTAGTTAGGTATTTTTCCCACTCATGTCAAAGGGGGAGATTGTTAGTCTCATACTAGTTTTGACAATTGAGTGTCAACACACTTAACCAATTCTCAAGATGATGCCGAGTCTAATACAGAAACTAAGCTACAATGTTTACCTCCTTTGTTCCCTTAATTTGAGGTCTTGAGGCTTGTGGTCTTTCCTTGCTAGTAGTAGATTTATCTACTTGATCATTTTGAGCTTTAACTTCTTATTCTCCTTCTACATTTCCCTTTGTGGCTTCATTTATCTTTGTGATCTCTTTTGTAGTGAAGGGCCTACTCTATTCCTCAACAACACTATCCTATACATCACCTTAGCTATCATCTTGACTCTTAGTTTAGCAACATGGGTAGTTACAAGTTCAACCAACCATGTTTCCACCTGTGTCTCAATCTTAGGATAGTAAATTATTTTAAAATAATACATCATTATATTCCAACATCTTTGTTGGGATTGGCAACTACACAAATTTGATCTGAACTTGGCTTTCAGTTTGTTATGTCAGCTTAGTCATTAAATTTATAGGATTGGTGTCTAATTCATCATTAATTATTACAATCTTTGTCTTTCCTTCACTCAACTATACTAGGTAATTGAATGTATCACCTAGGCTTACCTATTCATCACCTATTTCTATGGTGTCAAGCTCAACTTGACCAACCTCTTTCTACCCTCTTCCTTATCATCCTCATCGTTAGGCATTAGGCCATATATCTTCTTCCACATGCTTTTACTAGCTTCCACAATATTTTTTTATCTTTTTTCTTGGACACCAATTAATCGCTCCTCTTAGATACAAATTTTTTGATGTACTCTCTCAAAGCTGAACTACTCTATCCTTTAGTGAATTTGGGAATTATTTGAGCCAATGTGGCTTCCATTATCTTCCTTTCAGTAGTTAGAGAACACTTCCACTTATTATCAATCTTATTGTACAATTGTTTAGGAATTAGCTTTCCTAGCTCTATAGGCATATATTTGAAACTTATCATCATGTCTATCATATCCTCTTCCATCTTAACCTTCTCTTCTTTACTCAATGTTTCAAACTTAATAAAGTAAAATCTTGATAAATGTGTAGTATTACCAAGGTTATCACATATCTCATCAATGTTATGAGGTTTCTTGTGTACTGCAACCTTGAACTAACTCATGTCATTAGGCTCAATCATCTCAACTTCTTCTTCTTCTTCTTCATCCTTCTTCACCATGAGCCTTCTTCATGGTTTCTTTATTTATTTTCTTACCTCTGCCTCTTCATATGTTTCCTCTCTCCATGTTGCCGTTGACACTAGTGCACGCTTGGTGATTTTGACAACACCTTTCTTTAGTGGCTTGGTAGCTATAGTTCTATCTTCCTTTGATCTCTGTTTGATGATTTTGATGGTGTGGTTGTTGACTTGATAGCCACTTAAGATATTTCTTTTCCTTGGGTTCAACCACAACAATCCATTTACCTTTGGTTTCCTTGGAGTTGACAACAACTAACTCTTTACCTTTTCCTTCTTTTCCTTCATCTTCGTCAGCTTCAAAAGGTCTTCACCATTTTCTTCTATTATCTATAGTGGTGCTTTACCAAATATACCTTCTAAGCTCTATCATATTCTTTCTTTTTCTATCCAACTTAGGATTGTTGAACTATTATTTTGCATGATGCTAAATGATAGGGATCCTTTCAAATCCCTCTCTTGAAAAGCTGATCAATGACCAACTCTAATATTTTGGGTGGGTTTTGCAACCTACTAGATTTTTTCAATTGTGTATGTCCATGAGGAGCCCTTTGTTGGTTCAAACTAATCTTGGACAATTTGTTGCTATTTGAAATGTAGCCACATAAGAGATATATTTTGTATTTTGTATTTTATGATGAATTCAATTTATTAATGAAACTATATGAATTCCTATTTTAATAAAGTGTTAGAAAAGAAAATAACAAAAAGGGAAATCCCTAATGGACATAAACCAAGGTAACAACATGTCTGTGAATTAAATTATCAAACGGGATAGGGTAGGAAACCAATGAAATTAGGAGCAATGCTTCCTCAACTCCATTGAGGAAATCATTGATGGGAACATAATATAGATCAAAAGATGTTTCACATTTCATTAAATTGCAAGGCCTTAGAAAGTGCCCTCATGCGAGACAAGAAGCTATGCAGGAACAATAGGTGATATTTTCTTCAATTCGGCATGTCAGCAAAATTCATTACCATGAGGCAAACACTAGAACTAAAAGGTTGCACAATCATCATGACACAATAAAACCATCAGCTCTATTATTATTCATGAATATGCATTCAGAAAAATAACACACTCTAGCAAGAATAACTACACTTAGAATGAGAGCACTAATAACATATATTATTGCAACAAAATAATAGCCTGGAGTACATATTACATCCATGTATTTAAAAGAAATCCTCTCATCCTTTTGTGCTAGGAGTGAGATCTCTTCAAATAAAAATTTATGCTAAAAAACTAATAAAACAAAGCTAATTACATACAAACTAACTCTCTAAATGGTGCTAAGTAGGTCTCCACCCTTGTTTATATCAATTAATGAGTGCATGAGCCTTTACATGAGTTAAAAGAATTAAAAAATGAGAAGATAAGAAGATAGAAGTTGTGAGATGATTTGGAAGTCTTTGGGAGCTCTAAAAATGGAGGCTTGACCTTCTCTAGGCCTTTCTTGGAGTTTAACTATTGTCAAAATGCTTTTTTGATGCATGAAATGCTCTAAAATAACAATTGTTAGTTAACTCTTGATGCACTCCTTCTTCTTCAAAATTGTTAATGCACCTATGAGAAAAACATACCTATAGACCTACGCACATGCACACCTATGCCTATGCACTCCTGTGCACTTCCACACCTTGGTGATAGGACCCATAAATCCAAAAAAGTATTTAAGTGTTAAAACTTGATTTCTAGCATTCGGGTTCTCTTCCCCTTTATACCAAAATGATGTCTGGATGTTTCCCTTTGAAATTTTTTTATGGCAGAGGTGATTTCTTGAGGAGATAATAAGTCTAAAGCTTGATACTTTATCCTCACTTCCCTATGGAAATCATGAAGTGTGACTTCTTGGGCATTCCCTAGAACTTGAAAGTCATGGGTTTGAGAGTGATTGTAGCTACTAAAAAAGACATGGAAGCCATGGTAATGTTTGGGACCTCAAGGGGCCTTTAGATTTTTTAGATATGTACAACATATCACCTTTAGAGACAACTCATTCATGAAATCTTCAAATTGTGCAGCTACACACCTGTGCACTTGAAGGAATCATGCAAGGTGCTCAATTCACCAAAAAATCAAAGTTCTTAGTTTTGAAAATGGTTTCTGGGTTTTTCATAAATGGGATTTTAGATCACTCTTATGTACATATTTTTACCTTTTTGATGATTTAGGCCTATTTAAGCATCTTGCACACCTATGTCCTTTTCTTTTTAAAACTTGTAAAATTATGCACCTGCACACCTTCACACATACACACCTTCTAAAGTCCTTCAACTTATGTGTATCTCAAAATTACAATGAGCACCTTGCACCTGCGCACCTTGCACACCTGTGCACCTTGCACACTTGTACACCTACACCCATTCTAGAGATAATTCATTAAGAAAATATTCAAATTTGCAATCTTACTTATATACACACCTTTGCACCTGCACACTTACACACATGCGCACCTCTATACCTGCAAGGATTTGTATAAGGTGCTCAATTCAACAAAAATAAAAGTTCTTAGTTTTAAAAATGGTTTTTGGGGTTTTCTCAAATGAGATGTGGGAGTGCTTTAGCTTACTTATTTTACCCTTTTTGATGATTCATACCCTCTTTATAGCCCAACATTGTCATAGACTTGGAACTCTTGCTACTTCTTCTATCTGAAATCCAAAGGGACTTGTTTTGAAAATGCACATGTAATAACATGGTAATTTTTTGTGCTAAGGATGGTGAGGATGTCATGATGACTTACAAAAATATAAACATTAGTATATTGGTGCTAGGGGTTAAAAATGGTGCTAACTAACTAGAATCCTAAACCCAAACTACAAAGTTTCACTCCTGAAGGCACCTTGGAAGATACTCTATTCTGATAAAGAAGCTTTTGTGAGCCAAAAAAGGGTGTCCCATTTTTGAAGTAAAAATTGGGGAATGTGTTGTGAAACCACAAAAAATGGCCCCGAAAAAGGGAAGAAATGAAAAATGCATTTCTTTATTAGCAAGCAATTTTGAAACCTGTATCAACTTTGTAATTTGGTTCCAGAGGTCACTAGTGGCTTTTGAGATCTTTAAACAAGAAACTCAAACTTTTCAATTTTTACACTCAATGTGTGTTCAATGTCTTATTTCCCTCAATGATCCTAAGTGCCAAAACCATGAGTGTCCAATAACATAGAAATAATCTTTCATTGAATGGTGAGAATTTGAGAAATCCATATCAAAAAAATTCTAATCACTATATGACTAGATGTGAGAAACCATTTAGAGGGTTCCTAATGAGTCATTAGTTACTTGTCTTTTGTATTTCTAGTGATCCATTTGTCAACTTCATGGAGCTCATACATTTCCACTTGATTCTTCCTTGAAACTTTTGTCTATTTGAAGTGAGACAATGATTATATTGTGCTAGCTCCTATTGATCACCTTATTTTGGTTCATACCAAGTCCTGGAATCCTATTTGAGACACCATTTTTTTTCATCTTTTTTCTCTTGACAAGGATTAGATTGTGGTCAATATTTTGGTGTTTCTTTCTTATGGACCTTTTCTAATCTGATGACTTTTGCGTTCCTCTTTTAATGAACTTTTGGAAACTCACATGCCAATGAGTGATTTTGATAAGCCCTTAGGGAAATCCTCTATTCAAACTAGAAAGTTTTGGACTATCCCTCAGCCACTGTCCACCTGGGTTGAAATCAACCTAGATGACCAATTCTTTAAATTTTTAAAGTGTTGAGAGTGATAAATTTAGAATATGATTTTAAGGTTGAAAGTCCTCTTTTCTTTCAAGCAACATTTGTATTTAGTTCATACAAGAAACAAAGTTATCAAAATACCTTGATGAAGAAATACCTCTTCTAGAAATTGAGACCTGTTGGGGTAGACCTCTAATAGGGTTTTTGGGTTACCAAATCTTATGTTATATGTTTTCATGCATGGATTTTACTTTCATGTTTATTAGATGAATTAGGTACATGTGGATGGTATCAATTAAAAGGATTTGAAAAGGTTAAAATTAGTTACCTCTAATTAACCCCCCCCCCCCCACCCTCTTAGAAGTAAGTCTTCCCACTTGTAAATTCCAACATACTCTACCTCAGTTACAAAATAGGCCTATTGAACACTAGACATTTGCACTGGAGTCTTAAACAATTATACTGGAGCACCAAATAGTACAACTAGAGTAGGAAAATGAACTTCTACCAAGTGAAAAATACTAATAATCAGATAAATGAATATGTATTGGTCAAATATGTGAGAAAGAACCATTCACCTAAACAAATAATTTGAAATAGAAGTGTTGGAGTGCAAATAAGAAGAAAAATAAGAGAACATACATATTTAATAACTAATTTTGAACCTAGATAAGTTAAAGTTGCATTGGATGATGAATGTTGGATTAATGCTATGAATGAAGAGATAAATCAAATTGAGAAGAAAAATACCTAGACACTTGTACAAAGAATTTTTGATAAGAATATAATTGGAACAAAGTGGATTTACATAAACAAGTTGTATGAGAATGGAGAAGTGGTAGAAACAAGACTAGATTGGTTTGTGAAGATTATGTACAAGAAGAAGGAATTGACTATAGTGATATTTTTGCACTTGTTACAAGATTGGAAGGTGGAAGGATATTATTGGTTGATGCTATATACAAGAAACTCAAGGTCTATCAAATGGATATAAAATCTACATTTATAAATGGAATGCTTGAAGGGAAGTCTACATTGAACAACTTGAAGGATTTATTGTACTTGGAAATAAGGACATGGTCTGCAAGTTGAACAAAGAACTATGTGAAATGAAACAAGCCCCGAGAGCATGGTATGAAAGATTACACTCTTATTTGATTAAGATTGGATTTTCTATAACTAGGAAAAACATAAATCTATATTTGAAGAATGAATCACAACATATGGCATTGATTTCTTAAATATTTATTGATGATATAATATTTGGAGGAAATGATATATGAAGTAAGAATTTTTTTGATCAAATGAGTACTAATTTTGAAATGTTAATGTTTGGAGAGATCATTTTTTGTTGGATTACAAGTGTATCAAACATCGAAATGTATCTATGTCACTCAATCCAAGCATGTGAAAGAAATCTTGAAAAAATTAGGGACAATTGAGTCTAAACTAGTCGGTACACCTATGGTGACTAGAAATTATCAAATGAAGTAACTACTAGTGAGGTTGATCAAACACAATACAAATCAATGATGAGAAAGCTATAGTATGTTGTACATAGTAGACCAGATATTTTGTAGTTGGAATTATCATAAGGTTTTCATCTAATGCAAGGGAAACACATGATTATTGTGAAAAGGATAATCAAATATCTCAAGAGAACTAAAGATTATGGCCTATGGTATAAACAAAAGGATGACTTTATCTTAATGTCTATACTGATGTTGATTAGGCTAGAAATGTTGTGATAGAAAAAGATTAGGTGGTAGAGATTTCTTTTTAGGAGAAAGGTTGATTACATGGATAAGAAATAAGCAAAGTTGTATATCACAATCTTCTATTGAAGCTGAATATTTTTTTTCTATAATCAAGTGTTCAAATATTGTATGGATCAAACAACTATTGGAAGGAATGCAAGAAGAAGTAATCGAGCCTTTCAATATCTATTGTGATAATAAAAGTTCTACAAATATTTCAAAAACCCAGTGACACATCCAAAGACTACACACATATTAATCATGTATCATTAATTGACCTAGGAGAAAGTAAAAGAGAATAAACTAAGGCTTGAGTATGTAAAGTCTAAGGAAAAAATAATTGATATATTTCCAAGCCATTAGCCAAGGATGTTTTTGAGTATCTAAGAGGTAAATTGGGGCCCCACCCCTATCCAAAATTCACTAGGTGAAGTTTCATGCTGCATCAATTCATTGATGAATTGAAATGTCTTTTGAAGGTGACATAGAAGTGTTCACACTTTAGGAGTATCCATGAAATTGTGAAGTTAATTGTGATGAAACTGATCTAATCTATACATACAAGGTACAAGGATAACTGCAATGATTTATAAGTTTCATGATGAAATTTATAATAATTTTGGAATTGTTGTCAAAGGAGAAGAACATACTAAAGGGGGAGAATAAAATAAAGAAGTCAATGGAGAGAAAATATAATCAAAATAGTAAAGGAAGAGAGATTACCCAAAGTAGAGTGCTACATAGATGAAGATGATAGATGAATGAAACTAAAATAAGAGATCACAATCAAAGGGGGAGTAATATTGGAGATTTTGAAGAGTTTTTATGTTGCTAAATATACCGACCAATTACCAATTCGAAGAGCCATAATTGAAAAGTTGTATTATTGTTAATGCATACATTTGATTATCTTAAGTAATATTTTATAAATCCAAAATCTTATATTATGTGTTGCCATCGATACGAAAGGGGGAGATTATTAGCCCTAAATGATGTTGTAATTGATAGTGGGAGATTGTTAGGTGATGATGCTATAAATTTATGTAGAAGAGTCATATTAGTTATTATATTATCATTGATGTCAAAGTCTTAGTTGGCTAGACATTATGGTAACTAGGGAAAATACCATATCATTAGATTGACAAAGAAGATTTCAAGAAAGCATGATGAAGATAGAGTTGATATGTAAGATATTCAATGGGTACTTGAATAAGTTGGACAATAATTATGTAAATATTGGTTTGATTATTATACAATCATGTATTGCTGATAAGTATTGAAGAGCACAAGCTTAACTGAGCCACAAGGTTAATGAAGGGAGTTTGTATTCACCCAGTGACTATAATATTGCTTGAATGATTTTAAAGGATGAAGAACATAGTGTTGCTCAAGTGAGTCAATATTAATCTAGTTATATATTGCATGAGTAAATATTATATCTACCAAGTGACATTTGGATGAACAATTTTGGAAAATTGGAATTTGAGGCTAACTTTTGATGGAAATTTGGAAAGTTCAAGAAGGTCTAATGTGAGAGGCAAAGTTTGTTGCAATACCAATGATGGAGAAAATTCAAGAAGGATACAATGAAAGAAATTGAAGGAGGATAAGGATGGACATGAAGTTATATGTAAAGTCATATTTTCTATGTGTCTAAGTTCATTATATGAAGGAATTTAGTTGTGAAGCTAAGATCAATGATTATGATTAAGAAACAATAGATGGAAGGATCTAGAAGCATTGAGAAAACTATTGAAGGAGGATAACAAGACATATTTAGGTTTCTAGTTATAAGTTTATGCTAGTTCAAAGTTGATTATATTCTCAAGAGGAGATCAAAGCATGAAGGAGAAGAAGGTTAAAGGATATTCTTGAGCCATGTGAATTGGGCAGAGTAAGAGAAGACAAGAAGAATTTGTGAAAGATAGAATCAAGTGAGTAAATGACAAAGAGTGAGAGAGATTAAGAAAAAATATCTAAACAAGAAATGGTAGTTGTTATTTCTTAATAAACCACTTTATACTATTATTATTTAACTATTGTAGCAATAAATCTTGAAAGTACCAAGTGGACCTAACACATCTATGAAATATTATATGGTAACATCAATTAGTTGTATTTGTGAGTCCTTTAAATCAGGTCACTCTTTTTAGTCAAGGAAAGGGAGTGATAAGGTCTAGATGATATTTTGGTGAAATCCTCTAATAATGCCACTTTAACAAAGTGTATGTAACCTTTAACAAGTTTGTCTCCTAAGAGAAATCACTTTAGAAGAGTGAATTCTTTGGGTTGCTAGTCTCAGGTGGTTTTTCCCTTAACAAGGTTTCTACTTAAAAAATCTTGGTATCAAACTGTGTGAATGTTATTGGTGTTTCAATTTGATTTACATGTTTTAATAATTTACTACAACTTTCTAATAAATAATATATCACTAGGTAATAATTGGATATATATTAATTATCAACAATGCAAGGAACAATTTGATAATAGTTTGTAACTAACTGAATGAATGAGTTAAAGTTAAAGTTGGATGTGTACACTAAGTAATTTGATGTATTGAAGTTATTACTTTTGATGTTTACGATGCTTTAATGGTGTTGAAATGTTTAGAGGGACTATGAGGTAACTAGAAATAACTAATTCAGCCCTCTTTGCCTCTTAGTTATGTAACACTCCCCCTTCTCCCCATGTCTTTCCCCCTAAATACTCTCTCTCTCTCACTTATGCACATGTGTGTCAATTTGTATCCATATTAAGATCTAATCATCATCTGTACCTTATCTCCCCCTACCTTCTTTCTCTCAAGATCATTTCTTCCCATCTTCGTCTATTTCTTCCTTTCTATATCCCCTTATCATCATTCCTCTCCCCTTATTACCATCTATCTATATGTCATGAACACACTTTTCCCCTTTTCTCAATTTATGTCTCACTTATCTCTCTCCGTAATTACCCTTTTTCACTTTCTCCCTTGCCTCCTCTTACCATCTCTTCTCCCTTCTCTCTCATCTCTTTATCTCTTTCTTCTTCCTCTTTTTTATCACTCTCTTTATTTATTCCTCCTTAATCATCTTCTTTCTCTCTCAAATCCTTTTGTCTCATTACCTTACCTCCCCTCTCCCTAGTCTCCCTTCTCTCTCCCCACTTTCCTAATTTTTTTAATTTAAGAATTATTTTAGGGAAAAACAACCCACAAAAGTTTTATAAGACTAAGTATAATACCCCTCTAACCCTAACATGTAATTTAGAGTACTAAGCGATGCAATTAGAGCACTATGGTTATCTTGAAGGTATAGTTTATTCAAATTTCTTGGGTCTAAATGTTATTTCATGTAATCTAACAAATAATAATATATGTATGCCTAAGATGCCTCATTCAAGTGGATGAGATACTATAAGATTGGGCTTGATAATATATTTTATGATTTTGACCTTCAATATTATGTATCCTAAAATATCTATTATGATATGTGATAATACACTATCTGCATGATGATCTTCTTATAAAATCTATCCTAATGATACTATCTATTGTGTTTGGATTTGGATGAATATGATGATTTTATTATTATTGATGACATGAATATTAGCTAGATAATACCCTTTTGTTGTTTTGGAAGAACATTTTAATTATTCAATGTGTACATTATTTATTAAGAAAATAGGTTTTGAAGGGCCCCTAAAACCCTGTACTAAAAAAATTAGAATATTATACCATTAAGCCCATAGAGAAAAATAAGACAAAAAAGGATACAGATAGCCACCAAACTAAGGCTAGCCAAAAAAGGACAACAACAAAACAAACAATAACATAACACTAAAAGAGAATACAAATAGAACTAGAAGGAACAAAGGGAAATTTATCCCATATTCTTGAGGAGCTCCACAACCTATAGCTCTAATTAGTCAATCGTTTCCATAGAAAATTTGATGTTATTGAGATCATTAGAGGCAACCATAGCCATCTTTCTAGTACTAGCCTTGGCCCTTTTACCATGCCTGTCCTTACTATTAGTAGGACCCCCTTGATCAATAGGAATATTTTTTATGTCTTTCTCCCCAGGTGAATCTTCATCTTGTTGATGATAAGTTTTATGTTCTCATTGTATGCCTTAAGGATTTTGTAACTCTAATCAGCTATACCTCTCAAAGTGTATTCTATTCTTGTAACCTTTCTATCAAACTCCAACACCTTGGATTTCATCCTATAGAAATATAAGGCTCCCAAATCTAGGAAGTCTTTATTAGCAATACTAGAATCCCTCTAATTTTTTAGTTTATCTTCTAGAGAATCCATCCTATCATTTATGTCATTGATCTCATGGCATAACCATCTAAAGGACCTAAATTTTCCAAAAGGCTATTTTTGGAATTTTTAAGCACACCCATCTTCACTAGAGTTGTTGAGGATCACCTTAGAGGGGTTAATTAGTTCCCTAAGCTTAGCTTTACTGAGCTCCACCCCACCAACCATAGATTTTTTATTTATAGAAATGTCGAACCTCATAGTATTCATGTCTAAATTCTTCTAGATAGTTTTCATAACCCTAGATAGGGCACTAATCATAGGTGGGTAGGTAGGAGAATAATCAACAAGAGTTTGAGTTTGCATAGATGATGAAACATTAATACCTCAATTTCCATCATCACTATGAGAGTCATCCTTGTACTAGTCTTGGATAAGTCTTAAAGGAGAATAAGAAACCTTCTTGTTATTTCCACCTCCCCACTTCTTTTCCTATATTTTTCATGAAGATTGAGGTTTCTTGTTGGTCATATTAGAAATATAATAGGGAAAGTGAGACACTATGAGGAGGGGGGGGTGACATGTTTTCATACTTCAAACATGAAACATATTTGATGTCTTTACATAAAACCTCATTTGAACATTAACCTCATATCAATGTAATCATTTAATTCAATAGAACATTAGATCTAAATTCTAATTGCGTGAATGAAAACTCATAACCACTACATATTAATACACAAATTTGGTAATGCAAAAACCCTCCAAGATGAATGTTAAACTATGGTGGGAATGACACCCTCAAAATATTCACTACTATAGAAATAAAGTGTTCTTGTTAAGGCTACAAGGTTTTGATCACTTATGATGATCTACCTTGTGAGGGTCTTCCCTATCAAAGTCTTACAAGAATGTTAAGTCCTACCTTGATTAAAGGATTCAATATCATAGCTAAGTACTATATTAGGAGATTTACAAGAGCTTGTTAAAGATACCCTATTTTGAGATTTGAACCTTGAAACACCTGTTAGATTGTATTAGTACCTAATCATTTGGTTTGCACTAAAATGTTGATATCAAATCTCCTCTATGCAATGTATTATCACCTTACTATGATTGATCTTCTTTGACTCTATCTAAAATTGTTCACTGCACTGCTTGGTTTCATCTAACATTAACACTTTGATTTACATGCAAAAATTCACATGCAACTAAACTCTTAAACACATATGCTCCACATATTCTCATACACACGAACTAGGTCATAATACCTTCTTAAATTGTTGTTTGGGTGAACCTTCTAGACCCCAATAAAAAATTTAGGTTTATTTCTTTTGTCATTTAGTCCTTGCAATTTTATGATTAGTGGATTTCCTCACCTATGGATTAATATCCTCTATTGGATGCATAATCATCTCCTTGATTACCTCCTTGATTTATAAAACACACTTCCATCTCAAAAAAAATTTTACCTTAAAGTTTGTGCAATTCCAAAAAAATATGCGAAACTATGTTACTCAAAACTTATGCCATACTCATAATCAACATAAACTATTTCATCCTACTATATATTAGCCTTAACTACACTCAACATCTACTAAATTTATCATCCTCTATGATACTTGGCTTCTATTACTTTCCATATAAAACTCAACAATCATTGGAGTACTTGGTGACCTCTAGCTTGCTCAATAGTATCTACTCATGGGCACTTAACTTGAAATATATACAAGTCTTTAATACATATCTCAGCCTATATAGGATGGCTTAGTCATAGTGATGACCAACCAATCCTACATTATGAATGACTAAGTGTTTGCCACTAATAGATATCTTGACTTAGGGACCAACAATCGCCACCTTTGATATTAGTGGCAAAAACACTTTGACATGAAATTTTTTTTCATTATAACACTAAAATATAAATATGCCCCCTTAAGATATAATCCATACCTTGACTCGGTAAAAATTGTACATGTTTTGACTTTGCACTCAGTATATACATACATATTCAACATAAAAATTTCAAAACTCATGTTGATCATCAATACATTTCTCCATTTTCTTTTTCACTCATGATTACTAGGATGTATGAGTCAAACCAAACTTATCCCAAAATGGTTTGTGGATTTTCAAAATTTTACTTAATGCACTATCCCATTTAGTGCATATAGATTCAATGGCATGAATTGAGATTTGCAACTTCAGTGCTAGATCTACCAAACTATCTATAATAAAGAGATTTAGATCTACCTGAACCAAATATTTTGCATTCCTCAAATGCATTTTCATAACCTTAAGATGAGGTCTCATCATGGCTTCTATAGAGATTAGTTTGGGTCTTGTCTTGTTGTACTCTGCATTCAATTTAGTGAGCCTTCCCAGTTTAAAATTAAGCTTGATAAGTGGACTTCATTGGAGCTAGCATCCATAGTTAGTGCATTATCACTATACTTAAAATATGCTTCTAACTAATCCATCCTCTCTCTTATGTCTCTTTTTTTAGAGTAAATAATTAATAATTAATTATTTATTCTATATACTTAAGCTTACTTAGGTAAATGCATTTTTTTTAATAGTTGTAGTCTAGTAGTTTGTTATAAGTTGTTGACAATACGAGAGTTTGTTCTCTCCTAAGTCATACTTCTCCTCTCACCTTGTTCAAGGACTTTCCACCTCATGTGAATGTATGCTTAGTTGTTACACTTATTTCCTAGCATCTTATAGCTTATTCTAGGAGATTCCTTGAGCTCTTCATATTCAAGCTCCCTCTTTGTATTTCACAACTCATATCTCATATTGCATATTGTAAATACATATTTTCTTGTGTTTGCATATTTTCTCTCTCATGTCTATATAGGGTTTTTCCCTAGCTCCAAGCTCTTCTCTCCTTGGCTTCCCTTTGACAGGTTATTGCATGTAGGTGATCTTGGGCATCTTCAGAGTTGGATTTCATCAACTCCAACATGGTATTAGAGCCTTCCTATTGCTACTTGATTGAAGAAATTTTTGAAGCCATGATTTGAAGTCACAAACCCTAGTTTGTTTGTGCATTTTTCTTCAAATCAGAGGAACAAAAAATTTTCAGAGCACATTTGGCCTAAATGGAATCTTCCATTAGATCTGGAAGGCCATTTTCAGTCAAGATATATATAAAATTTGTCAATTTTGGAGACAGAGCTTCGGGAGGCAAAATTTTTTTGGTTGCAAGCCCTCTGTATGGACTGTACGAATGATTCGCTGTAAAAAAAATTAAAAAAATTAGCACAGAGCATGCCACTACGGTACTGCCTAGTAGACGTTGCAAGGCTACCTACACTCTACCTGTACCCCACCTCAGACCACCACGCTCAGCCTAGACTTTGCTACAGACTGGCTGCACTACCATAGTAGCACCGAAGCACCACCCAGACTGCTCTGCCGACAGTTGCACCCAGTGCGCTGCTTCAATCGATGACATTTCCAATTTCCTGTGCTTCTACTAGTGGATTCTGCTCCTGCCCCTCCCATCCAGTTAGTAATCCAGTCACAATTTTGTAGCCACTCGGTAGCGTGTGGGGGTGACATGTGGCCTAGGTGCCATGTGGACTCGCCACATCACCCCTGCCATGTCATCTTTGCCACGTGGCTACCACGTGGACCTTTTTAGCTGTGATGGCTGAAAAGCCATCAATTTTAATGGTGTAAATTTATGACATCAGCACTACATCATCCACTTCTTGCACCTCTCCTTTCAGGTCAATTTTGGACCTACCTTCAATTTTTTGGCCATAACTTGAGCATGCAAAGGTATTTTTCCGATCTGAAAGAAGTGCTAGAAAGCTAGTTCCAAGACAGAAACATTGGTTTAGGTAGTTTTAGGTTTTGATGTAGTTTTATTATGTTTTTTTTAGTTGAAGCCTAAAGTTATTTTTTTGACTCTGGCTTGCATATCTTTTGCGTTCCCATGTCAGTTTTTTGAAAATGTTATATTTTTGGAAATTTGGTTTTGTTGTCTTTTAAAAAATATAGTCCTTTTCCTTAGATTTTGGCCCATGCTCTTTCTATCATGTTTTTTACATTTTTGCTATATGGTGGATATCTTGTGTGTTTTAGGTTTGAGGATGATTTTCCTGACATGGTTTCTTTTATTTTGGGCTGTCCTATCTTTTTTGTCTGCTTTTTCCTTGTTTTGATTATTGTAGACATCATTTTTAAGCACTTTTGTATATGCACTAAGATAAAGTGTCACTTTTCATTTCGAGTTCATGAACATTGTTTTGAGTCAGTTGTACTTGCACTATTTTTATAAAGAACCATGGGGGAATAGTTGTTTGCTATTTTAGGCCTTCTCCCTTTGTCAAGTGAGTGTCCCTTCTATGATATTAGCCCCATGTAGCATCATTGTGACGGTGTCTTTATAGGTGTTTGTACCTCTTCCTCTCTTGTCGTTCTTGGTTCGTCTGCAAGAGATTTTTGGCCCACCTTCTTAGTTTCCTATCATCTCACCCCATCTGCATTAAGGGGGAGTTATGCTATTTTTCTAATGCATCCTTGGTTCGATGGTTCGATAGTGTGAACTATGTATTCAATGGTTGATCCTATATATGAGGTGATTGCAGTGGCTAGCTACCTATGCATTTTGGTGAGATGGATCATCTACCATATAGACACGCTCAATTCGTGCATTCTTCTTCCATGGAGGTTCTTCAGATCAGTAGTTTTCCTTTAGATGGTAGATTTTGGGGCTTCTTCATGCTTCAATGATGCTCTTCATTGTCACTCTTTGTTCCTATTTTAAGAGATATTCCCCTAGTTGGAGGATTCTTCAATTCTTCGCTAGGTTCTTACCTCTTTTTGGGGGAGGGTTTTTCCCACGTGGTTTTCTCACTTTCCTCATTTTTAGAGGTTTCATCTCTTTGCATTGTACATGGGTACCTAACATGGCCTTGTTGCCAGGACCCATTCTACATTTTTGCATTTCTTAGTTTTGTTAGCTTAAGGAATTTCCCTAAGTTGCACTTAAGGGGGGGTGTTAGAGTAAATAATTAATAATTAATAATTTATTCTATTTACTTAAGCTTACTTAGGTAAATGCATTTTATTTAATAGTTGTAGTCGAGGAGTTTGTTATAAGTTGTTGACAATACGAGAGTTTGTTCTCTCCTAAGTCATATTTATCCTCTCACCTTGTTCAAGGACTTTCCACCTCATGCGGATGCATGCTTAGTTGTCACACTTATCTCCTAGCATCTTCTAGCCTATTCTAGGAGATTCCTTGAGCTCTTTAGATTCGAGCTCCCTCTTTGTATTTCACACCTCATATCTCATCTTGCATATTGTAAATACATATTTTCTTGTGTTTGCATATTTTCTCTCTCATGTCCATTTAGGCTTTTTCCCTAGCTCCAGGCTCTTCTCTCCTTGGCTTCCCTTTGACAGGTTATTGCATGCAGGTGATCTTGGGCATCTTTGGAGTTGGATTTCATCAACTCCAACATTTTTTATGTGCGGAGCTATCACAAAAATTCCTAAATATTATATGTAAATTATGAGAAACTTTTTCTAAATTATTCACAAGATTTGATAGTTCTACCCATTTGACGCCAATCTCTATTGCTACCTTCTCCATTACTCTCTTCTCAAATTTTCTTCAAACCATTGAATTAATCTTTCATTTGCATCTATATCTAGAGAATTTGCTCTCTCCATGATATTAATAAATTTCTCAACTAAGGGAGTATTCTCATCAAAATTATCAATAGAAAATGAATCAAAAAATATGTCCCTAATATCATAAAAGACCTATTTTTGTGCTTTTTTTAGCTAATGTTCTCTTCTCATCTCAGCTTGCTTAGCCTTCCTAGGAAATAATTCGCTCAATATTTTTATTTTATCCTTTCTTAAGTTTGACTTGTCCCAATTAGGTATTACAATGTCATCATCAAATGTAATAGTCTTAGCTTGAAAATAAATTGGGGATTGTACTCTGTTCTTCTTGATCTTCTTACTAGGAGTACTGGAGCTTGACATGGGTACTTGTAAGCTTTGTGTTTGTAGCTCTATACTTGGTCTATTAGGTGCAACTCTTATTTCTTTTTCCTTCTTAGGCACTTTACTTGATTTATTCCCCTCTATGGATGTGATTCCAATTATAGGATTTTGTTGTCCTACCTCCTTTGTTCCCTTAATTTGAGGTCTTGAGGCTTGTGGTCTTTCCTTGCTAGTAGTAGATTTATGTACTTGATCATTTTGAGCTTTAACTTCTTTTTCTCCTTCTACATTTCCCTTTGTGGCTTCATTTATCTTTGTGATCTCTTTTGTAGTGAAGCGCCTACTCTATTCCTCAACAATGCTATCCTATACATCACCTTAGCTATCATCTTGACTCTTAGTTTAGCAACATGGGTAGTTTCAAGTTCAACCAACCATGTTTCCACCTGTGTCTCAATCTTAGGATAATCATTTATTTGAAAATAATACATCATTATATTACAATATCTTTGTTGGGATTGGCAACTACACAAATTTGATCTAAACTTGGCTTTCAGTTTGTTATGTCAGCTTAGTCATTACCTTTATAGGATTGGTGTCTAATTCATCATTAATTGTTACAATCTTTGTCTTTCCTTCACTCAACTATACTAGGTCATTGAATGTATCACCTAGGCTTACCTATTCATCACCTATTTCTATGGTTTCAAGCTCAACTTGACCAACCTCTTTCTATCCTCTTCCGTATCATCCTCATCATTAGGCATTAGGCCATATATCTTCTTCCACATGATTTTACTAGCTTCCACAATATTTTTTATCTTTTTTCTTGGACACCAATTAATCGCTCCTCTTAGATACAAATTTTTTGGTGTACTCTCTCAAAGATGAACTACTCTATCCTTTAGTGAATTTGGGTATTATTTGAGCAAATGTGGCTTCCATTATCTTCCATTCAATAGTTAGAGAACACTTCCATTTATTATCAATCTTATTGTACAATTTTTTAGGAATTAACTTTCCTAGCTCTATAGGTATATATTTGAAACTTATCATCACGTCTATCACATCATCTTCCATCTTAACCTTCTCTTCTTTACTCAATGTTTCAAACTTAATAAAGTAAAATCTTGATAAATGTGTAGTATTACCAAGGTTATCACATATCTCGTCAATGTTATGAGGTTTCTTGTGTATTGTAACCTTGAACTAACTCATGTCATTAGGGTCGATCATCTCAACTTCTTCTTCTTATTGTAACCTTGAACTAACTCATGTCATTAGGGTCGATCATCTCAACTTCTTCTTCTTCTTCATCCTTCTTCACCATGAGCCTTCTTCATGGTTTCTTTATTTATTTTCTTACCTCTGCCTCTTCATATTTTTCCTTTCTCCATGTTGCAGTTGACACTAGTGCACGCTTGGTGATTTTGACAACTCCTTTCTTTAGTGGCTTGGTAGCTATAGTTCTATCTTCCTTTGATCTCTGTTTTATGATTTTGATGGTTTGGTTGTTGACTTGGTAGCCACTTTCTTAAGATATTTCTTTGCCTTGGGTTCAACCACAACAATCCATTTACCTTTGGTTTCCTTGGACTTGACAACAACTAACTCTTTACCTTTTCCTTCTTTTCTTTCATCTTCATTAGCTTCAAAAAGTCTTCACCATTTTCTTCTATTATTTATAGTGGTGCTTTACCAAATATACCTTCTAAGCTCTATCATATTCTTTCTTTTTCTATCCAACTTAGGATTTTTGAATTATTATTTTGCATGATGCTAAATGATAGGGATCCTTTCAAATCCCTCTCTTGAAAAGCTGATCAATGACTAACTCTAATGTTTTGGGTGGGTTTTGCAACCTACTAGATTTTCTCAATTGTTTATGTTCATGAGGAGCCCTTTGTTGGTTCAAACTAATCTTGGACAATTTGTTGCTGTTTGAAATGTAGCCACATAAGAGATATATTTTGTATTTTCTATTTTATGATGAATGCAATTTATTGATGAAACTATATGAATTCCTATTTTAATAAAGTGTTAGAAAAGAAAATAACAAAAAGGGAAATTCCTAATGGACATAAACCAAGGTAACAACATGTCTGTGAATTAAATTATCAAATGGGATAGGGTAGGAAACCAATGAAATTAGGAGTAATGCTTCCTCAACTCCATTGAGGAAATCATTGATGGGAACATAATATAGATCAAAAGATGTTTCACATTTCATTAAATTGCAAGGCCATAGAAAGTTCCCTCATGCGAGACAAGAAGCTATGCAGGAACAATAGGTGATATTTTCTTCAATTCGGCATGCCAGCAAAATTCATTAGCATGAGGCAAACACTAGAACTAAAAGGTTGCACAATCATCATGACACAATAAAACCATCGGCTCTATTATTATTCATGAATATGCATTCAGAAAAATAACACACTCTAACAAGAATAACTATACTTAGAATGAGAGCACTAATAACATATATTATTGCAACAAAATAATAGCCTGGAGTACATATTACATCCATGTATTTAAAAGAAATCCTCTCATCCTTTTGTGCTAGGAGTGAGATCTCTTCAAATGAAAATTTATGCTAAAAAACTAATAAAACAAAGCTAATTACATACAAACTAACTCTCTAAATGGTGCTAAGTAGGTCTCCACCCTTGTTTATATCAATTAATGAGTGCATGAGGCTTTACATGAGTTAAAAGAATTAAAAAATAAGAAGATAAGAAGATAGAAGTTGTGAGATGATTTGGAAGTCTTCGGGAGCTCTAAAAATGGAAGCTTGACCTTCTCTAGGCCTTTCTTGGAGTTTAACTATTGTCAAAATGCTTTTTTGATGCATGAAATGCTCTAAAATAACAATTGTTAGTTAACTCTCAATGCACTGCTTCTTCTTCAAAATTTTTAATGAACCTATGAGAAAAACATACCTACACACCTACGCACATGCACACCTATACCCGTGCACTCCTGCACACTTCCACACTTTGGTGATAGGACCCATAAATCCAAAAAAGTATTTAAGTGTTAAAACTTGATTTCTAGCATTTGGGTTCTCTTCCCCTTTATACCAAAATGATGTGTGGATGTTTCCCTTTGAAATTTTTTTATGGCGGAGGTGATTTCTTGAGGAGATAACAAGTCTAAAGATTCATACTTTACCCTCACTTCCCTATGGAAATCATGAAGTGTGACTTCTTGGACATTCGCTAGAACTTGAAAGTCATGGGTTTGAGAGTGATTGTAGCTACTAAAAAAGACATGGAAGCCATGGTAATGTTTGGGACCTCAAGGGGCCTTTAGATTTCTTAGATATGTACAACTTATCACCTTTAGAGACAACTCATTCATGAAATCTTCAAATTGTGCACCTACACACCTGTGCACTTGAAGGAATCATGCAAGGTGCTTAATTCATCAAAAAATCAAAGTTCTTAGTTTTGAAAATGGTTTCTGGGTTTTTCATAAATGGGGTTTTAGATCACTCTTGTGTACATATTTTTTCCTTTTTGATGATTTAGGCCTATTTAAGCATCTTGCACACCTGTGTACCTTGCTTTTTAAAACTTGTAAAATTATGCACCTGTGCACCTTCACACATACACACCTTCTAAAGTCCTTCAACTTATGTATATCTCAAAATTACAATGAGCACCTTGCACCTGCGCGCCTTGCACACTTGTACACCTACACCCCTTCTAGAGATAATTCATTAAGAAAATCTTCAAATTTGCAATCTTACTCATATGCACACCTTTTCACCTGCACACTTACACACATGCGCACCTTTATACCTACAAGGATTTGTATAAGGTGCTCAATTCACTAAAAATAAAAGTTCTCAGTTTTAAAAATGGTTTTTGGGGTTTTCTCAAATGAGATGTGGGAGCGCTTTAGCTTACTTATTTTACCCTTTTTGATGATTCATACACTCTTTATCGCCCAACATTGTCATATACTTGAACTCCTGCTACTTCTTCTATCTGAAATCCCAAGGCACTTGTTTTTAAAATGCACATGTAATAGCATGGTAATTTTTTGTGCTAAGGATGGTGAGGATGCCATGATGACTTACAAAAATATAAACATTAGTATATTGGTTCTAGGGGTTAAAAATGGTGCTAACTAACTAGAATCCTAAACCCAAACTACAAAGTTTCACTCCTGAAGGCACCTTGGAAGATACTCTATTCTGATAAAGAAGCTTTTGTGAGCCAAAAAAGGTTGTCCCATTTTTGAAGTAAAAATTGGGGAATGTGTTGTGAAACCACAACAAATGGCCTTGAAAAAGGGAAGAAATGAAAAATGCATTTCTTTATTAGCAAGCAATTTTGAAACCTGTATCAACTTTGTAATTTGGTTCCAGAGGTCACTAGTGGCTTTTGAGATCGTTAAACAAGAAACTCAAACTTTTCAATTTTTACACTCAATGTGTGTTCAATGTCTTATTTCCCTCAATGCTCCTAAGTGCCAAAACCATGAGTGTCCAATAACATAGAAATAATCTTTCATTGACTGGTGACAATTTGAGAAATCCATGTCAAAAAATTTCTAATCACTATATGACTAGATGTGAGAAACCATTTAGAGGGTTCCTAATGAGTCATTAGTTACTTGTCTTTTGTATTTCTAGTGATCCATTTGTCAACTTCATGGAGCTCATACATTTCCACTTGATTCTTCCTTGAAACTTTTGTCTGTTTGAAGTGAGATAATGATTATATTGTGCTAGCTCCTATTGATCACCTTATTTTGGTTCATACCAAGTTCTAGAATCCTATTTAATGACACCATTTTTTTTCATCTTTTTTCTCTTGACAAGGATTAGATTGTGTGGTCAAGATTTTGGTGTTCATTTCTTATGGACCTTTTCTAATCTGACAACTTCTGCGTTCCTCTTTTAATGAACTTTTGGAAACTCACATGCCAGTGAGTGATTTTGATAAGCCCTTAGGGAAATCCTCTATTCAAACTAGAAAGTTTTGGACTATCCCTCAGCCACTGTCCACCTGGGTTGAAATCAACCTAGATGAGCAATTCTTTAAATTTTTAAAGTGTTGAGAGCAATCAATTTAGAATATGATTTTAAGGCTGAAATTCCTCTTTTCTTTCAAGTAGCATTTGTATTTAGTTCATACAAGAAACAAAGTTATCCAAATACCTTGATGAAGAAATACCTCTTCTAGAAATTGAGACCTGTTGGGGTAGAGCACATGTTGGGAATATCCCTAACAAAAACATGATGATCCCTAACTTAAAGACTGAAAAATAAATGAAGTAAAAAAACACAAATTAAAACCCAAATAAAATAGGCTTGACACAAGAAAACTAACACCTTACTAAAAAGACAGAAAAAAAAAAAAAAAAAAAAAAAAAAACATATATACAAAAAAACTAAAAAATAAGAATGTGGGGGTGGTTGTTAGTGGATTACTCATTATGTGTAATAGTGATAACCCAACCCATATAGTTCTAAAAAATGCTAACTTGTCTTTGTGCTCAGAAAAAGAAAATTTGGTCAATCTTGGTTCAAAATTTGGGTACAAATCATGCAAAATCAGAAGTTATGGTAACTCTCTATGGCTATGATTAATCGACAAACAAGTTCTCTTACCTTCAACATCATATACAAATTAAAAATCATGAAATAGAGAGGGATAAAGGAAGATATCACCTGATGTAGTGAGTCCCCCACCATAGGGGTACACTCACACATTGTAATTTCTCCTTCTGGTGGTCTTATCTCATGATACATAACTCCACAAACACATGGAAACACTAGTGTTGATGATCTAACATAGCTATCAAAACAAGACCCAAAAGATAGAACATTATTTTGAAGGTCCTTATTATCACCATCATTAGCCTTAAACCATGAATTTTCACCTTTAGGCTCCTTGGGACTAACAAACTCAACCATCGGCCTTCCTTTCGAATAACAAGATTCATTAATATCATGAATAAGGGTGTTTTCTACCTCATATTCCAAAGAAGAATTTTCAAAATCATTATCCAATGGGGGATCAATATCACAATAGGAAGCATTTGTATCTTCTTCTTGATGACTTTACAATTCAAAAATTTTAGCATCCTTTGGATCTTCTACATTTCCATCATTTTTTGCAACTTTGAGAATATTTGCAACTCCATGGAGTTTTGGAACTTCAAAATTTTATTCACCCTCAAAATTTCATGGGATATCCACACTTATCGCAACATCAAAACTTGAAACAATTTCATCACTTTTGACCATTTCAAGAGGCTGATATTTTTGCACCAACATATTAGATACTGCATCTTGGAAACTAGAACATTCTAAATCTGAATGAATCCTTTGATGGAGGAGAAAATAGTTAGGAAGAAAAAAGATGTTTGGATTTTGATATTCTTCGAGATACTTTAAATTTCTTGTTATGTTATCCATAAAGCCTTTCAAAACCTCATCCTTTATATGTAATTCCTTCTAACTTGTTAGAGTAATGTTGGTTGGACCCTCATAATAAATTGCATTATTATAGACCTACATGTCTAGAGGAGGAGGATGTTACCATAGAGAGACATCATCCATTAGAGACTCTTCTATACCTTTAAACTTTGTGTGTTCTTATTATTGCTTCAATAAACATGTATCCCAAAGTGTCCATGTTCTTTCTCTTCATCGAATGGGAACACAAAATCCTTTTGATTATCTTCATCATTTTTTCATCTTGCAAATTTATCATATAATTCAAATGTCATTGCACTAAATTGCTAAGGTTGTTCCTCCATGATTTGGGGAGGTTGATCTGAAACATCATTGTACCCATAGCCATTTTTACTTGGACAACAAGTTGTACCCATATCTCTAATTTTAAAAATAATTGTTTTGGGCAACAAGTTGTCTTGGATAATTGCCTTCATTTCTTGAGGAATTCAATTTTATTTTGATGATTTCGTTAGATAAAAGAGACATCATATTCTTGATGGCCTTAACCTCACTAGCCATATTTTTCTTGAATTTAGTAGGTGGAGAAGTCTTTTACTCAAATAATATAGTCTTTTGTGGCTCATACCTTGAATATGTAATTGCTGGCATTGGAATAGTAGTAACTTGTTGTAGTAAAGGTATTAGATTAAATAGGGGCATTTGATTGGGCATAGTAGATGCTTCTGTTAGAAACAATACTCCACCAAGATAAGTGAGAGTGGGGCGTGGTGAATCATTTATCCAATAATGAAAATATTTATCAACATTAAAAAATCTTATCCATTCAATAAAGATAAACAACAACCATAACAAGATGCACATAGACAATTACACTAGATATGTTAACAAGGGAAACCTTTGATTAGAGGGAAAATCTTGGTGAGAATGATGCCCATGAGATGATGTACTAATATAAATATTCCTTGTTAGAGGATGGATGATGTTAGGAGTCTATTACAATATTTAGTACATATGAGTCCCTATTATGAGTTGTAGAAGATAGAAGGACCCATTTTTCAAATAGCTTTTGGGGCAAGATCACCAAACTCACTATCCAACTGATCTCTCAACTATTCTTTGCAAAATAATTGTATGTACTATACTTTAACTTACTTTCTCTATCTTGTCAACTAGACCAATCATTGTCAGACCTTGTAGACTAGGTCACAAACCTCAGATCCAAGTATCCAACTTTGGATCACACAATAAAACTTCAACAATGAAGTTTCCTTTACTTCTACTTTGCTCTACTCAACTTTTCATTCCATTGTTTCTATTGCTTACAATCACTTAGCTTCCATATATCCACACACTTATTATAAAGGAAAATGTCCTTCCTTTATATCAAATCCATAAAACAGTTCCTTGAGTTGGCTATTACACCTTCTCAATTGAATATTAGAGGACCACATTAAGAACAAGTTATGCTTAGAGATAATATTAATCTTTTGCCTTGCAACTTGAATATCTTTCTATACACATAACATTATGATGAGTGAACTTAAAAATGTCATCATCAACATGTCTTCTTCACATCTTTAGCTTCAACTTCTCAAAATAAAAATTCTACTAAGTGATATAACAAGTTTACTAGAACATGCCTCTATAAATTCTATCTCAAAACACTCTTTACCAAAACTTTCATAACCTCTTCTAGACTTAATATCATATACTTCCAAGGTTAACTACATATACTAGACACTTGATAATATCTCCTTTTAATCTTGCTACTCAATATACTCCACAATCTATCCATACCAACTTGATCTTTCCACTTTTCTTCTATCAGATACCACAGAAAACTACTATGTTCACATCAATGACAAAAGAAGTCATGAATGTAACATATCATCATGATAATGATCTGATCATGTTTCTAAAATACTCCCCCATAAGAATATCATCAACATTCATGCTTCAAACAATCTCCTCCTTTGAAATTGATGGCAACATAGATGAAAAATATTTACTTCCAAAAATACCAACTGAAAAAGATTGTTAATCTTTCTTTCTAAATCCTCTTCATCAATCATTCTACCTACCTCGATGTGCTTTCTATTTTTCCATGCTATACTTTTCCAAAATTGTTTTCCATGCTATACTTCTTCCTTCAATGTACTCAAATTATTTTTCATGCTAGACTTCTCCCCTATTGACATCAATGTCAAAGGTTTCAGAAACCAACAATCTCTACAACAACTATTTATGTCTAGCTCAAGTATCCAAAGATACTATTCAAAACAACATCCAACAAGAGTCCTAGATGAATCTATCCATCAAAGATTCTCCCCCATACATGAAACATCAACATTCAGTCCAGAAAAAAAATAGTGTTTTGTTATACTAGATTGATGTAGTCTTGCATCATCTACTCTGATGTAGGAAGGGGAATAACCCCTAATATACCTCGCAAATATTCAAAAGTTTCTTTGGGAAGATGCTTAGTGAAGATATTTGCAATTTTCTATTTACTACTCACATACTCCAATTTAATTTCCTTTTTTTCAACTTTCTCTCTCAATATGTTATATTTGATAGAAATGTGCTTGGTATTAGAATGAAACATTGGATTCTTAGACATATTTGATGTTCTTGTGTTGTCACAATGTATGACAATAGGTTCTCTAAACTCTATTATTATATCATTCAACATATGCTTCATCCAAAATACTTGATTGCAATTGTTTGTTGTTGCAACATATTCTACTTTTGCTATACTTTGTGAGGTACAATCCCACTTCTTGCTTAGCCAAAAAACCAATCTTCCTCCAAGAAAGAATGCTCCACCACTGGTTCTCTTTCTTTCATCCATAATGCCTACCCAATCAACATCAATATAAGCATTTAGAGTAGAATCATTAGATCTATCATACTACAATCCAAACTCTAGTGTTCCTTTCTAGTATTTAAATATCCTTTTGACTACTACATAATGTGCTTCTCTAGGATCAGCTTGGAATCTTGAAACAATTCCAATTGCATTTGCTATATCTAGCCTTGTGTGAGTCAGATATTGCAATCCTTTGATCATAGATCTATACTTCTACTCAATAGTAGGTGCCTCATTCTTTATAGATAACTTCTATCTAGTTACCATAGGTGTTCAATAGGTTTACATGTTTCCAAATAAAACTTTTTTAGTAAATCTTTCAAATAATTAGTCTGAGAAATAAAGATTCCTTCTTTATCTAGCACAATTTGTAATCCTAGAAAATATTTCATCTCTCTATCATGTCCATTTCAAATTCCTTCTTCATTTCTTCTACAAACTTGTCACTTTCATCATCATTTTCTCCAAATATGATATCATCAAAAAATATTACCAAAATCATCAATCCATCATCAATTTCTTTCCAATAGAGGTTACTATCTAGCATACCTTTGCTATATCCAAGATCTGTCAAATTCTTGTCCAACCTTACATACTAGGTTTTGGGTGCTTACTTTAAGCCATACAGTGCTTTCTTCAATTTGTATACTACTTCCTTATCATCTATCAAAGGAAAACCTTTAGATTTCTCTATATACACCTCTTCTTCAAGTTCTCCATTTAGAAATGCTAACTTGACATTCATCTAATATACTTTCAATTTCTTATCTGTTGCATATGCTAAGAATAACCTTACTACTTTTATTCTTTCCATAGGAGCATAGGTCTCATCATAGTCCATTCCTTCTTGCTATGAGTAACCTTTACATACCAATCTTGCTTTGTTTGTTACAACTTCACCATGTTCATTCATCTTGTTTCTAAATACCCATTTAGTTCCTATCAAATTATTTTCTATTGGTCTATGGACTAATTCTCATGTCTTATTCTTTACTATATGATCCAATTCCTCTTTTTTAGCTTGTTTTCAATGATCATCTTTACATTCTTCATCTTCATTCTTAGGTTCAACTTGAAATATCAAACATAGTTCTTCATTAGTTTTTCTTCTTTTCATCATACTTTTATCTATACTACCAATGATCTACTCAACTAGATGATTCTTTGTCATATTCTTACCTAAAGTAGGATTTTCTATCTCAACTCTTAGCTTTGTTGAAGGTTCTGAGCTTTGTTCCTACCTTGGCTCTCCTTCATTCTACATACCATTGTTAGTCTCAAGGAATACTTCATCATTCCTTGGTTTAGTAACAACATCATCATCTAAATTGTAATCAATTATTCTTTCTTTTATCCTAAATTTCTCATCAACTCTCACATTTGCACTTTCCACAATTGTTTCCAAAATTGTTTCTTCTATTACTTGTTCTTCATTAACCAACCTAGACTTATTATCACTGTATTTCAAGAATTTTACCATACTTTCTCTAAATTCTTCAACTTTATTAGAAAGTAAGCTCTTTCTAATTTTTATTACCCCCTTAGAACATCTAGTCAAAAAATGACCAAATTCTATACATTTCCAACAAGCAAAATTTTCATACCTTTTGGTTCTCTCTTCATAAGTAGATCAATAACTTCCTTTATCTTTATGTCTTCTTTAGATCTAAATCTATCTTTTCTTGTGCTTCTATTCTTTTTCATACAACAAAAGAATTCTAGATCTAAAAACTCAATGCTCTATTCTTTACACAAATATGATAACTCAACAAAAATTTCCACATACAGGTGTCAAAATTTCTTCTATAAAAAATGTAGGACTATCTTTCCTATACATGCTTTCCATGGATCTCCCAAAGTTATTAAACTTTATCTTTAAGAATCAATTATCCAATAATTAAAATATTTATCAACCTCAAACAATCTTATGCATTCAATCAAAGTAAACAAAAACCATAACAAGATGAAAATAGACAATTACACCAAATATGTTAACTAGGGAAACCCTTGATTAGAGGGAAAATCTTTGTGGGAATGGTGCCCGCAAGATGATGTACTAATATAAATATTCCTTGTTAGAGGATGGACCCTATTATGAGTCTATTAAAATATTTAGTACATATGAGTCCCTATTAGGAGACTTTGAATCCATGTTAGGAGATTCCAACTCTATTAGAAATTGTAGAAGATAGAAGGACCCACTGTCCAAATAGCTTCTGGGGCAAGATCACTAAACTCACTGTCAAATTGTTCTCTCAACTATTCCTTGTAGAATAATTGTATGTACTATACTTTAACTTCTTTCATCTGTCTTGTCAACTAGACTAATCACTATCAAATTTTGTAGACTAGGTCACAAACCTTAGATCCAAGTATCCAACTTTGGATCATACAGTAAAATATTGGCAATGAAGTTTCCTTCACTTCCGCTCTACTCTACTCAACTTCACATTTTTCTCTTTGTGCTACTTACAATCACTTCACTTCCATATATCCACACACTTATGATAAAGAAAAATGTCCTTCCTTTATATTGAAACCATAAAAAAATTACCTAAGTAAGCTATTACACCTTCCTAATTAATTATTATAGGACCACATTAAGAACATGTTACACTTAGTGATAATATTAATATTCTACCTTGCAACTTGAATATCTTTCTATACATGTAACATTATGACAAGAAAAATTAACCACATCATCATCAACATGTCTTCTTCACATCTTTAACTTTGGTTTCTTAGAATAATAAATCTACTAAGAGATATAACAAGTTTACTAGAACATGCCTGTATAAACTCTATCTCAGAACACTCTTTACCAAAACTTTCATAAATTCTTCTAGACTTAATGTCTTATGCTTCCAAGGATAGCTACATATACTAGACACTTAGTAGTATCTCCCTTTAACCTCACTACTGAATATACTCTACAATTTTTCATACTAACTTGATCTTTCTATTGCGCTTCTGTTAGATACCATAGAAAACTACTATGTCGACATTAATGAAAAACATAGTCATAAATGTAACATATCATCATGATAAAGATCTAATCATGTTTCTACAATACTCCCCCATTGGAATATCATTAACATTCATGCTTCCAATAGCTTCTACTAGAAATCATGGTATGGCTACTATATATTTCAAAGTGAAGGAAGACAAAAATTTCCCTCCACCATGGGTATCTATTTGCTTCATGAATGTAACAACCTCTTCGAAAACCTTTTCAATGGTATGAATGTCTCTGAGTGGGAGCCTTCTTAGAAAAATATAAGTTAATGAATACATTGTTCCCAAATAGATCTAAATGATAGCCTCTTGTGGTACAGTGTTAGGAAACTCCATTATTTGGTACATCCTATAGAAGCGATGATTTAATTATGAAATAGTCTCATGGGGATCCCTCTTAGTTGAGATGAATTGATGATGTAGGATAGATAGATCAATATAGACCTTAAATTGTGCCAAAAACTTACTCTCAAAAGAGTTCCAATCTCTTATTGATGTTGGTGGCAGATAAAGGTACCAATTGAATATTTTTTATTAGGTAAAATAGGTTTTACAGGGATCTTGAAACCCAAAGTTTTACAGCAAAAAGAGTGAGATGAAACAAACTAAACAAACAAAAGACTACCACAAAAGGCCAGAGACAAAAGAAGGCCCAAAGCCAAAGTAAAAAGGCCAGAGATAGAAAAGAAAAGCTAGGCAAATAGGCTAGTGTCCATCTGTGTCCATGGCCTATAGGGTTTCTGTAGCATCATCATCCTTCTAACTGGCTACGCCCTCCTATATTCTGCTAGGAGTGTTCATCTGGTACCCCTAATTCACCTAGTGACTGGCCTCTTTGTAAAATTCAACCCAGTTGAATCCTTGCTTTATGTTCTGCTCTGCATCCCTTTCAAGGCTAGTTGTAGTGAGATAGTCCCCTAGATTGACAATATTATCATTCAAGGTGTGAAGGGTCTCCACTATCTATTTGGTGATAATCTGGTGGATAGAATCCAGCCTTTGGACGTTCTTCTAAAGCTGGGTGAGTCTGTCATCCTGATGGTCACTAGAGACCTGGCCTCTATCTTTCTCCTAGCTCCCCACCTGGTCTTTGCTTCCTTTGGTTTCCTGATCCTTGTCAGAATCTAGTTGTTGGGCTGGTTTCTCTTGTCCTTCAGAGCCTCAATTTCCTGAAAAATCCACTTGATGGAATGAAAGTTGTCAATCAAGCTGTTCTTTGCATTGTTTAGGAAGTTGAAGCTAGTTTCCCACACATTATCAGAGATGACCAAAAGAGCTAGGTCAATGAGCTCATCGTAGTGGGTACTTTTGTCAAGGTCCTCCAGCACCTAGATTTTAGCAAGTTATGTAACAATACCCAAACTAACCTTATCCCCATAGAAGTTCCTCCAGGCCCTCCTCTTGTTCTTTCTGATTACCTCCCCCCCTTTTTCAACCATGATTTCAATCATCTCCTCTGGGGGCAAAATGGGAACCTCCTGAGGTGAATTGGGTAGGGTGGGGCTAGGGGGCACATCAATAAGGTCATTGGGATGATCCTGGGGCAGGGCCTAGTTCACTTTTCTTTTCTTGGGGTTAACCTTGGGGTCCATAGGGGTCACCACCTCCTTGTCATTTTCTCTCCCCTTATCTTCTTCCATATCACTTTCCTTCCCCATCTTGGAGTCCTCCTCCTCAAACTCTATATCAGACTCCACATCATCATCACTGGCCTCTTTCACCTCCTTAGGATGAGGAGAGGGGGGGATAGGGGGAAGACATCTGGGGCTCTTCTTGCTAGGGATGTGGGGATCATGGGTAACAGGGATAGCTTTTCTCAGGGTGTCAATTTTCTCTAATTTCATTACAAGCTCATCCTCAAAATCAGAACTAACAGTGTACTCCGAGGCACTACCCAAATCTCCAATGGTTTTACCTCTAGTTTGGGTTTTCAAGAACTCATAAATTAGAAGTAGGAGACCCTCATGGAGGGCAAGATTTTTGACAAGGCATTTCTTGAATCCCTCTATATTCTTGGCCATGGAGGTGAAAATGTAAAAAGGAAAAGAAATTTTCACTTTGTGTCTAAAATGATTTAACAGAACAAAATGATGCGTCTTGATTCTATCAAACCTGGGGTCAAGAGTGACATATTCAATGATAATCCTAAGAACATACCTCCAAATTTTTTTGATGGAGTCAATGTCGTAGTAGGTGTCAATCTTGACCAATTTTATTTTCTCCTTATCATCCTTGAAAAAGTTGTTGACAGTGTTGGTAGACATCTTCTTGTCCCTGTAGAAGTTTAAGCCATCCTGAGAAAAGCCAGTCACCTCTGTAATAAGACCCTCAGTGATTTGGTGGGAAACACCATCAATTTTGACCCTGCCATTTTTCTAGGAATCAACCATGGTTTTAGTAACCTCCACATCAAATCCATGAAGCTTCTCTATGAATTTGGTTATACCTCCCTTCTGGAGCTTTCTCTTGAATTTCTTCTTCTCTTTCCATCTCTCCACTTCGCCCCATGGCTCTCTTCTGATCCTTTCACCCACCATTGCAATTTTTAGCTCAACTAACCCTAAACCACTAGTAATATTGCTGAGTTCAGAGTAGCAAAAGGTGCTGAGAGTGAAAATAATTTTGTGCATGTTTATGGGTATATTTATGGCTTCCTTCAACTTGTGTCTTCCATACACATGATTATGGAGCGGAGGGGGTTCAACATAACTCCAAATAAATTCCTTTTTGAAGTACAATTTTGCAAATCCTAACATCATTAAAAGGATGTTACATTGGTGCTGTGGATTTTCTCCTTTCAGATTAGCTCAGTCGCCACCACTGAAAAGTCATTATTGCTTCCCCACATCGCCACTAAGTTTCTAGCAACCACTTTGTTGGTGAACCAGTCAGTGACCGTGTTTGCTTCACGATAAATGTGGCTGACATGGTAGTTTTTAAATTTCCTTAAGTTTGATTTTATGTCCTCAATAATGCTTTCAATGGTCCAGGAGGGTTTTGTGACTCCTAAAATGCAGTTTATTATATTTAAGGAGTCACCTTCAAGCCACAGCTACTCAATCCCTGAGGCTAGGGCCAACTTAACAGTGAACTTAGTAGCACTGGCTTTAGCTAGATGATTGGTTTGGTAGCCAATAGGAGAAGAGATATCAGCAATTCCACCTCTCAAACTATTTCTTATGATACCTCTGCATCCAGCTAGACTTGGATTCCCCTTGGTCGCCCCATCGAAGTTGGCTTTATGCCAGTTCTCAGGAGGAAAAGACCAAGTAGCCTCCTATCTTCTTTTGATCCTGTCTTCTTTCCTAGCTTTACTATTCCCTCTAACCTTTATGTCTCCTTCTCTGGTTATGGAATAGTTCTTTGTCATAAGGGTTTTAGTTTTCTTAGCTATTATAACCTTAGGGGCTTCTCTGTCTCTGAAAATCTTGTTGTTGTGCTCCTTCTAGATTCCCCGCTAGAGGTGTGGGAGGATCCAAGAGCTCAATAATTGAGAATTCAAACCTTGGTGGTGGCTTCTCCACTGACTAAAGAAAACTTGGATGCAAGCTAGAGGGCACTAGTTGAAGTCTAGGTTAGTAGTCAGATGGCTCCACACCCTAGAGGAGAAGGGGCAGTGGATGAATAGATGATTAACCATTTCTAGATCTTGCTTACAAAGGCAGCATCTATTAGGTAAGATTTGGCCTCTCTTGGCTAAATTATCTTGGGTAAGGATATTATCTTGAAGGAGGAGCTAGAAGAAAATGTTTATCTTAGGCGTAAGCCCAGGGATCCAAGCTTTGGCCCAGATAGGTTTCTCCTCTTTACTCACATGGGATAGATAGTGGGTGGCCACAGAGTAAAGGCCCCTTGAAGAATCTCCCCAAACTAAAGAGTCACCATTCTAGTTGATGAAGATGGCATTCAAAGAGGACATTAAAGGCTTGAGGTCCTACAAAAGTTCAGCCAAATTGTGCCATTCATTACCATTTCTGTAGTTCCTTACCATCAAACCGTATCTGCCAATACACTGATCAACCCACCTACCAAATATGGGGTGATTAATGAGGGGTTCCTGACACAGCCAACTATCCTGTCAAAAAAGGATTTTGTCTCCCATTCCAACTTTCCATTTAGCTCTAGATTTAGCAAGGGGGAGGGCATTCAAGATCCCATTCTAGATATGGGACCTCATCGGTAGCTCAGCCTGTTGAAATATGGAGTTAAGAGATAGTCTACCCAGATATTTCTTAGCCAGAATATCCCTCCAAACACCTATGCTTCGGAAGATTCTCCAAGGATGTTTAGCTAAAAGGGATTGATTGAATTAAGAAATTTTTCTAATACCAAGACCACCTTGGCTTTTGGGTTGGAAGACTAGGTCCCATGCAACTAGGTGGTATCTCTTATGGTCATCAGTCCCAGTCCAGAGAAAATCCCTTTGAATCCTATCCATTCTTTCCAAAAACTTAACCAAAATCCTAAAAAGATTGAGGGCATAGGTAGGGAGGTTTTGGAGGATAGAGTTAACCAGAGAGCATTTTCCATCTTGACTAAGGGTGGCCCCTTTCCAACCTACAAGTTTCCTATTGAAATTGTCTATAATGCTGATCAAAAAGGAATCCAGAGGTTTTGTTCCAAGAGGTAGCCCAAGATAAGTCACTGGTAGGGACCTGATGCCACATCCCAGGATGCGAGCAATTTTCCTCTACATCTCCAAAGGGGTGTTGAGGAAGAAAACTGAACTCTTATCCAAATTGATAGCCTATCCTAAGCCCTTGGTGTAGGAGTTCAGAATGCTTTTGAAAGTTTTGGCCTCTCGGATAGAGGCTTCACCCCCCAAGATAGTGTCATCCACAAATTGCTGGTGGGTGAAAGTAGAGGGTCCCAAAGAAGGCCTTAGACCTTTCAAATTCCTATCTTGGATTTTTATCTGGATGATTCTGCCCAGGCATTCCACCAAGATGACAAAAAAGAAAAGAGATATGGGGTCACCCTACCTTAAACCCCTTGAGGGGGAGAAGAAAAGAGTGGGGATACCATTAGCCAGAATAGACAAAGAGGGAGAAGACACAAGCTAAGAGATGAGCTTGGATACTTGAGCATCGAGACCAAAGGCTCGAAGGAAAGCAAAGAGGAACTTCCAATTGACCCTGTCATAAGCTTTAGACATCTCTAGTTTGAGAAGGAAACCTTCCTTATTGCCCGCCTCAAGAGAGTGGATGACTTCCTGAACTGATATGATGGAATCAAGGATCTGCCTGCTTGGGATAAAGCCAGTTTTCTGGGGTGAGATGATCAAGGGAAGAATGCTGAGGAGTCTAGAAGTGAGAACCTTGGAAATGATCTTGTACAAAGAGTTGCAGAGGCTAATGGGCCTAAATTTGTCCAAAGAGTTAGCTCCCAAAATATTGGGGATGAGGACAAGAAAAGTACCATTAAGTTCTTTGAGCAGATTCCTAGCCCCAAAGAATTCTTGAATTGCCATTACCACATCCTTCTTAACCACATTCCAATAAGTCTAAAAGAAGAAGGTAGGGAAACCATCTAGGCCAGGAGCTTTATCCCCTGGGAGGGAAAAGAGGGCTTGTTGAATTTCCTCTAGGGTGGGGATAGCTTTTAGCAAGGAATTATGATGATCTTGCAGTAGGGGGGATGGCTTCCAAGATATCCTCTTGGTTAGATGCAGAGAGGGAGGGATCAACTATGAGGAGAGAGGAGAAGTAGCAAACAACTTCCTTCACTATCTCTTCTTCCTTAGAAACTAGAACTTGGCCCTTTTTGATATTAGATATCCTATTGTTAGCCTGATGCTTAAGGGTGGTCAGGTGAAAAAATCTGGTGTTACGATCTCCTTCTTTCAACCAGCTAACTCTAGATCTTTGTTTCCAATAAAGCTCTTCTTTAGATACAATGTTATGCAAATCCGAGACTATTGCCTTTTCCTCCTACTTATTGTGAGCATTATATCTAGAGAGCTAGATTTCTTCCTGGATAGAATTGAGCTGATTAGTTTTCTTGTCTTTCTCCTGGAAAATGTGACCAAAGTTAGTTTTGTTCAAAGATTTAATGTTCCTTTTCACATTTTTCAGCTTCTGGGCAACTTTATACATAGCAATACCATCAACCTCAAAGTTCCACCAAGAGGAGATTTTTCCTTCTAGCACTGGATGGGAAAGCCACATTTTCTCAAAGTGAAAAGGGAAGGCCCTTTTGCTAGACAGGGGGGAAATATAGAGAGAAATTAGGGAGTGATCAGAACCCACCCTAGGGAGGAGGGATAATTTGCAAGAATGGGAAAGAAGCCACTCAGGAGATATGAGGGCTTTGTCGAGGTGAACCTGAATGCTATCTCCCCCAACTCTCCTGTTAGACCAAGTGAAATTTCCCCCTTGAAGGTCCATATCCAAGAAGGCAAGATTCTAAATGAACAATGCAAGGTCACGCTTACTGTCCTGATCTAGGGAAAGACCCCCTATTTGTCAGCATTAGAGAGAGGCAAGTTGAAGTCCCCCATGATAATCGCTTTGTTAACATTGCGATTGGAAAGGATATCAAGGAGCTTGACCTAGAAAAAATTTCTTTACTTCTTGGTGTTGGGGGCATACAGGTTCAGGATAAGCCAGGAATCAGTGTTATGGATTTGAGAAACCTCACACAGAAGAGCATTGTGAGTACTGAAAAGAGTAGATAACCTGAAGGCCCTGGAGTTATACAAGATTAGTAGTCCTCCAAAAGCACCTTCTGAATCCGAGGCTTCACAGCTAAAAGCTTTATTGAAGGATATCCTCTTAACCAGGTCCCTTTTCATCTTAGTCTCCTGTATCATCAGAAAATTGGGTCTATGGTCTCTAATCATATTTTTGACTATATCCTATTTATGAGCCCCATTGAGGCCCCTTATATTCCATGAAATAAATTTTATTTCTTACTTCCTGAGAAATCCTTGATGGTTCTCTGGCTCCCATCTACCAGGTTCCTTTTTGTTTCTTCTTGTAGAAGCTGATTTGAGCTCTTTCTTCTTGCTCCCTTGGGGGTTGTCCCAACGTTAGCTTTAACCCTACTTCTAGTAGACGCTGGAGATAAAGGAGGGAGGACTTTGTTCTAGTTCTTCTAGTTCTTTTTTTTCCTCTTTACCATGCACCAGTCATCTAGGCTTACCGTCACACTACTTTCTAACTGACCTTCCCACTGTGTGATCTAGTCTAGATCTATGTTTTTAATGAGAAGATGGAGCTTGGCCTCCAGCCCTTTGGGAATAGAAGGTTCTCCCCCCTTTGACCCAAAAGGGGTTTTGGGCATTAGTGAGCTGTTGGGAAAGAATCTTATCCAGGCTCTCCTTTGCTTCTAGAATAATCTGGGCTAGGGCTTCCTACCCTAAACTAAGATGCTCAGTTGCTTCCAAAAGTGGAGCTTGCTCCATTGTGGAACTAAGCTACTTTGTTGCATCCAAAGGTGGAGCTTGCTCCTCTACAGGTCCCATGGCTTGGGAGTGGGGACTTGCCTACATCTTTGGATCCTCCATCAAGGCTAAGACTGGCATCTCCAAGGTAGGACCCTTCTCAAGGGGGGTAGCACTTGCCTGCTCCTTGGGAATGTCCTTCTTAGGCATATCCTTCAAGGCTTTATCCTTCTGACTGACGGCCTTCCTCCCCTGCGCCACAGAAATTTTGTGCCTCCAGAGAAACTTCATCTTCCCCTTACTAGAAGGGCGGAATGATTGCTTCTTAGCTTGGTCAGAGATGATTGGTTCTATGGGCATCTTCTTTGCCACACTGGGGCACTGGTAGGCCTTATGACCAGCCTTCAAAAAAATGAAGCATGCAAAGGGGATAGTTTCGTAAATGATTTTTTGGTTGTGCACCCCTAGTCTAGAGTGAAGAGCAATGAACTCAGGCATGTCTATTCCTTCACTCACCCCAATGCATATGCGAGCATAATTGAGATGACATTTAGAGGCAAAGATTAGATCCGTTAAGAGGAGTTCCCCAAAGTTCCTCATGATCCCCACAAAGATATCCTCATTCTAGTATTCTAACGGCAATTTTGGCAGTCTAACCCACATAGGAACTTGAACAAAGAAAGAATCATTCAAGCTCATACTGGATGACCACTATTGAAGCACAAGGGTAGAGTGTCCATAGGCCCATTTCCCTTCACATAGAATGCTAGCAAGGTCCTCCAAGCATGTAAAGTCAAAAGACATGAAGCCTTTCACCATAGACGTGACTGAGACCTGACCTTTGAGAGCCCATTTTTGCTTGATGAAAAATCTGACATCATCAATGTTCGGTCTAGGTCCCAAAAATCTCCCAACCAAAGTAGAAGCCATAGCTCATATGTTGTGATCCACTATCTCATCTGAAATAGCAATCACACAAGAACCTTTCATAGAATCGTGGATAGTTTTAACAGGTGAGAAAGAGGACTTACACGAAGTTTTTACCCTGAATAACAAAGACCATTTTGTAGTTCCTAGCTTGTTTGCTATGGGAACCAAAGGAATCTTAGCCGCTTCCTTGGGATGGATAGTTGGGCCCCCCTCCACGCTTTTTGACAGATCCCCTGTGCCAAGATCTGCTAGTCTACCTTCATCTTGTTGTCCGTGGTCCAGGCTAGGGATCTGAAACCAGCCATCTGAGGAGATCCCGCCCTTGTAGGAATTCAAAATTTGAAAGCTCCCACTCCCTCTACTCCTACCGCTCTCACTTCCCATTTTTTTGAATTTTTAAATTTATTAACCTTTGGCTATAAGCACTATAGGCAAGAAGCCCTATTGTTTCACCAAGGGTCAATGAAAAAACATTCTCAATTAAGATCCACAGTAGAGAATGGCCCTGTGGGGATTTGAACCTTGGTTGTAGGCCCTACAACCAAGAAGCCCCATCATTTCACCAAAGGGACAAGCCCTAAATTTATTAACCTTTGGCTGCAAGTACTATAGGCAAGAAGCCCCACTGTTTCACCAAGGGTCAATGGAAAAATATTCTCAATTAAGATCCATAGTAGAGAATGGCCCTATGGGAATTTGAACCTTGGTTGTAGGCCCTACAGGAAATAAGCCCCACCATTTCACCAAAAGGACAAGCCCTAAAATTTTATTAACCCTTGGTTGTAAGCACTACAAGCAAGAAGCCCCACTATTTCACCAAGGGTCAATGGAAAAACATTCTCAATTAAGATCCATAGTAGAGAATGGCCCTATGGGGACTTAAACCTTGGTTGTAGGCTCTACAAGAAAGAAGCCCCACCATTTCACCAAAGGGACAAGCTTAAATTTATTAACCTTTAGCTGTAAGCACTACAGGCAAGAAGCCCCACTGTTTCACCAAGGGTTAATGGAAAAAAATTCTCAATTAAGATCCATAGTAGAGAATGGCCCTATGGGGACTTGAACATTGGTTTTAGGCCCTACAAGCAAGAAGCTCCACCATTTCACCAAAGGGACAAGCCCTAAATTTATTAACCTTTGGCTATAAGCACTATAGGCAAGAAGCCCCACTATTTCACCAAGGGTCAATGGAAAAACATTCTCAATTAAGATCCACAGTAGAGATTGGCCCTATGGGGACTTGAACCTTGGTTGTAGGCCCTACAAGAAAGAAGCCCCACCATTTCACCAAAGGGAAAAGCCCTTAATTTATTAACCTTTGGCTATAAGCACTACAGGCAAGAAGCCCCACTATTTCACCAAGGGTCAATGGAAAAACATTCTCAATTAAGATCCACAGTAGAGAATGGTCATGTGGAGACTTGAACCTTGGTTGTAGGCCCTATAGGAAAGAAGCCCCACCATTTCACCAAAGGGACAAGCCCTTAAAATTTATTAACCTTTGGCTATAAGAACTATAGGAAAGAAGCCCCACTATTTCACCAAGGGTCAATGGAAAAACATTCTCAATTAAGATCCACAGTAGAGAATGGCCTTGTGGGGACTTGAACCTTGGTTGTAGGCCCTACAGGCAAGAAGCCCCACCAATTGAATGTTGTTTCCCCCAAAGTGTAAGGAAAAATGTGACAAACCACATCCATATGATGAATGTGGTTTTGATTATAGATTTCCATAAAAAATTTAATATCATCTTCTACTGTTCATGATTTTCCATAGATGGATTGTGGGAAAAACTTTTCAAAATTTTTGGGCAAGTCATGTAATTCAAAGGTGAACTTTGGGCATTGAAGAAAGCAATGGATGGAGGGTTGGGTGGAATTTTAGGTGGAGGTAAGTTAGAGTGGAACTAAGGAAGATGATGAAATTTGAAATTAGAGTAATAGAATTCTTGATATCCCTTTATCAGTGCGAGGCTTGCAAAAGTGACTAAGTTCTAGCAACTTATGTTTATTCTAGAAAAACACACCTTCAAAAAGTGCACCTAAAAATTCCAAAGAAGCATTTTCAAATTTCAAAGGCCTACCTTTGAGTGCTTGAGAAGACTATTGAATCATCTCTAGGAGTTGTCAATGTTTTGACATGGCCTACCATCGACAGTATGAAAAATCCATCAAATATTCTCTGGCACGAGTCAATATTTTGACATAGCCCATAGTTGACAATTGGAAAAACTCATCAAATCATTTATTGATACCATTTATATTTTGATATTTCAAACTAGTAGTTTGATACTGCCATGTTGCATTGATGGGAATGACTTTTGATAGAGTATCCCATCAATAAATTGACAGTTGTGGAGTGCATCAAACTTTTGACAAAATTATAGTGATGTTATTTTTCGATGTGGAAGTATCTAACTTTTGACTAAAAAGTGTCAAAAAATAGGTCCAAATTTACTAGTGTATAATAGGTTTATAACCCATGTCCATAACAATAAACAAAATGTTGTTAAGTTAGCTTGACTAGTAGAACTTTTGTTCTATGACTTAAATAGAAAATTCAATCTCTGGGTCTTTAATGGTGGTGATTGACATATCTTTGTCATTCCATTTTTGCGTGAGTATTATTTTTGACCACATCCCTTCCTTAGAAGCAAATGGTCTTTACCCTATCCAAAATAGAGTATCTTATTACATGATGGATGATTGACTTTGTGATCTCTAACAGTCTATTCTCCAACTATATTTTCATGTCATGAATGTGAACACAATCTTGATCCATTCTACCTTAAAAATATTTAGGAAATTTAGGGTGAGTTAACCCTTTCTTGGCTACTATCTTGTGTTCATCTTTTAGTCTTCCATTGTGACACAAATTTTTATATGCTGCTCATTAACTCAAAATCTCCAATCTCTTTGATATCACACTTGTAACATAATTTGACATCATGAACCATAGTAACCTTTGGAGGAATTTTTGATAATGCTCTAGAAGAATCTCTAGGTAATGCAATATCTGGGTATGCCTTAAATTTTGGTGAAGGAAAAGCTTTGTTTTGAACAATCTGAGCATTACTATCCTTCAATGCATCAATATTCTCTCTTGTAGACATGGTTAATGCCATTTCTTTTGAGTAAGGTTTAAAATGCAAACAAATTTGAAAAGAAATCTTAATTCAACTATATACAACTTACTTATGAAGCTGATTATACACACTAGATCTTCAACAACTTGACACAAATTCACTTTGCAATCACATTCACAATTCACTCTATAAATCCTCAAAACCTTGGTGAGTAAAATAAGCATTAAAATCTTCTATATAGGTTCAAATAGTCAAATTAGCTTTCCATAAATGCTTTGTACATGTATTAGGTGCATAATAGTTGTCTCAGTCAACTTGGTGAAACTTGACAAATAAACTTCCCTCAACTTCGCTCAATCAATATCATAACTTAGTTCATACTAAAATTAAACTCAATACATTAGTATATAGCTTGGTACATATTTAAACTTAGTCTTGACTAGACTCCAATACTATCACTCAGTCTTTACCAAATTTTTAACTCCACACCAAAAGTCACTTTTCTTTTCAAACTTTAGATTTGTCCTTATACATCTATTATCATGCTGATTTGGACTTGCATGCATATAGTAATAGGAACTAATGTAAGATTTATCCATTTGAAAAATAGTTCCATGCATACCTTATCATTTCAAATTGAGGTGGGGGAATCATTTAATCCATTGGATTCAGTGAGCACAACTTCACCATTTGCATTGTTGCTTCCATCATTTTTCTTCTTCCAAGTTTAATTTATCCATGTTCTCACTTCCTCATTATTTACCTTTTCCT
This sequence comes from Cupressus sempervirens, assembly GCA_028749045.1. Taxonomy (NCBI): domain Eukaryota; kingdom Viridiplantae; phylum Streptophyta; class Pinopsida; order Cupressales; family Cupressaceae; genus Cupressus; species Cupressus sempervirens. The sequence continues at coordinate 278,404,094 of CM053791.1, forward strand.
TTCTTTTTTTCCCCTCAAAATTGAATTTTTTTCACTTGGTTCATATAGTCCTTTCTCAGATGATTGACCTTCTAACAATTGAAACATTCTAGTTCAAAGTTTATCCACTTCCCAGATCTTCCTCTGAGATGTATCCTAGTATAATTTACTATAGTGTGTCCATATTTTTGACAATATTGACAATTAATGCAAGTATTGTAATCCTTTCTTATGGTATTACCTTGATTATGTGCTTTACCCTGACCTTTAGGTGTCCAAATATTCTTTACTTTGGATAAAAAATATTGTCCCTTATGACCATACTTCTAACATGTATAACACTAACCTTTAAATCTATCTTCCAATATTCACATATTCACATATTCACATATTCCAATCTATCTTCTTTATCTTGCACCAATTCTCTTAAGAAGTGATATTTTTATAGCAATGTGCTTTGTTTTGGTATGTATTACTAGATTCTTTGATATATTGATTGCACTGGTGTTATCACAGTATATGACTAATGGATTCTTAATTTCCATCTTCATTCCTATCATTAGTTTTTTGAACCAAATGATGCTCAAACAATTGACTTCTACTGCCATGTATTCTACCTTTTTTGTGGATTGAGAGATGCAATTTTGTTTCTTGCTTGTCCAAGACACTAGTCTTTTACCAAGAAAGAATGATGCACCACTAGTTCTCTTCCTGTCTTCAATACTTCTTGCTCAATCAACATCACTAAATACTTTTAAGTCCAAACTACCTCCTTTTTTGTACAATAAGCCATATTCCTTAGTACCTTTTATATATCTCATGATTCTTTCAATTTCCATAATGTGATTCTCTTTAGGATTTGACAAGAATCTTGCCACCATACTGACTGCTAATGCAATATCAGGCCTTATATGTACTACATACTACAATTTTCCAATAATTGATCTGTATGTGGTCCGATTTACCTCTTTAGAATCATCATTTTTGGAAAGATTATGTCCAGTAGACATAGGGGTTCCACTTGCTCTTGAGTCTTCCATTCCAAATTTCTTTAGTATCTCCTTGATGTATTTGGATTGAGTAATGTAGATGCCATCTTTATTTTGCTAAATATGTAATCCAACAAAGAATTTTATCTCTCCAAACATATACATCTCAAATTCCTTGTTCATTTCTTTTGAAAACACCTTGCACAAGTCATCATTTCCTATGAATAATGGGTCATCAACAAATATTATAGAAAACACAATCTTCTTTTCTAGTCCTTCTTTGATATACTTACTACTATTATCATTTGATCTTTTAAAACCAATTTGTATCAAGTAGTTATGAAGTCTTTCATACCAAGTTTTGGGAGCTTTCTTGAGACCATATAATGTCATGTGTAATTTTCAGACAATGTCTCTATTGGTGGGATCTACAAAACCTTTTGGCTATTCAATGTAGACTTCCTTGTCAAAAATTCCATTCAAGAATGTAGATTTAACATATATTTGATAAACTTTAAATCCTATGTGAGGTACATATGCAAGTAATGTTCTAATGCCTTCCAGTCTTGCAACAGGGGCAAAATTTTTACCATAATCAATACCTTCTTCTTGAGACTAACCTTTACATACCAACCTTGCTTTGTTTCTAGATACTTTTCCATCTTCATTTAGCTTGTTTCTAAACTCCCATTTTGTGCTAATTCCATTTTTATCCTTGGGTATAGGAACTAGAGTCTAGGTTTTGTTCTTCTCTATTTGTATTATTTATTCATTCATTTCTTCAACCCAACCTTCATTATCCAATGCATCTTTAATATTTCTAGGTTCAAATTCAGCAAGTAAACATGTTGCTTTCAATTTTCTTCTTGTCATTGTTTCATTAGATTTGTCTCCAATGATCTAATTAGTTGCATGATGCCTTTTGACATATCTTGCTAACATAGGTTCTTTGGATTTGGAATGAGTTTCACTAATTTCATTAGGCTTAGGTCCCATTGTCTATGACTTAGGTCCATCAGACTTGGTTTGCTCTTGAGGTAGTTTGGTAGCCTCTGATTGCAACTCAGGTCTTATAGACTATGAATCAAGTTGCACTATCTACAATTTGGTGACTATTGGAGATTTTAGGGACTCAAGAGTTGAATCCTCTTTTCTTTTAGATAGATTTGGTAGGTTATTAAGTTCATAGTAAACAATTTTTTTGTAATCCTCTGGCTCTTTGTTGCTTTTTCCTTCACTTTTTTCTGCAAACTCATCAATTCTCACATGTGCACTTTCTATAATTTTATGGATAGAAAAATTCAAACATTTATATGCTTTACTTCTATAGAAGTATCCTAGAAATATGCCTTCATCACCTTTGACATCAAATTTTCCTTTTCTAGATTCTTTCAAGATATAACATTCGCTATAAATATTTTTAAGTAACTTACATTTGGTTTGTATCCATACCATAATTCTAAGGAGTTTTATTGGAGTCTTTCTTCAGCTATACTCTATTCAAAGTATGAACTATAGTTCCAATAGCTTCCAATATTTGATTACAACATTCTTTTATTGTTGGATATAATTGTTCAATTGTGTGTTGTCTTTGATGTCACACAAATGTCATATCAGTCATCAGATAGTGTCTACTAAGCTCAAAAGCTTAGCAAGGCAATAGACAGTGTCTACCAAACTCAGAAGGTCAGCAAGGAAATAGACAGTGTCTACCGAGCCCAAAAGGTTAGTAAAGATAGCTTGTAGTATCTACCAAGTAGATAGCTGATTATCGAGCCTTCAAGATAATCAAATAAATTTAGTTCTTACTGAGCTCACTCGGTAATCAAAGAAAATATGATAAGAGTAGTTCTTATCGAGCTCACTCAGTAATCGAAGAAAATATGACAGAAAAAGTTCTTATCGAGTTCACTCAATCATCAAAAGTAATTTGGTAAAAGCAGTTCTTACCGAGTAAACTTGGCAGCCAAAAGATTTTAAGATTTTATAATGTTAACTGAGTCAAGAAGGTTAACTCTAAAAATTCCTAGAAGCAGTATTTACCGAGCAGGGTCAGCCAGTAAAGGACATTTATCTATTTAAGAATAATATCTGTAGCCGACTGATGAATGGTTTATTGGTAAATATAACATGTAAATGGGCTAACTTGACAACCTGAATGGTATAAGTAAGAAGTCAAGTTGTGAATTCAAAACATGAAATGGAGATATGAGAGGTTAATGTGATATGAAGACTAATTATTATGGAAGCAAATTTGAAGAATGATTAGAGATCATTAAGGAGTAGTAGAGCCATATTTGATCAAGGAGGATCCAATGATGTTGAATAGAGACCTATATTTAGCAAATTTAGTTGCATCTTGTTTAGGTCAATTAATTGTTGCTTTCTAACCATTGTAGCAGTGATTCCAAATCTCTTAACAAAGTTGGTTTAATAGCCATTTTGTAAATCTTCTAACAAGGTGACAGTGCAGTTGAATTCTTCTAAAGACCTTTAGCAAGGCCACTCCTAACAGGGCTCACTTCAGAAGAGTGAAAATTGGTGACTAGTTACTTGGTGGTTTTTTCCGTATTGGGTTTCCACGTTAAATCTGGTGTCTCTTGTGTTCATTTTTTTTTCAGTTACACATATGAATCCTTAAAGATAAGTAATAGCTTAATTTATCGAGTTGCAACATTTGTTTACCAAGTATCTATAGTAACTAGTTCATTAAGACATCTAAGGGAATTGTGGATTATTTTTTAAGTAACTGATTCACCCCCCCCCCCCCCCTCTCTCAATTAATTTATCTTTAATTCCAACAATTGGTATCAGAGCCATTAGTGCTTATAGGAAAAGATTTCAAGGATCTAAGCTAAAGATCAGGATGTCTTATAAGAGAGAAATTCTAAGACTTAACAAGGACAACTTTTTAGCATGGCAAGGGTTGATGAGACTTCATCTAGTTTCTATTGGAGACACATGACTAAAATACCTTGATGAAAAATATGCAAAACTAGCTGGTACATTATCTATCAATGATATTGCTGAAAAGAAGACCCACAATATTATGATGATAGATATAGCATCTGCTCTGAGTTATGAAGAATTTGATGACATCAAGGACTGCAAATCTACCTTTGAAATGTGGGAAAAGCTAAAAAAAATCTATGGAGGAGATGATAATGTAAGAAGAGCGAAAGCAGAAAGTCTGAGAGGACAATTTGATCAAATGAGGATGAGAGAGGATGAAAACATTGCAAAATATGTTGAAAGAGTCAAAGCATGTGTTAGTGCAATCAAAGCATCTAGAGGAGATATTAAGGAGGAGACAGTCATAAGTAAAGTTCTTAGAACTCTACTTCCCATTTATGCAATCAGAGTCTCTGCAATTCAAGAAAGGAAATGTGAGGCAAATCATAAAATAAATTTAGAGGCCACAGTTGGAAGATTGACTACATTTGAGCTAGACAACTATGACAACTATGTTCTAGCTACCAAGAATGTTGAATTAGAATTTGAAGCCAAGCTTTCACCCAAAGAAAAAGGAAAAAAGATGAAGGAACCACTATCAAAAAGCAATGAAGAATCAAAACAAAGTTTAGACAGTGATCTTGAAGTGTTGAAGCTCTACTAGCAAGAAAATATTTAAGAGGCAAAGGAAAATACAAAGGTAAAGTTCCTCTAATCTATTTCTCTTGTGAAAAAATTGGAAATATTGCTGCTAGGTGCCCAAATAAGAAGAACAAAGATGAGAAGAAAGGTCACAAATACAATGGCAAGAAAGACTTCAAACCATTCAAGGATAAAGGTAACAAAACATGCTTTATGGCTAACAATTCAAATGATTCTGATGATGAAGAAGAAGATGAAATTGTCTACATTGCTGTAAAAGATGAATTTGATAATGATGAAGAAATGGCACTAATTTCCCATATGAGAAAAAGCTATACATGGATCATAGATAGTGGTTGTTCTCATCACATGACTAGTGATAAAACTAAGTTTGGATACTTTGAAGACTATGATGGTGGCAGTGTAAGATTTGGTAACAATGAACCTTGTTGTATAAGAGGAAAAGGAAGAATCTCTCTAACCAAAGAACTTGTGTGTGATAATGTATATTGGGTAGAAGGACTAAAACACAATTTTTTGAGTGTGGCATAGCTACTCAATAATGGATTCAAGGTAGAATTCATGCATGGAAAAGAAAGATTGCTGGATGGAAAATGAAAGCTGATTGGATCTAGCATTCAAATAAAAGGTAACTTATTTTATCTTGAACTTGGTGAATGTTTATGTTTCACTGCTCAAATTGAAGAAAGTTGGTTATGGCATAGGAGGTTGTGTCATGTAAACTTTGACAACTTAATAAAGATTAGTAAATTTAGAAAAGTAAGAGGTATTCCTGACATAAAGAAACCTGAGGTTGGTCTATGCAAGAATTGTCAAATTGGTAAAATGGGAAAGACTAGTTTTAAAAGCAAGAACTATCAGACTGAAGAAGTTCTAGAAATTGTGCATACTGATTTGTGTGGACCTATTGGAATTGAAAGTTATATTGGTGAAATTTTTTTCATTCTGTTTGTTGATGATTATTCAAGAATGATGACTATCATGTACCTTAGAGAGAAATCAGAAGCATTTGAAAAGTTCAAATGGTATTTGGCTAGAGTAGAAAAGGAAATTCGCAAAAGACTAAAATGCTTAAGGTCTGATAGAGGTGGTGAATTCATTTCACATGAGTTCAATAACTTTTGCATTGAAAGAGGAATCAAAAGATAGGTTTCAACACCTAGAACTCCTAAACAAAATGGAATAGTAGAAAGAAGGTATAGATCTATAATGCATTGTGCAACAACCTTAATGATTGAGAAAGGCATTGCTATCAAATAATGGAAGGAAGCTATAAGAACTGTAGTTCATAACTTAAACTGAGTACAGCTGAAAAAGGACTCATTCAAAACACCCTATGAGTTGTGGTATGGCTACAAATCCAATGTAAGTTATCTAAAAGTATTTGGAAGTAAATGTTACATTTTGAAAGAAGCTAGAAAAGGTAAATTTGATGTAAAAGGTGATGAAGAAATATTTTTGGGATACTCTTGCAAAAGCAAAGCATATAGATGTTTGAACTTATCTACTCACAAAGTTATAGAAAGTGCACATGTGAAAGTTGATGAGTTTGCAGAAAGAACAAAGGAAGAGAGCAAGAATGAACCTGAAGACTATAGAAGATTTGTTTACATTGAACTTGATACAATACCAAGTATACCAATCAATCAGGAACCCTCAACTCCAAAATCTTCATTAACTAAGTCACATGAAGTTCAAACTGAGTTAGCATCTACCAAGCTGCAAGAACCTGAGTTGCAAATAGAAGCTATTGAGTTAGCATCTACTAAGCCCAAGAAACTTGAATCAGAACCAAAAGTTGAGAGACATAAGGATAACAATGCAAGTCATTCAAAAGGCAAGGAGCCTGTGTTGGCCAAATATATCAGAAAGCATCATGCACTAGATCAGATCATTGGTGATAAATCAGAAGGAATAATGACAAGAAGTAAGTTGAAAGGCACTTGTTTACTTATTGATTTTGAACTTAGAAATGTCAAAGATGCACTAGACAATGAAAGTTGGATTGAAGCTATGAATGAAGAGATAGAATAGATAAAGAAAAACAAAACATGGACTCTTGTATCTAGACCCAAAGACAAGAATGTGATTGGAACAAAGTGGGTATTTAGAAATAAACTAAATGAAGATGGTAAAGTATCAAGAAATAAATCTAGACTCATATGCAAAGGATACTCTCAAGAAGAAGGTATAGACTATGGAGAAACTTTTTCTCCTATTACAGGATTGGAAGGTGTCAAAACCTTACTTGCATATGCTACATATAAAGGATACAAAATTTATTAGATGGATGTCAAGTCAACATTTCTCAATGGCATATTGGAGGAAGAAGTTTACATTGAGAAGCCTAAAGGTTTTGTTGATCCAGATAAGAAGAACATGGTCTGCAAGTTGCATAAAGCATTATATGGTCCGAAACAAGCCCCTAGAGCATGGTATGAAAGATTGCATAACCATCTTATCCAGATTGGGTTTCAAAGAACTAATGACAACAACAATTTGTACATAAAAGAAGGACCAGATAATAAGATTATTTTAGCAGAAATAATTGTAGATGATACTTTGTTCATAGGAAATGATGATCTTTGCAAAGAATTTTTAGAACAAATGAACAAGGAATTTGAAATGTCAATGTTTGGTGAGATAAAATTCTTTGTTGGTCTTCAAATTCAACAGAATAAGAATGACATCTACATTACTCAATCTAAATACATCAAGGAGATACTGAAAAAGTTTGGTATGGAATATTGCAAACTAGTTGGGACTCCTATATGTACTAGATTAAAACTCACCAAGGACGATGAATCAAAGGAAGTGGATCAGACATTGTATAGATCTATGATTGGAAAATTGCAATATGTAGTGCACAAAAGACCAAACATTGCCCTTGCAATAGGAATCGTAGCAAGATTCTCAGCAAAACCAAAAGAAAATCACATGATGGCGATCAAAAGGATCATGAGATACTTGAAAGGAACTGAAGAATATGGATTATGGTATAAACTTGGAGGAAAATTGGATTTAAAGGTGTTTACTGATGCAGATTGGGTAGGAAATATTGATGATAGAAAAAGCACAAGTGGAGGAGCTTTCTTTCTCGAAAAAAGGTTGGTTTCTTGGACAAGCAAAAAGTAGAATTGCACATCTCAATCCACAATAGAAGCTAAATATGTTGCAGTAGTAGTAAATTACTTAAACATTATGTGGTTTAAACAATTATTGAAAGGTATGAAGCAAGAAATCATAGAACTAGTTGTTATATTTTGTGATAACACTAGTGCAATTAACATCTCCAAGAATCCAGTGATGCATTCAAAAACTAAACATATTGCCATAAAGTATCACTATGTTAGAGAATGGGTACAAGAAAAGGAAATAAGATTGGAATATGTGCATACAAAAGGAACAAATTGATGACATATTCACAAAGCCTTTACCTAAGGATGCATTCTTGCATCTAAGAGGTAAGTTAGGGGTCATTCCCCTATCTGAAGCTCACTAAAATACAATTTTAGTGATGCATCAATATGAACAGAATTGAAGATCTGTCAGTTGATGCAGCAAACCAATGAAGACATTGCATATGAATCAGTACATCAAGTACAATGCTATTCAGTTCTTTTGTCTTTGGCATGTGTTGTCAAAGAGGGAGAATAGATTTTATCATATCTTTTTGAAATTTGCAAATAATAAGAGTTTGTATCAGAGGGAGAGATTATATGTAAGAGGGAGTTTTGTTATTAAAAAGACTTGTTTCAAATTTCATTCTGCTATGACATGTTGTGTTGCCATCAATGCCAAAGAGGGAGATTTTTGGATACAATTGTTCAATTATGTGTTGTCTTTGATGTCACACAAATGTCATATTAGTCATCAAATAGTGCCTATCGAGCTCAGAAGGTTAGCAAGGCAATAAATAATGTCTACCGAGCTCAAAAGGTCAGCAAGGAAATAGACAGTGTCTACCGATCCCAAAAGGTTAGTAAAGATAGCTTGTAGTATCTACCAAGTAGACAGTTGATTATCAAGCCTTCAAGGTAATCAAAGAAATTTAGTCCTTACCAAGCTCACTTGTTAATCGAAGAAAATATGATAAGAGCAGTTCTTACCTAGCTCACTCAGTAATCGAAGAAAATATGACAGAAACAGTTCTTACCGAGTTCACTCGGTCATCAAAGGTAATTTGGTAAAAGCAGTTATTACTGAGTAAACTTGGCAGCCAAAAGATTTTAAGATTTTTTAATGTTAACCGAGTCAAGAAGGTTAACTCTGGAAATTCTTGGAAGCAGTATTTACCGAGCAGGGTCAGCCAGTAAAGGACGTTTATCTGTTTAAGAATAATATCTATAGCCGACTAATGAATGGTTTATTGGTAAATATAACATGTAAATGGGCCGACTTGACAACCTGAATGGTATAATTAAGAAGTCAAGTTGTGAATTCAAAACATGAAATGGAGATATGAGAAGTTAATGTGATATGAAGACTGATTATTGTGGAAGTGAATTTGAAGAATGATCAGAGATCATTAAGGAGCAGAAGAGTCATATTTGATCAAGGAGGATCTAATGATGCTAAACAAAGACCTGTATCTAGCAAATTCATTTGCATCTTGTTTAGGTCAATTCAATGTTGCTTTTAACCATTGTAGCAGTGATTACAAATCTCTTAACAGAGTTGGTTTAACCGCCATTTTGTAAATCCTCTAACAAGGTGACAGTTCAGTTGAATTATTCTAAAGACCTCTAGCAAGGCCACTCCTAATAGGGTGATTAAATCCTCTAACAAGGTCACACCTAACAGTGTGTATTGTAACCTTTAATAGGGTTGGCTCCTAACAGGGCTCACTTCAGAAGAGTGAAAATTGGTGACTAGTTACTTGGTGGTTTTTCCCATATTAGGTTTCCACATTAAATCTGGTGTCTCTTGTGTTCATTTTTTTTTTCAGTTACATATATGAATTCTTAAATATAAGTAATAGCTTAATTCATCGAGTTATAGCATTTGTTTACCAAGTATCTGCAGTAACTAGTTCATTAAGACATCTAAGGGAATTGTGGATTAATTTTTAAGTAACTGATTCACCACCTCCCTCTCAGTTACTTTATCTTTAATTTCAAAATTTTATATCATCAATTCTCTTGCACAATCCATGATAGATTTGTTTCTTTTTGTAGCTATACCATTCTGATCTAGTGTACCAAGGGCTAATACTTGTCTTTTAATTCCTCTTTCAATGCAGAATTCATTGAATTCATTTGAGATGAATTCACCACCTCTATGTGATCTTAAGCATTTCAATTTCTTTCCATTTCTTTCTCTACTCTTGCCAAGTCCCACTTGAATTTTTGAAAAGCTTTAGATTTTTCTTTTAGATACGTCACAATCATCATTCTAGAATAATCATCAACAAAAAGAATGAATTTTTTTCTCTATTATAACTTTGTATTCTAATAGGTCCACATAAGTCTGTATGAAAAATTTCTAAGACTTCTTTAGAATGATAGTTTTTTCTTTTAAAACTAGTTCCTCCCATCTTACCAATTTGGTATTTTTTACATAGACCCATATCAGGTTTCTTCAAACTAGGTATACCCCTTACCTTTTTGTGTTTTCTTATCTTGACCATATTATCAAAGTTTGCATGAAATAATTTTTTTTACCATATCTAGCTTTCTTCTATATTAGAAATTAAGCATGAACTTTCACTTAGATCAAGATAAAATAGGTTACCTTTCATTTATTTTCTAGATCCAACCAGATTTCCTTTTTCATCCAACATTTTTTCCTTTCCATTCATGAATTTTACCTTGAATCCAATGTTGTTCAACCATGCCACACTTAGTATATTATTTTTTAGTCCTTCAACCCAATATACATTATCACATATAATTTCATTGGTTAATGAGATATGACCTTTTCCTTTTATGCAACAAGGTTTATTATTTCCAAATCTTACACTACCTCTATATAATGTTCAAAATGTTAAATTTTTTTTTTATCTCTAGTCATATGATGTGAACATCCACTATTAATAATCCATGTATTATTTTTTTGTAACATGAGAGATAAGTGCTAGCTTATCTCCTTCATCATTAAATTTATCTTTTACAATAATATATACCATTTCATCTTCATTTTTATTAGAATATTTATCCATAAAACAAGATTTCTTACCTTTGTCCTTGTAGTTCTTGTAATTTTTGAATTCCTTTCTCTAATTTATTTTTCACTTCACAATTGATTGGTGTTTGATTTCTTGCTCTTTTCTTTGAATGAGAGTTTGGCTTCAAATGCAGACTCAATATTTTTGAAATTAGGAACATAGTTATCATAGTTGTCTAATTCAAAAGCTATCAATCTTCTAACTAGAGCATCCAAGGTTATTTTGTTATTTAGATCAAATATCATTTCTTGAATAGTAGACACACTAATTGCATAAGTAGGAAGAAGAGTTCTAAGTACCTTTCTTACAAAAATCATCTCATCAATGTCTCCTCTAAATGCTTTGATTGTGCTTACACTAGCTTTGACTTTTTCTACATATTTTGCAATATTTTCATCTTCTATCATTTTTATTTGATCAAATTTTCCTCTAAGACTTTTTTCTTTGGCTCTTCTTACATTGTCATGTCCTCCATAGATGTCTTTTAGTTTGGTCCACATTTCATGAGTAGTTTTATAGTCTTTTACCTCATCAAATTCAACATAACTGAGAGTAGATGCAATATCAATCATCATGATGTTATGATTCTTCTTTCAGTAATATCTTCAACTAATAATTTTACAATGAGAGTCTTGTATTTATTATCAAGATATTTACTACCTAAATCATTGATAGTAGCTAGATGTAACTTCATAAGTCCTTGCTATGCTACAAAATTGTCTCTGCTCAACTTGGAAATCTCTCTTTTGTGAGACTTGCTGATCTTTAGCTTAGGTCCTTGAAACCTTCTCTGCAAGCACCAAGATCTTTGATACCAATTGTTGGAATTATTAGTAACTACAAAAAATATTTCTAATATCCCTTAGATTTATATAAAGATAAACTAAACTTTATTGATGCTCGATAAACAAAAAATCTTAAAACCCAGTAAGCACTAAGAATACTTGATAATTAATTAACATGTAGATCTTAAGATGTTATCTATGATTATCATTAATTTAACTTAGTTGAAAATATAGAAAAGAAATAACATCAACACATTTGACACCAAAATTTAATATGGAAACACAATTTAGGAAAAACCACCAACTGCAACTAGTTACTATTTTCACTCTTCTGAAGTGAGCTCTTTTAGGAGCCAACCCTACTAAAGGTTATAAAATACACTATTAGGTGTGACCCTATTAGAGGATTTAATTACCCTGTTAGGAGTGGCCTTGTTAAAGGTCTTTAGACAATTCAATAGAATTGCCACCTTGTTAGAGGATTTATAAATGGTTGTTAAACCAACTCTATTAACAGATTTAGATCACTGCTAAAATGGTTAGAGAGTAATAATGAAATGACCTAGTTTTGATGCAACTAATTTTTTTATTATAGATCTCTATTCTAGCTTGTACTTGATCCTTCTTGATCAAATGTATCTTTTCAGCTCCACAAAAATATTCTTTTCTTTTGATTTGCTTCCTCTTAGCATTTATTAGATCTTCAAAAATGATTGTACTTCGCACATTCTACCCATAACTTGACCTTCTACTTATATCATTCTCATTGTCAAGTTAGCTAGAATATAACTTACAGTAACTAATATTCATTTCTTGAGTTAGCTAGAATGAATAGATAAATCAATTAAACTTGATATGCCAAAATAAAAAAATCCTTTGATAGCCTACTGGCGAAGTAAAGCTTACTCAACACTGTATACTAGCAAAGTTCTTTTTGTAACTAAGTGAGCTCAATTAGCACTAGTTCCATCCAACATTTCCTTCATTAACCAAGTGAGCTTGGTTAAAACTCATCATCCACAAACTTTTCCTTGGCACTTGAGTGAGCTCAGTAAACACTACCTTCTAAACTAGTCAAACTCTAGATTACTCAGTAGCCACAAAAGACTTTCTTCAATGCTTGAATGAGCTTGGCATATACTAATTGATAATGATATGAAATCTATGTAATATTAAAGACAATACAAAATTAATCAATTGTATCCAACAGATCATTAAGTACATTTAGTAGAAAGACATACTACTAAGTGTCTAGTAAATGAAGCTAACCTTAGAAGCATAACATATTAAGTTTGTAAGAAGTTATGCAAGTTTTGGTAAAGACTGTTCTGAGATAGAGTTTAAAAAGTCATGTTCTAGTAAACTTCTAATATCTCTTAGTAGATTTGTTATACTGAAAAGCCAAAGTTAAAGATGTTGAGAAGACATGTTGCTGATGACATGGCTAAGCTTACCCATCATAAACTTACACTTGCAAAAAGATATTCAAGATGCAAGGAAGAAGATTAATGTCATTGCTAAGTGTAACATTTTCTTAATATGGACCTTTAATAATTAGTTGAGAAAGTGTAATAGCCAACTCAAGGAATTGTTTTATGGATTTGATATAAAGGAAGGATATTTTCCTTTATCATGATGAATGGATGTATGGGGAATATGTGAGATGTACAAATGATTGTAAGAAACACAAAGAGTAGAATGCAAAGTTGAGTAGGGTAGAGTGAAGGTAAAGGAAACTTCATTATAGAGGTTTTATTGTATGATTCAAAGTTGGATACTTGGATTTGAGGTTCATGACTTGGTCTACAAGGTTTGATAGTGATTGGTCTAATTGAAAGGATATAGGAAACAAGTTAAAGTATAGTATATACAATTATTCTAGAAGGAATAGCTAAGAGATCAATTGGATAGTGAGTTCAGTGATTTTTCCCTTGAAGCTATTTGGATAGTGGTTCCTTCTATCTTCTACAACTCTTATCAAGGTTGGTACAACTGCTAATAGGGTTGGAATCTTCTAACAAGAATTCTAAGTCTCTTGAAAGGGACTCATATGTACTAAATATTGTAATAGACTCCTAACAGGGTCTATCCTCTAACATAGAATATTTATATTGGTACATTATCTTGTGGGCATCATTTACACTAGGGTTTTGCCTCTAATAAAGGATTTCCCTAGTTAACATATTTGGTGTAATTGTCTATGTGCATCTTGTTATGGTTGCAGTTTACTTTGGTTGAAAGGATAAGATTGTTTAAAGTTGATAAATATTTTAATTGTTGGATAACTAATTCACCCCACCTCTTAGTTATCTTGGTGGACAATTGTTTCTAACAATTGGTATCAGAGCATCAGGTCCTTGAAGATAAAGTTTAACAACTTTGGAAGATCCATGGAACAAATTATGACAACATGTTTAGGAAAGATAGTTCAAAGTTTGATGAAATAAATTATGATAGCTAGAAGGAAAAGATTAAGACACATCTGCTATGTATGGGTTTAGGATATTGGATTCAAAAAATAAAAAAAAAGATAGTCAAATGTTGTTGAAAAAGATTTGGAAAATTGTACTAAGGAAGAAAGAGATCTTTTCATGTGTGAAATGAGAGCTAGAGAAACACTATTGTCTACATTTTCTAAAATTGAGTACAACTAGGTAAAGTCACTTATTACTTCTCATTTGATTTGGAAGGCTTTGGAAAATAGTTTTGAAGGTGATGAACATTCTAAGAAATTGAGATTACAAAGTTGGATTTGTGTATTTTAAGATGTTAAAATGATGCAAGATGTATCTATAAGGACATATGTACAAAGGATATCAAGAATTACTATAGGTATTAGATCTCAAGGAGGAACCAAAGAAGATGATGAGGTGATATAGAAGATATTGAAAAGCTTAACACCACCATTTAACTCAACAATTCAAATGATACAATTGTTGATATCTTGTACCAAATATTTCAAAAAGGAAACATTGCTTGGAAGACTTGAAGCAGTTGAGAATGAACTTACATAGTCTGAAGAATTAGTTAGAACATAAACAACATTTGGCACTTTGAATATTTTACCTAGTTTATCAAAGAGCACAAGTGCTAGAGGAGACTATGCTAGTAGTAGTAGATATCATGAGGACAAAAAGATTGAAGAAGGAGTAGCCCATATGGTAAGAAGAGAAAAGGATGGTAAGAAAATCTTTAAATATTGGAATTATAATGAATTTGGTCATTATGCATGTAAGTTTCCTAAAAGAGAGAAAAAGTATAGAGGAAATTTCAAAGCTAGAAGAGATAGAGAATGTCCGAATGCAAATAAAGAAGATAATTCTAATGAACAAGCAATAAGTGATACTGATGATGAAACAGGATTTGTAGCAATTAAAGAAGAAAGTCTAGAGAAAATAGCTTTGGTATCATAGGTTAAAAATAAATCTAATTGGATAATTGACAGTGGTTTTTCACATCATATCACTAGTGATATAAATAAATTTCTTGACTTCAAAAGTTAGGATGTAGGCATGTTGGATACAATTATCTAATTGTGTGTTGTCTTTGATGTTACACAAATTTTATATTAGTTGTCAGTCATTTCTCACCAATCTCACTTAGGTGTCAAAGGAAATTATGATAGAAAGCAGTCTTAATCAAGTTCTCATGGCTAATGAAGGAAAGTTGGTTAGAGTCAGTGTTCATCGAGTTCACTTGGTTGCCAAAGGATTTTGCAAGTTTGTAGAGTTAACCAAGCTTCTATTGGTTAACATAGAAAATCATTTCAAGATTAGTGTTTAATGAGCAGTGTCGACCAATGAAGGATTTTGTTGATTTAGGGATATGAAGTTTAATTATTTCAAGTATTAATTTCAGCTGACTGTGGTAATGCTTATTGGTCATTGTAAGTTGTAATTGAGCTGACTTCATAATTTGTATCATATAAATATAAGGTTAAGTTGAGATTCTAATGCATGTGAGAGAATGCAAGTGTATTGATTGATTGAGAAGAAAAGAGTGTGAGTGAACTTGAAGGATGGTCAAATATCCTTGTGGAGTAGCAAAGCAATATTCAATCAGTAAGGATCTAGCATGAAGCAAAATAGAGATCTATAATCAAAAATTTAGTTGCATCTCATTCAGGTCATTTCATTGTTACTTTCTTACCATTGTAGTAGTGATTTTAAAATCTCTTAATAGAGTTGGTTTAACAGCCAGTTGTAAATCCTCTAACAAGGTGATAGTTCTATTAAATTTTTCTAAAGACCTCTTGCAAGGCCACTCCTTACAAAGTGATTAAATTCTCTAACAAGGTCACTCTTAGCAATGTGTTTTGTAACTTTTAACCAGGTTGGCTCCTAACAGGGCTCACTTTAGAAGAGTGAAAAATAACAACTAGTTACATTGGTGGTTTTTCCCATATTGGGTTTCCATGTTAAATCCTAGTGTCTCATGTGTTCATGTTATTTCTTTTATGCTTTCAAGTTAATCATTGTGAATGTTTAAGATAAAAAATAAGTAAATCACACTACTTTTATCGAGTTACAATAATTTTTATATGTTTACTGAATAATAGTAGAAACCAGTTTCATTTTTAACATCCAAGAGATTTGAAATATTTTTGTGGTAATGGATTCACCCCCACTCTTAGTTACTCCATCTATATTTCCAACAATTGGTATTAGAGCTTTTGGTGTTTAGAGCTTTTGGTGTTTGTAGGAAAGGTTTCAAGGGCATAAGCTAAAGATTAGGATGTCTTACAAGAGAGAAAATTCATAGTTTAACAAAGATAACTTTTCAGCATGGTAGTGACTGATGAGACTTCATCTAGCTTCCATTGGTGATTCAGGATGCAAATATCTTGATGAAGAATACACAACTCCTATTGGTACATTATCTATTGGTGACATTGCTAAGAAAAAGTACCATAACACCATGATGATAGATATTGATTCTATGAAAAATTTGATGATATCAAGGACTACAAATTTGCCTTTGAAATGTCGAACAAGATAAAGGATATCTATGGTGGTGATGACAATGTGAGGAGAGCCAAAGTAGAAAGCCTTAGAGGAAAATTTGATTAGATGAGAATGAGAGAAGATGAAAATATTGCCAAATATGTTGAAAGAATCAAAGAAAGTATTAGTGCAATCAAAGCTCCTAAAAGAGATATCAAGGAGGAAACTATTGTAAGTAAAGTTCTTAGAACATTTCTTCCTATCTATGCAATTAGAGTATTTTTTATTCAAGAAAGGAGGTGTGAAACAAATCATAAGATAACTTTGGACACCTTAGTAGGAAGATTGACAACTTTTGAGCTAGACAACTATGACAATTATGTTTCAACTTCCAAGAATACTGAATCTACATTTGAGGCCAAGCTTTCACTTAAGGAGAAAGGCAAGAAAATAAAGGACATTCAGTCAGAAAGTGAAGAAAAATAAGAGGAAAGTTCTGATAGTGACCTTGAAGTTGTTAAAGCTCTACTTGCAAGGAAATATTCTAGAGGTAGAGGAAAATATAAAGGTAAAATTCTCGTAATCTATTTTTCATATGAAGAAATTGGTCATATTGCTATCAGGTGCTCAAACAAAGAAAGAAAGGATGAGAAGAAAAGTCACGAGTGCAATGGCAAGAAGGATTTCAAAAATCACAAATCATTCAAGGAAAAAGGTAAGAAGAAATGTTTTATGGCTAAGGATTCTGATAATAGTGAAGATGAAATAGTTTACATTGCTGTGAAAGATGAATTTGATGATGATGAAGGAGATAAGATGACACTTATCTCTCATGTGAGAAAAAATGATACATGGATCATAGATAGTGGATGTTCACATCATATGACTAGAGATAAAATAAAGTTTGAACACATTGAATACTATGATGGTGGTAGTGTAATGTTTGGAAACAATGAACCTTGTTGCCTAAAAGGGAGAGGTTGAATCTCATTAACCAAAGAACTTGTATGTGAGAATGCCTATTGGGTTGAAGGAATAAAACATAATCTACTGAGTGTGGCACAACTAATTAACATTGGATTCTAAAATTCATGCATAGCAAGGCAAGACTATTGGATGACAAAGGAAAACTGATTGGATCAGGCAAACAAACAAAAGGTAACCTATTTTATCTTGATCTTGGTTGTTGCTTATGTTTTATTGATCAAGTTAAAGAAAGTTGGTTATGGTACAGAAGGTTATATCATGTAAATGTTGATAACATGGTAAAAATAAGAAAATTCAGAAAAGTAAGAGGCATTCCTAATTTGAAGAAACCATATGTTAGTTTATGCAAGAATTATCAGATTAGCAAAATGGGAAAGACTAGTTTTAAGAGAAAAAACTATCAATCTAAAGATATCTTAGAAATTGTGCATACTAATTTATGTGGACCTATTGGAATAGAAAACTATAGTGGAGAAAATTTCTTCATTCTTTTTATTGATGACTATTCTAGAATGATGATTGTCATGTATCTAAGAGAGAAGTCAGAAGCATTTGATAAATTTGAATGGTATTTGGCAAGAGTAGAGAAAAAAATAGGGAAAAGACTAAAATTCTTAAGATCAAATAGAGATGGTGAATTCATCTCCAATGATTTCAATAACTTTTCCATTGAAAGAGGAATCAAAAGACAGGTATCAGCCCCTAGAACTCCCGAGCAGAATGGAATAGCTGAAAAAAGAAATAGATCTATCATGGATTGTGCAAGGACTCTAATGATTGAAAAGAGAATTGCTATCAAATACTAGAAGGAAGCTATCAAAACTGTAGTTCATACCTTAAACCGAGTATAGTTGAAGGACTTATACAAAACTCCCTATGAGTTATGGTATGGCTATAAACCCAATGTAAGTTACCTAAAATTATTTGGAAGTAAATGTTATATCTTAAAAGGATCTCGAAAAGGAAAATTTGATGTGAAAGGTGATGAAGGTATATTCTTAGGTTATTCTTGCAAAAGTAAGGCATATAGATGTTTAAATTTTTCTACTTACAAAATCATAGAAAGTGCGCATGTGAGAATTGATGAGTTTGTAGAAATGCTTGAAGAAGAAAGCAAAAAAGAACTGAAAGATTATAGGAGATTTGTTTACATTGAACCTAATACATTGCTAGACACATCTATCAATAAGGAGATTTCTACTCAAGTCTTCCTCAGTCATCAAGTTGCAAGAAGTTCAAACCGAGTCACAAGGACTCAAGTCACACTCTAAAGCTACTAAGCCAATGTCTACCGAATTTGAGCAACCAGAACCAAGAGTTGAAATTCAAGAAGATGACAATAAAATTCGTTCAAAAGGTAAGGAACCTATATTGGCCAAGTACGTTAGGAGGCATCATGCACTATATAAGATTATTGGAGATAAATTAGAAGGAAATATGACACGAAGCAAGCTAAAAGGTACATGTTTACTTGCTATTTTTGAACCTAGAAATGTCAAAGATGCATTGGAAAATGAAAGTTGGATTGACACTATGAATGAAGAAATAGAGAAAATAGAGAAAAACAAAACCTAGACTCTTATACCTAGGCTTAAAGATAAAAATGTGATTGGAACAAAATGGGTATTCAGGAATAAGTTGAATGAAGATGGTAGAGTATCAAGAAATAAAGCTAGATTGGTATGTAAAGGCTATTTTCAAGAAGAAGGCATTGATTATGGTGAGAATTTTGCTCCTATTGCAAGATTGGAAAGTGTTAGGACCTTACTTGCATATGTAGCACATAAAGGATTTAAAGTATATTAGATGGATATTAAATCTACAATTCTTAATGGTATTCTTGATGAAGAAGTTTACATTGAACAACTAGAAGGTTTTGTTGATCCAGACAAAAGGGACATTGTCTACAAATTATGTAAAGAATTGTATGGTCTAAAACAAGCTCCTAGAGCATGGTATGAGAGGTTGAAAAACTACCTTATACAAATTGGTTTCTAGAGAACTAATGATAATAGTAGTTTGTACATCAATGAAGGACCAGATAACATGATTGTTTTGGCAAAAATATTTTTGGAAGATACTTTATTTATAGGGAATGATGATTTATGTAAAGAATTTTTAGAGAAAATGAACAAAGAGTTTGAAATGTCTATGTTTGGTGAGATTAAATTCTTTGTTGGATTACAGATACAATAGAGCAAGAATGGTATCTAAATATATCAAGGAGATAGTCAAGAAGTTTGGTATGAAAGATTCAAAACTAGTTGGAACTCCCATGTGTACTGGATTAAAGCTTGCCAAAGATGATGATTAAAGAGAAGTAGATCAGAACTTATACAAATCAATGATTGGAAAATTACAGTATGTAGTTCATATAAGGCCTTATATTGCTCTTATAGTTGGTATAGTGGCAAGATTCTCAAAAAAACCCAGAGAAAATCATATGATGGCAATCAAAAGAATTTTGAGATATTTGAAAGGTATTGAAGACTAGGGCCTATGGCATAAACTTGGAGGAAATCTAGACTTAAAATTATTTACTTATGTTGATTGGGCAGGAAATATTGATGACATAAAGAGTACAAGTGGTGGAGCATTCCTTCTTGGTAAAAGGTTGGTATCTTGGACAAGTAAAATGAAAAATTGCAAATCTCAATCCATAGTAGAAGAAGAATATGTTGCAGCAATAGTGAACTATTTTAATATTTTTTGGTTTATAAAATTATTGGAAGGCATGAAGGTTGAGATCAAAGAACCAGTTGTCATGTTGTGTAATAATACAAGTGCAATTAACATATCAAAGAATCTAGTGATGCATTCCAAAACTAAGCATATTGCTATAAAATATCATTTTGTCAAAGAATTGGTGCAGGATAAAGAAATAAAATTGGAATATGATCATACAAAAAAATAGATTGTAGACATATTTACCAAGCCATTACCTAAGGATGCATTCTTGTATCTAAGAGGTAAGTTAGGGGTCATTCCCCTATCTGAAGCTCACTAAACAAAGTTTCAAGTGATGCATCAACATGGACCAAGTTGAAGATCTATCAATTGATGCAACATAGTTAGGGGAACATTGCATATGAATCAATACTCAAGGTACATTGATACTCATTTGGTATGTATTGTCTTTCACCTATGTTGTCAAAGAGGAAGAGTTTACTATCATATCTTTTTGAAATTTGTTTTAAGGAAGAAGCTGTGTAATTCCTTCACAGAGGGAGATTATACATAGAAGAAGAAATTTGTGGTATAAAATTTAAGAGGGAGAAAAATTTCTGTCAAAGAAAGTCTTGTTTTCAAATTTCATTGTGCTATGACATGTTGTTTTGCCATCAATGCCAAATAGGGAGATTGTTGGATATAATTGTCTAATTGTGTGTTGTCTTTGATGTTACACAAATGTCATATCAGTTGTCAGTTAGTGCTTACTGAGCTCAATCAAGAATCAAAGGAAATTATGGTAGAAAGTAGTATTAATTGAGTTCTCATTGTTAACGAAAGAAAGTTGGTTAGAGTCAGTGTTCATCGAGTTCACTCAGTTGCTAAAGGATTTTTCAAGTTTGTAGAGTTAACCAAGCTTTTGTTGGTTAGCATAGGAAATTATTTTAGGATCAATGTTTATCAAGCACGGTTGACTAATAAAACATTTTATTGATTTGGGGAGATGAAGTTTAATTATTTCAAGTATTAATTTCAGCCGACCGTGATAATGTTTATTGGTCATTGTAAGTTGTAATTGAGTCAACTTGATAATTTGTAGGGTATAATCATAAGGTCAAGTTGAGATTCTAATGCATGTGAGAGAATGCAAGTGTATTGATTGATTGAGAAGGAAAGAGTGTGAGTGAACTTGAAGGATGGTCAAATATTCTTGTGGAGAAGCAAAGCAATATTCGATTAGTAAGGATCTAGCATGAAGTAGAATAGAGATCTATAATCAGAAATTTAGTTGCATCTCATTTAGTTCATTTTATTGTTACTTTCTTACCATTGTAGCAGTGATTCCAAAATCTCTTAACAAAGTTGGTTTAATAGCCAGTTGTAAATCCTCTAACAAGGTGACGGTCCCATTGAATTGTTCTAAAGACCTCTTCCAAGGCCACTCCTTATAGAGTGATTGAATCCTCTAACAAGGTCACACCTAACAGTGTGTTTTGTAACCTTTAACTAGGTTGGCTCCTAACAGGGCTCACTTCAGAAGAGTGAAAAACAATAACTAGTTACATTGGTGGATTTTCCTATATTGGGTTTCCACGTTAAATCCTAGTGTCTCATGTGTTCATGTTATTTCTTTTATGCTTTCAAGTTAATCATTGTGAATGTTTAAGATCAAAAATAAGTATATCACACTATTTTTATCGAGTTACAACAATTTCTGTGTGCTTATCGAATAACAACAACAATCAATTTTATTGTTAACATCTAAGGGATCTACAATATTTTTGTGCTAATTGATTCACCCCCCCTCTTAGTTACTCCATCTATATTTCCAACAAGGCAATGTCAAGGTTGGAAACAATGTAGCATGCCAAGTTAAAGGTATTGGATCTATAACTCTTTATGGTAAGACTAACACTGAGGCTGTATATTTTGTTGATGGTTTAAATCACAATGTTTTGAGTGTTAGACAACTAGTGGATAAAGGTTATTAGTTGTAGTTCTTAGAGAAGACATGCATGATTAGAGATAAAGATGGAAAGGTAATTGGAATAGGAACAAGATCTAGAGGTAATGTATTTTAGTTGAATCCTAATGAAATGACATGTTTGGTGCAAAGGTAGATAAAAATTGGTTATGGCATAAGATATTTTTTCATATAAACTTTGACAGTACTGTGAAGACTAGTAGTATCCTTGCAGTTAGAGATTTGCTTAAGATTGTAAAACCTACTAACACAATTTGCAAGGAGTGTGTTCTGGCAATGCATAATATAAATTCTTTTCCCAACAAGAAGTTTACTACTACAAAAAAATTAGAGATTGTACATACAAATCTTAGTAGTCCTATGAAGACTAAAGGATTCTATGGTAAAAGGTATTTCATAATTTTGGTTGATGAATTTTCTAGAATGATGTGCATTTCTTAAAAAAAAATTGAGGCATTTTATAAGTTCAAGATATTCAAGAATAGAGTTGAGAATGAATAAAGCATGAAGATCAAATGTTTAAAATCAGATAGAGAAGAAGAATTTACTTCAAATCAGTTTAACAAATTTTGTGAAGCTAATGGAATCAAAAGACAGTTATCATCTCTGAGAACCCCTAAACAAAATGGTATAGTAGAAAGAAGAAACAAGTTAGTAAAAAAAGTAGCAAGAGCTATGTTAGCTGAGAATGATGTATCCAAGTTGTTTTGGAGAGAAGTTGTGAATTCAACAGTCTACACTATGAACAGAGTACATTCTCAGGAAAGACACAAATAAGACCCCTTATGAATTATGGTTTGGTCACTCATCTACAGTTAAGTATTTTAGATTTTTGGTAGTAAGTGGATTATATCAAAAGTGATGATGATATTGGAAGTAATTAAGGTATATTTCCTAGTTATTCATTGAAAAGAAAGGCTTATAGATGTTCTTATATGAGAACTAAGATTTTTATGGAAAGTACAAATGTGAGAATTGATGAAAAATTTAGGATACAAGAAAGAATAATTTATTACAATTTAAATGATGAGAATATTGTTACTAAACCAAGGAATGATGAAGTATTCCTTGAGACTAATAATGATTTTTAGAATGAAGGAGAGCTAAGGTAGGAACTGTAATACCCCAAAATTGGCTCATTGCTATTATACCAATTCTACTCTATTTTGATCAATTCTAAGACCTATTGTAATAGGCAATTCTCATTCTGCTACTCGCTACTTGACTTAATTGTCAAATGTAGAAAACCCTAATCTACATTCATCATACTCATTATTTAATCTCTATAGTACGCACTCATATTAGCCACATTAAACCTATGTGATCTCAATTTAATTTAATCTAAAGTATTCATACTTTATTAAATTAAATTATCTCCTAAGGCTAATGTACTACGGGATTAAATTTATTTAATTTAATAAATATGATTATTCTAATTAATTAAATGAAATTATTTAATTAAATGGAGAATCTACTTCTAAATTAATTAAATAAAGTCATTTAATTAAATGAGAAGTTATTCCTAAATTAATTAAATGGAGTTATTTAATTAAATAAGAAAAGTGTCTCTAATTAATTAAATAGAATTATTTAATTAAATAGAAAAAGGTAATTATGAAAGCATATCTCATTTTATTAAATTAAATATCTCTCCTAATTTTCTGTTCAGTTCAAGAATGGAAATTCCTAGTTCACTGCTGATCAAATTAGAATTGACCCAGATCACTTGCTCTCACACTGAAGTCTATCTAAGTTGACTGACTTTTACACTAAGATCTAAGAAAATTAACTCCCTCTAATTTGGGAATCTTCCACCTTAACTAAACCTCATCTTCAATCTTGACCATTGATTGAAATCGATCTCAATCGTTGTTGGATTCCAAGAAAGTCTATTTAAGAGACCCTCATTTCCTCATTATAGAGGTTGAATCTTGTTGCTATCGAATTGCTGTTGAATTTCATACTCACTTTTGCTCACACATTTTCATACATTCATACTTTTAGCTTAATCTCATCTAGTTCTTAAAATGCATATGATTAAACTAGTTTGATTTACATGTTCTTAGATTAATTGTATCTTTCATATAGAGTAATTACATATCACACAGATTAATTTCATTTCTTTAAATCTTTCATTCTTAGAGGGTATGGTTTCTTGCACCTTGATTTTGAGGATATTAACAAGCAAAATCCCTTTAGATAGGAGGCAACAATTCGGCTTGCAGGGCAAATCTTGGGTGAATAATCTGATGTTCATTCTAGGATGAATCTGCAAATAAGGACCGTGTTGAAGTGTCTGTGAGGTTCAGAGGCCCACAATTTATAGGTACATTTTTGGCACCCACCGTGGAGCTAAGGAACAAAGTCCAAACCACTTTACAACAAAAAAGAGTCAAGATTCCCCTATCCTGTTGAGTTGCTTTGTCCTCGACAGGACTATTTTTGACTACTGCTTGCTTCCCACTATCTTCTTTGAACACATTGCCTGAATTGAAAACTCTAAACATTGTCCAAACATCTTACTAGGTCAACCTTGTTGTTTGCTCAATCAAATCTATCTGATAAATCATCCCAATCTGTCTGAACAGTCTAAAATTGTCAAAATCTCTTCGAAATCAAATGTTGTTGTAAAATTGGTCTGCCTTTTCATGCGAATACCTTTCAATCTCATGTAAAATCATTTTTGTGCTCATGTGAAATCATTTTGTCCTCACAAGAAATCATTTTGTCCTCGTAAAAAATCATTTTTCCTTGCATGACTCTATCCAAGTTCTCGCGCGGATTGGAAAACTTTCTCGTGCGAAATTAAACTACTGTCACTAACTTTTGTGCAGCCCAGAGTTTAATCTCGCATGGTTCAGAATACTTCCTTGTGCAGCTTGTAAAGGTTTCTCGCATGAGACTTTGTGTTAGCATTACCACTTTTGGTCTATTTTAGCTATCTGCGGCCTACACGCTACCTTTTTCTACATTTGTTTATCACTCTTTATCTACAAACAATCCTAAAATAGTGGCACTTTTCTTAGCTAAAGACTTGTGTCTTATACTTTGACTGGTCTTGTCTCTTAAATTACCTTTTTTCTTTATCTCTTAATGCTTGTCATACTTTGTGTCATGTTGGTCATAATCTCTAGCTATTCTAGCCTTTAAATCAAACCATTTGTGCCTTGGTGGACAAAATTCTTGCTATTATCTTGTCCTTTTTGAGACTTAGTCTTAGTGTAGTCTTTGTCCAGGTTCTAGCTTCTTTTCCTTGTCTTTGACTGTCACGACTAGAAGAGGTAATGTGTTTTATCCTCTTAGACTTAGACATGGTCATGCTAGGGGTTGTAATCATGGCAGAGGTCGCTTACCTTTTGTTACACAATCTGTATCTAGTTCGACTAGTGAGGCATCTTCACAATCTCCCTCACCTACCCAAGTCAATTTGAATTCAGCAAACATT
Organism: Cupressus sempervirens; assembly: GCA_028749045.1. NCBI lineage: Eukaryota > Viridiplantae > Streptophyta > Pinopsida > Cupressales > Cupressaceae > Cupressus > Cupressus sempervirens. Next base: position 278,429,657 of record CM053791.1, read on the forward strand.
TTGCATAAATTTGCAAAAAATTAGGAATCCTTTGTACTAAGAGGATACTAAGATAGGTAGAGGTCCTGCATTACCAAATATGATGTCTGATCCTTTTTTCAAAGGACCTTTTGAAGCACAGGACACTAAAACTAAACACATTCCTATAATGACTAATCCTAAACTTGAACATATTATTCATAGTCGACATCAAGAACCACCTAAGAATGAAAAAGAGAAAGAGAAAGACCATGACACCGATGAGGAACAGGAAGAGGTGGAAATACTCCCTGAACACATAGAAAAATGTTAAAGAGACAAAAACTTCCAAAAGGTCATGGGAATCCTACTCAACAAAGAGAAAGAAAAGTACTTTCTCAAACTTGCCCAAGAGGGAGCTAAACTGCCCTCTCATTTCAATGTGGAAACCATTATCATGCCTGAAGAGGAAATAGAGACTTCTAAACTCCAAAAACAACTGAAAATTATGTAAGATGAATTGGCTCAAATGATGCATGAGAAAGAGAAACCCACAAAGACATACACATTGGATGCTCTTTGTCCATTTCCATTTGACAAAAGCATAAACATGCCACCTTTCCCACGAGGCATAGAACTACCAAAATATGAAAAGTACTTTGGTACTACTGATCCCTAAGATCAGTTGCAGGAATTTGGTGCTTTGTTTATGGAGTTTATACACAATCAAACATACCTCATGCATTTATTCCCTAGAAGCCTAGGTGGTCAAGCTTTGGAGTGGTTCTCACATTTACCTCTTGGTATCAAAATGTTTGATGAAATTACAAATCTATTTTTTCAGCAATATTCTCATAACATACAACACCCTGTCAATATTTGAGATCTATGCAATCTTACACATAAAGCTGGAGAACCTTTTCTCACATTCCTCCAATGATGGAGACAACTATACACTAAGTATTCCCATAAAATTCTAGAAATGGCGAAGCTTGACATTTTCATTGATAACCTCCTACCTGATTTCAGATATAGAGTCCAACTACAAGGTCCACATACCTTTGAAGACATGATTACATAGGCTATTCCTATTGAAGAATTTATGGTCAAGAAAGGTGAACTCACTCTTCAGAGAGACATGAAACAAGGTTCTACTTCCAACAAGGATAAAACCAAACATGTCAACAAAAACTGAGAAATCATACATGATGGAGTCATTGACAACGTCACACCCAAACTTGCTAAAGCAGCATTTAATCTCACAGATGAACTCAAAGTGACCAAAAACATTGAGAAACCTCCCCCTGACAACAAAACATCCAAGAACAAACCAAGAAACTCATGGACAACATGCCCCAAGTTAGAGTATACACCCTTGGGAGAACCTTTGGATGTGGTTTACAAAATATTGCTACAACATAAGCTTATTTCACCAATGGATAACCCTCATCCCTATGATCCACAACCATGTCCACCATGGTGGAATGAGACCTCATTCTATGAGTATCACCGAAACAAGGGACACAAAACTAGCAACTATATAAACTTGTACCATAAAGTCCAAGACATGATTGATGCTGGTGATCTTGTGGTAGATGGACATAATAAAAACTCAGATCACAAGTCATTCAAAGAACCTTTCTCAGCTTATGAAAAAGGAGAGACTTCGAAACCACAACCCTACAACAAGGTCAACTATACATATTCCAATGATGACAATGTCATTGACATGGTTGAACTTGTGGATTCTGAATACTGTGATGTTATTACCATTAAGGGCAAGCAAGATAACAACAAACCCAAGACACCATTTGTCTGGAGGGGCCCTACTCTCAACACAATGGACAATACATCCTCGCAACACTGTGCTAATGCTGTCACTCGTTCTTATGCTAAGTTGCTGCTCAAAGGCCCTGTGCCTCCTACTTTAGATCTTGAACAACACAAAGACAAAACCATTGTTGGTCCATCTCACAAAGGTGCAAAACCCACAACAAGCTCGATAGCAACCAGTTATAGTGTTCTTGATCAGTTGAAATGAACTAATGCTCAGATTTCTATCTTTGAGCTACTTAAATCTCACTTGCTCATAGGCAGATTCTAATAAAGCCCTTGCTGAGGAAAATTTTCCTCAAGATCTTGATCTTGAGTGATTCCAATCCATAGTAGGTCACCTGACCTCTCCTTATCTTATGAACTTCTCCAAGGAGGATGATAACTTGTTGAGTCACCCACACAATCAACCTCTACACATCGAGGTTATGATCCATCGGGTACTCATTAATAATGGCGCTAGTCTAAATATTGTCTCTGCTGCTCTGCTTAGAAAATTGAATTATTCTGAGGACTCTATTTATCCTTGATGAAATATCACTATCAAAGCATATGACAAGGTGGAATGAAAGCCTCTAGGTCTTGTGGTTTTACCAATTCACATTGGTCCTGTCGAAAGGGATGTCACCTGTCAGGTGCTTGACATTTCCTTGGCCTACAACATTCTGTTAGGACTGCCATGGATACATGAGATGCACGCTGTGCCATCCACATATCACCAATGCATCAAGTTCCCATTTCATGGCTTTGAAGTTACTATTCTTGCCACTACTAGCTACACCTGCAATATGCTCAAAGCTGCTAAAACTTTCATCCCTAGTAATCGTGAGTCCACTAATTATCATGGCAATAAGCTGAAACAAATTGAGCAGTCATTTAAACTGAAAGAAAATGGCATGGGAGAGTACCATATTGAACCAGTGCTATCATTGACATCTCTCCTAAAGTCTCCTTGACATTATGGGAGACTCTCTGAGGCAAAGAAGCCGCTCGTGCTGACACCTCAGACCAAGTATAATGGTGCTTTTGTCAAGGCTACAATTCCCTTAGAAGATGAAAGTAAAAACAGAGCCATTTCTACATGGCTTTACATAGAAGGGGCTCCAGTAGACCTAATAGAGCAAGCTTGAGAAGTCACTCCTAAGAAATATGGGCCTAGTCTTAGGCTTATGAAGCATTTTGGTTACAAGGGAACTGGCCCTATTGGGTGCAATAAAAATGGCCCAATTAATCCTATCAAAGAAAGAGCTTGAAGCAACTATGATACAACTGGCCTAGAATTTAAGAAGGTTCCTTTTCATTTGGGACCAAATAAATTCATACCAACACTTGAGAGTTCATTTGAAAATGAGTCACAAGCTGAGTCAGATACTCAAGAGGAAGAATCTGATGATGAGGATTCCTACCCTCATCCTATTCCTTATGATCTTGTTAAATTCTTTGCTGAGCTAGATGACTTTGTGCCATGTGTTAGTACTGTGGATGATACTAGTGATTCTTTTGAGGACAATACTGAGCAACACAAATATCATTCAAAAAAGGGAGAATCTAGTCAGTCATGCCATGTTGAGTATTTGTGTAAGAACCTAGAGGATGAAGGCGACTATGTCCCTATCACTATAGGGGAGTTCTATAATCTCTCGCCATGTAGCACTGATTCTAAGGAATATGAGTTTGACTCTCTTTCAGAAGTGACTATTGATAAAGACATTGACCAAGTGCATGTCTATGAAAACCAAATTAAAGTGGGTGAAACATCTATGGTTAGGTCACATGGGTCAGATCCAACTAGTGTCCTAGAGTCATCAATTACTAACATTCGTACTCTGAGGCATTTGAACACACCTATGGACAAGGTCGCTATAGGTCTCAAATTGCTGGTCCAAGTACTTAATGACTATATTGTGAACATATTTGAACCAGCCACTACTCTCTCACTCACACATCTTGAGCTCATAGACTAGAACCCCAATGCATCTAGTGAAGTCCCCACATTCTAGAATGAGTATGCTCTCACCTATTACCTAAATGCTATCGAACCTATAACATCTTCCACCAATGAGTAGAGTGTCAACATGATTGAGGCTGACATCAAATATCTTAGTCACACAATTAAAAATAAAAAATGCAAAAGGTCTGATGCTGAAAACCACATTGTGGCAGTGTAGAAACCCAAAAAAGTAAAAATAAAAGATGTATCCAAGGGTGAAAACCTCTCCGAGCCACCCACAGATGAGATATTTGATGTACTTCCCAGTCACTTTCAGGAGAGATCATCAGTGTTGATAGAGCCAATAAAGCCAATTAATCTGGGCATAGAAGAACATCCTCATTTGATACATCTGGCACAGTTGCTTTCACCTAAAGAAAAGGAAGGATTCATTAACTTTTTCAAAGAAAAGAAAATAAATTTTTCCTAGACATACTCTGACATGCCAGGATTGGATCCTGATCTTATCATGCATCATTTGTCCATAGCACCAGGCATCAAACCACTTAAATAGAAGCTTCAAAAAATGCACCCTCATGTTGCATTGCTCATCAAAGGAAAATTGGAGAAACTTCTAAAGGCTGGCTTCATCCGTGCAATTGATTATGCTGAATGGATATCCAATATTGTTCCAATTTCCAAGCACAATAAATCTATTAGGGTTTGTACAAACTTTCGTAATCTTAACTTGGCATGTCTTAAAGATGAGTTTTTGCTCCCTAATATTGATATGATCATGGACATGATGGCTGGCTATGAGATGTACTCACTTATGGATGGTTTTTTTGGATACAATCAGATAAAAATTGCACCAAAAGATTGGGAGAAAATGGCTTTGACATGTGCATGGGGAACCTTTTGTTGGAATGTGATGCCATTTGGTTTGAAGAATGTTAGTGCTATGTATCAGCGAGATGTTACTACAATTTTCCATGACATGATGCATAGAACCATGGAGGACTATGTTGATGATACCATGGTCAAAAGTGCTAAATGCAATACTCATCTGCAAGATTTGGGTCCAATCCTAGATCGTATGAAAAAATTTAGTCTTCAACTCAATCTAAGAAATGCACATTTGATGTCACATCAGGATAGTTGCTGGGATACATTGTTTTTGTAAAAGGAATTGAGGTAGATCTAGAGAAAGTACAAGCAATAATGGACATGCCACCACCTCAAAACATCAGCCAAATGAGAGGACTACAAGGAAGGCTTCAATCTATTTGCAGGTTTATTTCACAATTGGCAGATAGATCACAACCCTCCACAAAAACCTTACATAAGGTTGTGAAATTCAATTAGAGCCAGGATTGTGTGCAAAGCTTAACACAGATCAAACCATATATTGTCAATCCACCAATCCTAATGCCTTCTATTCATGGGAAGCCTTTTCTTTTATACATTTCAGCCACTAAAACATCTTTGGGAATCCTGTTGGCTTAGGAAGATAATGACAATAAAGAAAGGGCTATTTACTACTTGAGCTGAACATTGGTCTCTTATGAGAAAAACTATAGCATTATTGAGAAAGGTTGCTTGGCAGTTTTCTTTGCTTCCCAAAAGTTGAGACACTACATGCTTGCCCACACTACATGGCTTGTGGCTAAAATAAATCCACTAAAGTACTTGCTCAGTAAGGCAGCTCTCATAGGAAGATTGGATAAATGAGTTATGATACTTAGTGAGTTTGACATCCAATACATTGAATGCAAGGCTATAAAGGGATAGGCAATTGCAGATTAGTTGGTTGATGCACCCATACATAGTCTTTTGCCAATGAACATTGATTTACTAGATTAGTCAATTCTGACACTCACGTACCACACATGGGTTATGTTCTTTGATGGGTCCTTCACACAACAAGGATTAGGTGTTGGATTACTCTTTATTACACCACAAAGACACTCATTTCCCAAAGCACATAAGATTCTATTTCCTTGTACAAACAACATTGCTGAATATGAGGCTTTGATCAATGGCATGAAAATTGCAATTGAATGGAGAGTGGATCAATTAGATATTTTTTGTGACTCTCAGCTTGTTATCAACTAGGTTAATGATGTGTACCAAACAAAGGATGAGAAATTAATTCCTTACAAGTGCATGGTTGATGACTTAAAGAAGTATTTTACACACATCACCTTCTAGCAATTTCCACGAGCAGATAATAAAGTGATTGATGCCATGGCCACTCTAGCCTCCCTGCTACAAATGCCTAAAAATGATCTTTGACATGAGTTCTTGGTGGAAACATTACACTACCTAGCCTATGACACCCCTGACTCTAAGATGATTTGTTCCATTATAAGACAAGAATCATCTCACTACCATCACATTTATTCCTACCTTCGCAATCAAACCATTTTGGAAGGTCTAACCCAAAATGAGAAATGTTACCTAATCTATAATGCTTCACATTATGTCATTATTGCTGACGATCTATATAGGAGAGGTCTCAATGGAACACTCCTTAGGTGTTTAGAACCTAAAGAGTCCAAATGTGCACTAATTGATGTTCATGAGGGCATTTGCGGAGCTCATTCCAATGGCCTGACACTAGCTCACAAACTCCTTTGTGCTGGTTACTACTGGCCCAAAATGGAGCAAGAAGCTATCAAGTATGCTAGGTCCTGCAAGCAATGTCAGCTACATAGGAATCTCATCCACGCTCCAACCAGAGAGTTGATTCCTTCTACTACAACATGGCCATTTCAACAATGGGCCTTTGACTTGGTGGGACAAATCCACCCAACCTCCTCTAAAGGACATAAGTTCATCATCACGGCTACAGATTATTTCACAAAGTGGGTGGAGGCAGTACCTCTCATAGTTGCTGATAGAAAAATTGTAGCACTTTTCATCACAAACTACATCATTTGCAGATATGGTGTGCCATCCTCAATCATCACTGATAATGGAGGATAATTCAAGAACAAAGACCTCAAGGAACTATGCAAGAAATTCAAAATCACACAACATTGGTCTTCCATTTATTACCCTCAGGGTAATGGCTAGGCTGAGGCATCCAATAAGGTAATCCTCAAAATTCTTCATCACATAGTCAACAAGTCAGGGAGAGACTGGCATCTCCAGATCAATCCAACCCTATGGGCATATAGGACAAGCATCAGGACTCCAATGGGCATGAATCCCTTTGCTTTGGTATATGGAGCGAATGTTGTGCTTCCAATAGAGGTCAAGATTACTACCTTGAGAATCTCTATGAAGGGCCTTATCACTGATGATGACTATAGGATAGCTCAGCTTCAAGAGCTTTTGTTATTGGATGAATGACAACAAGTGGCATATGATCATCTATGAGCATATCAACAATGAATGGCAAGAAGCTACAATCGAAGGGTCAAGCCATGTGACTTCCAGCTAGGTGATCTCGTCCTAAGAGAGAACCCTAAGAATCAACAACGAGTACAAAAGAGAAAGTTTGAACCAAACTAGCTTGGTCCTTACATCATTACTGCAGTATATGGGTCTGGCGCTTATCAACTTTCCACAATCGAGGGAGAAGTGCTTAAAGAACCTGTCAACACTCTCCACCTGAAGCGGTTTTACAATTGATCCAATATCAATAATGCTCTTTGTACATATCTATATGTCCTAAAAAAATCTAAAAATAAGAAAAATTCCTAAAAAAAATTGTTACCGTAGTGAAAACCTAGCAAATAGGTGTCATGGTAACACCAAAAAAAGTGAAAAATCTCAAAAATACAAAAAAAAGAGCAAAAGAGAAAAATATAAAAAAAAATTGAAAAAAAAGAAAAGTTCCATTGGTGAAAACCTAGAAATAGGCATCATGGTAGAAAAAAAAGGAAAATCCTACCAAGAAGGTGAAAACCTAGTAAACAGGTGCCTCTTGTTCCCAACGCTCCATCTTGCAGTGCATCTTCTCGCTTTCTATATAGTTGCTTTCAATCTTTTGCTTTCCTACTTTTCCTGCTTTCTACTCATGTATCCATGGATTGAGTCTTCTCACAGCTCAGGGGCATTCCCCCTTAGTGTCACTATTTTTGAGATTCTCCTCATAGGATCTCCTTCATGATAGTCACCAGTGGTCCTCACTACATCTGCCTACTATCGCTAGTGACACTATTTTTGAGATTCTCCTCATAGAATCTCCTTGCAATAGTCACAAGTGGTCCTCACTGCATCTGCCTACTATCATCAGTGTCACTCTTTTTGATATTCTCCTCATAGAATCTCCTTCACGATAGTTACCAGTGGTCCTCATTGCGTCTGCCTACTATCACTAGTGTCACTCTTTTCAAGATTCTCCTCATAGAATCTCTTTCACAATAGTCACCAATTGTTTTAGTTGTGTCTACCTACTGTTGCTTGAGTCACATCTCTAGATTCCTTTATGGAAGATCTCTCTTGTGTCAGTCACCAATCATCCTGGCCATGTCTATTTACTATCACTCAGTCCATCTTAGGTTCTTCATCATGAAGATTCCCCTTAGACCTTAGTCACCAATTGTTCTGATTGCATTGGCCTACTGTCATCACCCTACTAAAGAGATTTCTTTCGAACATGTTTTGGACACTAACACTTGACATCACTCCCAAAAAATATTGAACTCAAAAATGATATACTTGTTTGGATATGCTGAGCATTTTCTTTGTTTTCTTTTTTTTTCTTTATCATATCTCCTCGAGAACCTCCATGATGTCATCTTTGACTAGAGAAGTAATGACTGGGGGCATGATCTTTTTTTTTCTTTCTATCTATGGTTTAGTTCCAATAAGTTGATATATTCCTATAAAAGGGGTGTCCAATATAAGAGCCTCCATCTTGTATTGGATGGCCATGTGTACCTCAACTCCTTTTATATAGATATGTCAATAATGTTGGTTTTTCTCCTTGTTTATTGGAGTAAACTCTTCATGCTATAGTAACTACCGATACTCGTCTTGTTAAGAGAACATATGGGTCACTGCAAGTATATCTAGCACACTTCTATCTTAGGTTACAAATGCAAGGGTCATTGTAGATAGAATAAATACTGAATACTTAGCATAAGATAGATCTCCCATGTGTTTGGCATGTCTGTCATGCAAGCAACATTCTGGTCATCCTAGTGTTTATGCTTTGATGCTTATGTTAACTTGCTATATTAAAAGGGACAAATGTTCTAGTCATTTTGGCTTCTTGTGCCTCGAATGCTTACATTTAATCTCTAAAAACCTATAACGTATGTTATATTCATATTCCCATGATTGCAATGTTAGTGAGAATTTTACAACATACGAGCTTTGTTCTATGTTCAGTGATGATAAATCATCAAGGTTTGGTAACCAGACCTAGGGTTGAATTTAACATAAGTCTTGCATTACATACTTCACTTGCATAAGCACGCAATTCGGTTGTGATTCTATTTCTCCCCTATGTGAGGAAGGATTGTGGGCATATTCAAACATGTCAAGTTTCTTCATGGCTGCATAAGTGTTCGATTCATTGATTCGCGCTCCTTGATGAAATACCTATCACTGTCAAGCAACAAACACACAACACTACATGAGATGTCAATTTATTTCCATATGCATTGCATCCATATTCTCATGATATCTAATCTACATGCTCATAATCACATCACATCACATCAGAATACATATGCATTCATATCAAACTACAATATACATCTCATAATCATCATATTGATATCTCATGTACATCATGGTGAAGCAGACACAGACAATGGCATGTACACTAATACTCGACTCAAAAATATTGTATACATATCTATCAAAAAAATGGGCACTACTCGAGTGTTATTGATCAAAATAATATAAAATGGTGTTGGCACACCAATCAATACATAGCCAGAGATCAAAACTAGGAGCTAGGCACAAAGCATCTAACTCTGCCCTATGCTCTCATCTCCAAGAGGAGTAGGAGAAGGAGTTGCAAGAAGAGGAGGAGGTGGTGGCATGTTAGGTCTAGTAGGAGGTCATGCACCTCTCGACTCTCGAGCATACTATAAAAATTGTTGCACTTGTAGAGCCTCATCAAGCACCACTGTTGAATATGCAGTAAAGTAATAGGCTGCTCGAGCTAACTAAAGGAAGATCTCCTCCTGTGCAATCTCCAATCTTTGCTTAGCAATCTCGATGCACTCTCTCCACTGATCAATCTCTTGCTACCGCTCTAGAAGCTGTGAGTCATGGACAACTACCTATATTTGTAAATCTACCAATTGTTGGGAGGCCTGACGAATCTACTCTTGGTAGTGCGATACCATGTCTTGCACCCCAGTCATAGGCTGATCTGGGGTATCCTCATCAAGCATCTTAGGTGCCTGCCACTATGGTGGCGCCTGCTGCTATGGGGGTGCCTACTGCTGTGGGGCCTACTCCTTTGTCCTCTACCTCTGTTTCCAACCATGCCCTATCCCACTACCCCTAGCACCTGCATCTGATCCCATCTACCACAGGGGAATCTACAACTACTATACCCAATGCTAGACCTATGGCTACATCTATGGCTACTCTTGTGGGTGCACTTTTCGCTATGGTTTTACCTACTGCTACTAAGGCACCTGTCTCTATGCCTGACCTGCCATCCCTAGTGGATCAGTAAAATATGGGAATGGATGGCTGATCAAATGAGCCTAATAGGCAAGCATCATCCATGCATCTACTACCTCTGGCAAGTAATCCCATTAAATCATAGCTAGGCTGCATACATCTATCATAGATCTACCAGGATCCATCCACAAAGGCCACCCTCACCCTACATCTCTTCCCAGTCTGGCGTATGCACAATACTCCTAAGAAATATCCTGTGGTTGACCATACTGCCACCATACCCATGAAATTGCAAACCACTCTATGATCTGCATCATCCTGTCCAATAGTGGCCACAAGCTGAACATCCATGGTAGCTCTCTTTGAGCATCATCCCAATCCTCCAACTCTCGCTAGGGCCACCATACGATAGAGACTAGGTCATCAATACGTGTCCTCTAGTGCTTTGTCTTACCCAGGAAGACCTGGGTAATATGCCACCGATATCTGCAGATATATGGCACCATCGGCTCTCAGGCATCCTCATGGATCAAATTGCATATGGGAATATGCTCCTAGGCCTAGATCTAAAGCACGTATACTCCTACAGCCATAGTCTTCTTCTCATGAAAGACTATCTCAAGCATCTGACGGTATAAGTGGGCCAACATGCACTAACCCCATCCAAAAATATTAGGTGCCTCTACCATTCGACTTAGCATCACTCCCCACCCACACTCCAAACCATGTTATCCTCTGTCAGGACACAAGAAGTAGCTCAAGAATATGGCTAGCACAGATTTCAGCTTGTGTGTTGGCCTATATGTATGCATCAACTCATCCCAACTGATGGCTCGACCTCTTTGCAGCTCCCTCTCAAACACAATAGACAGTGCCTCTATACCTACTCGGGGCATTATATCATAGACCACTTGGGCTCCATGGAAAGGACACCACAAGATCCTCTAAATGTCCTCTGGGGTGATCATTATCTCCCCCACTGGAAAATGAAAGGTGTTCATCTCTGAATGGAAACGCTCCACCAAAGCTGTGAGTAAGTTGTGATTCACCATTACGACTGGGATCTGGCATAATGATGACAAAACCAATTGAGCAATGTGTGCCCGATCAGCATCATCGAGACTATGTGACAACTCTCCATAGGGTGGATAATGTGATCTGAATGAGATGTCATCGAAGACCTCCTGCACACACAAACAAACAACGACAAGCAAACAATCAATACTGGAATGAACTGATGAAACAAAGCTAATAAAAATGAAAATTTTACATGCAAAATTGAAAATTTTAAACACTGCTATCATGGGTTCTCGCGCGAAGTTTCTCTCTTTTGCGTGAAGAATCTCCTTCTTGTGTGAGAAATGAAGTTCTTGAGCGAGAAACGAAGTTCTTCCACGCGAAGAATCTCATTTTCACCCAGGAGGTGGGTGTCTCCCGTGTGAAAAACCTCATCGACTCGTGCAAAGAAATAGTGCACCCTATTTCTTCACATGAGAAGAGATCATCTTCTCATGAGAAAGGACAGTCTTGCACAAAGACCATTTTGACAACCCTAAAACATGCTAAAAATGCAATAAATAACCTCATAAAGCATGAAAATGAAAGTTCAAAGATGGGAAATCGATGACTTACTGGTGGTCCATAGTCTGTTGGTTGGTTGTGTCATCTGGAGTGCTTAAAATGATGATATCTCACATTCACTACCATGTCTGTCTCAGAGCTCAATTCACTACAAGAAAAAAAGCACAAATGAATTGAAAATGACCCCTTGGGCCCTTATATAGCTATTGACCTAATTTCTCAAAGTGCTTCAATTTGCACAAAAATCACCTCGACTAATTAGACCATTATGAATCCATTTTTAGGATTGAATTCAAAATTTGACACATGTAAGTGCCTCAAAAATGCATTTTAAAACTTTGGGGACTGACGCAATTGAATGCTTGTGCAGCCCAAATCTTTTTGATACTTTAAGATTCTTGGAATCTTTTCAACTCAATATCCTTCATGTTTTCAAAATTCATTTTTTGAAAAATCAACTCAAGTCAACTAGTGCCAAATTTGGTCAACTTTTGGTCAACCTTGGTCTTCAGACCTCGCAATCATTTCAAATCAACTCTAAATTTTCTTTCGATCATTCTAATCTCTTCTATATTCTGCTAAATCTTTGATTTCTTTTATATCTCTCAACATATTGCTTTACATCATATTTCTGGTGTGTCATCTTTTAATTTTGCTCCCTAGGGGGTAGGATGATTACATCATTAAACTTGAATTTCAAATCAATTTGAATCTTCATCGCTTGGGGCATCTTGTTCCTATCTTATGTCCTCATCATTTGGGGCATTTCATCACTTGAGGCATCTTGCTCCCTTCTATCTAGCCTCTTTTCCATCTATCTTATCTTTTCATCAATTGATCAACCTTATAACAACTCTTCTTAGAGTTCAATGGAAAGGTATTGGGATAGTCTAAACCCTGACTCCTAATGATCAAGCCTCATTCTGGGGATGATTCTATGACTTATAATTTAATCTTGCTATCTTTTATCAATCTTAGGTATCTAGGTGTTCTATCTAGATCCTTAAAGATTAAGCTCCATTCTGGAGATAATCTTTTAGATGCTTTCAATCTCAAGTATACTGGTGTTCTATCTAGATCCTTGAAGGTTAAGCTCCGTTCTAGAGATAATCTTCTAAATACTTTCAATCTTAGGTATCTAGGTGTTCTATCTAGATCCTTAAATATTAAGCTCTGTTCTAGAGATAATCTTTTAAATACTTTCAATCTCAGATATCTAGGTGTTTTATCTAGATCCTTGAAGGTTAAGCTCAGTTCTGAAGATAATCTTCTAAATGCTTTCAATCTCAAGTATCTAGGTGTTCTATCTAGATCCTTAAAGATTAAGCTTTGTTCTGGAGATAATCTTCTAAATGCTTTCAATCTCAAGTATCTAAGTGTTCTATCTAGATCCTTGAAGGTTAAGCTCCATTCTGGACATAATCTTCTAAATGCTATCAATCTTAGGTATCTAGGTGTTCTGTCTAGATCCTTAAAGGTTAAACTTTGTTTTGAAGGAAACTTTTAGAATGCTTATCAATTCAGGTATTTAGGTGTACTACTTGGATTCCTTAAGATTAACCTCTATTCTAGAGATAGTCTTTAAAAGCTTCTCAATCAGTCTCTGTATCATCAACTTCAGAACCAATCTCATTTCTTGATCCTTGCATCATGCTTTCTGATTTTCTTTGAATTGAACATGCTACTCACACATTCATTCAAAGAGAGGAAAAATTTAATACCCCAAAATTGGTTCATTTCCATTATACCAATTCTGGTCTATTTTGATCAATTCTAAGATCTATTCTAATAGGTAATTCTCATTCTGCTACTCGCTACTTGACTTAATTGTCAGATGCAAAAAACCCTAATCTGCATTCATCATACTCATTATTTAATCTCTATAGTACACACTCATATTAGCCACATTAAACCTATTGGATCTCAATTTAATTTAATCTAAAGTATTCATACTTTATTAAATTAAATTATCTCCTAAGGCTAATGTACTACAGGATTAAATTTATTTAATTTAATAAATATGCTTATTCTAATTAACTAAACAAAATTATTTAATTAAATGGAGAAGCTACTTCTAAATTAATTAAACAAAGTCATTTAATTAAATGGAAAGTTATTCCTAAATTAATTAAGTGGAGTTATTTAATTAAATAAGAAAAGTGTCTCTAATTAATTAAATAGAATTATTTGATTAAATAGAAATATTTAATTAAATAGAAAAAGGTAATTATGAAAGCATATCTCATTTTATTAAATTAAATATCTCTCCTAATTTTCTCTTCAATTCAAGAAAGGAAATTCCTAGTTCACTGCTGATCAAATTAGAAGTGACCCAGATCACTTGCTCTCACATTGAAGTCTATCTAAGTTTACTGAGTCTTGCACTCAGATTTGAGCTAGTTAACTCCCTCTAATTTGAAAATCTTCCACCTTAACTGAACCTCATCTTCAATCTTGACCATTGATTGAAATCAATCTCAACTGTTGATGGATTCCAAGAAAGCCTATTTAACAGACCCTCATTTCCTCATTACAAAGGTTGAATCTCATTGCTATCTCATTGCTGTTGAATTTCATACTCACTTTTGCTCACATATTTTCATACATTCATATGTTTAGTTTAATCTCATCTAGTTCTTAAAATACATATGATTAAACTAGTTTGATTTACACGTTCTTAGATTAATTGCATCTTTCATATAGAGTAATTACATATCACATAGATTAATTACATTTCTTTAAATCCTTCATTCTCAGAGGGTTTGGTTGCCCGCACCTCAATTCTGAGGATATTAATAGGCAAAATCCATTTAGATAGGAGGCAACAGGTCGGCTTGTAGGGAAAATCTTGGGTGAACAATCTAATGTTCATTCTGTTGAAGTGTTTGTAGGTTCAGAGGCCCACAATTCACAGGTACTAGAACAAAGCTCAAAACCTTCAACCGAGCTAAGAGTGAGATAGAAAATCCTACTTTGGGTAATAATATGACAAAGAATCATCCATCTTAGTAGATCATCATAAGTAGAGATAAAAGTGTGATGACAAGAAGAAAAATTAATGAATAACTATGTTTGATATCTCAAGTTGAGCCTAAGAATGTAGATGAAGCATGTAAAGATGACCATTAGAAGCAAGCTATGAAATAGGAGATGGACTAGATAGTAAAGAATGAGACATGAGAATCAATCTCCAAACTAGCAGACAAGAATGTGATAAAAATTAAATGGGTATTCAGGAACAAGATGAATGAACAAAGTGAACTTGTAAGGAACAAAGTAAGATTGGTATGTAAAGATTACTCACAACAAGAAGGAATAGACTATGATGAGACCTATGGTCATGTGGCAAGAATAGAAGTAGTAAGGTTATTCTTAGTGTATGCATCATATAAGAAATTAAAAGTATATTTGATGGATGTCAAGTTAGCATTTTTGAATGAAGAAATTGAAGAAGAGGTATACATAGAGAAACCTAAAGGTTGTCTTTTGATAGATGATAAGAACATAGTATGCACACTAAAGAAAGCATTGTATGGCTATAAGCAAGCACCCAAGACTTGGTATACAAAGTTGGACAAGCATTTGACAAAGCTTGGTGATGCAAGAGCATCTTGGGTTTTCTTGATGACTACTTTGGAGTTCATAGGAGGAGGCTCAATAGTTGCCTTGGAGGGTGCTTGGACTAGTGCTTGGCATGCTTTGGGAGCTTGACATGCTCTGGGAGCTCAACATGCTCTGGGAGCTCGACATGGTTTGGGAACTTGACACAATCTTGGAGCTTGACATGGTCTGTTGTGCTCAAAAATGCTTGTATGAGCTTGAAAATGCTTGAGAATTTTTTGGTATTGGGTTTGGTTTTGCTGACACTCAGCTTGGTCTTGGTTTTTGTTGGTGCCAAGTTGTCCATGAGCTGACTTTGGCATTTAATTTTTCTATGGGTATTTAAGTTTGTGTTGTGGCCAACTTGTGGCTCAACATATATTTAACATGAGGGGTTTATTTTAATTTATAATTGCTAGGCTAACTTATTTCTTAGTTGGTTATAAGTAGGGGGTCTTGTGGAGTCTTTGAGGCATTCATTCATGGAATGATTCATTCATTTGGAGGAGGAGTGAGTGTGGGAGTAGCTGAATGGAAATTTTTCTTAAGTTTGTGGATAGAGGGCTGAATGTGAGGAAATTTACAATAGGATTGTGATGAAGTTATGATTGTGTGGATAGAGCATCAAATGTGAGGTGGTTTACACTTGGATCTTGGATAAACTTGGAGTAGAGCTAGGGCTACTGCTTGGAAAAAAAGGAGATTTCTTGGTGGGCTTGCAAGCACAAGTTGAGATCTTCCTTGGAGGTTTCTACCAAAGTGTGGATCTAGACTAGCTAGTGTTTGAATTGCATCTTGAGGGATCTTGCAGAACTATTATTGTAATTGCTTTTTATTTGGCCATAACTAGGAAGGCCTTACAACCTGACACATTACATGTAATAGTTATTTTATGAATAAATTATTGTAATTTGGTATCAGATCTTACATTATTATTGTGTTTTTATTGTGTGATTATTTTCTAGGGGATAGGACATCTCCTTTGGGGATTCTCCTACCTTGCATTATATTAGGTTATATTAGAATGAAGGTTGTTCCTAAGTGTGTAGATAGATCACTAAAGTTGTGGCAATTTGCACCAGGACTTGGGTTGGAGAAGTAGATATAAGTTGATCTTGATGTGGTGATGGACTTTTCTTTCTAGAGTCCTAGATCTCTTGGTTGCAAGGTGGCAGATTGTGGTTCTAACTTGCAATTGTAGAGGGCTTGTAGATGGATAAATGGATGCAATGATGGAAGAATGATCTTGTTGAGGCATGATCATAGAGAATTTTTGTATTATAGGTCCTTATTCCTAGACTTGTGAATTGGTTCCTAATTGTTCATGCAAGATGGTAGGTTATGATTTGACTTGTAAACAATTCAAGGTTGTCACAAGGAGTGTGGGAAGGATTTTTTGTTGAAGGTTTATGAAGATCTTGGGAGATGTCTCCAAGAGGATTGGACCTTGAGATGATTGTAAATCTCTATGATGTGGTGAAGAGGAGGTTCTTAAGATGTTTTCTCGATTTGAAGCTAGTTTCATTGATCAAACTAAGGAGGTGGTTACTTTGTTTGAAACTAGTTTGGCTGATTGAGATAAGGATAGGATGAGAAAATAATTTCATAGATCTTTGTGGAGTTGGAGTCTACTCATCTGGAAGAGAGTTGTCTGGCTAGTTAAGAGACTTGTTCATGAGAGAAGATGACATAGCAAGGTTGAGTTGGAAGAGGTTGGTTTTGTTGATCAATTTGTGGAGTCTGATATAGAACCTGTAGAGCAATTGGAGCTTGTTGCTAAGGATATTCCTAACCTTATTGATGTTGGGATAGAGGTTGGTTTTCATGATCAGTTGGTTGAGTCTGACATGGAGATGGAAAAGCACTTGGTCGTCGATGATCCAATTATTGTTGGTGAAGAGTCATATGTTACAAAGAATCTTGTTGTGAGCAATGATATTGGTGGTTTTGTGAGTTTGGAATTTGTTGATAGAGATCTAAATATTGCTATTGATGTGGAGTTTTTTGTTGCTAGTGT
Organism: Cupressus sempervirens; assembly: GCA_028749045.1. NCBI lineage: Eukaryota > Viridiplantae > Streptophyta > Pinopsida > Cupressales > Cupressaceae > Cupressus > Cupressus sempervirens. The sequence goes on from CM053791.1 coordinate 278,447,179, forward strand.
GGATTCACTACTTGCTGATGTGGATGAGGATTTGATGTTGAAGCATTATGTTTAGTTTGTTCATGGGAATGAGCATGTTGAATGGATGGTTGAGATTCAAGTGTTTGACATAATGATGCAGATGTAGATGATGTGTAGTTTGGTTTTCTTGTCCTTGTTGGAGTGGAAGCCTTTGGTGAAGATGAAGATGGTTTTTGATCATTCTTTGAGTCTGATGTAGGAGCATCTTGGGTTTTCTTGGTGATTACGTTGGAGTTCATGGGAGGAGGCTCAATAGTTTCTTTGGAGGGTGCTTGGACTAGTGTTTGGCATGCTCTAGGAGCTCAGCATGCTCTAGGAGCTTGGCATGGTGTTGGAGCTCAGCATGGTCTAGGAGCTCGGTATAGTCTTGGAGCTCAGCATGGTTTGTTGCACTCAGGATGTGTTGGATTTTAGTAATGCTTGTGGGAGCTTGACGATGCTTGGGAATTTTCTAGTGCTTGGCTTGGTTTTGCTGGCACTCATCTTGGTCTTGGTTTCCATTGGTGTCAAGTTGTTTGTAAGATGACTTTGGAATTTAATTTGTGTATGGGTATTTAAGTTTGTGTTGTGGTTGACTTGTGGCTCAACATATATTTAATATGAGGTGTTTATTTTAATTTGTAATTGCTAGGTTGACTTATGGATTTGTTGGGTATAAGTAGGGGTTCTTGTGGAGTCTTTTAGGCATTCATTCATGGAATGTTTCATTCACTTGGAGGAGGTGTGAGTGTGGGAGTAGCTGAATGGTGATTTTTCTTGAGTCTTTGGTAGAGCACTGAATGTGAGGTAGTTTACATTATGACTATGATAAAGGTGCGAGTGTGTGGACACAACACTAAATGTGAGGAAGTTTGCACTTGGATCTTGGATAAAATTGGAGTAGAGTTAGGGTTGCAGCTTGGAAAACAAGGAGATTGTTTGGTGGGCTTGCGACCACAAGTTGAGATCTTCCTTGAAGGTTTCTACTAGATTGTAGATTTGGACTAGCTAGTGTTTGGGTTGGATCATGAGGGATCTTGTGGAATTGTTATTTTAATTTTTTTGTATTTGGTCATAATTAGGAAGGCCTTATAGCCTAGCACATTGCATGTATCAATTATTTTATGAATAATTTATTATAATTTGGTATTAGATCTTACATTATTATTGTGTTTCCACTATGTGATTATTTTCTAGGGGCTAGGACATCTCCTTCGGGGATTCTCCTACCTTACATTGCATCACTTGGATATAGCAAAGGTATGGCATATAGTGATCTCTATTGGAAAGAAATTGATTATGGATTGATGATTTTGGTAATATATGTTGCTGATATCATATTTAGAGGAAATGATGATGAAAGTGACAAGTTTGTAGAAGAAATGAAGAAGGAATTTGAAATGAGCATGATAGGAGAGATGAAATATTTTCTAGGATTACAAATTGTGTAGGACAAAGAAGGGATATTTATTTCTCAGACTATGTATTTGAAAGATTTACTAAAAAGGTTTAATTTGAAAACATGTAAACCCATTGGAACACCTATGGAAACTAGACACAAGTTATCTACAAAGTATGAGACACCTACTATTAAGTTGTCATGCCCAAAATACAAGGAAAAAATACACCAACAAATTTTTATTTTTCTTTTAAAGTGATAATAGGATTAAATGTAATACATACGTATTCAAATAGAATTACTTAACTTCATCATACTCATGTATAATCACAAAATTTAAGTACAAATCAAATGCAAATTTTCTTAACATATTTTAAACTTAAATTGCAAAACTTAATATATATTACTATGTTATCTAATTAACCTCAATTAAATGAATATGATTTTGAAACATAAAAATGTTGCAAAAAGAGTGAAACATCATGTTATCCATTTTTTGATACACACATACATAAAATTGAATTACAAGAAGAAAATCATAAGCAAGAATACTACTCAATTTTATTTTTCCTATTGAACTACCTAATTCAAGGCTCCGTAGGGAAAGAACCAGGAAGAAAACCTGACATCTTTGTCATTTCCACAATAAGTTTAAAAATAACATTTTTACATATAATTTTTATCCCGAGGAGAAATCTCCCAACATAATTGAATCTCAATAACAATTCTAGATTTTCTTCTTGGCTCCACAACAGGGAAACCATTACGAAGTTTGCAACAAATCATAGTGATCATCAAGAGAATGTAAACTAACCAAGAGACAACCAATCATAACATGAAGACAAAATCAAACATTCACTCCCATCCTAGTTTGCACAACAAGTTCATCATTGAACTAGACTAGGGAGAAGGTGGATTTTTCCAATAGGAGATGTCAGCCACAACACCATAACAAGTGCCTTTTAGGGAGTATAAACTTAAGAACTTTTGTTCTTCCAATTCTTATAATCCAAAACTCAAAACATGGTTTTTGTTGACGAGTAGGGGCCCATAACACCCTACTCTCTCTCTCCCTCTTCTCGTCTTGAGAAGAGACTCTGCACTATTGGAGTCCAACTAAAGACCTCCTCCCATACATGGCTACTTTTTCCCTATTCAAGTGTGAGTAATGCCAATACAACCCTTACAATCCCTATAAAAGTCAAAGCAAAAATACAAAGGAAACTATTCAAGAAAAACTCATTTCAATCCCTCCCAAACATATACAACAAACACATGAACATACATATGCAAAAAAAATAACTTAATCATGAAACATAACATGAATTAAAAGAGTTGAAGGGTTCATACCTTCATAATAAGGTTATGGAAATTGGAAAATTTGAGGTGAGCTTCCCTTCCTTCTCCTTCTCCTTCAATCCTAAAATTCTCTCTAAAACTAGAGGTTGGGTTAGCACTCATTCTCTCTCAAATTTTCCTTTGAATAGGATATTAACTCAACCAACTCCAAAATGCAATAAATTCCCCACTTGTCTAAAGGTTCTAGATTATTCTAACTCAACTGGTCATAAGGCTAATCTCAAGGTGGAGTTTAACACATCCAATTCATGGAGAATATTCAATTTTCGCAATAAAGCAAAAATGGGATATTTTGGTGACCATAAAAGTCAACAAAAGGTGCTAGAGGGGTGGAAAATGCCCCCAACCCATACCTATACCACTTAGGTACTTATATTACATGATTTTTGGCCTCTATGACTAATTAGGGACCTATCAAAAAGTTTAAAAAATTTGGACTTCCTAACACCCCTCAAAAAATGCAAATTAATCACTAATCTTGATTAGGGTAATTAATCTTGATTACTAACTGATTAGCAAAAAATTAACTAACCTAGTCCAACTTAGATCTTTAGGTTACTTGGTTAACCCTAACTATCAAGCTAAAATGCATATACGAGTCACGAGTTTCAAGTGACACTATAAAATCATTGTTACAAAATATTAACACTTAATGCTTATAGAATGATACATTCATTCAAATTTATGATACAAATAAAATATGAACAATGGGGTATGCATCTTTTATTAGACTCAACCTTGGTTGCCACAAATGGTACATAAGGTCCAGTTCTAATTCTCTATTAGATTTCTTGACTAAAATATCCTGTACACTCATTGCACACATCAGTAGCTCAAGAAAATCACATGCACATATATATATATGTATATGTATATATGTATATATATATATATATATATGTATGTATATGTATATATATATATATATATATATATATATACATATATACATATACATACATATATATATATATACATATATACATATACATATATATATATGTATATGTATATATGTATATATGTATATAACTCACCAGGATAATCACATAACTCAAAACATAAACCTTTTATTTAACTAATCCTTTCTCATTTCTACAAACATTTGATCATTAGTAATTACATAATCAATATAACATATAACTTATTCATTAATTTAGATTAAGTACTAGAATAATCATTGTTAGGCATGCATATACCTAAACATCATAACATCACCTTTAAGGTATATTGAACCATCTGAATACATATAACCTAATCATCATGGTACAAAAATTAACATCTTCATCATCAAGTGAAAACACCTTGTATCATTATTAGTGAAATTTTAATGTTTAAACACTTGAGATAATGAAGTAGTTATTGAATCACTAAGTATTAAAATATGGATGCATCAACTGATCTCAATTTTCATTATGACATTCACAACATAAAACATTACTTCATATCTATTCAAATCTCCTATAATGGTTTTAATAGAAAATTCATATTTGATAATTACATATGAGTAGGGACCTTACATCCTCCCCCACTAGCTTTTGACTTCCTCCTAGAAGTCACACCGCTAACATGTTCGTCCTAGGCTAGAACCTTGTCTGAACTTATTCCAAGATTTAATTTTATAAAAAGGATGATTAATAACTCACATACATACACATGAATGATAACCTATTTGCCTGATTACCATTTCTAAAAGCGTAGTTCAATCCAAATTTTTGACATGGTTACATTTTCCAAGGTCAAATACTTCTTAAACATATTGGTCACATATAAACAACATTCAAATCTAGTATATAATATGTATAGAGTCTCTAGTAATAATATAATAATATATTTTGAATTCCACATACCCACTCATTAGGTAACAGTTCTACGAGACTCACTCAAATGAGGTTTTCTTATAATGAAACTTGGCTCTTTATGTAGGGCTAATCACTTTTCCTTTAGAGTTTCTACAACATACTAATTTCTTGATAGGAAACTAAACAATCCATTGTTACACCTGCACCTTTTTTCATCTAGAAGTCTATTAGGTTATCTCATAACCTTAACAAGTTTGATATTGGGGTGCAATCCATTGCTCATAATAGTCCACGGATATCACTAGTCCTATTCTCAAAGTCTTGGGAAAGGGTGGGGCATGAATACTCTCACTAATAACTCCATACCCTAAAGTTATACATCCACTTAATTTTTAGGAATCCATTTTTGGTAGACCCATCATATGTCACTTTGCCAACAAAATTTAGAAAAAAGTGCCTCAAAAATTCAAATTTGACATCAAGGATGAAACATCCAATGCAAAAGTTTGAAATAAAAGAAATAAAGGGTGGCTATTATAGAAAAAAATTAATCAAGAATAAAGAAATAACTAAGAGGAAAAATAGAATCATCAATAATATAGTTGGCTAAACAACCCCACATCACACTATTGGCAAAAAGGAAGAACATTAAAATACCAAAAATCTGAAATTAGACATATAAGGAAATAAATCCAATTACTTACAAAATTTACATTACTGACATAATGTGGTTGTACCAGGGTCACTGAGGAAAATGAGGAATCTTAGGTTTTCCAAATACATTGCATGGATCTTCAATTAAAATTGGATGGTGGTCTAAAGACCATGCCACTCAAACTTAGATTGATCCCACCTACTAACTACATAGCTCACTTTATTGACATCACCCTATGATTAGGGTTTACTAAACTAAGGGGTTTTCCCTAATCAGAACTCACTCAAAAGTACAAATGTGAGGATACTAATATAAGCCTCCATCAATCCTCTTGTTGTTATATTGGTTCCTGTTTCAAAGAATCTAAACATGTGGGAACTTCAGTGTTAGTAGAGTTGTACTGTGAGTTACAATTACAAAACCAAATCTCATATCCTTAATTTACTATATTTGCACATTAGGGCCCCCACCCATAATCTTTATTAGGTCAACATTTAATCACAATATACTAGATGAAGTTGTCTTATCAATCTCACCAAATTTGATATGATATTGTATACACAAATATCACTGCCCGTGTTATTCCATCATTTGCACAAGTTCTAATTATCATTCAAGAATGTACTGAATGCTATTTTTCTTATCTATAATTCCATATTCTATGTCTCTTATAAATGACTTATAAATTCATCCTTAGGTTGTGGGTTCAAAACTAGGTAGGTGTTAGAATTATTTAGAATAACTGAGAGGGGGGGTGTTGAATCAGTTATCCAAAGTCCAATGATGTCCAATAAAACTTTTTCTACAAATCCTTAATGGCACATAACTGAGATTATCATGTATGCAATTGAACATCAAACAACCATGGAAAGTAAACATGCATCACAACATAACACTAAGGATTTGATAACCTAGAAACCCTCCAAGAATAAGAAGGTAAAATTGGAGTGGGGATGATACCCACAAAATAACTACACAATTGATTTCAACCACTTCTGATGGTCCGCCCTATTAAAGGTCTGCCCTATTAAAGACTACAACACATTGTTAAATGTGACATTGTTAAAGGATTTAAGAACATTCAACTTGGAATGTCACCCTGTTAAAGGATTTACATAGAGCTATTAGGCTCACCCAAGTCCATGGGATTTTCAATCACCTTCTCAAAAGAATCTTTCATCCCTCTCTAAGGATCTCTTATCCTCCTCCTAAGGATCTCTTATCCTTCTCTTAAGGATCTCTTTATCCTTCTCCTGAGGATCTCTTTGTCCTTCTCCTGGGGATCTTCTATTCTTTTCCTGAGGCTTATCTACCTAGCTATTAAGCTAACCTAGCAATGTAAGGTTTCAATATCTAATACAATGGTAAGAAAGTATTAGAAGGGTTTTGACCTGATATAGATTTGCAACCCTAACTGTGCAGATTTTAGATCACTTCTTCAATTCTCTTCTTTGTTTGGCTTTCCTCCTTTGTAGTGCAGACAACTTGTTTACCCTTCAAGATCTATCTCCTTGAGTTCTTCCACTCGTTATGCCAATGCAATCTCTGGTCACTCGATCAATTTAGAGTCTTGATGCTCTGTTCTTACTCCTCTTGGCTTCTTCACATTATCACTTATGACCAATTCCCTCTCTTGCATGCACACTTGATCTTTGACCTGTAACTCCTTATAAAGAAGTTATGTTCTTCATTTCTTGCTCAAATCTTAATTTTCTATTGAGAAAATGGTATTGTTTTCCCTCCAAATTGTTTCTTCTAGAAAATTCATGATAAATCCATTTGCATTCACCAAAAATGTTTTACATAGTGTTCTGTGCTACCAGCTCATCATTCTTATCTTCTATCTAGTTCACAAAATTCTAGATAACTATCATGCCAGCTTAGATCTGGAAAATCTTCAATTTTCAAAATAATGCAGCAACTTGGCATTATTGGTTTCCTGATGCTCGACACCTTCTGTGTTACTCAGCTTCTTAATGTTATCTATATTGGTGCTTGACATCTTAATGTTATTTACAGGCGCTTGGCACTTGAAGACTTACTTGGCATTCATTATCTTTTACTACTACTCGGCACCTGAAGGATTTGATGTTACTTGACATCTGAGTAATCACTTGGCTTATACTGAAGTTGTACTTGCTTGACTTCAACTGAGAATCTATTGGGCTCTAACTAGCTTACTCGATTCTTTCTAATGAACTTAGTTAATCCTTACATCTTTTATGTATCACAGTGTGTCCATCCTCTTAGAGTATGTCATCAATAAATTATTTCATTAATGGCTTAGCTGATCCTTATAATTCATTACATCATCATAACTTCAACCTTTCTCTAGGTATTCTAGTTACATCTTATTGATTGCCACCTCCTTGTCAATCAACCAATTAATAGTACTTGGATCACTAAAGCAATTTTCAATCCTACAAGTAGCAAGTTTGACATCAATGACAAAATAATGATTGAAACATTCTTTACCAGTTCCATTATCCTTTATTCATGATCTTTTCAATCATTTCCAATAGTAGGTATAGAACCATTATTAGGATGTTGCCAATGTTTACTCATTCATTGTCAATGTTTACTTATTCACTTTTACAACTATCTCCTTGCTATCAATATAGGTCATCATTATTGCTCTTATCATGCCTTGTGGGTTATAATCCTCTTAACTCTAATACTTGAACCTTTCGTTCATATTAGTTTGATGACCTCATCACAACTTTACTTTCTCTAATTTGTAGGGTTATAATTGATCTAATCATTTCAATCTAGAGTCTATAGGCATTTTCTTGATAGTTAAAATTTGGTATTACTCATGCTTATACAATAAGCCTACAAGAATTAATAGACTAACATAACCCTAACTTATTAGTTTTCAATAACACTTCCACCATTTAAATTTCCATTCTTACCACCATATTTTTAGATAGATTTAATCCCCGATTAGGATTCTATTCCTCATAAAAGAATGAGATACTCCCTTTATTTGTACGTTCCTCACTAACTCTCTCTTGTTGAATAGCTTCTCACATTAGTAATCCTATCATTTGAGGTTCCCAAATGTTACTTGTAGATTCCAAATTAGCTCTAGTTTTCTTTCCAAGGATTACTGGAACAATATATTTTAAATTCTTAATAGGTTAAAGGTATCCTAATAATTTGGTAACATGATATACTCGTCAAGTGTTACCTTTCTATTTACTCACCATTCATTTTATCTATTCAATATTTTAATCCAAAGGTATAAAATTAGTTTATGAAGATCATAGGTTTCTTTTACTCATGTTTGAAAAGTTTAAAACAGTACTGGTTTACTAGAACACCTCCATACTTGATATAAACTACAATTTGACTTCTACTAAAGATGTTGAGAACCAATTTCTCTTTGACTTCTAGGTTATTTACTTGTTTCCAATGTCATGATTCAAATTTGTTTTATGGTTCTTAATTTAGTTTTTCCTCAAGGTGATCATGTTCAATATAATTTTGAATTCTTTATGAGATCATAATATACTTTAATATAAATATAGCATTCTTTCATCTAATCAGTTGTTTTCAGTCATTAAGATGGGGTCATCTATTTATGGTTGACCATTTATAATTGTTAATACTAACTCCAAGTTTAAACTACTAAGTTAAAACATGCTACACTGGTTAGGTTATAGAAAGATGACAAAGGATTAAAGTGAGTTTTTGATTAAACATCATTAAGATATAGAGTTGACATCTCCACATACATAGGTTCAAACCCCTAAAATCCTAACACTACAAAAACACTTGGTTCTAGTTAAATGTGTCGATTGATTAACATTTAGGTTCAATTTGCAAGGGTATGACTTCCAACTGGTTTCCAAGTTCATAAGTCAATTATGATGCTATCCCTTTTTACACTATACTAAATCAATCCTTAGGAGGATATATTTGCATTTAAAGGTTAATCTATCTTAAAACACTAAGACTTAATTTTAGATATTATCATAACCTATTTAGAACTACTTAAAAACATTAAATATTTATCATTAAGCTAATTGCAACATTGTCCCATCCTCTAATCAAAACCCAAACCAACCTATTAATCTATCTAGACAACTCTAATCCATTACACATTTAAATCCTTACATAGCCATTGAACAAATTTAATCATTTCTATTTGTCTTTTAATTTATTTACAATGTTCACATCTTTTTAAAACATAACCTAATTCCCTAGTCAAGTTATATAGTCAACTTGAGTTGTAAGACTTCCTGATCTACAATCTACCCTTTAGTTTGAAATTTAAAATGTTCAATACCCCAATTCTAAAATCATCGCATAAATTTAGTTCCTATCAATGATTAATAATATAAGATTTCCAAACAAACCATTTCCCATCTTACCCTTCACTAACTACCAAGAACGTTATTTTTAACAATAGCTAACATCATCATAATAACTCTAAACCCTAAAACAACTTCGAAATTCTAACCAAATATTTACTAATTATTATTGTAAAATTAATAATAATTATTATCCATTAACATAATTTCCAAAATAACAATCAATTCTTCAGATAAAGTTATCCTTTATAATTCAATGTAATAAATTGAATAACTAAAACATGATATTAACACCTTAACTACAATTCTAAACTGAAAGCAAACATATCTAAATATTTAATCTAATTTAAATAAATAATCAAAATAATATTATAATAAACTAAAATTTTAACTTTATACTTGCTAACATGTAACACTAAGGTTTAACAAGTCACTTCAACTTACTAATTAAAACTAATTAAAATCTAATACTAATACTAACATTAAGCTTAAAAATATATCCTAACATTTAAAAAATTAAATCCTAATGTAACATATTAATAATTTAAAACTTCTCTGCATTCCTAATAGAATAAAAACCAACGTTTTCTAACAACTAACTTATCCTATCACTTATCAATTTACATTTAAACAACAAAAAAAATCCTGACACATACTAACTTAACTTAAACTAAATATTTAACAAAATAAATAACTAACTAAATTCTACAACTAACACTAACTAAAATCTAACTAACTCCACCCAAACTTACCCACCCCTCCCTTGTTCCCATTCCCAAGGTCTTTGAGTGGCTCCCAATAGACCTCACATGGACCAAGGTCTATCTTATGTGACTCTTTATGCAGGCCCTATCTAAGGTATGTGAGGGCTGCTCTAAACATTGCATCAAGTCAAGGATTGGTGATGGTTGAATATGATCTTATTTTTTTCTTGTTTTCTTTAAACTTTATGCAACCCACTTTGTTTTTAATTTTCCTCTCACCAATCAAGTCTCCCAAGTCCACATCCTGTCAGCATGTAAGGTACACATGGTAGAGGTAGGAGGAAAAATCAACGCATGGGAAAAGTGAAGTTTGTTGTTCCCAACATGGAAAGATGAAAATTTATGTGGGAGGAAGGACATGCCATCAAGTCAATTCCTCCCTTGGATGTGATTGGTGGATGGTTAGATTTTATTTTATTTGTTTTCAAACAAAACTTTATGCAAATCACTTCCCATAAAATGCTCAACTTGTCATGGGGGCACGTGTAGGTAGGAGCCAATAGGAGGATGTGGGTGAAAAAAGTCATGCATTAATTTATTTACACCCCCTTGGTCACCAAAGCCTATGCCTAGGATGGTGGGGTGAAGTGTAAAGTAAATACTAAAGTTTAGTGGTTGGAGTTTAGGATAGGATAGTATCCCTTTTTTTCATTTTTTTTTAGTTTATAATTTCATTTTATAATCTCATAAGTAGTATTTAAAATGATGTCCAAAGGATATTCTAGGGAATCTTTTAGAATATGCCCTATTGTAAAAAGGGAATTTCTTTCTTTCCCATACAAAAAGTAGAGAACTAATTTGCTCTAAGAATGAACAATTTTCTCAAGACCTTTTTTTTTTCCTAAGTGTTAATTTGTGAATACAAACTATATTTTCAAGGCAAGGGGAGTATTTTTTTTTCAAGTCCTTTATTTTTCTAAGTAACAAATTATCCAATGTACTTAATTAGCCAAGGAAGATTTTTTTTTCTAAAGTTGATTATAACATAGAGTTTAAATGTCTTGCTAATACAATAACATAGGATTATTCCCCCTTCCAATCAAATACAAAAATGCAAGAGGAGGTTTAATTCATGTAGTTTTAAATGTCCACACTTTACATGGACCCATTGTTGCCCAAGTGTTATAAAACTAGGCTCTGATACCAAAATGTCATGCGCAAAATACAGGGCAAAAACACACCAACAAATTTTTATTTTTCTTTTAAAGTGATAATAGGATTAAATGTAATATATGTGTATTTGAATAGAATTACTTAACTTTATCATACTCATATATAATCATGAAATTAAAGTACAAATCAAATGTGAATTTTCTTAACATATTTTAAACTTAAATTGCAAGGTGAACTACTATGAACTATTGTGAGAAAATCTCCAAGTGACTTTAACTTGTGACTTTGAATCTCCAATGTTGTTGCAAGGTGAACTACTATGAACTACTTTGAATCTCCAATTTTAGTCTCATCCTTTGTAGATAACTTGTGTCTAGTTACCATAGGTGTTCCAATAGGTTTGCATGTTTCCAAACCAAACCTTTTTAGTAAATATTTCAAATACTTAGTCTAAGAAATAAAGATTCCTTCTTTGTCCTACACAATTTATAATCCTAGAAAATATTTCATCTCTCCTATCATGCTGATTTGAAATTCCTTCTTCAATTCTTCTACAAACTTGTCACTTTCATTATGATTTCCTCCAAATATGATATCATCAACAAATATTACCAAAATCATTAATCCATCATCAATATCTTTCTAATAGAGATTACTATCTACCATACCTTTTCTATATCCAAGCTTTGTCAAATGCTTGTCCAACCTTCCATACCAGGTTCTAGGTATTTTCTTTAAGCCATACAATACTTTCTTTAGTCACTATATCGTTTTCATTTATCAAAGTACAACCTTTAGGTTGTTCTATGTATACCTCTTCTTCAAGTTCTCCATCTAGAAATGTTGACTTGACATCCATCTGATATACTTTGAATTTATTATATGCTACATATGCTAAGAATAACCTTAATACTTATATTCTTTCTATAGCCGAAGCATAGGTCTCATCATAGTCTATTCCTTTTTGTTGCGAGAAACCTTCACATACTAATCTTTCTTTGTTTCTTACTACTTCACCTTGTTCATTCATCTTGTTTCTGAATTCCCATTTAGTTCCTATCACATCTTGTCTACTAGTCTTGGGACCAATTCCCATGTCTTATTCTTTACTATCTAATCTAATTCCTCTTTCATAGCTTGTTTCCAATAGTCGTCTTTACATGCTTCATCTGCATTCTTAGGTTCAACTCGAGATATCAAAAATAGTTCTTCATTGATTCCACTTCTTGTCATCATACCTTTATCTCTACTTCCAATGATTTTCTTAGGAGGATGATTCTTTGTCATATTCTTACTTGAAGTATGTATTGTTATCTCAACTCTTAGCTCTATTGAAGGTTTTGAGTTTTGTTCCTACCTTGGCTCTCCTTCATTCTATAAATCATTGTTAGTCTTTAAGAATACTTCATCATTCCATGGTTTAGTAACAACATTCTCATCATCTAAATTGTAATCAATTATTCTTTCTTGTATCCTAAATTACTCATAAACTCTCACATTTTCACTTTGCATAATAGTCTTAGTTCTCATATTATAACATCTATAAAAATTTCTTTTCAATGAATAAGCAAGAAACATACCTTCATCACTTCTAGCATCAAACTTATCAATATCATCATCTCTTTTGATATAACACTTATTGCCAAAAAAATTGAAATACTTAACTATAGGTGAGTGACCAAACCATAATTCACAAGGGGTTTTGTTTGTGTCTTTTCTGATTTGCAATCTATTCATAGTGTAGACTATTGTATTTGCAAATTCTCTCCAAAACATCTTGGATACATCACTCTCAACTAACATGGCTCTTACTACTTCTATTACTAACTTTTTTCTTCTTTTTGCTATACCATTCTATTTAGGGGTTCTCATAGCTAATAACTATCTTTTGATTCCATTTGCTTCACAAAAGATGTTAAATTTATTTGAAGTAAAATCTCCTCCTCTATCTGATCTTAAGCATTTAATATTCATGCCTGATTCATTCTCAACTCTATTCTTGAATATCTTGAACTTACAAAATTCCTTAGATTTTTCTTTAATAAATTTAACCCACATCATTCTAGAAAAGTCATAAACTAAAATCATGAAATACCTTTAACCATAGAATCCTTTAGTCTTTGTAGGACTTCTTAGAGCTATATGTACAATCTCCAATTTTGTTGTAGTAGTAAACTTCTTGCTGGGAAAAGAAGTATTGTTATGCTTTGCCAAAAGAAACTCCTTGCAAATTGTGTTAGTAGGTTTTACAATCTTAGGCAAATCTCTAACTGAAAATATACTACTAGTCTTCACAATATTATGAAAGTTTATATGAAAAAATATCTTATGCTAGAACCAACTATCATCTACCTTTGCAACCAAACATATCATTTTAGTAGGATTCAACTAAAATACATTATCTTTAGATCTGGTTCCTATTCTAATTATCTTTCCATCTTTGCCTCTAATCATTCATGTCTTCTCTATGAACTGCAAATAATAACCTTTAGCCACTAGTTGTCCAACACTTAAAAAGATTGTGCTTCAAACCATCAACAAAATATACATCCTTAGTGTTAGTCTTACCATCAAGAGTTATAGATCCAATACCTTTACCATGGCATGATGTATTGTTTCCAACTCTAACAATGCCTCCATCTTGACTTTTGAAGTCAAAAAATTTGTTCATATCACTAGTCATATGATGTGACCAACCAGTGTTAATTATGCAATCAAATTTCTTTTCAACCTATGATACTAAAGCTATTTTCTCTAGACTTTCTTCTTTAATTTCTAAAAATACTATTTCATCATCACTAGCACTTACTATTTAGTCATTAGAATCATCTTCTTCATTTGCATATGGACATTCACTATCTCTTATAAGTTTGAAATTTTCTCTATACTTTTTTTCTCTTTTAGGACACTTAGATGCATAATGACTAAATTCATTACAAGTCCAACATTTAAATATTTTCTTACCATCTTTTTCTCTTCTTACCAAAAGGGCTACTCCTTCAATTTTTCTATTCTCATCAGATCTACTGCTACTAGCAAAGTCTCCTCTAGCACTTGTGCTCTTTGATAAACTAGGTCAAATATTCAAGGCACTAAAAGTTGTTTTTGTTCTGGTCAATTCTCTGGACTATCTAAGTTCATTCTCAACTATTTCAAGTCTTCCAAGAAATGTTTCCTTTGTGAAATCTTTGGTACAAGAGATCAACAACCATATCATTTGAACTACTAACTTAAATGGTGGTGTTAAGCTTTTCAATATCTTCCATATCACATCATCATATTCTTTGCAGGTTCTTCCTTAAGATCTAATACCTATAGTAATTTCTGATATCCTACCTATAGATGTCCTTATAGATTCATCTTCTTTAATTTTATCATCTTGAAATTCATAAATCCAACCTTGTAGCTTCAATTTCTTATAATTTTCATTACCTTCAAAACTATTTTCCAAAGCTTTCAAAATCAAATGAGAAGTAACAAGTGACTTTACCTGGTTGTACTCAATTTTAGGAAGTGCAAAAAATAATGCTTCTCTACCTCTCATGTTGCACATGAAAATATCTCTTTCTTCCTTGGTACAAGTTTCCAAATTGTTTTTCATCAATAACTTTCTTTTCTAGATTTGTCAAAATCCAATATCTTGGAGTCGTGCACTACATATATGTCTTAATCTTTCCTTCCAACTATCATTGTTCCATCAAACTTTAGACTATCTTTTCTCAATATGTTCACCATGGATTTCTCAAATTTGTTAAACTTCCACTAAGATAACTAATGGGGGGGGGTGTGAATCAGTTATCCAACAATTAAAATATTTATCAACTTTAAACAATCTTATCCATTGAACCAAAGTAAATAGAAACCATAACAAGATATATAAAGATAATTACACCAGATATGTTAACTAGGGAAACCCTTGAACAAAGGGAAAACCTTGGTAGGAATGATTCCCACAAGATGATTTACTAAAATAAATATTCCTTGTTGAAGAATGGACCCTATTAGGAGTCTATTACAACATACTAATCTCTCAACTATTCCTTGTAGAATAATTATATGCACTATACTTTAACTTCTTTTCTCTATTCTATCAACCAGACCAATCACTATCATACCTTGTAAAATAGGTCACAAACCTTAGATCTAAGTAGCCAACTCTGGATCACATAATAAAACCTCAACAACAAAGTTTCCTTCACCTTTGCTCTACTCTACTCAACTTTACATTCTGCTCTTTGTGCTACTTACAGTCATTTGTACATCTTACATATTCCTCTTTTATGATAAAGAAAAATTTCCTTCCTTTATGTCAAATCCATAAAACAATTCCCTAAGTTGGTTGTTACACTTTCTCAATTAATTGTTATAGGACCACATTAAGGACACATTATAATTAGCGATAACATTAATCTTCTGCCTTGCAAATTGAATATCTTTTTGTACATGTAACATTATGATGAGTGAACTTAGCCATGTCATCACCAATATTTCTTCTTCACATTTTCACTTTGGCTTCTTAATATAACAATTGTTCTAAGAGATATAACAAGTTCACCAAAATATGCCTCTGTAAACTCTATCCCAGAATAGTCTTCTTTGAAACTTGCATAACTTCTTCCAAACTTAATATCTTGTGTTTTTGAGGTTATATATATATTCTAGACACTTAGTATAATCTCCCTTTGACCTCACTAAAAAATGTACTCAATGATCTATCCATACCAACTTGATCTTTTTGCTATTCTTCTGTCAACTACTACAGAAAACTACTATGTTGACATTAATGAAAAAATGGTCATGAATGTAACATATCATCATGATATTGATCTAAACATATTTCTACAATAGTCCCCCATAGGAATATCATCTGCATTCATGCTTCCAACAAATGGAGTGATGGGGCGATCAAAACAATATTGCGATATTACAACTTAAAGAACTTTAGAGGCACTACTTATAATAGATGAAAATGATCCATGGACTTAGGGATATAAAAATCAATGTATAACCAAGGTTTTCCATGTATCCCTATTTTATACTTGATGTCAATTTATGAGAAATTCATCAAAACATAAGGCACAATATTTTTCTAGGTTTTTCTTCATTAGAATGACAATATTTTCATAAACCCTTAAGCAACTGAAACATACCCTCTTCCTAATTTTCACAAAGTATCACAATTTTTTTGTTGGATAGAAAATTATGTCATCAATGGCTCTATGTGGGGATGATGGATAATCTATATCCATGTAAGAAGCTATAATTTCTATGATAAGAAGACTACATACATGAGAATGTTGTAGAGAAACACTTGACAAAATAGGGGAAAACAACACGAAAAACATGAAAAACTAGAGTATACAGAGATTTACATAATATACAAACCTAAGTAGTGTTCATGGAAACTAGACATTTCAACAAAAATAGCTCTTCAAGAATTGTCCATGAACTCACAATTCTAGAATATCACCTATTAACTCCTTTATGAAATAAGTCTTCTCCCCAATTTTCATGAACTAGATCTAGTCCAAACAAGATGGGATCAAAATTTCCATTTTTTCCTTTGTCTTCTACTTTGGAATTCCATAACAATGCCATATCTTCAAGGTAAAATTTTTTTGATATTGTCCTCTTATCATATAAATGCTTAACTTGGACTTGCAATTTCACATTTTTGGTAGAAGCATCTCTTCTTGTCTCATCCAACTTCATAATGTCATTCATTCTAACCTGCATTTCATCAATGAGGCAACCTAGCTTAAATTATTCTAAGGAAACCTAGCTTTTATCCCATATAATAGATCAAATGATGCACATCCTACAACCTTCTTCATTGTTACTCTATTAGGCTAGAGTGCTAATGGAAATTCGGAATCCCATGCTTTTTTTTCCTTCTAGTATCCTCTTGATGATCTTTAGTAGAATCTTATTGCTTGATTCTACTTTACCATTTCCTTGGGGATGGTATGGGGAAGATATTGATCTTTTAATACCTTACTTGTCACAAAAATTTATAAATTCTTCAGACCTAAAGCGCATGGCATTATCAATTAAAATCTTTTCAGGGCATCCAACTATGGTTAAAATGTTATTCCGTAGAAAGTTATTTACCACTTTACTAGTAACATTCCTAGTAGGAATGACTTCTACCCACTTTTTAAAATAATCTTTTACCACTAGTATTCATGAATAACTAGTACTAGATTTGGTTTACATTTCACCAATGAAATCCATTCTCCATTCTCAGAAAGGTGCTTGTACTTCTATTGATTTGAATGACATGTTTCCAGAGAATTTTAACATTCCATTAAATCTTTAACAAGGATCACACTTTCTCAAAAGTTCATAAGCATATTTGAAAATAGTAGGATACTAAAATCTTGCTCTAATTATTTCATGAGCTATTATTTTAGCCATGTAATTCCCTACACATACTCCAGAATACATTTCAGTCAAAATTGTGACTAAATGAAATTTATCAAAAAAATTTAGTAGTACACTTTCCATACTTCTCTACCATAGCTCTCCACTCACAATGGCATACTTAATAGCCTATAACTTTAAGGCCCTTATTTGATTATCACTCAAGCCTAGTGGAGCTTTCATGTATTGCAAATAAAATATCACATCTTTTTACCAATCACAGGTATCCATATCACATAGTCCATTTATGTCATCATCATTAAGTTGACTTATCTGATTTTCTTCAAGGTTTGCCTCTACCATTAGTTTAGCAAGTCCTTGCCCTCTCACCAACTTGGTAATCTGAATATCTATATTGAATTCTTAGATCTTGTTGATCCATTTGCATCTTCTCCCTGAAACTTCCTATTGTGATGAAAATTCCTTTACTGATGCACTTGGAACAAATGAAATTACAATAGCTCCCATTATATAATATTTGAATAATTTTATTTCTTTAACCAATGCATAACCTTGTTTCTCATTTATGTCATATTTCAATTTTGCAACTTGCAATGATTTACTAAAAAAATTTACTGGTTGCTCATACCCATCCTCATTATTCTACAATAAAACTACCACAATAGTATGGAATGATGCAAAAGAGAATATGTGTATTGGCTTAGAATAATCAAAGGCCCTTAAGATAGGAGCATCTTTTTTTTCTTGTTTTATCTTTTGGAAAGCCATTCTTAGTTCTTTATCCCATATGATCTTAGAGCCTTTCTTCAACATCTTAGAGATTGGTCTACTTATTTTAGAAAAGTTTATAACAAATCTTCTAAGGAATTTGATTTTCCCAAAGAAAGATTGAATCCCCTTTACATTCTTAGGCTTTTGAATATTGTCTATAGCTTCTACCCTTTCAGGGTCTATCCTAACTCCTTCTTTTCCAACCAAGTGACCCAATAACTTACCTTTAATAATAAGAAATGCACACTTCCTAGGATTCAAAGAATTACCATATTTAAGAGCTTTGATAAATACCTTTTCAAGATGCATACAATGGCCATTTTCATCCTTTGAGTATGTTGTCAAATCATCTTGGTACACCACCAATAATTTATCAATTATGTTTGTAAAGGCCACATCCATGGCTCTCTAAAAAGTGGCACCAACATTAGTTAGGCTGAAAGTCATTCTATTGTAAACATATGTTCTCCAAGGTGTTGTAAATGATGTCTTATACTGCTCTGATTCCTTTACAACTACCTATTTATATCTAGAGAATCCATCCATCATAGACATCAACTTTGATCTTGTTACTATTTGTAGCATGGTTTCCATGTTTGGCAAACCATGACTTTCCTTTAGTGAAGAAATGTTTGATTTTCTAAAATCAACACTTAACCTTATGTCATCATTCTTTTTTTTGATAGGGACTAAATTTGATACCCAAGAAGAATGCCTAATTAGTTTAATGATTTTTGCATCTCTTAAATTTATTAGTTCTTCTTGCATCTTTTGTGCCAAAGTTGGATTGATAGGCCTGTATTTCTATCAAAAAGGTTTAGCTCCTTATTTTAATGGGATTTCATGCTAAAAGAGATCCTCCCTATATGCCTTTAAATCATTATAAGACTAGGCAAATACATGTCTGTATTTTCTCAATAATTCAATCAAAGTTTTCCTATTTTAGGAGACAATTTCTTCCCTATATACACCTTCTTAGGTGCTTCTATGGTTCCAAGGTTTACCTCCTCCAAATCCTTTACATCATTCTCTTTTTCATTTTTCTTATATTTATCATGATTATCAAAGATGGTTTCTAACACAACCAACCCTTTATAGATCTTATTTCTTTTTAACTGAACGAATTCTTCACCAAAAATGGTATCCTTACAATTTATGGTTTCCACAAGTGTTGCACAATCAATTTCCTGTCCCCAAAAATGGTCCTCATAGTTTAGAAATCTTATAATGTCCTTATCTTCTTCAAATACTTTACAATTATAGACATTATTAGGGACTAGGGATCTAGTTTGTATCTCCACTTTGATAGGCCTACAAAGAATATATTATCATGCTTTATAGAAATATTAGCTTACAAATCAGTCATCTTGTTATTACTCCTATCCTTCCATGCTATCCCAAAAGCATCAAAAACTTCCATCATGTCCCAAACACCATTTCTATATTATTTTATTCTTTTGTACTTAGAAACATATACTCCTCTTACTTGGGAAATAATTAATCCAGGATCACCAATGACATACAAACACTCAATACCATGTTTGTGAGCCAGTCTCAATCTTAACAATATGGCCTCATATTATGCTATGTTATTTGTACATGGAAAGTTTAGAGTAAAAGAGAGCTTATAGCTGCAATCATTAGGAGAAATCAAAGAATACCTGCTCCTAATCCTTCTTTGTAACAAGCTCCATCAAAGTACATCATCTAGAGATTTCCTTTTTTTGATTTTGACTCAACTTCCACTGTAATGAGACTACTCCTAATCCTTCTTGGAAACAAGCTTCATCAAAGTGCATCATCTAGATATTTCCTTTTTCTGATTTTGACTCAGCTTCCACTATAATGGGAAACTTAACATACTCCTTTTCTCAATACTAAAACTTCAGCCCTAAATGTATCAATATTAGTATCTACAAACCATGTCACATCATCTTCAATTTATTGCTTAATCATATAGATACTCTTGGTCTCCCTATTTATTCTTACCAACTTACCATCAATATGAAAAGTTGCATATGACAAATAACATCGTAGACTTCACCCCATTGCTACACTCCATTTCCTAGATAATAACATACCATATTGGGATGGGATATCTACAATTAGCACTCTCATTTTTAAGTCTTTATTAGGATAAGTAGACAACTTTTAATGTATTACATTTATTGTTCCTATAATAGTAACTTCTCTTTTATCCATAGCAAAATATCTACCCTAAGGTGTATCTACTTTCAGTATAATTCTTTCATTACTTCAAAAGGTCTTACTATATTTGATGCTCTAGAGTCAATCATGAAATTTAACAATGTCTTCCCAATTACAATGATGCTCAGGAAGAAGGGCTCAACACACGCTAGATATTGATTTACCAAATTATTTAAATACATTGGTGGAATTGGAGACACAACAACCTTGGATTCTATCTCTTTCTCATGTTCACCTTGGGGATCTAAATTGAATTACATTCAAGACTAACCTTATCACCTACATCCTTGACTCATGCTATGGATTTACTCTTATGTTTAGGGATTCTTAATAATTCTAACAGAGGAACTTTCACTATGATTTGAGATAACACTAACAACATATCAATTGGAGAAATAGTAGGGTTACTTATAGACATACCTTTTATGTCCTTGTGCTTGTATGATGAACTTATAATATTTTGAATCTTCTACTTCTAATTCACAACATTATCCACTAATGACTTCTCCTTTTCTTTTTTACTATCATTATTTTGAACTTTAGGATCATTTGCAGTGTCACTCTTTTTAGGCTCCCACTTTTTACTCACAATTTTTACCTTGATATTAGATTTATCCTTTGGTTTATTTACTTCTACCTTTTTTTGATGAATCTTCTTCACAAAAATAATAGAGGATGTATTTCCATCAATGTTTCATGACATAACTCAAGTTTTTTCTTGGGCCACCATATTTGCCATGATTTCATCAATCTCTTCCTTAGTGGTCATTCTCAAAATCATGTCATTCTTTGATGTGACCATGTTGCAAGTTGTGTCCTCCTCTTCATCTTCATCTAAGAAGATCTACCAATGTACTAATTTATAGAACTGTCTTCTTTCATGAATGTCATTCTTATTGTCACCACAATCAAAGACATCATCAAACATGTTACATTCTACATCTTCATTACTATTCTTATTATCAAATTGTTCATCACTTTCATCTTAACTTGTATAAATAGATAATGTGAGTTAGGTAGCTAACATTCTTGGTAGGAGGGACATCAAGTTTCCCATTTTTCTATTGGGTGGTATAAGGGAAATTTTGCATCCTATTTTTCTTACTGAAATTATTAAACTATGGCTTATCTCCAACATTTTATTTGTGGGTATTTCCCATCTAAAGTTTCATATTCTTCAGTAGGGTTAACATCTAATCTGCATTATCAGCCTTAGGCTTCTTTCTTGTAGGAGGTTTACTACATTCCTTTTTGTTGCCATGAGGATTGAAAAGATTTCAGTCATTTCTTCTCACAAGCTTTCCATATGCTTTTCTATTATTCTCTATATTGACATCCATTCTATAAGTATCCCTCAATGTTCTAGGACCTTTATCTCTTAGAGTATATGTCATTTTTCTATCAAAGGTATTGAAATAAGTTGTAAGGCACACATCTTCACCAAGTCTCATTACTTGGAAAAACTTATACATTTTTTTTTTGAAATCTCACATTGAAGTCAAAAGTGGATTCATTAAATTCCTTCTTAATATTGTTGAACTCAAGTAATACAAAACTTCCATTTGTGCTATCACCATATTTCTCTTTGAAAAGCTTCTCTAAGTCATCCCATGAGCTAATACTATCATCAAGAAACCTCCCAAACCATTCTCTAGCATATTTTGTAAGGGAATGCATAGATAATTTCATGGCCACATCTTCATGATCAACTTCATAATTATTCAACATGCCTTTGAACTTTCAAAGGTATTCTTCACTACTGATAGCAATATTTCTAGAAAATTTTGTGGCCTTATCCCTCAAATAATATGAAATAGGGTTTGGATAACTAGGGATACATAGAAAAAATATATTTTAATACCTATCCATGTACATGGGTCTTTTTGTAAAACCTACAACACCAATAGAACTTGATCCTAAAAACTTGGTTCTGAACATTTGTTTTTCCTAGTTGAGTACCAACTCATTGTGTTATTATTGTAGAAGAAGAAGATGGGCTAGGTTGAGAAGTAGTGGTATTACTTACTATGGACCTATAGGGTGTAGTAGAAGGCATTCCTAATGAGATTTGACTTTGGTTGGTATTTCAACCAGAGATAGATGTTAGGAACTAAATCTTCTTCCTCATTTTTGGTGATTGGGCTTCATTTTACACCTTCTCAAGCTCCTTGGATTGATCCTATCATTCCTTCCTAAATTTATTCAATTCTAGATCTATTTTTTATATGGTAGGGATATTTTTGGATGTAGCTATTGGTTCATTTATTTTGACACTAGTTACTCTTTGTTTACCCTTATCAACGGTCTTAGTGATAAGATCAATCACTTGGGTTTCACTTTCCTTTCTAATAGGTTTCTATGGTTGGATCTATACAACTAATGGATCCTCCTTTTCTTTCAAAATATTCTCATATTCATGAACTTTGGGTCTCATCTCTACAAGATCCCCAAATAGATTTGGATGCAATGAAATAGACTTATCTTCTAACTTCTTATTATGTTCCTACAAGGTAGCCATTGTCCTAAGAATGTTGTCTCTCTCACTGAGAGTATTCATGGTAATCTATTCCTTCTCCTTCTCCAAATTTATGCATTTGGTCTCTTCCTCAACAACCTTTTTTCTAAGAATCTCTACTTCTGTAAGTAGATCATTAGGATCTATGGTTGTTGTTTATGATTTTGTAGGGTCACTCAAATCAATGAGGTTTCTCTTAATGAAAGGAACATGGAGAGGTTGAGATCTACTTGATTAAATAATTCAAGGTTTGAGATGCTAATCTATTCCACCAAAATTAATTGATCTAAAAGAAATATCCCCCATGGCTGACACCATTTTGTCTTGGTAAGGTTGATCTTCAAGAAAAGGTGTAGTAAAATGATTACCTAGAAGCCTAGTATTCTTAGATTTAGAACGATGGGCCAAGGATTCTTTCTCAACTATAGGCTATTACTAAAGATTATCTTTGGGTTTCCATGTATGACTAGATTCTCCTTTCTTCTTAAGCCAATTCTTCTTACCACCCTTTGGTAATTTTCTATACAAAGGAATATATGTGCTTTCCCTTACATATGCGCTTGTATTCTTTCTCCTATCATTCATTGTTTACTTTAATATGAGCAATAGTTAGCAAAACCTATGACCAAGTCACCACCTATTGGGGGAAAATTTTTTTAGAATGGCTAAAAGACAAGAAGCTTCATAGGAAAATTATTTCTAAAAATACATTTGACACATGGACTCAACCTAGTTGACTTTAATATTATATACTTTGGGAAATGCAAACTCTATTTGGAAAATAAGGCACTATGCAAGCACACCTTATGTCACACAGCTCCTATGGTATTGAGATTTTGTAAATTCTCAAGGTTTGTTTATAAAGGAGCCAATACCAACATAGGTATAAGAGAATATGGACATATGAAAACAAATGTATAAATTTTTATTAGAGATCTAAAAAGTTCAAACATGACTTCTTCTGACAATTCCCCAATAGAGTTGTTATTCCTTTGGTTTTTTAAAACTATAGGTTCCAAAATAGTACTAGGATGGAAAAAATTAATAAAGTCCTAAGGATTAGCTAGTTCCCATATTTAACATAATTTATTTTAGATCTCAAACCAACATGACAGAGCACAAGGACTCTCTACACTTTACTCTCTATAGGGCCAATGCAAGTGCACCTAGGGATTAATTGGCTTTTGTAGTGATATGCTTTCAAAAATTTAATCCCTTATAGAAAAAATTGGTTAGAAGTCTTCTTGAAATTATAATTGATTCTTTGTCTTACAATAGCTCACTATAGACTCCATGAGAGATATTACAATAGAGAATGACTTGCGATTCAATTTTTTACTACATAAATAGACAATTACTTTTGATTTAAATGTGTATTGTGCAACCACATGACTATATCAATTTGCATAAAAAATTTATGACCAATTCCTTATCCATTTCCATATAGAGTCATATTAGTAAAATCTTGACCTATTTAATTGGCTTGTAATTAAATTTGTTAGTTGTTAACCCTAAACCCAATTATTATGATATCTTTCCCATATGCCTAGAAATCCTATCAAATCATAGAAGCATTTAATTAATTCCTTTCATTAAAATAAAAAATGAAATGATATACAACCTATCCAAAGTGCATTAAATTGAAAGAACTTTATTCATTCAATCTCAAAATAACAAGCAATATGAAAGTAGAGACAAAATTCAGAGACATAGATATTTAGAACTTCCCCTTTTGTATTAATATTCCTTAAAAATGATATAATACTAATATAAGTCTCAGAATATAACTCAGAATATGTCAATTATTTTCATTCAATATTCATTATATTCTTAGATTATGAATTTGAAATAACATAAAATTAACACAAAAATTTGGACCAACTGCAATAGCATAAAAACTAAAAATTAAACAAGACTCATACCCTCACTCCACATCTTGGAAATCCTTTTATAAGTAATGATTGAAAAAAGCTTTGGATGGGAGGACACATGTCAAAAAATTATTTTAAAGTAAATACAAAGATATTATTACATTGTTAGTTTATAAAACATTCTCTATATTTGATCAAAATTGAGAAATAGTTGCAAAATTAGTAGGTAACACTTTCGTTAGTTCTCTTCAGCATAATTTTTTTTGTACTTTAGCAACCTCTCACTTTCCTTACCTTTTCTTCTCTTTTGAATTAACCCTTTCAAACTACCAAAAGCCTTCAGACTGACCTTTATGCAACTTCTTCTTGGTTTACGACTTAGCATTTCTATCACTTGTGATATTGTGATGACCCAAACTTTGACCTTGTCACCTCTTCATAACTACTAGACATATAGCTCCTTTAGACCATATGATGTTCTGATGTTCTGGTATCTTTTTCATTAACTATTAAATTATCTTCATGGCTTTACCACTATAAACTCTAACTTGTAGCTAAACCCCATGAAGGTGTGATGATAATCTTTGGATACTTCGCTATCTTTACCTTAAGTTCAACTACATGTGATAAAGTGATAGCCTTTAAACTTTAACCACCATAGTTACTTGTCTCACCTTTGTAACATAAAATATATTATCCAATTTTCCACTTGTGATGTTGTGGTAACCATTTTGAAGTCAAATTGTTACCTTGTTTGCATCATCACAACTTTAAAACTATTAAGCCCAATACAAGCCACAACCTTGTGATTTCTCTTAATTCACCTCTTTGTAACCCAAAATTGAAAGTAAAAAATAATAGCTATGATTATTTTATAACCATTTGGATGACTATTTCATGATTTTACAACTACTAAAATAGTTAGATATCATAATGGAGTGTTGGGGTGATCAAAACAATATTGTAACATCACAACTTAAAGAACTTTAGAGGCACAACTTATAATAGATGAAAATGATCCATGGACTTAGGGATATAAAAATCAACATATAACCAAGGTTTTTTGTGTACCCATTTTTTTATATTTGATGTAAATTTATAAGAAATTCATCAAAACATAAGATACAACTTTTTTCTAGGTTTTTTCATGAGAATGAAAACAATTTCAAAAACCCTTAAGCAACTAAAACATACTCTCTTCCTGATTTTCACAAGGTATCACAACTTTTTTGCTAGGTGAAAAATTAGGCCATCAAGCTCAAAATGTGAAGTTTTAGAACCTTAACATGAGAAAATGGCATCTTCATCATCTACAATGAAGAATCAAGGAATAGAGGTAAGCAATGTTTAATTGGTGATGAGTGATGCTTGTCATCCACCTAAGTTTCATGTTATTCTAGATATTTAAATGGAAAGAGATTCAATGATTGTGTTATCATCGATACCACCTAAGGTTATCATGATACATGATACATGATGCATGGAATTGTTATATGTGCAAAATTGGCAAAGTTGAGGACTAAGAGATCCATGTCACATACGAGAAATTATGTGATAAAGGTATACTGAAAGATGAGTTCAAAATTGTTGAAAGAAAAGAGTTAACTTGTGCACTAGATTTTCCAATGAATTTTAAGATCAAATTGATTAAAGAAGTTCTATGAATAATTCATGATATGAATCTATGGTCATAAAATGGACCTATCAAGATTTCAAAGACAATGATTCATAATGTAACTAGACATACAACAATGGACAAGAAGAAGATGATGTGTTTCCTAAGTAGAGGATAAATTAAGGCTAATACTAAGGCCAAATGAAATGGGTGATGATCATCTATTTTGACCATTACCAATCCTATTATTGAGTTTATAGTGAGGGTCATTTCTCACAAATTTTATTAGTCAAGTAGAATGAATAGTGTGTCATGTATGGTAGTTGACCAAGCCTAGAAGATTGTGATGAAGGATCATGAATATGATCTTTCTGAGTTGCAAAGGTCACAATTGATAGAGAACCTAACATCAATCAAGAAAGAAAATAATTCTATGTGTAAGTTTGGATCATTAGTTATGTGAATTTTCTTCTATATTCATAATTATTTTCCTACTATTTGAAATATTGTTTGAGAGCAAGGAAAAGAAATTACAAAACAAATTAGTGAGTACATCATATAGTTGGGAGAAAATTTTAAAGATTCTATAGATAAGTACTTCGAGGAATTCAAACAAAATATGAGAAAAAGAATGAGAATCCTAGCATCATTAGTGATGAAACATTACAACGTTGTATGTTTTCTAGTCAATAAAAATAACACATTTATATAGGTAGTTAAACCTGAGAAGGTAGAGCTTAAACCCTATGATTATGAGATTGAAGATGATAATGCCAGTGCAAGAATTGCTATAATACTTAAGGAAAAAATTACTATAGAGGCAAAGCCCTTTGGGAAGTTTGAAGAAGCAAAGGCTAGAATGATAATTGATATCAAGATTGCTTCTATAGATAAGAAGTGAAGGAGAATAAATGAAGACCTAAAGGGTAAACTAGGAAAATAGAAAAAAGGAAAATAACCTTGAAGTTAACTCAAGATAAAGGAGAAGATAAATAAAATGATAGTGGTGATGGGGCAAAGGAAGAAAGTGAAGAGAAAAGGGGACAAGCCCTACTACTAGTCACCCCACCAATAAAGAAGACTAAAAAAATGAAAATTACAAAGAGTAACATGACAAAGGTTGCAAAGAAGACAACAAAAAAACCACTCTCTCCTCATACACTACAAAGATCAAGGAGTAGAGAAATAGAAACTATAAGTGTTGAGTCACCAAACCAAGTGGCACAATTGCATGAAAGAGGAAATTTTTAGACATTGAATGCCAGTCAAAGAGGATAAGACTAGTAAAGAAGAAATACATTAAAGAGGAAGATGTAGAGAAGATTGAGTTTGATGAACCTAGACATCACCTAGTCACAGTACCTATAAAGCCAATAAATATTGACAAGATATGTGCCAACATCAGACTCTGCATGGTTATCAAGCTTTTAGATAATTAAAGTATGATACATTGAGCAATAATGACACAATTAAGCTAGAGGAGGAAATGATAGATATGATGACTAATAATAAATTGGCTCCTATTGAATTGGAAAATAATATTTCAAGTGATTTTTATAGTAAGTTAGATAAAAGATGGGAATAAGCATCTGTTGTAGAGAAAAAAATAAGAGAAGGCACATTGGCTAAGATTATGCTTGATTTATCAAATAAAAAAAAGACAACATTCTTGGAGAAGCATAGGAATTGATTTGTTTCTAAATTTAGAATATTCATGATTATACAAAATAAGATTGAGGTTGTTTTACAACAAAATGAATTGCTATGGAAGAGGATTTTTGGGTTAACTACTAAAGAAGTTGAATAGGAAAATGTAGTGGACACTATGACCATTAAAAATCATCAAAGTGATCAAGAAAGCTTAGGTGTATTGAGTCCACAAGGTAACTTATCACCTATGTATGATACCATACTTGACAATCTCGTTGTTGGATAGAAAGGGACCTCAAAAGCTAAGGAACCAAATAGGGAGAAGAAAGAGCAAGACGAATTAGTCAAGGAAACCAATGTAGAAACTTCTACTACTGATCAAGAATGACCACATGTCTCAAGACCTTAGGATGACGGAGATAAGGAGACTAAAAAAAGGAAAAAATAAAAGAGAATGTAGTGCCAAGTGCCACCATTTTTGTTCCAAGAAAAAAAGTTCAAGCAAGGTCGAGTGGTGACAGCCCATCACCTACTCTTACTCTAGTATTGTTGACCAACAACACTCCCAAGAAAAGTAAAGGAAAGAAGATTAAGGACATTATCCATATATTATTGTTAGTTTGGATGAAGTAATTGAAATTCCAAAATGGGATCTAGAAAATTCTACTCTTGATAAAATTGTCACCTTAAAGGAAATCTTAGAAATGAAGAAGTAAGAAGAGATGAGGTGTGCACTGCAACTACAATAGAAATAGGTGTTGCATGATGTCAAAGACATATTTGTTGATTATTTTGATATTCAAACCATTGATGAGTATGGCCCCATTATCTCTTAGTTTTTAGAAATTGTTGAAAAGGTAAACGCTAAAGATATTAAGGCAAATGATGAACTAATGGCCTAGTCTAAAATGAAATCTGAGAAGAGAGTTTTGGAGAAAGTTTCTACTATCATTCTAGTTAGAAAAGTTGAGTTATAGATACTTTTATAGAATATTGAAGAGCTTGTAAAGAAAGTACAAGATCTATACAACATACTCAATGACATGCCAAGGTTCACAAGTGACTTTTAGGAAAACATATAGAGGATTTAGGCTGGCATGAAGAAATCAGGAGAATCTATCACTTAGTTAGCTAAATCAAGCTCAAAGCATTATAAAAATTTATTGTTTGTACAAGGAAGGTTGGCTGAGCTAAACAAATTAGATAGTAGAATGAGAGCCAAACTAATCTCTATATAGTCAATGTTGATATCTCATTTGGTGTTTATGCAATGAGAGTTGATCTTAGAACATGATCTAGTACAAAAAGATCATAATTGTTCAATTGTTGATAACTTGATTGACTTAGCAGCAAATTTGGACTTGAAGATTCATGTTTTGTATCAACAAGAACTACATGGGATCATGAAATTGCTATGTTCACTCAAATTCACAATCCATTTATTGATAAATACATTTTTATTCCAACACCCTCACAACCCAAATGGGTCAAAATGGTAGACTTAAGTGTCAAAAGTAAGGAAGAATGATGATTAATGACTAAGCGGGAATGATGATTGAAAGAATGATGGGATTCTAAGTTCAAGGGACAAAAAGTAGATAAGGTATGACAACATTACAATTAGACTATTTGAATCATGTAAAGTTTGTATTGTATTGTCAAGGAAAGTTTTGAAGTTCTATAGGAACTAAGCCATAGGCTCAGAGGGAGTACTATTATTCTTGGTACTATAAATTTGTAATCATGACAAACTATTTTTGCCACTAATGTCAAAGGGGGAGATTTTTTTATATCTCTAAGTCTTGTTTTCTATTAGTTTCAAATAATTAGTCATATATAAGGAAAAGTTAGATGGTCATCACTATGACCGAGCTACTCTATATAGGTTGAGTCCTATAAAGACTTATAAAAATCATGTATAAGTCAAGCTCTATAGGAGTCAAGAAAGTCTTCGGTCGCTGAGTATTTTCAGTACAAGATGAGCCTAGTGATTGTTGAGTAGAAAAATCACATTGATGTCACTTTTTTATAAAATGAGTTGAGCATGGTTAAAGCCAAGAAATAATTAAAATTATAGTTATGACCAAGCATCAAAAACAGTGAGTGTCGAGTAACATAGAGAGAACATAAAAGTATAAAATGCTACAAAATTTGAGGTAAACCATTTCAAGTCAACATGGACATGGCATTTAATGATTGTAGAGTTTGTTACAAATGTTGTTACACATTTTGACATGGATCACTAATCCCTATGAGGAATGAACAACCAATTAGATGAAGAGGCAAAAAGGGAAGCATCTAGAAGACTCCACAAAAGTCTTTAAATAGGAAGATCTAGATTTATTTTATATACAAGTGAGAAGAGATATCACATAACATATTATTAAGTGTGTGAAGGAAGAAAATGAGTTAAGGTTTCAATGTTGTGTGCATGAGAGAGTTAAGAAAAATAGTGTATTGTGACCTTATGAAGTAGTGATGGAATAAGTAAAGACATATTGGATTGGAGATCAGATCTGAGAATAGAAGGAGGAGATCAATAATTAGCAATTATAGTGCAAACCAAAGGAGCTGGTACTGAGATAGTTCTAATAGATTGAATCAGGGAAAATCTCTTAACCTAGTGGTCTTAATATACCTTTTTAAATCTCTTGATAGATTCCTTGCTTTATTGTAAGTGTAAAATCCTTTAATAGGGTAAGACCTAAAATTATTAAACACCTTTAATAGGGAAGACACCTCATAGGGTAGATCATTAGAAGTGATCAAAATGGTAACCCTAATAGCTTAACTTTGTAACTAAAGTAGTGAAGATTTGTGGGTGTCATCCCCACCCTAGCTTTACCTTCACCTTGGAGGGTTTCTAGGTAATCAAATCTTTTGTGTTATGTGTTTACATTTCACGAGTGTGATTGATAGTTAAATCTATTTATTACAACATTTTATTTTACAAGCATAAACTAGTTATGAGAAGGTCAATATGGTGAATGCAATAATTTTTTTTTGAAAGATAAAAGTTTTATAGATTTTGATTCACTACCCGCACCCCCGTCAGTATCTTAATTTCCCAATTAAACATTTCTCAATTAAACTTTCAACACCTCTTTGAGAAAGCTCCATGAGGAAAAAATAGTATAGAGGATTGTATAGATCCATATTCAAAAATAACACACCAAAAAGGTAGTGATATGTTGTCTAAATTATTCTTCCATGGGTTGACAATCCACATAAATATTTTTTTTGAGATATGTAGATTTTCAATTAGCAATCTTAAAATTTCAATTTCATCTTATGGCTCAATATACTCAATGGAAAAGTTACACAAGGGCCTAACCATGTCAAAATTATGTGGCACAATAGAAAAAGTAGAAAATGAAATAAATGCAACAAAGGATGGGTTCAAGAAAATCCCCAATCTAGGGAGAAGAAAACAAGTGATGCGTATGCCCTAAAATATCTAGAACTACCTATAATTTTGTATGAATTTTACTATGAATTTTTGTTAGAATATATAGTCCACCAACATAAATGTGGTGGTGGGGGGGTGTGTGAATTAGTTATCAAACTATTATCACAATTATTAACCTTAATAAATCATAACCATATGAGTAATACAATCAAAAACTACAACAATATACTCATGCACAATAAAATCAAATATGTTAAATATGGAAACCCTTGATTAGAGGAAAACCCATAGTGGGGATGCTACCCAAAAGATGATATAATAATATAAATATTCTTGGTTAGAGGATGGACCCTATTAGGAGTCTATGAAAACATTCAATACATATCAGTCCCCATTATGGGACTTTGAATCCTTGTCAGGAGATTCCAACCTTGTTAGGAGTTGTGACAACTCTATTAGGGGTTGTAGAATGAGGACCCACTATCCAAATAGCTTTAGGGTCAAGACCAATGAACCCACTTTCCAAATGATTTATGTATTATTCCATGTAGAATAATAGAATTGAACTACACTACTCCTTCCTCTTTCTCTATCATGTCAACCGAACTTCTAATCCTTCTAACCTCAATACTAGATCATGAACTTCACATCCAATAGTCCCTTGGATCTCTTACTCACATTTACCAAATACTCTACTCTTGTTTACACTTCATTGAACACTTTTCATACTCCATACATCATTACAAACAAGGAAAATATTTTATAGCAAGTCCTTAAAATAATTTCTTGAGTCAGCCTTGAGGCTTTCCGAATTAATCATAATAGGACCACAATAAGATAATTAATTATTTCACAACCATATAGCACTATCAGCTCATACTCTATACTACTACTTACACACATGACTCTAGGACTTTTTCACTCTCTATAATCATCATCATACTATCCTCTATTACTATCTAACTTCACATCTCCATAATATATCTCTATTAGAAGATACAATATGATCATCAAAAACTGCTTTATAAGTACTTTGCTTATATGTTTCTATATGTAAATCACTTATAACCTCCATATATCTTTGAATTAGGTTATGTGAACTTAACCTCTTCATTAGGACACATTATAGAATATGTCCTTAACTTTACATCACCTAGTCTTCAAAACTCTATTTGTATGACCACGATCTCTATCTTCTATTCTACTAGACTTCACTGAATTACTGCTAGGTTGACATCAATAACAAATGCAATCATGAATGCAACATGTGAATACTACCACATGCTTTACAAATACTTAGGATACTCCCCCAAAGGAATACCATTAGCATTCATGCTAAAAATCTCCCCCTTTGGCATTTATGGCAACATAGATGAAAAACATCTAAGTTCCAAGAATACCAAACAATACTCTATTGTTATTGTTCTCATCTTTCCAAATCCTCTTCCTCAATAAAATCTGAAATCCTCTAGAACACTACTCTATGTTGCATCTTCTAG
Source organism: Cupressus sempervirens (assembly GCA_028749045.1). NCBI lineage: Eukaryota > Viridiplantae > Streptophyta > Pinopsida > Cupressales > Cupressaceae > Cupressus > Cupressus sempervirens. The sequence goes on from CM053791.1 coordinate 278,480,509, forward strand.
GATAAGCATTAGTTTTTCACACACTAAACAACTCTTAGCTTCTCCTCCATATGTTATAACTCTTCATGATGTATATCTCCTCCATAGAGATATCCCTTCTCCTTACATGAATCTTTTTAAATCTCCCTAATAAAGTGGAGATTTCTCCCTATTCATATAGTAGAGATTCTTATGCATTCTCTCTCCCATTCAACTAGAGGATGTTTTTCATGTACACATCTCCCCCATTGACATCAATGAAAAAGGCCTCATTATGTCAATTTTCTAATCCAAGTCTTCAACCAGCTCAAATATCCAAAGATAATGTTCAAGACCAATTACCAAGAGTCCTTAAATGACTCTACTCATCACATATACTCCCCATATGGTAAGCATCAACATTCTGTCCATTCAAACAATAGTGCTTTGTACCACTAAACTGAAGCAATCTCTAAATCATCTACTCTGAAGTAGGCAGGGGCATAACCCCAAGCATACCTCTCAAGTACATAAATGTATCTTTAGGCAAGGGCTTTGTAAAGATATCTTCAATCTGATCTTTAGTATTGACATATTCCAATCTAATCACTTTTTTTGCTACCTTCTTTCTCAAAAATGATACTTAATAGATATATGCTTAGTCTTAGAATACAATACAAGATTCTAAGACATAATCACTATACTTGGTTATCATAATATATTGTAATATATTCTGAAAATTCTATCCCAATATCCTCTAGTGTCTTCTTCATCCACATAACTTGATTATATTTACTTGCCACTACTATATACTTTACTTCAACTATACTCTGAGAAATACAATCATGTTTTTTTCTTATCCAAGAAACCAATCTTCCTCCAAGAGAGACTGTTCCACCACTAGTGCTTTTTCTATCATCCATACTTCCAGCCCAATCCACATTAGTATAGGAACATAGAGAAAAATCACTTGATCTATCATACCATATCCCATAATCAGATGTACCCTTCAAATATCTAAATATCCTTTTTATTGTTGCATAGTGATACTCCTTAGGATCAACTTGAAACCTAGCTATAATTCCAACTACTTTATCTATATATGGCCCAGTATGAGTTAGCTATTGCAAATCTCCAATCATGGATCTATACTTCTTCTTCTCAATTGCAGGTGTTATCATGTTTCCTCCTTGCTAGATATCTTGTGACTAGTTATCATGGGTGTACCAACATGCTTACAATTTTCCAATTCAAACCTTTTCAACAAATCTTTCAAATACTTATCTTGTGAAATAAAAATTCCATCATTGTTTTGCATAATCTACAAACCTAGAAAGAATTCATTCCTCTTATCATACTCTTTTTGAACTCATTCTTCATTTATTTAACAAACCTATCACTTGCTTCTTCATTGCCTCCAAATATTATGTCATCAACAAATATTACTATTATCAACAAACTATTATCAATTTCTTTCAAACATAGATTACTATCTATTATATCTTTAGCAAATCCAAGTTTTTCCAAATACTTGTCCAACCTTACATATTAGGTTCTAGGTATTTATTTTAGACTATATAGATATTTCCTCAATTTGCATACCATGTCTTTCTCTTTTTTTAAAGGGAAACCCTCAATCTTCTCAATGTATACTTCTTCTTCAAGCTCTTCATTTAGGAAGGGTGATTCAACATCTATTTGATATACTTTGAATTTCTTAGTTGTTACATAAGATAAGAAAATTTTCATTGCTTCCATTCTAGCTATAGGGACATATGTCTCCTCATAGTCTATCCTTTCTTTCTCTAAATACCCTTTGCAAATAAGTTTGACCTTGTTTTTAACAACTTCAACTTGTTCATTAATCTTGTTTCTAAATACCCATTTGGTTCCTATAAAAATCTTTTCTTTAAGTCTAGGAACTAATTCCCATGTGTCATTATTCACAATATGATCTAGGAACTAAGTCTAGGAACTAAGGCTGATTTGACATCCATTTGATATACTTTGAATTTCTTATTTACCGTATAAGCTAAGAACATTCTCAGTACTTCCATTTTTGGCTATAGTGGCATATGTCTCCTCATAGTCTATTCCTTCTTGCTATGAATATCCTTTACATACAAGTTTGGCCTTATTTCTTACAACTTCACCTTGTTCATTCATCTTGCTTTTGAATACCCATTTGGTTCCTATAACAATCTTGTCTTTGGGTCTAGGAACTAATTTCCATGTGCCATTCTTCATAATTTCATCTAATTCTTCCTTCATCACTTGAATCCAATTATCATCTTTACATGCTTCATTAGCACTCTTAAGTTCAACTTGAGAAATCAAACATAATTCTTCATTAACTCTATTTCTTGTCATCACTCCTTTTTCTTTTCTTCCAATTATCTGCCCTAGTGGGTGATTTTTTGTCAAGTTTTTGTTAGAGGCAAGAGTTGCTAGCTCAACTTTTACTTCTTCTCTTTGGTTTAGATCTGTGTTCTCCTCTTTTCACAATAATATTCACATCATTCTACAACTTGTTGTTAGTCTTGAAGAAAAAATTTGCATACTCATGGTTATGGTCATCCTTTGCATCAACAATAGTCACCAAAGCTATCTCTTCTTTTACTTCATCTTTCTTAACCAATTCATGCTCATTATCACAATCATTCAAGAATCTTTCCATGCTTTAAATTCATTTTCATCAAAAAATGAATTCTTTCTAGTTTTTCTTACTCTTTTAGGACATCTAGACAAAAAATGATTAGACTCTTTACATGTCCAATAAATGAAATTTTTCATACCTTATAGGTCTCTTTTCATAAGTAGATCAATACCTTCTTTTATCTTCTTGTCTTCTTCAAATCTGAATCTATCTTTGCTTGTACTTTTGTTGTTTTGAATGCAACAGAAGGATTCTAGATCAGGAAACTCGATGCTATGTTATTTACACAATTCTAATAACTCACCAAGAAGCTCTATCTTTTGGGTCTCAAAATTTCCTCTTTTTGACTTGGGATGATCTTTTCTAAAGTGACTCAACATTGATCTCCAAAATTTGTTAAGCTTTCCCTTCTACAAGGACCTAAAGCTCTAATACCAATTATTAGAATATATAGTCCACCAATATAACTAAGAGGTGGGGGAGGGGGTTGAATTAGTTATCCAACTATTATCACAATTATTAACCTTATTAAATCTTAACCATATGAGTAATATAATAAAAAACCACAAAAATATACTCATGAACAATAACACTAGATATGTTAACTAGGGAAACCCTTGATCAGAGGGAAACCTCTGGTGGGGATGCTACCCACAAGAGTATGTACTAATATAAATGTTCCTTGTTAAAGGATGGACCTTGTTAGGAGTCTATGAAAATATTCAATACATATTAGTCCATATTAGGAGACTTTGAATCCCTATTAGGAGTTGTACCAACTCTATTAGGAGTTGTAGAAGGTAGATGGACCTACTATCCAAACAAATTTAGGGGCAAGACCAATGAACCCACTATCCAAATGATCTCTATATTATTCCTTGTAGAATAATAAAATTGAATTGTACTACTTCTTCCTCTTTCTCTATCCTGTTAACTAGATTTTTTCTCATTTTGATCTCAATATTTGATCATGAACTTTGCATCCAATAGTCCCTTGAATCTTCTAATCACACTTACCAAATACTTTGCTTTTGTTTGCACTTCCTTGAACACTTTTCATACTCCATACATCATTACAAACAAGGAAAATAATTCCTTTATACCAAGTCCTTAATTAAAATTCTTGAGTTGGCCTTGAGGCTTTCCTAATTAATTATAATAGGACCATAATAAGATAATTAATTATTTCACAACCATATAGTAATGTTAGCTCATATTCTATAGAATTTCTCACATGTGTGACTCTAGGAATTGTGCACTATCTAATGTTATTATCACACTATCCTCTATCATTTTCTAACTTTGCATCTCTACATTATATCTTTGTTAAAAGATATGATATGATCATTAGAAAATATTTAATAGGTACTATGCTTCTATGTTGCTCTCTACAAATAACTTATAACTTATGTATATCTTCAACTTAAGTTACACAAAATTAACCTCATCATCAGGACATGTTGTGGAACACATCCTTAACTTCACATATCATCAAAACTCTATCTATATGACCATGATCTCTCTCTACTATTCTTCCAGTCTTCATAGAATTACTACTATGTTGACATTAGTGACAAACATAATCATGAATGTAACATGCCAATACTACCACATTCTTCTCTAATGCTTAGGATAGTCCTCTAAAGGAATACCATCAACATTCATGCTAAAAAATTTGAGGGAAAAAATACTACCTACAATGCTTATTGCATTTTGGAATGGTCTAGTACATTAAACTCAAATCACCCTTTATACTATCAAGGACCAACCTGAATTCCCAATTATTGTTCAAGTGCTCTTGTGAAAAGGCTGGTATATATTGTTAAAGTAGTCTACATAACTTAATTTGATATCATAGATGGTCCTTTTTCTTATCTTTTATTTTTCACATGTTTGGTATATTTTTGGTATGTTTTGTGAAAGTGACAACTATTATAGTGAATGTAGGTCTGAATACTAACTAGGGTTTTCTATTTTAGAACATAAGCCACAATTTTAATTCCCACTATTATATCTTCATATAATTTGTAAGGAAAGTATATGTAGATATTTTATTCATTATTACTAAATTTATTGGCTTATTTATGTTATTTGTGAAATATATGGGTTATTGTTCATTCACGACTTTTCTTGGCATTTAACCATTGTTTGAAATAAATCTATTTTAACAATTTTTAAGTGTTAGGGGGTCATAGGTTATTACAGGAATTTCAGCTATTATTTTTATTGATTTTAATTTGAAATTTATTGAATGGTTTTGATATCATATATGGAGTATTTTGACTCCCCATGAGTTTTGAAGGTTAGATAAGGGTTCAGGGTTGTCCATTGAACTATGAACAACTAGAGGTTTCCTAAATCTAATCAACTAATGTTCTGATGTTACTATGGAATATTTAATCCTTATAATTTTTCTTCCACTTCAATGATATTTTCTGAAAGGTAGATTAATTTAGGTACCCTAGGTGAGTGGCTCACCATAAGTGCTAGGACCCAAAAGTGGTAAATAGAGGATCCTATATAGTAAGAGACTAGGGACCTAAGTAGGTTGACTTCTACATGTGAATTTAGTAATCAAGTGAAATAATTAATAATTAAAGTTTGATATTGGGGGGTTGGGGTTAACATATTAGTTAAGACAAGAGATACTTGAGTGACACTTGTCCTATTGGAGTACTGAGACTATATGTCAACTTGAGAGTAATGGGAAATCATAATTTTGGGAGGTTGATCCCAACATTAAGGAAAGTGTACTGAGGTTGTATATGACCTATTGGAGTACTAGGAACATATGTCATTCTTTAGAATACTCAAGTGCAAGAGGGGCACAATTTTTTAGGAGGTTGATCCCAACAATTGAGGGATATACAATGACAATCGCCTAGTCAATACCATGAACCCTAACTCTTGATTTCTTTTCCTCTAGTTATGTATTTTGTATTTTTTTATATGTACTTTACTTTAGGAAGAGTAACACCACCTTAAGAACCTTGGTTTCTATCTCCTATCTCAAGGGAGTGGGACATTTTAGTCCCACATGGTTGGGTAGTGAATTTTATTGAGGTACTATTCATGGTGTTGTGGATGATCTTTGTTCATGTTCCCTACTAGATTGGCCTTTGAAGACTATATGTGTCAATAATGGCATGTAATCAACCATACTTCAACATGGTCATTGTATGCAAAATCATCCTGAAATGAACATTGAGTTGTTCATCCAAAACTATTTGACAAATTGACTTGGTGCCTCCTAACTAGATAGATTATGCCTTTTCTCTTCGAATAAGAAGCTGGTAACCAAACCTCTAGTACAAAGGATTCATAGCTAAAACTATATGAGAATGAAATATTTAAAGCTAAATGAGATGCATTATTAAGCTAATAAATAAAAGAAACATATTATGCTAAATGAATGCATTATAGCTAAATGAGATTTAAATGCAAGAAATTTAAACTATGGATGTATGAGCAAATGAGTAAATATTCTAGCATAGATCTGATGTACAATTAATTCAACATCAATAATGAGAAATTGAAAACTCTTTAAATAGAATCCTAGGATTGATCAATGGTCAAGATTGAAGATGAGATTTAGTTAGAATGGAAACTTCTTGTGTAGATGAAGTTAACTATTTCAGATTTGAGTGTGATGGAGAGTTAATTGATTCTCTTCTGAGCATGAGAGAGAGTTAACTAAGTTAATTCCATTTCAAGTTCTAGTTCACTCAAAATTTCCATTCCAGAACTAAAGAGAAGATTTTCAAGAAGATATTTAATTGAATGAAATAGAATATGAACTAATAGATGCATAATCTTAATTAATTGAATAATTAAACTCAATAATTCAAATGAGGACATTATCTTATTAAATAAAATACATATTTAATTCCTTTTTACATTAGCTAATAAGATAATTTTAATTTAATTTAATTATTAACACTTATAGTTAAATTAAACTTAATTAATAGGTTTAATGTAGCTAATTTGAGTCGATACTTAAGAATTAAATAAAGAGTGTGATTAATATAGATTAGGGTTTTCTATATTTGAAACTTAGGTCAAGTAGCAAGTATCAAAATTAGAATTGCCTAGTAAAATAGGACTTAGGAATGATTAAATAGACTAGAATTAGTTAACCTGTCAATGTGCCAATTTTGGGGTATTACGTTTGCCCTTCTTTGAATGAATGTGTGAGTAGCATGTTCGATTCAAAGAAATCAGAACTATGAAGCATAGATCAAGAAATGAGATTGGTTCTAAGATTGATGACACAAAGACCAATTGATAAGATTTTTAAGGCTATCTCCAAAGCAAAGTTGAACAAAAAGAAATCTAGATAGAACACCTAGATATCAATATGTGGTGAGATTAATTCCAAAATTGATGACATAGAAACCAATTGCTAAGCTTTTTAAGGTTATCTCCAGAATGAAGCTTAACCTTAGGGGATCCAAATAGAACTCCTAGATACCAAGATTAATAAGCTTTTAAAGGTTATCTTTAGAATGAAGCTTAACCTTAGGGGATCTAGATAGAACACCTACATACCAAGATTAATAAGATTTTAAAGGTTATCACTAGAATGAAGCTTAACCTTATGGGATCCATATAGAACACCTAGATACCAAGATTGATAAGACAAAGATTGTCAAACTTTATAGAGTTTTTCCCAAAATGAGACTCAACTCTCAAGAGTCAAGGTTTAGACTATCTTGATACTTATCCATAGAAGATGACAAGATTGATCATAATTCATAGAATTATCCCTAGAATGAGGCTTAATCCTTAGAAGTCAAGTTTAGATTATCTTGAAACTTGTCCATTAAATAGTGATTGAAAGAAAGATCTTAGAATTATCTCCAAAAATGAGGCTTTATTCTTAGCAAGAGTTAGGAGTATCTCTAGAATGAAGCTTAATCCTTATCAAGAATTTGGAATTATCTCTAGAGTAGAGCTTAATCCCACAGAGTCTAGATAGAACATCTAAATATTGGTCCATAAAAGATAATGAGAACTATCATGAATCATAAAATTATCCCCAGAATGAGGCTTGATCCTTAGGAGCCGAGGTTTACACTGTCCCAATACTTGCCCATTGAACTCTGATAAGGATTGCTCTAAGATGTGATTAGTTGATCAAAAGATGAGATAGATGATGATTGATGCTAGATAGAGAGGAAAAATATGACCCAAGTGATGAGATGCCCTAAGTAACGAGGACATAAGACTTAGATTGAGTTGAAATTCAGATTCAATGATGTAATCATCCTACCCCCTTGGAGTGAAATTGAAAGATGACACACCAGAAATGTGATGCAGAGTAGTATGTTAAGAGATACTAAAGAAAGATAAGATCTAGAAGAGTGTAGAAGATATCTAAAGAATCTAAAGAAAATTTGGAGTCAATCCAGAGTGATTTTGAGGTCCAGAAGACCAAGTTTGACCAAAGTTGACTTGAGTTGACTAGTGTTGACTTTTCTAGAATTTGGAAGATTTAAAGAAAGATGTGATTTGAACAGATTCCAAGATTTAAAAAGTATCAAAAAAATGGATTGATCACATCGATCCCAAAGTTTTAAAATGTGATTTTGAGTTGTTTAAGTGTGTCAAATTTTGAATATGATCTCAAAAATGAGTTCAAAGTAGCCAAATTAGCCAAGGGTGATTTTCATGCCAATCAGAGCACTTTGAAAAATTAGGTCAAAACCTATATAAGGGGCAAAGGGTCATTTTCAAATCATTTGTGCTTTTGTCTTTTGTGGAGAAGAGAGCTTAGAGGAGAAAGATAGTGGTCCCCATCCATTCACATCAATTTGAGCACTCTCAATGCCATAGCTGGTGGATAAAGTATGGACATCCAGTGAGTCATTGATAATCCCACTTTGCATTTGAAATTTCATGCATTTAGGGGTATTTTAGGTAATTTTAGGATGTGTTCAATTGTATCATGTTGATTCTCATGTGAGGATATCTCTTCTCGCATGAGCCCAATCACCCTTTGCATGAAGAAGTACATGTCCAGTACTCCTTCACCTAGTGTGATGGGTTTCCTTGCATCAAAGACACCCATGTTTCACATGAGAAGCCCTAAAAAGATGAATTTTTTGCTTATTTCTTGATCGCTATTTGTATGACAAAATGTGTTCTTGCATAAAGATGTGCAATCTTGTGCAAGAACATGAATTTCCGTGCAAAATTCTAGTATAAAATGCAACTTTTGATGTTTGAAAAGTGATTTTTCATTGTAATTTGACTAGGTGTTTGGAATAGGGATACCACAAGAAAAATCTCAATTCTTTAATCCTATTGCTCCTTATTAGGTTGGTGGGGCAGTATAATAGTTACCTCTAGGTCAATACACACAATGGATTTGATAACATTTGTAGAATATTTTTGTGAGAGTGGTGGGGGCATAGTTTCTCAACTGTAGTTCATGTTCTAGGTCAAGGACATTGGAGCGGGCAATGAGTCCTTAAATCATCTATTGATTGTTCATGACTATATTGCTGATATATTTAAATAAGTTATGGATTTGTTATTTCCAAAAGGACTTCTATAACTAAACTAACAGTCCCTTGAAAGACATTTTAGTATGTTCATAGAATCTTAAGTTTCATCACCTATGAAGGATTCTTTAAAAGTCCATGTATTAGCTTTCATAAAGAGATATACGCACAATTAGAAATTTCCTAGTTGTTGATGTCTTTACACCCATATTGTCAACTAGACTTTACATACTATTATGATCGAGGCATCTAAGGGTTGAACCCAATTTGGTGAATACCCTAGAAGAAGTAATTGCATTAGCGATTGTGACATAGTTAAACAATCATCCAAAATTTGGTTCATGCATCTAACTCAAGATGATTAATAAAGATGGATAGTTAAATGAATAATTAATTTTATCCCACATACATTTATATTTAATGTTTACCCCAATAATGTTTGTCTTATACATTTTATATGTTAAACTTATATGATGATAAACTGCAAGATATAACTCATTATATATTGATATTATTTATCATTTGATTATGTCATTTCCACTGAATATGTGCATTCCATTCGAGTAAAAATCCTAACTAAAAAAGTAAGGTATAATATTGATGTGAATAGATATAGTATTCCATTTTTAATTAAAAGAAATATATACCAACTAACTAATTCTTTTTTTTTATCTACCCACCACTATATTTTATTAAAATTTTGAGTTTTATTTTTTTTATGCTCAAAACTCCCATAAACATTGTAATATAACACCATATAATACAATGTGATTAATCCTAAGTGGAGGTTATCAACTAATTTGTTTTACAAATCTATCCCAAACTACGATGTGATACCTATCCCCTACCTAATTTGCATTTACATCTTTACCACAAGACATCACATAATTACTATCCCATCCTCTTATACACTAAAATTACTATTAATATCAATTTTTTTTCTTCATTTTTAAACACCCTTTTTAAATGACAATCCAAACTATCAAACATACCCTATCTACTAACCTAGTTTATTTTTTTTCCTAACTACTTTTTCCTTTTCCATCCTAACTCCACCTTCCTTCCTCCCAAGGCATGGCTTCCTAAGCTCATGTGAGTCATGTGAGAGGGATGCCTCTTTCCAAGTGGTCCCCTATTGGTGCTAGACTCCATGCAAAAAGGAGGAGTCTTGTCATGTTTTTGACAAGGTAAGGTTTCTTGTCACTTTCATGAAACTTGAATTATTACTTTTTTTTCTTTTATCTCCATACCCAAGACCATGTGGGTGCTCATATTTTTAATGTGGGGAGTGGGTCTTACCATGTGTGAGGTGAGGGTTGATAATTTCTATGTTATATGTGTTTCAAGAAAAAGTGTTTAAATATGCTTTCACATAGTTTTTTCTTTTCTTTTCTTTTCTTCCCTGACTTTATTTGTGGTAAAATGGTGCTAATATATCTATAATATAATAATAATACTACTAATGGAAAAAAAAAATTATTCTATTCACATAGGTTTGCACCTATAACAAGGAAATTTACTCTATGGGGACTCTATAGGGGAGATTGTAATGAATTATTTTAGGATTAAAATATTGGTCTAAATTGGGAGGAGATTTAATTCCCTTCCCCATAAAAAATCTAGAGAGATGAAAGTGCAACTACAACATGTGATTTCTTATAGAAATTTACTCTATGTTGTCTATTTGATTACTTATTTTTATTTATTTGGTCTAACTAAGAAATTGTCTTCACATTTCCATGTAGCAAACTAACTTAATGAAGTATTTGAATCCTTTATAATAAAATGCTCAACCAAATCAATTAACTAATGGATTTCTTCATCCTATAATTTAGGTGATAATTCTTGTTAAATGGATGCATAATGTAGCTTCCTTGCAAAAATCAATCTTTTGAAAACCATTCCCTTACATTTATTCAATGATCCACCTATACATCTCTTAAATGCAATTTTCTAAGTCTATTAAAGGAACCTTTCTTATTTTCTATTATAATTAATATGATATCAAAAGAAATATTTCTTCTTCATTACATCTACAATCATATTATAATATCCTAGATTGCAATATTGTATACTTATGTTCTCATCTTCTTTATTTCATTCATGAATCCATGTTTCTCACATTAATGTACACAATGTATCTTCTTTTCCACAAAACAATACTTCAAGAAACAATGGGACTTGGACTTTACCACACAATATTCAATACAACATTGGAGATATTGTCTTATAAATACATTACTCCAAGACATGAAGGAAGTTTCCTCCCAAATTTCACAAAGGTATTTTCTTTTTATTGCACAAGGTAAGGGGTCAACTCTAGTTTCTTCTTGGATCCAAGAGCACAAAACCTACACAATATTTCAAACATGAACCATAGAGGCTCACCTCCTATCCTAGGCTTCTAAGAAACCACCCACCGAGTAGGGGAAACAAGGCTCAAACAAGGTTGCACTCAACATTTCACAATGCATACAAAACATAATATCACAAGATATTTATAACCCACCAAGGTTTAACACAATGATTCACCATTGCAATCATGAAATAATGGGTGAAGGTGGGCTCTCCAAAGAGGAGAATGCCATATCCATATACACATATACATCTATAATTGCATGATGCCTCTTCAAGGCTATAAACATGCACTTATACCTCCTATAACAAGCAAGGAATATGGCTTCAATGGAGCCCATAATCCATGAACAAAAAAACCCTCTCCAAGAGGAAAATCTCTCAACTTCAATGTCAAGCCCAACTAATCCCTTCACCCAAGGCATCTCTTCCTTCCCAAGGGTGAGTGAAGCCTTCACACCCATACAAAATTCCATACACAAAATCAAGAGAAAATGCAAGGGAAATTCATCACAACATTCACACATAAAAACAAATAAACATCACATAGATTACATAATTTCATTCACAATATGAACAAGTATTCTACACAATGAACAAGTGCAATGAGGATCATGGAATGGCCACCAACCTTTGTCCAAGCTAATGGAAATAGAAAGTTGTTGAAGAGATCCCTATTTCCTTAGCTTCCTCTCCAAACCCTAATTGTCTCTAAACTTAGAGAATGGGTGAACACCCACTAGTTTTTCCAAACTCCCTTAAAAAGACCTCCAACCCCACTATCCCCATTTTGGCAAAACATGAAGCCCCTTTTCTCTTACACTACTATCCCTTCTAAATGTAGGACCTTGACCAAGTGTGAAGAAAAGGTTAAAGTCATGTGACAACTCCAATTTCGAATTGGTGGAATATTGCATTGGTTGGAGGGTCCCCTAGGTTAGCTAAGCACTTAAATGGTCAAATTTAGGCCCCTAGCATGTTATGCTAACATATGGGTAGCATATTTTCACAAAAAAGGCACTTTGGGACCACCTATTGACCCTCTAAAACCCTTGTAAAGTTTTAATTCGAAGTTCCCCTTGATGGTGGCCCATCCTATCTTTTCTCCAAGTGGATTTGATTAAATCTTTTGAAGGGCATTTAGCTTAAGGTTTAAGTGTTTCCATGAACAAAACCCTAGGTGACATGCCATCAACATGTAAACAATTATAAGTGTCAAACGACACATTTAAAACACATTACACATCACCATGACATGTCCCTAATGTATTTATGAGATTAAATTTACCACACACATGCAAGCTTACATTTAGAAAATAAACACATCACAATGAAGTTTTTAAATCTTCCAAAGATTTTTCTTGGCTAAACCATATTTTCATGAGTTTGGACCTTGTTTCCCCAGCAAAATTCCATGGTTCAATTGCATGTACACTAAACTCAAACATTAGTAGCCCAATGAACAATCATATAAAATGTATGTATATAGGTGCATGACAATTTTCCTATTGAATAATTCACATTAACATACTCAATTGTCCTAACAAACTTTATTTTCTAATAAACTTCTATTTTCTAATCATTTTCCTATAAAGCATCTAAAACATTAAACTATCAAATTTTTCATATCAATATTACTATCTAATCAAATGATCCAACTAACATTCGGAACCACATCATAATCCATTTATGATCATATTGATGAAATGTTGCATCTACAATGTTAAATCAGCCAACATGAAAATTAGTTCTGAATACATGTCTTAGATCAAATCTCCTAAATGTAAACATCAACACTAGCATCCTTTGACTCAATTAGATATATCTTGATTACTAATAATATCTTATTATCATTTTGAGATTATAAATTATAAGGTGTATCAATTATGTCAAGTATCAGAATTCTTGTATAGTCATATATATAGTTTCTTCAAAATCAATCATAGAATAAATCCATTATACTTTATTGGGCCATAAACTCTGTCCTCATGAATATCAACATATCCACCTAATACTAGTTGCACAATAATTAAATTATTACATTACATAATATCGAGTTCTACCGTGTAGACACTCTTCCAATCTTGAAAATAATTTTCATCTATGACTATTAATAATATCATAAGGGTGGGTGTTTATTCATCTTTTCATAATAACCATCTAATTTGATTATCTTAATAGGTCATAAAATATCAGGAACCCATCGACATAGTTTTCTAAGTTATGGCACCTCAAGTCTTTATTCCATGGGGGTCTTAGATTATCAACCTAATGTAATTCAAACATAATACTTAGCACAACAATGACTACAATATACATCAGCCTCAATAAGATTTTGGGTTCATTATAAATCAAGGCATATTTAGATTTCAAGACCTTCTTACCATTGTTTTATCATAGGTGTGTGATAAAATTCTATAATTTACAAGAGATAGAATGTAACATCTTATCTCCTTTATTCCTCCTAGATTTAACTATATTCATAATATTAAGATTTATAATTTGGTAGTAGGGAAGGGGCCTTACATGTTCATGTATGTAGGTTACCTTTCCTAATGTTAGATTCATGTCCCATTACCCATCTTATAAAGCTATTGTGACAACTAGATGATGCCAACATGACACATATTGATAGACTTGGATTGTCATATCTTTGCTAGATTCCATGATTACTGGTGAATCATGGCCAGTTGAATACATTGGTTGAGCATTTTCATTCAGAGATAAACACCTTCCATCTACCATAGGGAGAGATGAAAATCATACCCGAGGACATCTACAAGATAGTGAGGATCCCATTCCATGGGCCACAAGTTGTATATGGCATAATAGCATTGATAGGTATAGAGGCACTGAGGGCCATCTTTAAGGAGGACCTAATCATGGGTAGAGCCATCACATGGGATGAAGTAGTGCATACCTATGTTCCCACCCATAATTTTTCATTAGTATTGGCTAAATTCATCAGTAATTTTTTGATGCCAAATAGAGGGTAGCATGGACTAAGAGTGTAAATGGGGTCATATGTTACAAATGATGTTAGAGACACCCAAGAGATATGGATAGAGTCATTGCATTCTCACCAACATGTTCTACATGATGCAAAAGATCATCTATCATAAAAGGAAGAGCATGGTCACTAGGGTCTATGTTATTTAGGTATGGGCATGGGAGTACTTTCTAGTGATGAGACCCATTTTTATAGATGAGAGGTAGCCCATGGAGCCCTACATATACATGTATAGAGGCCAGTTGACCCAAGCATCTTTGGGGATGACTGAGTAGTGGAGAGCTTGATTGGATGACCTAGTAGCCATAGTGTGGAGACCATGGAGAGAGACAAAGGCCTGGGATGTTACACCCATAGAGCTAAGTTACATGTTCACATCTTGACCATTGATAGGTTTCTTAGTAGAGGTCATTGAGAGATTCCCATTAACTCACATGTGGTGATAGTATAATTGACCATAGGATATATCTCAAGAGTATTGCTCATATGTGTGGCTTGTGACATATCTAGACAACGGGTGGTCCCCGAGAATAGACCTAGGCAGGTCAATGCTTGATGTGCACAACTTGGTTGTGACACAGTTGGATTACTTGGTAGTAGTAGTAGATGGTGGGATGACTCCCACATATCAGGTCTATTTTGCAAGTCATCCCTTTCCATAGTTCACAAACCTAGTAGAGATGGCTAGACCTCTTCAACAAGTATAAGCACCACTATAGGAGCCCCAATAGGAGAGAGTGAGGCATAGGATATGCTAGGTACCTATTCATTGTTGGTAGATGATAGTAGACCTAGGTGTTAGTGGTAGTGGTATAGGATAGTGACATCCTAGAGGCAAGATGGGTTCCTTAGGAGCTATTGGAGGAGATACCTAGAGGCCATAGACAAAGGTGGAATAGCCAGTTGAATAGCCAACCAAGTAGGGTGAGGGTGATGAGGAGATGTAGGATTATCCTGCTATAGGATCCTAGGGTGGAGAAATCCTAGCATAGACCTAGGAGGCCCTTAGGTGGTTGAAAGATTGAGTTAGGACTACGTAGTGATAGCTAGTAGAGTTTCACATATAGGTTGTAGTGAGGGATACCTAGATAGTAAAGCAAGATCAAGAGATCCATGATTTATGGGAGTAGCTGGAGCAAGAGGCTCAGAGGTTAAAGTAGAAACAGGATGAGGTATGACTATAGTCAATAAGAGCAACATACTATTTTGCAACATATGTGGCAATAGTGCCAAATGAGGTAGAGTATGTGCCTAGATTTTTGTAGTATGCATGAGAGTCAAGAGGTGCATGGCCTCTGGCAAGAACAAATATGTCTCCTCCTCCTCTTCCACCACTAGTTGGTGGTGAGAGGGAAGGATAGAGTTTGCTCTATTTTATTCCAATTTTGATTTGGCTATGTATTAATTGGTGTGCCAACACCTATTTTGTACCATTTTTGCACTGATGTACACTTTTGACTTGATATATATATGTGTGTGTTTGTGGGTGTGTGTGCGTGCCTATGTGTGTGTGTGTGTGTGTGTGTGTGTGTGTGTGTGTGTGAGAGAGAGAGAGAGAGAGAGAGAGAGAGAGATATTTTTTGATTCAAATACCATTTGCACATGTCACTATCTCTCTTTATAGTTTGTTGTACATAATATTTTTATGTTATGATTATAAATACAAATTCGATATGACACATGGATTTACTATAGATGAGATGAATCATGAAATTATGTATAAAATACAAAATGTGAATGAACTAACATCTTATACAGTGTTCCATTTTATTGATAGTGACAGGTATCCCATGAGGATTGAGAGGATGAACCAAAGAACTAAATGCTTGTGTAGGCATGGAGAGATGTGATACTATGAAGAAGCCAAAAATTCCTCATCATGAAGGATGCAAGTAGATTAGTGATCAAACTATGTGCTTATGTAATGTAGCCCTATGCTAGACACAATCCTAGGTCTAGTTACCAAGATTTGAAATTTATCATCACTAAGCATTTAGCAAAATCCCACATGAAGTATAATTCCCACTATCATTGCAATCATAAAAATATGACTAGGACATATGTTCTATTTTTGTTGGGATGAAATGTAAGCATTCAAGGTACAATAAACCAAAATGACCAAAACATTTGTCCCTTTTGATATAGCAAGCTAACATAAGCATTAGAGCATAAACACTAGGATAACTAGAATTCTTCTTGCATGCAAACACACCAGACACATGAGAGATCCTTCTTATGCTAAGTAATCATTAAGAATTTTTTTTGCAACATCCCTTGCATTTGTAACTTGAGACAAAAGTGTGCTAGGAATACTCGTAGTGACCCATATGTTCACTTAGTAGGATGAGTATCAGTATTTCCTATAGCATAAAGAGTTCACTCAAAAAATAAAGGAAAAGAACCAACCTTACTGAGTTATCCATATAAAAGGAGTCAACATACACATGGTCATCTGATACAAGATAGAGGCTCTTATAGTGGATACCCCTTTTATATAGATGCTTCAAACCATTGGAACTAAACCAACAAACAAAAATAAACCAAAAGATCATGCCCATGTTCCTTTTTTCTCTAGTCAAAAGTGACATCATTGATTTGCTTAAAGAGACATGATAAAGCAAAAAGAAAACAAACAAACAAAATCTTAGCATATCCCAAAAAAATTCATCATTTTGAGTTCAGTTTTTGTATTATAATATTGATGTCAAGTGTCAATGTTTGGAACATATATGAAAGGAATCTCTTTAGTGGGTGACAATAGTAGATAAACACAATTAGAATAGCTGGTGACTAAATTAAAAGAGGAATCTCGAGTAAGAAGTACCTTTGCAGGAAACTAAGCAATAGTAGATAGACACAGTTAGAACAACTAGTGACTGATGTGAGAGATCTTCCATGAGAGGTATCTCAAGAGTGACGCAAGTGACATTTAGTAGATGTAGTTAGAACAACTAGTGACTATCAAGAAAGATATTTTTGTGAGAGGAATCTTAATAGGGACACTAGTAATAGTAGGCAGACATAGTTAGAACAACTAGTGACTAATGTGAGAGATCTTCTATGAGAGGAATCTAAAAAGTGACACTAGCAATAGTACATAGATACAATTAGAACAAATGGTTACTAAAGCTTAAGAGATCTTCCATGAGAGGAATCTCAAGCATGAAACAAGTGATAGTAGGAAGATGTAGTTAGAACAACTGGTGGTTGATGTGAAAGAGATCTTTTGTAAGAGGAATCTCAAAAGTGACACAAGCGATAGTAGGTAGACATAGTTAGAACAACTATTGACTATCACTAAAAATTTCCTATGGCACTATCAGGTGTTGTGACCAAGTTATGACAAGAGTCAATCCATGGATACATGAGTGAAAGTAGCAAACTAAAGTAGGAAAGCACTTATACAGGAGCTAGAAGATGCACTGCAAGATATAGCATTGGAAACTAGAGGCACTTATTTACTAGGTTTTCACCTTCTTGGTAGAGATTCTTTTTTTGCAACCATGATACATGTTTTCTAGGTTTTCATTAATAGCACCTTTTTTCTATTTCAATTTTTTGTATTTTTTCTTTTTTTGTATTTTTCAATTTTTTTGGTACTACCAAGGCACCTATTACTTGGTTTTCACCAAGCTAATGATTTTTCAAGACTTTTTGCAATTTTTAGACTTTTTTTTAGGACTTGTAAGTATATACAGAGAGCTTCTAAAATTAGATCAGTTGTAGAACCACTTCAGTGGAGAGTGTTGATGGGCTCCATGATCACCTCTCCTCAGTTATAGAAAGTTGGTAAGCACTAGATCTAAACACTATAGTATTTATGTATGGACCAAGTTAGCTAGGTTTGAATTTCCCTTTTTGTACCCATTGTTGTTGATTCTTAGGATTTTTTCTTAGAATGAGATAACCTAGTTGGAAGTCACGTGTCTTAACTTTCTTATTGTAGCTTCTAGACATATGTTGTTGATAAGCTTGAAGATGATCACATGCCACCTTTTGACATTCATCTAATAATTATAGCTCTTGAAGCTGAGATATTTTATAGTCATATCAGTAATGAGGCCCTTCATGGATATTCTCAAAGTAGGAATCTTAACCTCAATTGGAAGCACAACATCTACTCCATATACCAAAGCAAAGGGCATTGTACCCATTGGAGTTTTGATACTTGTTCTATGAACCCATCCAGCTAGATTAATTTGGAGGTGTTAGTTCCTTCTAGATTTGTTAAATGTGTAATGCAAGATCTTAATGATGATCTTGTTTGATGCTTCCACTTGACCATTACCCTAGGGGTAATAAATAGAAGACCAATGTTGCATGATTCTAAACTATTTGCACAACTCCTTAAGATCCTTATTTTTAAATTATTCTTCATTTACATTAATGATGGGAAAAAGTACACCATACCTGCATAGAATGTAATTCATGATGAACAAAGCTACAATTTTTCCATTTTTTATAGAGAGAGAGACTGCCTCTACCCACTTAGTGAAGTAGTTTATAGCTATAATGATGAACTCATGTACATTTGAAGATGATGGGTAAATTTGACCTACAAGATCAAAGGCCCATTGTTGGAATGGCCATATCATAATAGATGGATTTAGCTCCCTAGCTAGAACATGAATCAAATTTCTATGGATCTTACATTGTTTGTAGGACTTGGCATATGTGATTGCTTCTTGCTCCATATTTGGCCAATAGTAACCAACTCTAATAAGTTTATGAGCTAGTGTCAAGCTATTAGAGTGAGATCTTCAAATGCCCTCATGTACATTGATTAATGTACATTTTTACTCATCGAGTTCTAGACACCTAAGGAGTATTCTATCAAGACCTCTCATAAATAAGTTATCAACAATAATAACATACTGTGAAGCATTATAGAATAAAGTAACATTTTTTATTCTTGGTTAGATTGTCTAGGATGGTTTGGTCATGTATGTAAGAGTATATATGTTGGTAGTAGGATGAATCATGTCCTACAATAGAATAGATCATCCAAGATTCAAGGGAATTATAGGTAGGGTAGAGTAATGTTTCTACTAGGAACTCATGTTGAAGAGCATTCTTTGGCATCTATAATATGGAAGCAAGAGTAGCCATGGAATCAGCTGCATTGTTATCTACCTAAGCAATATGTTGAAAAGTGATATGAGAAAAGTATGTCTTCATATCATCCACCATGCATTTATAAGGGATAAATTTCTCATCCTTTGTTTGATATACATCATTGACCTGGTTGATTATGAGCTATGAATCACTAAAGATGTTTAACTCATCCACTCTCCATTCAACTACAATCTTCATGCCATTAATTAGAGCCTCATATTCTATGATATTGTTTGTAAAAGGAAACAAAATATTGTACACCTTAGGTAGTGAATACCTCTATGGTGTTATGAATAAGAGCTCAACACCAAATCCCTATTGTGTTAAGGAACCATCAAAGAACATCACCCAATTTTTTGTGTAATCATTAGAATTGATTCATTAGAGAAATCAATGTTTAGTAGAAGAAGAAGACTCTGCATTGGTGCTTCTGCTAATTGATTAGAATTTTTTTTTCCTATGATAGTCTTTTGTTCAACATATGGAATGTCAAACTCATTCAGTATCATGACCCACTTAGCCAACCTTCCTATTATAGTTGCTTTGCTAAGTACTTCAGTGTATCAATTTTGGCAACCAAACATGTAGTATGAGAGAGCATGTAGTGTCTCAACTTTTGGGAAGCAAAGATGACTGCCAAGAAAGCCTTATCAATGATGCTATAATTCATTTCATAAGAAATTAGCATGTGACTCAGATAGTAGATAGCTCTTTCCTTGTTATCATTATCTTCTTGAGTTAAAAAAATACCAAGAGATGACTCTATTGCTGAGATATACAAAATCAAAGGCTTCCCATAGATAGGAGGCATCAAGATTAGTGGATTAGCAAGGTATTGCTTTATTGGTGTTAAGCTCTAATCACAATCTTGGCTCCAATTATATTTCATGCCTTTATGCAGAGTCTTGGTGAAAGGTTGTGATCTATCCACCAGCTATGAGATGAATTTGTGAATGGATTGAAGTCTTCCTTGTAAGCCCCTCATTTGACTGATATTACATGGTGGAGGCATATCCATGATTGCTTGAACTTTCTCTGGATCAACCTCAATTCATTTTGTAGACAAAATGTAACCAATTAATTTTCCAGATGTTACACTAAATACACATTTGTTGTGATTAAATCTCAAATTTAATTTCTCCATAGGATCTAGGATGGGTTCCAAATCTTGAAGGTGAGTATTAAATTTTTTTCTCTTAACCAAGGTATAATCAACATAGTCCTCCATGGTCTTATGCATCATATCATGAAAGATTGTGGTAACTACCCTTTGATATGTAGAACTAGCATTTTTCAAACCAAATGGCATCATGTTCCAAAAGAAGTTCCCCATGCACAAGTGAAAATAGTCTTTTCCTAATCTTCTAGTGTAATTTTGATCTGATTATATGTAATGCCCTACCAAGGGATCCAAAGAATTTACCTAGAATTTTTCACTAAGTTTGGTAGAATTTTTTTTCAACATGAAAGTAAATACCACATATAACTTATGCACAATGATGGAAGCAATAGCAATGTCCATTTGAAAGTAAACATAACATACATAACAGATTACATTCTTTAAGATCCCTTAACATTGAATTACATCCAAAAACATCTAACATGCATGAATCCATCTAGTACAACATCCACATGAAATAATAATGATAAGTCCAATGTTTATTCATTACATTTCAAATACTCAATCATCCACTGTACATGTCAAAGGGTATGACAAGCTCAAAGAATATACATACATAGAATAAGGTACATCATCCTATTCTAATCCATGATACATCATCATAGAAGAGATATACATCCATCATAAAGATCAAACATAATAAACTAAGTGCACGATTCCTCCCAACTGTTAATAGCATCATTAGACCATCGTGGATCCTAGCCATCCCTCCGTGCGTAACATTCCAAATCACCGAAGAGATCATTGGTATTAACATAGTAGTAATGTCACTCCTAACATATACTATATCATATGTAGAAAGTAATCCAAAATGAAAATAAAAGCATAAGATAACATCATCTAACATATGCTAATCATCAATGAAAGGATACATATCTACCATCATGAAGGACGCATCAGCCACGATGTCTCAATGAATCTCAAATGATAAGAGTGGAAAATACACTACCACCCGATCGCGTGGTACCTAAGTGGTCCACTCCCACTGTGTTAAGGAGATAATATCAAGTCCCAAACAGGCTATCCAAAATCACATAGCACAAATCTCTATAAGTCCAGAAATCCTAAAAGTATACTAACTCAAAGGTTCCAGACACAAAAATCCGACATCTAATCCCCAGAGGTACACAATGACATGTAGGAACCCACTATGCAAGTGTGGAAGTGTCATCGCATTTATCATGTACAAGTTACCCTGGCAGTTAGCTAAACTCCACGGGTCCATACTGATCTCATGCGGCCACTAGTATCCTCTCATACTGACAAGGCATACTACGAAATGCAAGGTCGCAACCATGCATTCTCACTACTCCCATCCTAGCCTATAAAAGCACTCAAGGCATGCACGAGAACAAAACACTTATATTTTTAGGTTCATTCAGTTAGTATTAGGTGTGAATGTTATCACTTATTAATCCAACTTACAATGAGTTACCCTGGCAACCTCTTAGGGCCCCAGCCCCCATTGCAAGCCACTTCCCGTCACTACATGTAGATATCCTACCCTAAGCTCATGGAATCATAAATCTCAAAATCACAAAAGATAATCCATAATAAAATCATCAAATATGCATAAAAGCATCAAATCTCCATGAGCAAACATCCATAGAAAATCATGAACACGACAGCTCTCTATTGGCAACTGAAGTATCACTGATAATCAAAGTATCCAATGGTTCTCAATAACCAAAATATATCTCAATCATACTGATCGAAGACTCCAAAAATGGTTGAGTCAAACATGTCACAACATGACATCATCAAGAATAAATCCACATTACAATCCCATCATGGCGACTAGAAAACAACCAAGGCCAACTAATCGATGACCAAAAATAATGGTTAAGTCAAGTGTCTCATACATAAGAATCTCAACTATAACAATTAGTAATCACATCCAATACATAGAGCATTCCATCACATAACTATGGTTGGGTTTACAAAGATTGAGATTAAACATCATCATGACATCACAATCACATAACTCCCAAGCCTCTGGTAGACGTCCTATAACTGGTCAACACTAGTCAACCCAAAACCCAAAACAATAGCATAAGAATACATAATGCAAACACATGTTTTGGTTTTGCTAAATTTACAACTTTAATTTAAATGCAAAAGTATTGGTTTACGTTTCCAAGTTTAGAAAAGAATTGGAGGAACATTTCTACGTTTTGAATGAATACAAATATTCTTTTAAATCCATCTTTCAATTATAATTTTAATTCAAAACATCCCCCACCAAACTAACAATTAAATTTCATATAAAACAATTAATTTAAACCATGAACCTTTGATATAAATCATTTATCAGTTATACAATTATAAAACAAATTATTAATAATCATATTTACATATTATATACATACTTATATATATATATATATATTTATATTTTCACATATATGAATATATAAATTATTTTCACATTAAACAAAATCGAATTAACAAATTCGATTAATAGCAAAAATTTTAATAACAATTAAAATCGACTTCATACATATGGCAAATGTTTTAAACACATATATATATAACATAATCGCCGGTACGCAGGACCTTGCGGTCGCAGTTCCTGCGATGGCGGTACACTGCGACTGCAGTAGAGGTGTGGGTCTCGTCCCCCCCCCCCCCCCCCGACTTAATGCATACTATGAATATAAAATTTTTTTAAATCGCTTACGCAATTCCCATCTGCAATTTGGTTTTAAAACATTTTTTCCCACGGGTATGTTATCCGGTTTTTTTTAACAAATATATATTATATATACATATGTATGTATATATATATATATATATATATATATATATATATATATATATATATATATATATATATGAAGGTATGTATGTATATATATATATATATATATATATATATATATATATATATATATATATATATATATATATATATATATGTATGTATAAGCAAATTGACAATATATAAATATAAACTTCAATTTTCAGAATTTTTCCATAAACCTTTGATCTCCAAAATTTCCAATAATTAATCTAATGGGTTTGACTATGAATCTCTACCCTAGCCCCGTGTTCTTTTCAGATCTATGCATATAAAATTCTCAAATAAATTAAACTACCCATATTGAGAATGCATATAATAAAAATATGAAATTCTTCAAAAGACATATGGAAGACACGAAGAAGACAGGAAATGCATGATGCAGAAATAACAAAGGTAAAATCACAAGAATCTACCCAGATTCTGATGCTAATTCACTCTTCCTCAGAAAACCCACAGAGCAAGCTCCCTTCTTCAGAATTCTCGAATCCTCCAATGCTCCAATTGCACTCCAAATGCTATTGCCCAAGCTTCTAAGAATGCTTGAAT
This sequence comes from Cupressus sempervirens, assembly GCA_028749045.1. Taxonomy (NCBI): domain Eukaryota; kingdom Viridiplantae; phylum Streptophyta; class Pinopsida; order Cupressales; family Cupressaceae; genus Cupressus; species Cupressus sempervirens. Next base: position 278,504,638 of record CM053791.1, read on the forward strand.
ATAAAGAGCTCTCAGGAAACTCCTAGAATGCTTCTAGAAACAGCTAGAAGTGTCACCAACTAAGCATGGGTCTTTTCCAACCTTCAAGATGAGCCATAGGGTTGTAGACACCATGTGCTTAATTGATGCACTAACCCCATGTTGTTGACACAAGAGAAATAGAAAAGTGCATTAACTCTCATGCAAACTTATAACTCCAATTCACTTTTTATATATAATTTTCTATTTAAATATTTATAACTTTCATTTTAAATTTTATAAATTTTATTATTATTATTTATTTATTACTTTATTATTATTTTATTATTATTATTAATTTTAATTTCTAATTTTCTTTTATTTACACCTTTTTCCTCAAATAATTCACATTTAATTAATTATAATCAAAATATCAAATAACATGATATTTTATATTAATTTTCTCAAATAATTAATTAATTAATTAAATCTATTTATTAAGACTTAATTAATAGAAAAATCACCATAGACCTCCAAGATAAAATATGAAAACCCATCATAGAGCAATTCACACAAAATCAATTTAAAGGGTTAAAAATCACGAATCATGTCATCCGACACATTCGGTGGGTAAAATATTCAGATACTTGTCCTACCTCACTAGGAAAATTGGCTTAAGGGTTTGGGATTTGGACTTGAGAATTTATCTCCCTTCTCTTATCATTGAGATAGTATAATAGGGTACGCTCATCCTGGCAATTCAGGGAAGTCGATACCCGGTACCTGCAACCTGCAAAAAAATCATGCATGTACATACAATATATATAATGCTAAGCTAAACAGACAATGGCAGGAAGTGGTGCATCATGTAGATCCTGACTAAGCAGGTGACTACGATTCCCTTCTTTAACCACATTAGAAACGCCATACAATATGAAAACATGCACACCATACACATGCAAGTATGGGGTAAGTATCCATAATAAAACACATGAGATAATAAATCATCCAACTAATCATCAACAATAACTGAAAGCACTATAATGATCATCATGTACGCATGAAATATAAAGTATAAATGATCTCATCACCTAACCACTGAATCCATAACATAATGTCTGATAGTGTCAAAACAATACCACTAATCCATCAACATAAAACTAGTCCATCATAGTCTGATAATAATAGCAACAATATGTCTAGAAAAGATGTGAACGAGGGCAGGCACTACATTATAACTAGAAAATCCATCCATGAGTGAGTACATTTCATATCTTTGTATCATGTCCATTATCATATCAATGTTAGGGAGTGGAATGTTATCCTTTAGACATGCTAAGTTCAGATCTTGAAAATCTATATATACTCTAATAGATTTGTCATGCTTGGAGACTGGAACAATGTTTGATATCCATTCAATGTAATCAATAGCCCATACGAAACCATCTTTGAGAAGCTTTTCCAATTTATCTTTGACAAGAAATGCAACATGAAGATGCATCTTTCTAAGTTTTTGTTTGATTGGTTTAACTCCTAGTGTAATAGATAAATGATGCATTATGATATCAAGATCTAAGCCTAGCATGTCTGAGTATGTCCACGCAAAAATTATCTTTTTCTCTTGGAAGAAGGCAATGAGTTCCTCTTTTTCTTTTGGAGATAGTGACTATGGAAGATGTATCATGTGAGGCTATTCATCTATTCTCAAGTTGATTGGCTATGTTGACTCTATCAACACTAATGATCCTTCCTAAAAATGGCTAGGAAGTGCATCAAATATCTCACCTACACGCACCTCAAAGAGGTTTTCACCTTTGGATATACCTTTTATTTTTGTTATTTTAGGTCCCAACACTACCATAATGTAGTTTTCACCACTGGACCTTTTTTTTTCTTTTTTTTTTTGATTGTACGATTAAGATATTTGGCATCAGCTTCAGTCATGTTGAAACTTTGTTCATTGGTGGAAGACGTTATAGGTTTGACAACATGTAAGTAATAGGCTAGAGCATAATTGTTCTAGAATATAGGGAATTCACTAGATGCATTGGGATTCTAGTCTATGAGCTCAAGATAGGTGAGTGAAAGAGATGTGGTGAGTTCAATAGCATTCATAGTGTAGTCATCAAATATGTGGACAAGCAATTAAAGACCTAGAGTAGCTTCATCCACAAGTGTGTTTGAATACCTCTGAGTTCTAACATCATTAATTGAAGACTTGATGACACTAGTTGAATAAAACTCATCCAACCTAACCCTAGATGACTCACTTACTTTGAGTATATTTTCATAGGCATGAACTTGATCTATGTCTTTTTCTATGGTTACTTCTGAGAGAGAGTCAAATTCATATTCTTGAGAATCTGTGCTACATGGTGATAGACTATAGAATTCCCCAATAGTGATTGTGACAAACTCTCTTTCATCATTTGGATTTTTAAAAAGGTACTCAATATGTAAAGCATGACTAGACTCTCCTTGTTCTTGTTGAGTATGATGTGAATCAATAGTATCATCAAAAGAAACACTATCACCATCCATGGTCTTGACACATGGTACAAATTCATCTAGTTCTATGAAGAATTTAGCAAGATCATTAGGAATGGAATAAGGATAAGGATCCTCATCATGAGTGTTGTCTTCATGATCATCAGACTTATCTTGTGACTCATTTTTAGATGAATTCTCATGTTCTAGCATAAATTTTTTAGCCCCTAGTTGGAGGGGAATATTCTTGAAGCCTAGACCAGATGTATCATGATTCCTTCTAGCTATCACTTTGACAAGATCAATTAGACCATTTTTTTGCTTCCAATAGACCAGTCCCCTTATAGCCAAAGTGTTTCATGGGTTTAATACTTGGACCATACTTTTCAGGAGTAATTTCATGAGACTGTTCTATGAGGTCAATTAAAGTTTCCTCTTTGTAGATCCATGTGGCAATGGCTCTATTTTCACTTACCTCCTCAAGAGAGATAGTAGCTTAGACAAAGGTACTATTGTACTTAGTTTGCGATTTCAACACAAAAGGTCTCTTCACTTTAGATGGTCTCCCATAATTACAAGGAGACTCAAGAAGAGATGTTAAAGAAAGATTTGGTTCTATGTGATATTCACCCATTCCAATTTCTTTTAGCTTGAGTGACTAGATTTTCTTCAGCTTGTTATCATGATGGTCTATAGATTCCCTATTAGTAGGTACAAATTTTTAAATATATTTCAGCATGCTATAGGTATAGCTAGTACTTGCAAGTATGGTGACTTCAGAGCTATGAAATGGGAACTTTATGCATTGATGGTAAGTGGAAAGCACAACTCATATCTCGTGTATCCATCTTCTTCCTAGTAGAATATTGTAAGCTAAGGGAATGTCTAGAACTTGACAAGTGACATCCCTTTCTAGAGGACCAACCTAGAGAGGCAACACAACAAGACCCAAAGATTTTCACTTGACTTCATCATACACTTTAATAGTTGTCTTGTGATGAGGGTTAATGGACTCTTCAAAATATTCCAATTTTTTGAGTAGAGCAATAGAGATAATGTTTAAACTAGTTCCATTATCAATGAGCATATGATTGACACATTTCTAGTGTATCATGATATCAATGTGTAAAGGTTGGTTATGCAGATGACTCAGTGAATTGTCATCCTCTTTAGAGAAGGACATGTAGTAAGGTGAGGTCAGATGACCTACCATATATTAGAACCTCTCAAAATCAAGATCTTGAGTTACATTTTCCTTAGTAAGGGCTTTATCAAGAATCTAATTATGAGTAGGCAAGATTTTGAGTAGTTCAAAGATCATGATTTTAGCATTTGTTTGTTGTAATTGATTGAGGATACTATAACTAGTAGTTGTAGAAGTTGTTACAATTTTTGTTCTTTTGCCAGATGGACCAGCAAGAGGTTTCTCTTTGTATTGTTCTAACTTAGGAGCAGAAGGCATAGGGCCTTTGAGCACTAGCTTGGCATGGGAATATGTAATAGTTTTGGCACAAGATTGTGATGGTTTTTTGTTAGATGTGTTGGAAGTAGGGCCCCTTAAGACAAATGGTGTCTTAGATTTAGTTTTGTCTTATTTTTCCTTGATGTTGATAATGTTACAATACTCAACATCCACTAATTCAACCATGTGGACTATCTCATCATCATAATTAGAGCACGTATAGTTGATCTTGTTATGAGATTTTAGCTTTGAGTTTTCTCCCTTTTCATAGTGTGGGAATAGCTCTTTGAAAGTCTTGTGATCTATGTTCTTGTTATGTCCATCCACAACAATATCACCATCATCAATTAGGTCTTGGAATTTGTGATGTAAGTTGATGCAATTGATGGTTTTGTGACCTTTGTTCTAGTGATATTCACAAATTGCAGCTTAATTCCACCATGGTGGTCATGGTTGTGGATCATAAGGACAAGAGTTATCCAATGGAGAAATGAGCTTGTTTGTTAAATTCACTTAACTTTATTTAATTTCACTTGACTTCTCTTTTCAATTAATTTATTAAATTTTAATCTTATGCATACTTCATGCAATCTTAAAACTTTTAATAAATTAATATCTTTTCATGTTTTAATTTATTTTCGAAATGTTAATTGATAAAATATTTAGTAACTTAAATAATAATAATATTTAGCATTTATTTAAAAATGAACTCTAAATTTATTATTATTAAATTAAATAAATATTGTCATGTTCTAAAATTGAACTTATAACTTTAATCTTAAAATTTAATTCTTTTTATTTAATTAATTTTTCAATTAATTAAATATAATTAAATATAATTAAATATCAAAATATCATAATAATTTTCCATTAAATTAAATCATTTAATTTGACTTAATTAATAAAAAAATCATGAAAGACTTATAAAACAAAATAGGAAAACCCATCATAGAAAAACACATACAAGATCAAACTAAAGGGTTATAATCATGAATTAACATCATCTGATGAATTTGGAAGGTAAACAACTTCAATACTTGTCCTAATTTTCTAGGAAAAATGGCTTAAAAGTTTAGGATTTGGATTTAAGAATTTGTCTCTCCTCTCTTACCATTGAGATAATGTGATAGGGTATGCTCATCCTGGCAATTTATAGAAATTGATACCCAGTACTTGCAATCTACATAAAATTCATGCATGTACAAACACATATATACTAAGCTAAATAGACAATGGCAGGAAGTGATGCATCATGTAGATCCTGACTAGTAGGTGGCTATGAATCCCTTCCTTAACCACATTAGAAATGCCATACATAAATAAAACATACATGCACAACATACACATGTAGTATGGGTAAGTATCCATAAGAAAGCACATGATAATCCATCTAGCTAATCATCATCAATAACTAAAATCATTGAATAATCATCATGCATACATGAAGTATAGAGTACCAAGTAATATAATCATATAATCAACTAAATGTGAAACAATATCTGATAATCTCAAAACAATACTACTAAAAATCAAGCATGAAGCTAACCTAAAAGAGTTCAACAATGATAACAGAAATGCAAATTAGGGGTAGGCACTACATCTGCCCACCTAGGCTTAGGCTTACTCCTAGAAGACTACAAGAATGATAAAACTAAAGAACTCACTATGTGGGTCCCATTGGATCCTTTCCCCTTGTAGGAGGATATGAATCCATTGAAAACACTCTCTGGGATCTACCCATGTCTCCAACTATAGTATCTAAAGCTAAAGATCTCTAATCTGAAAATTTGATTTTCCTTGAGGGCAATGGGATGACTTGTGTCCACATTGTTCTCATGAGAAACACTCTTTGTTGAAACTCCTCTACATCCTAGGTGCACTAGACTAATGAACACTACCATCACTAACATAATAAGGAATACTCTAAGATGGCCAATCATACAAGTTGTTCTTATTGCATTGCAAGTAGTGATAGTTATGATAGCTCCTAGACCTAGGTTTATGCTCAAGTCTTGATTGATTTTCTCCATCTTGATTTTTAATAGGAAGTAGGTGATCAATGATGGTTTTCATCATTTTCCTAAGGTCAACCTCCTCAGAATCAACCTACTACTCTCTATGGTTCTCTTCTTGATGCTCACTGACATAATCATCCCTATTCTCTTCTTGAATGGGGCCTTTGTGGACAGACTCATGTACACTGATAGCTCTACCTCATTCATGGCCAAGGCTATGGCCTATAACAAAAGATCTCATCCTAGATACCATCCTACAATAATATCCAAGATACAAGATACTATAACAATCATAAAAAATACTACTATAAAGCATTCATAAAAGACACATGTTTGAAAATAGTAAGTTTAATTTTTAGTTTTGCCTAATTTTAGGTTTAATTATATTTTAGTTTTGAAGTTTAAGTGTTCAAGTATGAAAATATACAACTAAAAGTTTAGGTTTTGTTTCAGTTCAACTAGTTCAAGTTTTAGTTTGAAATAGATATACATAGCAATCTTAAGTTTCATTTTAGTTTCAACTAGTTAACAACTAGTGGCATTCCAATATACCCAGAGCTCCTAATGTAAAAAATTAAGCTCTAATACCAGATGTAATGCCCCACCAAGGGATCCAAAAGAATTAACTTGAAGTTTTAACTAATTTTGCCAAACATTTTTTTTAAAAATTAAGAACAACATAGAATAACATACACATCAAACATAAAATAGTGGAAGCAATAACAGACAATCATACAGAAGCAAACATAACAGATTACTTTCCTTAAGGATCCCAAGACATTGAGTCACATTTAAATTTAATTAATACTAAGTCTAACAATTACCACATCCACATGAAAGAATAATTAAAAGTCCAAAGTCCATTTAAATAATATACTTTTTTTCTAAATGCCACTTGGCAATAAAATTCAGAATGCTTAATCATCCACTATACATGTCATAGGGTATGAAAGGCTAAAAGAATATACATTTATAAAAATATAATTACATTATCCTCCTCGAGTCCATAATACAAAGTAAAATACCATAAATGAAACCATCCATCATAAAATATATAAACATCTATCATGATATAACCATCCATCATAATGATACAAGGATATAATGAAAGGAAATACAAACAAGGAAACTCCATCCATGGTAGGAACGGACAGATCTCAATGGTAAGAGTCAAAAGCACTACCACCTGACCACATGGTAACCCAAAAAGGTCCACTTCCATTGCACTAAGGAGATAGTCTCAAGTCCCAAACCAGATATCAATACAAATATCAAAAGTACTCTCTAAGTCCAAGAAATCCTAAAAGTAATCTAACTCAAAGGTTCCAAGATAAATCGACATCTAAACCTAGAGGCACACAAAGACACGTAGGAAACCTACTATGTAAGTGGGCAAGTGTCATCACATGAATCAATGCTAAAGTTACCCTGGCAATCTCTTACGACCTTGACCCCCTAGTGATCCTATGCGGCACTAGTATCCTCTCGTACTAACAAGGCATACTAACGATGCAAGGTTGCAACCAAGCATTCTCTTTACTCCCATCTTAGTATGTACTATCACTCGAGGCATGGGCAAGAACATACAAAGACTCCTATTAGGTTCATTTTATTCTCATTTAGTGTAGTTTTTTCACTTATTAAACAACTTACAATGGGTTACCCTTGCAACCACTTAGGGCCCTGGCCTCCATTACGAGCCACTTCCCGACATTACATATAGATAACCTACCCTAAGCTCATGAAATCACAAATATAAGAATCATATTAAAATCACCTCAGCCCTATACAAGTGACTAGAAAGCATCCAAAAGATAAATCACAATACCCATCAATTCTTTATGAGCAACTGGAAAGTATCCCAAAAATATTGATCGAAGACTCAAAATGGTTAAGTCAAATATGTCATAGCATTCACCTCAGCTTCACACAAGAACAGTTGAAAGTAGTAATGAATAGTAAATTCAACTCATCATAGAGTATTCCAAACACATTACCATACTTGGGTTTAAATGATCAAGATCAATTCCTCATAACATCACAACCACATAACTCCCCAGCCTCTAGTGCATGTCCTAGAACTGGTCAACACTCTAGTCAAACCAAACCCAAAACACCACACATAAAATAGAGTAGTCTCATAGATTGGTTTGATTTTGAAAACATATTGTCAAGTTAAATGTAAGGTTTTAGATTTTGTTTTAAAGTATGTCTCAATTAAAAGATTCTCAGTTTACCCTACAAGTCAATCGATTCATTTGTTTGAATAAAATATAGAATTATCCCTCCATTATATTTTAAATCAATTTTCTAAAAATAATCAAAGGATAATTATTTATTTATTTAAATTACTAAAATAATTGCATTGATTTAAAATAAAATAATTTGCAATTTTATTAAAAATAAGATTACTAGTAATTTAATAAATCTTCATTCTTATTTAAATAACTTTCATTATTAAATGATTAAATTAAATTAAATTTGATTAGATTAATTAATACAAATTAAATAATTATATTTTAAATATTTATTAAAAATGTATACAGTTAATAAAATTTATTTTTTGCATAGTAATTCAAATTAATAATAATTAAAAATTAAAACTTTATTAATAATCATTATTAAATAATAATACAATTATTATTATTATTTATTGGATCGATAAGAGGCCGAAGCCAAGATTAATTATTATGTATTATTATTAATTATTATTTTATTAACACGGGTAGATTCGAACCCAAGACCTCTTCGATAAGAGGCTCACAATTTACCATTGTGTTGTAGGCTCTTGGCTAATATTACAATTATTATTAAAACACTTATAATAAATATTATTAATTAGTAATGAAAATAATATTAAAATTTATAAAATTAATACAATTAATAATGAAATTTGTAAAATATAAAAAAAGAATTAAGAAAAACATCCCTATGTTTCTTTTAAAAGCCTGCCGGCTTTAAAGGAGGGTCGTGTGGCCCCTCCCTCCTATCATAGGGCCTGCAATAGTTTTTGCAGTACTAGTGGCAGTAGGTATGGCTGTCGTCGGCCATGGGTGATGGGAGGTGGGAGGGTGGTGGCCCCGCCTCCCCCCAACACATATTATATATTTTTTAATTTAAATTTAATTAAATTTTATAAAATTAATTTCAAACAATACCATTTTTTAAATATATATTTTTTGTATGAACATCTGTAATCTTAGTATGATAGGAAAGATAAAATTAACCATTTGAATTTCTAATTTAAAATTTTCTTTTCTTTCAAAACCCCTCCCAAATTTAATTTCCAAATTTTAATTCTATGGAAGGTGGATTGCTCTAATGTTTTAATCTTCTCATATATAGACAAAAACAACATGCATATCAGAAATTCCAAATTACAAGATTGAAGATTCGTCACAGTAAAACAGAGACAATCAATCCATAGTCACGAAGAAGACAGGAAAGGAAAGAAAAGCGTACTAAATTGTGTGAATAATCACAAGCATCTACCTGGACTCTGATGCTAATTGCTACACCCAAGAAGATTGTGAGAGAAATTTCTCCTCTCAAAACCTTTTCTTTTTTGAAATCCTTTTTTCTCCTCCAAAATTCATGGTTCATAAAAAATGAACCCTCAAATTGTGATAAGGAGTTCACTCCTAAAATTGGGGCACTAATTGTGCAATTACCTGAGAGGACTCCTTGCTCACCTAACTTTAACTCTTTATTATTTTTTCTTTATCTTTTTCATGCATATTTAATGAATTATAAAATAACTTTATTTAGTTTCACTTGACTTCTCTTTTCAATTAATTTATTAAATTTTAATCTCATGCATACTTCATGCAATCTTAAAAATTTTAATAAATTAATATCTTTTCACTTTTTAATTTATTTTTGAAACGTTAATTGATAAAATATTTAGTAACTTAAATAATAATAATATTTAGCATTTATTTAAAAATAAACTCCAAATATATTATTATTAAATTAAATAAATATTGTCACATTCTAAAATTAAACTTATAACTTTAATCTTTAAAAAAAAAATTATTTAGTTAATTTTCCAATTAATTAAATATAATTAAATATTAAAACACCATAATAATTTTCCATTAAATTAAATCATTAATTGAATCATTTAATTTGACTTAATTAATAGAAAAATTACCGAAGACATATAAAACAAAATACGAAAACCCATCATAGAAAAATACATATAAGATCAAACTAAAGGGTTATAATTACAAATTAACATCATCTAATGCATTTAGAAGGTAAACAACTCAGATACTTGTCCTAATTTCATAGGAAAATTGGCTTAAAGGTTTAGGATTTGGACTTAAGAATTTATCTCCCCTCTCTTACCATTGAGATAATGCGATAGAGTACACTCATCCTAGCAATTCAAGGAAGTCGATACCTAATACCTGCAATCTACATAAAATCCATGCATGTACAAATTCATATATACTAAGCTAAACAAACAATGGCAAGAAGTGGTGCATCATGTAGATCCCGACTAATAGGTGACTACAACTCCCTTCCTTAACCACATCAAAAATGCCATACATAAAGAAAACATACAAGCACACCATACACGTGTAGTATGGGGTAAGTATCCATAAGAAAGCACATGATAATCCATCTAACTAATCATCATCAATAACTGAAATCACTGAATAATCAATATATATACATGAAGTATACAGTACCAAGTAATCTCATCATATAATCAACTAAATGTGAAATAATATCTGATAATCTCAAAACAATACTACTAAAAATCAAGCATGAAACTAGCCTAAAAGTGTTTGGCTATGATAATAGAAATGCAAACTAGGGGCAGGCACTACAGATACAGATTAGACTTAGAGCACATATAACTCTAACAAAATAGTTTGACAATTTTTATGACAAGATACTGCATGAATATTCTCAAGGAATTGCATGAGTAAACATAAAGAAGGACACAAAGATTAAGAACAACATTTGGATAGTTTTCTCGCATGAGGACTTACACAAAGTTGTCCAAGAAGTTGATAGATTGACAAAAGGACAAAATTTTGGCATAAAACATAGTGTTTTGCAAAATCTTGTACAAAGATTTTTAGGGATTCATGTGAGGACTTGCACAAAGCCACATGAGGAAATGTTGACAAAAAATGTTCTCACACAAAATTTTGTAGAATTGAGCACAAGAAAGGGGACCAAATTGATAACTTTTGACTGAATTTGAAGAGATTTTGTAAGTTTTAGATAGTTCTAGATAGATGGTTGATTGTGTTTATAAATTTTAGATAGATAGCAAGATAGTTTTCAAGTTTTTGGATAGCATTGTGTTTTTCAAAAAAACTAGTTGTTTTCAAATTGACATAGGAAGCAAGTAGCATTTACAAACAATCCAATCAAGGAAAAAGCAACTTATAGGGATGGGGGAGTCTTGAAATTTTGTTTTTTTGATAAGTCTAGAAAATTTTAAAGACTCAAAACAAACACACTTTATCCCTATAACCAAAAATGGTACAGGAAGCAAAACCTTTGTCTCACAACTTATGTGCATGCATTCACTTCACACAACTATGTCACTGTACTAAGGGGCGCCCATGTTTTTGGTGTATTCCAAGGGCTAAATAACATATATGCTAAATGAACACCCTTGTGGTAGGGTTCAAGCATGTCTACTGCCTTCCAATGCCTAGGTACATGCCTATGGTGAGAATCTATAGGAGAGATTCTTGCCCTCCTTGCACAAAGATTATGCCCCCTTTTAGAGATGAATTAGGTAGCAACTAACTAAGTGGTTTTTACTTGGCTTCCATTCATATTAACTCTCGGTGGCTTTGCAAGTAAAGTTGAGGCTAGTAGCCCACAAAAGCATCTGTAAGTGCACATAGTTGACTAGCAAGACTGGGGCTAGCACTAGCTAGTGTAGTTTATAGAGCTTCTTGATATGTGATATCAAAATAAAGAAGAGGAAATTAATATGTATTTGGAGTCTTTTTCTCTAAAAATCCTCTTTATTATAGTGAGTTGGAATCTCTGGCGAAAGGAGTGTGCTAACTTGGGTCATTCCCAAACATTGGATCACTCTGGCAGGACCTGTAGAGGTTAACTTAGACTAATAGTTTAGATCTAAGGGTTCAAGCTTCTGATTTCCCTCAAGGGGAAAGAGCATACTCCTTTACCTTTTCACCTTGCCTAGACATGCAAGATGTGTTAATAATCGAGTTAGCTTAATCAATCCAAACTTGTCCTTTCCCAAGATTTTGATTTCCTAAAAGGAAATCATCATCCCTTCATAGAAAAGACACATACAAAAGAACCACTAACTTTCTTGCCTCCATCAAGTACTGTCTTTCAAAGGCATGTATGTTTTTAATTTTCTCTTGGGCATCACTTCCAAGTAGCAAACAACATACTCCCCTATTCCTCTATCTTGCACCCTACAAAGTTCACAAGACCTATTTATACTATGTGTGAAAAGAAATAAAAGAAGACATGACATTTAAGTGGGTTTGAAATGAGTTTTTGATATGCATATCTTTGACAAAAATTCTATAATCACATAATTAGTACATGTTTCAAGTATTTTGATAAGGTTTCCTTAATGAGTGTCTTGTGAACCACTATCAAGTTGTTTGAAAACTAGAAATCAAAAAGAAAATTCTTCAAAGAACACTGTTAGTCAAAACATAATGATAAAATTGAATTCTAAAAACTGCATTTGCATGTGCTAATGCAAAATTTTGCACTAAATCCTACACAATCCCACACAAGAAAATGGTGTGTAGTACACAAGAAACTGTGTAATTATACACTTTTTTGTGTGAGGAAGTGCAATGAAAGGGGTGAAATATTCAATTTCTTCACGCAAAAAAGAGATTTTTCATGTCAAAATCTGGAAAATTGTATAGATGGCAGTGACAAAATAATTAAAAATGTAGAAAAATAGAATAAATGAGGCTAGAAACTTGATTTCTTGGCCCCATGGTGGGTGCCAATAATCTATGTGTCAATTATGGCCTATAATCAACCACACTTTCACATATTCATTATATGAAAAATCATCCCATAATGAACATTGATTTGTTCATCCAAAACTATTTGACAAATTGACCTATTGCCTCCTAACTAAATAGATTTTTCCTTCGCTCTCAGAATGAGAAGTTGCCAACCAGACCTGTAGTACAAATGATTTATAGCTAAAACTAATCCAAAAATGTATGTATCAATTATGGCCTATAATCAACCACACTTCAACACACTCATTATATGAAAAATCATCCCATAATGAACATTGAGTTGTTCATTCAAAACTATTTGGCAAATTGACCTATTGCCTCCTAACTAGATATATTTTTCCTTTGCTCTTAGAATAAGAAGCTAGCAACTAGACCTCTAGTACAAAGGATTTATAGCTAAAACTATATGAGAATGCAATATTTAAAGCTAGATGAGATGCATTATTAAGCTAAGAAATAAAAGAAACATATTGTGCTAAATGAATGCATTTTAGCTAATATAAGATTAAAATGCAAGAAATTTAAACTATGGATGTATGAGAAAATGAGTAAATATTCTAGGATAGATTTGATGTACAATTAATTCAACCTCTATAATGAGGCATTGAAAGCTCCTTAAATAGAATCCTAGGATCGATGATGATCAAGATCAATTGGAGTGAATGGTTGAGATTGAAGCTGATATTCAGTTAGAATGGAAACTTCTTTTTGTAGATGAAGTTAACTATTTTAGATCTAAGTTTGATGGAGAGTTAATTGATTCTCTTCTGAGTGAGAGAGAGAGTTAACTAAGTTAATTCCATTTCAAGTTCTAGTTCACTTAGAATTTCCATTCTAAAACTAAAGAGAAGATTTTGGAGAAGATATTTAATTTAATAAAATATAATATGACCTCATAAATGCATAATCTTAATTAATTGAATAATTAAATTCAATAATTAAGATGATTATATTATCTTATTAAATTAAATACATATTTAATTCCTTTGTACTTTTGCTAATATTATAATTTTAATTTAATTAAAGTACAAACACTTATAATTAAATTAAACTTCATTCATAGGTTTAATGTAGCTAATTTGAGTCGATACTTAGGAATTAAATAAAGAGTGTGATAATGTAGATTAGGGTTTTCTACATTTGACACTTAGGTCAAGTAGCGAGTATCAGAATTAGAAATTTCCTAGTAAAATAGGACTTAGGAATGATTAAATAGACTAGAATTGGTTAACATGGCTATGTGCCAATTTTGGGGTATTACAAAGACTATATATTTAGGTATATTATTTATGTTTAGATTTACTAATGTGTATGTATTCATATAAATATAATCTCCTAAAAGGAGTCGCAAGTATATGGTATAGTTACGTATATTGATGTAATTCAATTTGAAAGCAAAGTAAAAAGGGAAATGGTATATCCAAGAGAAAGGAAAGGGAAAAGTATATCCAAGAGAAAGGAAAGGGAAAAGTTAACATATTGTATTTGTAGAGCATTTAAAATATTTTGTTTCAGTGGAGATATTTGTTTAAGTATCTCTTATGTTGATGGATAAAAGGAAAATGAACCTAGGTTAGTTATGTTGTGATGTATTTGATTGAATGATAGAATGGAAACTAAACATTATCATTTAACTTAATTTTCAAATAATGTATTAGCAATGATAACTTCTAGAAAGTATAGTAGTTATGATACAATGACAAAGGCACTAACTTGACTATATTAATTAGTAAATGGTTTATGTTTACTTAATGTATTTAAAATTTATATAGAGTAATAAGACAATTCATGCCAATATTAAGCATATACCAGTGGAAGTTATGAATTAAATAATTAGTTTTTGAAGCAATAGCTTCAGTAGATAATCCAAATAACCATATTTGATTAACTTACATTTAACTAAGATATGAACATTAAAATGATCATAAACGAATCAATATCACAATTCTACATATGTCCTTGTCGATATAAATATGTTTAAAGATGTGTCTTTAGTAGTAGTGTTAGGGAATATTTCATTTGACTTTTTTAAACAAGTTTATGTTTATATTTTACAAATGATGCATATTAAAACATGTTTTTTTTTATATAAGTTCATATGAGTGAACTTTCTTACTATTTTATTTGTCCAATGCAAATTTTACTAGTTATACTTTTGATTTAAAAAAATATGATAATCAATAGTTGTTTTGGTGATTTGATTGTATAAAATTTTCTAACATATATTTTCAAAATGATACTCTTTAGGTCAATTGATATTAATGATGGGAAAGAACAAGAGACAAAAGACCAAACAATAAGAGACAACAAAGGAAATAAAAAGATAGCATATAAGGAGATTATGTAAACAAAGAATGATTGGAGGAGAAAGTACACCTCTTGATTTGATGTACTAAATTAATCTAGTGTAATTAGAGAATAATTTATAATGAAAGATCAATCAAATGATATACACAAACTTAATTTATTGTGATGAACATACCTAATGTACCTAATATAAATAAAAAAACATGTGCTAGTTTTAACACCTAGAATTCTCCATAGAAAATCAAAAAAATCAATTGATGTTAATGAGAATATTTTGATGTTAATGCTTGAAAACATATCCAAATGAAATTTGTAGAAGAATGGTTAAAATATTTTATAGTTTTGAAATATTAAATCAAACTAGAAGATTCCAATTCATTTTTAAAATAGTAAAAATCTAAAATTTAGAGAGACAATGAAAAATCTTTGGTAAAGATCATCCTACTCAAATAGCAATGAAAGAAATATTATGTCTATTTGATGGTTATCAAAAAAATGGTTCAAAACCATGGATTAAATATTCTTATATAATATTTTATGTTATCACATTAAGCATAATTAGAAAGGAAATGAAAAAAAACTTATTTAATAAACAAAAAAAGTAAGTCATTAAAAATAAGTAAAACAACAATATTGTAAAATGCCTTAGGAAGGTGGGATAAAATTAAGGAACCCAATAATACTTCTCTTTGGATGATTTATACTTCCATGCAAAGACAAGGTTGTTGTTGATGATCCTTATGTCATGTTCTGTATTAGTGTCAAACATTTAGTCATATTTTTGGCAGGGTTGGTTGGTCATCATTTTGACCAAGCCATCCTACTAATGTCAGGCATTATAATTAGACTTGTATGTATTTCATGTGTGAACCAAGAAGTAGTGATTTTTGAGCAAGTCAATGGTTGCCAAGTACTCCAATACATGCTAAGTCATCCATAAGATAAACCATATTGAGCGTATAGGTGCCAAGTCACATAGTATAAGCTAAGAAAATAAATGCCAAGTGTCAATATGTAGAACAGTTATGACCAGGCATTAGAATTTTCAAGTGCCATCTAAACTAGTTTTGACATAATTTTTTGGAATGGGACAAACACAAATACATTTTTTGATTGGGAGATGTATTTTTTTTCAAGGATTCAACTATGGAGGTGATCACACATTCTATTATGGATCATTAATCCATATTTAAGGTGACCAGCCAATCAAAAAAATGGAAGGACTAAGAAGAAAAAGTGATGGATCTGGATGATTTATTTTGATCAAGAAAATTATACAAATGGTTATAAGAAGAGGATCCAAACCCTAATTTCATAATGTGTGTGAGACTGGTTGCAATTTTGAATATTAGAGGAAAAGTTTATAACTGAACCAGATAGAGCGATCGAGCAAAGCAGTGAAGGGAAGAATACAAATATATTAGATTATAGATCAGACCAAATATTGTAAATAGGATATTTGTTATCAACAATTGAAGTAAAAACCAAAGGATCAAGTACTGATACATTCTAGAAAGTGTTTCAAGGTAAATCTCTTAATGGAGTGGTCCTAACAAACCTTTGTATATCTTTTAAAAGAGTACTTATTTAGTTTTATGTTTTAGATCCTTTAATCAAAGAAGACTATATAAGTCTTATAAGCTCTCAATAGGGTAGACCCTCATAGAGTAGATCATCATAAGTGATCAAAATTATAGCCCTAATAGGAAAACTTTATTTATATGGTAGTGAAGATTTGTGGGTGTCATCCCCACCCTAGTTTTACCTTCACCTTTGAGGGTTTATGGGTAACAAAATCTTTTTGTTATGTGTTGATGATTTACTTACATGTTTTATGTAAGTGATTAGTTATTATTTCTGATATATCATAGCAATAAATGTTTATGTGATTCAGGGTATTATTGATATAAGGATTTATGGTGAAGTTATCTAATTGAATATTTGTTAGAAAGGGTAAAAGGTTTATAGATCATATTTCACACCTCCTCTCAATATCTTACTTTTCCATTAGACTTCCAATAATTGGTATTACAACATTATTTTCTTATCAGAAGTCTAACCACTTGAGAGTCAAGATATTGGAAATGGAGGCCTACAAACTAGGAAAGATCATTGAGAATTAGAAACTTGATATATAGCTTGAACTGTAGTGACTTGAAGCAATAAGAGAGGAACTGAAGAAATCCTTAAAGAGAAGGAAGGAGATAGAAATCCAACAAAATAATACACAGTTTTAGGAAGAAGACATTGAAGGTCTATTTAATGATGGAAATTATAGTAAAAGTGGTGTAGAATAGATCTATTGGAGAGGAACAACAAACTAAATGAAGAAATAAGAGGACTAAATAAAGAACATGAAATCCAATTGGTAAGACTACATAAAGTTTTTGAACAGAAAAAGAAACTTGAGGAAGATAATATAATGGTTGATGAAGATAAGAGAAAAATGACTACAAGACTTGATGAAAGGACATATGATGTGTTGAAATACACACACACACACACACACAAGAAATTTGATATTCTCAACCAACTACTACCAAAAAATCAAGAGATAAATAAGATTTGGAGATTTAAAAATCTAAGATTAGAGAATGACCAACTGAATAACGAGTTAAGATCTAAAAATGAACTCATTGAGAGAATTAATAAACCCAAAGAAGATATGAGATACTTTGAGGAACTGATGTGATCATAGAAAATATCCCATGATATCTTTAGACTAGGCTATATCAACAACATATCATCTATTAAGGAAGGAGAATCATCAAAGAGTGGAGAAAAAAGGAATGGCAAGCCAAAGAATAAGAAACCTACATGTTATCACTGTGGAAAACCAAGTCACATAAAAAATGTTTGCAGAAGCAATATTGGTAAGAAAAACTCTAAGCCCAAATTTAATGGATATTGCTTTAATTGTAACATGCATGGACATTAAGAACATGAATGTAGATAAAAGCTCAATTAAGTACCAAATACTTCTATATTTGAAGGATATTTCTACAATTTTTAGAAGTATGGTCATATAGCACAAGATTGCATATCCAATGCCAAACCTATCTAGACACCCAAGAAACAAGGAATTTGCCTAAGCAAGGTAATTAAATCAATTGGGATTACAACACATGGTATAATTATCAATTATATTTTGAATATGGCCATATTACATAAAATTATATTAGGACACATTTTAGTGGAAATCCAAGAGTTGTATGAATGATAGTCTAGTTTGTTATGTCGTAAGATTTGTCATTTGAGTAGAAACTATAGGACCTGAGAACTGGCACCTAATAATGAATTAAACAATGGCAAAGAAGTTGTGAATATTGAACAAGAGATAAACTAGATGAATCCAACATGGAGAAAGAAGGAGGAAGGTAGTAGTAGTGTAGCTAATGATGTCAAGACAATCAATCCAATGGATCAGGTGATTGCACTACTTCAAACCAAGTAAAGAAGGTATGTAGGGAACTATATTTCAAATCATATATCTCACATCATTTCCTAACATATGATGTGTTTAAGTCCATATCTACATGAGAAAATATGCATTAGGATAGATCTAAAGCATGAACCAATAAAATAATACATGTACAAAATTGGAGCACAGTTGGTGTCAAACATTAGTATTGATGTTACTTGTGACCAAGTTATATTGTGAGCTAAGCCCCTATATCAACCAAGCTAATATGATTGACCAAGATGAGTTTGAGAATAGTAGTGTAGTTGAGAAAAGTCAAGGTGTTGATTGAGTGAGTAAAGTGGAGAATAGTGGTCAAGATATCTAATAGTTTTTGAGATAGTTGTATGCAACCTACATTTGTAAAATACATTTAATGATTCCCTAAATCAAATTTTTGATGTATATATTGTGATTTCAAAGTCATTTTTCATACCTTTCATTCAACTTTTCAAGATTAGAGTATTCAAAGAGCTTTGAATAGAGATTTTAAAGAGATTTAAAGTGTGTCATCAGAAAAGTGAATTGAAGTGTAGAAGATTGATGTTATCAATCTACATAGAAGATCATTGTTAAACCTTAAGTTGAAGAAATGGAAACTAGTCTATTTGCAAGTGCAAATAAGCAATAAATTGAGGTTAGTATTGTACAAATAGTTAAGAATAATGTGTGTCCACCTCCAAAGTATAAGGTTACACTTGAAATTGCGATGAAGGGAGACTCAATGGGTTCCCTATCATCAATTCCACCTAAGGTTATAATGATACATGATGTATGATCTTGTTATACATCCAAAATTGGTGAAGTGGGATATTATGAGTTAAGAATGCCTTATTCAAAGCTATACAAAGAATGAATTTTGAAGGAAGAATTCAAAATCATTGTCAAGAAAGGGTTAACATGTACCCTAGATTTCCTAAGGAACTTCAAAGTTTAATGGATTAAAGTTGTGCTTAGCCAAATTCATGATATGAATTTTTGGTTGGAGAGTGGACCAATCAAGATCGCAATGGAAATAATTCATCTCATGACTGGATACCCTATGTGTTATCAAATGAAGACAATGTGATGTCACAGAAAAGGGGTAATTGAGGAAAAAACTAAGGTAGTATGGAATGGAAGAGGATTAGATATTACAACCATTCAAGACCCTCTTATTGATTTTTCCATTCAATTGATTGCACACAAGTTTTATCAGTTGAGTTGATTGAATAGCATTCCCTACATTGTAGTTGACCAAGCATGGAAAATTGGCAAGAAGGAATGTGAATACGACCTTGTCGAGCTATAATCAACACAATTTGTTGAGAATTTGGTTTCTATTTGCAATGAAAAGAATTATATGTGTAAGTTTGGATCACTTACTATATGTATATTATTTTATGTTTCAAATTATTTTCCTATAATTGGGATGTGGTATGGAAACTAGCCAAACCTATGACCAAGTAGATTAGTTATTTCATTTAGAAAATTTGTGAGGATTTTGAGAATTTAATGGATAGTTATTTTGAAGCTCTCAAATAAAAGATGAAAAAGGGGCAAAGATCCCTAAGTCACTAGTTGCAAAGTATTATGATGATGTATGCTTTCTAGTTGATACTGATAACACATATGTTTACATAGTAATATCTAGGGTAGCATGGTTGAGACCATTTTCCTATCAAATTAATATAGACAAAGTGATTGTCACCATCACTACATTAGTGGCCAAAAAACTTGATTCAAAGGTTGAGTCATTTCTAAAATATGAGTTTACAAAGGCAAAGAACACATTGGAAGTAAAGGTTGCTGCTATGAACAAGAGGAGAAAGTGGATGATTGAGGATTTGGAAGGAAATTTGGGTGAAGGAGATCAAAAGGAAGTACCCCTATAAATCACTTGAACTCTAGGATAAGATAGAAGTAGTGATGAAAATGAAGAGGGGGATGAAGGTGATGCCAAGAAAAGAGGGAAACACATAGTGGTTTCTAAACCTAAGGAGAGGGAAGGTAAACAAGTCATTATTTCTGATCCAAAGTTTAAGAAAAGCTTGAAGAAAACTATGCTTAGACCTGCACCTACCCCTACTCCTCCCATCTATTCTAGGTTGAGGACTAGAGTTGTTACTATAGAAGCTACATCAAATCCTTTAAGGAAAGGACTAGTGAAAATTACTAGACCTATCAAAGATAACAGTCCAAAGAAGAGAAAATTAGAGATTGAGAAAGATTAGGAGAAGAAGAGACCCATAAGAAAATTAGTTGTTAAACTAGATGATGAAGAAATTGATGAGGTTAAGAGGACCAAGCAAGGTAACTTGAGTCAATTTCAATTAGTACCAAAGAAAATACCTCAAGACATTAAAAAGGTATGTGATAATATAGCAATTTCAGCTAGCTTAATTGGTTTAAGCATGTAAAATATGAAACTTTAGATAAAGTTGCTAAGGAGAAAGTAGAAAAAGTAGTTATATATATGATGGTGAATTTTAAGTATACACCAATAGAGTTAGGTAAATAATTGTTGGAATAATTGTACAATAAAATTGATGCAAAGTGGAAATGGGCTCTAGCCACTAAGAGGCAAATAAGGGAAGCTACATTGGCTCAAACAATGTCTTATTTAGGAAAAATCTTTGAGGGATTACACAAAGAAATTTGTGCCAAAGAGAAGGGCATACAAAAGTTTTAGGATAAAATTGAGGATTTTTTACAAGAGAGAAAAACTATTTGGAAGAATTTTTTTGGTTTGATGGCTATAATAGAAAAAGAAGAAAAGGAAGTTGAAAAATTTGAACTTGAAAATAAAAAATATATCTACTCTAACTTCGAGCATATTTTGGAAACTATGTAGCAAATGGAACAAGAAATTGTGAAGCCAACTAAGACTATTATAATTGAAGATGAGTCATCAGAAGATACAGTGAAAAATTTGACTACCTTTTAAGAGAAGTTGGAAAAGATTAGGAAGACTGAGCAAGAGAAAGAACAATCTTCAAAATCTATCAAGAATATACTGACTGAGACTCATCCACTAATTTTATAAATAAAATAATATCCTACTAGTGGAGAAAAAGATCAAAGTTAATAGGTAATAGTTACAATTACTACAAAATCCACACTTACTATTGGTTATAGTGTCCAAGTCTCTCAAGAAGGTAAAGGTGATGTTATCGCTAAGAAAAAAATTAAGTTGGCACATGATGAAAAAATTCAAGAACTGAAAGGAACAAGATAATCAAAAGGATATAGTAGAGAAATATACTGTAGGCAATGAAGGGCCAATCCTCTTAGAATCTCTGAGTGAGGGAGAAAAGGAGATAGGGATACTAAGTTCAACAGGTGAACTCCAAATAATTGATATCATAGATTAGTCAAGTAGAACCACTATAGCCAAGTGTAGAGAAGATTGGGGGAGAAAATAAATAGATTGATGTGATACAAGGATCACAAATTGTGAATTAGGTAGTTCAAACTAAAGGCTTGCAACTAACATTGCTAGGCTTTAAAACCCTAGATTCAAAAATAAAAAGGTTGAAGAAGAAGGTTAAACACTCATCTCAAGGAATCAAACATAAACTAGTTACCTTAGATGAGCATATTGTCATACCTTACTAGGATAAGTCCACTTTAACAAAGGATAAAATGATAATTTTGAGTGAACCTTTTACAAGAAATGATAAGTAAGCCAAGCTCATAAAGGAGCACCAAAAGAAACAAGTTTTTCTTAAAATAAAAGATATTATTTTGGATACAGTTGTCATTAATGATTTAGATGAACATGCACCCATTCTTGATAAAATGGAACCTATTGTAGATAAAATAAATGAGCCAGATATTGATGTTTAGTAGAAGTTAATGGATAGAGCCAAGAAGAGCTATGATTATAAAGTAATGGAGAAAGTGTTAGTTGAGATAGCTATAAATATGGTTGAGCTATCAAATAGAGCTACTAATGTTGAGAAGATAGAATTTGACATTAATTATTTATTCAAAAAAAAATGTTATATAATATCATTTACAAAGGAGTAAAGAGAATAGATGGATAAGATTGATGCACAAATGTAGCCGAGTGTAGGTACCTTGACCTTCGATGCTACTACCATTTCTTTTCATTTCTCCAAGATAAGATTTTTACATACAAAGCAATCTAAATTGTTACATGAAGAGGTCAAGATATGAGTTGGGCTACAAACAATACAAGCTCTACTAACTTTTCATTTAGTAGTCATGCAAAAACATATTAAGATTGCTAAAGATTTAATTTAGATCAATCAACAACTATCTATTGGAGATAATATAGTTCATCTTGCAGCGACATTGGAGATTCAAAGTCCCATTCTTGATGAATTGAAGAAGAATTAGGAGAATACAATGGATATTATTCTTATCTCCCACAAACCATTTTTTGAGAAATATAGAGTAATTTTTGGACCCCAACTACACATCAGAACAACTGTGACAAAAATAAGGTGGGATTAGTGAGATACATGATCAAAGGTATGAGGGTAAAAATGTATTTATAGACATCTAATCATGTTTGTAAATTTTGAGATTTTTTTGTTGTGTATATTAGTTCTAGAATATAGTTTAAGGGGAAGTACTTTTTGTATTGGTATGAATTTATTGATCATGGAAAAGTAGTTTTTGCCACTAATGTCAAAGGGGGAGATTGTTGATCCCTAAGTCATGATGTCTATTAGTGTTAAAAACTTAGTCATATATTTGGTGAGGTGGATTGGTCATCACTACAATCAAGCCATCCTACTAAGGTTGAAGATTGTAATTATACTTGTATATATTTCTTGTATGAACCAAATAGTAGTGACTATTGAGAAAGTATATGGTTGTCAAGTACTCCAATACATGTTGAGTCATCCAGAAGATAGTTCATTCCAAGTATATAGATGCCAAGTCATGTAGTATAAGTCAAGAAAGTGAATTTCAAGTGTTAACATGCATAATAGTTATGATTGAGTGTTATAATGTTCAAGTGTTGAGTAAATTAGTTTTGACATAATTGTTTAGAATGGTACAAACACCAAGATAAATCATTTTTTCTGATTTGGAGATGTATGTTTTTGTTCAAGGAGTCAATCATAAAGGTGATCACATGTTACACTATGGATCATCAATCCCTATGCAAGGTGACTAGCCAATCAAAAAAATAGAAGCACTAAGAAACAAAAGTGAAGGATCTCAATAATTGATTTTGATCTATAAATTCTACATATGGTTATAAGAAGAGGATCAAAACCCTAATTTCATAAGGTGTATGAGAGAGGTTACAAGTTTTGAGGCTAGCAATAAAGTTTGAAAGTAAACTAGGTAGAGTGACCAAGTAGAGAAATGAAGGTAAGAATATAGATATATTATATTAGAGATTAGATAAGAAATTGTAAGAGGAGATCCATTATCAACATTTGAAGTGCAAACTAAAGGATTAGGTATTCATACATTCTAGCAAGTGTTTTACAGTAAATATTTTAACAAAGTGGTCCTAAAATACCTTTGTAACTCTCTTAACAAAGTGCTCACTTATTTTTATGTTTTAAATCATTTAATCAAGGTAGACTATATTAGTCATGTAATCTCTCAACAGGGTAGACCACTCATAGGTTAGATCATCAAAAGTGATCAAAATTTTAGCCCTAATAGGAAAACTTTATTGGTGTAGTAGTGAATATTTGTGGGTGTCATCCCTACCCCAATTTTACCTTCACCTTGGAGGGTTCTAGGTAACCAAATTCTTTGTTTTATGTTTCAATGATTTACTTACATGTTTCATAGATTTGATTAGTTGTTATATTTGATACATCAAAGCACTAAATGTTTAGGTGCTTCATGATATTATTGAGATAAGGATTTTTGGTGAAGTTATTAGATTGAATATTCATTAGAAAGGGTAAAAGGTTTATAGATCCTAATTCACATCCCTGCCCCCCTTCCCCCTCTCTCAGTATCTTACTTTCCCATTAGACTTCCAACAATTTTTGATGAATGAAGAACATGTTGGTGTTTTAAAAAGTACTAAAACTACTAAGCGACAAAATGCTTAATACCAGAATGACAGTACATACACAATCTAAAGACTAGCCTATTCTTATTAATCAATTTCATATGTAAGGTATTTGGACCCAACTTCAACAAAACCACAGATGGTTTTCTACTCTTTTGGCTCTGCAAAACCAGGGTGGGTGTACCCAGGGATGGTTCAAAACTGGAACAAATGTATGAGGACTATTCTTAGTTTAATTCTGATTCTCATTTCAAGATCCTCAAACATATACATAATTCTCACTAACTTGGTAAACACATCCCATAAATAGATATGGCCAAGAATTCTTCTATAGATCTGCAGATGTTTTTAACAACAATGGCTAACTGAAGCTAAAACAATTCTTGCAGATAAGTGTTGGCCGACTTTGAAGATCTACGTGAAATAAAAGTAAAGTTTGATTTGATGATGCATTTGAAAAAAACCATTTATAATATATTTCTCCTTCAGCTAAAATAATATGATCAGTGCCTAATCCATTGGGGTTCAGAGTCTATAGCAAATTCTTAGATCTAATTTGTTTCCTTACAACAAATTCTATCAACAATTCTTATCAGAACTTATTGTTAGTGTAGTTTTTTATTTTTTCCATTTTGCTAGGTTTTTCCTACACTTTTAATAATCTCGCTTAGGTTAATAAAGCATGTCTTATTAGGTGAATGGTTGTGAGGTGTCACCTTCCTACATGTGAGCATCCATTAGCTATCTTGGGAAGATACTTTGCTATCTTTAGTCCGATAGATGGTTGCTCCTCATTGGTTGGTGTTGCCACCTCCTCCCTCTTCCTTGCCTATATAAGCATGCTACCTGGCTTGTATTTGCATCGCTTGTTTTTGCATCCTCTTAATGCTATTCTGCTTCCAGCATTTGCATTACTCTCTTGGAGACTAACTCTATGATGCTATTTTGATTTTGTATCATTTGCATTCATAGTTTAGATATTTACTCTTTGCACTAGTTTTCTGGGTTATTAATCTTTTCAGATTCTAACATGGTATCAGAGCTTTTCTTTGTGCAAGAGTAGATTTTAGTTTCCTTATTTGAGAGATTTGGGGGGGGCAAATAAACTTTATTGTAGTTTTTTGAAAAATAAAGTATGCTCTTCTCTTGCATCTTTGGATGATCCTGAGAATCAGAAAAGTTTTGACAAAAAAAAAACACTTTTTGGGTTTTGTTCGCAGCCCCGAAAAACCATTTGGGTATCTTTTAGATTTTGCATGCAAGCTGTATATTTTTCAAAATCGAGCATGCAAAGCTACAGCCATACCCCTCTCCATTGGCAGTCGCAGATTTGAATGCAATTTTTCTTCAAATCAGGGGATCAGCAAATTTTTGGAGCACTTTCAGCCCAAACGAACATCACCATTGGATCCGGAAGGTCGTTTGTAGTCAGGATTCATATAAAGCTTTTCGTTTTTGGAGACAGAGCTTTGGGAGGCAAAATTTTTTTACCCACAGGGCCTTCCGTATGGATCGTACGGACACACGTCAATTTAAAAATAAAAAATTAAAAAAAAGGGGCGTAGGGCTGCTCCACCGCGGCACCACCCAGCGGCCACCGCGGGGCCGCCCCTGCCCAGCTTCTCCGGCATCCGCTGCCGCCGTTATCCGGCCGCCCCCGCCCAGCTTCTCCGACCTCCGCCGCTGCCGTTATCCAGTCGTCCGCCCAGCTTCTCCAACCTCCGCTCTCCGCAGCTGCAGCGGAGCCTCCGCTACCTCCGCGGAAATGTTAGCCCCTCCACCGCCGCCCGCCGACGACAATCGCACTGCCGAGTTTTCCTCCCGGGCACCACCGCTGCCGGCGGATATTCCTCCAACGCTGCTCTGCGGCTTTTTTCGGCAACGACATCACTTTCCCGGTGCTAACATCTTTTTCCAGCATTGACGTCACTTTCCCGGCACTGATGTCTTTTTCTGGCATGGACGTCACTTTATGACTTGCTGACATTTTTTTTCGGTGATCGATTTTTTTTGCTGGCGACAGTCTTGTGACGGGCATACGACCGTCAAATTTAGGCCACTGTCTGAAATTTTCCAGCAAGTGCATTTTTGGAGCAGCAGTCAGTTTTTTGGCTATAACTTTTGCATATAGAGGTATTTTTCTGATCTGAAAGAAGCGTCAAAAAGCTGGTTCTGAGACGAAGATGTTGGTATAGGTATTTTTGAGTTTTGGTGCAGTTTGGTTTCCTATTATGGCAGTTGAAGCTGGATGTTCTATTTTGCACTCCGGGAGGCGTATCTTGAGCGTCCGATCTCCAATTTTGGACTTCTTTATATCGTTGGAAAGCTCTTTCTGTGCTCTTTCTAGTGATGCTGGTTGTTGTTCCAGATTCTATTCTAGACACATCCTATTTAGTCTTTTGCATTTTAGCATTCTGGTGGATATTCTGTTTGTTTCAGCTCTGGAGATTGATTTTGTTGCTTTAGTTGCTTCGTTTTGGGCTTTACCTTCTGTTGTTTTAGCCTTATGTTTTTTTTGATCATTGTTGATATTCATTGTAAGCATCTTTATGCAACGCACTGAGGTAAAGTGCCACTCTTGCATTTTGGGATCCTTTTCATCATTGTGATTCGTTGTACTCGCACTATTATATAAAGTGCCATGGGGGAGATAGTTGTTTGCCACTTATAGGCCCTCTTTCTCTAATTCCTCATGTAGTGTCAATGACACCTGCCTTTATTTGTGTTTGTACCTCACTCTCGATGAGTTTGGCTCCTGTGTTGTAGGAGATTTTTGGCGCATCTTTTCAGCTGCCTGTCACCTCACCTACCTTAAGGGGAGGTTATATTGTTGTTCTATGCTTCTTTGGTTGATGGTTCATGCCTTCTATTTCCATGGAGGTTCCTTTGGTTGATGGTTCGTGCCTTCTATTTCCATGGAGGTTCTACAGATCAGCATTTTGATAGAGTTTTGTGGTTCTTCATGCTTCAGTGATGCTACTTCTTCATGATCACTCATTGTTCCTATTTTAGGGGACAATTTCCCTAGTGGGAGACTTCTTCAGTTCTTCACTAGGTTATTACCTCTTTTGGGGGAGGGTTTTTCCCATGTGGTTTTCTCTCTTTCCCCGCTTTCAGAGGTTGCATCTTCTTGCATTATACTTGGGTACCTAACATGGCCTCGTTGCCAGGACCCATTTCTACATCCACCTAAGCTTCGCTTATGGGGGGGTGTTAGTGTAGTTTTTTATTTTTTCCATTTTGCTAGGTTTTTCCTACACTTTTAATAATCTCACTTAGGTTAATAAAGCATGTCTTATTAGGTGAATGGTTGTGAGGTGTCACCTTCTTACATGTGAGCATCCATTAGCTATCTTGGGAAGATACTTTGCTATCTTTAGTTTGATCGATGGTTGCTCCTCATTGGTTGGTGTTGCCACCTCCTCCCTCTTCCTTGCCTATATAAGCATGCTACCTGGCTTGTATTTGCATCACTTGTTTTTGCATCCTCTTAATGCTATTCTGCTTCCAGCATTTGCATTACTCTCTTGGAGACTAACTCTATGATGCTATTTTGATTTTGTATCATTTGCATTCATAGTTTAGATATTTACTCTTTGCACTAGTTTTCTGGGTTATTAATCTTTTTAGATTCTAACACTTATCATTTAAAATCCTTTTCAATACTTAAGGAATCTTATCACATTTATCAAAGCCTTTATTTAATCCATTGAATTAACAGTAATGATAAATGGATATACAACCTAACTAGATTGCATTCAATTGCACAAGCTTTTACTCATACAACATCAAGGTAGCTAAGTATTTAAAAGGAGACAAAGTTCAGAAAGAACTGATATGGGGACAGTTCATAATTTGTATTCATTTCATTTGAAAATGGTATATCCTTTACAATAAACTCAGAATGGCCTTCAGAAAGAAACACAACTCATTCTATCTTTATGTATTTTCAGAGAATTTGACAGAAAAATACATTACAAACTTGCTTTCAAAATTTGGACCAAAAACTAGACTAAGCACAATACTTAGAAGAAATAGAATTCAGACCCTTCTTTAGCCTTGGGATCTCACTTAAATAGTGTGAGATGCAACAAGCTTCAGGCTAAAGACAAATGACAAGTGTCCTTTTAAAAGGCACTCACATACACTTCTATCAAAAAGACAAGAACAAAATAACAGAAAGGCTTATTACATCAAACAATTCTTTGGTGGGTCCCTTTCTGTTATGCTTCTCAGTTGTTGACACAAGAAATATGATCTGATCTTACAATCATTCTTCATCCTCGGAGTACATAGCCATGAGGTCTGAAAGTGATGTATCATCTTTAGTTACCTGCAAACTCACTTTAACCTAGGGATCTTCCATGTCTTCATTACTAACTACAAGGATAACTGTTACTTTTGCATCTTCCTCCTCATCGTCTCCTGATATCTATTCTAAAAACTGATTTTTCCATTTATTAAAAGCATCATCATGTGGCCAATCAAAACTTAGAGCTTCTCTTTGTATCTTTATTAAAGAATTTTCACTTTCTTCTAAATCATCAAATTCTTTTCTCATAGCAGTATAAAATAACTTTATTTTCACTAGCTCTTCATTTGTCTTTGCCCAGAACCAGTGGCCAGTCTCACTCATGATGTTTATTATTATTTCATTAAATAACTCATCCAATTCCCTTTTCCACTTTTCTTTTTCCTTTATTGTATCAAAAAATTCTAAAGCACAAGGAAATAAAGTGAATTTTTCAACCATATACTGGGAAAAACAGAGTGTTAATCTTCTCTATAAAGAATCTCTTTCATCATCAAAATTCTCTAGTTTATTTAATAAGTCAAAAATCTTCTCAACTTGATGATAAGGCATTTGGACTTCAGATATACATATGATTGTAATATCATTATTTCTCTCCCTCCATTTTTGTGCAAGAAGAGTCTGTTTATCCCTATCTCTGTTCAATTCATCCATGAGGGTTACAATTCTTGTCAACTGATCATAAAATGTTGACCATTATATTTTATCCCTCAAATATACGACACCCTGCTTCAATTTTTCTTCTTGTTGATTTCTAAATTCTATCTGTGACTCGTGTAATTTGGTTTTTTCTGCTTCAAAGTCCTCTACAGTATAGAATTGGGGCCTTTCAGGGGTGTCAGGTATTTTAATGATAGGGGTTGATCCAACAAATGACTATGGAGGGTATGCAATTCTAAGTGTACTGGATTCTCCCACCTTTCTTTTTCCAAGTATCTTCTCCAATTGAGATACTTTTTTTTCCAGCTCAATTCTCTTTTTTTCTTCTTGATTGTAGGCATCCACCACTATTTCATACTTACTCTGCAGATTAGTCATTTCCTTTTCTTCTCTTTCTGCAGTGGCCAAGGCAAATTTAGAATAGTCCACATTCATGTGGGCTACCTGTACATGTGAAGTATCAGTGACCCTCCTCACAATGATATTCCCTGTTAGTCTGGAATCATCAGGCTATAATGGAGTAGTCCTGGATCCTCTTCTTAATGACCACATAACAAGGGCAGCTTGATCATTACTGAATGTTGTTCCCAAGAATTCCTCTTTATCTAGATCCTGTAATCCTAAATTATTTGACACAGAATTAAAAAATTAAGGCATCAACAATATCCCAATTGGGCAATAGTAAAATATTTGCATTTTTCACCATCTGTCTACCCTCGTCAGGGGTTATATTCTGGAACTCTTGTATCATTTGTTCCTTTATTTGATTCTAAATGGAGGCTTCATCCATTTTTGGATGCTTTGTTTCCATATTCCTACATCTTTGTTCAAAAATGTGCATGTTTGCCCTCCATGCAAACTAAGGGAAAGCCCTAGATTTTACAAAACTATTATAAAAAAAAAATTTCTGACTGGCTTGTTCCAAAACAGGGTCTAATTCCCTTCCTTTGAAATCTGCTATAGTCAATTCAAAACTCGACACAGGAGGCTCCTGGGGGTTCCCTTCATCAATTTCTACTTGAGTAACAAAAACTCCTCCTTGTGACCCCATTTGTTCAATTTTCTCATTGGTGAGCTGCTCTTCCTCAATTCTCAGTGGAGTTTGGGAAGGTGAGTAACCTTCATCATAGGATTCCTCTTCCCTTATTATTTTTCTTCTTTTGGGAGATGGTTCAGGGGGTCTTTCTTCAAGGACAGTACTAGTAGATTCAATTATCTATTTTTCTTTGTTTACAATGGGCATCTAATCCCGAATAATAGTATATCATGTCCTCTTTCACACAACCAGTGGACCTAATCCTATGTTAGGGGTGAAACCCAATTTCCTCATAACTTCTTTGACTTTATCTGGAAAGGAATCAATAAAATGTTGTTTCTTCTCATTCATTACCTCCATTATTTCTGAGAATGTACTCATGAGCTTACTTATTCTATCTGCATTAGAACATTACTAAGAGGACTGTAATCTTTGTCAAAACAATTAATAAACTCCAAAACTTTTGAATAGACTCTCCATTTCTCTTTCTTTGTTTCTTGCTCCCGGAGAGAATATTCATTCCTTATTATATCTTTAGGAAAATAGAATTCATGCTGACTTGGACGAAGCTTGATCCTATGTCTAAGAGTAGAATTAAAGAAACCTTCTGTGTCACAAAAATGAGCATGAGATACTACCATCTTATACTGATCCAAAAATTTGTAGAGGAAGATCCACCCTTCTTTAGTTATTACAAACTGGTGGGCTATAGTGCAAGTAGGAAAAATTGATCCTGTTCCCCTTTTGTGCAAAAATGTCTCCTCCACTCCTCCTAATTGCCATAAAAATTTAGCTACTCCTACCTTTAAAGGCACCTTATAGGGTAGTACATGGGGTGTCCCTTTGAATCCATAAATCCTAATGACAATTGAAACTAGATATGGGATGATATCTCCCCAATTATGTGAAACTTTTAGACAATGGAGTCTATCCATAGGCCTAATAAGGTGCATTAGTGCCTTAGGAATTCTGGGATTGTCACTTAATATGAGGCATCTTAATTTAGAAGCAAAGTGCCTATCAAATCTAACAAAACTAGCATTTTCTACTTCCCCAGTCATATCTGCACTCCATAATTGAACTGGTAGTGCTTCCCCCTCCTGTTCCCTGTTTCAAACCATTTCTTTACCGAAATATGTAACCCCTTTAAAAAGAAACATATGCATCAATAGGGAGTACTGACCCCAAACCTTTTCCACCTTGCCCTTTGCAATTCCCACCAATCCATTGTGAATCTCATTAGCCAGGTAAGATGCAAAATCAAAAATTATTTCTACAACGAAAGAGGAGATTTGGGTGATCATATACATGAAGCTCACAGGAATAAAATCTTCTTCACCCTCTCCGAAGACTCTGCACAGGGTCCTGTATATCTCTACTGCCCTGGCATTAAAGCATGATTTCTTAAAAGGTTCTTTAGAAGATGATGTTATTGCTGGTAGGTTTCCAATTCTACCTATGTGGGCCTTCAGTGCACCTTGTCTAACTACATCCCTTTTGGACATATATTCTTTTTCTAACTCTATCAAATCAATGGGCACATGATACCTAGTGAGAGGTCCCAGACTGAAAACTTCCCTAATTTCCTTTGGACTGATGGTAATTAAAACCTCACCATCCATTCTTCTCATGACCTTAGTAGCCTAATCATAACTTTTCACTACAACTTCAAGAAGGTCATAATCCATAAACACACTGGGAACAACTAGTTTTCCAAGATCAAAATTCTATATATTGGCATGAGGGGCATATAATTTTCTCTCTGCAAACCACTTTTTGAACAAACTCAAACTAGTTTGAGAAGTTTGAGCATCTTGGACCCAATTACCCTTATCATACAATCCATCAGCTATCCTTAGCCTAGGGTTTAGAGAGGTTAACCTTTTAACTTGCACTATCTCTACAGTAGACTCAGGAAGCAACTCAAGCAAATCATCATGCACATTTCTATCCAAATAGTTTATTTGACCTGAAAATCCCTTCTTTGGAGGCATCTTGGACTATTTTTTATAGAACTGAAAAGCCTACAAACATTATGGTAGTACTATTTACTTGAATTCTATTTTTGTTTTCCTTTGTATTTCTACAAACTTTTTGCGAACAGACAACTTCACAATTTCTACCAGACTTCAGCACACTTTCCTTCAGTAATTGCTTCTGCACAAGAATGGCTCCAAATCTTTGCTCACGTAAGATGAAACTGATGAAATCTCTCTGTATTATACTCTATTTTTTCTCACGGACGATGTTTTCATGTCTAATTAATACAGAGAGTGGCACTACATTCTGTGTTTAAAATTGCACTGTCGATTTTCAAAGATCCTACGATCATGTGATACGAAGAGAACAACTAGGAGTTGCATTTGACATGTCGGTCAATTCACCCAATGAGAACCTACCACGTATACAATTCTTTCCTTGATGGCTCTTATATTCGAACCCACTGACAACTGAGGACACATGTCAGCATGTCACTACTTCGTTATGCATAAAGAATGAGCACCTTGCCATAGCGAAGCAATGACAACCATCAATCTAATCCAAAATTGGTCAAATGATATGTTACTGGGCTTGCTCAGAAAGAAGGCAGTGGGCCCTATTCACTATGTCACTATAAGTATCTCCCTTGCAACTCTTCATAGCGAGAAGATGACGACCATTGATTATATACTCGATCAAGTGTGAGGAAACTGCACAGAGTCCTTTGATTCATATTTGCTATGTCGCATAGCTTAAAAAGCATGCAACTTTTCAAAGTGAGGTAGCGAGGATTGTTGATTCTGTTCCAATCTGATGCTCAAGATCTCTTTGTACATTTGATTAGAAGGGCATTGATGAAATACAAAATTCTGCATAGTTGGCGCCTGTCAAGATTTTACTGCAGTCCTAATTATCATCCCACGTCACCAAAGGTCCCATCGACTTTTCAATTTCATAGGGCCTCGCTACTTCGCTAACGATGAAGTGTCTAATTTTTCTGATAGCGAGGTAGTGAACTCTAGCACTTTAATGAATTTCGGCACCGAGCAATGCAAGGGGGCATCAGACAATTATTTTTGTTATTTAAACTACTTCTGACAACGGCATTTATTACTTATCATGCCACCTGGTGTAGTTACGGTACCAAAAAAATGCAATGTCACTGGCTCTACAATTTCACATGGCCTTGCTACTTCACTAACGGCAAAGTGTCAAAAATTTTTGACAGCGAGATAGCGAAGCATCAAAAAAATCATCATTCCAGCTCTAATTTTAGACATTCTACTTGGTCCCCTTTCCTATTTTGACAGTAATTACAACATGCACCTGCATAATAAATCAGTCAGAAAACAAAGCTCTGATTGCCGTATCTTCACTTTGTAGTACCATTTTGTAAAATATTCAACACTCGCTACCTCACCATACATAAAAAGTGTCCATTTTGGCATGGCGAGGTAACGACAATGGTAGATCTACTTAGATTGGATGGCTGGAGAAATATAAGAGGAAAGGTATCTTGGGGGCACAAAAGATAAAAGGCGACATAATATTCATCTTATTTGAAAATTCAAAATTTAACGCCCAAAAATTTACGAATAGGGAGAATGTACGATTTTCATAAGGTTTTTTCAAAGGCTAGCCAATGGATGGATTATCTAGAAACCCTATGTTTCACTTTAGAAATAAAAATCTAACTTTTCTATAATTGAACAAAAAACTTCTATTACACAAAAAGTCAGACCAACAGTGGCTCTGTCTGGGGATGATAGACTACTTGAGTCTATACAGGAATTCAGAATCTATGGGAGAGCAGACCACATACTTGGTTCAAAAATGACAACTTCTTCAGAGAGCACAAAGCAACACACAAAAACAAGTAACCAGACCGCACAAGGATATTTACAAGGATTTACAGAAAAAATAAAAATAAAAAAAAATGATAGGAAACCCTAAAACTACTGTTCATGGAAGAAAATAAGTATTTTTCAAAAAAAATACCTCTTCAAGAACTGTCCATGAACTGGCAATTCAAGAATATTATCAAATATATCTTTGAGTATATAAGAATCTTCACCCCAAGTATTCTCAATGAGATATGGGCCTAACCAAATAGGATCAAATTTTCCATGTTTTTCTTTATCTTCAATTCTGGCATTCCACATTAAGACTAGATCTCCATTTTCAAATTTTCTACTTACAGTTCTTTTATCATAGAGTGTCTTGACTTGCAATTGCAACTTTTGGTTCCTTAAAGATGCTTCTTTTCTGGTTTCAGTCAGTCCTACCAATTCATCCATTATTTCTTGCATTTCATCTGTAGTATCTTCATCATATAACTGGATGTAATTATATAGTCCCATAAAGTTATTCTAAGGCATTCTGGCTTGAATCCCATACACAAAATCAAATGGAGCTACACCAATTGCTTTCTTTACAGTTACTTTGTCAGCCCATATTGCCAACTGTAACTTGGAATCCCATGCCTTTTTATTATCATCCAAGGTTCTCTTAATGACCTTCAACAGGCTCTTATTTGTGGACTCAGCTTGTCCATTCCCTTGTGGATGATATGGAGTAGATGATGACCTTGTCATTCCATATTTATCACAAAACTTGATGAACTCCTCAAATCTGAAGCACATAGCATTATCTGTGACAATTCTCTATGGACATCCAAATCTAGAAATAATATTATTCAATAGGAAATTATTTACCACTTTACTTGTTGCATTTCTTGTGGGGATAGCCTCTACCCAATTTGTAAAGTAGTCAATGGCAACCAGAATCCAAGAATAGCCAGTGCTAGATTTGGGGAAAATCTCTCCTATGAAATCCAAACCCCATTGTTGAAAAGGTGCTTGAATCTCCACTGGCTTTAATGGAGTATTTCCTGAGAATTTTAGTTTTCCCACAAACCTCTGACAGGGGTCACATTTCCTAACCATAACTCGTGCATCTTTAAAAAGGGAAGGTCACCGAAACCCAGCTCTCATTATCTTATGTGCAGTAGTTTTGGCCATGTAGTGTCCCCCACATACTCCAACATGCATTTCTTTCAAAACCTCTTTTGCCTTCTCTTTATCAACACACTTCAACAGAATTCCCTCAAAATTTCTCCACCATAGGTTATTTTGGACAATTACATACCTGATGGCTTGCAATTTAGTATTCCTCTTTTCATTGTCATACAGATGGGGAGGAGCTTCCATATGTTGCAAGTAATATATGACATTGGTGTACCAATCACATTGATCCATGTAACATAAGTCAGCTCTGAGATCATCATTTACTAGATTTATTTGATTAGCCTCTAGATTAGTTTCAGCCATGAGTTTGGCCAAACCTTGACCTCTTACTAATTTTTTTATTTGTATATCAATGTTAAATTCCTGGATTCTATTGATCCACCTACACCTCCTACCTAAAACTTCCTATTGAGAGAATATATCCTTGACTGCAACACTAGGTACAAAAGTGATAACAGTAGCACCTACCAAGTAACTTCTGAAAGCTTTTATAGCCTTTACCAAAGCATATGCTTGCTTTTCATTTATTTCATACTTCAGTTCAGCACTCTGTAGTGACTTGCTAAAAAAGGCAATAGGCTGCTCATATCCTTCTTGATTTTTCTGTAATAAGACTGCAACTACAGTATGGAATGATGCAAAAGAGAAAATATGCATGGGCTTTGCATAATCTGGGGTCCTCAATATTGGAGCATTCTTTATTGCAATTTTTATATCCTGGAATTCTTTTGAAGGTTCACCATTCCAATCTATAACGGCTCCTTTCTTGAGCATCTTTCAGATGGGTCTACTGATTTCAGCAAAATTGGTAACAAATCTCCTCAGAAAATTGACTTGGCCAAAAAAGGACTGAATTCCTTTCACATTTTTTGGTTTGGGGACTTTGTCAATAGCTACTACCCTTTCAGGATCTATTTTTACCCCATCCTTAGACACTATGTGTCCTAATAATTTTCCTTCTGTGACCCCGAATGTGCATTTCTTTGGGTTTAAAGATACTCCATATTCTAGGGCTTTTATAAAAAAAAATTCTAAATGTTTACGGTGATCTTCAGCCTTATTAGAATACATTGTAAGATCATCCTGGTACACAACCATAAATTTGTCAATATACTCATGAAATGCTACATCCATGGCTCTTTGGAAGGTAGCTCGTGCATTAATCAAGCCAAAAGGCATCCTCACATACACATATGTTCCCCAAGGGGTTGTGAAGGTTGTCTTGAACTATTCACTTTCTTTTACTAGAACTTGATTATATCCAGAGAAACCATCCATCATTGACATCAATTCAGAGCCAGTCACTTACTGTAACATGGTTTCTATATTAGGTAAGCCATAATTGTCTTTTAGAGATGCAATGTTTAAATTTCTAAAATCAACACAAAGCCTAATATCTCCATTCTTCTTCCTGAAAGGAACCAAGTTTGAAACCCAGGTGGAATGCCTGATTGGTTTAATTATCCCACCATCCCTTAGTTTTGTCAGTTCTTCTTGCATTTTTGGGGCAAGGGTAGGATTGATCGGTCTCTGTTTTTGCCTGAAAGGTCTTACATTTTCCTTCAATGGTATGACATGCTGGAAAAGATCCTCCCGGTAAGCCTTAAGGTCATCATATGACTAAGCAAAAACATGTCTGTATTTTCTAAGTAGGTCAATCAATTTTTTCCTTATTTCAATAGGCAGATTCTAGCCAATATAAACCCTTTTAGGAATTTCATCAGTACCCAAGTTTATTTCTTCTAACTCCTGGGGTTTGGGGTCATTTACTCCTGATTTTACTCTATCTTGGTTATCAAAAATATTTTCCAAGACTACTAACACCTTCGACATCTTATTTGTTTTCAACTAGATTATTTCTTGACCAAAAATGGTTTCCGTCCCATTTATGGTTTCAATTAGTCCACCGCAATCCATCTCCTGACCATGGTACTTGTCTTCGTTTAACAAAAAATTTATAATATCCTTGTCATCTTCAAAAACTTGCCAATTTTCAATGTTGTCAGGTATGGAAGGTCTGTTTTGCACCTCAATTTGAGAGATTCCTGCAAATGATATTTCTTTTGGCTTGATTGCTACATTTGCCAACAGATCAGCCATCTTGTTTTGGGTCCTATCTCTCCATGAGATCCCAAATGCCTCAAAGAATTCTATCTAATCCCAAACTGCATTTCTATATTGTTTCAATCTCCTATTCTTGGATGAGTAGGTTCCTTTGATCTGAGAGATAATTAGTTTAGAATCCCCTATGACACATAATTTCTTAATTTTATGATGTATGGCAACTTTGAGTCCTAGCAACAATGCTTCATACTCTACAATATTATTAGTGCAGGCAAACTTCAAGGTGAATGAATACCTAAAAGTGTTATTTTCAGGGGACACAAAGACTACACCTACCCCTGCACCCTCTTTAGAACTAGCCCCATCAAAGAACATTGTCCATAATTTTGGTGAATTCATGCAACATTCAACTTCATTTTCGATGATAGCAGGTAAATTTTCAACTTCCTGAATAATTAATTCGGCCCTGAAAGCATTAATCCCAATATCTAAGAAACAAGTGGTATCTTTGTCAATTTCTTCACCTAAGATGTGGCTAACCCTTGGTTCCCTATTTACCCTGATAGCTTTGTTCCCTATATGAAAAGTGGCATAAGTAAGATCACATTGTAGGCTTCCCCCCATGGCAGCACTCTATTTTCTGGAGAGTCACATTCCATAGTGTGGAGGTATATCTACCACAAGGATAGACATGGTCAATTCTACTTCAGGATATGTAGCCAGTTTGAATGGTAAGGCATTTATAGTACCTATGACTGGGACTTCTCTAGCATCCATCCCTCTGCATCTGCCCTACTTGGTATCCACCTTCAATCCTAAGGCTTCCATTACTTTGAACGGCATTATAGTGTTGGAAGCTCTTGAGTCTATCATGCAATTTTTTCAGGTCTTCCCCTTTATGATTAGACTGAGGAAAAAAGGATCAATATCTTCTATGAATGCCACTAAGGAATCATCTAGAAACATTTGAGGAATCTAGGATATGATACCACTATCCTCTATTACTAACGGGGTCTGTTGGGACATAGTTTGATCTACAATAATATTTTTGTTTGCTATTCCACCCAACCATGAAAAATCCTTACTCTTATGCTCTTCAATTTTAAAAAGTTCAAACAAGGGCACTTTTATAGTAATTTGAGATAACATGGATATCATATCAACAAGTTCAACCATAGTAGGTTTTACAATAGTACCTAGAATCAGAGTCTTTTGAGTAGTAGGCACCACATTTTTCTTGATAACATCTGGTTCTGACTTCTTTGATTGCACAACTAGTTTTGTTGCTTCACTTATCTGAAATTGAACCTTCTTCTTTGGTTCCCATTTCTTACCCTTGTTCTCCTTGATTTTAGGCACATCTATATTGACTTTCTTGTCTTGATCATTCATCTTATGAGTAATGTCTTTGATGAATACACTAGATGGCCTTTCTACATCATTATTTATTTCTCTATTTCTCAAATTATAATTACTATGGACTTGTGAAATCATTTTGGCTGTAATTCTGTCAATTTCCTCCTTGGAGGGCATTCTTAAACTTGTGAGACCTACATCAAAAAATGTACTGCATACCTTGTCTGTATCATACCCTTCATCATCTGAGAGCACTTGCTAATGATGTAGCTGGTAAGCAAATCTCTGGCTAGTAACATCATTTTCAGGCTCTTATGAATCAGAGTCTATCAAATCATCACACATACTCACCATATTGCAGCTTATATCATCATGGCTTTTCTCTTCAGTTTCTTCTTCAGCTTGCACTCCTTGAGCTTGGGCAAATGACTAAGAAATAGCACAATAATTAGTAGAATGAGGTGATTGGCATATAATGCAACATGGTACATCATCATTCATATTTACAGTGTTCCTTTGCAGGGGGTCTGGAGTACCCTTATCCTTCACATTTTGGGTTTGGTTGGGAACTGGTTTACCATCTTTCCACTGAGTGGTGTAAGGGTAATTTTGCATCCTAGGCTACCTATTGAAATTGTTGTTATTCACAGGGGGTCTTTCAGCAACATTTGACTTATTGAAACTAGTGAGATTCATCTTCTTGAGCATTTCTAAAACTTGGCCTATAGTAGGTTCTTCGGGCTTTTTTCCTATAGGAGTTTTGTCACCCTCCCTTTTATTATTCTTTTTAGGATTAAAAAGCTTAGGATCATCCATCCTACCTAGTTTTCCAGATGCCTTTCTATTATTCTCTATATTCACTGCAACTCTATAGGCATCTCTTAAAGTTTTAGGATCTTTATCCCTCAATTGATAAGCCATTTTGCTATGAAAAGCATTGAAATAGGTTGTGAGACAAACATCTTCATTTAACCTCATAAATTGAAAAATTTTGTACATACCTTTTTGGAATCTCACATTGAAATCAAATGTGGACTCATTTGGATTCTTCTTGATATTGTTGAACTCGTTCAACATGAATCTTGCATTAGTATTGTCCCCATATTGCTCTTTGAACAACTTCTCCAAATCACTCCATGAGGTAATACTATCATCAGGAAACCTCCTAAACCAATCCCTTGCATCCTCTATTAGCGAATGCACAAACAATTTCATTACCATGTCTTCATGTTCAACTTCATAATCATTCAACATGTCAATGAAAATCCTCAAATGTTCTTCACCAGTAACAACATTATTTCCTGAAAACTTAACCACTTTATCTCTCAAATCAAATGATATGGGATTTGGAGCACCAGGAATACCAGTAAATGATATCTATCTATACTTTTCTAGGTATATAGGTTTCTTCTGGAAACCAGGAACATTTGAGGTACTAGTTATATTAGCTTGACTCATGGGAGAAGCTTGGGACTATTGTGGTGGGACAAATGGGACTTGGATGCCAATATTGGAAGATGAGGTAGGAGTAGATTGGGGCACTCCTTGAGTTGAAATTGTGGGACCACTAACTGGTGTAGGATTTGTAGGTGGGATAGACAAATTGGGCCATGAAGCCAATGCAGAATTAGACTTTATGAATTGGATTTTCCTTCTAGTTTCTATAGCTTGAGCTTCATTCTCAACCTTTTCAAGTTCTTTTGCAAGGTCCTCCCTCTCTTTTCGAGCCTTCTCAAGATCTAGATCTAACTTTGACATGGAGGGTTGTATAGGTTTTCTTGGTATAGCTTGAGGCTCATTTATTTGGATTCCTATAGCCTTGCTTTTCCCTTTATCTGGAGCTTTTGTAGTGGGCTCTATAGGATCAACTTGAACAGGTTTATAGGCTTGAACTTGAGCAATAACTGGTTCTTGCCTTTGATTTAGGCATTTCTCCTGTTCTTGAACTTTAGCTCTCAGATTATCAACATCTCCAAAAACATCCTTATGGAGAGTTGTAGTATTCTCTTCTAATTTTTTATTTTGCTCTTTCAAAGCAACCATCCTTCTTAGCAGAGTATCTCTTTCTATTATGGCATCTAAGGTGGTTTTCTCCTTCTCTTTTTCAAGATGAATGCATTTAGCTTCTTCCTCAGCAATCCATTTCTTCAAAAATTCTATCTCAGAGTGCACTTCTTTAGGGTCTACAGAAGTTGCCTCGGAATCAGTAGGGTCATCCAAATCTATAAGGTTTGGTTCTACATATGGGGCTACTCTGGGATTAAAAGGATTATCAGATGAACTCCTAAATCCTAGCCTATAATTCATATCTGCTACAGGATCTAGTCTTAATGAAGCAATTCCCATAGTAGACACGTCCTTGTCTTGAAAAACTCTCTCATCTGGTAATGGGGACTGAAAATGCCTCCTAAGAGTCTTGTAGTTTTGGATTCAGAGCTAAGCAAAGAAGACTCTCTTCCTATTACTGGTTGATAATGGGAATTGACAGATGCATTACCTCTAGGTTTCCAAGTAGGATTTGGATCTGTCTTTTTCTTATTTTGGTTCTTCCTACCACCTTGGGGTAAATCAGTGTACATTGATACATCAGGATTGGCTCTCATGTAAGCTCTTGTGTTTTTTCTCTGGTCAGCCATATTGACCTTTTGTTACAATAAGCACTAGCTTCAAAACCTTGACTGAGTCGCCACCCTATTTTGGGAAAAAATATAATGACACTTTAGCTGACCAAAGGAAAATAATACACAAGTAGGAACAAAAATATATGGCACAGACAGACCAATCACTAATGAAGTAAGACTACAACTCTTTCTTGTTAGATAAGACACTTGGATAGGCTGGATATGTCAGTGTGTAGTAATGGTACTTGGGCTCTATCTTCTTTAAATTCTCAAGGTTTGACACTAAAATATTCCCTTATAACCACAGGCAAAACATAGATCATATGACACACATGTACACAGCAGGACCAAAGAAAACTGCAATACTTTTCACAGATGTGTTGGACAACTCTCTAGCAGAGTCGCCATTTTGTTGGTGTTTTAAAAAGTACTAAAACTACTAAGCGACAAAATGCTTAATACCAAAATGACAGTACATACACAATCTAAAGACTAGCCTATTCTTATTAATCAATTGCATATGTAAGGTATTTGGACCCAACTTCAACAAAACCACAGATGGTTTTCTACTCTTTTGGCTCTGCAAAACCAGGGTGGGTGTACCTAGGGATGGTTCAAAACTGGAACAACTGTATGATGACTATTCTTAGTTTCATTCTGATTCTCATTTCAAGATCCTCAAACATATACATAATTCTCACTAACTTGGTAAACACATCCCATAAACAGATATGGCCAAGAATTCTTCTATAGATCTGCAGATGTTTTTAACAACAATGGCTAACTAAAGCTAAAACAATTCTTGCAGACAAGTGTTGGCCGACTTTGAAGATCTACGTGAAATAAAAGTAAAGTTTGATTTGATGATGCATTTGAAAAAACCATTTGTAATATATTTCTCCTTCAGCTAAAATAATATGATCAGTGCCTAATCTATTGGGGTTTAGAGTCTATAGCAAATTCTTAGATCTAATTTGTTGCCTTACAACAAATTCTATCAGCAATTCTTATCAGAACTTATCATTCAAAATCCTTTTCAATACTTAAGGAATCTTATCACATTTATCAAAGCCTTTATTTAATCCATTGAATTAATAGCAATGATAAATGGATATACAACCTAACTAGATTGCATTCAATTGCACAAGCTTTTACTCATACAACATCAAGGTAGCTAAGTATTTAAAAGGAGACAAAGTTCAAAAAGAACTGATATGGGGACAGTTCATAATTTGTATTCATTTCATTTGAAAATGGTATATCCTTTACAATAAACTTAGAATGGCCTTCAGAAAGAAACACAGCTCATTCTATCTTTATGTATTTTCAGAGAATTTGACAGAAAAATACATTACAAACTTGCTTTCAAAATTTGGACCAAAAACCAGACTAAGCACAATACTTAGAAGAAATAGAATTCGGACCCTTCTTTAGCCTTGGGATCTCACTTAAATAGTGTGACATACAAAAAGCTTCAGGCTACAGACAAATGACAGGTATCCTTTCAAAAGGTACTCACATACACTTCTGTCAAAAAGACAAGAACAAAATAACAGAAAGGCTTATTACATCAAACAATTCTTTGGTGGGTCCCTTTCTATTATGCTTCTCAGTTGTTGAGACAAGAAATATGATCTGATCTTACAATCATTCTTCATCCTCAGAGTACATAGGCATGAGGTTTGAAAGTGATGTATCATCTTTAGTTACCTGCAAACTCACTTTAACCTAGGGATCTTCCATGTCTTCATTACTAACTACAAGGGTAACTGTTACTTTTGCATCTTCCTCCTCATCGTCTCCTGATATCTATTCTAAAAACTGATTTTTCTATTTATTAAAAGCATCATCATGTGGCCAATCAAAACTTAGAGCTTCTCTTTGTATCTTTATTAAAGAATTTTCACTTTCTTCTAAATCATCAAATTATTTTCTCATAGCAGTATAAAATAACTGTATTTTTA
This sequence comes from Cupressus sempervirens, assembly GCA_028749045.1. Taxonomy (NCBI): domain Eukaryota; kingdom Viridiplantae; phylum Streptophyta; class Pinopsida; order Cupressales; family Cupressaceae; genus Cupressus; species Cupressus sempervirens. Next base: position 278,548,351 of record CM053791.1, read on the forward strand.
CTAGCTCTTCATTTGTCTTTGCCCAAAACCAGTGGCCAGTCTCACTCATGATGTTTATTATTATTTCATTAAATAAATCATCCAATTCCCTTTTCCACTTTTCTTTTTCCTTTATTGTATCAACAAATTCTAAAGCACAAGGAAATAAAGTGAATTTTTCAACCATATACTGGGAAAAATAGAGTGTTAATCTTCTCTGTAAAGAATCTCTTTCATCATCAAAATTCTCTAGTTTATTTAATAAATCAAAAATCTTCTCAACTTGATGATAAGGCATTTGGACTACAGATATACATATGATTGTAATATCATTATTTCTCTCCCTCCATTTCTACATTGATGAAATACAAAATTCTACATAGTTGGCGCCTGTCAAGATTTTACTGTAGTCCTAATTATCATCCCATGTCACCAAAAGTCCCATCGACTTTTCAATTTCATGGGGCCTCGCTACTTCACTAACGGCGAAGTGTCTGATTTTTTTGATAGCGAGGTAGTAAACTCTAGCACTTTAATGAATTCTAGCATCAGGCAATGCAAAGGGGCATCAGACAATTATTTTTGTTATTTAAACTACTTCTGACAATGACATTTATTACTTGTCACGCCACCTGGTGTAGTTACGGTACTGGAAAAATGCAATGTCACCAGCTCTGCAATTTCATGTGGCCTCGCTACTTCACTAACGGAAAAGTGTCAAAATTTTCCAATAGCGAGATGGTGAAGCGTCAAAAAAATCATCATTCCAGCTCTAATTTCAGACATTCTACTGGGTCCCCTTTCCTGTTTTGACGATAATTACAATGTGTACCTGCATAATAAATCAGTCAGAAAACAAAGCTCTAACTGTCGTATCTTCACTTTGCGGTACCATTTTGTAAAATATTCAGCACTTGCTACCTTGCCATACATAAAAAGTGTCCATTTTGGCATGGCGAGGTAACGACAATGGTAGATCTACTTAGATCGGACGGCTGGGGAAATATAAGAGGTGAGGTATCTCGAGAGCACAAAAGATAAAAGGCGACAGAATATTCATCTTATTTGAAAATTCAAAATTTCACGCCCGACAATTACAAATAGGGAGAACGTACGATTTTCATAAGGTTTTTTCAAAGGCTAGCCAATGGATGGATTATCTAGAAACCCTATGTTTCACTTTAGAAATAAAAATATAACTTTTCTATAATTGAACAAAAGACTTTTGTTACACAAAAAGTCAGACCAACAGAATATTAATTGGAAATTTTTGGCATGAGAACATAGGGGTTATACCCTATCAAAGGGTATCATTAGAAGGAAAATTGAATCAACAAATTAGAAGCCACATCCAAGCCACATTTTAGATAAGAGTTATGAAAGATTTTTTCAAGGGTTTATTCAAATATGAATTATTTAAAGATAATATAAAATGAAATAAATTAATTTATGTTAAGGTTAATAATGTAAATACCACATGTTATAGGATGCATATTGAATTTTCTATAGATTATGATATTTATTATTAAATATTGTACTTTACATCATAATAATGGTTTGAAGGAATGTTCTACATAAAATCATTCTAAGTTGTTAGGAAGATATTTTTCAACTGGCATTTTTGGGTAAAATACAGTTGCAAAATAGGATGACTAGCCTTAGTATGTGAGATAGAGTCTTTCCTACCCTAAAGGGAAGGCTTCCCCTTCTCACTATTCCATGGATAAAATCAAGGTAAGAAAGAAGTTGAGAGATTTTTAAAGAGGTTTTACCAATATTCTTTCCTCTTAACTTTCAAGAAAGAATCCACTTACACATGGAGTGAGTAATGGGTAAGGTGAAATCTCTAACTACACTTCTATCTAAAAGTTGGAAATGGTGATACTGATAAACCAATACTAAATCAAAAGGATAGCTAATAGTGTAATAATTTGGCTCTAAGTATAGTTTTAATTCTATATGAATAATCTTTACTAATAGGGCACAAATACTTCCAAAAGTAAATATATCGTAATTATTTTGTAAATCAAGAAAAATATGTAAACTACAGACAAAGCTTCTAGTCTATATATCTCTACAATTGTTCCTAGTCAAAACTCTAGCTCCAATTATTTCTTAAATATTTTTACAATTAATTATTAAGAAAAAAAGATCACATAAATCAAAGATAATGTATGCAAATCATTGACAAATATTCTAAGTCGTACAAGTAATAATTGCACTCAATCAAAGTTTAGTTTTAATTGCTCCTTTCTATTCACTTTTCTATCAAAAGAGTGCTACACAATCAAAACTCTACTGGCACAGTTTCACCATAGCTCTCTTGCATATTGTAAGAATTTTCCTTAGGGAAAAATTCACCCAAGAACTAAGAACTCAAACATAAGCACAACTATAGACTAGAAGTAGTATGATCAAAATAACAATGTATTCAATTCAATATGCATGGAACTACACTAAGAGTGCTTGTATATAAAGGCCTCTGAGATGCATCTAGAATGCCTAAGAATTAGCTACATGATAATTCATACAACCCGGCCCATGTCCACCAGATATGGGTTATCCTCCATTAAGCACGGAAGTAAGTGCGATGACGAGAGGATAAGCCTACAAGGGTGTAGCACACAAATCAATGTTGTAGACAATATGTGCTAAAAAGGGAGTACAAATAACTATGTTGTCTACATGGCAATTTAGATGATGCAAACTCTAGTTTTGTAGAAACCATGTATTGAAGTAGAGTTGCGTACTTCTGTGTTGTCAACATGACAACTCAAAAAGGTGCACAAACTCCCAAGTGTCTCACAAAATACAATAATAAAATAATGCAATATAATAAAATAATGTATTAACTTGAGTAAACTTAAGTAAGTGTAAATAGTAAATACGTATTTACACCAATACCCACCCTTAAGTGCAACTTAGGGGAATCCCCTTAAGCTTATGAAAACTAGAATGAAATGCATGATGGGTCTCGGCTACTAAGCCATGCTAGGTACCATTTACATAATGAAATGCAATCTCTCATAAAGTGGAGAAAGTGGGAAAACCTCATGGGAAAAACCCTCCTCCAAAAAGAGAGATAAAAAAACTAGATTCATGGATGGATGGAGTAATCAAGACCCCCCCATTACAAAATACATCTAGTATATACAATAGTGAAGAATGAGAAGAACAAGACCTCATAAGAAGAAAAATTCCCCCCATAAGAAAGAAGAGGAAGAGAGACAATGTAGTCCCCCCCAATGAAGAATGTCAACCAGTGAGTGCTACTCCAAGGAAGAAGTTGGTCCAAGAGTGTTGTATGATGTTCCTCCCATTTGGAAGAAACAATGGAAAAGGTACAATCTTGAAGATGTATGGTGGCCCTGAAACCTGCTCAAGTATCCCTATGTTGATGTTGGTGGTCACCCCTTCCAACTATGCTAAAAAGAATGAATGCAGATCTAGCAAGGATGTCTGTTGAACCTATCCAAATGAACCATTTGTCTCTTCAACTAATAAAGAGACCTTTGACAACCATTGTTCATAAGCATCCACAATGACATCAACCTATAAAGACTGATCATATAGAGAATGGGCACGAGGTTCAGAGTGAGCCCTCACAACAACTGTAGAAGGATCATCATCATCAATGAGAAGATGTAAATCATCAAGGTATGTTCATAAGGATCCATAATGACATCAACCTGTAAAGATTGATCATACAGAGAATGGGCATGAGGTTTAGATTGAGCCCTCACAACAACTGTAGAAGGATCATCATCATCAATGAGAAGATGTAAATCATCAAGGCTATCTCCCAATTCTATAGTGTGTGGCTCCACGAAAAACTTGCAATGTCTGCCATGTAGTCATCCTTTGTTGCTAGAGCTAAAAGAAAACATGTACCCTACTATGCTAGACCTATCATTGTAGCAATATATGCATGTGGACTATATTGATGATGTGACCTCTAGCTGCAACTATTGATAGAACCAAACATGTCTAAATATATTGAAGTACTATCACTGCTATCACTATCAGTTTCCATAGTATATGAAATGTGGAGATGATTAGAGAATAAGTTGGGTGAACTTTCCTCAAAGTGAACATCCTTCTCCAAAAAAATCTCACGTGTCTCAAGATCCATAAGTTTGTAAGCCTTAACACAGTCTTCATAAACAATCAAAGTACAAGGCCTAAGTGTTGGTGCCTTGCATCCCCTAGAAGATAGGTTTGCCCATGCTGGACAACTAAAGACTTTGAAGTGACTCACAACTAGTTTTCTGCTACACTATGCCTCAAAAGGAGTCTTCTCATCTAGGGTATTATGAGGAGACTTATTAAGTATGTGAGTGGCACTACTAATGGCTTTCACTTCAAGTGTAGGATCAAGGGACTTGGCTTTTATCATAAAACTTGCCATGGTCTTAAGAGTTTTAATCCTCAGTGCTGTAACATCTATCTTGTGCGGATTAAATGCTGGTGGATTTTTAAGATCAATTCCCTCAAGTTTGTAAAAGTCTCTAAGTCTTCTATTCACATATCTGCTTTCATTGTCCATCCATATAACCTTGATGAATTTTCTTGATTTATGTTCAACATGAGTCTTAAAGGCTTGAAGCTTATGAACCACTTCACTCTTGTGATTAAGAAAGTAAACCCATGTGAATCGTGAAAAGTCATCAACAAAAATAAGGATGTAGTGGCCTTGGCTGACTGAAGTCACTACAAAAGGACCTTCTAAAACCATGTGAACTAATTAAAGAACAATTGGTGCTCTTGAACCCTTCCCTTTATCATACTTCTCCTCACGATGCATATCCATTGAACATGATGAACACTCACCCTTAGAAAAGTTGATGTTAGGTAGACCTTTGACCATGTGTTTTGAGAAAAATTGCTAAAGGTAGTAGAAGGCAAGATGACCAAACCACTCATGCCATAATGTTTTTTGTGAACGTGAGTGAGTCAAAAAGGCTTGAGAAGGAGACTTAGGCACAAAGTGGGAGATGGAATAAAGCCTCTTGTCATGATTGACTTTTCCTACTGCAACCAATGAATCATCTCTTAGACTTTGCACCATCACTAAATCTACAAGGAACTCAACTTTATGGCCATCTCTAAGGTCAGTGATTTGGTAAATTGAGAGGAGATTAGAACTAAGGTTTGGAATGTAGAGAACATCTTTGAATTCCCCATTTATCCATTTCCACATGCCCTTTCCCTTCAACTTCTATTTTAGTATCATCTCCCACAAAGATGTGGGGTACCTGTAACTACTTCAATGAAGAAAATTCTCCCTTTGAAGAACGCATATGATAGGAGGCACCTAAGTCAAGTATTCATTCCAAAAAAGAACTTGTGTTTGTCATAAGTGCTTTCCCTTTTCCCTTTGAAGAGGTTGGAGTTGAATCCTTGGAAGTACTGGCACTTGAATTTTGTTCTTCTTGAGTAGGTTTTCCAACTCATTGACTCTCTTCATCTTGCAATGATGCTCATCATGATTCTAATTTTTTTAATATGCACAAATTTTTTTTCCTTCTTTTCATTACTTCCCTTCTTGTTTGAAGAAGAATCACCTTGCTATGAGGACGATTGTTGTGTCTCAGATTGTGATTTTTGCTTCCACTACCTTTTATTGTTGTTGCTAGAACTTTTCCCTCCTTGACTTGATTGGTGCTCATTACTAGCCACCAATGCTTTGGTCTTTGATGTTGTGAGAAGTCCCAAATCTATAAAGTGAGATTTTTCAACAATCAACATTTTTGCAAATGCATCAAATGTAGGCTCCTAGTAAGCACTTCCCATGGTCAACCTATAAGTATTATAACTTGAAACAAAGGAATCATAATCTAAAGGTAGCCTCTTTAGGATGTGATGAATCAACTTATCATCCTTCATGGGATTTCCACAATCTTTAAGTAGTGCCCTATACTCATTAGATTTGTTGATGTAATCTTGAATTGTGTCAAAGTTCTTTGGATCCAAAAGAAGTAGATCATCCTCAATCTAGAAACCCTTTTCCTCATCCACCTTACCATACAATTATTCAAGTTTATCCCATGCAAGTTTGGATTTTGTGAAACTAGCAATGTGGAAGAAGAGATCTCTATGTACATAACTCCTAATAATTCCTAAAGCCTAATTGTCTATAATTTTCCAGTCAATGAGTTCTTTAGCATTAGTGGGTTTTGGAATTGTACCATCAACATAAAGATTTAGACCTTTTGCCATTAATCTACTCCATACAATATATTTCCATGTAGAATAATTACATCAAGTTAGAAGAGGACATTTAGGTGAACCCATGATACAAAAAATTAAAAGAGCACACAAGAGAGACACAAAAAACATAGCACACCCCCCCCCCCCCCTTTCACTCAATCAAAAGACTCCCCCAAAAAAGATGCTTTTGGCACTTTATATGTAGTGCATGTACAATAGACTGCTTGTCAAAAAGTACAAAATGGACTTCTAATTTTTCTTTTTACAACTACCATTTGAGGCCCAAATCTATCACTAAGCATTATAGCTTAGATGCACAACAATTTTGAGAAGTAATCAAAGCAATACAATACATAAAAAGCCCTAGTTCTGAAAGTGAGATTTTTGTCCACACAACCCTATAATCTGAGTACAGATCTAGAAAGTAGACAAAAAATTAGTACACTTTCAAAAAAAAATGGAACCTAAAACAGTGTCCAGATGAGGCTATACAAAGCATTTGAAGTTGCAAAATGCAGGATTGAATAGGTATAGTCACCAAAAAATGCAATTTCTAAAAAATCCTTGTGTCAAAACCATAAAAGAACACCACCACTAAAAATTTTAGAAAATTCTACCCAAAATTTTTTAAAAATGCACTTAATTTGGAGCCTGGATGACTGAGTTATGGCCTCGCAAAATTAGGCTGCCAAATCAAAAAGTAATCTAGAGAGGGGTCTAGAAGAAAAATTGTGTGCTTAAATTTGATGGTCATATGGTTAGCACAATAGTTAGAAAATTCCTAAAAATGATAGTTAGATGGCCGTCAAATTTAACTTCTTAAAATGTTGATGTCAGTGAAAAAAGTCCACCTGGTGATGTGGTAGTACGGCTTGGCTATGTCAACTATACAAATGTATAGATTTTCAACACGTGGAATGGTATGGAATAGCTGGAGTCAACTTGTCAGTGACTAATGCTTATGTGGACATTAATTCAGCGATGACATGGTTGCTTGGTTGGTAGTGATGGCGGATGTGTTGTCATTGACTTGGCAACGTGAGGCATGCTGGGAACTCCACATGTCTCCTTGCAAGCTGCAAAGTGTTCGGCTACGTGGGCGATTATAGTAATGTTGCATGTCTATAGAGTTTGTCATGGTAAGCAGGAAGCCTGTCACTATCAGAAGTTTTAATGCAACACCAAAATGATTTCATGGGCCAAGAAATGCCAGAGATGCTATCAGAATCTTGCAAGTGGTGCCAGAGTCTAGTAATTTAGTCCCACATTGTATGTGCGAACTATTTTGTGCTTGCTTAAAACTAAACAATGCCAACTATATAGTAAAGAGCCATGGGTGGAGGTTGGAACTGTCGGTTGAGTTGTGATATTTTCCATAAATGTATACGCGGCAGGTGTGGTAGTGCATTCTAGTGCAAGAATTTACTATACTATAGGAAATGGAATGTGCCTGCTATAATAAATGCAATCCACTGATCCAAATAAAGAAATATTTTGTAGGAATATTCTCTATGAAGGGTCAAGGTGTGACTGCTCAGTACTTATGTAGAAAAAAAATTCTCCACTACCTAAAGGGCAAATTTTTTTTGAAAAAATACAAAATTTGAAAATGTAGAGAAATAGCAAATTAAAAGATCTAAAAATCAATTAAATAGATTTACAAAATAACCATACCCGAGTTGTAAATTAGGGCCTTCGGGTGTTGATTTGCAAAAAGAAATTTCCTCATGATCAACTTTGGGCTAGGGTAGCCAAATTTATAGCCAATTTGTACTGATCGACATTCTAGATGTAATGGCAAGGTCTATTCTAGCTCTAGATGCTCCCAATTTTTGTAGTACTATGGATTTGGTTTGAGGTGTTGAAGTAATAGTGGTCTCGAATGGCTATGTGAAGAGAGATTCTCCAAGCTTTGATACCATGTAAGAATTTTCCTTAGGGCAAGATTCACCCAAGAACTAAGAACTCAAACACAAGCACAACTATAGACTAGAAGGAGTATGATCAAAATAACAATGTATTCAATTCAATATGCATGAAAGTACACTAGAAGTGCTTATATATAAAGGCCTCTGAGGTGCATCTAGAATGCCTAAGAATCAGCTACATGATAAGTCATACAACCAGGCACATGTCCACTAGATATGGGTTATCCTCCATTAAGCATGAAAGTAAGTACAATGATGAGAGGATAAGCCTAGAAGGGTGTAGCATGCAAATCAATATTGTAGACAACATGTGCTAAAAAGGGAGTGTGAATAATTGTGTTGTCTACATGACAACTCAGTGAATGATGCAAACTCTAGTGTTGTAGACATCATGTGTTTAATTAGAGTTGGGTACTCCTATGTTGTCAACATGACAAATCAAAAAGGTGTGCAAACTCCTAAGTCTCTCACAAAATAAAATAATAAAATAATGCATTAACCTAAGTAAAGTTAAGTAAGTTTAAATAGTAAATATGTATTTACACCAACACATATAATAAAAGATGGATTTTACAATAAGAGAGCACTCCTTTATATAGGCACAAGAGTTGAGAAAAATATGCAAGAAAAAGTGAGAGCAGCTCAACCAACTTTGACAAAATCTAACTAGAAGAAAATTTATTGGATTGTATGTAGCTACACATGTAATTTGTATTATATGTAATTACATAATTCCATGCAATGCATCCTCTATGATCTACAAATAGAAAAACAAAATAACAATCTTTAAAAATTGTTCTTTACTGCCCTAAATTTGATGATAAAATTATGCACTACAGGAAGATTAGAAATCTCCATTGTCTTTGATATTGCCTCTATTCTTACTACATCTATATATGCTAATTGCACAACCTTAGAATTTTCTACTAGAGAATCTTGCAAGTGTTTTTCCAAATATTTATATGAGAAAAATGTGTTCATTGTGTGAGAACCAAAATCCTCATAATCTAAATCAGCATTGACCTTGATTGTATAATATGAAGTCATTTTTTAAATTTTAATTAGATTACCATGTTCATCAAGAATCTAACATCCCATTTTCTCTAAGTCACTTGTGATTTCTAATTTCTATCACCTAGAAATATCAAAGGGTTTCCTACAACTTTTTTATCATTATTTAGTGCTTTGTCTTTGTAACACATAAGTCCTTGATACTTGAAGAACATTTCATATGATGGAAGAATGTCACATGTAACCACGACATCCAAATCAAACTTAGCAATTTCATTCCAGTCATTAAGAATCCCTTTCAAGGTGTCATCTTCTTGAGTCAAAGAAGAAATCAAATATTGTTCCATTTCATCCATGTCTTTGATACACATAAGAACTTTAACTGTATATGTAATAGCTTTAACACCTTTAGAAATGACTTCTCCTATCCAAGACTTAGCAGCCTCTACTAGCTTTCATTCCCTATATGTTTGAGACATAATAACAACATTTTGCAAAGATTGTATCTCCATTGTAACTAAGCAAGATTCAATTTGCATAGATGAATTTATAGGTACATGACAAGAGGACTCTCTCATGAACAACTCAAAACCTATTAAGGATATATCAAGTTGAGAAACTTTACCCTTTATAAGAGTTAAATAATCCTTGAACACATTCACCAAATGTCCATATAGTTCATTTGTTAAAATGGGAGGAGTTTTTAAAGCTATAGGAAGAGCCAATGTATTGACTTCCAAAGTCGAGATGGAAGGTGTGAAAATAGTGGAAACTAAATCCACATCATAATCTATCACATCCAAAAAATATTCTTCTCACATGGATGGTTCATGAGATTGTGCAAGTCTTGGAGGAGATATGATCTTGTCTTCTCCTTCTTCATCTTCATCTTCTTCATCAAGCTCTTCATATGATTCTCCCTCTGACTCTTCCTCTAACTCTTGAAGTGGTTCAAGGGTCTATGATGATTTAAGTCCCTTTCCACCCTTCAACTTGAATTTGAGAGATTTCTTTACGTCAAAAGAAGAACTGCCATATTTACCTGTGATTTCCAATTGTGAGTTCCTTCTAGGAGGACCAAAAATTTCATAATCCAAACCCAATTTTGGATTAGTGCTTTTTAAGCCTTTAATTTTCAACCACTTGTTGGTGTTTTCCAAAATGGTTTTAAATATATCAAGGATAGATGTACCTTTATCTGACTTATATTGAATATGGAAAGGGCATCATTTATCAAAACCAACTTTATGATATTCTGTATGAATAATATTACCATTATCTTCAATTTGGAAATTAGATAGGATCTCAAGTATGTTAAGATCAATGATCTACTACAAAGTCAATATATAGTAGTCCATTTTCATTCTATCCAATGTTGGCTCCATATCAATCTAAACATCTTCGCTATGATGAACATGAGTAAAGGCCCTCTTGATTTGAGAATTCATTTATCTATAATTAAAGTCAAATTTGGCTTTGAATCTCTTCAATATGATAAACTAAAGTTTTGCTTCCATTATTTTTTCTTTTTGTATAGAATTGATCATATAATTACCATATACCAAAGTTCTAGCAGAAGAAATACAAAACCTGGCCTATGCAAAACATGTCAATTAGATTGAACTTCCATGAGTTGTCTAGACAATTCCATCAAAATTATCCTATCAATAGCATACCTACATAATATGGATGGCTCTCCTTTAAACTACCCAATCCACAAGTAACTAAAGTTTGTAAACTAAATAAAGATACAACCATACTAATTTACCTTCTCCCAAGCTTCATCAGATGCCCTATTAATGAACAAGTGTCTATCAAATAGACATAGAAATTTCCCAAACTCTTTTGTAATGGTACTTACAATTAGCCATAGTAATCCCAAACTTGAATTTGAAGAAGATCTCCCTTGGTGGAGAGTCCATAAAAAGATCCCATGGTAGCAACAATATAAACAAGGTAGGAATTCATGTAATATGGTACAAAAGTCCCTACATTGAGCAACTGCTAACAAAGTATAGTGCTAATTAGTTCCCCACAAAAGATATGTTCCTTATTGTCCATAATCTAGAAAATGAACTTATACATCCATGATTCAAAATCACTGGAATCTTTGAGATCACTTTATATTTCATCTTGAAATTAGATTTGTGAATGGTTTTTGTCCAACTTGAGAAGTTGTTTCTCTAGGAATCCAACCAATATAGATTTACATACTTCTGATAATCTCCCTTATTCTCATTCTATATCTCCAAAGGTGACTCTTTAGTTAGATCCACACACTTTGCACTTTGTTACACTTTGAAAATATACTCAATAACCTCTAGATCAAGGCTTACAATAACATTTCCATAAACATCCTAGATCATGTTCAACTTTGGACTGAAATGTTTTGTACATCCAAAAACAAACTCTGGTTCCAAGGAAGCCATGGGAAACATAGACACCAAGGTCCATTTGGATCACAAATTTGAGCGGGCATTAGAATTCGGACTCAAAAATTTGTAATCCATTATTTGGGTTTCCAAAATGGGAATTAGAATTTGGTATCTCCATTTAACCCCCAAAACAAGAATTTTGTATCCTCTTAGAATACTTGTTTTTTGGAATTCTTGTTTTAATTCCCATTTTAAATCCCATTTTTTGAAAATGAGGATTTCAACTATAGTGAAATTTAATTGGGTTTGACATCCAAATGCTCATTTGGGAGCACCTATTTTTGCACATATTTTTGAAATTTAATTGAGTTGTGACTAAGAGAGTGAGGTAGTTCAACAAATGACACCCTTTTCATCTACTTTTTAAACCCTATGAATTCCATTTTGTAAAATTTAGCAAGTTTCACTTGAAGAAATTAGAAAGATTATTGCAAAAATTTGTATGAATAGATTTTTTTTTAATTGGGGGAAAAATTGTCTATTGTTGCACCTACTCATATGTTTGAATTAAATAAAATAACTACTACCACACATATTTAATTTCATTCATCTTTCTTTTAAATTTTTCTTGAATTTTTATTTTGTAATGAACCTCAACACTTTTGGCATGTGTGGTGTTGGAAGCACCATGAATAGATCCTAGAACAAATTAGAGATACGAATCGCCTTTTTCAGTATAAATTTTATATTCATTTTTTGAACCATATATTCATATTATGAACCAAATAGACTTGGAATAAAAATTCTAAATATCAAATATTTTTTGTTTGAACCAAATAGTCCCAAAATAAATAATTTGGATTTCAAGTTCCAGAATCCCAAATAAAGGATTTTAAACTCCAATTCCTGAATCATATTCTAGCAACCAAACAGGCCCCAAGTGAATATGACTTCTTTTTATAAATTTCATTCCATGACTAATAGGAGCTTCTACCCTTCATAGGAAATTAATCATGTCTCATGTTTGATCTTTGTATCTATCACATTGTCAAGAATGGACATGATGTGAGATTGAATTACATGAGCCAACTCTTTATCAAATTGGTATTTAATTTTTCCTTTATATTTTAACTTTAAGGGCATATGTTGTCTTGCATAGTAACATGAAAATTTCAAAATGTGAACACATTATTACAGGACATAGCCATAAAGGTTGATTCAAAGTATGGTTCAAATAATTTAAGGATCCAATGAGATGATATCAAAAAGAGACATTACACATGTGCAGAAGATGGAAAATGCTTCATGAAGTAGAAATGAAAATTGAGGAATATGCATGAGACGTGAAAATGGTATGCATGGAAATGCATGTATATGGGTTCTAAAGATACCATTGTACATAAAATTCCTTACATGTAAATGGAACATGTAATGAAGAATGGAAAGTGAGATGAGATGTAAATGTGGATATGGATGAGCTAACATGTAATTGCATATGAAAAATGAGATGAAATGTGTTATGATATGGAAAGTGAAATACATGTAATTTGCTCATGAAGTGTAATTACATATGAAGGGAAGGGATGCAATGTGCCTTGAGAAAGGGAGGCAAAGTAAACTTTTACAAATATCTTCGAGAAAAGGTGAAGTCCAAGTACATTAGAATACATGCATATGACATTTTTTGACCTTTTAGAAGTGAATTTTAGTCAAAAATGGGTTCTCAAGATGCAATTACATGTAAGGGAATTTTCATTTAATCATGACATGTGATTGGGTGTAGAAAGTGATATGAGAAAAAATGGAAATGGAGAATGAGATTACATGTATGTGCAGATGATGGATGGAAATACATGTAATTGCATGTGAAGAATGAGATGTGAAGCATTATGACATGGAATGATGGAGGTGGAATGAAAAGATGCTCTTGTTCTTGGGAAAGAACTTGCAACTTCTTCAAAATGAAGAAAACCTAAAATGCAAACAATAAAAAGACAAAAATAAACACAAAATAAAAACATACCTTTGGCAAAAGACTCAAACATGTCAACAAGAAAGCTACTTCAATATGAAAATTTGAATTTAGAGTTTGGGGAAAAACCAAAACCATGAAAATGAAACATTTAATCAATTTTAAATGGAAAATGTACTTTCCATGAAATCTATATCAACAAGTGTGAAGCATCAAGCTAAAACATGCATAAAATCAGCAAGATAAGCATGAATTTAATTACCAAGAAGATAATTAACCACCTGATGATTATATGCAAAAATGAAGGTGAAAGAAACTTCAACTTTGAAAATCTTTAAACAACTTGGACTTCTTCAACCTTAAAAAGAGGAATTCATAATGAGAAGCAAATAAAGAACTTTTCATGCCCAATCCCAAAAACATGCCATCAAAACCCTCTTAACTCCAATGTTTTCAATAAATGCAAGAAAATGGGACATTTTTGGAGAAAAATGTGATTCAAATCTGCACTTCCATGAAATATTTTTAGCATTGAAATGCAAGAATGTCCTTTCCAATAGAAATAGCATGAACATTCATAAAAAAATCCTCTTCTAGATACAAAAATGTGATCTAGTAATGGCAAAATCTATGCATTTTTTCCAAAACATGTCCTAGAATGGAGTGAAAAAACACTTTTTTTTGCATGGGAATGCAATTTTTGATGCATGGGAACATCTTCAAATGTAAAAATGATCCTATAGAGAAGATCTTCTTGATGTGGATTAAAGATAATTGAAGATTTCAATAAAAAAATGTGTTCTTAGAGAGAAAATGCATGGAGTTTTGCTTTCAATCTTCAACAACGGGTTTTAGAGAGGCAAATGCATTCTCTTGAAAGAAAAACACACCTCTTTGGTGTGATTACATGTTTTAAAATATGCATCCATGTCTAAATGCACCTTTTTGGTGTCATGGCATTATTTTAAAAATGTATCCAAGTCTAAATGCACCTTTCTAGTGTCTTGGCATGTTTTGCAATTGACCTCCAATGAAAAATACACCTTTTTGGTGCAATGGCATATAACATCTTTAGCTCACCTTTTTGGTGTCTTTGAATGTTTTTATACACTTATATGCATTTCTTTTCAAAATTGCACCTTTTAGGTGCAATTGCATATTTTTAATGAAATATGCTTCTAAACATGTTGAACACAACTTAAATGATGAATTAAACACATGTTAATTTAATTTTTGATGAAATATTACTTAAATGGGCCATAAATAATATTTACACTGTATAGTTAATATATAATGTGAAAACATCATTTCAAAAGTAGTATTTAATAGAGTATTTATTTTAAAAATAAAAAATTAAATCAAACTATATAGTTAATATAGTCACTTAAGTGAAAAATCAAAAGTAACTCAACTTAAAAATATAACATAAAGTGCACTATAATTACTTTAAGTGAAAAATTAAAATGATAAAGTAACTTAAAAACATAACATAAAGTGAATTTATGTAATATTTTTCAAAAAGCGAATGTCAAATTAAAAATATAACATGATATTTTTAATTAGTGCATTTGCATAAAAAAGGTCCACTTTTGGGGCACTAAATTGGTCATATCTTTTGAATGCCAACTTTGATTAAGCCATAAGATAGATCAAATCAAAGGGAAAACCAAAAGTAATGACTTGAACAAAACCAAAAGCCCAAAAAACAACAAACTCACACTCAAAAATGAAAAAAAAAAAGGATGTTGAAGGCCTCAAAAATCAAGCATAGGCTCGACAAATAGAAAAATTTAAAAAGATGATGAAAGCCTTCAGTAAAAGGGTTTTTTACGTGAATTTAATTCATTAATCAATATTAACTAATTGAATGATAAATTTAACTCAGAGAATTACAAAACTTGTTTGAAAATGTTTCGTGCTATTAACTATATTTTGTGGTAACAAAATGATAGACTGTAGGAGTTCATAAAATACAACTCCAGAGTGCACCAAGATCACCTACATGCAAATAGCTTGTTGAAGAGAAACCAAAGGAGCAAGAGCTTGAAGCGAACAAAACAAGAGAAAATATTTCATAATAGGAAAATAAAATTGCTATTGAATGAATTTACAATGAGAGAGCAACTGAATATAAATGCCTTAAGGAAGCTTGTAGAATAAGCTAGAAAGTGGTAGAAGATAAGGTTGACAACTAAGCATACGTCCACAAAAAGGTGGAACATGCTAGAAGGGAACAAACTCTTGTGTTGTCAACAACTCATCACTACAACTATTAACTACATGCATTAACCTAAGTAAGCTTAAGTAAAAGAATAAATAATAAATAAATAATTATTTATTTACTCTAACACCCCCCCTTAAGTGCAAACTTAGGGGAATGCCTTAAGCTCACAAAACTAAGTGAAAATGCAAAATGGGTCTTGGCAACAAGGTCATGTTAGGTACCCATGTACAATGCAAAGAAATGCAACCTCTAAAAATGGGGAAAGAAAGAAAACCTCATGGGAAAAACCCTCCCCCAAAAAGAGATAAGAAACATGCTAAAAAAAAACATGAAGTGAAGGAAGGAAGGCCTCAACCAGTCCCCCAAAGGATTTTTGTAACCCCAAGCATAGACCACAACTAAAGATAGTGAGGTGATGCAAAAGGTTTAGTGAAGATGTTAGCAACCTATGCAGCTGTGGGAATGTACTCCAATGCAATAACACCATCCTGAATCAACTGACAGATGAAGTGCATATGCAACTCAATGTGTTTGGTATGCTAATGCTCCATTGGGTTGCCGAAAATGTGAATTGAACTCTGATTATCGCACCACAAAACAATGGGATGATCAAGAGAAAAACCAAACTCAGTCATCAATTGCCAAAGCCATAAAGCCTCCTAACTAGCAAGTACTATAGCCTAGTACTCAACCTCTATAGATGAAAGTGCTCGAGCATGCTACTTCTTGCATGACCATGTGATAGGACTAGAGCCAAGACAAAACATGAAGCTAGGAGTACACTACCAATCATCGACATCACGAGCCCAATCTGAATCAGTGTAGCCAACAATGTATGGAGTCCCCATGGCGTAATGAATGCCATACATGAGTGTGCCTTGAATGTAGTGCAAAATATGCCTAGCAGTTTACCAATGACTCACATGAGGGTCTTAAGAAAATTGAGAGACAAGGCCAACTGCAAAGGAGAGATTAGGATGAGTGTGTGTCAAGTACAACAAGCTGCCAACCAACTGCCAATACACAGTAGCATCCATGGAAGGAAAAGATAAAGAGGTAGACAAAGTGACACCTGACTAAAAAGGTGTGGGATCAAGCTTACAATCAAGCATGTCAAAGTGATGAAGCATGTCAAGAGCATACTTCTGGTGATACACAAAAATCCCACTAGAGGAATGAACAATCTGGATGCCAAGAAAATAGTGCAGAAAACCAAGATCAATCATCTCAAACTAGTCCATCAATGCATGCTTAACATCTTGAAGCATAGATGATGAGCTACTCATGAGGATAAGATCATCAACATATAGAACAAGAATCAAAATCTCATCTCCAAGATGTTGAATGTACATTGTGGGATCGAAATGGCAATGAGTGAAGCCTGTAGAAAGCAGAAAAGAGTCCATCTTCTCATATCAAGCCCTAGGGGCTTTCTTGAGACCATACAATGAGTTTCAAAGTCTACAAACCAAGGAGGAATCCTGCACAAATCCCAAAGGCTGCTCCATATAAATCTCCTCAGTGATATCACCATGTAGGAAGGCACTCTTCACATCCATTTGATAAATAGGCCATCCCTATGAAGCTGCAAGGGATAAGACAAAGCAACTAGAATTCATCTTGGTGACATGGGAAAATGTCTCAGTGTAGTCAATACCCTCAACCTGTGAAAAACCCTTCGCAACAAGATGAGCCTTATACTTATCAATTAAACCATCAACAACATACTTAGTATGATAGATCCATTTGCATCACACTAGCTTTCCACCCTTAGGAAGAGGACAAAGATCCCATGTGTTATTCTTCATCAAAGAAGAATATTCCTCCTCCATTGCACTTTCCTATTCATAATGTCTTGTTACTTCTACAAATGTCTAAGGATCATCTAATAGCATGATTGAGAAGACTGGAACTCGCAGTATGAGAACAGGTGCAATGAGAAGTAGAAGGGTCACTAGCTAGAGATCTTGCACCCTCAACTATAGCTCAAGCCCATTTAGACATCTGGGGACAATCCTATGGCAGAGGTAAATGATAATCACCATGATCCTCATCCTCATCATCCATGAAACAACCTAGAAAAGAGGTGGGAGCAGTGGGAGGTGAAGTAGGCACTGGAAGTGAGGTATGAACTACAAGTGGGCTCTCATCAAATTAGACATCTTATCAAAATAGGACCTCTTTGGAATCAGGATCAAACAACTTGTAAGCCTTAACATCCTTGTAGTAGCCAACAAAAATGAGTGGTTGGCTCTTTCGTTCCATTACTTTCCTCTGAGCATCAGGTAAAAATGCCCATGTTGCACTCCCAAAAACTCAAAATTATGATACATCAGGCTTGACATGAGACCAAGCCTCCTCAGGAGTCATATGTCAAATTGCCTTGTGAAGAATCCAATTTTAAATATAGTTGGCACAATTAACTATCTTTGCTCAAAAACATGAATCCATGGACCTAGACTAAATCATACAATTAACCATCTCCTAAAGTGTTTTTTTCTTTCTCTCAGCCACACCATTCTACTCAGGAGTGTAGGGCACTAAAAATTGATGCTAAAGACCATGCTCAAAACAAAAATCTATGAAATCTTGGTTCACGTACTCCCCCAATTATATGTGCATATCCATCGAATAGAAAGACTAGACTGCTTCTCTACAAATGCCTTAAAGACTTGAAATGAATTGAAGACATCAGACTTGTACTTGAGAAAGTACACCCATGCACATCTAAAGATGTCATCAATGAATGTAAGCATATATCTGGTACCCAAAAAAGAAGGAGTAGAAAATGACATGAGGTCACTATGAATCAACTCCAAAGGTGCCAAAGCACGAGTGGCTCCCCCATGTGGAAAAGAATCCCTATGTTGCTTTTCAAGTGCACAACACTGACAAACACCATCTGGACAGGAAATCTGAGGAAGCCTAAGAACAAGTGCCTTGGTGCCCATCTACTGAAGATATTTGTAATTGACATGCCCAAAATGTTCATGCCAAAGTCTACTTATTGAATTTGCATGTGCAACTAAACATGTACCTGTGTCATTAGAAGACTCAAATCCATCAAATCTGTAGAGGCAAGATGTAGAGTCAACACTCCTAGTAGCCACAATCATCTCAAAATCATGTAAGTCCTAGATAACCACATCATGTGGTGAGAACTCAACTATCTTACTAGAGCCAGAGTGTCAAATCTGATAGATAGACAATAGGTTCATTGAAATATCAAGGACACAAAGAAAATCCTAAAGAGAGCCCCCAGTTAGTGCAATAGAACCAGAACTTAGAACTGAAAGTTGTGATGAGTTCCCAATAGTAATCTGTGTGGTAGCACAAGGAGCAATTGAAGTGAGCAATGTAGTAGTGTTTTTCATATGGTGAGAGGTGCCAAAATCAAGAATCCATGTAGGACCTAAAGTCGTAGCTCGAGCAGAAAGAGCATGACCTTTTCTTGTAGGGGGGATGAAGACTAAGGAGCTTAAATATGATGCTCCTTCATGGCTTCCTCTAAAACCTCCAAATGCTTCCACCACGTAGAAATGGGATGTCCATCCTTGCCACAAAAATTGTAATTCTCACTGGATTTATTCTTGGTCTTGGAGGTAGACTTAGCAAATTTTGAAGAATATTTACCCTTTGAAGGTTTGTTGGAGGAGTAGTTGGAGGCTTAGGATCAGATTTTGATGTGTCTTTCTTCAATTTTCCTTTCTTCTTTGATTTCCCCTTAGAATTTTGAGCAACCAATGCTTGGCTGGAAGAGGTAGAGGCATCCATCTATTAGACCTTTGCATGTTCCTGAGTCAACTGATCACAAAATGTCTCAAATGTAGGCATCCTATGTCTGTCGCCAAGGGCATCTATAGTGGAGTAGAAAGTAGAAGAAAAAATCTAATACTGTCCTCACAACTTTGAGAGTATCAAAAAAATGCACTCATCATTTGTTTTGGTTTTCCTAGATCCATGTAAAACTGCATGTTAAGATTTAAACTTCATCAAGAAGTCCTCAATGGTGGGAAAGCTAGTTGGTGACAAAGAAGTTAACTCTACATCAAGTTGAAGTGCCTAAAACTCATTCACCATGCCAAAAAAAGTCTAAAATTTGAGCCAATAAGCATGTGGAGTAGTCAAACCATTCAAGTGAAATAGTAGACTGTCTGAAATGTTCAATGCAATCAATCCCATGGCCTCATCTATTTTGTTCCTATGCTAAAAAACCTCAAAAGGGCATGTAATAATAGGTTGATTCTCATCCAAATATTACCATAAGCCCCTTGACATGAGAAGTTGAGTCATTTGTGCCTTCTAGGTGTGATAGTTGTATGGTGTGAGATGGGTCACAAATGGATCTGCCATTGAGAGAAAAGAAGATGAAAGTGGAAGGGTCTTATTCTAAATTAAATTATAGAAAATAAAATACACCCCCCCCCAAACACAATAGATAATTATATACCTAACATACCACAAAAAAACAACTACGAAAAGCAAGAAAAATTGAAAAAGAACCTCGATTCTGGATGTAGAGAAGGAGGAAACAAAAGCCTCTACTTTGAGGCCAAAAATGGGAGCTTAAATGAATTTTGAATGTGATGAAACCAACACCATTGTCTCTATCTCTAAGTCAACTTTTCGGTGCTTCTTTTGGATCAGAAAAATACCTCCATATGCTCAAGTTATGGCCAAAAAACTAATTGTTGCTCCAAAAACAACCTTGCTAGAAAAATACAGTCACTGGATTAAATTTGATGCCCATATGACCATCAACTAGATATTGCTAGCTAAAAAAATCCAGCCACCAGTTTGCTGATAATAGTAGCCAAAAAATGATGTCACCTAGCTGGAAAATGGTGTTAGCACAGGGACAGTTAGTGATAATGTCAGCAGTTGGAAAATGTGACATGTCACCAAAAAAGTGACATTAGCAGCCAGTTTTCTAATGCAAGGTTATTACGAAGTGACATCACCTACAAGAGTAGTGATAGGTGGTGGTCTTCTGGTGGAAGTGGAACCCAAGAGAACCCAATGTCACAGAGGCCATGTCACTAGTGTAGGTGGAGGGAGGGTGGCGAGCAAGCTATAGCAAAGGTTGAGCATCGCATGTGTGGTGCAACTAGTGTTAGGGAGGCACAAGCGGCACACGAGTAGCTCTACAGTGGTACATGAGCAATGCTGTGGTGGTGCGGCCCCCTTTTTTTTTTTTTTTAATTGTTGAGTTTGTACACTCTGTATGGCTACCTGTGGTGGGCTAAAAAGATTTTCCCTGACACCCAAAAGACAAAATTGATAAATTTTATATGAATCTTGACTATAACTAGCCTTCTAGATCCAATGGCAGCATTTGTTTGGGCCAAAATTGCTCCAAAAAAATGCTCTTTCCTTGAATTGAAGAAAAAATCATAAACAAATTAGGGTTTGTGTCTCCAAATTTTGGCTTCAAAAAACCTTCAAACAAGAAGTAGCGAGGAGGCTCTGATACCATGTAAGAGTTGATAAAATCCAACTCCACAGTGCACCAAGATCACCTGCATGCAAATAGCTTGCTAAAGAGAAACCAAAGGAGCAAGAGCTTGAAGCGAACAATATAAGAGAAAATATTTCACAATAGGAAAATGAAATTGCTATGTGAATGAATTTACAATAAGAGAGAGACTAAATATAAAGGCCTCAAGGAAGCTTGTAGAACAAGCTAGAAAGTGGTAGAAGATAAGGTTAACAACTAAGAATACGTCCACAAAAAGGTGGAACATGCTAGAAGGGAACAAACTCCCATGTTGTCAACAACTCATCACTACAACTATTAACTACATGCATTAACCTAAGTAAGCTTAAGTAAAAGAATTAATAATTAATAATTAATTAATTATTTTCTCTAATAGGGACAACAACTAGATTGTCCAGGGTGACATAGAATCTAGTTCTCTAAGTGCATTTATCCACACCATTGGACAATACAGTTAAACACAAAATAAATATAAAAATTGAAACCTAAAGCCTATGACTAGAAATAAAATTTTATGTACAATAAGTACTTATTTGATAATTATTGAAAGTAATGTTTTAGATGTTGTCCATTGCTAGGTAGTAGCATTGATATTCCATCATGATATATAAGCCAAAAAACATTTTCTCCTACAATTTGATGGATTGTAAAAGGTCCACACCAAAGAGAATCAAACTTTTCATGCATTCCTTTTGTCCCAAAGTAGAACAAGATTGCCAACTTGAAATTCTTGATACTTTCCCTTTTTTATCAAAAATAACTTTTACTTATTGCTGATGAGAAGAAAGTGTCTCAACAACCTCTTTCCTCCACTCCTCCAACTATTAAAAAAACATAACCCTCTTATTTAGTGCATCTAAATAAGTTTCATCTTCAATAGCCCATACCAACTTGAGATCTAGAAGCTCTAATGTTATTAGAATCTTAGCATTGATCCCATATAATAATTGAAAAGGTGACATTCTAATTTCTCATTTTGGAGTAATCTGATCTACTTACAAAGCATCAAATAAAGCCTTGTGCCAAATTCTCTGATTAGACTCAACCAACTTCTTAATGATAGTCACCAAATTCTTGTTGATTGATTCTTCTTGCCAATTGCCTTGTGGATAGTAGTTAGATTTATGTGCCAAATTAATTTCATGATTGAAACAAAATTCAATGAACTCCTTGGAAATGAAAGCAACTCTATTGTTTGCAATAATCATACTTGGAACATGAAAATATGAAGTGTTGTTCTACTTCAAAAAGTCAAAAATTATTTAAGATGTGGAACCTTTCACCAGAATTTCTTCAACCCATTTAGTGAAGTAATCTGTAGCTACTAAAATATGAGTATGACCCTTGCTTGAAGATGGGTTAATAGTACCAATAAAATCAATTCCCCATTGTTTAAATGGCTCATCGATCACAACTGGTTTTAATGGAAGAACAATAAGTTTTTTTTACCAACAAATTGCTAGAACATAATTCAATTTCTTTATCCACTAATAAGCATCCTAATGATAGTGTTGACCAAGCGTAATTTTCTCTCAAAATCTTATGTGTAGCAATAGGTGCTGAGAAGTGTCCACCACATGCTTGATTATAAAAAGAATCCAAAATTCATACTTATTGACTTTTATCAATACATATAAGGAATGTTCCATCCATTTCTCACTTTTAAAGTCCATTTTCCCAAAAATTAAATTCAAAAATTTTAAATTGAGAGTCTTTCAATCTTTCTATGTTAAATGTGAAAAAAATTCTCCATGACTCAAATAGTATGTCATATCAGAGTACCAATCATCCATAGTGCTCACAAACAAAATAGTAGGAAGAGAAGAAGAATTATGATCTTCTACCTACAAGGGTTCATTTTCAACCATAAACTAACATATTCCTTTACCATGAACTAACTTGGTAGGTTGTATCTCCATATCATACTCCTGATTCTTAGCTATCCAATTTACTCTCTTAGTACCAAAATCTTGCTAAGTTAGAATAGTCTTGAAAATCATAGTTTTAAAGCATAACTGTACATGATGAATCTTTTGTATAATAAAGACATGCCAACACAAGAGCATGTACTATAGAATCCTTGATTTTCACAAATTTTTTTCTTCCTTCTTAGTTCATATGGAAAGCATTCTTTCCTTTCATCATTTCAAGAATATGATGAGTTTATTCAACAAATTTTGGTACAAACCTTCTCAAAAAAATCACCTTTCCAAAGAAAGAATGAACTATAGTTCTACTTGATGGTAAAGATAAACTTTGTATTGCTTGTACCCTTTATGGATCAATCTTAATACCTTCTTTTGACACAATATGTCCTAGAAGTTTACCTTCCATCAGACCAAAAATTGATTTTTTAGTATTTAAAGATACACCATTATGTCTGCATCTTTCTAAGACTTTTCGAAGATGAAAGAAATGATATTGATATTTTTTGGAGTAAACAATCAAATCATCTAAATATACAACAATGTTGTCATTGATCAAACCATCAAAAGCAAGCTCCATTTCTCGTTGAAAATTTTCTCCATTATTGATAAGACCAAAAGGAATCCACCTATATGCAAAATTTCTCCATGGGGTAGTAAATATTGTCTTATATTGATCATCTTCATGAACCTCAATTTGATTGTAACTTGAAAAGTCATCTAACATAGATAACATATTAGAACCAGTAACAACTTGTAATACTTGGTTTATTACTAGTGGTGGATAATTATCCTTAAGAGATGCCTGATTGAGATTACAAAAATCTACACATATGCAAATTTCTCAATTTTTGTTTCTAACAAGAACTATATTAGCTATCTATGATGAATGATGAATCAAAAAAATAATACCTGCTTGAAGCATCTTTTGAATTTCAACTAAAATGGTACCTAGAATTTTGAGATTTTATTGCCTCTACTTTTGGCAAAAAGGAACTACGACAAACTTAAGAGGAATATCATGTTGTACTTCTTTTGGATAGAAAGGCTTGAGATCTTCATAAGAATAAGCTAAAACATATTTATATTCATGAAGCAAGGTTATACAAATTTTCCTTTCTTCCTCCATGCACCAATTACCAATGTTAACTAGCTTTGGGTCTTCTTTAGTTCCAATGTTGTATTTCTCATACTATTCAAAAGATCTTATCCTTGTCTTTTGTTATCCTTAACGTCTATCATACTTTTCAAAAAAAAGTTCCAAAGAAATCAAACCCTTAGGAATATTATTTCCTTTAATTTGAATAACTTCATGACTAGTTTCAAGATCTATCTCACACATTACTTCATTTGAGGCATTTTTGCTCCCTTTAAAGTACATCTCATCAAAACCCTCCTTAGTTTCAAGAATATTGATGATCTAAGTATCATCATTGAACACTTTTCAATGCTCATAATTATCTAAAATACTTGGTCAATAAACCAATTATATTTCATATATGTTATCTTCAAAGTCTTGATGAATAAGTAATAGGGTTTCTAAAATAGCCAATGAATTAGCTCTATCATTCAGTTCTCTAGGAATTACTGAAATGTTGAAAGCATTAAAAAACTTGATGTAATCCCAAGATAAATCATGGTAATGTCTAAGTCGATCAATTTTTTCTTGATATTGACCCTTGACATGACATACTACCAACTCAACATCTCCATTCACATGTAAATTTTGAATTCATCTAGCTTGTGCCATATTCAACCCCAATATCAAGGCTTCATATTCAGTCATATTCTTGGTGTTAGGAGATTTCAACTTGCAAGAAAAAGGTAAAAATTCACCATTAGGTGAAATAAACACAACTCTAGCACCAGATCCCATAGAAGCACAACTTCCATCAAATTCCATAACCTGAATAATAGTAGAACTACTAGAACTTGCTCTAGAATCATTAAAAATGATTTTCACTTCAAGAGAATCAGTGAAACCACTTTCAAAAAAAAATTCTTCCTTAAAATAATCCATAGGATCATCTTCAAGAATGATTCCTTCCTTACGAATAACATCTTCTTCTATGGTTTCAACAACATCAGTAAATATTTCAGTATTTGGTAGTAATGAAGAACTTTTAGAATCAGTCTAATCTTTGGAAAATTCAAATACTTCATCAAAATGTAGGTAGTAATTACCCATTTTGAATGGCTCAAAAATAATTTGAGCATGTGGATCATTGTACTTGACTACTACATACTTTGTTTCTCTTTCAGGGTACAACTTCTACATAACACCTTTTACTAGTATTCTAGCTTCAGTCATATCCATATTGAGTTCTTCTCCTATATCTTTGCAAAAATTGTAGCCAAGTGACATATCATAAGAGGCTGGTACATCAGCAACTAAGATGGTCAACTTGATCTTTTTGTTTTGGAAATACGCAAAGGAAAATTGAGCATCTTTGATATGTCCTTTCAAGGGCACATTTTTGTTTTTCATAGAATAACAACTACCAGAAGACTTATGTGAGGCCTCACCCAAATCCGTCATAGTATAGATGACATATTTTCATTATGATACTTCTAATTTGATGTTTTGATATACTTTCAAGAATATAAGGTTATGTTATTTTAATATCTACATTTTGATTATCTGCACTTATGTCTACACATTAAGACCTAAACAATGTAATTAATGATTTCATTCATGTATTAACCTTTTTCAATTGCTTTGATAGAATTTGAATTATAGAAATGCTTGTAATGTAATGTTTAAGTGGGGGTATGTTACTTTCTTTTTTATATATGGGATTTGGATATTTTGACATTATTCAAGACTTGGTAGGACAATGTCTTATTTTATCTATTGATTTTGACATTTACAGTTGTGTTCTACATCTAGGATATGTACTATGAACCTGATATTGTGAATGGAATGATCGAACACATATGGATGCAGCTTTATGACATGATAGAATTAGATTATGATATGATGATTACAATGATTTATGATTTAATGTAATATGCAAAAAATGTTTATTTAATAATGATGATTTATGATTTAATGTGATATGCAGATAAATGTTGATTTGGTTATGATGGTTTATGATATGCAGATCTTGATATTTTAACATTTTGAATGATTTATTTGAAATGATTAGGAAAGGAAATTTAATTAAATTATGTTAATAAGATTGTGTAATCTTTTAAATTATATGCATTTATGATATATATACTTATATGACCTCCTTGGACTACCGATGCTTGAGTTTAACGTGCAGGAAGTGGAACCATGGAAATTTTGGGGGAAACAAGATCCAAACCTATGTGAATACAATTTAACCAAGGTGATTCTTTAGAAGATTTGAAAGCCTTGTTGTGATGTATTTTATTTTGTAAACGTAAGTTTTCTTTTATGTGGAAATTTTAGTCATAAAGATGCATTAGGTACATGTTGTGGTGACGTGGAATGTGCTTGTATGTGTCACTTGACACTTGTGGATTTTGTGTGCAATGACATGTTATTTAGGGTTTTGGTCATGGTGGCATTTTACCCTAAAATGAATTGCCTTGTTAATGAGTAAGTAAACCCACTTGACAAGGGGTAATATGGGTCACAATCAAAGGAAATTCGAATTTAGACTTGACTAGGGTTTTGAGGGGGTCATTAGGTGGTCCCAAAGTGTCTTTTATGTGAAAATGAGCTACCCATGTGATAGTATAACATGTTAGGGACCTAATTTTGACCATGATAGTGACTAGACAGCCTAGGGGGGGCCTTTACCAATGCATTCTTCTATCAATTCGAAATTGGAGTTGTCACATGTGTTTTCTCCCATGTTCCCACTAAGTCAAATAAAGCAAATTTAGAGGGAGACATGTTTGGAAGAGGAAGTCGCTTGGTGTCTTTGCTAAAATAGTTAGTGGGAAGGCTTTATTAGAGAGTCTTGGACAAATTAGTGGGGTGTTCACCCACTCTCTAAGTTTAGAGATAGTTACAGTTTGGAGGGAGATTAAGGGAGCTCTACAACAACTATCATTGCCTTTAGCTTAGACCAAGGTTGGTTCTTAAACCATGATCATTTTTCTTTTAGCATTGCATAATGAATCTACAAGCATGGGGTGTTGTATTGGATCTTGTATTGTTATTGTGAATCTTGGTATTATGTTGTGTTGGTGTGATTGTGCATTGTGTTTCATGAAATTTCTTGATTTTCTTTCTTGAATCTCCTTGTCTTGATTTGAATGTCAAGTGTTGTTATGAGTGTGAGGGCTTCACTCACCCTTTGGGAAGGAAGAGAAGTCCAGGATGAAGGGCTTAGTTGGGCTTGAAATATAGTTGGGAACCTTGGAGTATGGGCTCTATTTTATGCCATATTAATTCATATCTTGCTTTGGAGATGATAAGGAAAAATGGTGTAGAAAGAAAGTTAATGGAGTATGGGTTTCAAGGAAGCTATAGTTGTTGATAGTATATTTGGAGGATTTTTGTGGAAGCCTTGAAAGGGCGTGGAATTTTGTTGATTTGTGAAAAGGCCCAAAAGGGCATAAAAAATTTGTTTATTGTAGATATGGTATGAGGTGGCAAGTCTCCTTTTTGAAAGCACACCTTCACCCTATATTCAAGGTTCTAGTGGTGAATCAATGTGCAAGCTATGGGAGGGATTGTTTTGTGTTATGTGATGTGTTGCATTCATTGACAAGTGATGTATGTGTGTATCTTGTTTGGACTTGTTTCCCCTAATTGGTGGGTGGCTTCATAGAAGCCTAGGATGGGAGGTGAGCCTCCATGGTTCCTATTTTGTGTGTGTTTTTAGGTGTTGTGAAGATGGATTCCTTGAAGATATTATGGTTTCATTCTTGGAAATGTTGAAAACCAAGTGTGTGGAGATACAAATCTTCCATGTCATTGTAAATGTGTTGGGATGTTAAGTCCCCATGGTTAATTCATTGTGATGTAAAGAGGGATATTCTTATGTTGATGAAATTGTATAACAAAAGATTGAGAATTTGCATATAGTTTACTTGCAAGGAAATATTCATTATGAGTTTCACAATATCTAATTTGATGTGTTATGAAGAAGTCATGTAATGAGATCCTTCTTCTAATGTTGATTGTAAATCATTTGGTAGAAATGTTTCATAGTTATTGTGTGGAAGATTATTATGGATATAGTTGACTCAGTTCAAAACATAGGTGTTTGGCTTGCAAAATCATATGTCATGAAAGAGAAAGCAATATATTTTGATAGTTTACTTCATATGTATGAAATATTATTCAATTGTTGGAGAAAGAAATTTGTGCATATAAGTCTTAAAATTAAGTTAGATAATACTAATGAACTAATAATCTAAAGTAGCACTAACTTATCACTTAGAAAACCCTATAAAATCCATAGTAGTGGAGAGGAAAGAAATTTCAATGAAATTCACACTCTAAAACTATAAGAGAATGTATACTATAGGTGCACTTTTAATCCTCTAGAATATTTATGAGGAATGGAAAAAAAATCTTCTTTCCATTACAGTCTAATAAAATAATAAGGAATATGCCTTGATACCCTAGTAGAAGCCTATGGAATATAGGGGTCATAATATAGGTTGCAAACTAAGAATGTCTCCTAAATATCCATAAAGTCATGTGTTTCTTGGAGGGAATAAACGTGGGCTAATCATGTCCTAGTGCAAAACCAAAGAGAAAAAAATATACATATGAGTTAAAACTAAAATTAATACATATTAAAATAAGTCATAGGTGCCCTCTAAAAGGGGGAAGAAAAGTCAAAAAATGATAGCATGGGACAGGGGTCCCACTTTCCCCTAGGGATCAACATCTTTAGAAAGGACTTGGGTGCCTTTTCAAAGGAGGCATTCCCCTGCCTCATGTCAAGCCCTACCTCCTAGACACCTCCACCAAGTGTACCCCACTTGGGGCCTTACACCCACACCTTCCCTAAAGTTTCCAACCACCTTGGAGAAGGGGTTTTTTATGGGATACTTGCTCCCTTGCCACATGGAGTGCTTAGGTTTTAGTGGGAGGGGGTAGATAGTAGGTAGGTAGGGTGACTTTGCAAGGAGATGTTGGACACCAAATGTCAAAGTAGGGGATGTCATGTTTTTAAGTGGTAATGTTAGAATCAAGATAATATTAAATCCATGTGCTAGTAGTAAGAATTATAACTTAAATCATGTGTTAGTGGTATGAAGAGTTTGAGATTAATGGGTTGTTTAGTTAGTGTTTTATTCTTTCATGGAGAGAAATAAATATGTTGACCATTATATTAGCATTGTGTAAGTAGATGGGTGGTTAAGTTAGTAGAATTTAAGAAGTCAGGATTAGTGTTCAGGGTGGAAGATTTAGGAATATATGATCATTTTTATTTAATAATTAATTATGCATAATTAATAAATAAAATAATTTGAAATAATAATGATAATAATAAATACTAAAATAAAGTAACTAAAGAATAGTATGTATAACGATTAGGATTTGAAGTAATAATGAGATCATAGAAACATTAATTAGTAAGAATATAATTAAATTTTGGTCTTAGGAAGTGGGTTGCATATTATCCCTATTTTATCATTATTTATTATTGTCTTAATTTTTAGTGAGAATCTCTCTCTCTCTCTCTCTCTCTCTCTCTCTCTCTCTCTCTCTCTCTCTCTCTCTCTCTCTCTCTCCCTCCCTCCCTCCCTATATATATATATATATATATAATGTATCACACCTAATCATGTCCACAAACTACAAAATATAGCATAGGATAAGAAATGTATACTTATGTTCTATTTGTGAAAATAAAAGCATAAAATTGGAAACAAATGATAGTTCAGGACATGCAAAAATATTAAGTTATTATGACGCGAATATATATATATATATATATATATATATATATATATATATATATATATACATGTATGTATATATACATGTATGTATATATACATGTATGTATATATATATACATACATGTACATATATATGTATGTATGTATATATATATATATATATATACATACATACATATATACATACATACATATATATTAACATGTATATATATATTTATATATATATATATATATATATATATAGAGAGAGAGAGAGAGAGAGAGAGAGAGAGAGAGAGAGTTATAAAAAGAAAAAAGAAACATGTCATTGTAATTCCCCCAACAAGTAAAAGTATCCTTAAATCAAGTAGGGAGGAAGTTAATTAAAATGAGATTCATATGTTAAACATTAGAAAAGAGGCTAGTGGTGATTCCTAGTCAGTAACTGACAGATTATTAGAAGCATGCAAGCTTAGTGTTAGAAAATTTCTTAAATATTGATTAATTAAAAAAAATTAGTATATAGTAATACATTATAGAATTTGTATAATTAATAATTGATAGACAATTTAAAATACCTAGTTGTAAAACATCTAGTTGGCTAAAGTTGTGAAAGGATATAGTGCAAGATTTTCATTGAAATAGTCCTACTATAATAACTTAGGATAAAAAATGGAACATAAAATGTAGTGAGCTATAGTCAGTTACCTAGGGAAATCATAAACATACTTCTCAAAGAAACAATGGAACCATTATAACAACATCGATGCAAAAATTGTGTTTCATAATTACATATGTAATGTCTCACCTCGAGGATAGGATGCGAATCCAATATGATAACATCACCTAGCTATTATGGAATTAATGTTAGGAAATAAATTGGCACCTCATGGAAACTTGAAGTGCATGATATCAAATTAAAACAAATTTCCTTTTCACCAATTAATGTTATTGTCTCCAAACTTGATGATCAAATTAGTATCTTCTAACATCCTCGAGGAAACAATAGTTTGACAAAACATTCATAACATAGTTCTATACACATTATCTTTAGTTTTCCTTTCAAAAAAATTTAAACAATTTGTGGTTGTGTTTGTTGGAAATATTCAAGATATGAAAGGTTACTAAGAGGGGAGGGGTGAATCAATAACTTTAAAACAATTCAGCAATTGAATCATATATACTATTCACCATTCATTCATCTAATCTACTACATATATGAAAGATCAAACATCCATAACAAATGTACACAGTGATTTGGTAACCCAGAAACCTTCCAAATAGAAAGTAAAAATGGGGTGGGGATGATACCCACAAAACTTCAATACTGCAGTATAAAGTTGGCTTGTTAAGGCTTACATTGACCACTTCTGGTGATCTTCCCTGTTAGGAGCACAAAGGACTACTAGATCCACCTTGTTAGAGGATTTACAAACATACACTAAAGTATGCACTCTATTAGGAGATTTATACAAAGATTTTTAAGTCTACCTTGTTAAAGGATTTACAAAATTAATTCACCTGTTAGGATGAAACAGTGGATCTACTTACAAACTTGATTGCTGATTAGATCCTTGAAGTATAGATCACCTCTTGTGATTGATGAATCTTTACTGCTCCATGTAGACCTTGCTGAATATTCTGCTCTGCTGCTGATTCACATTTTTTCTTTTCAAAACATTAAATTTCTATCTTGATACTCTCATCCATACATTGTGAATGATATATATCATTCTAATAATTATAATTGCAAGGTTGGCTAAAACACAAGTGAACAAAACATTACTAAGTTGGCCCAATAGTAAATAACTCAGGTTCACTGAACTGACTCGGTGACCTTCTAATACTTGATGTCCACTGCATTACTCGGCATCATCATGCACTCAGTAGAAGCGAAGGCTCGATCCATACTAATCACTCGACATAGTTTTGAACTTGGTAACCAATGGTGACTCAGTAGATGTTGTGTTACTCAGTAGATATAGTGTTACTTGGTAAGAACTGAATCTTTTGTTTACCTTGATTTCACTTGGTAGACACTACACTTTCATCACTTGGTAAACATTACACTTCCATCACTCAGTAAACATTACACTTTCATCACTTGGTAAACATTACACTTCCATCACTTGGTAAACATTACACTTCCATCACTCAGTAAACATTACACTTTCATTACTCAGTAAACATTACACTTTCATCACTCAATAAACATTGCAACTTCCAATGCTCAGTTTACACTGGATTCCCATGACACAGTCTGACTGCTCGGTAGATACTGAGATGCTTGGTGTAAACTATGAAGCTCAGTGAGTGTAGGAAACTGAGTGTTGAGCTCAGTAGTTATACTGATATAGATAAGTGTTTTCACTAATGGAAATAATAACTTAATGCCAACAATCTCCCCCTTTGGCATTATAGACAAAACACTTATAAGCCAAAACATATGTACATAACCTGACTCAATGAATTTTGGTTTTTCAAAATTGATCTTTGTAGAACTATTGCATATACACTTCTATATATCTTCTTGATGACTTATAATGTATATATAAAGATACTTATGTACACAGGCTAACTCTATTGAGTGCTAGCTCCCCCTTTCACTTATACTAATAACTCTCCTCATTTATTATGTTGAAGCTCTCCCCCTTTTTGACAATAATGCCAAAGGACTACATATATAGTTTATATGACTACACCAAAGTGAGACAGAAAATCTTGATGTACCTTAAGGATGGTGGCAAAAGTACTATCCCAAGTCTATTACAAAATTTGATAGGTGGAGAGAGCAATTTGAACTTCTACTGGTAATTGAATCATGTGATCAGCCACTGAGAATTTCTGATCTTGGATCAATTTTTTGCAATGAGAATTATGTTTTTAAATTGTATCCATAATAGGAAGGATCATGTTCTAGATGTCTATTAGTGTAGATTGGATCCTTGCTTCCTCTCTCAATAGTTTTGCCTGCACGTCTGCCTGATATCTAATTTTGGTGTGATGAGAGGTTGTGGAGGAGGAGTCCACCTTTAGCTTGGATGCACTTGATTGCATATCAATGTTAATCTTATTTAGCTTATCCTTTATTTCTTTAGTAAAACTAGAAACATCACAAAGTTTGGAAAAAAGTGATGCTGCATTTTTAAAAAAAAATCAAAATCACCCAAAAGTGTGGACAATTCAACTTGCTTGATTTCTATCTGTTGAGCAATATGCTCTAGCACCTTGTCATCAAATTTCCTTTTAGCCTTTTCAATCAGTTTCTCTTATCTGGAAGGATCTTCATTAAATTTATGTACTACCTCTTCTAACTAAATCAAAATGTGTTGAGTGGAATCTACTTCAACACCTATCACTTGTGTAATTATATCCTTTGCATTCTCAATTATTCTATACTCCTTATCCCTTTCAGACCTTAACTACTTCTACATAGCTTTCATCTCTATGAGTTGACTAGCTAACCTCATCTCTTCAATGGTAGCAGTGTCATAGTCATTTTTTGGTATTACTATCTCTGTGTCTAAGTCAAAGTCTTCTTCAATTTCCTTTCTAGTGATCAGAAGTTTTAATGGATGCTTTTGTTTGACTTCTGAGATTACTAGTTTGACCTTTGGAATAGACATGATAGTGGAGATCGAAGGGCTAGTAGTAAAAATTGGGATAGGACTCGAGGATTGAATGCCAATAGAAGTATTAACCAGATAAAAAATTGAAACACTTCCCAAAAATGGTGTCACACTTGGTAGAGTACTCATAGCAGTATCTTAACTAATTGGAGTTGAAGTGGATATAGATAATACTGATGAAAAAAAAATTGTAGAACTTACTAGTACACTCACTGATGGTGAAGGAGCTAAGGGAGCTGACTCGATAGCTGAAGTGACAGAAAGTTTGATAGATAAAGTGCTTAGCAAATTTTTTTTAGATACCTGGAGCTGGGAGGTGGCTGGTGAAGATTGAACAATAATTTCACTTGTAGAAGCTGTCTCCATAGTAGATTTAACTATCTTTGGTGGAGAGTGAGAAGGGATGCAATAACTTATGCTAACATTTTTACTAGGTCTTCTTCATCTTTTTCTTCCTCAAGTTCTTCTTCCTCCGTGTCTTCTTCCTCTTTTTTTTCCATTAGTGCATGAAGCTATCCTGGTGTAACCATGATAGATGGAGTGTTATCAAAATCATCATTGTCACTACTATCATCATCCTTAATTTCAACAGGATCATCTGATGGCTTTCTGAGATGATATGCATCATTCCAAATATATGTAGCATTTTTGACAACTAATTCAATGTCTTATAATAATATGAGGCAAGTATTGAATCTCTTATTCATTCTTCCTTCATGATCTTTCAATGCTTTTTTGACTTCTGCATCTGTTAGACTAGGTACTAATTCCTTCATTTTTTGTTCAAATATATCTTGACAGTTTGTACCATGTTCTCCCAACTGAATTTTATTTTGTCAAGAAGTACTACTAGAATTTGAGATGCAAATTGATCAGTAGAGAATTTCCAAGTTCCTAACTTTTCCATTACCAAGTCTTCAATCTCCTTTTGCTTTTTTGAAGTCTGAGTTTCATATTTGAGAGCTTTAAAATTGTTGATGCCTACTCCAGTCCTTAATTGTTTTAGCCTTTCCTCAAATGTGAGTGGAGGCCTAACAAGTACAATTTCCTGCTTGCCTTGTCTGGTTCTTCTAGAGAATACTGCAGTTGGTTGCTTCTTAGGTTTAGTGATAAATACCTGCCCTTTCTTCTTTGGCGATTCCTCTTCTTTTTCAGATTCTTGTTTTTTTCCTTCTTCTTCTTCTTCTTCATCATCTTCATCCTCTCCTTTACCTTCAATAAGCATAAGAGGACTAGATGTAGTTTTCAATTTGGCTATCTTCTTTATTTCAAGCTCAATTCTAGTCTTGGCTTCATCATAAGTGCCAAAGATAGGAAGCTTAGGATCTACAAGCTCATTCACTAGTGCTTCAATAATGTCCCTGGCCTCATCAATATATACCTCATAAGGAAGAGGTTTCACCCATGCAACTCGAGGTCTGACTGCCTAAATGTATACCTTATCATAGTCAACCATGAAGCATACATCATCTTTGTAATCTTCAACCAATTTTGGTGGAATTTGGAACCTTTTATTCATTATTTCCTTGAAATCTTCAAAGTAATTATACATAACCTTCTCAAAGTTTTCACCCATGTCAGCAATGAACTCATTGATTTAATATAGAATTGGGGTGTCTTTTCTCCATACAACTGAGCCCTTTGATGGAAAGAATTTTTGAACATAGAAAAATAAACAAGTTAACAGGGAGCCAAATTTGCAGGGATTATTCTTTGAGGTCCTTATGCTATCCATATTTTTGTTCAATTGTTTCAAAAATAATTCTGATTGGTCAAATTCTAGATTTTTCTTCACAATCTTGAATGTCAAATCCACGGCCTCACATGGCACACTATTCAAATGACTAAAGCTATAAATCTTGTGAGAAATGACAAGAATACCAAACCTTAATTCAACATCATTAATATTGCTAACCTTCAAACCTCTACAATCCCATTCAGCTAGGGTTTTCTTTTGTAACTCCTTTCGACCTAGGGTTTTGGTAGATTTGGCTTTGCTAAGTATGGGGAGACTAGTAATCTTATGAATCATCTTCTTGGTGATTAACACTAGTTTCTCTAAGCATAGTTTCCCATTGTGAACACGACTGAGTATGTACCTGATCCACTTAATTTGGAAACTTCTTGGCATATGTGAGATATGGGTTAATCCTTTGGTCTCGAGATGCTTATTCTCGAGTTTTAAAGAGCCATCAACACTCATTTCTCCTAGGGCATTGCCCATTTCTAAGTTTCCAATCTCTTGAATAGAAAAATTAAAATGTCTACAAATATCATTTATGAGGAGTACCTTTGGTTGAATTTGGGATTGAGCTCCATTAGGGTCAAGAGATTCTGCAATGGCTGGAACAATTTTGAAGTTAGGCACTTTCCATTCTGCACCCTTTACCAGCATCTTCAAACCCTTCTTTGCCTTGCTACTACTGCTACTCCTAGATGCCATCGCTGCTCGGTAGGTGTAAGAAAAATTTTGAACAAATTCTCTGCTTGAAAATCGCTTGAAATTGCTTGGAATTTTCTTGAGCGCACCTGGAAATCTCTTAGCTCTATACTCACGATGAAGAATGAAATCAAATTCTGCCTTTTTGATGAAATTTTTTGTCATTAATGCTTGATACAAAAGTAGCTAAGATGACATAGTGCTTGAAAGGTTGTCATTCATTCACTTGTTTAGTAGAAGCTTGCAACTTAGTGATTGAACAAAACTTTAGTTACTCCTGACCTAGCTCGGTTGAGTCTGAGACTAACTTTTCTCGATATGACCCAATTTCTTGTGACCCTTTGTATCTAAAATACTGATTGGATCTTTTGCTTTCTTTCATTTGGAAATTCTCTAGATATAGCTTGATGATATAGTTCTAGATCCCCCTTTATGAATCTAATTGGAAATGGTGGAGTCGCCCACTTCTTGAGTGACATTACCATCATTTGAACTATTCTGCTCGGTAGATTTAGGAATCCATTGTTGTCTCATCTATTTCTGAATGTTATCAGCTTTAGCTAACTTTTCATCTTCAATTCTTCCTATATTCATGCAATTCTTGGCTATATGACTGAGTTTGGTGCATGTATAACATCTTACTATTGTATCTCTTTTTCTCAAGTGATGCCTTGAGCAGTCTTTGCCAATGTGTCCATATTCTTCACAATAATGACATCTGCAGCAAGTATTGCAATCCCATCAAAAGATTGTTGTAATAAGTTGTTTAGCTGGATTGAATGATTTTGATCTGCATTGGAATGCCTTGTGACCATGCTTCTTGCATTTGTGATAATTGCCTTCAAATTTTTGTTTCTCCTTGCACTCATTAGCTTTATGACCATGTTGAATATAGTTGTAGCATTTTCCATTGAATTTTTCTTTTCCATTACTCCAATATTTTTTTGATGTATGACCTAACTTACCATAGTGATTGCAAGTAGGTTTTTGATTCCTTTGAGCACCTTGTTGGGAAGATTCACCTTCTTCATTATATCCAAGTCCTGCTTTACCCTTTTGTCTATGAAGATTCTACTCATTTTGTTGGTTTAATTGATTCATATCTTCTTGAGACTTCATCATTCTTTCAATGATTTTCTTTTTAGTGATTAAGTCATTTTCCAAATTTTCATTGATTTGTCTTTCAGATCTTAAGTCACTTTGTAAACTTTCGTTGATTTTTCTTTCAATGATTAAATCATTCCTTAGGCTTTCATTTTCAGATCCTAGATTCATAATTTCTTCATTTGCATTAGATAGTTGATCTATAAGATCTACATGCTGATTGGATTGATTATTTCTTGCCTCCAAGTCTTCATTTGCCTTGTTTCTCTATTCCAAAACTTCACATAGCGTGATTTATTGGATTTCTTGTTCTCTTTTAAGCTTTCTTACTTCTTCCTACAGAGAGTCATTCTTTGCTAAGAGTTCCTTGATTGCCTCATTAGCTTCATCTGAACTGCTTGATGGTAAAAGGTCTTCAATTTTTTCTTCAACATACTGATGGTCATTCATTTGTCTTACAAATTCCTTCCTTCTTTTCAAGGATTGGGAAAGATGCTCCTTTGTATCTTTGAGTTGAGCAATAGCCATTTTTAGATCTAGCTTTTCATTTTTAATAGCTTTGTCAAGTCTGAATATCTCCATTGTCCTTGATCTTTGCTCAAGCTGTCAAACTTTATCCTGAGAACCACAAACACTTTGATACCAATTGTTGGAAATATTCAAGATATGACAAGTT
This sequence comes from Cupressus sempervirens, assembly GCA_028749045.1. Taxonomy (NCBI): domain Eukaryota; kingdom Viridiplantae; phylum Streptophyta; class Pinopsida; order Cupressales; family Cupressaceae; genus Cupressus; species Cupressus sempervirens. Next base: position 278,586,146 of record CM053791.1, read on the forward strand.
ACTGAGAGGGGAGGGGTGAATCAATAACTTCAAAACTTTAAAAAAATTCAGCACTTTAATCATATATACTATTCACCATTCATTCATCTAATCTACTACATATATGAAAGATCAAAAATCCATAACACATGTACATAGTGATTTGGTAACCCAAAAACCTTCCAAATAGAAAGTAAAATTGGAATGGGGATGATACCCACAAAACTTCAATACTGAAATATAAAGTTGGCCTATTAAGGCTTACATTGACCACTTCTGGTGATCTACTCTATTAGGAGCACAAAGGACTGCTAGGTCCACCTTGTTAGAGGATTTACAAACATACACTAAAGTATGCACTCTGTTAGGAGATTTATACAAAGATTGTTAAGTCTACCTTGTTAAAAGATTTACAAAACTAATTCACCTATTAGGATGAAACAATGGATCTACTTACAAACTTGATTGCTGATTAGATCCTTGAAATATAGATCACCTCTTGTGACTGATGAATCTTTACTGCTCCTTGTAGACCTTGCTGAATATTCTGCTCTGTTGCTAATTCACATTTTTTCTTCTCAAAACATTACATGTCTATCTTGATACTCTCATCCATACATTGTAAATGATATAATACATTACATATACATCATTCCAATAATTATAATTGCAAGGTCGACTAAAACACAAGTGAATAAAACATTACTCAGTCGACCCAATAGTAAATAACTCAAGTTCACTGAACTGACTCGGTGACCTTCTGATACTCAGTGTCCACTACATTACTCGGCATCATCATGCACTCAGTAGAAGTGAAGTCTCAGTCCATACTAATCACTCGACATAGTTCTGAACTCGATAACTAATGGTGACTTGGTAGATGTAGTTTTACTTGGTAGATATAGTGTTGGTAAGAACTGAATCTTTCGTTTACCTTGATTTCACTTGGTAGACACTACACTTTCATCACTCAGTAAACATTACACTTCCATCACTCAGTAAACATTACACTTTCATTACTCAGTAAACATTACACTTTCATCACTCAGTAAACATTGCAACTTTCAATGCTCAGTTTACACTAGATTCCCATGACACAATCTGACTGCTTAGTAGATACTGAGATGCTCGGTGTAAACTGTGAAGCTCGATCAGTGTAGGAAACTAAGTGCTAAGCTTGGTATTTATACTGATATAGAAAAGTGTTGTCACTAATGGCAATAATAACTTAATGCCAATAGTGTTTTTCCTTGTGAAATTAGGGCATGACAACTTAGTTAAATTCAATCCTAAAGCATCTGCAATGTCCTTGGCTAGCATAACATTATCAAAGGCCCTAGAACCTATAACATAGTCGCTTAACTTGAAACCATTGATCAGTAAGGAAAGATAGAAAGGTTCAATTTTTCCTGGAACTGAGGATGGAATGGTCACTAGTTTATGTTGCATATTTTTATATTGAGGGGAAAGCAAATGAGTTTGAGTAGGCTTAGATTTTTTGATAAATTTAGTAAGTCTATCCAACTGATCTTGATAGGCCTATAGATATTCTACCTCGGACATCCAAATTTTAGTCTTCTCAGCATGACCTACGATATCAAAATCTTGGAAAGAATTTTCTAAATAAGAATAGAAATTTTCAGCTTGGGATTTCATATTAGTATTATGCATCTTGGATTTCAAAATACTAGATGCGGGAGTAGTTTGATTAGAACTTACTTGATTTTTAGCTAGATCATTAGGTAGGCTAGGTAATGTTGTTCCATTCTTTGCAATGGTCACAAGAAATTGAGGGATATCCAACTTCTTTTCATCCTCTTCTTGTTGTTGATCCATCTTGGTTTGTGGACATGTTATAACCACATAAGCTTGTGCAAAATCAATTTTATAATCTTCATCATTGTATTGTATGTAGCCAATAGTAGAGTTACCAACTTCTTGATGATTGTCATGATATAGAGTAGAAATATCCTCTAAAGAATATTCATCTTGATTATCATTCATTGGATTAGCTTCAAAGTAACTAGTAGTTGTATTACATGGTGGTGCTTCAAGCGCAAGCCTCTCTAGAGGTGGAGGAAGCTTATTCAATTTTTTAGCTACATAATTATTTGCAGCATTAGGATATGATCACCTTGGAATATCCTTGTATGGTACGAAAAATGAGCCTTGACATATTTTCTTTTTGAGTGAAAGAAATTCATTTGGTAACTTTTGAACCAATGAAATAGATGTAACTAATGAAGAAGATTCTAGAAAGGAATTTTTCTTAAATTGGTTGGAATCATTATGATTTTTTCCTGCAAGTATTAGATCATCTTCAATCTGAGTTGCTAGAGATTGTGCAAGAGCCAATGTTGCAGGAGTAGCTCTTCTCAACAAAAAGTTGACTTTAGGAAGTTGAGTGTTAATGTAGAAACACTTCAAATTCATGGCAGTGGACTAAGAAGCAATAATAATTTTATTAGCTAATTTATTGAATTAAAAATAAACTCCTACATTCCTTCATTTTCTTCTTTCTTCATTTTTTTAAGTTATTCTAAGAGAGCATGCTCATCATATACAGGCTTGAACCTTTCAAGAAACTTAGTATGCAAAGACACCCAATCTATGATAGAATTGGGTTCTAAGTTGTAGAACCAATTGGATACTATACCTTGTAAAGTCTCAATAAAAAGCCTTATAGATATGTCTTTAGGTTCAACACCAAATACTCCTATGACAATGTAGAAGGCTTTAATGTGTTCATCTAGATATTTCTTCCCATTCCCTTACAACTTGGGAAAATTCTTACAAGAACCTTGTGGTAATGCATGCAATAGTGCTGTAAGATTTAATAGACCAAACCCTACTCCCTGTGGACCAAAATCTATGTTGATGACTTGAGGGTGAATAGTATGAGAAGCAAGGTATAGTTGTGCAATAGAAACGAGGGGTTTTTGGAAAAACTAGGAATCTTCATTAGGTATAACAATCTTCTTTATAGAAGGAGGATAGCTTGTAGTATGGGAGAGAGATAAAGTTTTGGTAATAAAATCAAAACAAGTTTGTTGTTCCCAAAATGATCCAGTAGAACTTGATGACCCATCACTCTTTTTTCTCTAGGAATATACATGCCAAAAACTTGTTAATTGTGATAACTTTTAATGTGAATTAGAATAAGGAACTAAACTTTAAATGAAAGCAAGAAGCTTTTAAATGTGCTTGATCCCCAATAGAGTTGTCAAAAAACTATTGGGTGGATATTTTGAAACTAACAGTTTTGGGTAACTTCTTTTTGTAAAATAGGATGACCAACCATAGCGTGTGAGATAGAGTCTCTCCTACTTTAAAGGGAAGGCTCTCCCTTCTGACCATTCCCTAGATCAACTCAAGGTAAGAAAGAAGTTGGGAGATTTTGTAAAGGAGTATTAAAAATATTATTTCCTCTTAACTTTAAGGAAAGAATCCATTTACCCATGGAGAGAGTGATGAGCAAGGTAAAATATCTAACTACACATCTATCTAAAAGTTGGAAATGGTGATACCAATAAACCAACACTAACTCAAAGGTTCACTGATAGTTTATCAATTTGGCTCTAAGTCTAATTGTAATTCTATATGAATAAGCTTTACTAATAGGTAAAAAGACTTCCAAAAGTAAATATATCCTAATTATTTTCTGAATCAAGAAAGAAATATAAGCTATAGATAAAGCTTCTAGTTTATATATTTCTATAAATGTTCCTAGTTAAAGCTCTGGCCCTAGTTGTTTCTTAACTCTTTTTACACTCAATTTTTAAGAACACAAGATCACATGAATCAAAGATAACATATACAAATCATAAACAAATCTTCTAATTCGTAAAAGTAACAATTCTACTCAATCAAAGTTCAATTTCAATTTGCAGTGCCCGCCCCTAGTTTGCATTTCTATTATCATTATTAAACTCTTTTAGGCCAGTTTTACGCTTATGATTAGTAGCATTACTTTGAGTTTATCAGTTATTGTTTCAAATTCAGCTGATTTTTATGATGAGATTATTTGGTACTCTATATTTCATGTATGTATGATAATTATTTAGTGTTTTTAGTTATTGGTGATGATTAGTTAGATGGATTATCTTATGTTTTTTCTTATGGATACTTACCCCATACTGCATGTGTATGGTGTGCGTGTTTGTTATCTTTATGTATGGCGTCTCTGATGTGGCTAAGGAAGGGAGTCGTAGTCACTTGCTAGTCGAGATCTACATGATGCACCACTTCTTGCCATTGCTTGTTTAGCTTAGAATATTGTGTTTTTACATGCGTGGATTTTATGCAGGTTGCAAGTATTGAGTATCGACTTCCCTAAATTACTAGGATGAGCGTACCCTATCGCATTATCTCAATGCTAAGAGAGGGGAGATAAATTCTTAAGTCCAAATCCCAACCCTTTAAGCCATTTTTCCTAGTTGATAAATAGGACAAGTATCAAAGTTAAGTACCCTTTGAATGCGTCAAATGATGTTAATTCGTGATTATAACCCTTTTGTTGATTTTGTATGTATTGTTCTATGTTGGGTTTTCGTGTGTTGTTTTATGAGTCTGGTAATTTTTTATTAATTAAGTTTAATTAAAAAGATTAAATTAATGATTTAATTTAATGAAAAATTAATATGATATCTTCAATATTTAATTATATTTAATTAATTGAGAAATTAATTAAATAAAAATAATTAAATTTCAAGATAAAAGTTTAAGGATAAATTTAGAATGTGATAATATTTATTTAATTTAATAATAATATAGTTAGAGTTCATTTTTAAATAAATGCTAAATATTATTGTTATTTAAGTTAATTAAAAAATTTATCAATTAAGTTTCTAAAATAAATTAAAAGTAAAAAGATATTAAACTATTAAAAGATTCTAGATCACATGATGTGAGGATGAGTTGAAAATTAAAGAAATTAATTAAAAAGACAAAATAAGTGAAAATAATAATGTTATTTTAATTTCATAAAGTGCACATAGGATTAAAAGTAATAAATTAATTAAAAATGGAACTCAAGTGGAAAATTAAATAAAGTTATTTAATAATCCGGTTAACGTGCATGAAAAGATAAAGAAAAGATTAATAAAAGTTAATTTTGAGTTTGAGACTTGTGAGCAAGGAGTCCTCTCGGGTGAACGCACAATTAGTGCCTCGATTTAAGGAGAAAACTCCTTATCACAACTTTGGGGTTCATTTTTGAGGGGGATGAAATTTGGAAACAAATTTTGGAGACACGAATTTTGGGAAGAAAATTTGGAGACGAATTTTAGAGGAGATTTTGGAGACGAATTTTGAAAAAGTGAATCTTCTCATAATTCTGAGTGGTCGCATGTTAGCATCAGGGTCAGGTAGGGTCTTATATTTTGATCATTGATTGAATTATGCAATGTGATATTCCTGTCTACTTCGTGATTGTAAGAACTTGTCTCCTCAAATGTGTCAATTCTTCATTCTGGAACTTTTGCTATTTGATTTTGTCTATAAATCCATTTGAAAACCTCATTCATAGGTCAAAAGAGAATTGTAGTTTAACGGGGAAAGGTTTGAATTTAAAAATGAAGACTTTAGATTGAAGAATTCAAATGGTTAATAGAATTTTATCTATCAAATTATAGTTGTAAATGTTATTTTTAAAAAAAATTAAAATTAATTGAAATAAAATAAAGATGAATCTATTTTATCATTATTAGCATGAATTTAAAATAAAGTAAAATAAATATTGTTTAAGTATTGAAAATATTACAATAAAAATTTAAATAAAAATGAAACACATGAAAATGTGTGTGTTTAAAATAATAAAATAACATATTATATACACCTTTTTACATATGTTGTGGGAGGATTGTTTTAATGTTTTATTAAACACACACACACACACACACACACACACACACACACACACACACACACACACACACACACACACACATATATAACAATAATAATTGTAATAATACATATTACCTAACCCTTTTTTTTTACTTACTGCCTATGGCTATTAAAGCCGGCGGCTACTGTGCAGCCGTACCTACGACAGCAGTCGGCAGGGCCATGCAAGCAGCAATGAATTAATCACTTGGTTCACTTTTTTTATAAAAAAACTAAAACATGCCCTTTAAAAATAGCTAAAGTCATATTTGGTTGCTTTTAAATAGCCGCATGGCTATAATTAAAAACTAGTGGCTTGTATAATGTATTAAGTTTTATTAAAAGTTTTTTATTATTATATTTATTATAAACAATGTTTTTATTTTAAGTTTCGTATAAAAGTTACGAATGGTATTAATATTGTATTTTAAATCAATAATAATTTTATTAATATAAAATTTATTAAGTAATAAAATTTTGTATGTGATTTTATTTATAAATTTAGTTTTTCAAAAAGTTAATAATATGAAAATTTTAGATTATTTGTTATTTAATAAACTTTATTAGTATTGAATGGTTTAATTATTAATTAATAAGATCTGTAATATAATTTTATTAATTAATAATTAGTAAATGTTATTTATTAAAACAATTTTATTTATAGTTTATTATTATGATTAACAATACTATTTAGTAAAGAAAATTGTTAACAGATATTGAATATTAATTAATTATTAATTATTAAATAATTATTAATTATTAATTTAGAAAGGAAAATGGATATTGGAACTAATTGGAATTAATGATAAAATCATGATAATTGTATTGATTATTTAAAAATTTGATTATTAATGAAATTGGGGTTATTTTTACTTAATGATCAATTATTATTATAAATGATTATTAATACTTTTAAATCATGATGTGATTACTTCTACTATAAGAACGTGAAAGGGATTAATTTGTAAGGGTAGACTATGAGTTATACTGGTTTAAAAATTACGTTTGACTAGAAATGGAAACCTTATTGTTTAACATGTTTTCCAATCAACCCAAACTATGAAATTGTATTATTTTGATTGTACTATCTATGTTTCTTTTGGAGTTTTTGGGGATTGATTAACATTGACCAGTGTTAGGTTGTTACCAAAGGCTTGGGGGGTTATGCGATTGTGACATCATGATTAATTGTTCTCAATCTTTATAAACCCAACCATGGTGATGTGTGATATGCTCTATGATGGATGTTTTTACTAGTTGTTATTGCTTTCCAGTTTCCTTGTGTGAAGCTGAGGTGTATGTATTTGAGATACCTGACTTAACCATTTTTGGGTCATTGATCAGTTATATTTGATTTGCCTTCCAGTCACTTTGAGAGGACTGAGATGTTTTGGATGGTTTGCTCTTAATGATGTCATGTTGTGACATGTTTGACTTGACCATTTTGGAGTCTTTGATTAGTATTGTGATCTATTTTTGGAATACTTGTTGGTTGCTCATTAGAGAACCATTGGATATTGTGATTTATCACTGATGCCTTCAGTTGCTTATAGAGAACTGTCGTGATTAGTATGATTATCATTGGAGGCTTTTCAGTTGCTCGTGGAGAACTGATGTCATTATTGTAGACTACCTTTTGATTCTTTCTAGTCACTTGTACAGGACTAAGGTGATTTTACTATGATTCTTTGATTTGAGATTTCATGAGCCTAGGGTAGGTTATCTATGTGTAGTGTCAAGAAGTGGCTTGCAATGGGGGTTGAGGCCCTAAGAGGTTGCCTGGAGAAATCCATTGTAAGTTGTTTTTAATAAGTGATAACATTTACACTAAATAGGGATTAAAATTAACCTAATAAGATAATTTTATGTTCTCTCCCATGCCTTGAGTGCTAGTATAGACTAGGATGGGGTAGAGAGAACACTTGGTTGAGACCTTGCATTCCATAGTATGCCTCGTCGGTACAAGAGGATACTAGTGGTTGCAGGAACACAGGGGACTCGAGATTCCTAGGGGATTGCTCTATTAACTTCCAATGTGATTTGTTTGATGAAACTTGCTCGCTTACATAGTAGGTTTCTTATGTGTCTTTGTATGCCTCTGGGTCTAGATGTCGATCTATGTGTTGGAACCTTTGAGTTAGTATACTTTTAGGATTTCTTGGACTTAGAGAGTACTTGTGTTATGTGATTTGATATACTATTTGGGACTTGAGACTATCTCCTCAGCATGGTGGGAGTGGGCCATTTAGGTTCCACGCAGTTAGGTGGTAGTGCTTTTTACTCTTACTATTGAGATTTGTCCGTAGACACTGTGGTTTGAGCTTCTTGGTATACTTGTTTATCATGTTTAGATGATGTTGTATACTTATGCTTTATTCTAGTATGTTAGATTTCTTTATGCATATGATGCAGTATATTTTAGGAGTGACATCCCTATTACTATAGTACCGATGATATCCTCAGTGGCTTGGGATGTTACGCTTGGGGGATGGCTAGGGGCCACGATGGTCTAATGATGCTATAGAAGGTTGGGAGGAACCAGAGGAACCACACACTTAGATTAGTTGTGTTTTATGATGTTATATCTTTATGATGGATAGATGTATCATGTATGTTATTAATTTCATTTACTTTATTGTACTTGTATCATGGATTCGAGGATGATGGTGTATCATTACATGTATATTCCTTTAGCCTTTCATACCGTGTGACATGTATAGTGGACGATTGAGAATTTTGAATTAGTTTGCCAAGAGGCATTCAGAACAAATGTATATTAAATGGACATTGGACTTTCTTATTATTCTTTCATGTGGACATAGTGGTTGTTAGACTTAGAATTAATTAAATTTAAATGTGACTCAATGTCTTGGGATCCTTAAGGAATGTAACCTATTATGTATGTTTATAGTTGATTGTATGCTATTGCTTCCACTACTTTGTGATTGATGTGAATGATTTATCTTTCTTGTTTTAAAAATAAAATGTTTAGCAAATTTAGTAAAAACTTTTAGGTTAATTCTTTTGGATCCCTTGGTAGGGCGTTACACAATTACTCCTTTGTATTCAATTTTTTATCAAAAGAGTACCACACAATTAAAGTTATGTTGGCACAATTTGTTAGGAGCTCTCTTGCATATAATAAAATATGGATTTTATAAAAAAAAGAACACTCCTTTATATCTACTTGGCATAGGAGTTGAGAAAATGATGGAGTAAAAAGTGGGAGCAACTCAACCAACTTTGATCAAATCTAACTAGAAGAGAAATTATTGGATTACATGCAACTATACATGCAATTTGTATTACATGTAATTACATAATTCCATGTAATGAATCCTCTATGATCTAAAAATATGAAAAAAAAATAACAATCTTTAAAAATTGTTCTTTAGTGCCTTAAATTTGATGATAACATCACACACTATAGGAAGATTAGAAATCTCCATCATCTTTTATATTGCCTCTATTCTTATTGTATCTGCATATGTCAATTGTGTAACCTTGAAATTTTTCTAGAGAATCTTGTAAGTGTTTTTCCAAATATTTATATGAGAAAAATTTGTTCATTGTGTGAGAACAAAAATCCTCAAAATCTAAATCAACATTGACCTGATTGTATATTCTAAAGTCATTTTTAAAACTATAATTAGATTACTTTGTTCATCGAGAATGTGGCATCCCATTTTCTCGAAGTCACATGTGATTCCTATTTCTATCACCTAGAACTATCCAAGGGATTCCTACAACTTTTTTATCAATTTTCTCATTGTTTCTTCTTTGTAGCCCATAAGTCCTTGATATCTGAAGAATATTTCACAAGATGGAAGAATGGCACATGTAACCATGGCACCCAAATTAGACTTGGAAATTTCATCCCATTCATTAAGAATCCCTTCCAAGGTATCATGTTCTTGAGTCAAAGAAGAAATCAAATCTTGTTCCATTTCATCCATATCTTTGATACACCTAAGGAATTTAAGTATTTATATAATAGCTTGAATACCTTTATAAATGAACTCTCCTATCCAAGACTTATAAGCTTCTACTATCTTTATTTCCCTGGACATCTGAGACATAACAACAACATTTTGCAAAGACTATTTCTAGATAATTTCATTTAAGTGATCAACTTCATGCTTGAACTGATTTTTCTTTTCCCATAATTCATGATTACTCTTTGATACATTGGCAAGTGCATCTTGATCATCTTTTAAGAAAGTAACTTGTGACTACTTTCCAATCTCTACCTTGGTGAACTTATTATCAAAATGGGTAAGCTCTTCAACAAGTTTTTCCACCAATAGCTCAACAACTTCTACAAACTTGGTTTTCTCTAAATCAACTAAGATCCTTGAAACAATCTTATCTTTTAAAGATATGTACGTCTTTTCTTAATAGGAAGACCATCTTGGGGTATGAAAACCTTCCTTCTCTTCATTTTGATCCTTCTTAACCATGCAGGCAAGCTGAAACTTCCATCTATGGAAGTAGGTATAGTGGAAACCATTGGAATTAATCCTGATTGTATCTTCATTGTAACTGACCAAGATTTAGTTTGCATAGCTAAATTTATAGGTACATGACAAGAGGACTCTATCATGAAAAACTCAAAACTTGTTAATGATGTGTCAAGTTGAGAAACTTGACCCTTTGTGAGATTTGGACAATCCTCAAATACATCACGCAAATATTCATATTGGTCATTTGTTAAAATAGGAGGAGATTTTAAAGATATAGGAGGATCCAATGTATTGACTTCTGAAGTCAGGATGGAAGTGTGAAAATAGTGGAAAATGAATCCTCATTATCATCTATCATATCCAAAAAAGATGCTTCCTACATAGATGGTACATGAGCTTGTGTAGGTCTTGGGGAAGATATGATCATGTGACTTCTCCTTCTTCCTCTTCATCTTCTTCATCAAGTTCTTTGTCTAATTCTTCCTCAAACTCTTCATGTGACTCTTGAACTAGTTCAAGAGTCTGAGATGATTTAACTCCCTTACTACCCTTCAACTTGAATTTGAGATATTTCTTGACATCGAAAGAAGAAGCAACATCTGTACTTGTGATTTCCAACTATGACTTCATTCCAGGAGGACCAAATCTTCCACAATCCTAACCCAATTTTGAATTAACCCTTTTTAAGCCTTTAATTTTCAACAACTTGTTGGTGTTTTCCAAAATGGATTGAAATCTATCAAGGATAGATGTACCTCATTTTTCTTTCATTGAATAGGGAAAGGGCATTGTTTATCAAAACAAACTTCATAATATTCTGGATCAAGAATATTACCATCATCTTCAATTTGGAAATTAGACAAGATCTCGAGCATGTTAAGATCAAGTATCTATTGCAAAGTCAATTTTAGAAGTCCATTTTTGTTATATCCAATTCTGACTACATATCGATCCAATCATATTTAATACAATGAATATGAGTAAAGGCCCTCTTAATTTGAGAATTCATTTCTCTATAATCAAAATCAAATCTAGCTTTGGATATATTCATTATGATCAACTAAAGTTCTTCTTCTAGAGTTTTTTATTTGTGTACATAATTGATCATATAATTATCAATTACCAGAGGTTTAGTAGAAAAAATTCCAAAACCTAGCCCATGCAAAGCATGTTGATCAGATTGAAATTCCATGAATTGTCTAGCCAATTCCATTAAAATGATCCTGTCAGTAGTATACCTAGGCAAGGTATATGGTTCTCCTTTAAAGTACCCAACCCTCAAGTAAGTAAAGGTTGGAAACTGAATAAAGATACAACCATGTTGATTTACCTTCTCCCAATCTTCATTAACTACCATTTTAACAAACAGTTGTCTATCAAATAGACATCAAAAATTCCTAAAGAATGCATCCTAAACTTTTTTGTAATGGTACTTACTATTATCCAAAGTAATTAGATCATAGTGATACCAAACTATAATTTCAAGACAATATCCCTTGGTGGAGAGTCCATAAAAAGATCCCATGGAAGCAACAATATTAACAAGGTAGGATTTCATGTAAAAAGGTACAGATGTCCCTAAATTGGGCAACTACTGACAAAGTGCAACGTTGATTAGTTCTCCCCAAAAGATACGTTCCTTATTATCCATGATCTAGAAAATGAACTTATACATCCATGGTTCAAAATCACTAGAATCTTTGAGACCACATAGCCTGTTGAGAAGGATAATAAGTTCTTTGTACTTTAGCTTGAAATAAGTTCTTTGTACTTTAGCTTGAAATAAGATCTATGAATGGTTTTTAGCCATCTTGAGAAGTTGTTACTCTTGGAATCCAAATAATATAGATTTACATACTTCTAATAATTTTCCTTATTATGATTCCATACCTCCAAGGATGGCTCTTTAGTTAGATCCACAGACTCTCACTCTGCGACACTTTAAAAATCTGCTCAATAACTCTAGATCAAGGCTTACAATAACATTGCCATCAACATCCTTGATCACCTTTGACTTGAACTAAAATATTTCACACATCCAAGAAAAAACTCTAATTTCATAGGAGACCAAGTGAAGATGTCTTCTTTTGATATGTTTCATTTCATGACTAATAGGAGCTTCTACACTTCATAGGAAATCAATCATGTCTACATGTATGATCTTATTATCTGACACTATTGACATTACAGTCATGTTTTTTATTAGTGACACACACTTATTTAGATTGTAAGTACCTACCAAGCATATTGTACAGTTAGCAGAGTTAACCAAGCATTTTAGTCTCTACTGAGTTCTATAGTTGTTACCAAATCCAAGGGATAGTATTCATTTTGCACCAAGCAGTTTCTATCATAATGGTGATCAGCAGTGTAAATCGAGCTTCATAAGGTTAACCAAGTTCCTTAGTGCAAACCAAGTTGTGTAGTGCTTAACCAAGTTAATAGTAACAATGATGTGAATCCAATATTGACTAAGCCACTCAGTGTTAACCAAGTGATTCAGTTTATACCAAGCTTGTAGTGATAGAATTTACCTTGCTATGCAACATGAATCAAGTGATTCAGTTTATATATTGAGTTTCACAGTATTCACCGAGTCACCAGTGTAGATTGAGTTTAGACTACTTGGAAGTGATCAGTATGGACCAAGCTTCTACATCTACCAAATGCATGACAATGCCAAGCATTGATTGTGGGTACTGGGTATCAAAACCTCACTGAGCTAGTCTTCAAAACCTAAGTTCTTGTAGTTTGGGTTGACTTTGTGTATTTTTTGTAAAGTTGTATTATAGTCATCTTTGTTGATTTGTAAATTGGATTGGTATATATGTAATGTATTATACCACATCCAAAATAGAGATATGAAGTAAGATATCAAGCAGAGAAGAGTAAAGTGTGAAATACAAGGCTAAAAGAAGTATAAGGACCAACAAAGGTTTATCTATCATAGTAAGGTGATCATTACACTCAAAGGAATCCCATTCTAAAAACCAAGTTGTAAATTAGAGATCAGCCAGTGTTTCATTCTAATAGGTGGATCAATTAAATCCTTTCACAAGGTAGACTTAATACTCTTTTGTAAATCTCTCTACCAAGGGCATACTTTATTGTATGTTTGTAAATCCTTTTGCAAGGTGGACTAGTAGTCCTTATTGCTCCTAATAGGGAAGATCATCAGAAGTGATCATTGTAAGCCTTAACAGGCCAACTTTATACTACAATACTAAAGCTTGTGGGTATCATCCCCACCCCATTTTTACTTTCTATTTGGAAGGTTTCTAAGTCACCAAAATTGTGTGTTATAGTGTTATGAATGTTTTAATATTTTTAGTTATTCATGTATACAATTAGATTAGAACACACTTGAAGGATTAATTGGTAAATAAGGATTAAGTTTGATAAGTTGTTGATTCACCCCTCTCCTTTTGGTAACTTATCTTGTCATATATATTTCCAACAATTGGTAGCAAAGCTTTGTGGTTCTTGGAGAAAAGTTTAACTTGAGCAAACATCAAAGGTTATGGATGTATTCAAACTTGACAAGGCTATTGGCAATGAGAAGCTAGATTTGGAATTAGCTATTCGACAACTCAAGAAAGAAAAAGAGAAATGCTTTCAATCTCTAAAAAGAAGGAAATATCTTGCAATCCAGATGAATGAAAAACTCTACATTGAAGAAATAATTGAAGAAATTCATTCATAAAGCAATCTAGATGAGGCCAATGAAATAATTAAAGAATTATTAGAAAATAATGGTTCAGTTCAAGAAGAAGAAAACTAAGAAGAGAGCAATAAATTCACTCAATAAGATTATGTGAAGTCACGAAAGAGAAAAACAAGATAAAATAAGAAATATAAGGAAAGAATGATGAAATTTAGCATCTATCCCTTCAAAAAGTAGACTTCATTAATTAACTCACCAATGCAAATGAAGAAATCATGAATCTAAGATCAAAGAATGAAAGATTGTAGAATGATCTAAACACTAAAAGGCAAACCAATGAGAGGATGAATAAATCTCAAGAAGACATAAATCAATTGAATGAGAAAAGTCATTATACATAAAAAGGAAAAGTAAGAATTGGATATACAGAATAAGGTGAACCATCCAAGTAAAGAGCTCAAAATAATCAAAGACCTACTTACAGTCACTCTGGTAATATTGGACATACATCAAACAAGTGTTGGAGCAATGGGAAAGCAAAATTTAATGGAAAATGCTGCAATTGCATTTAGCATGTTCATAGAGCTAATGAATGAAAATAGAAACCTAAATTTGAAGGAAAATGTCACAAATGCAAGAAGCATGGACATAAATCCTCAAAATGCAAAACTAAAATATTCAACCCCACATAATAGATTGTAAAAGCTATATTTGGTTGGGATTATAACACTTGGTGCAGATGTCATTACTATGGATAATTTGGACACTTTGGAATGAATTATATAAAACGTCACATGAGGACAAGAAAAACCACTAAAAGATGTTTTATCTATACAAAACTTGCTCATCTTGCCAAGAATTGTATGAATAATGGAAGAATTGAAGATGAAAAGAAGGAAAAAGTTGATAACATCAGAAAGTAGATGAGACAACAATGGATTCCAAAATCTTCTGAGAATGCAAGTTTAAGCGATAATAAACATGTCACTCAAGAATTGGGTGACTCATGTATTTCCACTTTATCTCTCAAGGTGAACTAAAACTAGGATTTTGAAGAATATATCTCACATCAGTTCCAATTAGAAGAATGAAAGACTCATTTCAGCATTAAGATGCAAAGGGATCACTAATCATTAAAAGATGCTAGTCATTAATGAGTAAGGTTAGGTTACATTCCTTACCAAGTGAGGTTAGGTCATAAGACTCTACCAAGAAAGGTCGAGAGTACATAAGTTTTGAATGGAAATTGAGTCATGGATGACTCTATCAAGCATTTAATACAAGAAAAGTGGAGGCCAATTTATCATTTGAGTGAACAATCATACCAAGAATTTACAATGATCAAAAGGAAAAATTTGATAAAAGGATGAAATTGAATTAATGTGTCACCTTGAATTTTTCAGAGCTATCTATGCAAAGCATTTTCTAAGCATCCAAGCAATTTGAGCAAATCACTGCTGGAGATTTCTGTGTCTTTGAAAACCCTACCAAGCAAAATGGCATCCACTAGTAGAAAATAAAAGAAAGGATCTAATATATTAGTTTGAGGCATGGAATGGAAGGCACTAGACTTTAAGTTGAGTCCTATCATCACAAAAACCCTAGATCCAAGTGGAGCTCAATTGCAAATACCACCAAAGGTATTGTTAATTAATGACATTCATTCACATTTTTGTTGTGCTATTCAAGATATTGGAACATTGGAAATGGATGAAATCCTTGAGAAGATGTGTGTGAATGGTGTGTTAAAACCTGAGCATCAACTCCTTGAAGTGAAAGGTTTAACTCACATTTCACATATGCCAGAGGGTTTCTAGGTCAAATGGATAAGATTCATTCTCAGTTGTATGCATCATGGTCAGTTATGGTTAGAACAACCTATTTTGATAACAAAGAAGATGATCCATAGGATCACTAGTCTTCCTATGTTGATAAAAGCTAAAATGACCAAAACCCTAAGTCAGGTCAAGCTTGAAAAAAAAAACCTTGTCGAGTGGGAAGGGAGGGGAATAAAGATCAACTATCTTACAAATATGGAATTAAAGTTTGGAATTCATGCAATTGCACACAAAATATATAGTTCTAGTTGACTCAACAATCTATCATGGGAAACTAGATATCTCACATACAAAGTGGTTAAGAATAACATATAACTTGACCTTGCTTAGTTGATGCTAAACCAGTTCAACAAGAATATGGAGAGTATAAGAACTTCAAAGAACAATCCTTGTAAGTTCAATTCACTCTTAACTTGTCTATTTTTTTATGTGAAAAATTTCTTCCCATCTAAAGGTACAAGCTTATGGAGGAAGGATGTACCTATTCTTTATCAGATTAATGAGCATATAGCTGAAATGGGATAAAACTATGTGAGTATTATGGACAATTACTTTGATGCATTAAAAGATAAAATGAATAACAGATTTAGGATACCCAAGAAAATTGTTAATGATTACAAAGATGATCTTTCTTTCATGGTTGATAGTGATTAAGTATATATTTAGTAGTTAGACCAAGAATTGTATGGGTTAAGCCTCTAGGTTATGAGGTTAACATTGTTGAAACTAAAGACATTATTGAAGCACTGATTAATGAGCCTATTGACCTTAAAGTTGCATACTTTGGCACCTATGATGAAGCAAAGGCCAAAATAGAACTTGAAATAAATCTCCCTCAAGCAGTCAACAAAGGGAAGAAAAGAATTGCAAAATTAAAAACTAGCTCCACTCTTCTATTGACTGAAGGTAAAGGAGATGACATTAAGGATGATGAAGTAGAAGGTGAAGAGAAATCAAAGGAAGAAGAGCTAGTGAAGAAGAAAGGTACAGTTATAATAACCAAGCCCACCAAACCATCTACTATTGTATTCATGAGGAGGGCATCTAGGAAAAAACTTGATAAAGAAGGAGGAGATGTGATCTTTAATAGACCTCCACCCACTTTTTAGGAAAGGTTGAAGGAAATTGACTCAAGAACCGACATAACAAACTTTGAATCACTAAAGTATTAGACTAGGAATGTAGAGGAGAAAAAGAAAATAGAAGGCATGATAATGTCTAAAATGGGTAAATGGAAATATTCCCCAGACCAGCTTGTTCAGCAAATTCTAAGTGATCTAATGGAGAAGATCAAGCCAAGATGGGAGAATTCTATGAAAATTGCTAAGGACATATATGAGCAGACCCTAAGGTAACTCATGTCAAGTTTGAATGATAAGGAAGTTAAAGAATCATTATAGAAGAATGAAGAAAATCTTATCTTGAGATTCAACACTTGCGTTATATTAATAAATGAAATTGAACATGTGGTAAGGAATTCCACCAACACATGGAAGAACATTTTTAATCTTCACAAGCAAAGTGATTTTGTGGTTCATATCACTGACAAGGATGAAGATGATGATGAACATGAAAAAGATGAGGAAATTAATAATGAAGAAGCTACACATTATGAAAATGTAGATGATGAGGAGGAGGAATAGGTAAAGGAAGCTACTGAGGAAGATTTACCTAATATTTAGAACATGGAGGAGATTAACCCTATGAAAATTGCAGTAGCAGTCATAGCCTCACTTCCTCATACTCTGAGCAAGACATTGAAAACATCAAGCCCAAAAAAATCCACCACATGATTGATTGTGTCAAACACTGTAAGTATATACACTCAATCAATTTGTGTACCTCTTCATCTTAGTACTTCATTGATAGAAGTGACAAGCACTTCATCTACCAAGCAGTCAACACTTCTCTCTACATCAATTTTGGTTACACCAATTATTTCAATAATTGGTATTTCAACAATAAATGTAGTATCTACTTTGTCAGGTAGTCCTACTATCTCTACCATTGTTTCCATTCCAAGCATGCAAATAATAAGTGCAAGGACAGTTGAGACCAAGCCTCAATCAAGTACAAAATTTCTGAATAAAGACAAAGAGAAAGAAGAAGAAATTGATCTTGATGAGGAGATTGTTATTCCAAGTTGGGATGTCTCAAATCTTAACCTTGATCTAATGCAAATATTTGGAGAAATTATTTAGAAGAAAGCTAAGCAAAAAAGGCTAAGAGAAGAGAGAAATAAAGAATTTCAAATAATTGAAGATGTAAAGAATATCCTAGCAGAGGCACTAAACATAGAGGTTGACACTTCTCAACCAATTTTGATTCAGTTAGTAGAGGTGGTCCAAAAATTCAATGAAAATTTGAATGGATAGGAGAAATTGTTGCAGAGAGTGGAGAAGAAATTTGAGAATAAAGTTTTAGAACTTATTGCTCAAAAGATTTCTATTCATCAAGTAGATCTATCTACTACTCTAAGCTCACTAGAGACCTCTTGCAACAATGTATCTTCATTATTTGGTAAACTCTGTGATACATCAATTTTTACCAAGGAAATTAGAGATAAACTATCAAATATTGATGAAAATCTATAGGCAAGTACACAAAAATTGCAACTTGATTCGAGTTATAGCTCTACCCACTACTCAAAGATTAGATTCTTAACTGATATGGAGACAAAATTACTAAGAAAAGAAGCCAAAATAAGAGCTACACTGGTAGATATTCAGAGCATGATTCTCCCAAACATAGATGCATTGCAAAAACATATTGCACATGCCAAAATGCTCATCCATGACAGCAACTTCTCAATTTTAAATCACATTATAGAACTTTTAGTAGAAGTTCAAGCTACATTGTACACACACAAGGTGTTGCAAGAAAATTGGGACAAGACAATGGCATTGATTTTAAAGGTACATTTAGATTTCTTGTCACATTTTGGCATTATTGTATAGTATATAGCATATGTCTTTGGTATTAATGTCAAAAAGGGGGAGAAAATGTATATATCAGATATGAAAAGATGCAAATTATATTGTATATATGTATGGGAGAGCATTATATATGTACAGATACTTAGAGATATATCTACAAATTTTTTTTGAAAAATCTCAAAATAGAGTACTGTACCAAGTTGGAGATACAAGGTGATGAATAAATGGTCATTCAAGTTTGACTAATAAGTCTTTTGTCACTAATGCCAACGAGGGAAATTGTGATGTCCTCAGAGTGGGCCCCTAACGGAAGGTGACGTAGGTCTGTCCGTGCGGTTTGTCACTACCATGTGTCTGGGGTCCTCCCTAGTAAGGCTATCCTGGGGTTGCCCCCTTAACGTAGGGAGGTGTCGTTTACTAACAGTCTGGGCTTTTGGTGCAATGGTTACTAACTTGGTATCAGAGCCTCATTTTTGCCATCCTAAGGGTTTGGGGAGTCATATGCAGCCACTGGAAATTGGACCACACAGGTACCATACTCGTAGGAGAGCTCTGATTGAAAGAGAACAGTTACAGGAAATAGGAAATATGGAAGAGAGGCATGATGGTAGTCCACCTATAAATAGGAGGAATAATGATGATCAAGATACCAGAGAATTCTACTGTGCTATGGTTACAGGGAAGCAGCAGATGGCACAGGCATTACGGGCACTCACTACTATGGTAGAAAGGATGAACCCACCTATTAGACAAAATGGGGAGCCGAGAGAATAGGGAGATAATAGGAGTGCTACAGGTAATCAGAGACCACAACGGACCCATTCCAGAATAGCTAATAGGCCTACATGCCCTACATTTGTTCCAAAGGAGCCAGAAGAAGCTCCGGTAGAGGAGGCGATAGGAGACCCCATATTCGCAGATGCCCTCATGGCTGCAAATGAAGAATGGGAATTATTAGCTCCGTAGGTTCGAGAGAGGATGACCTTTGAATGCTTTTTAAATTAGAGGAGAGAGCATTATAGGTCACTCAGACAAGATAGGAGGCCTAGAGGTCAAAATAGTGAGCTGAAGAGGGCTATAGGCAAGCTTACTATGTCTACATTTGATGGGAGTGGTAAGATGACAGCTCAAGCTTGGATTCATAAGCTTGACACATTTTTGGCACTGAGGCCAATGATAGAGATTGAAGCTATCAAATATGCCACCTTGCATTTGGAGGGAATAGCACATGATTGGTGGTACCATGGTATGGTAACACTTCAGCATAACCAGGTGATAGAATACCAAGACTTCGTGGATAGGTTGGTTGAAAGATTTGACAAGAAAGATCTAGAGATTTACTTTCGGGACTTAGCATAGCTCAAACAAACAGGGAACTTGGAGTATTTCATTGGTGAATTTCAGCGGTTGGTAGTCATGGTGCCAAACATTTCAGAGCATAGATTGATAGTTCTTTTCATTGAGGGCCTATCCGAACCACTGAGAGGTTGGATAAAGGCATTTGATCCTATTTCTTTATAGGAAGCGATGAAAAAGGCAAGAAGTATGGAACATTCAGTCCCAACAAACAAATTTTAATCCAAAGGAGCATCTTCTGGTAAGGATAACAAACCATTTTATAAAAAACTAGAGAGGACTTATTTTTAAAATGATTCTAAAGATAAAACTCAAGCACCTTTTGACAGAGAAACATTAAATGATTTGAGGAAGAAAAAATTATGTTTCTACTGTAAGGAACCCTATGATGCAAACCATGATTGTCCTCTTAGGCCAAAGGGAAAAGCTAACAGAGTTACGTGGCCATACTATGAGGAATCAGAATCAGATAATTCAGATCAGCAGTCTAATATAGAGGAAATAGATGGTGAAAAAGAGGAAGACAAGGCTGAAAACTTATCTAAAATGGAGTCCAAGGATGGGGAAGGAGATGGGCAACTTAGGGAAGCTCATCTCACTAGTATTAAGCAAGAAGGGCCATTCCGGATGAGAGGAGTACTTGTTGGATAGTGAGTCAAACCTTGGTTGATACAGGTGCCACTCATAATTTCATTGATTCTAGGATGGTGGAGAAGTGTGGCATACAAACAGAGGAGTTTGGGGGAATTAGAGTGAGGGTAGCGGATGGCTATGTCCTCAAATGTGATCGTAGGATCACTGGACTCCCATTGAAAGTTAATAATTATGACTTTAAGGCAGATTTTTATGTTGTACCTATGGGAGATACAGATATAGTTCTTGGGATGAGTTGGTTGCATGATATTGGTGAGTTCACTCTTAACCTCAAGGAGATGGAGATGAGGTTTAAAGTGAATGGGAAGACACATATTCTTAAGGCAATCAGGGACAGTGATCTCAAGATGGTCTCTTTTCGTAGAATGGCTAGATTAATTCGACATGATCAGGTAGAGTGGGCAGAGGAGTGCATGTTGATACCATCACAAGAGGGACAACATAAGATTGAATATCCTCCTGATATTCAGGAGCTTAGAGTTAAACACTCTAAGGTGTTCAGTGACATTCCACCAGGTAGACTACCAAACAGAGGTATTGAGCACATCATTGAGTTAGAGGAGGGGGCTAAGCCCATCATGATTACACCTTACAGGCATCCGAAGAGGTTGAAGGATGAAATTGAGAAAACCATAAAGGAGTTACTTGCTATGGGCCACATTAGACCAAGTAAGTCTCCTTTTGCTTCTTCAGTGGTGTTAGTAAAGAAGAAGGATGGGACATTGAGGATGTGCATTGATTACAGAGTGCTTAATAGGAAGACGATTAAAACAGGTACCCCATTCCTAGGATCGATGAGTTGATAGATGAGCTTCATGGAGCTTGCTTCTTCTCAAAGATAGATTTGAGATCAGGTTATCACCAGATCAGAGTTAGAGAGTAGGACATCAAGAAGACAACCTTTAGATGTCATTGTGGCCATTTTGAGTTTGTAGTTATGCCATTTGGGCTAACTAATGCACCTACTACTTTTCAGGAAACAATGAATAGGGTTTTCCATCCTCAGTTGAGGAGATTTGTACTTGTCTTCTTCGATGATATCTTGGTATATAGTAGATCTTGGGAGGAGCACTTGGTTCACCTGGACACGGTGCTGGGTATATTGGACATAGAATCCTTGTATGCAAAGGAGTCAAAGTGTGATTTGGGCATGACATAGTTTTTGTACTTGGGTCACATCATCAGTGCAGAAGGTGTGCGCATGGATCCTGAAAAGATTCGTGCCATTGTGGAGTGGCCTTCATCGGTGAAACTTACACAGTTGGGGGGCTTTCTAGGACTATGTGGTTTTTACAAGAGGTTTGTGGATGGATATTCCAGGCATGCGGCACCCTTGACAGATTTGATGAGAAAGGGAGCTTTCTTGTGGACTCTTGAGGCATAGGAGTGTTTTGAGAAATTTAAGGGGTTGATGACTTCTTGTCCAGTGTTAGCATTACCAGATTTTAGCAAACCTTTTGAGCTACATTGCGATGCTTCCAGAGAGGGAATTGGAGCGGTGCTTATGCAGGAGAAGCACCCTATTGCTTATGAGAGTAGGAAATTAAGAGGGCCAGAGCGGAGCTTCAACATATATGATAAGGAGATGTTAGCCATTATGCATGCTTTGGCCAAATTCAGGAAATATTTGGTAGGTAGCAAATTTTGTATCAAAACCAACCATAATAGCCTAAGACACTTTTTGGGGCAGCGAGATCTCAATGATAGGCAGCAAAAGTGGGTGAGCAAGTTACAGTCCTATGACTTTGACATTATATATTTTAAGGGGACACAGAATGTAGTTGTTGATGCCTTATCATGTAGGCCCCATTTGAGCTTATTGACAGACATATTGGAGGATTGGAGACACTTGATCCTTGTAGAGGATGCAAAGGACACTTGGGCAGCTAGATTCATAGATGGGACTATTCAGGACAGTAGATACACCCTTGTGAATGAGCTCATCATTTACAAAGGATGAATATTTTTGGTCCCAGGATCAGTAGTGAGGAGGGTGGTTTTGAAATCTTTTCATGATTCACCTATGGCAGGACATCTTGGTTTCTACAAGACATACCGACATATTAGAGAGCGATTCACATGGAAAGGGCTCAAAGCAGAGGTACTTCAGTATGTTAGGGAGTGTCCCACTTGCCAGCAAAATAAGCAAGAACACTCCTATCCAGTCAATTTACTTCAGCCACTTCTGATTCCTGATAAAAAATGGGAGTGTTTGTCTATGGAATTCATCACAGGACTGCCTAGAGCCCAAGGCAGGGACTGCATATATGTGGTTGTGGATTGCCTTACGAAGTTTGCACACTTCTTTCTGATCACTACTACATACATTGCTACACAAGTGGTAGAGTTTTTCTTCAAAGAGATATTCAGATTACATGGCTTACCTCGAAGCATTGTAAGTGACAAAGACAGTAGGTTTATGAGTCACTTTTGGCAGGAGCTATTCAGGTTGTGTGCGACAGAGCTCACTCCGAGTACTAGCTACCACCCTCAAACAGATGGTCAAACAGATATAGTAAACAAATGGGTGGAGGGATATCTCAAAAATTATATAGCAGGGCAACAGAGGGCATGGGTAAAGTGGATTTATCTTTATGAGTATTGCTACAATATCACTTATCATATGTGTATTCAGATATCACCCTTTATGGCCCTGTATGGGTATGAGGCACCCAATTTTATGGATCTGCTTTTGAGTGACAGTAGAGTGCCCACTGCAGGTGATTTGTTACAAGAGAGTCAAGACCTTGTTAAGACTCTCAAGGATAATCTAACTAAGGCACAAAATCAGCAGAAGTAGTATGCAGATCAGAAGAGGACTGAGTGGACTTTTGAGGTTGGAGACATGGTGTATCTTATGTTACAGCCTTACTATAAATCCACTCTCAAGAAGAGTGGTGCCGAGAAACTCAAGCCACGATACTATGGTCCATTTAGGATTATCAAAAAAGTGGGAGAGGTGGCTTATGAGTTAGACTTGCCAGCGGAGAGCAACGTGCACAATGTTTTTCATGTGTCACGCCTCAAGAAGGTGCTAGGGCATCATATTGTGCCTTCTATAGTACTACCACCCCTAGATGATGAGGGAAAACTTGTTTTGATACCGGAGGTTATCATTGATTTTAGAGAGAGGAACTTGAGGAGACGTACCATCCAGGAATATTTGGTGAAGTGGAAGGATTTTTCGATAGAGGATTCTACTTGGGAGAGCGAGGAGATTTTACAGCATCTAGAGTTGAGATTGCTTGAGGACAAGCAATTTTAGGGAGGGAGGACTGTGATGTCCCCTTCTAGCTAGAGACATCACTTTAGCTGGTGATTAGCCTATCAGAGACCCTCGTAGGCTAATAAGATTGGATAGAGGGTCACCTTGGTGTGGAGATCCTCCAAGGACCAGAGCAGAGTACTCTTCTAGGTTGCCAGAGTTTGTTTATGATGAGTTTTGCTTTGAGTTTGGCTTGGTTAGGCTATTTTTAGCAGTTTTGGAGTTATAAAGATAGACCCATGCTATTTTTAGAAAAAGGGTATGGTCATATGTAGTTCTATCATGTTAGCTCCCAGTCCAAGTGACATTCAAAAATGTTGAGTAATAATGGAGATATTAATGTTTATTTAGTTAAAACAAACATTATTGGTTTTGAGCCTATATTGTTAAGTTATAATATATAACTTAAGTGAGGGTCATGATATCATAAAAGGGGCCATTGTTTCAATTAATTGTGGGTCCAAGCTTATGGAAAAATTAAAAGGGATTTTCTAAGTTTTAATGTAATAACATTTTTTATGTTATTATTATATCTTTTATCCCACATTGAGTGTGGAGAATCATTCTGGAGTTGAGGAGTCCTTATAAACAAACCTTGTCTTCCTTCAAGAGCATGTTATGAGAATTGCTTAAAAAAATTTCCTTGTGAAATTTCTTGAAGTTGTGGCAACAAGGGTTTCTACAAGTTTGAGAAGAATTCAGACTGTGGAGAATGTAGTATCTTCAGAGTTGATGCAATTTGAGGGTGTGAAATATCACTTGAATTTTGCCTATGAGTTGACTTCATTCTGGAGTCAATATTGTGTTTTAGTGGGAAAGAATTGGATGAATCTGTTTATAGGTTGGAAGGGGTTATAACAGTAGCTATAGTGTTGTGAACAGTGCACTACAGTACCGCGAACAATAACATGCTACAGTGCCACCGTGAATAGCGCACTACAGTGCTGTGAACAGTACAACACTACAGTGAATTAAAAATTAGAAATTTAATATTGTGGTTTTTGATAGGCGTTGCCCAAGGAGAAAGCAACCAGCAGCGTGGTTGCATATTGGAGACAAAAATAAGGTTTTTTTTTCAACTATTAATGATGATGTTTTTAATGTATTCTTCCAGCAATAAGTATTGTACATACATTAGGAGCTATCTGAATAAATGAATTTGATTAGCATTATAATCAGATTTGAGTTATAATTTTAGGTAAGATTAGTTTTCAATATTTGTATTTTCTTTTCATCAACTAAAAAACCCAAAAATAGCTTAAAACATTCGAAAACAAACCAAAAACAATCATTACACCCAAGGAAACAAACAGTGATCAGTGTAGAGCCTATTTGGGGTTCTTACATTACTAGTTAGTAACTGTTGCACCAAAAGCCCAGACTGTTAGTAAACGGAACCTCCCCGTGTTAAGGGGGCAACCCCAGGATAACCTCACTAGCGAGGACCTCGGACACATGGTAGCAAAAAACTGCATGAACAACCCTATGTCACCTTCCGTTAGGGGCCCACTCTCGGGACATCACAGCTCACAACGCTCCGCAGGTCTCAACCTCGAGACCTCCAGCTCTGATACCAAGTTAGTAACCGTTGCACCAAAAGCTCGGATTGTTAGTAAACGGCACCTCCCCACGTTAAGGGGGCAACCCCAGGATAGCCTCACTGGCGAGGACCCCGGACACGTGGTAGCGACAAATCACACAAAAAGACCTATGTAACCTTCCATTAGGGGCCCACTCTGGGGACATCACAGAAATTGTTGACAGTACAGACATGTTTATAATTAGTGACACACACTTATTTAGGTTGTAAGTATCTATCAAGTGTATTGTATAGTTAATAGAGTTAACCAAGCATTCCAGTCTCTACCGAGTTCTATAGTTGTTAGTGAATCCAAGGGATAGTATTCAATTTGTGCTAAGTATTTTTTACCATAATGGTGTTCACCAGTGTACATCGAGCTTCATAAGGTTTACCAAGTTCCTTAGTGCAAACCAAGTTGTGCAATACTTACTAAGTTCATAGTTATAGTGATGTAAATCCAATGTTGACCAAGCCACTCAATGTTAACCAAGTGATTTAGTTTATACTAAGCTCATAGTGATAGCATTTATCAAGATATGCAGTATGAATCAAGTGATTTAGTTTATACGTTGAGTTTCATAGTATTCACTGAGTCACCATTGTAGACCAAGTTCAAACTACTTGGAAGTGATTAGTATGGACCAAGCTTCTATTTCTACCAAATGTATAATGATGTCGAGCATTGACTATGGATGTTGAGTATCAAAACCTCACCAAGCTAGTCTTTAGAACCTGAGTTCCTACAGTTTGGGTTGACTTTTTGTATTTTGTGTAAACTTGTATTCTAGCCAACTTTTTTGATTTATAAATTGGATTGGTATATATGTAATGTATTACACCACATCCAAAATAGAGATATGAAGTAAGATATCAAGCAGAGAAGAGAAAAAGTGTGAAATACAAGGCTACAAGTAGTATAAGGAGTAGAAAAGATTTATATATCATAGCAAGGTGATCATTACACTCAAAGGAATCTCATTCAGAAAACCAAGTTGTAGATCAAAGATCGGTCACTATTTCATCCTAACAAATGGATCAATTAAATCCTTTCACAAGGTAGACTTAACAGTCTTTTGTAAATCTCTTTACCAAGTGCATACTTTATTGTATGTTTGTAAATCCTTTTGCAAGGTGGACCTAGCAGTTCTTATTGCTCCTAACAGGGAAAATCATCAGAAGTGATCATTGTAAGCCTAAACAGGCCAACTTTATAATACAGTACTAAAGCTTGTGGGTATCACCACCCTAGTTTTACTTTCTATTTGGAAGGTTTTTGGGTCACCAAAATTTTGTGTCATAGTGTTATGAATATTTTAATGTTTTCAGTTATTCATGCATACAATTAGATCAAAATACACTTGAAGGATTAATTGGTAAACAAGGATTAAGTTTGATAAGTTACTAATTCACCCCTCCCCTCTCAGTAACTTAGCCTATCATATATATTTCCAACAGACACATTTTCAAGAATGGACATGATGTGAGATTGAGTTACATGAGCCAACTCTTTATCAAATTGGTATTTTACTTTTCCTTTAGATTTTGATGGTGAGGGAATCTCTTGTCCTTGCCCTACAACACAAAAAATCTAAAACATTATCAGAGGATATTGCGACAAAGGTTGATTCAATGTATGGTTCAGACACTTCAAGGATTCAATGAGATGATATCAAAAAGAGACATCATGCATATGCAAAAGACAAAAAATGGTTCATGAAGTAGGAATGAAAAGTGAGGAATATGCATGAGACATGAAAGTGGAATGCATGGAAGTGTGTGTATATGGGTTCTCAAGATATCATTGCATAGAAAATTGATTACATGTAAATGCAACATGTAATTAAGAAAAAAAAGTGAGATGAGATGTAAATGTGGATGATGGATGAGATAACATGTAATTGCATATGAAAAACAAGATGAAATGTGTTATGACATGGAAAGCAAAATTACATGTAATTTTCTCATGAATTTTAATTGCATATTAATGGAAGGGATCCAATGTGCCTTGAGAAAGGGAGGCAACGTGAGATTTTATAAATATGTTCAAGAAAAGGTGAAGTCCAAGTAAATGGGAATACATGCACTTGACTTTTTTGACCTTTTAAAGGTGACTTTTAGTCAAAAATGGGTTCTCTAGATGCAATTACATGTAAAGGAATTTTATTGTAATCATGACATAGATTGGGTGTGGAAAATGAGATGATTGAAAATGGAAATGGAGAATGAAATTACATGTATGTGCAAATGATAGGTGGAAATACATGTAATCACATGTGAAGAATGAGATGCGAAGATTTATGGCATGGAATGATGGAGGTGGAATAAAAAGATGCTCTTGTTCTTGGGAAAGAACTTGCAACTTCTTCAAAATGAACAAAAACCAACATATAAACAAGAAAAATTAAAAATTAAAAATGTACCTTTGGAAAAAGACTCAAACATGTCAACAAGCAAGCTACTTCAATATGAAAATTTGAATTTGGAGTTTGGGGAAAAACCAAAAACATGAAAATGAAACATTAATCATTTTTAAAGGGAAAATGCACTTTTCATGGCATCTATATCAACAAGTGTGAAGCATCAAGCTAAAACATACATAAAATAAGCAAGATAAGCATGAATTTAATTACCAAGATGGAAAATATCTACTTACTTGATGATTATATATAAATAATGAAGGAGAAAGAAACTCCAACTTTGAAAATATTCGAACAACTTGGGCTTCTTCAACCTTGCAAAGAGGAATTCATAATAATCAGAAAATTAGGCTTTTTTCATGCCCAATCCCAAAAATGTTCCCTTGAAACCCTCTTAAATCCAACATTTTCAATAAATGCAAGAAAATAGGACATTTTTGGATTAAAACATGATTCAAATCTGCACTTTCATGAATTGCTTTTAGCATTGAAATGCAAGAACGTCCTTTCTAATAGCAATAGCATGGGCATTCATCACAAAATGCATCTTCTAGATACAAAAATGTGATTTAGTAATGACAAAAGCTGGGCATTTTTTCCAAATGTGCCCTAGAATGGAGTGAAAAAAGATATTTTTTTACATGGGAATGCAATGTTTGATGCATGGGAACACCTTCAAATGTGAAAATGACCCTATAGAGGAGATCTTCTTGACTTGGATTGAAGATATTTGAAGATTCCAATCAAAAACATGTTCTTAGAGGGAAAATTCATGGATTTTTTCTTTCAATCTTCAAAAATGGGTTTTAGAGAGGCAAATACATGCTCTTGAAAGAAAATTGCACCTTTTTGGTGTGATTACATGCTTTAAAATATGCATCCAAGTCTAAAAACACCTTTTTCTATCACGGCATGTTTTAAAAAATGCATTCAAATCTAAATGCACCTTTTTGGTGTCTTGGCATGTTTTGCAATTGACCTCCAAGGCAATGAAAACACACCTTTTTGGTGCAATGGCATATAACATGTTTGTCTTACCTATTTGGTGTCTTTGCATGTTTTTATACACCTACATGCATTTCCTTTAAAAATTGTACATTTTAGGTGCAATTGCATATTTTTAATGAAATATTCTTGTAGACATGTTGAACACAACTTAAGTGATAAATTAAATGCATTTTAATTTAATTTTTGATGAAATATTACTTAAATGGGCCATAAATAATATTTAAACTATATAGTTAATATAGTCATTTAAGCAAAAAATCAAAAAGTAACTCAACTTAAAAATATAACATAAAGTGCAGTATAGTTACTTTAAGTTAAAAAACCAAAATGATCAAGTAACTTAAAAACATGACATAAAGTGAATTTATGTTATATTTTTGAAAAGGTGAATGCCAAATTAAAAATATAACATGATATTTTTAATTTGTATAGTTGCATCAAAAAGGTTCATTTTTTGGGCACTAAATTGGTCATATGTTTTGATTGCCAACTCTCATTAAGCCCTAAGATAGATTAAATCGAAGGAAAAATCGAAAGTAATGACTTGAGCAAAAGCAAAAGACCAAAAACCAACAAAATCACACTCAAAAATTGAAAAGTGTATGTTGAAGGCCTCAAATATCAAGCATAGACTCAACAAAAAAAAAACTAAAAAGATTTTAAAAAAGCCTTCAGTAAAAGGATTTGTTACATGAATTGGAGTTAACAGATTGATCATTATTAACCTATTGAATAACAAATTCAACTCAAAGGATTGTGAAACTAGTTCAAAAAAGTTTTGTACTATTCCTACATTTTATGGTGACAAAATGCAAGACAACATAAGTCACTAAAATATTTACTATAGCATTTTTTTTTAAATTAAAAATTAAATCAAACTATATAGTTAATATAGTCACTTAAGTGAAAAATCAAAAAGTAACTCAACTTAAAAATATAGCATTAAGTGCACTATAGTTACTTTAAGTGAAAAATCAAAATGATAAAGTGAACTTATATTTTTTTTTTCAAAAAGTAACTAAAATGGTGAGATATTGGAATAATTTTAGAGTTTTGATCTTCACGCTCAGAGTTTGCAAAGATTTGTCCCTACTCTTAACAACATTATGGTGGGTGAAAAGCATCACAAAGAGCCAAACAATGAAGAGACAAAATAGAAAAGGAGGTCAAAGGTTTGGGAGAAGTTGAGGGAAGGTAGAAATCCAAATTACATTGAGAAATTGTATGGCTATATTTTTAATGTTATTGAATTTTTGGTCACATCTTGGAGAGAAGAGAAAGTTAAGATTGATGGAATTGATTTCCAGGTTAATGAAGGTGTTATTGTGGAGGTGACTAACTCCCCTTTCAAGGGCATAAAATTCTTTAGGGATAAAAAATATTCCCTCAATTTTGTTAAAGACTTTGAAAAGAATGCCCAGGAGATGAAAGATTTGGTTAAGATGGGTGCATACTATGAACCAGCTTCAATTAAAAATCTATGCAGGTTCACTCTTAGGGTGATTATCTCTTACATTACACTAGACATGAGGTATGATAGAATCCATACCCATCACTTTTTCATGATTAACCACTTCAGGTATTGCACCAAGATCTCCATCCCTACTAATTGTTCTTCTCTTTAAATAAGAATATTATGGGATATAAGAATAAATTGTATGCTAACGTGACTTTCCATGAGGACCCATTGTTAATTATTTATGAGCACTTTAAGGTTCAAACTTGTGGTAGATCCATAGCCCATAAAGTGGAGTCCTTGGAGGACACAAAAAACTCCTATCTCCCATTTGACACTAAGGATAGCATTGGGCTTCATTTGGATAATGAAGAGGAGGTGGCCAAGATAATAAAGGATTTGGGTAAAAATAAAAGCGAACCCAAAAAGAATATTATCAAGGTTGGGAATGGCTCAATGGGTAAAATTATTAAGTTTGAAGTTAATTATGTTGAGAACTATAATGAAGAGGATGAGGGAGTTCAAACAAGGGAGGAGAATAATGTGAAAGATGAGGGTACTAAAAAAGTCTCGATTCACAGGAAGGTGGAAAGCCTATCCAAGCAAAGAAGGGGCAACAAAATGGAAGTTGATCGTGATTCTAGTAAGGGATAGGAGACCCTTTCCAAGCCTAGGAGGAGAGAAATGAGGATTATGGCATAGAAAAACCACCTATACTTTCAGCTCTAAGGGAAGGAAACTAATTTGGAGGAACTTTGAAAATCGGACTGCGAACATGGGCATTATGAGAGAAACTATCCAGCCCAAGATCTTTGAGGGAAAATGATGGTAAAATTCATTTGGAGGAACTCAATGGTTTGTCCATGTTGATTCTCAGTGACAACACCAGGGAGGTGGGGATGAATCTCATCAACAATGAACGGAACAACATAGTGGATAACTTCTGGTTTATCAAGTGGATTTCTCATGAAACAGAGGAGATAAAGAATAGGTTGCAAGGTTTGGAAAGGAAGAAAGGGGAAGACAAGAATGATAGGATCAACAAACTAGATATTAGGGTTACCAAGGTGGAAAAAAGAATGGAAAGGATGGAGAGCTCTCTCCACAACACTACTCACTAGAGCCTCAATATTATCAAAGGCTTAAATGATAATATTAAACAATTGCATACTATGATGGAGGTTAGAATAGGGGTAAAAGATGACATGGAAAATGAGGGCAATTAGGTAACTAAAGAGGATTTCAACCCCCTTGTTGAGAGCTCGGGAAATAAAAAGAGATTGAACAAGAAGAAGAGGGATAATTATGACTCTCCTAATGACATACAGCTGATGAGTGAAGTAGCAGAGACCATGAAAATGCTGGAGTTCAAGGCTACAGAGTTGGTCAAAGATACGATACCTTGATTGGTTCTCCTAGCTTTTCTATTTTCCCTTGAATTTTTTGTTTGCTATGCTTGCTTGCTCCTTCAGAGGCTGTGTTTCATTTTGTCAAGTTTTAGTGGCCTTCTATGGCCTATTATTTCATGTTGATTTACTTCATGCTTTGGACATAATGTTGGTTTATTTTGTTTATTGTTGGGTTTCAAGCACTCATTAAAACTGGTTTTACTTAATCAAAAACATAAATCACTAAAAACAATTTATTTCACGTATACTATAGAAATGAGATAATCCTTACATTCATTATAATATGATGTGTTTCAAATTTTTTTCTACTATATGTGGTGATTTTCACTATTTGTAGAGATGACGACATCTAGAGAGTACACATGAAATTGGTAAGAAACTAGTTTCTTTTGAAAAATATAGGATAATCACATATGGGTTAAAGATGGAAACTAATTGAAGATATGTTAGTGAAAAATGATGTGTTACTTATTTTATGAAGATTTTATGTGAGAAACTTGTTTGAGTACTTAGTGCATACACATAGAGCTTAGTGGATCGATGAGCAATTTAAGCTATGTAAGGACACTTTTCTTCTTGGTGTCATTGTCTATATTGTTGATTTTGTTGAGAATTATACACTACAGCCTTAAAATAAAGTGAAATATATGTATAACCATTACAAACAAGTAACAATTTTTATACACACAATATTCATACATGCACATGATACCATAGAAGAGGATAGAAAATTTTTAAGAGAGTATCACTTTCATATTAGTAATAATCATACCCAATTGACAAAGTTTACACAAGGATGATTTGAAGTTCTCTATCATAGTTTAAGGGTAATAAATATGAAATGCATCCAACACATAATATTATTGAATAATTACACCTCACAATTCAAGAATAGAAGGATGTTCTACTAGTTAACTAGAATGCATGTGACAAGTACTGTACAATTTTTTTTGTAATTTTACTAAGATTGCACGTGGAAAAGGAGAGCATGATGGTGCATGAATATGTGTGAAAAATTCCCTTACTAATTATAATGAATTGAAGTAAGAAGGGAGTGACAAATTAATAGAAGTAGAAATAGTTGTGTGATGGTGTACCTCTATGATAAGACCAGACATGCCTACAATTCATAGATTTTTTTTTGGTTGATAAGTGAGTCTAGTAATTAGATATCAAGATTATTTTACTCTTATAGAATGAATATACATGTTCTTGTTATAAGTTAAATTGCAAGGACGCTAGCTATTTATACTATAAAAATCGGATGTTTTTTCTCTTCATGTATTTTTTGTGTGAGAAGAATGTGAATCACAAGACTACAATGACCAATGGTTTGTAGACCTTTAATTCCCATTGATACATAGAAAGTATTCAAAACACTAAAGTTGAACTAGATGGAAACATTAATGGATGTTGACCATGTATCTTGCTTAGTCAAACTAGGAGATTTTTTAAAATATTACTTAGGTGAAATGAATTCATAATATATTTTATTACACTTTATATTATTTTTAGCATTAACTTATCATTTTATAAAATGCACACCACGTACACACATATTTTGTGGACAAAGACAATAAAGAAGGAAAAAATTACTTTTTGCATCATATTTGGAGTAAAGCATATTTACAACCACAATCATTGGCTGAGAGAATATTAAATACCCACTAAGGTTTTTTCTTGTGATAGGAAAATGACTTAGAAAGTATCCTATTAAAAAAATGTAATGTGTGGTTTTTGAAAAACTTTGACTTATAAATATAATATTCTTCATTACTCTAACTCGTTGCAACAAATATTAAATTGATTGAGTATCATGGTAGACCTCTTAACAAG
This sequence comes from Cupressus sempervirens, assembly GCA_028749045.1. Lineage (NCBI taxonomy): Eukaryota > Viridiplantae > Streptophyta > Pinopsida > Cupressales > Cupressaceae > Cupressus > Cupressus sempervirens. Next base: position 278,619,895 of record CM053791.1, read on the forward strand.
AATTTATGGAAAGTGGGGTAATATTTGAAACAATAAATGTTAGAGTTGATCCAAAAGGTTTTCTTCATTAATTTTGGGTCATCTTTAATATTTTAGTCTCTTGGAGCATTACCTCGAAGAATAATTCTATAGAAAGATAGAATAATTTTAAGAATTGCGTGTTTATATTTGGCAAAATATTGAATATTCCCTTTCTCTTTTGTATGATAAATGGCCATTAGATGAATTATGCATATTTAGAAGCTACATTTTGTATATACAAATGGTAATGAGATGATATGTGCATATCTAAATGCCAAATGTTTCATATACAAGAAATGTGAATTATTTTGTACATATTTTAAGGCCAAATTTTGCATACCTTAATTATCTACCATTTTATTATAAATAAAAAAATTAGTTTGGTATTTTAAAATTTGTACAATGATATCTTTCACATGTTCTTGTAAGCTAGTTATGTTGTTAATCTAGTCATGTTGTGGATTATTTTGTATATATAAATAGTAACAACTTGATATATGCATATTTAAATGACAAAATTTGTATATTCAAGCAACATGAGTTGATTTTTACATATTTTAAAGGCCAAATTTTGTATATATTAATGATTTACTATTTGATTATAAATGCATAAATTAATTTTGTATTGTAACATTTGTACAACGATAACTTTACTTATTGCATGTTAATTGTGTTTTGGATTAAGTTAAAAACAATATTTGAAGGGAGTCAAAAACCTTTAAAAATTGGTTTTGAGAGGACCTAAAACTCACATCTAAAGGTATTCAAGAGTATCCATTAAATCAAATATAATAAAGATAAATTAGGGAAAATCCAAGAAAGGGGATGAATGACAAGAAGACTCCCCTCCAATAAAATAGAATGTTGCACAAAAAAACTAAACATGTCCCAGAAAAGCCTGCATACAACACAATACAACCATACAAAAAGAAAGAAAAGAAAATTTTTCACATAAGGGTTTTAACGACATGCTCCGTCAACCTATAATAACCATTCATTATTAAGATTTCCCTTTGGACCCCTTATAGAATTGAAGGGTCCTGTTAAAAGAAGAGGGAGATCTCTTAGAATGCTTACTTTTGACAAAGTTCCAACCTTCTTCCTACCTAACAACCTTAACTTTTCATTCTAAGGAATATGAGTTAGAAAGCTCAACACCTGTGGAGGCTCCAACACATTACAAACAAAAAATAGAGCTAGGGAAAGACACATCCCTAGAAATAGAACAAGACTCAAGAACAACAACAACATAAACACCAAAAATAGTTTTATCACTTCCAAAATAGGGACAAATACAACATACTCAACAAGTAACAAATTAGAGCCAAGGTATTATTCAAAAGGAACCAAAACATGATCTTTATCAATAGAAAGGGCATCACCAAGAAGAGAAACATCCTTACCATGAACCATGGGACCAAAACCATTGATATGAAGATTTTGGTTAATCACATGGGATGAGCTTTTAAATAACATGTAATGTTGAGAAGAGGCATCATTTGACCATAAAGATGACTTCTTCTATTTAACTTTCTCAAAGTCATATTGAGCAGTAATATGCCCAATCTTAAGAGGGCTCTTGGATTTAGACATTAGATTAAGGTCTTCCCTACAAATGTAGAAGATTTTCCAAAACCAATCATGTGGCAGCTATATCTGATCTAAAATGAGTTAAGCCTAAGAAGCCTTTCTCTTTGTGGAAGGTGATGGGATTCAAAATTGTCTTCCTGATTTGAGTGCCATTTCATACTTTTGAGTCATTTTGAGCCCTTGAAAGTGCATTTAATGCATGTGTACTTGATTGTCCTTTTGAGACCTAAGAGGTGTTTAATGTTTCTAACACCTTTCATTCAATATATCCATGCATCTTGTATTGATAAATTTCTATTTTGAGTCATTCTATGAAGTTCCATTTTGAGCAATGTTCAGTCTTGCATTTTTGTCGAAGTGTCAAATAGCAATAGGCAACCTAGTTTGCATTTTAATATCTCACCCCTAGTAATGTTTAATGAATTGATTATTTGGGAGTGTTTAGTATCCATATCAACTTGAACCTATGTTTTAGATTTCAAATCATTTTGATGTCTTTTGACTGGATTTTGAATCCCTCAAAGATTGTTGTTTACGGTTGTCATGTTGATGTAAATTGTTTAGAATTCTGGGAGGCCCTGTTTGACATGTTATAACTTTGACCTGGTTGAACAAAATGAGAAAATTCATTTTGCATTTTATTCTAGAGGCTAGATAATTTTTATGTTTTAGATTTGAGCTTATGACAAATCCATTTGATTTGTTCTCAAATGCAATTCCAAATGCAATTTCTAAAGTTTTACTAGTGTCAAAGTATAGATCGATCGATACCCCTATTGGGGATGTCATAATTCTAAATATGTAATAGGTGAGATCAAATAGATTGTACCATTGTGTTCTACTCTAAAAATTATTTTAAGTGTGGTAGTTTGTAAGTTTTGACGAATCCATCGACACAATTTCCTAAGTTCATTCTGTTTGTGAAAACCACTTTTTTGCCATTGTTCCCAATTCTACAAACCAAAGTAGCTCACTTCGAATGCTTTCCAAATTTGTCTAATTATTTTTCATGAGCCCTAATCATCTATTTATGTCCTCCTTGGATAGTGAACCAATGCCACAGTTTTCGTGTCTCCATGTGGCTATTTGCCCTATTTTCGAAGCCAAAACCAAATGCAATTTATGATTTTCTAACATGTTTGCTTGCAAGCAGTTCTAAGAAGGAAGCTTTGATAGTCAATATCTTTTGACTAAGTAATCATCACGAGATGAGATTTGACATAGTAAGAGAATGCAAAACAAAGAATCAAAATGTCAATTTTTAGAGCCTAGTTACCTGTTTTAGTCAGTTTTTAAGGCCAATTAGAAGATCTGTTGGCACAAAATTTTCAGCTTGCAAAAAAGTGGTAAAATGAGTAAAAATTGATGTTTCAATGGTCAAATTTGGTCTTGATTAGTGTTAGGTGATTGGTTCATTAGTTTCAAGCGTTATGTGTTTCAGTTCAAAAAAAAAAAAAAAACCAGACCCACTCTGGGGCCCGATTGATTTCATCAAATTCGTAAGATCGATGTCAAAAAATGATAGAATGATATTTTATGAGATCAATTAGACATTTGGTTTATGCATACTGTGATTATATAAATGAGGTTTAAAGGCATATGTCAAGAAAATCAAATGCCTAGATATTAGAGTATGTGGTCTCAAGTTATTGGAATACATAAGGTGTGCTCTAAAAATAATTTGGTTGTAGACCTTAATGATTGATGTGAACATGCTCAACTAATAGAATGGAAATGCTCTTAGCTTAAGGTTGAACCTCCACATCTAAGCTGAGATTTTGAGGATGAACGTTAATGGTTTGAAATGATTCCTACAACCCTGTGCATACATGCATGAGCAGATTAGTTTGCCATTTGTGGTGATTGCAGTGAAATTGGAGCTTTCCTCACCCAATCAACATTTGTGCAAAATAAAGATATAGAGGGATTAATTTGATATCCGCTTCAGAGCCTTTTCTAGTGTTAGTGGAGGGAGCACACCCAGGTTTGAGCACTGAACAAGCAGATTTTCCTTTTGACCATTGGAGAAGAAGGAGCACAATTGCTTGGGCAGTGACTCTAATGTGGAGAGAGAAGAGTTAATGATAATTGTGACTGGGGACATGGCAGCTACAAATTATAGGAAAGCCATTGATTTACATGGCTACAACTCAAGCCTGATATTCACCATGAAGAAATCCTTGAGCACTATACATAGGTTGGTATTGATTTTAAAATAGAGTTAATGACAACTATGGTTAGAGGAGGCCATTGGGAAACAAGTTCCGCCAAGGAGAAAGAAGAGATAAAATGCATAAAAAATTGTCTGCATTCTCACAAGGTAATTTCATGCGGGGTGGGAGGAATCTCTTCCGTGGGTTGCACTCCAAAACTCTCTAGCCTTCATTCTACCACTCACAGTGCTTAACCCAGTGTCATATATCTCTATGCCAAAGATTGTTCTAATAAGATGAAAACATCGCTATCCTCATTCGGATTGCACAGAGACTTGAAGAAAAGGACCCTACGACTCAAGCTTCTCTCTACGTAATGGTTACGAGGCTTGGGAGCGCAATATTTTTGCTTGATGAGTTGTGTGAGTAGTGGTGGAGAAGTGCATGAGAAAAGATGAAAGGATTTCATAATTATCTGTTATTTTACGTCTTTAAATACATGATCACACCCATCATAACTGTCTTGAAGAAACACCTCTTTTGAGGGAAGGCTCATATGTAAAAGGGCCTCATCATGGATGATGGCCAGTTGAGCACGCAAAAGAGAAAGTTTTGATAGGAAAATGCATAGCTAAATCATAGAGAATGATGATGACATCACCATCACACGTAGCGGTTAGGCACACTATCGCAGTGATAATTGCATGGTCAGTGGGAAATGTTTCGAAGGTGCAAAACTATCAAAGATGACCATCGGCGCACTCTTGCATAGAAAATGAACCCCCCAATGGTATGAAGAGCGTATTTTGCATGATCGCACGGCGTAACCGTGGTTAAGCATGAAGAACCCCAAAGGTCTGAAGCCTAGTTAAATGCATGTTCACCCAGGTTAAGGAGGAACCCAGGGTTAAGCCCTTGAAATCATGTAGACATGACATGTGGCAAGGACATTGATAGAGCACAGTGTAAGGTGGAAGGAGTAGGCCAATAGGAGGCTACCATGTGGCACCCAATTGGTCAACAAGAGTTGACCTAAATGGAAAGAAAGCCAAAAATATGGAAAGTGGAAAAATTAAGTTTTGATTAATTTTGTTTGCAAAATTAATACTCAAAGCCTATCATGAAAAATTTTGAAAAATTTGAAGATTTTAAAGTTTTATATAGTTTTAACTATTGAATTTTTAAATTTTTCATTAAAATGTTCTGAATTTGCAAATGCGAGACAGATTTTCAAATAAGCACCAAAGGGACATTTTTTGTTAAAAAAATGCAGTGTGATATATCTTTGGAATCAACAAAAGATGAACTCTCCAAATCTATAGTTAGAATTTACACAGGTATTTAGCAGTATAGCCTATAGGAAGATTTGTGTTTTTTGGGGCTTTCTCAGTAGAATGAGCAAACTTCATGATTAAGCTACAAAATCAATTGGAAAGCAATCATTGAAGTTTGTTGCTACCAGATTTGGAGTAAAAATGATTCTATGAGTTTTCTTTGGGCTCTAAAAGTCATTTTACGAGTGTTTTTGCCCTTGCCTTGATCTTAGATTTGACATTAAAATCAGTTAGAGATTCCATCATTTTGGAGATATTTTCAAAGGCATTCTTCAACAGAAATGAAAAGATCTAAATGTGCAATTACAGAGAGAGAGTAGAGAGATGTTTTACATCTGCAGATGGGGGTTTCCCACGTGGACAAAATGATAGCGTGTGATCTAATCTAGGATTGTTTCATTTCTATTTAATCTCTTCTTTTCTTTTTTTCTAGGTTGGTTCCAATTTTTGGAGAATTTTTCTCATTGTTGTGATACTACAGGGTTGGTTCTAGTTTGTTAGTGAAACCACATTGTTGGATCTAGAGCTATGATTCCACCATATTCTTCATCATTTCTCTTATAATGAATAGAAAGTAATAAGAATACAGATAGTTCTAATTTGTTAGGCAATTTTATGTTTCAATTTCATGCATCCTTTATGTATTTGTTTCAAGGAAATGAATATAAGTGTTGCAGCAAATTAATCTCTTATCTGAATTTTGTCTCATGTTCATGTTGTTTGTGATCTTCTATAATATATGTACAAGGTGCATATTGTCCAATAGCAATCTATTTTAGATCATATATGTTGAAATGTTTTTCTTATGATTCAAAGAATCATGTAAATGCTTATCTTATCATGATAGGGTTGTAGATCTCATGAAGAGATAGGTCGATTATGAGATTCAAAAAGATGTAAATGTCTAATTCACAAGGTGAATGGATAGATCAGGTAGTCTTGATATATGGGATATGTCAATGACATTCAAGGATGTGTTAGGGGTTTGTAGAATTGCCCAATAGATAAGACATTGATAAAATACAAGATCAAAGAGTTATGTTGTTCATATCATGGTTTTGGTGAAATCAACATCATTAATCAAATATCTTTTCCCTTTAATGTTGAAGTAACTAAAAAGTGTTTCCCTCGCATGGCTTATCAAGTTCTTAGGCCATGTTATTAGCTTTCTCATGTCTAAGATCTTTGCATGAGTGTTAGAAGATTAAAGTTTTTATTTTCTATATTAGATTCGAGAGTATTCTTTTGAACACTGGTACCATATAAATGAATTTGAGGTACACCCACCTAGGTTTTGCAAAGCCTAAAGTAGAAGAAGGGTCTAGCCTTATAGTTGGCCTGGTGTTTGAAAGGGTATGTTGTAGATGGGAAGTAGCTACCCCTAGATGTATCCTATTCTCATTGGGATAATTTGAAACCGTAACATTTCAAAACACAAACAAAAGGAAGTCTCATTGTTGCGTTGTACAATATTTAGAAACTCCTCTCAAGAGGATGTGAATCCTACAAATGAAGGGGTAGTAGGGGATCATCGGCTGATTTTTGGTTTCAAATCATAAGTTTATAGTTTAGACTTGACTTGGGAATTTTTGTAGGGGGTAATGTCACTCTTGTTAGATTGGTGGTTGTTCAAAAGATGATAGGGCTTGATGTTAGTTTTAAATTCTAATTCTATTTTTTCTAGTTCTAAATAACAAAAACCAAGTACAAAGGTTATGGTTCCTATTCCAGAAGTATGATGTTGTCCTAGCTCCTTCTGTTAGAGTCGTTACAGTTTCTTGTGATGTTGGTTTCACTATTTCTCAATATTGTGTTGGCCCCTCCAAGTTTGTTGGATTCTCTATTTTGGATCCACTAGCATGGAGGAAGATTTTGTAAAGGTGCAAGAATGTTGGATTTGGTCATAGCTAAACATTCTAAGAATATTTCTCCTCCTTCTGATATGATTCTACACTTCCAAAAGAAGTAGGGGAAATAGAAATCCTAGCTTTGTCCCTGTGTTTTTTAAGTTGTAGAATCCCGATATTGAAAACTTCCTTGGAATTCTAAGCTTAACATTCATTTGTGATGGTTTTTGTTCTTAGGTTTTTCTAGTTTGATATAGGTTGCTAGACATTGTAGTGTTGGAATTCTTTAGAATAACTGAGAGGAGGAGGTGAATCAGTTAACTAGGGTCTAGATGTACAAATAAAAAATTTCAATGCTTAGTAGACCCATATACCTTATCATGCATGCATCCATTAGATCATACAAAATATAAACTTTGTAGGTTACTATCTTAGGTCAAAACAACTTTATAGAAATGTAAACATGAAAAAACATAAGAATATTCACACAATTTGACACAAGGATTTTACATAGAAACCAAATTTGGCAAAAACCACCATTAACATGCTACTAATTCTCACTCTTCTAAAGTGATGCCCTGTGAAAGGCCAACCTTGTTAAAAGTTACAATACACACTGTTAAATGTGACTTAGTTAAAGGATTTCAATCACCCTATTAGGAGTGAGCCTTGTTAGAGGACTTTACACCATTCCATTAGAATGTCACTCGGTTAAAGGATTTACAAATGACTGTTAAGTCAACCTTGATCCAAAGGATTTACCCTAGACTAATACAATGATTAGAATGTAACAATAAGGCTTGATCTGATAACAAATTACAACTCACTTGTAGATTATAGATCTTTGTTTCAATCCTCCATTCTACTTGGCATTCACACACTTCAACTCTAATAGCTTGTTCACCCTTCAAGCATTCATACTCTTAAGCCTTGTTTCTTTACATGTCAACTATGGTCACTTTTGTTCAGCTACTGAATGAAGTAATACCCTAGACTCCTCGGCTTTCTTAGTTCTCAAACATGAAAACCTTTGCTTTTGACCAACTATCTCTACAAATAGAGAATTAAGATATTTTGTCTCTAAACCACAATCGTCCATTTTAGGGTTAGGTAAGATATAGTGAATCTACTCAATTTTTCATTTGGTTCCTCTAAAAACTTCTTTTACAATCTTCCTTGAAATCACCTCAAAATGGTTTACCTTGAATTTTGTATCACCATCTCATCATAGTTATCTTCTACATACTTCACACAATTCAAAAGAACAAAATACTCAGTTTAGATTCATCAAATCTTTGATTTAACACTATTTGTTGTCACTCAAAAAAATATTGTTTTGTCACTCTTCCAACACTAGTTCACTCAAAGAAAACTAAATTTTATTGAATATTTGACACCAACTAAACTTTATTCGGCATATATTAACAATCACTTGGCTTGCACTATTTTTCATCTTTGCTTAGCATCTCTTGATTTTCACTCGACTTCCACTTATTTATGCTCGGCTTGCACTGATTGGCCAACAAGGCTTAGCAGACATTTTTCTTACTTAACCTTCTTTTAGTCTTAACTTGAGTAATCTTTCATTTCAGAATTTAAGTAGATAAATGATACACTATAGTATCAATGTCCCACTTGGTCTTAGTGCTTCTTTTACATACCAAATAACTCAATATTTCTCTAGGTGCTATTGTTATCCCCTCTTTTCAAATCCTCTTCATCAATTAACTAAATGATATCTTTCAGACCAAAAAAATTTTGTCTCACTAGCAGGTAGCAGGTTTGACATCATTGACAAAATAATGATTGTTTCATTACAAGTTCTTCTCTTCAAAACAATCTTATATCAACAATCTCCCTCTTTGACATTGATGGAAAACCAATACCAAAAAGAAAAGAAAACTTTGAAATTTCTCCCTCTATTAGTGTAGTATATGTCCTTCCTCTATTTAGGGTAATGTGAGTTTTGTACTCATTTTCTATATAATAACTCAACCTTTCCTCTAGGTGCTATTGTTACCTCATTTGATCAAATCCTCTTCATCAATCAGACAAATGATAGTACTCAAATCATCTAAGCAAGTGTCTTACCAACAAGTAGCAGGTTTGACATTAGTGACAAAATAATGATTAAAGTACATAGTCATAATTGTATCAATCTATTTTCAACAATCTGCCTCTTTGGCATTGATGGTGAACTAAACTGACCAAACTTAATTAGTACAACCAATAAAATACCAAAAATAAAATATTTCCTTATATTGAAATCTCTCCCTCTATCAGCAAATTTCATCTTCTGAATAGGTTTAAAATTTTTGTTTTAATCAATAGACAATCAATCATCTTTATGACTCCCTCTGGATCACCTCTTATATATCATTTGACATTAACTCCCTCTGATCATGATTTCTCCCTCATTTCTCCATTAGCAAGATTTATCCCTCTTTGACAACAATGCCAAAGATTTTTCATCTTAATATTGAGATATGAACATTTTTAGTTTCTCACTTTGTCACCTAGCTTATGACTAATTTCTAACTCCAGCTCTTTGATTACTTTAGGTAGCTCCTAAAGTAAGATTCATTGCATCAATGTGTAACATATGTCAATCAACTTATTTGATGCATGAAAATCCTCATACTTTTTAGATAGCCTTTGATAAGGCTATCACCCCTAGTTTACCTCTTAGATATTCATTAGAATCCTTGGGTAATTCTTTTGTGAAAATGTTAGCTATTTGCTCTTTTATGTTAACATATTCCATCTTCATCTCTTTATCATTAACTAACTCTCTCAAGTAATGATACTTGATTGCAATGTGCTTAGTTTTTGTATGCATCACAGGATTCTTTGATATATTTATAGCACTTGTATATCATAGTAAAGTATCATAGGCTTAGTGATTTTTTCTTTCATACCTTTGAGTAGTTGTTTGATCCATACCACATTTGTACAATTTACTACAACAACCACATATTCAACTTCAATAGTAGATTGAGATATGCAATTTTATTTCTTTCTAGTCCAAGTGACCAACCTATTTCCTAAGAAAAATACTCCACCACTTGTGTTGATTCTGTCATCGATGTTTCCAACCCAATCAACATTATTGTAGGATCTTGATTTAAAATTTTTTTTTTTCTTATAGTACATTGTTCCTTTTAGATATCTCATAATTCTCTTAATGGCCATCAAATGATTGTCCTTAGTGTTAGCAGAGAATCTTGTAATAATCCCAACAAATATTGCAATGTCATGTCTGCTATGCACTACATATTGCAATTTGTCAATCCTAGACCTATATAATGTTTGATTCACATCAACATAATCATCATTCTTTGAAAACTTGTGTCATGTCCATCGATGTGCTACCTAGTTTGGAATCTTCCAATCCAACAATTTCAATATTTCTTTCACATAATTAGACTAGGTGATGTATATATCATATTTCATCTGATATACTTGCAACCAACAAAGAACTTGATCTCTCCAAACATAAACATCTCAAATTATTTCTTCATTTCATTTGCAAATGCCTTACATAATGTATCTTGACCACCAAATATGATATTATCTACAAAAATTTTAGCTAGTAAAATACCTTTACCTCCTTCTGTCTTCAAGAATAAATTGTTATTATTATCAGTCTTCTCAAAAAAAATCTTCACAAGATAATTGTAAAGCCTTTCATACCATGTTCGTGTGGCTTGCTTAAAGCCATATAAAACTTTGTGTAGTCTATGTACCATGTTCTTGTTGTTAGCATCAACAAATCTTCATGGTTGTTTTATATAAACCTCCTCTTCTAATATACCATTCGAAAATGTTGACTTCACATCCACTTGATAAACTTTGAAATCTTTGTATGTAGAGTAAGAAAATAGAGTTCTTACTCCTAATTTTGTAATAGGGAAAAAAATATCTTCATAGTCTATTCCTTCTTCTTGTGCATACCCTTTGCAAACTAATCTTGCCTTATTCCTTGTGACTTCACCATTCACCTCTAACTTGTTTCTGTACATCCACTTGGTTTGAATCACATTCTTGTCCTCTGGTCTGAGAACTAGAGCTCATGTCTTGTTTTTCTCAATCTACTCAATCTCTTCTCACATGGCTTTACTCAAGTCCTCATTTTCTAAAGCATCTTTCACTTTCTTAGGATCATACATGCTCATCAAACATGTATCACTTCTCATCCTATTTCTTGTCATTGGTCTAGCATCTTTATCTCCAATAATTTGTTCAATAGGGTGATGTCTCTTGACATACTTTGACAATCTTGGTTCCATTCTTCTTTTTTCAATAGGTCTATCAACTTCTGAATCAGAACGGGCCTCAGTTTCAGTTTGCAATTCTGCTCCTGACTGTAAATTGGTTCCTAAATGTAACTCAACATTCATTGTATGTGACTGAACGGTTATCGAAACTTGTTGTTGATTTGCAACTTGGTTTACATCATCTTCATCAATAGGCATACCTTCATAAAAGTATACAAATAACTTGTACTCTTCAAATTCCTTCAAAGGTTCAGCTTCATGTACCTCTATATATTCGTCAAACTTCACATTCACACTTTCCACTACTTTGTTAGTGTTAGTATTTAAACACTTATAAGTTTTACTTCTTTTGGAATAGCTAAGGAATATACCTTCTTCACTCTTATCATCTAATTTTCCATTCTTGATATCTTTAAGAATATAGCACTTGTTTCCAAATACCTTAAAATATTTTACATTGGGTGAGTATCCGTACCATAATTCAAAAGGTGTTGAAAGAGTACATTTCTTGACTTGCACATGGTTCAAGGAATAGACAGTTGTACTTACATCCTCTCTCTAGTATTTCAAAGTAACATTCTTCTCTATCATGAGTGTCCTAGCATAGTCTATTATAGATTCATTCCTCCTTTCAACAATTTCATTTTGTGGAGGGGTCCTAGGTGCAAAAAAATTTCTTCTGATTCCTCTATCATTATAGAACATCTCAAACTCATTTGATGTAAATTCTCCACCTCTGAAAAATCTCATAAATTTCAAGCTTTTTCTTGTCTCCTTTTCAACTCTAGCTAAGTACCACTTAAACATTTGGAAAGCATCGGATTTCTATTTTAGAAACATAATTGTCATCATCTTAGAATAATCATTAACAAATAGGAAAATGTACTTTCACATTTGTAGCTTTCCACATCAATTGGTCCATACAAGTCAGTATGAACAATCTCTAAAATTTCTTTAGAGGTGAGTCTTACTTTTAAAACTAGATTTTGTTATTTTTTCTAACTGACATTGTTTGCATATTATATTGTCACGTTTCTTCAGTTTAGGAAAACCTCTAACTCTTTTCATGTTACTGATACTTACTAAGTTATCAAAGTTAACATGACAGAATCTCTTGTGCCATAACCACACATTATCAAATTCTATAGCAAAACAAGTAGCATCATTCATATTAAGATAAAATATATTACCTCTAGTCTGATCACCTTTCCCAATTAGTTTCCTTCAGTGTCATAGATCTTTTCTATCTTGTTCTCAAACTCAACTTTGCAACCTGAACTATTCAATTGTTACATACTCAACAAATTATAGTTAAGTCTTTCTATGTAATAAGCATTGTCACACATGATCTTTTCTATGAGTTTGATAGATCCTTTTCCTTTTATCAAACAAGGTGTATTATTATGAAACCTTACACTATTTCCATCATAATAATCAAAGGTAAAGAACTTACTTTTATCTCTAGTGATGTTATGTGAACACCCCCTATCAATGATCTATCTACCACTCTTGTTCACATAAGACACTAGTGCAGTTGCCTCATCCTCATTAGAATCATCCTTTATTGCAACATACACCATTTCATCATAATGGTTGTCAAATCCATCTTTGGTTTCCTCTTCAACAATATAGAAAAATTTCTTTCCTTTATCTTTGTAATCTTTTTTGTCCTCATCTCTTTTACTTTTGTATTCGTCTCCACCTCTATTATTATTCTTCTCTAGACATCTAGTAGCAATATGACCAACCTCATTGCAATTGAAACACATAATAGGTAACTTACCTTTGCCTCCATGAAATCTCCTTGCTATTAGTACTTCAAGTTATTCTACATTTGTCTCATCTATATCGCTATCACTAGAAACATATTTGACCTTTTTCTTCTTTTTAGGTTATTTTAATGATAGTTTAGCTTTGAAAGAAGATTTAACATTCTAAGATTTGAAATTATCAAAATTGGAGAGTTCAAAAGCAATGATTCTACCTATCAATCCTTCAAAGATCAGATCATTACCAGGTGTGTACCTCAGTTATTGTATGGCAGAAACTCTAATAGCATAGATGGGTAACATGTTTCTTAGTACTTTGTTGATCATAGTCTCATCTTCAATCTTACTAGTTGCTCTTCTAATAGCATTAACTACTTCTTTTACTCTAGCATAGTATTGAATGATATTCTCACCTTCTTGCATTCTCATATCATCAAACTTACCTTTTAAACTTTTAGATTTGGCTCTTAGTACATTTTTTTCTCCTCCATAGATCTTTTCTATAGCATCCCACATTTTCTTAGCAGTATCACATTCCTTGATGTCATCAAACTTAGTATAACGTAGGGTAAATGTAATCTCCAACATTGCCTGATTAAGTTCTCTCTTCTTTTTCAAATCCTTAACGGTTAGATGCTTAGTAGTGATGGTAGATTGTGCATGGTCTCCAAGACCTCCTAGGTGTAGCTCCATCAGAATTTTCCATGCAGGAAAGTTATCCTTCTTAAGCTTGGGTACCTCTCTTTTAGACATCTCAATCTTTTGCTTCTAGTACCTTCAAACTAGTCTTTTTAAGCACTATGGCTCTGATACCAATTGTTAGAATTCATTAGAATAACTAAGAGGGGGGTGAATCAGTTATCCGAGATCTAGATATACAAATAAAAAATTTCAATGCTAAATAGACTTATATCCATAAAACTTTATCATGCATGCATCCATTAGATCATACAATACATTAACTTTGTAGGTTATTGTCCTAGGTCAAAACAACTTTGAAAAAATATAAACATGAAAAAACATAAGAATATTCACACAATTTGACACAAGGATTTTACATGAAAACCCAATTTGAAAAAAACCACCAGTAACATGCTACTAATTCTCACTCTTCTGAAACAATGCCCTGTGAAAAGCCAACCCTATTAAAAGTTACAATACACACTATTAAATGTGACTTGATTAAAAGATTTCAACCACTCTATTAGGAGTGAGCCTTGTTAGAAGACTTTAGACCATTTCATTAGAATGTCACCTAGTTAAAAGATTTACAAATGGCTATTAGGTCAATCTTAACTCAAAGAATTTATCGTAGACTGATACAATGATTATAAAGTAACAGTAAGGCTTGATCTGATAACAAATTACAACTCATTTATAGATGACAGATCTATGTTTTAGTCCTTCATTCTACTTGGCATTCACACACTTTAGCTCTAATTGTTTGTTTACCCTTCAAGCATTCATACTCTTAAGCCTTCTTGATTTGCATGCCAACTACAGTTAGTTCTATTTGGCCACCAAATGAAGGAATACCTTAGACTCATTACCTTCCTTAGGTTCTCACACATGGAAACCTTTTCTTCTGACTAGCTATCTCTATAAATAGAGAATTAAGAACTTTTTTCGCTGAACCATAATCGTTCATTTTAGGGTTAGGTAGGATACAATGAATCTACCCACTTTTCGATTTGGCTCCTCTAAAAATTTCTTCTATAATCTTCCTTGAATTTTCCTCAAAATGGTTTACCTTGAATTTTGTGCCACTAGCTTATCATAGTCATCTTCCACACGCTTCACACAATTAAAGAAACAAAATAGTCAGCTTAGATTTGTTAAATTTTTGATTTAACACTAGTTGTTGTGACTTGACAATTATATTGTTCTATCACTCAGCCAACACTAGTTCACTCAGAAAATAGTAAAGTTTACTGATGGTTGGCACCAACTAAACTTTACTCAGCATATACTAACAATCACTCAGCTTGCACTATTTTACATCTTTACTCAACATAGCTTAATTTTGACTCAGCTTACACTATGCTCGGCTTGCACAAACTACTCGGCAAGGCTTGGTAGATACTTTTCTTACTTAACCTTCTTTTAGTCTTAACTTGAGTAATCTTTCATTTCAGACTTAAAGTGAATAAACAATACACTATAATATCAATGTCTCACTTGGTCTTAATGCTTCTTTCACATACCAAATAACTCAACCTTTCTTTAGGTGCTATTGTTATCTCTTCTTTTCAAATCCTCTTCATTAATCAACTAAATGATAGCTTTCAGACCAAAAAGCAATTGCATCACCAACATGTAAGAGGTTTTACATCATTGACAAAATAATGATGGTTTCATTATAGATTTTTCTCTTCAAAATAAACTTATATCAACAATTAGCTCTTTCTATGACAACATTTGTAAGGCCTACTTGAGAACCCAAGAGAAATTAACCTACTATGTTATAATGTTTTATAACACATTTTTAAAAAAAGTTTGTGCAACATAAGATAACAATGTGGAAGCAATACACATACACATAAGCAAGTATAAATAAAAAAAATAGTCCTCAAGAGATCCTTCACATTGAGTCACGTTTAAATTTTTTTTATTAATTAGTTTTAATCTTAAGCACAATATCTATAATCATAAATGTATAACATATTCACAATCTCATAAGAAAATAAATAAGTAAAACATATATGATAAGGTATTGTAGACACTTAAAAATTCTTTAGAAAATAAAGTATTTTTATTTTCTGAAAAAATTTCTGATGACATCATCATTTATTAATTAATTAATTTATTTATTTTTATGTCATTAAATCCCTTTATCTTAATTAAAAATATTTAATTAAGGAATCCCTCCCAAAAATGTTTAAATCTTATTTAAACATAATTTCCTTATTTATTAATTATTTAATTAATAAATAGACCAAAAATTCTAAAATAAATAAATAATTTATTTTTTGCCCAAAACTTGGCCAATTTCCTTAAAACCAGTAACCTCTTCCACAATCTTCTAATCCTTCTTTAATTTCAATTAAAGGCTAATCCCATCATTTCCTACCCCTAATTCCAGCTCAAAATATTTAATTAAGATTAAATATTAATCTTCGTGTTTATTAAAAATATTTTAATAAATATATCCTCAACCCAAACCCTTGAAATAAATAAAACTTTATTTATTTTCTAAAAACCTTATTTATACTCATCCTAGGAAGTTCTAGACTCTTCTAGAAAGTCTTCATCCTCATCTAAAGCCTAGACTCTTCTAGAAGATATCAATCCTTATCTTTGAGCCTAATCCTAATCCCCCCTAACCTTGTCACATTCCCTAAACATGGGTTAAAAATTGTTAACCCAAGCCAAAGCCAACAAATATCTCCTCCTTCACCCACCCTCATTAAATGCCATCCACTTGCCCATCTCTAACAAGCCTAATCTAATCTTAACCCAAGCCTAATCCAAGCTTTAATCATTTGCACATTCCTAAGTCAAGCTTAAGACTTTCTTAATCCAACCCAAGTTAAAATATCTCAACTCTCTCACAAATATCCCAACCATAAAACTTTATGAAGCCCACAAAGTCATAAATGACTCTTACAAACCCATTCAGTGCTCTTACAAGCCATTATGAGGGTCTTTATGAGCTATGAGCCTCCTTTGTTGACCCCTCAACCCCTCTTGCTCTAACCAATGACCCTGTGACATGTGTCACTCCCTAATTGGCTATAAAGAAACACAATCGATGTGCTCTCCTCTCATTCAATCTAAACCCTTCCATAATCTTTCTCCCATCCTTGCATCCTAGCCCTTGATCCCTCAAGCCCTTTGGCTATTTAAGGAATCCTCTCCCAAGCCATTTTAACACAATCTAGAAAGTAAAGCCATAATTCCATTTTAAGAAGTCATTTTTTTACGTCAAATCCATTCACCAAAATCTATCAAAAATCCTCCATTGAAGCCTATTTGAGCATTTGAGCATACATACATAATCAAGCCATCTTAGCTATTAGACACACCTCTACATCAAGTGATCATCCTCATTGAGAAAGCCTATCCATGACTCATATTCTCATTTGAGGACTTCACTTTGTCTCTCATGAAGTTATGTTAAATTAGTATGCAAATGCTTTTTGATTATTTTAATTTAGTGTTTCTAACATACTAAAGTGCATATACATTCTGGCATGTCCGGTGGGACCCCGCATGGGTCATCTTCATTAGCTTTTTTAGTCAAGTTTTGTATGTCATTTGCTAATTTTGGCTATTTTTGCTTGTTTTTTTTATTGGTAGGATTGTATAAATTGGTTTTTTAGGTCCAAATGAGCATAAAGAAGACAAAGGAACTCATAGTCTATCTCATAGTGTTTGCAGATTTTTCAAGCTTATAGGTGGACGGAGCACTTGGAATTCTTCTTCCTCTTCTTGTCTATATTCTTCTTCTATTCCGTCTACTTCTTCTTCTTCTTCTTGAGGGATCTTGACCTTTTTTTTTTAAAGAAAAATCATACACACTTTTTTTTTGAAGTGATTAAAATGAACCCCCAAATCATACTTAAATCCATTAAAAACTAAAAATTTGCAAAAAAAAAAAATCTTTTAACAAGTGAAACTAAACCAGTCCAATCATTTGCATCCTTGCAACATCAAAGTTTTAGATGCATTCATGCAAAGTTAGGAACACTTCATTTTTAGGAATTTAAAAAGAACTTCAAATTTTCATTTCAAAAGGATAAAAATCAACACTAAGTGCACACTAAAATCTAAATCAAACTCAAAGCATCAATCAAGGATAAAA
Organism: Cupressus sempervirens; assembly: GCA_028749045.1. Taxonomy (NCBI): domain Eukaryota; kingdom Viridiplantae; phylum Streptophyta; class Pinopsida; order Cupressales; family Cupressaceae; genus Cupressus; species Cupressus sempervirens. The sequence goes on from CM053791.1 coordinate 278,637,690, forward strand.
TGAACCTCATTTGCAAATATTTTAAAGTTCTTTTAAAAATCTCATGAAAACTAAGAGTCCTAAATGGTTGCCAAAATTGTTCTAAAAGTTTTGTTATTTGTTTCAAACAAATGTCTTGTTGCAAAATCTTGAATGTTTCCTAAGTTTTTCATACATCAAAACAATCTAAGAATATCATTTTTTTAGGCTTAAAACATGCAAACTAGAACACAAAATCTTGAATGAAAATCAAAGTCCAAAGAGTCATTTTCACTTTTGAGTCCAAAACAATCTTGAATGATCTAAAGTTCAAACAAAGCACTTCAAAGTTCTTAAAACGACAAGCAAAATCTCAATCTTGAATGCTCAAAGGAAAAAAACTTAAATGTTTAATCACTTGTCTTTGAATGCATGTTGCTAAAATCACTCTTGAGTGACATGGATTAAAATCAAGTTTTATTTTTATTTTTTATGAATGCATAATTAAAACAACAAATCCAATCTTGAATGCCATAGATCAAATAATCATCTTTTGGAGCATAAAAAGAATCCACATTTTAGAAACTTTCTAAGTTATAAAAACAAATAAAGACACTTTGAATGAATTTCTTGTTGGACTGACCCTCTTTAATCACCCATCATTCTAACCATTGGTTGCAATATCAGCACCATATATGGGGATGGGTCTACCTAAGAAGGTGTTAAATGCTCCACAAAAATCAAATTCCACTCACTTGAGTTTTTATTGGTTTTTCTAAGATAGAAAATTTCTTGAATACACATTAGTCTCGCTAACACTTCATTTGGGCATAAAAATTGAACAAATCTTGACATGGAGGGCCTCCGAGCACATGCTTGAAGTCAAGTTTTACACACATCTTTGTTTTGGGCTTAAAAAAAACTCACACTCAATCTTGAATGCCTTAAATAAAATCAATCGATACTTGACGTGGAGGGCCTCCGGGCGCGCGAGTTTACTTTTTGTTCACCCTAAATCTTCTCGGTGTATTCATTTTTCAATCACTTCTCTTTTGTTGGCGCATTTCAAATTGGAATTGAACCTTTGCATCTTAAATCACGTGTATTTTCAAAAGGTCTAGATCATAAAACTTAAAGCATCAGTTGAAAAAGAACTCTATCTTTTAGCCCAATATCATCCAAGTCTTCTCTCCCCTTGTCGTCTTTCAAGGCCATCTTGGGTGCATAAGATTAGGATCCAAAATCTTGTCTTAGCTTTTAGGAGGCCTGCTTGGAGATTTCATCACCCCTTGGGATGACTTCAACTCCAGCATTTCGACAGAGTATAAAGATCGGAGGTGAATCCAAAGACACCTATCTTAGGATCAAAATTCTATCACTCGGGCTAAGCCTCAAGAAACTTTATACCCTTAAGAAGTGAAAAAAGAGAAGTGGGTTACCACTCCTCTCAGCTATGTGATATTTTTTTGGTTTCATCTACGGATTTGGGCCTCACATACCTTGCGTATATCGAGGACTCCCTAGCTAAACCAAATTTTATCCTTGTAGAAAGCTTCCTAGGATGTTGGTGTGTTTGACGTGCTTTCTCCAAACTTTTGTCTGCTTGTTTTTTCATAGCTTTTGAATGAATATTTTTCAACTTTGGTCAAAATCCCAAAAAAGAAGAAATCTCCTAGCTCAAGGCATACTTAGCGTAGTCACTACCTCATTAGAAAATCATCCAAGCTCCCCCGCCGCAACCGAATCTATCTAGTTCTTTGCTTTAGAACAATCCCAAATCCAAAGTCCATCCAAATCATCCCCCCAACTAGCTAGTAACCCAATCCAAAATCACCCAAGGCTTTAAAGAATTGTTGTTACTCTGCCAGAGTTTGCTATCCAATCAATCTATCCAAATCCCTCAATCTCTCCAAGGTTATCCCTTTGACAGAGCTTTGTCTAGGGTAATCTAGCCTTGTCACTTGTCATCCCTCATCACCTTAAGCTAAAGGTTGGGATCCACAAGTGGTCAATTTCGTGTCATGCCCATAGGATCATTTGTCTATCCTCAAGTTGACACCAAAAGCCACCAATCCTGCACATAGGAAAGAAAAACTCTCACTTTTTCACAGCATACCCTTGAAGTCTTCCATCTACAGGAAAGCCAAAAATCTCTAGCCAATCCTCCTTAGTTCTATCATGCAGCTTTGACTCTCCCTAGAAAATCTTTCATCAGCCAATCCAAAATCTGCGCTTAATCCAAATCCAACCATGAGCTTCTGTGTTCATCCATATGCAAGACCCAATCCCCATCCAACTCATCATCAAAATATGAAATCCCAACCCTATCATGATGAGTTTGGTCGCATTGTCCTTTCTCCTGCTACATCCTATTCCAATGATGATGAAAATCTTGTTGACTATGACGGGTATCTTGAGAGCCTTAGATGCCTTCCACCAACCATCCTCCAAAATCCAAGCATTCCTCCAAACTATCTAGTCATGCCATCTCATATCCCAGCTTCTCCTCCATCACCCAATCAACCAAGCTTCCAATCTTCCACCCCCATCATACCAGCTATTCCTGTCAATCCACCACCTCCACCTCTAACACACAAGTCTCCTAGGAATCTCCTAGAGGAAATACAAGAAAAGTCACCTCCAATAGTCGATAAGCCATGTCATCTAATCCAACCATGTGAAGTAGTCAGTGATGAAGCTTCCCCATATATAATATCACCTCCATCTCCCATAGCTATCATCCCCATACCATCCATCAAATTGCTTAAAATCCTTCCACTTCCCACAAGCATCAAAATCCCATCACCTATCAAATCCCTCCAAATCCTATCCACATCACCTCCAAGCATTTCCCAAATCTCTCGTAATGACCCTTATGCATCCATCTTCTACTCACCCATCTCCACTACCAAATCTCCCATCTATCCATCTGCTGCCTTTGAAGAATCTATCCCTTCACCTCCCATCGCACCATCCACTCCAATCCAATCCTATCAAGATCCTACCCAAAAGCATGTTGACATCCCCCAAAGCATAAACAAAGATATCATCGTACCATGTCTTCCATCCATAGTGCAGTCATCATCCCCTCCATCTCCAAAACCTCAAGCCATACCTCCTCTATTGCAGGATATCTTTTCATCCCATTAGCTAAATCAAGATCCTATCCTACCATCTCCTATGCTCCATGCTTCCATCTTACCACCTATCCAAGCTATTCCACCATCTATAATCTACCCTCTTGGTTTACTTACATTCATGCATGGTGGCCCCCTCTCAGCAGAAGAATTAAGAACAGTATCTCCCCGTTGCAGTACATCTAATAAAGCACTTCTACCATTTTCTACAAGCAAAAAGTTTCCTTAGCTCGTTCAAATGCTTAATCGATGGGATTATCAAGGTCAAGGTTTAGGACCACAAGAGAAAGGAATTAGAAAGCCTATTATTGCACAAAAGAATCTAGGATTTCATGGTCTTGGATATGTATCCAAAGGCTCATCATCTAAAAGTGTTGGTACACGCCATCTCCAAACCAAGCCTATCTCTAGGCCCACCATGCCAACCTCCCATCACTCCTTCAAGAAATCTTATGTCATCCCCCCTCCACCATCTTTGCAACCCAAAAAAATCTACCATATCCTCCCTTCATCCGCTAAATCCATTTTGGGTCCCTATGTCCCAAAATCTACCATCCTCCATCCTCCTATCAACCATCATAAAAATCCTATTCCGTCCATTCCTACGCAAGATCAACAAAGGCACATATCAGGGCACATCATCCATCATCATCTCCCTACACGCTCTTCCATATCCTCTCCATCTCATAAAGCTTCTCCTAACCATCTTCCCAAAGCTTATCACAACAATGTGAATGCCAACTTCAAAATGCATAAAGTTAAAAATCCACATCCTAGGCAATCATATGTCTATTCTAATAGACATACTCCAAAAAGGAAAAATCCAATCAAAGAATGCAAAACAATACAAAAGCCTATGAAAAGAAAATCCAAAACCATGTGGATCCCAAAGAAAAAAGTTGAAACTCAATGCATAATGGCATCCACCATTGCTAATCCCCAATCTAGTGATTCGTGTCCCCCATCTCCTAACTTCATCTTGGGTGCCTATATCCCCAAGCGTGCTTCCACAAATCCTCCATCAAGCCCGCATCTACCATCTATCCCCCATATGCTCTTTTCACACCCGTCCCAACATGTGCCAATGTTGATCCTGCAAGCATCCCCATCTCATGCCCCTTTCCAGCCTTTTCATCCCTCCATCTCCTACCATCAATCCCATCTAATCCATCTATTGCATAAATTACACATCCAGTGTACCAATAGCTAGCAACGAAATTGAACATTCCAACAACTAGTGAAAAAGCCAAAAATAGTTGAAGAAAGCCAAAATCATTCTAGCTAAGTCCAAAGTCAAAAAGTCAAAAAAATAAAAAAAAATAAAGTGTCCACTGGTGAAAACTTGGCAATTCAAGAACCTTGAATAAGTACCATGATGGAAACTTGGCAAACAAGTGTCATGTGTAATCCAGCCATCCCCAGCTTAGCCTATCATCCTCATGCTTTTGGTCACATCTTTCCATCCAGCTCTATCTTCCAATTTATCCACCTATCTTTCATCCTCGAGCTTTTATCTATTACTATCAACTTATCTTCTGCAACCTCACCCCATCATCCCAGCTATCATCCATCTCCCTAGCGCGTTCAGCTTTTCCATCCTAGCTTCAATCATATGACATCCATCGTAAGACCTCCTTCCACATGTCATCTTTTGACTGGGGGCACTGTATTCCTTGGAGATCTTGTCTTGTCCATCCTCTCGTGTCATTGGTATCTCGCTCTAGGCTATCCTCATGCTAATCCAATGTCATCCTCTCATTAGCCATTTACTCTAGCACCATCTATCAACTCAACTACCACCAACCTTAGCATTGTCCCCATCCTTGGTTGCACATCTATCATCATCATTGGATGCATCCTACCAAATCCATATCTTCTGCTATCACCTCATCCTTAGCTTCTGCATCTTGCACCAACTTGAGCCATCCGACTATCTTATCATCCGGAGCTCCTATATAGCTTGTAAATAATCTTGTATCCAATGCTTGTATCATACCTTGTATCATAGCTTGTATATCCAATCTTGTCAAAAACAACTTGTACATTTGTACCATATCTTGGTCTATTAGCTTGTACATCCTCTTTAGCTTAGTACCATTGTATCTATCTAGCTTTCGTATCAATTCATATTTGATCAACATCTTGCACACATCGCACAAATCTTGGTTAGCTATTCCAAATGCATCTTTTAGCTAGATCTCTTGTCACCAAAGTGTTATCCTTATTAGTTCAGCTTCAGACGCATCACTCATCCAAATCCACCAGCTTAGGTGCTCTTTGATAGATCCTTGCATGATATAGTTTTCCTCATGTCTGCTCTTGGTCCGTTAGTACCTCATCCTACCCATCTCATTGGCAAACAGTTCTCTTTTGGATTTTCGCTTTCTTTTGATTTGGAATCTTCCCTTTTGGGTCTTGAAGTATCTTTTCCAAGCAATCTTTTTGTTCCCTCCTCAAGGTTGCCACGATCTTCCATATCATGGTATGCTGCGAATGGGGCACTCTGAGCGTATGATTTTGATCAAGTCTTTCATTTGTTTATTTTTTGCTTGTGGGTTACCCAACGTCAATTCCACACTGTTTTCTCTAGGTTTCATGTGTGATGCTGGGGCAATCCTTGTGTGTTTGTTTCGAGTTAGTTTGTCAGTCCTTTGAACGGTTGGTGACATGGCTTTGATGTTCTTGGTAACCTTGGCAATTAACCAACAGTCCTATAGCAAATCTAGTGCTCAACTACATGGTGGTACTTCTCTTTGAAGTATCCCCCTGCTTAAAAAGCTTCAATGGATTTCCTTCATCTCCATTATCCCCCATCCATATCCTACATCCATCTCTCCTACCCTAGCTTGTGCAACTGTATCTCTTTGAATCAATCTTCACTTTTAGCTTTAGAGATCCACAATCCTAGTCTTAGGGATCCACCAATCTAATCAATCCACCAAGCCTCATCTTTCAAGATCCACAATCCTAGTCCTAGGGATCTCTGAAACCCATCTTCCGCCAATCTAACTCTTTGAAATCCTGTTGCATCAGCTTTTATAATCCCCTCATCCATCTCCCTATAATGGATTCCTTTTTATAGCGCTCCACTCCTTCATCCTCCACCTTCCCTAAAGTCTTAAGCTTGCTTCCTCTTGTGCATCTGATTTTCCTTTATCATTCTCCCATAGTGAGACTTTGAGCTAATTCAACCCCTTCTCTTTGCCAATCTGAGTCTCCTTACTTATCCCAAATTCTTGTATTTTTCAAGAAGCCGTCGAGCCTCATTTTCTCTCCCTGCCACCTTCTTGAGGGAGCATCTCATAGTCTAGTCTCTCCTTCTTATCCAAGACTGGAGCAACTTTGTTGCTAAAACATCTTCCTCGCATCGTTTATATTCAAACTTTTTTGAAATAGTGTTATCTCAACACTATGTCAAAGAGGAGCAAAATGTAGACACCTAAAAATCTTTTAGAAAATAAAGTATTTTTTATTTTCTAAAAAAAAATCTGATGACATCATCATTTATTAATTAATTAATTATTTAATTAATTAATTTATTTTTATGCCATTAAATCCCTTTATCTTAATTAAAAATATTTAATTAAGGAATCCCTCCCAAAAATGTTTAAATCTTATTTAAACATCATTTCCTTATTTATTAATTATTTAATTGATAAATTGACCAAAAATCCTAAAATAAATTATTTATTTATTTTTTGCCCAAAACTTGGCCAATTTTCTTAAGACCACTAACCTTTTCCAAAATCTTCTAATCTTTCGTTAATTCCAATTAAAGACTAATCTCATCATTTCCTACCACTAATCCCAACTCAAAATATTTAATTAAGATTAAATATTAATCCTCATGTTTATTAAAAATATTTTAATAAATATCTCCTCAACCCAAACCCTTGAAATAAATAAAATTTTATTTATTTTCTAAAAACCTTATTTATCCTCATCCTAGGAAGTTCTAGACTCTTCTAGAAAATCTTCATCCTCATCCAAAGCCTAGACTCTTCTAGAAGATGTCAATCCTTATCTTTGACCCTAATCTTAATCCCCCCCCAACCTTGTCACATTTCCTAAACATGGGTTAAGACTTGCTAACTCAAGCCAAAGCCAACAAATATCTCCTCCTTCACCCACCCTCATTAAATTCCATCCACTTGCCCATCTCTAACAAGCCTAATCTAATCTTAACCCAAGCCTAATCCAAGTCTTAATCATTTGCACATTCCTAAGTCAAGCTTAAGACTTTCTTAATCCAACCCAAGTCAAAATATCTCAACTGTCTCACAAATATCCCAACCATAAAACTTTATGAAACCCACAATGCCATAAATGACTCTTACAAGCCCATTCATTGCTTTTACAAGCCATTATGAGGGTCTTTATGAGCTTTGAGCCTCTTTTGTTGACCCCTCAACCCCTCTTGCTTTAACCAATGACCCTGTGACATGTGTCACTCCCTGATTGGCTATAAAGAAGCACAATCCATGTGCTCTCCTCTCATTCAATCTAAACCCTTCCATAAGCTTTCTCCCATCCTTGCATCCTAGCCCTTGATCCCTCAAGCCCTTTGCCTATTTAAGGAATCCTCTCTCAAACAATTTTAACACAATCTAGAAAGTAAAACCATAATGCCATTTTGAGAAGTCATTTTTTTACATCAAATCCATTCACCAAAATCTATCAAAAATCCTCCATTGAAGCCCATTTGAGCATTTGAGCATACATACATAATCAAGCCATCTTAGCTATTAGACACACCTCTACATCAAGTGATCATCCTCATTGAGAGAGCCTATCCATGGCTCATATTCTCATTTGAGGACTTCACTTTGTCTCTCATGAAGTTATGTTAAATTAGTATGCAAATGCTTTTTGATTGCTTTAATTTAGTGTTTCTAACATACTAAAGTAGCATATACAGGTACACCTAGATAACAACACCCACTACACATGTCATAGGGTATGCGATAATGAATAAAAGTACATCAATGTGCAATGCTACATCCCATCAGATCTCAAAATATAAAATACATGATATATAGATACATCAACTAAATATAAATCTCCAAGACAAGAGTTGGAATGATAAAGTTACAATCACCTCAACAAACATTGTGGAAAACTCAAATGGTAAGAAGTCACTACCTCCTGACTACATTGTCATCTAATCAGGATCCCACTTCCACCATGTAGGGGAGATAATGTACGATCTACATATAAATATCAAATCATAAAATTAATCCTAGGAAAGGAATCCTAATATCCAAATCTACCTCAAGGGTACACTAACTCTTGATAAAGAAAGATAACCAAAGTTGAACAAACACTCAATAGATTCCAACACTACATACCAAAGTCAACAAAAGATACCAAGTATAAATCAAGTATTGAAATCAAAGAAATACAATACTGAAAGGAAAACACTTCCAAGTCAAATACCAAGTGTCAAAAGAATAATAACCAACAAATAATAGTTGTCATCAATAAACGTCCACCCCCCATAATAATTAAGATCTAATAATGAGTATCAACTCACAATAAATACATCCAACAAGTACACCACCAGAGACAAATATAAAAATCATGAAGGAGACTCGAGATACATACTAAGGTGTGTCATCACATGGTCAAACTACTTAAGTTACCGTAGACTAGTCACTTTGGACCCAGGATTTTCAATGCGATACATGCGAAACTAGAATACCCTCTCATGAAAATGATGAAAACTATTATATCTCTCAGTAGGATCTCATTCTCATCCTTAGCCTATACAAGAACTTAAGGCATGGACAAGAAAATATCTATAACTTTTATTTTCAATGTGTCTAAATATTTCAATTACTATGTTATCACTTATTATAGAACTTACAATGAGTTACCCCGATAGTCATTTTGTGCCCTAACCCCTCTTGCAAGTCACTCTCATATAAATGCACCTAAAGAACCTTCCCAAAGCTCACAAACCATAATTGTGTCCCATACCACAAAAACAGTAATTATCAAATTTGGTTCCATAAAAAAGTAACTCAAAAATAATAGTTGGTTCTCAAAACCCAAGTTAACATAAATGCTCATTAACATAAAGCCCATATACATAAATCTCAATTTGAATCATAAAATACATCATGACACTGAATCAAATCATCATCATAAAAGAAGTCACAAAAACCTCTGATGCACATCCTAGTTTGGCCAACCATACAAGTCACATAAAACCATAACGAAATAAATATCATGAGACTTTAAACAAACTTAAAAAACACGTAGTTTTTAGCCATATGGTGTAATTCCATCATTTTTTATGTTTAGATTGAGCCATAAGGATGTATTTAACAATAAAGTAAGAATATACATGTTTACATAAATTGTTAAGCCAATATACTTATTTAAATGAATAAGTATTCAAATGTCAAATCTCTTTGCATATAAATGTCATGCAATATTATCATCTTATTAATTTAATAGTCTTAAATTATAAATAACTTATATTGTTAGATTAAATATTTATATTTATTTTATTTTTAAAATATTAATTTGACTTCAATTTACATATAATATTAGTATTTACTTTCCTTTAATTCATATGCAACTACAAATAATTCAAACTTGAAATTATAATTTTTATTTAATTATTTATAATTTTTCTCATAATGGTAAATATTTATAACTAGATGATTATATGGTGAACTCTACCATAACTTATTTTAGAATATAATAGAATCACAAACATGTAGTTATTAACTTCCCACTTCCATTAATAAATATAATCACTTATGTGCAACTAATAGTTCAACTAAACTTTAAATAAACATTAATACACTTTACAAATAAATGAGTAATATTTATTTAATTTTTCAAATTAATAAATATTTTTTTTCAAAAATAACTTTGTTTAATTTCTAAAATTAATAATAATGATAAATATTTTTAATAATATGAACTTTATTATATATTTTTAAAATAATAAGAAGCATGCAATTATTATTGTCATGTCTATGGTCTTCTTAAACATGTAAGCATAATATACTTAGTTTTCTATCTTAAATAGATCTATTTTTTAGAAATATTTTCAACCAATAATTCTATTTAAATTTGGTACAAATATAGTTTTTGTTTGATAAATCTTTATATGGGTTTTGTTGAAGTTTTCAAATAATCTATTTCCAAACCTAGCTGATAATAATCATTTCCTTTAGACAAGAGTCTACAACACAATAGTAAATTGTAAGCCTCTTATATGGGAGGTCTTGGTTTTGGCTCTACTTAAGTTAACAAATAATAACAATTAAACACAATAAGTTACTAATAATTAATCTTGGCTTTAGCCTCTTACTGATCAAAAAAAATTATTTCCACTAAAATTTAATGTCAAATTTTCACTTATTGCTTAGATATGGATTTTCTAAATCAATTTTCAGCAGTATAATCTTATCATTAATATTTGACAACTTTTTTCAAACAACACATGAATCAAATTCTATTTTCTAAATGCAAATCAAAATTATTCTACATATTTAATTCCATAATTTTAACAAATAAATTTCAGCAACATGGCAAATATGAGGTAGACATATATTCCAAAAAAAATTCTACAAAGGAATTCTCAAACCCTGCTTTACTATGACAGCTGAAATTTTGGACAATCTAGAGAATACATGCAATCCAAATACTCTTAAATTTAAACAATTACTTAACTTCAATTCCCAAATTGCTCTCACAAATTTTTTGTGTCAAAAAATGAACTACAAACCCTCTGATAAAGAGTCATAACCCTAACTAGGGTTTCTATTCCCTAATTTTCTAAAAGCCACTTGCCTTATTAAAATATAAATACTTTAATTGTTTAATTTTGTCATTCACACATAAAGCCCTTTTTAATCAAAAACTATTCTTTTTATTTCTATTTTTCCACTTAATTAAGCTACTAGACTTATATGTGGGAGCTTTGCTCCCAATTTTTATAAATTTTCGCTAGAAACTTGTCTATTTTTTATTTATTTTTTAAATATATTTGCTCATAATAAAACTTACAATTTATTGTCCACTTTCTAAATGTTACACTATCCTATATATTTCTAATTTTGTTTCCAATTTGTTTACCCCCCTCCTCGTTTCATAGATTTTATTTGGCTTTTATTTATAAAAATAAGTTGTTTCCTTCAAAATCTTGTGGTTTCATCAAGGGTTGGGTTTGGCATCTAAACGCCACTGTTGTAAGTATTTTGCATTTTTTTTTCAAATTAACTTTTTGGTGGCCCTTTTCTTAGCCAGCAATATTTTCATGTATCCAAACTTTTTTAGCATGGAAATTGAAGAGACAAATAAAATATTGAAAACACATAAACCATTTTCATGCCAATTGTTTTAGGACAGCTTGAAAATAAAAAAACATCATGGTAGGGAAACATATATATGTATTCTCCTTAGTGTTTTAGTTAGCTTCTAAAGTGAGAAATCTAAATGAATTAGTTGGGGAGGTAAAGATTAACAAAATCTAAATATTTATCTCATATACTATTATTTCATTATCAAATGTTTGCATGAATTGCTTTAACATATTCATAAATTAAAATTTAATATAAATAAAATGCCTATTTGAATTAAATTATACTTAATATGCATATATTATTTTTCTTCCATAATACAAAACTTTAACCACATCTTAAAAACATATTTATTTATACAAAAATTGATAAAATTTATTAGCAAAAATTTAGTAGAACTCTCCAAATAATAAAGTGTCTAACATTAGATTTTACAACTTAATTTTTTTAATAGAAGATAAGGTTAGATAAAGAGTTCATTATAAAGAAGTTATTTAAATAAACAAATAAATACTTAGTAAATATACTCTTTTTTCCTAATCTTATTTTCATTTTTAATATATTTACTAAATCTCTAATTCTAATAAAAATAAATTTTAAAAATGCATACACTAAAATACAATGGATGAATATTTTCTTAAATGTTAGATAACTAAAATTTCAACTCTTAAATTACAACCAACATATATCTGTGTAAGCTAAATTGAATTCTATCTTTCTTTTTTTAAATGTTAACCATTTTCTTTTCATAATTTTACTATTTTTGGATATTTGAAAAGTTAAACATTTATATGAAAAAATAAAATAAATTAAAACAATTAATAAATATAAAATAGTTATTCATATTGTATCATATGATTTTATGTTTAAGTTGATATCAATCTATTTATTATTTAACAACTTAAAGGGTGCTTTGTTTAAGGACATGTATCACAATATTATAATAATTTCATTATTTGAGCACCAATAAGAAAATTATTCATATCGGCTTCTTGTTGCACGTACAAAAATATGCAACTCCTAGTTATATATGCAAAGCACTTTTAAAAGCATAATTTATTATTTTAATTAATAACGATAATTAAAGCCTATTATTTAAATACAACTCTAATTTAATCCTTATTAATTAAATAATTACAATAACTCAATATTAAATCTTTAATACTTTAATTTATTTTATCTAATTTCTCAAATTAGAGTTTTAAATTAAATCTTTTAACTTAGAGTACATATTTAATTAATTTTTAGTTAATTAAATATCATCATTGGGAGTCATATGCCAACTCTTTCTAGACTCTAATAAAACCCAAAACATGGTTGTTCCTCTTCATGGAAAAATTGGAGAAATTAGCGTTGTGTCACAATGTAGTATACTTTTTCGGTTCTTTTTAGGTTTGTTTAATGAGAAATTTGATGCTAAATTATCAAGCTTACATCATTGTCAAATGAAAGAATGAAATTAAATGATGTAAAACATGGCTTCAAACATTATTTTCATCCTTACCAAAAATCTCCTCAAGAAAAGCCTTCGGATATAACTGATTCATTTGTATCCCTCTCAATGTCAAATGTATGAGAAGAAACTTTTGAAAAATACCATCTATACCCTAAAAACAAAGGTTCATCCAAAACTAAAGAGAAATCTTTCAAATTGGCATATGAACAAAATTCAATCATTGGGTTGATAGCCTAAACCATATGTTCACAAGCAAAACATGTTATCACAAAACCATAGAGCCTCATCTAAAACATGGGTCATATCTTCTTTCAATTCAGATAGCAAGACAAAAAAAACATTGAATACTAAGATTTCAATGGATCCTTTCATCTTCTATCCAAAATTGTTTGAAACATAGGCATGAAGATGTGCCAAGCTTGGCCATAAACATAAAACCTAAATGTTGAACCTCTTTTATTAAACATTTTTCCCTCATATATAACTTTTTGAACAAAGGTTACAAATACTCAGCAAGACATGAAACAATATTTAACCATTGTATACAGTTAAAATAATATGTGTAGCATCCTTCCTATCAATTGGAGTTTGTACCTACAATAGAGATCTTAATCTTTGGACTTTAATACCACTATGGTCACCTTAAGTTGAAAAGGACATTCATGATAAATTATAATATTAAGTATAAAGACATGTTTCATTCAACATGTGTTGAGGTATGGAAATACAAAGAATTGTATTTAAAATAAAGTTATTGAAGAGACCTTCAATTCGAATGTGAAGAGTCTCTCTTTATGTTATTTATATTGCACCAAGCTAAGGCATTGTACACTTGGGTTTAATCATCAATAAAATGATCTTTTGTTGTGTGGTTGGGTTTTTCCCTTCATTCTCGAAGGGTTTTCCCAGGGTATCTTCTAGTGTATTTTTTAGTGTTATGTTTTCCTTATTGAACATTTTCAATCATTGATTCTTGGACTAAATCCAACACAACATCAGAGCCAAAGTAGATAAGCAACATATGATGCTTCCTCTCATTGTCTTTGATATATCAAAAGGTTTTCTGTTGTCTTTGTAGATTGATATTTTTTAAGGTTTCTATATAAAATTTGTAGTCATCATTTTGAACTTTGAATATGCAGTCATCATTTTGTATGTTCAATTTTAGTTGTTATAAATTGAAGAGCCAAAGATTTTAAGTTTGTCCCATCACCATATATGTAACACCCCGCTCGGGAACCCAAGAGAAATAAACCTTACATGTTGCAATATTTACTAATTTTTTTAAAAAAAGGTTTGAACAACATCAAGATAACATTAATGTGGAAGCAATATGAACATACACATCAAATACACATAAGTAATTACAGATACAGTTTCAATTCCTTAAGGGTTCCTTTATGTTGAGTCACATTTAAGAAGTTTAAAATTAATTAGTTTAAGTTTCAAGTACAATGTCTCACAAACATAAAGAAATAAAAAATACATGATCACATAAGCAAAGCATAAGTATAACCAATACAATGAAAGTACATCCATTGCACATGTTGTAGGATATGTGAGAATAGATACAATACATCAGAATACATGATAGCATTATTACATCAACTGAAAAGAAGCTCTAAGATAAGAAATAAGAATGATAAAGGTACATCTTCTACATCCATCAGCTAGCAATATGAGGGACCCAAATGGTAAGAAGATACTACCTCCCGACCGCGTGCTAACCTAGTCAGGCTTCCACTCCCATCATGCAGGGAAGATAATGAATGATCCACATACGACTAATCTAACATAAAACATTCCTAGGCAAGAAATTTCTAATAGCCAAAACTACCTCAAAGGTAACACATGCTACTCAAGAAGATAAAATAATCCAAAAAGAAAGAACACTCAATCCAATACCAACACCAAATAACCAAACATCATACATGAACCAAGTATAAATCGAATACCAAGATCATAAGATAAGTCAACGAAAGATAATCACCTTAAGTCAAGAACCACACGTCAAAAGTACATCATCCATGAATCACCAATCATCATCAATGAAAGTAAATAACCAAAATAAACACATCCAATAATAAATACACCACCAGAGGTACACAAAATCTACAGAGGAGACTTAGGCTACATACTAGGGAGTGTCATCACATGGTCAAACTACTTGAGTTACCCTGGACTAGTCTCTCAATAGATCTTGGACCCTCAAGTGTTGAATTACCCTAGACTAGTTACTCTGAACCCTAGACCCTCAACATGACACATATGGAACTAGAAACTCCTCTCAAGAAGACAAGGCAACTAGTTATACTGTCATCCCATTCTCATCCTTAGTCTATACAAGCACTCAATGCATGGGTGGATCAAATATCTCTAACTTATCTTTTTAGTGTGTTCCCCCCCCCCCCCCCCCCCCCCCAAATATTAGTTACTAAATTATCACTTATTACATAACTTACAATAGGCTACCCTAGCACTGACCACTTTGGGTCCTGGACCCCTACTACAAGCCACTCCCAAAGACATGTACCTAGACGACCTCTCCTAAGAACATAAAACACAGTTGTGTCCCATACCACAACACCCATAATGATCAAACTCAAATCCTTAATAGGCAACCTAAAAATAAGTTGGTTCTCCAAACCAAAGTACACATAAATGCTCCACAAAGTAAATCTCATAAATATAATTTAAATTTGAATCACAAGACACATCATGACATCCAGCCACATAAATGGTATAAAAGAAATCTCACAAAACCTCTTGTGTATAGCCTAGACTGGTCAACATCTAATCAACCTCCAAAATCCAAAGGCATAGATAGTAAAAGCAAACAATACAATTTCATAGTTTGGTCTTGATTTTGAAAATACACAATAGGGTTAAAATTAAAGTTTCAGTTTGCATTTCAATGAATGTTTTAAGTGTATAAGGTTCTCAGTTTATACCACCTAATAACCCATTCATTAATTTGACTTATATATATATATATATATATATACCCTCATTATAAAAGTCATTTTTCCTAAAAGAATAATCTGAGGATAATCAATTATTTATCTAAGTTATAAGACTAATCCATTATTGATTTCAAGTAAAAGAATTACAATTCCATTAAAATTGATATTACTAATTTCTAACAACAATAATAAAATTTACAACTTCATCAGTTAACTCTCATTACTAAGTCTTAATTAATTAAAATTCAATTAAATTCATTAATAAAAACTATTTTATATTCATTAATAATTTATTTAATTATTAAACATTGATATGGTTTAACAATAAGATTTTAATAAATAACAATATAAAATTAATAATAAAATTACTAATAATTAATAATATAAATTTAATTAAACTTAATAAAAATTAAAAAAAATTTAAATTTATTAAAAAATCAATGAAAAGCAATTTGTTTTAATAACATTCGCAAGCCATAAAGACTGTTGCCATGTGGCAGGCCTGCTGACGTAGGGCCTGCAGCAGCTCAAGGGGGGGGGGTGGGGGTATATCCCCACCCTAATCAAATTCAATTTTATTTTTTTAATATAAAAACTTTATTTATAAAAAATCAATTTAAAATGTTTTGATTATGTAAAAACAGGTTTTAAAGGACCCAAAACCTTACATCAGCAGAGTATTAAGAAAGTATCATGAAAAGAGAACAAACAAACAACATGAAATAGACCTCAAAAAACAAAAAAAGGTCACAGACAACATTGTTGGAAAAGACAACAAAAGACTAGCAAAGGAACAACAACTGACCAGCTAAGGAGTATTAATCAGATGCACAGCCTGGTCCACCAGAGAATGCATAGTCTCAGTAGCAGCATTCACCTCGTCCTTCTTAGTGGTTTCCTCCATCTTCTTTGAATTGGCCTGAGTACGCTTGCTAGGACCTTGAGAGTCTACCCTCGGGGGAGAAACCTAACCTTTATCTGCCTCATTCTTTTTTAGGAAGTTGGTCATGTTATCCCCCAATTGTTTGAGTTGTTTATCCATGTTACCCAGCCTGGTTTCAAATTTAGACACCTTCCCCTGGATATTGCTAATGTCCTTGTCCATCACCTTCTGCTTGGCTTCCAACATAGGGATCTTATGCATCAGATTTTTCACTTCTTTTGCATTACCTATGACCTTCGAGAGCTTTTTGATATGCTAACCTAAAGTTCTTTCCCCTATGGCCATCTTGCTAAGATGCTCCATTTCTTTGTTCAATCGCACCATTTTATGTTTAAGAATGTCAATGTCCTTCTGTATAGAACCAGGGTTACCAAATAAGCCTTTAGAGGGCCTGATTCCACCACCAACACAATCACCTCCGTCAGATTTGGACCCCTGTTCACCATCATCAGTAAAGTTGGAAGCCTTAATCCTTGTTTTCACATTTTTGTTTTCCTATCGCCGTAAAGACTTTCTATTTCTTTCTAAACGTTTAGCAAGGGGCTCATCATCTGACAGAGGAGAAGCCCTCTCATCAATATGACCTTTGCCCTTCCCTTTGCTACATCCCCTATTTTTTGCATGTTCTCTAACAATTTCATCAACAAAATCACTTTCCCTCTCCCGATCAAAATCATCCTTCTAAACACTCTATTTTTTGTTTTTAGTGCTACCACCTGAACCTCTTTTAGGACTAACCAGACCCCCTTCCGCTTCATCTTGTGTCTCAGAGTCGTAGCCCTTTTCCTAAATACTTCCTTCAGTATCTTGATCTTCCCCTTTAAAATTTCTAGGTTTCAAAATTTTTTTAGATTTCAGCACATTCATAATCAAAACCATTAATCCTTCATGACAAACATGTTCACCAGTCGGGTCACGCTGAATAGCTAGGGTAGAATTGGAGAGAGATTGCAATAGGTATAAAGGAAAATTTACCCTGATGTCATGACAAAAATGATTTGCCAACACAAAATGGTAACCATATAGTTTTGTATATCTACCATCCAAAGTCAGATATTCCATAATAACATAGAACACAAATTGCCATGAACGAGACACAAAAGCTGGGTTAAAATAAGAAGTACCTATTTTAATCAGTCGATTTCTTTCTTGTTTGGCTTGGGAAAAGTCATCAATCACCTGATTCGAGATCTTCCTTTCGCTATAGAAATTCATCCCATCCAACTCCAAACCCATAGCCTCTGCAATGATTTCTTCCGTAACCTCTAGCCTCTGGTTCCCGACCATAACAGAACCATCCTTCCAAGATTTCACAAACTGGTGCATAATAGCTAGGTTGTTACCTTTGAGTCTTTCCATGTAACCAATAAAATTGCCACACCTTAGGATATCCCAGACCTCGATTTTCTTCTTCCAATCTGTGCAGCTAGGCAATTCAACCCATTTTCGCTTACCTCCCATGATCTCTACAACAAAAGCACTAGTTTGCACACACTGAAAGCCCCCAAAAACTTTTTGAATACCACTACCTCAGCATGGATAGAAAGAGGCAACCCATAAACCATGTGAGATGCCCACATGTCTAAAAATAATTGCCCACCTCACTCCAAAGGACTTAAAATAATAATTCTCTGACAACATCATAATTAAAGGAATTTTGTTGGGATTTTCATTTGTCCTTCTTAACATGCTCGCGACCATCAACAGGTAAATTGTCATATGAATCCCATATGATTTTTTGATCATTACAACACGCCACATTTGAAGCCCAATCAGCTAAACCATTAGCTTCCCTATAATTATGGGATATAATGCAATTTTGAAAGGAGTTAATAATATAACCAACCTTAGACATAATATTACTAATGGTCCATGAAGGTGGATAAATTTTTTTAAGCAGTTTATAATATTGAGGGAATCACCTTCAATCCAAATGTTCTTCAAGTTCAGATCTTTAGCATAAATAAGACCATAAAGTGCAGCAGAGGCTTCAGCAACATGATTGGTTTGATGACCCAAAGGTATTGCCACACCACCAACAAAGTCCCCATTAGAATTTTTAATCATCACTCCACAACTAGCAATGCCCGGGTTCCCTTTCGAGGCCCCATCAAAGTTAATTTTGAACCAATTAGTCGGAGGGCAATCCCATCTAGCACTTTCCCTAGGGTTGGGATCTTTAGTATTCAAAATCATATTCCTGATATTCTAGTTCTTCATCACCCCAGCATCCCATTCATTAAAAGGTTGTTGTCCCTTACTACAAATTTTGATATTTTCATGCAAAAGGACCTTGATTTTATGGAAAATTTGAGTAGGATTGGATTCCACCCCTCTAAAGATTTTGTCATTACGTTCCTTCCATATACCCCAGCAAAGATAAGGAAGAATAAGTTCCCACAATTTGATAATTAGAGTATTCTTGGAAGGAGCTCTCCAAGAAGAAAAGAACAGCTGGATGGTACCATGGGATACCCAGCCCATGTTCATCAAATTCCAAATAAAATCCCAAACCTACTTAGTAAAGGAGCAATGGAGCATAATATGGTCCACTGACTCCCCATCATTTTTGTAGAGGACACATCGATTGACAATGAAAAACCCCCTCTTCTTAAGATTGTCAAGAGTTAAATTTTTGTTTTGCAAAAGAATCCAAAAAAAAATTAACTTTAGGAGTCATACCTTTCACCCAAGCCGTAGTTCAGCAAGGTACATCATGATCATCAAAAGAATTAGTGTAAGCAGACGAAATGGAGTATTCTCCACTAGGATCATCTTTCCAAATCAGAACATCCTCTTCATGATTCAAACAACAAGAATTTTGGCATTTAGCAAGCTCCATCAGATTTAGGTCCACCCTAAGAAGATTGACCCATATATCATTATTCCAGTAATCACTAACCAAAGTACCAAACTGATTCTTGCACTGCACCATAAACCCATTCCATCTAGGGTCATCACAAAGGGGGTGATCCAAAATCCAAATGTCTTTCCAAAAAAAGACTTTCAATCCGTTACCAACCTTCCATTTAACTCCTTTCCTTAATATATGTTTAAATTTTTAGCATTCTTCCATATTTGAGATCCCCCTTGATTAGCATCAAAGAAAAGGAAATGTTAAAAATCAAAGTTATCTGAATTGTATTTATCCGCCCAAATGTTCCTCCATTCCCCCTCTTCCTTATGCCATCTCCAAAGAAGTTTAGCCAGTAAAAGTTCGTTCATAATAGAAATCCTTCATAGCCCAAGCCCACCTTTCCCCTTAGGAATACAAACATTCTCCCAAGCAATAAGAGGGAGTCTCTTTTTAGACTCCATACTAGTCCACAAAAAGGTCTTCTGAATTTTCTCAATAGCCAGAGCAAACTTTCTCGGAATCTTAAAGACACTCAAGGCATAAAATGGAGCACTTGAAGAATAGATTTCAAATCAATTAAAAATGTTAATAACTTCTTTTAACATTAACATATATATATAAGATATATTTTATTATTATTATTATTTTAAAAATAAATTTATAAGTATAAAACAAGACCTCCCCAAAATTTATTTATTTATTTTCTATTTTTTTATTTTTTAATAAACATTTACAAAGATAGTCTGCTAGAGTAAATATTGTTAACCATTCGATTTTTCCAATTTAGAATTTCCCACTTTCAAATTCAAACCCTTTCCAATTAAATTTCCAATTTCTTTCATCTATGGATCAAGAGTTTTTAAATTGATTTATTTATCTTTTAATCATATTATATAGATAGTATAGAATACACATCGCAAATTCAAAACCAGAGAATGAAATATTCATGCAAGGAAATTCAGAGAATCCATTTCAACAATCACGAAGAAGCCCAGATCACCTAAATACGATAGTTCTACTGGGTAAATGAAAACTCAAGAACTTACCTAGTTCTGATGCTAAAATCTGACAGCTAGATGAGAATTCCTACTACAAGCAAAATCCTTCAAGCCACAAAAAATTCTCTTCTTTTCCAAACCCTCCGAGTTGCTCTCCAAAACCTGTGTGTGTCCTAAAACTTGTGTGTGCATAATGACCCAAAAACCCTCTAATATAAACTCTAATTACCTTTTAGGGTTTCCATCTCCACCAGTTCTAAATTACAATTATTTTATTTAATTAATTCTTTCATGTACAATTAATTTACTTTTTTAATTAAAATATTATTTTATTATTTCTTGCATGCACTTCAAATGAATTATTAAATTACTTTATTTAATTCTCCACTTGACTTCGCTTTTATTTAATTTATTAACTTTTAAATCTCATGCGCACTTTATTAAAATATCTTATTAAATTCACATATTTTATCTTTTTAATTAATTTCCTACATTTTAATCTCATGCAAGCATCATGCAAACTTAAAACTTTTTCATAATTTAATATATTTTCACTTCTTAATTTATTTTTGAAGGTTTAATTTGATAAATATTTATTAACTTAAATAACAATAATATTTAACATTTTTTAAAAATGAACTCTAAATATATTATTATTAAATTAAATAAATAATATCACATTCTAAATTTATTCTGATAACTTTTATCTCCAAATTTAATTCTTTTTATTTAATTAATTTCTCAATTAATTAAATATTAAAATGTCATAATAATTTTTCATTAAATTAAATCATTAATTTGATCTTTTAATTAGAGTTAATTAATAGAAAATTCATCAAAGATTCATAAAATAACATACGCACAAAAGACTCACGGGTTTTAAAAAGGGTAGATAGTCTGTTACGAGTCCTCCTTGCAAGACGAGTATTTTAGGCTATGGCTGGGATTGGACCTGATCATTATCTTTCCATTCTCACCATTTGAGTATTTGTAATTGGGCACGCTCATCTTGACAATTCAGGGAATTCGATGCCTGGTACCTGCATCCTGCATAAAAGACGAGCATGTACATGTATATAATATATCTAAACTAAACAGGTAGTGGTAGGGAGTGGTGCATCGTGTAGATCTCGACTAGTAGGTGACTACTACTCCCTCCCCTAACCACATCAAACACGTCAGACATAAAGATAAAATAAACACACGCACCATACACATGCAAGTATGGGATAAGTATCATAAAAATCACAAGTCTAACATCAAATGTGTACATACAAAAATAAACATCATTAAAGACATCACGTTAACATTGTTATGAAGGAAACCACATTTAATAATTAGGAATCATCAAAAAATCATTAACAACACGTGAAATGAAATCAACTAAGCAATTATAACCAATATATTTGTAATCCAAGTCATGAAATAATATCATAATATTGCAAATCTAGTATCTCTAAAGCTAATCAATGCATAAAATCGGCTTAAAAGAATTTGACAGCTAGAACATAAAAGCAAACTATGGGTGGGCATTACAATATAAAGCTATTGACGATGTGTAGGAGAGATTATTAGGGGCAATTTTGATGCCACATAATGGATCCAACCAACCTACATGATCACACTTCATATGATAGCAATAGAGGGATGATCGAAATTGGAAATATTTTTTTGGATTGTGTGAAAAAGCATGGCTCGAGGAAGGAAAAGATGAAAGACTAGGCATTTGGAGAGCTGTTGAAGTTGAGATTTTTGAATATGTTCCAATTGCTAAGCGAAAAGCTTTTTGTTTACTTGGGAATTTGCATGAACTGAAAGAGCTTTGAACGCTATTTTCCCTACATGTAGAGCTAAAAGAGTTGTGCAAGGAGACTAGCTGATAAAGGAAGAGGATCATTGGTAGAACATCATCTTACCATATTACCCTCTAGAGTTGGGCTAAGGAGATCCACGTTACTATTTTGAAGATGGTGTTCTTTCCTATTTATGTCGAGAGGCATCTACAATGGCAAAAAGCATTCCCAGCACAAGAATATGCCAATAGAATCTTTGTGTAAACAGAAAAGAATGTCTTGAGGTTACAAAAGGTTGTTCATTTCTAACGAAGGAGGAAGGCTGTCCATTTCCATTTCCATGTGTTTGGATGGCTGTTCATTTCGAGTGATGGAGGAAGACTGTCCATTTCCATTTCTATGCATTCATATTCTTTTTGAAACCGAGAGTCACATTTTTCTTTTACAAATTCGGTTAGTTTACAATGCTTGGACATATGAATAGCAAGGAGAAAATGAAATGCATGCAAATGAAGAAGAAGACTGACATTACCTGCCAACTGTTCAATGAGACTGACATTACAAGGAGACTGATTTATGTTGGTTAATGAATTGACTAATGCTTGAAGCTTCTATATAAATGAAGTTCTCAAATGACATTTTCCATTTCTTAACTTTCAGCATCAAGGTTTTCATATAGGTTTGTTGTTTGAAAATTATTTGTTTACTTATTCTTAATTTTGTTTCCAAACAGTGTATTTCATTCTGCATAATCTTACTGTGTTTTCATCCATGTGCATGGCAATGTAGAAGAGAGTCAATATTGAATCATTGATCAACATAAAGCAAGAGGAGAACATTGTGTTTGGAGGTATAACCTGTTTTCATCTTTTTGAATCTTACAGAATCCATTTTTATTCATACCTTTGGTTGGCTTTTGTAGGATACCAGTTTCTCTTATATTACTAATGAATTTAGAAACAAAATGAATATTCAAACAACACAATAAGAAATAATTTTCGAAATAGGAAATAGTCATAACAGAATAGGGAAATAATAAAACCTAAAGTTGTAAGCCAATTGTGAGGATAATTTGAAAGTGCTAAGTAAAAAATATAGAATACCAAGAAAACAAGACGTGTTTATCATTATTCAAGAATCAAAACACATCAAGTGGAGGGGAAAATAGTAAAATATTTAAAAATTAGGTTTCAATCATAGATCTCAATGACAATTCTCCAGTTTCTAGGTAAAAATGATAACTAGACTTGGATTTTCTTATGGCTGGACAAGATTTGGCACCATGGAAAATTAATTAATATATTCATTTGCATATCGATAAACTAGTACTTATATTGTTTACTAGTACAAAGAAATCACAAATAATGCAGATTGAACATACAGATTTTAAAAAAATACATCTATTTTAACTTTTAAATCTAAATGATAAAACCAATTAATCTAAATGAGACATTCTATTCTATCAAATAAGAAAAATTCAATTAAACTAAATGATATGCAAATGCTTATAATGAATAAAAGTCAATAAGCAATGATCTAAGTAGCTTTAGCACAAATTCTGCACAATTTCAATACTCAAATTTGCACTTGTCAAATGAGAGGCAAGAACCCTTCTTTTATAGAAATCTTAGATAAATCAATGGTTGATATTGATCTTGATAGACAATTGAGCTATTGAGTTGAAAAATAAGCAATTTCTATTGAGAGGGAGTTAACTTTCCCGATTTTGCAATGAATGTAGGAGTTAACTAATAAGATGAGGTTTAGTTAACAACAATGTTTCCTTTTCTAATTTAAGTTAACTAATTCATTTCCCTTCTTTAACTCAAGAGATGATTTTTCAAATTTTGGAATATAAATTATTTATTTATCTCATTTTAATATAGTTATTTATAATTTTATATTATGTTGTACTTTATGAAAATTTAATAATAGATTAAATTTATTTTTTATATATAATTTTTTGTATATTATATTTTAATTTTTATGGATTCTATGAAAAAATAATCATGGGAATAAATCATAGTATTAAATAGAATATTACTTTAAAATTCAAAAACTTATTTAGAAACATTCTATTCTAATTCTATAGATGTGTTGGCACTTTAATTTCTCTTCATGCTAGAATTATATGTTATTTTATAAAAAAAATTGTATATGATTATTAGATTTATTATGAAATGCTAAATTTTAATGTCATTTTTTTTATTGTAATCATATTTCAATTAATGTTATATTAGATTAACCTTTTAATATTGTTATAAAAGTCATTTTATAGTTATTTTAAAATTATTAATTGAAAACTCAATTTCATTGTATTCATATTTAAGGAAGGTAGAATGGAGGAACTCATTGGCAATGGAATTGATTAGCTTTTTAACCTTTCTATGTTCACATGCATCACCTTATACAGAGACATATCATTTCTTATTATCATTATTTTTGTATTATAGATGAGATAATACTTCTTAGATTTTATGAATATGTAATTGTTCTCTATATAAATAAAAGTTCTCTTTCATGTTACTTACATTTCTAAATCACTCATATTTTTCTACATTATAAGTTGATTTGATAATATTATTTATCTTAGTGTACATTTTTTTCCTTCATAAACTTATGTTATCTTGAACAACTAAATATAAGGATCGTAGTTAGCTACATATTTCATGTACAATATTAAACTACTTTTTTCGATATCAATACTCCACCTACAAACATACATTAATTTAAAGTATTTGTTTAATTTATAATCTAATTTATCACTTCATAAAACTATGCTCTTAATTTATTTTCCTAACTTTAATCTATTTTCACATAATTAGCCATGGTGAGACCAAGTTAATCTTTCAATTAGAGGAGCAAAGAAGAGAACACCAAAGGGAATATTGTAGGCAATATCAAAGAGACTATCATAGACATCAAAAAGAACAAATGATAGAAAGCCAAAGACAAGAACAAAGGACAAGGCGTAACCAATTAGATAGCGAAAGGCATATTAGAAGAAGGGTTGAACAAACAGTTGAAGAATTGGAAATTCAGCAAAGAGATGGAAGAAATATACGACGTCATAATTCTTTTGAAGTCCTTCTCAAAATGAAGCACAAAATAAGTATCAAGAAAATTATGGCCAACCAATTGAAAGGTACAACCAAACACCTAATGCAAATATTGAGTTGAATGTTCAAAATGAAAATCTCAACTATGTACAACGAGTATCTGAAACCCCACAACATGAAAATGTTAGGAGCATTAATGATGATATTGAAGGAACTATGGAAAACACTACAAACCCAAATGGTCTTCTTGATACCGAGTTCAAAAGATTTCATATGCAGTTTAGGCCAAATAGATAGTTTGAAGACTCCAAGTATGTGTCATCTTTGTCAAGAATCATATCTTTATATATAATTTTCTCGTACTATTGAAGGTCCTATATGTAGCAGGTGTCGACAAGAGAGAGGTATTCATAGATTTTCTTCTCTAAACCATATGGATCCTCCATCTCAACTAGAAGTGCTTGCAAATTTGGCCCAAATTGAAGAGATGTTGATTGCACGTGTTAGTCCTATACTTCAAGTTACACATGCAACTAGTGGTCAATACAAGTACAAGGGACACACTATATTTTTTCCTCAACATGTTGAAGAGGTATCCAAAGTTTTGCCTCATGCAATTGACAAGTTGCCAATAATTATTGTTTCTAGACGAGATCAACATGGCACCTATTATAACTTTGCTATAAATAGGGAGTGTGTGTATAGAGCTTTGAGGTACAACATAGAAAATGATCCCTTTTATGCAGATGTTACAATCAATGAAGATGCTCTCAATGACTTGACCCAAATTTCTGATGAGAATATTTTTAATAGGTTGAAGATAGAACACATGGAGTTTGATTTTGATGCAAATGAGGTAATTTTTGTTGGTCCACTCATGGAGGTAGATAAAGGTAATATACTTGACCATACTACATCTATGGCCTCTAGACCACCCAATTCTCAAAGAGAAATGGAATTAGTTCATACATGGGTTAACAATCTTGATTCAGTTTCATCTCAATTAATTGATTGGCTAGCTATAGGTGCATCTCCTATCAATGAATATGTTATGTCTAGATTGTTGGATATGGTTTTTCCAACATTGTTTTCTAATGGAAGATGTGACTGGTTAGAACCAAGAATGAAGTGAGTTTATCTTCATGAATCTGCTAAACATCTAATTTGGTATAGGGATCATCATTTTGGTGAACATCCAAGGTTTAGGTATTTTATGAAAAACATGATAATGTGACATTGTGCACAAAGTTCATCATTTGTATCTATGAAAATAAATTTACAAGATTTACCAGTTACAATCAATGAGTTACGTGAACATGTGGATAATATGCCACATAATAATTTGGTTGATAGGTTGATGAGGTTTGGAACAAGTTTGAGAGGAACAAGGTCATATTGGGCTAAATGAAAAGGTGAATTGATAGACTTGGTTCACCAACTAGGAACTCCTACAATTTTTTTCACATTGAGTGCAACTGACATGCAGTGGCCTGATTTACACGCATTAATGCTAGGGACACCACCAACTGATCCATGGGAGGCTCAGAAATGAAGAAGATAGAATATCATTGACTATCCTCACATTGTTGCACATTACATGTATCTCAAACATACAATGTTTTGAAAAGAAATACTTCAAAAGGGTATGAGAGTCAAAGACTTTTGGTGTAGATATGAGAGTGGCAACACCAAGGTTCACCTCATGTGTATGGATTTCTATGGTTGGAAGGGGCACCAAACATGGACACAATTGATTGGTCAAATGAGAAAGAGATGAAAATCTCTAAAAGGTATTTTCATTCCATTATTCATGCATGGGATCCTAGACATGATGCACACCAAAGAAATATACAGGTATGTTTTGAATGATATTATCTCATTTCTCACTATGTTATGACAATTACAAATTTATTTATGCACAAATTTTATTAATAACTAACTATAATTCATATAACTATTTTTAGACTTTTCAACATTTTGGTCAACATCCATGTCTGAAAAATACTGCACAACTAGCACAGATGGATATTCATCAAGATTATGAAGAGATATTGAATTGTGTCAAAAGACACACTGTCTATAAGGAGGGTGCATGCTGACGTAAAAAGAAGGGAAGAATGGTTTGTAGGTAATTGTTCTATGAATTTAGAGTTTTATGTCTGTTTAACACATCAATTATTTACATACATCAATAGAAACTTATAATTGTATACCTCTCAAGTATAATGCTCCTTGGTCAGTGAATCTGGGTGGGTCCAGATTATATGAGGATGTAGAAACAGGTGAAATATTTTTTGACCCAACAAGAAATGATGATAGAGTTAACACACATAATTGACACATCTTGTAACTTTGGAGGGAAAATATAGATTGGCAAACTATACTTTCTAGACATGCAATTATCAAGTATATTGCAAAGTATGCTTCAAAAGCAGAAAGAAGTTCTGAAACATATCAACAAATATTGATGCATTTATCAAACTTGGAAAATTGTAATGATCTTGCAACAAAGGTATACAGAAAGCTTCTCACTAAAATAGTTATAGAAAGAGACATTGGAGCTCAGGAAACATGTCATATGTTGTTAAAACTTCCACTTATGGAGAGTAGTAGAAAGTTTGTTAATCTAAATGTTTCACGTGAAGTTTTTAAACCTGTAACAATTAATATAGAGAACAATGAAGAAGATCATATAAATTCTTTTATACAAGGGTATAAAACAATACCCCTTTGTATGGAAGGTATAACATTAATTGATGCAACAAGATCTTGGATATACAATCCAAAGAAAAGAGGAGATAACAAATGGGGGCTAAGAGAAATAGTAGCTATAGTTAGAGTTTTCCCAAGGTTTGTATCTATTCCTCCATGAGACTCCAACAAATGGGTTGATTTTTGTTCATCTGAGTTATTGTTGTACAAACCTTTCCATGACATTGAGAGCGACATTGGTGATACTAATGATACTATAGTGGCCAATTGGGAGTTGCTCCAATATACTCTTTGGCATGTTCAACGAGCTAAACAACCAGAAAATGATGAAGCTACAAGTGAGTCAGATGTAGAAGATGTTGTACATGCTCAAGAAAATACTATAGAGTATGAATGAGAAATCATATCTAGATTGCATTGTGGTCAACACATGCAAGTTTTTCAAATAGACATGTTAGGAACAAGAGATATTGATAGGAATAAAAATTGGTCTATTGAATATCAATGTGAAGATAATGTCGTTGTGGCTATCAACTTCATTGCTAAAATGAAGAAACATCAATGCCTCATGTATGATGACATTCCAGAATGCATCAACTTTACCAGTCTTAGTGGAAACCAACAAAAGGCCATTGACCTTATTATGACACGTTACCATAACAATTAGGTGGGGAACCCCTCTATGTATGATAATTCAAGGAACTACAAGAATGGGAAAATCTTATCTAATTAGTGCCATCAATCATTCTTTTCGTATGAATGTAATGCCAAATCCTTCTCCACTTCTATTACTTGCACCAACTGGAGTAGCCACTTTCAATATAAGAGCTTCAATAATTCATTCAAAGCTGCGAATATCAATAAACGATTTTACTCAACTGGAGGGGGCACGACTTACAAGTTTTCAAGAAGAAATGGCTCACATTAGATATATTTTGATTGATGAAATGGACTTCATTGGTCAAAACTTATTGGAAAATATAGATTCTTGTCTTAGACAAACATTCCCACAAAATGCTAATAGAAGTTTTACAAGTAAAGATTTTTTTTTAAAAAGTGTATTGTTTATGTAAACTAATATTTACTATTACTATATCCATCTGTACTATTCCCAATACATTTTTTCAACCTTTATTTTCTTTCTTTCAAGACTTTTTATTATTTTGGTTGGTGATCTTGGTCAATTACCTCTAGTCAATGATAAACCAACATATGCTAGCCAAAGGCGAGCCAAATTATTGTGGCAAGAATTCAAAATAGTGGTTACATTAGATAAAATATTTAGGCAAGATGGTCAAGCCAATGAGCAACAAAGATTTCATGAACTTCTAAGAAATTTGAGAGATGTGAATCCTAAGATAGATGATTGGAATCTTCTTATGATGAGGATCCCTATGCGGCTTGATTCTCTAACCAATGATGAGTTTGACAAAGAAGTACATTTATTTTCAACCAATGAGAATGCCCACAACCATAATAGGAGAATGTTGTATTCTTTGAGGTATCTTGTTGCATGCAACCTTGCAACTAAGACAAGGAATGGTAATATAGTTGAAGATGGTTCAAATGATGAACTTGAGTTAGAGTTATTAATCAGTAAATATTCTAGGTCGATGTTGACTACAAATCTTTGGATAGAAGTTGGCCTTGTCAATGGAGCTTTGGGATATATACTAAGTATTATGTATAGACTAGGAACTAGTCCTCCTCAACCACCAACCTATGTCACTATCAAATTTGATAATTATTTTGGAATACCATTTGATGACCACTATCCACAAGTAGTTCCTATAGCCCCATTACAGAGGGGAAGTTCCTTTCAACTACCGTTAAGATTGGCATGGGCATTGACAATTCACAAATCATAGGGACTAACTCTTCCAAAAGTAACAATTGATATAGGTCCAAAGGAAAGAGTTGGATTAACATTTGTGGCTATTTCTTGTGTAAAGTCTAATGAAGGATTGAGAATAATGCCACCATTTACATATGACCACTATGAAAAAATGAAAAGTGGGAAGCAACTTTCAAATACGAAGGTTGAGGAAATGAAATTGAGAAGCCTTGAATATCAATGATGTAATAATTCATAATTAATTATTCTTCTTTTTTGTGTCAAATTTGTGCTTTATTACTTTGAAACAATGCATTGGTACTAGATGCTAAAAAATTATGTTTTCTTATTCTTTAATGTATATGAATGGTCATTATAATGTCATGTTTCCATACGCTAAATTTCATTGCAATTTTCAATGCAATATGGTTTTTACATTGATATACTCTACACTTCATAATGTTACTTAACTTATTATGTTATGCAAAACATTTTGATTTCAAATTTATATCCCTCAAATTAAGTATCATTGACATGATTCTAATTTTAGATATATATCATATTTTCTTTCAGCAATAGCACCTTCTGACAGAGAGTCTAGGATCGTTGACATGAACCCAACAAATTCCACAAGCTCTAACCATTTTTTGAGATCGAGTTTGATAAGTCCAAGCAGATAATTAAAGAGTCCTATATAACTATTCTCATAGCTCTTGAGAATGCAACTCTGGCAATTGATGATGTATAAGAAGTTGAGATAATTGAGATGGAAGATATTGCGAGATTTGTCTGTAATG
This sequence comes from Cupressus sempervirens, assembly GCA_028749045.1. Classification (NCBI taxonomy): domain Eukaryota; kingdom Viridiplantae; phylum Streptophyta; class Pinopsida; order Cupressales; family Cupressaceae; genus Cupressus; species Cupressus sempervirens. The sequence goes on from CM053791.1 coordinate 278,668,518, forward strand.
CATCTGCAAAAGTAGACGTGTTTCCATCCATGATGAAAGAAGTGTACAATGATAAATTAACAAAAAAAGGTCGTAATACAAATTATATCTTTGAAGAATATGTCATGTACTTACATCATTATGGAGAAATGTTCTCCATGTAGTGAATTCAGATCTTCCAATCTTGTCATTTTACTTTATCTAAATAATTGTACTGTGAGATATAATTCTCCTTTAATCTATGTATGAGAATAATAACATCCAATTTCACAACAAAGTTCATGTTTATTTCAATTGTATATAAGTATATAAGTATATAATGATTATATACTAATCCAAACTTTAACTATAGCCCTAATGCTAACCCTGGCTCTAACCGTAACCTTCATTCTAATCCTAACTCTGACCTTAACTGTAATTCTAATTCTAACCCTAACTCTAGCACTAATTCTAACTCTAACTCTAACTCTAACCACAACTCTAACCATATTAATAACCCTAACCCTAACCCCAAATCTAACCCTATCCATAAAAATAAACAAATAAAACGATACTAACTTTATAAAAAATAGAAAATTAGAAAAATAATTATTTAATTAATAAATATTGAAAAATACTTATATATATATATATATATATATATATATATATATATATATATATATATATATATATATATATATATATATATATATATATATATATATATATATAAACTCTAACTCTAATTATAATCCTAACTCTATTTCTAATTCTAACTGTAATCCTAACGTGGACCCTGACTGCAACTCTAACTCTAAGCCTAATACTAACCCTAACCCTAATCTTAATCATAACCCTAACCATAAAAATAAACAAATAAATCGATACTAACTTTATCAAAAAATAGAAAATTAGAAAAATACTTCTATCCAGATATATATATATATATGAATTAAAATATTTTAAATTAAAAATATTACCATATCTTCCATGTGAGCGACGACTACTACTAGCTTATATATATATATATATATATATATATATATATATATATATGTATGTATGTATGTATGTATGTATATAATGCCGAGAATTATCCTTCTCGAGGCACCTATTTTAATTCAAATCATATCAACACAAAAAAAAAACTCTTACGATTTAAATTAAAATAGGTGCCTTGAGAAGGATGACTTTTGGCATATATATATATATATATATATATATATATATATATATATATATATATATATATATATATATATATATATATATATATATATATATATATATATAAGCTAGTACTAAATACATGGACAGGATAAGATCATTGCCAGTCAAGGGATAGAGAAAGGTGTTTTCCATTAGTGGAGAAGAGTCCTTAAGGATGGTAAGGAAGCCCAAGCACTCTTGTGCTCATTTGAAGCAAAGCCCATTGAAGAGGTTCATCTCAAGTAGCTACTCTAATATATGAGAATATTCTATACATGAAGCATTTTGGGACATTGGGTGAAGGTTGAGCTCTTGGGCACTAGTCTACCAAAAGAAGTGTTATATGGTATTTTTTATGATCTCTAAGAATAAAATAATGTTGTTTTAAAATTGATATCTAATAAGTTGATTCTATGTATCATTAATCAATTTCCCTTTTAACTAGGTTGCAGGGTGTAACAAGAAGCAAGAAATTATCAAGAATATAAGGATATTCAAAGGGTAGATTCTTTTTTAGAAGGAGGTTTCATTTTCTATTTTTTGTGATCTTGATTGAGAGGGAGTAATTACGAACAACTTAAACATCACACACTAAGGCTTGATTCCTAAACTAAAAGTGTTAAATAGTCAAAGTTGACTTATTTTTCCAAGTTTAATTTCGTGCTTAGTGTGTGATGTTTAAGGGTGTCCAAGTAATTTCAAAGGTCAAGCTTAACTTGCACACTCGAAGTATTGACTATGCTTTGGTGGCTGGTGTGGGGCCCACAATTATTTATCAGCATAACGACAGTTGTTTGGTGATGATGGCAAGTCTAAATTTTTGAACTTTTCTCCCACTCAGTAATGAAAAGCTTAAGCACTGTAGAAGATAATGAGCAAATACAGAAATAATTTGGTAGACATGTTAATGGTACGATGGTTGAATATGTAGAGAGTGAGTTTTAGAAATTTTCAAGCAAATGTAATTTCCACGCTCATCGGCCCTTCATTGTGTCTTCCCTATCTTTGCCGAAATGGGAGCTATGGAGCAGAACCTATTGTCAAATGGCCCAGTAGACATGTTTACAAAATTTGAATGCCTAGACAACATTGTTTGAGAATCTGCCTCAAAGAAATTCAGTCTCATGGAACTCCAAGATTGTAGGATTTGAACAAAATGGATTTGTGATTTCAATAATACCATATGAATCGTGGACTATCTTAAGAGGATGCAACTATTCATAGCAGTTTTATAAATTAATCGAGGGGGAAAATGAACTACAACTATAATTTCTAGAATAATAATTATTATTATGGTTGTATTGACATCCTGCATTACTAAGATGAGGATCTGTTTATTTATATAAAAGGAAATTAAGGTCGCTTTTAAATTTATGTTCAATTAAAATTAAATAAGGATAATTATTTTTACTACGCATGACAATATATTAGAAATGTCAAATTTATTTTGGAACTATCTCTTCTAATGTATTTGGTTTGGAATTTTTAAGTGATGTGAAGTTATCATGAACATCAACTTAGGTAATATAAGAGTATTTAATTGGTAAGTTTACTATCTTATGAGATTGAAATCATAGAGCTTTATATGAAAAAATCTTTAGTCTTGGTATTAGCATTTGAGGCACTCTTACTTTTGAGGGGACAATCTTCTTAGTTTTCATTGTTGAATTTTAATTGATACCTAGGAGACAATCTTCTTTTGAGGAAACTACGTTCCCTAGGACGCGTCCTCACCTAAAAAGGCCAAGTTTTGGAAATTGGGACATCCCAAGGACGAGGGGACGAGTATGGGATGTCCCCACCTTGTGCCCCTTTTCTAAAAATTCATAGGAAATGTCTTGAAAACTTGGGGACTTTGGGAAATGTTTTTGGGGACAACTTGGAAGTCCTCAGAATGATCGGGCATCCTCGATTTTATAAACAACATCAACACTTATAAAATATTTTTCTTTTTAATTTTGAAGTGGGTCCTTCTTCCAAGTTCACCCTAACATGCTTACTATTGTTTGGTAGTTAATTCTTACTATTTGAGGCCCTCTGATTACTATTTGACAACATTACATTAAGAATCATAGAATTTATATTTGTTGTTATAGTCATGTTACACACTCAAAATTATATAGAAGATTGTTTGCAAGGTGTTGGGAAAGTCTAAAATGTGTATTATAGATCTAGAACATGCATCTTTATGTCATTATCTGGAAATACATCAGTGTTAGGTTAGTCTTGGGTTGATTTGGGTCCTTTGTGAAAGATATGGTGAATATTGGAAATTGCATCAAAATATCGGCTTCTTGTAACAAACCTATATCATGATCAAAAATGTATAGAGGACCTTTTGGTATTAATAATAATATTAGTCCACTTACAATGAATTGGAAGTGTAGTTTCATAATTAAATGATAGTAGTGTGTTTCAATTTGGAAGGTGGGTTATTGTTCTTGTTGCTATTGAAAATTAATTCTAAATTATGTTCTTGGGTATATTTCAAATTTTAATGTTATTATTTTAAGATCACATGCACATTGACAATAATTCCAAATGCATTATAGCATATTGAGCATTGAGTTTGATTACTAAAATGTTGTATGTTAAGGTTCTAGATGATGTTTAAATGGCATGGTTTAATGTAATGTATATATACAAATTTTCCTATATATTTTAGATTTTTAGATTTTCCTTATATATATAGTCGTCCCTTTTTGCCCCCCCTTGTCCTCAAAATCGGCAAAAAATGTGTTGTCCCAAAAACTTGTCCCTTGCCATCCTTGTACCAGAAACTCAGGGGAACATAGGGTGGAAACATTCAAAATTTAGTACTCGATTAATTCCTAAGAAATATTATTATTTTTGGTTATTTTAATTAAAACAACCTTAATAGAAATATTTAGGAATGCATGACCTCCCTATAAGGTTTACATTATCCTAAATAATCATAAATAAATCCTTAATATTTATGGGTACCATGAACTATAAAGAGTATCCTTTATTGTATTTTAATTCATTATAATGATATAGTAATTATACATAAAAATAATAAGTGAGAATCTATCCTGACTATGATGATAACCTAACATGATTGTTATCTCAAATAAAGAGTATAACTACTAGAAGGTACAAGGAAAAAATTATAAACTATGTTGATATTGATTTTTTAACTATAAAAGGGGACCAAATGGAGTCATAGCATGGTGGGCATGTTGAACAACGATGTCATCCATCATCATCTTCACCAAAGGAATGACAAGGTACTTGAGACCTCAATGTCTATTAGCAGCAGGCAGAGAAACTGCAACCATGACAACATCCATGGGGTAGAGTGTGATTGATAGAAGTGCAGTCCAATGACACTAGAAATTATATACAAAATATTACCTCGGTGTTGCAGAAGCTCTTGAAGGTGGGCAACCTTGAGAATCACCTTGTTGGCTTTGACCTATATCTCCATAATCACATTATTCCATATGCAATATTTGGTATACATTGAAATATTTATTTCCAGAAATTTGTGAGTGAAAAGAATAACATTTGTATCCTTCCAAAGCATGAATAAAATCTCCATCCTTAAAGCATGCCATGTCTAGGAGAACTTGAAGGGGATTCTAGGTGAATCACATACCCAACAAAACTATATGTCAAGGTTCAGGTCTAAAAGGCCTTAAAAAGTTATTAATCTAGCTCCAATAGTGTTAATCTCGTTGACAAAACCATAAAATATGAAGAATAGGTTTATGGGTGCCCACAAAAAAGACATCTAGGATTCAGGACTCCCAAATGCTTGCACTGAAAACCTAAGGGAAAGCCCTAGAAGAGTGCACCCTAAGAAAAGTGTACAATTTTTGGTTCAGTAATGGCAAACAAAATAGTACGAAAAATAAGTCTCCAGGATTTCTAGGAAGACTGCAAATTCCTATGTCATTGGTTGAGAATGGTGACCATAGGCAAATATGGCACCAAACAAAGATACTCAAGAACATCATACACTATTTGTACTATCTTGATCAATAGCATGTAAAACATATAATCATAGTATGTATATCTTATTACTAAAACTTATGTAATTATGTTGACATCAATGACAAAACTTGTGTATCAACAACCATCTAACAATAATTTCGAGTCAATAATATCCATCATCACCAATAATTATTTTAGAGAATATTAGAGGGTTTGACAAACCTAATATTTATTAATTTAAAAAACTAAATTGCAATGGGATATGTTGATGAAAATCAAGTATTTTAATGGCAATGTTATCTATTAGAGTAATAAAGTTTTTTCTTATTAATTAAATCGTATTGAGTTAATTATTAAGTCACTTATTATCTCTAATTTACTTGAGCTAAACTAGCATATAATAATTAATTCTTTTATTAATTATTATCATGCAACTTAGGTTAGTTACCTGTTAAGGTTTTGATCTCATTTATAAGGACAATCTCTCTTTGTAATTAGAATATTGATTCACTTTTGATAATAACAATATCTTTTTTTGCTCATCAAGAATGTCTCATCTATGGATTTGGGAATTCCAACCTTTGTAGCTTTTGCTTCTCTCTTTCTATGACAGGTGTTTAAGTGCAAGTGATTCTTGGGAGCTATGGGGTTGATCTTCCATCAACTTAAACATGGTATTAGAACTCCAAATCTTTATGCCCCTATTCTATTTGTAAGAGAGTTGACACTGGTTTTCAAATTTGTGTCTTTCAAAGGATTTTGTATTGGGGGGGGGTCTATTTTTGGAGCACTTTCAGCCTAGACAAACATCACAGTTGTGCTCAGAGTGTCCAAAAACCTCAATTTCCATATAAAATACATCCACTTTGGACATTGTTGACTTCTAAGGGAATTTTTTTTTGTACCCAGGTCATTTGACCTAGGCATGCATATTGAGGTAGTGATATTTTTTTTGGTGTCAAGCATTGGTATTTTTATTTTAATTTTTTAAAAAAAAAAAAAAAAAAAAAAAAAAAAAAAAAAAAAAAAAGAGGCATTTAAAGAGGAATTTTTTTTTGTACCCAGGTCATTTGACCTAGGCATGCATATTGAGGTAGTGATATTTTTTTTGGTGTCAAGCATTGGTATTTTTATTTTAATTTTAAAAAAAATAAAATTAAAAAGAGAGGCACTTTTTGTAAAGTGCATGATTCAATCAAAGCTAGCATTTTTTTCTTGGAGGTTGTGAGATTCTATTAGAGATACGATTTCATTTGAACCTATGCTCATGCCTCCTATGCCTCTGATAGTGATTTGATGGTGCCTTTTTTCTTTTTGAATGTCACCTTGGTACAGGTAAGATCTCTATTTTGCCACACAGGCCTAGCAATGAAGCTTTTTTGTGGTTTGCCTTTTTTTGGAGATTGCATTCAATGTGGGGACACCATACATCCTCACCCACCATCAATGTGAGCCTCTTGCAACACCTATCAGCACATGGCACCCTCTGTCATCATCAGTAGCATATTATTTTTGGAGGCACATGATTTTATTTTCCCTCAACGTTGATCCTCTTTACGGGGTCACCAATTTATACGTTGGTCAATCAACGACCTGATAATAATGGGGGAAGATCTATATTTTGGAGTGCTCAGCCTCGAGCCTATCACTCCTGAAACATGCAATTTGATTTTGGATCTCACATGTCCTTGGGATTTGGCTCAGTCTCCAAACTCCTTTTTTGTGGCACATTTTATTTTGGTCTTCGTCCCATGAATAATGGGTGTGGATTATTTTTTCTAATTGTGCTCCATTGGGCATATTAGACCTCTGCATGCATTCATGGTATTTTCTCTTCACTGGCTGTTTGGGGTGTTAACTTTAACAGTTCACATGTGCTCCTAACTACAGACATGTTAACCAAGGCATATTTCTTGATTGGACCTAATGGTTTGGGCTTTTGAACCGTTGGTCTTTTCTCTAGCTTCTGCCAAAGAATAGAGAGCATTTTTCGTGAAGGAAATGTTTCATTTTGGGGGGGCCACCATTGTCCAACTTAGCACATGCATGGATTTTTGGCCACCTAATTTTTATTCTATCACTGACCCTATTGGCGCTCAAAATCGTAGCCCAAATTTTGAGCACTGTTGAAGAAATTGAGCCCTATAAGTGCTTTTGATGTGATTGTACCTGGTTGTACCTTTTTGGCTTAAGAGGTGTTCAATGCTTCTAACACCTTCCACTTAGTGCGTCTACCTATTCCATGAAGTTAAATCATCATTCCGAGTCATTTTGTGAAGTCTCGTTTTGAGCTAGTGTCAATTCTACATTTTCGTCCTGTGTCAAACAGTGACATGAGCCTATGTTTACAAGTGAATATCTTGCACCCAGAAATGTTTCGTGATTTTCCACTTTGGGAGTGTCTAATATCCATACCTGAGAACCTATGTTTCATATTTCGAGTCGTTTTGAATCTGTTTGACTAGGTTTTGAATCCCTCAAAGTTGGTCAGTTATTGTTTTGTGCATTTGTGTAATTGTGCAAAATTCTGGAAAGCTCTGTTTGACAGATTATAACTTTTGACCAATTGACCAAAATGTTGAAATTCTTGTTGCATTACATTTTAGCCATCAGAGACTTGTTATGTTTCAAGTTTCATCTCATGATGAATCTGTTTGATCAGTGTTCAAATGCGATTCCAAATGGAATTTCTATCTTTTTATTGGTGTCAGCATTTTCAGATTTTTCGGAACCCCTGTTCATGATCTTATAACTTGAGATCCATGATTGCCTCGATCAAATGGATTGTACCATCATGTTTTCCACTGAAAATACTCCAAGTGTGTCATTTTTTAGGTCTTGATGAATCCATTTGCACACTTTTCCAGGTCAATTCCATTTGCAAAAATTGATTTCTTGCCATTGTTTCAATTTGCAAAATCTGAGTAGTCCACTTTGAACATTTTCCATTTGTGCCCTATCATTCGTCATGAGCCCAAATCGTAGATCCATAATCTCCTCATGACAGAGAACCAACGCCCCAGTTTTCGTTCTCCCAAGTGTCCATTTGCCCAGTTTTCAAAGCCAAATCCGAACCCAATTTATTACTTTCTGACGTGTTTGCTTGCAGGCAGCTCTGAGAAGGTAAATTTGACAGCGAATATCTTTTGACCTCGAATTCATCATGAGACAAGATTCGATGGGGTGAAAGAGTGCGGAATAGAGAATCAGTGGGTTAGATTCTAGAGCCCGATCAAGGGTTTGGGTCAGTTTTTAAGGCCAGTCAATGGACCTCCTGACACAAAATTGACAGTTTTGCAAATTAGTGATAAAATAAGTTTTAATGATTATTTTAGTGGTCAAATTTGATTTTAGACAGTTCAAGAGGTTTGATGGATCAGTTTGCATGTCAGTTGTTCGAAAACGAATTTTTTTTTTAGCCAGACCCACTTTGGGGCCCAACTAAACTTCTCTAGAGCACGGGTTGAGGGGTTGTCAAATATGAAACATGGACTGCACTGTTTGCTTATCAACATATTTATGTTCTGGAAAAGGAATGAAGAGGTGTTTCAAGTTGTATTGCAAGTATCAAATATTGAGAATCTTCGAGATGTTGTTATTGTGTCATTACAAGCAATGCATAAACAATGGTCATATCCTATGAATATGTTTAAGGACAAGTTCCATCATTTTTCATCTCTGCTTGGAGTTAATGGATTAGTTTCAAACTAGTACGATGAATTTATGTGCCTGAATTCAACTTAGCCTAAATCTTTTCTCTCCATTCTTTTCTCCAAATGAGATTTTATTCTACACATGCAAAGAGTAAAACCCAAGTTGAGCTAGAAAACAACGGTCAAGATTTTGTTAAAGAAAGAGGAGTTACTACCTCTCAATTGGTAATCATGCTCAAGGAGTTGCAATGGTAGCAGAAAGACTTGGTTGTAATGTAGTGATTACAATTGCTACTACTCTTGAAATGAAGTGAAAATCAGTAAAATGTCATGGAGCAACTGTAGTTCTTATTAGAGATTCATATGATGAAGCTCAGGCATATGTTAAACATCAAAGTGAAAATAAATAATGCACATGCCCTAGGTGTCGGCATATATAAAGAAACAGAGCACCAGCAAACAAAGGGTCATCTGCATCAAATTTGGGATGAACCCGCAGCGAAGGAGACTCACATGGTGTGCAAGAGATGCCACGTTATGTATAAAAGCTTTGCACAAAGAGTTTAAAGTTGTAGATAAAAAGCACAAGCTAGGGAGTGTGAGAGTCCATAGCTTGAGAAAGGAACTGACGCCACACAAAAAACAAAAAAAGGAGACTAGGCCGCAATCAAATGAAACCCACGCTTTGGAAGGTGTCCAATGCAAAAAGGGAAGTTCCACGCTGGAGCAAAGGGAAAACGTCCAGTAGCCATTCAAGAGCAGAACACATATCAGGAAGATCACACCCACATATGAAGGAACAACTTACAACAGAGAGAGGCTTGGAAAATAGAGTGCCCACGCAGACTCGTGATGTTAAAATGAAAGGTTAGGCGTTGTTCACAGAGCAAAGGCGTAGGACCTTAGTCCCACATAGCTCATGTGGAGAAAACTTTTGTTTTTTAAATATAATTCCACACATCTTGTGAAGTGTCTCAAAGACATACGGCTTTTCTAAGCCACAACCCTATATGGTGGGCCACCGTGGATGGCTAGCTAGACAAGTGGACATGGTCAAAGACAATTTTTGACCAACAAAGTAGAGAAAGTAGGTGCTGGAAAAGTAAAAATCTAGCTAGTTGCTATGTCGCTAGTCGAAAAATCCAAGGATTTTCGGCTAGCAACATAGCGACTAGCCAAAAAATTTCAAAATTTGGCAAGTTAATAAGTCAACGTGGGTCTCGTTTCTAATGCAGTCAACGAATCAAAAATCAACAAGTGGCAACTAGCAATTTGCATAGGGTGACTCAACGATGACATGGAATCTAGGCTGCGAGATCATGACACGTGGCAAATCATGCGGCCATCACTATCTCGCCAAGGAGAAGTTGCTCAATCGATAACATGGCGACATAGCGAGTATTAAGGTGGTGACGACATGTGGCGCTAACATGGAAGGAGAGTCAGGATGAGATGTGGGTCTTGTTTGAGGTCTTTGGCCTATAGAAGAATGACACATGGTGCTTGCCAAGAGAGCCAATACGGAGGTGACAAGTGGCATCATACGATTGGTTGAGAGGATATGATGAGCTTCTTCAAAAAGATAAAAATAAAAATATCTTCTTTACTTCAGCGTCCATGCAAAATTTGAAAAATTTAGTGTTAAAAGTTAAATATTCTATAGTTCTAACTATAGAGCTTTTTTTCTTTTTTTCTTTTTTAAATTTTGAATAAAAATGGGAAGCGAGAGTGGTGGGAGTGGAGGGAGCAGGAGCTTTCAAATTTTGAATTCTTGCAAGGGCGGGATCTCCTTGGATGGCCAGGTTCGGATCCCTGGCCTGGAACACGGACAACAAGATGGAGGCAGATTGGTAGATCTTGGTACAGGTGATCGATCGAAAAGCGTGGAGTGGGGCCCAACTGTCCATCCCAAGGAAGTGGCTAAGATTCCTTTGGTTCCCACAGAAAACAAGCTAGGAACTACAAAATGGTCTTCGTTATTCGGGGTAAAACCTTTAGGTAAGTCCTATTTCCTGCCTGTTAAAACTATCCATGATTCTATGAAAGGTTCTTGCACAATTGCTATTCTGGATGAGATAGTGGATCACAACATTCGGGCTATGGCTTCTACTTTGGTTGGGAGATTTTTGGGACCTTACCGAACATTGATGACGTCAGGTTGTTCATCAAACAAAAATGGGCTCTCAAAGGTCAGGTCTTAGTCATGTCTATGGAAAAAGGCTTCATGTCTTTTGACTTTACATGCTTGGGGGAAGACCTTGCCAGCATTCTATGTGAAGGGAAATGGGCCTTTGGCCACTCTACCCTTGTGCTTCAGAAGTGGTCTTCCAGTATGAGCTTGAATGATTCTTTCTTTGTTCAAGCTCCTGTGTGGGTCAGACTCCCAAAATTGTCATTAGAATACTGGAATGAAGACGTCTTTGTGGGGATCGCGAGGACCTTCGGGGAACCCCTCTCAACGGATCCAATCTATGCCTCTAATCATCATCTCAATTACACTCGCATATGCATTGGGGTGAGTGAAGGAATAGACATGCCTGAGTTCGTTGCTCTTCACTCTAAACTAGGGGTGCACAACCAGAAAATCATTTACAAAACTATCCCCTTTGCTTGCTTCCTTTGTCTGAAAGCTAGTCATAAGGCCTACCAGTGCCCCTGTGTGGCAAAGAAGATGCCCACGGAACCACTCATCTCTGACCAAGCCAAGAAGAAATCATCCCGCCCTTCTGGTAAGGGTAAGATAAAGTTTCTCTGGAGGTGCAAACTTTCTATGGTGTAGGGGAGGAAGGCCGTCAGTTAGAAGGATAAAGCCTTGAAGGATATCCCTAAGAAGGACATTCCCAAGGAGCAGGCAGGTGCTACCCCCCTTGAGAAGGGTCCTGCCTTGGAGATGCCAATCTCAGCCTCGATGGAGGATCCAAAGATGCAGGCAAGTCCCCACTCCCAAGTCATGGGACCTGTAGAGGAGCAAGCTCCACCTTTGGATGCAACAAAGCAGCTTAGTTCTGTAGTGGAGCAAGCTCCACTTTTGGAAGCTACCGAGCAGCTTAGTTTGGGGCAGGAATCCTCGGCCCAAATTATTTCGGAAGCAAAGGAGAGCCAGGATAAGATTCTTTCCCAAAAGCTCACTGATGCCCAGACCCCTTTTGGGTCAAAGGGGGGAGAACATTTTGTTCCCAAAAGGCTGGAGGCCAAGCTCCATCTTCTCATTAAAAACACAAATCCAGACTAGATCGCCCAGTGGGAAGGTTGATTAGAAAGTAGTGCGACGGTAAGCCTAGATGACTGGTGCATGGTAAAGAAGAAAAAAAAGAACCAGAAGAACCAGAACAAAGTCCTCCCTCCTTTATCTCCAGCGTCTACCAGAAATAGGGTTAACGCTGACGTTGGAATAACCCCCAAGGGAGCAGGAAGAAAGAGCTCAAATCAGCTTCTACAAGAAGAAACAAAAAGGAACCTGGCAGATGGGAGCCAGAGAACCATCAAGGATTTCTTAGGAAGTAAGAAATGAAAGTCATTTCATGGAATATAAGGGGCCTCAATGGTGCTCATAAACAAGATCTAGTCAGAAATATGATTAGAGACCATAGACCCGATTTTCTGATGATACAGGAGACTAAGATGAAAAGGGACCTCGTTAAGAGTATATCCTTCAATAAAGCTTTTAGCTGTAAAGCCTCGAATTCGGAAGGTGCTTCTAGAGGAGTACTAATTCTGTATAACTCCAGGGCCTTCAAGTTATCTACTCTTTTCAGCACTCACAATGCTCTTCTGTGTGAGGTTTCTCACATCCATAGCTCTGATTCCTGGCTTATCCTAAACCTGTATGCCCCCAACAACAAGAAGGAAAGAAATTGTTTCTAGGTCAAGCTCCTCGACATCCTTTCCAATTGCAATGTTAACAAAGGGATTATCATGGGGGACTTCAACTCGCCTCTCTCTGATGCTGACAAATGGCCGGGGGTCTTGCCCCGGATCAGACAGTAAGTATGACCTTGCATTGCTCATTCAGAATCTTGCCTTCTTGGATATGGACCTTCAAGGGGGAAGTTTCACTTGGTCTAATAGGAGAGTTGGAGGAGATAGCATTCAGGTTCGCCTCGACAAAGCCCTCATATCTCCTGAGTGGCTTCTTTCCCATTCTTGCAGATTGTCCCTCCTCCCTAGGGTGGGTTTCGATCACTCCCCGATTTCTCTCTCTGTTTCCCCCCTGTCTAGCAAAAGGGCCTTCCCTTTTTGCTTTGAGAAAATGTGGCTTTCCCATCCAGCGCTAGAAGGAAAAATCTCCTCTTGGTGGAACTTTGAGGTTGATGGTACTGCTATGTACAAAGTTTCCCAGAAGCTGAAAAATGTGAAAAGGAACATTAAATCTTGGAGCAAAATTGACTTTGGCCACATTTTCCAAGAGAAAGATGAGAAAACTGATCAGCTCAATTCTATCTAGGAAGAAATCCAGCTCTCCGGATATAATGCTCACAACAAGCAGGAGGGAAAGGCAATCCTTTCAGATTTGCATAACATCATATGTAAGGAAGAGCTTTATTGGAAACAAAGATCTAGAGTCAGCTGGTTGAAAGAAGGAGATCGTAACACCAAATTTTTTCACTTGACCACTCTTAAGCATCGAGCTAACAATAGGATATCTAATATCAAAAAGGGCCAGGTTCTAGTTTCTAAGGAAGAAGAGATAGCGAAGGAAGCTGTTTGATACTTCTCCTCTCTCCTCACAGCTGATCCCTCCCTCTTTGTATCTGATCAAGAGGATATCTTGGTAGCCATCACCCCTTGCTGCAAGATCATCACAATTCCTTGTTGAAAGCTATCCCCACCCTGGAGGAAATTCACCAGGCCCTCTTTTCCCTCCTAGGGGATAAAGCTCCTAGCCTGGATGGTTTCCCTACCTTCTTCTTTCAGACTTATTAGAATATGGTTAAGAAGGATGTGGTAAAGGCTGTTCAAGAATTCTTTGGGGCTAGGAATCTGCTCAAAGAACTTAATGGTACTTTTCTGGTCCTCATCCCCAAGATTTCAAGCGCTGACTCTTTGGACAAATTTAGGCCCATTAGCCTCTGCAACTCATTCTACAAGATCATTTCCAAGGTTCTCACTTCCAGACTCCTTAGCATTCTTCCCCTGATCATCTCACCCCAGAAAACTGGCTTTGTACCAGGCAGGCATATCCTTGATTCCATCGTATCAGTTCATGAATTCATCCACTCTCTTGAGGTGGGCAATAAGGAAGGTTTCTTTCTCAAACTGGACATGTCTAAAGCTTATGACAGGGTCAACTGAAAGTTCCTCTTTACTGTCCTTTGGGCCTTTGGTCTCTATGCTCAAGTATGCAAGCTCATCTCTCAGCTTGTGTCTTCTCCCTCTTTGTCTATTTTGGTTAATGGTCTCCCCAGTCCTTTCTTCTCCCCCTCAAGGGGTTTAAGGCAGGGTGACCCCATATCTCCTATCCTTTTTGTCATCTTGGCAAAATGCCTGGGCAGAATCATCCAGATGAAGATCTGGGACAGGAGTCTGAAACGTCTAAGGCCTTCTTCAGGACCCTCTACTTTCACCCACCAGCAATTTGTGGTTGACACTATCTTGGGGGTTGAAGCCTCTATCCAGGAGGCCAGGACTTTCAAAAGCATTTTGAACTCCTACACCAAGGGCTCAGGACAGGCTATCAATTTGGATAAGAGTTTGGTTTTCTTCCTCAACACCCCTTTGGAGAGGCAAAGGAAAATTGCTTGGATCCTAGGATGTGGCATCGGGTCCCTACCAGGGACTTATCTTGGGCTACCTCTTGGAATGAAACCTCCAGATTCCTTTTGGATCAGCGTTATAGACAATTTCAACAGGAAACTTGCAGGTTGGAAAGGGGCCACCCTTAGTCAAGCTGGAAAATGCTCTCTAGTTAACTCTATCGTCTAGAACCTCCCTACCTATGCCCTTGGTCTTTTTAGGATTCTGGTTAAGTTTGCAGAAAGAATGGAGAGGATTTAGAGGGATTTTCTCTGGACTAGGACTAATGACCACAAGAGATACCACTTGGTTGCATGGGAGCTAGTCTGCCAGAGAAAAAGCCAAGGTGGTCTTGGTATTAGAAAAATTTCTCGCCTCAATCAATCCCTTTTAGCTAAACATCCTGGGCAAATCTTCCAAAGCACAAGTGTTTGGAGGGATATTGTGGCTGAGAAATATCTGGGTAGACTCTCTTAACTCCATATTTCAAGGGGTTGAGCTGCCGACGGGATCCCATATCTGGAATGGGATCTTGAAGGCCCCCCCCCCTTGCTAAATTTAGAGCTAAATGGAAAGTTGGAATGGGAGACAAAATCCTTTTTTGGCAGGATAGCTGGTTGTGTCAGGAACCCCTCATTAATCATCCCTTATTTGATAGGTAGGTTGATCAGTGTATTGGCAGATACGGTTTGATGGTAAGGAACTACAGAAATGGTAATGAATGGCACAATCTAGTTGAACTTTCGTAGGACCTCAAGCCTTTAATGTCCTCTCTGAATGCCATCTTCATCAACCCGAATGGCTACTCTTTAGTTTGGGGAGATTCTTCAGGGGGCCTTTACTCTGTGGCCACCAACTATCTATCCCTTGTGAGTAAAGAGGAGAAACCTATATGGGCCAAAGCCTAGATCCCTCGGCTTATGCCTGAGATAAATATTTTCTTCTGGCTCCTCCTTCAAGATAAAATCCTTTCCTAGGATAATTTAGCCAAGAGAGGCAAAATCTTACCTAATAGATGCTGCCTCTATAAGCAAGATCTAGAAACGGTTAATCATCTTTTCATAAACTGCCCCTTCTCCTCTAGGGTGTGGAGCCATCTAACTACTAACCTCGACTTCAACTGGTGCCCTCCAGCTTGCATCCAGGATTTCTTTAGTCAGTGGAGAAGCCACCACCAAGGTTTGAATTCTCAGTTATTGAGCTCCTGGATCCTCCCACACTTTTTTTGGGGAATCTGGAAGGAGCGCAACAACAGAATTTTCAGAGACAAAGAAGCCCTTGAGGTTATAATAGCTGAGAAAATCGAAAACCTTATGACAGAGAACTATACCATAACCAGAGAAGAAGACATAAAGGTTGGAGGGAACAGTAAAGCCAGGAAATAAGACAGGATCAAAAGAAGATAGGAGGCTACTTGGTCTTTTCCTCCTTAGAACTGGCATAAAGCCAACATTGATGGGGCGGCCAAGGGGAATACAGGTCCAGCTGGATGCGGAGGTATCATAAGAAACAGTTTGGGATGTGGCATTGCTGCTATTTCTTCCCCTATTGGCCACCAAACCAATCATCTAGCTGAAGCCAGTGCTGCTAGGTTCACTGTTAAGTTGGCCTTGGCCTCAGGGATTGAGCAACTATGGCTTGAAGGTGACTCCTTAAATATAATAAACTACATTTTAGGAGTCACAAAACCCTCCTGGACCATTGAAAGCATTATTGAGGACCTAAAATTGGACTTAAGGAAATTTAAAAACTACCATGTTAGCCATGTTTATCGTGAAGCAAACATGATTGCTGACTGGTTCGCCAACGAAGCGGTTGCTAGCAACTCGATGATGACATGGGGAAGCAACAATGACTTTCTAGCGGCGGTGACTGAGCTAATCCGAAAGGAGAAAATCCACGGCACCAATGTAACGTCCTTTTAATGATGTGAGGATTTGCAAAATCGTACTTCAAAAAGGAATTTATCTGGAGTTATGCAGAACCCCCTCTGCTCCATAATCACGTGTACGGAAGACACAAGCTGAAGGAAGCCATAAATATACCCATAAACACACACAAAATAATTTTTGCTCTCAGCACCTTTTGCTACTCTAAACTCGACAATACTGCTAGTGGTTTAGGGTTAGTTGAGCCAAAAATTGCAATGGTGGCTGAAAGGATCAGAAGAGAGCCATGGGGCGAAGTGGAGAGACGAAAAGAGAAGAAGAAAGTCTAGAGAAAGCTCCAGAAGGGAGGTATAACCAAATTCATAGAGAAGCTTCATGGATTTGATGCAGAGGTTACCAAAACCATGGTTGATTCCTAGAAAAATGGCAAGGTCAAAATTGGTGGTGTTTTCCACCAAATCACTGAGGGTCTTATTGCAAAGGTGATTGGCTTTTCTCAGGATGGCTTGAACTTCTACAAGGACAAAAAGATGTCTGCCAATGCTGTCAATGACTTTGTCAAGAATGATAAGGAGAAAAGCAAATTGGTCAAGATTGACACCTACTATGACATTGACTCCATAAAAAAATTTTGGAGGTATGTTCGCAGGATTATTATTGAATATGTCACTCTTGACCCCAGGTTTGATAGAATTAGGACCCATCATTTTGTTCTGTTAAATCATTTTAGACACAAAGTGAATATTTCTTTTCCTTTTTATATTTTCACCTCCATGGCCAAGAATATAGAGGGATTCAAGAAATGCCCTGTCAAAAATCCTGCCCTCCATGAGGGTCTCCTGCTTCTGATTTATGAGTTCTTGAAAACCCAAACTAGAGGTCAAACCATTGGGGATTTGGGTAGTGCCTCGGAGGACACTGCCAATTCTGATTCTAGGGATGAGCTTGTAGTGAAATCAGAGAAAATTGACACCCTGAGCAAAGCTATCCTTGTTACCCGTGATCCCCACATCCCTAGCAGGAAGAGCCCCAGATGTCTTCCCCCTATCCCCCCCTCTCCTCATCCTAAGGAGGTGAAAGAGGCCAGTGATGATGATGTGGAGTCTGATACGGAGTCTAAGGAGGAGGACTCAGAGACAGGGAAGGAAAGCGAGATGGAAGAAGATAAGGGGAGAGAAAATGACAAGGAGGTGGTGACCCCTATGGACCCCAAGGTTAACCCCAAGAAAAGAAAAGTGAACCAGGCCCTGCCCCAAGATCATCCCAGCAACCCTATTGATGTGCCCCCCAGCCCCACCCTACCCAATTTGCCTCAGGAGGTTCCCATTTTTCCCTCAGAGGAGATGATTGAAATCATGGTTGAAAAAGGGGGGAGGTAATCAGAAAGAACAAGAGGAGGCCTTGGAGGAACTTCTATGGGGACGAGGTCAGTTTGGGTATTGTTAGAGAACCTGCTAAAATCCAGGTGCTGGAGGACCTTGACAAAAGTACCCACTATGACGAGCTCATTGACCTGGCTCTTTTGGTCATCTCTAACAATGTGCGGGAAACTAGCTTCAACTTCTTGAACAATGCAAAGAACAGTCTGATTGACAACTTTCGTTCAATCAAGTGGCTTTTTCAGAAAATTGAGGCTCTAAAGGACATGAGCAACCAACCCAACAACTAGGATTCTGACAAGGACCAGGAAGCCAGAGGAAGCAAAGACCAGGTGGGGAGCCAGGAGAAAGACAAAGACCAGGTCTCCAGTGACCATCAAGATGATAGACTCACCCAGCTTGAGCAGAAGGTTCAAAGGCTGGATTCTGTCCACCAGATTATCACCAAACAGATAGTGGACACCCTTCACACCTTGAATGAGAATATTGTCAATCTGGAGGACTATCTGACTACAACTGGCCTTGAAAGGGATGCAAAGCAAAACACAGAGCAAGGATTCCACCGGGTTGAATTTCAGAAAGAGGCCAGTGACCAGGTGAATCAAGGGAACCAGATGAACACTCCTACCAAGATTCAAGAGGGTGTGGCCAGTTAGAAGGACAATGACGTTGTAGAAACCCTGCAGGCCATGGACACAGATGGACACTAGCCTGTTGGCCTGGCTTTTCTTTTCTGTCTCTGGCCTTTGTACTTTTTTTTTGGGCCTTCTTTTGTCTTTGGCCTTTTGTGGCAGTTTTTTGTTTGTTAAGTCTGTTTCATCTCGCTCTTTTTGCTGTAAAACTTTGGGTTTCAGGATCCCTATAAAACCTATTTTACCTAAGCAAAAACTATAGAACTTTTTTAAATTTTCAAATTTTTTATTTTTTAACACAAACTTGAGAATATAGCCATGAATAGAGACCCAATTTTCAAATGAGTATAACAGGAGTTATTTTTATCGAAAATGGGCACTCCAATATACTGCCGAAATCGAGAAGATCTAAATTTTCCAAAAATGTAGTCAGTTTGTGCACAGGTGCTCATTGGTTCGAGTTATAAGCCATTTTTTGATTCCCAGGGCCTTCTCAGTGGAATGAGTAGATTTGATCATTGATCATAGTTGAAGGACAGTTATAAAGGCTTGGTGAAATGTGAAAGTGAAGAAAATCAATTTTGTGATGTTTTCTTTGCTTCTAAAGGTCATATAACTGATTTTTCACTTTTTACTTTGAGTTGAAATGCAACATCAAAAATCAGTTATATTTTGATCGAGTTATAAGCCATTTTTTGATCCCCAAGGCCTTCTCAGTGGAATGAGTAGATTTGATCATTGATCATAGTTAAAGGACAATTATAAAGGCTTGATGAAATGTGAAAGTGAAGAAAATCAATTTTGTAATGTTTTCTTTGCTTCTAAAGGTCATATAACTGATTTTTCACTTTTTACTTTGAGTTCAAATGCGACATCAGAAATCAGTTATATTTTCTAACAAAATATCTAAGATTATTTATGCCTTTAAGAGCCAGAATCATGGGAATTTGATAGGCAGTTATAAAGAGAAGGTAGAGAGAGGCTTTTTCATCTTTTTGGGAAGGAATTCTGAGGGTACAAATGTTAGTTGCAGATTCAACACGAAAATTTCTTCCTTCCTATATCTTTCTTCCATCTTCTCTTTTGCAATGGTTGGTAGTTTTCTCTGGGTAATACCAGCAGGGTTTCAATTTTTCACTATTAGACCATTCATGGTTCCAGTCTTTTGGAGAAAATTGGTATACTACTGTGATACCATGGTTTTGGTTCCAGTCTTGATGCATTCCCAACATTGAAACACCATATTTTTCAGCATAATTCTCTCATGTGAACAACAGGAGGAAGGAATATACAGATAGTTCAGATCTATTAGGTTGTTTCATATTTTTCATTTCATGCATATGACTATATAATTTCAAGGAAATAATACAAAGAGCATCAACAGGTTGAGTTTCATCTTGAATCTTGTCTCCTATCTTAGTGAGCTTCAATGTTTTATGATCTTTGAACAAAGAGCCTAGATTGTAGTTGCAGTCCCTTAAGGTTGTATGTTGTTTTATTGTTGCTTGTAACTCAAGGGGTTATGTAAATGCTTAAGTGAATCAACAAGGTTGCAAGTTTATTGAGAAGGATATCATGTAAGAATGAGGTCTAGATTGAGCATAGATGTTTATTTACAAGGTAAATAGATAGATCATATATCTGAATATATAAATAAGTATCAGATATCTATATATATGCATTTGATTCATGGATTTGCCCAATGGATTAGGCACTGGTCAGCTACAGGATCATTAAAGTCTTATTGCTGCATATCTAAGGTTTTGTTGAATTCAACATTATTAATCAAACATTCTTTCCCTTTCATGTTGAAGGACCTAAATGTTTAACCCTCACTCAGCTTATGAGATTCATAGATTTGCATTTAGCTACTATAGATCTGTGTCATTTCATGAGGTATTAGGAGATATAAGGGTTGTAATCTGCAGTAAATAGATTCAGGGATATGTTTTGCACTGGTACGGTATCAATTGAATCTGAGGTCTACCTGCCTAGGTTTAGTAGAGCCTGAAGTGAAGAAGGAGTTATGCCTTATAGTTGGCCCAAGACTGCAGTCAGATGTATCTGTCATAGGAAGTTGCTAGCCTTAGATACATTTATCTAGTTTCTTGGTTATTTTCAAAACTGTTAAATCATGAGCCAACATGCCCTTTGATCTTGCTCTTGTTTTCAATGACTGGATATTTTTCCAGTAAGGGTAAATTTTCAAGCATTTTTTGCCTTGATGGCCATTTTCCTATCAAATTTATGCTCGTCATTTGTTGACATCAACATTGCATCAATGTTCATGTTTTCTATTTTAGATTTGTTTGGACCTACTTTCAATTTTTAGCTCATATCTCGAGCATACAGACTCTGTTTTCCACAAATAAGATATCATCAAAATTTTGGTTTCAAGCTCATCACAGCGGTATAGGTATTTTTTAGTTTTGACAATTTTTCTACTATCAGAGTCAGGAGTTCCTTTTTGCACTCTGGGAAACATATCTGAAGCATCCAATCTCTGATATAGGAATTCTTTATATCATTGGAAAGGTCTTTCTAAACTCTTTCCAACAATGCTAGTTATTTTTCGAGATTCTACTCTAAGTACATTCTATTTAGTATTTTCTTTTCTGTGTTCTAGTGGATATCTTTGTTGTTTCAGGTTTGGTGATCGATTTTGTTGCTTCAAATGATTTGTTATAGGTTATGTTATATGTTATTTTAGCCTTATGTCTCTTATGATCTATTTAGACATCATTTTTATGCATTCTTGCAAATGCACTGAGATAAAGTGTCATATTGCATTTGTGTTTTTATTTAAGTTGTTTTGCCTTGTTTTATCTTTTGATTCAAGCAATTTCATCTGAGGACACTCATATAGATTATTGTATTCTTGGGATTCATTATATCTTTTACCTCACTGTACATGCACTACTCTAATTAAAGTTTCATGAGGGGTTGATGTTTTGTCTTTTTTTTCCATCTTCCTTTGTCTATTTAGTTTCTCTTTTGTGACATTAGCCACAGGACGTGTCTGAGATTGATCACCTCAATACACATATATGTACTCTTTTGTGTATATTGATCATGGTTCCTTGAAATGTAGTTCTATTGTCCCACTTTTCCAGTTGCCTATCACCTCACCCTTGTCTGCTTTGGGAGGGGTGGGTGGTTCTCTATTTTTTCTCATGCTTCCTTGGTTTGATGGAGTGAGCTATGTATTTAGTTTTTGTTCCGATGTACTAGGCTGATGCAATGGCTAGATTGTTAGTTTGTGGTGACTGATCAAGGAAGTACTGTATATAATTCATAAATTCTTTGAGATAAAAAAATTGTTTCCTTGTGTCCAACATATGGTCGACATGTTGTAATCCTAAAGTGGCATAAAAATACTTGTATAAAAGGGCTTAGAGTTAGGGATTGTTTAATTGTTGTGATGCAAAAATTGGTTCTTGTGGCAGTATTGAGTTGTAAGGGATTATAGATTGTAATCAAGTTGTAATTATTGAATCATAATAATATTGGACTTGTTGTTTTGTGGATGTAACCCAAGGATTAAGTGAACCATGTTAAGTCTTGGTGTCTTGTGTTCTTTTCTGTGTGATCTATTATTTTCTGTTATTTGTTATATTTGCATGTAATTGTTATTTCTGTCTATGGTTTAATCCTACCAAGTAGTATCAAAGCCTAGTTGTTTTTCAATTATCCTCTACAAGAAAGTCTCACAGTTGAGTGGGAGTGATGGCAGATGAGGGTAAGCTGAGGGTTGACAGGTTTAGTGGGCACAACTTTCAGTTATGCAAGATGCAAATGGAAGACTATCTTTATCAGAAGGATTTATAGAAGCTATTAGAAGGAAAAACCAAGAACAGATGATAATTAGGATTTTTTGGAAAAAAAGGCACTTGGAAGCAA
This sequence comes from Cupressus sempervirens, assembly GCA_028749045.1. Lineage (NCBI taxonomy): Eukaryota > Viridiplantae > Streptophyta > Pinopsida > Cupressales > Cupressaceae > Cupressus > Cupressus sempervirens. The sequence continues at coordinate 278,690,831 of CM053791.1, forward strand.
TCGATTATGTCTGGCACCATCAATGGCATTTAATATTACAAAAGAAAATATGATAAAAGAATTTATGTAAACCCTAGTGAAACTATATGAAAAACCCTCTGCTTCAAACAAGGTATTTCTCATAAAGCAGTTATTTAATATGAAAATGGCAAAAGGTGGATTTCTTGCGGATCATTTAAATGAATTTAATACTATTACTAGTCAATTATTTTCTGTGGGTATCAATTTTGATGAAGAAATTAGGGCTCTCTTGATTTTGTGTTCTTTGCCTGAAAGTTGGAATGACTTGGTAATGGTTGTGAGTAATTCTATTCCTAGATCTAGTACCCTAAAATATGATGATGTGATTGGTGTTATTTTGAGTGGGGAAACTCATCAGAAATTCTCAGGTGGATCTACATCAAGAAGTGCTTTGAGTAGAATGTTTGAGAGAGGGAGTAATTCTGAAAATTGTGAAAAATCAAGAGAAAAGTCAAAGGGGAGGAGGTCTCAATTGAGAGGACCAAACGACTGCTGGTACTGTGAAAAACTAGGGCATAAAAAGAAAGATTATTGGACTTGCAAGAAAAATGAAAGAGATACACTAGATGGAGAGAAAGAGGCAAATGTGGTAAGTAACAAATCCAAAGAGGATGCTTTGCTTCTATCTTTAGAAAGTGTTGATGATATTTTGGTGCTTCTTTTCATGCTACATCTCATAGAGGTTATTTCATTGATTATGTCCAAAGAGATTTTGGGCTTATTTATTTGGGGGATAATGAATCTTGTCAGATTGTTGGAAAGGGCAAAGTTAAGATTAAGTTGCAGAATGTGACTCATTAGCTACTACATGAGGTAAGACATGTTCCAAGGCTTGAGTAGGAATTTAATTTCAGCAGGGCAACTCGGTGATGAGGGTTGTGTAGCTATTTTTAATGATAAAAATTGGAAAGTTTCAAAAGGTTCCCTTGTAGTAGCAAAATGTGTGATAGTAGGCACCTTATATCTTTGTACAAGTCATATTGTTCTTTCTACTTTAATTGTTTCAGCAAAAAATGAATGTTTAGGAACAATTGTTGTAGTTGAATAGGGAGAACAAATAGTTGTTGTAAATTCTAATACAACACTATGGCACTATAGACTTGGGCACATAAGTGAGAAAGGTATGAAAGACTTCATTCAAAGAAAGTTTTACCAGCTCTGAAATGTGTTAATATAGATTTCTATGAAATTTGTGTGTATAGAAAACAAAAGAGAATGAGTTTTGTAAAGATTGGGAAGGAAAATAAAAGACAGAAATTAGAGCTTGTACATATAGATGTATGGGGATTGGCTCAGGTATCTTTCTTTGGTGACTCTCATTATTATGTTACATTTATTGATGATGCAACTAGAAAAGTATGAGTTTATTTTCTTAGACAAAAATATGATGTATTTCAAACTATTAAAAAATGGAAATGTTTGGTTGAAAATGAGACTGGTAAGAAATTAAAATGTCTCAAATTTGATAATGGTGGTAAGTATTGCAGTCATGAACTTGAAGATTATTGTTGACATAGATTCTGAAAATAGAACCAAGCTGGAAGCTAAGTCAAAAAAATGTGTATTTGTTGGATATGGCATTAGTGAATTTGGTTATAGGCTTTGGGATTTTTTAAAATCATAAAATTGTAAGAAGGAGGGATGTCATATTCAATAAGAAAGTGTTGTACAACGATTTATTGCAGCAACATGAGAAGAATGAAGATGATTATGTAGTGTTAGATGATATTCCAAAAGATGATGTTTCAGTCATTCCTTATGATGTGCAACAACTGCAACAACAAATACCACACACACCAGTGAATGGTAAATGGTCAACAAGGCTAATTAGACCTCCAGAAAGATATTCATGTATTCTATTTTACTAATAGATGTTGGTGAACCTGAATGTTATGATGAAGCTGTGCAAGTGGATACTAAGATTCGGTAAGAGTTTTCCATGAAAGACGAAATGGACTCTTTGCTAAAAAATAAGACTTGGAATTTATGCAAATTACCTGCAGGTAAAAAGGTTTTACAAAATAAATGTGTTTACATGTTAAAAGAAGAGGATGGAGGTAATAAAAGATTTAAATTCATGTTAATTGTAAAAGGATTTGCACAAAAATAGGGCATTGATTTTGATGAGATATTCTCTCATGTTGTTAAAATGACTTCTATCCGTACCATTTTAAGTATTGTGGCTACTGCAAATTTGCATTTAAAGTAGCTTGATGTTAAAACAACATTCCTTCATGATGATTTGGATGAAGAGATATATATGCTCAGCCATAGGGTTTTGACGTCAAAGTTAAGGAGAACTTAGTGTGCAGATTGAAGAAAAGTTTATATGGCTTGAAGCAAGCACCTTGGCAATGGTATCTGAAATTTGACAGTTTTATGCATGAGCATGGATATAGTAGGTGGCATTTAGATCATTGTGTTTATTTTAAGAGGTTGGATGATGAAAGCTATATTATTTTATGTTTATATGTCGATGATATGCTTGTAGCTAGGTCTAACATGGATCACATTAAGGGGCTAAAACGCCATTTAGCACATGCATTTGCTATGAAGGATTTGGGGGCCGCAAAACAAATCCTTGGTATGAAGATTTGCAAAGATAGGAAGAACAGGAAATTGATGCTATCTCAAGCTGATTATGTTAGAAGGTGTTGCAACGTTTCTCTATGGAGAATGTTATCAGCACACCTTTACCTGGTCATTTGAAGTTGACTAAGGAGATATGTCTAAAGACACAAGAAGAGGAGGATAAGATGTCCAAGGTACCTGTTGTCACTTAGGTTTGCACCCTTGTCCAAAGCCTATGTCTGAGGACAACCTAGTGAAACATGGGAACAACCTCCAAGTTGTGGGACTTGAACTATGAGGTTGAGTCTTCGGAGAAGACCGGCTTCCTCTTACTATCAGGATGCACCTAACTACTCTTGGAGAGGAAAAGAGAGAAAGAGAGTATGAAAGCAAATCTACCTAATCTAATCTAAAGAGGTGATGTACCAAAATAGAGTGTTCAGACCAATCTCTGCCCTTATATGCACTATTGAACTAGAATGAAACTAAAGATATTACACATTCAGACTTGCTTTAATCTAATAATCACATGCAGATCAAAAAATCCAAGATGAATGACACAAGGAAAGGGGTATTTACTTATATTATCATTCATAGATCCAAGGAGATACAGTCATGTAGATTACAGATTTCCACAAAACAATGATGAAGGTAAAGAGTTCTTGCACTTTCATACCAATGGTTGAAGGAGAAAAGATAGAATATCATTTAGTTCAGAGGCAAAGAGAATTTTTTACATTGAAATTGCAGAGCAACAACAGAGAAAAGTTAGAGAAGGATCGATCTTAACAAAATCTACAAAATTTACCTTTATAGTGTAGGCATAATTGAGATTTTCCCTCCAAAACTATCCTGCAACCACCGCCATCAAGTCTTGCAGGGAACAATCATGGGGATCTGAAGAAAATCTGATCTTTATTGCAAAAAAGTGCCTTGAGAAAATAGAAACGGCGCCATAACTGTGCCCTGACCAGGTAGATAGATTGGATCGGGGTGGTAGAGTGTTCCTCCACGTTCAGCATTCACTTTTGGGTGGTTGGGATTGATTACAGAGATTAAATCTACAAGATAACCCGACTTTCTTCATTCCTGAGCACCTGAATCAGTGAAGTCAGCAAGTCAACTAAACCTTGGCACCAGAATGAGCCACATGGTCCAACAGCCTTTTATCTTTTCACCACCTTGCAAAGTCTCTCTGAATTGACCATCTCCATTCTTTACTAATTGCGCCAACCTCTTAACCCCTGACCATGACGGTCACATTAACTGCTAGCCGCTAACTATTACTGCCCGCACTAGACCCACTGGGACACATGTCACCTAGACACTATGTCACTATGCGTATCTTTCGAGCACTTTCCCATAGCGAGATAGTGCCCACCATAGATTTAAACTGATCTAACGATCGTGAGGACTCGCCAAAATACTATGCTTTGTCCTTAACCTTTAAGGCCCACGAAACACTTGGCATTCATCTCAACAACCGTACCACACTAGACAACATTTGGCATCTAACTGGCGATTCATGGAGAAACTAGTCCTGCAGAGACACGTGGCGGCTACCCGCTTTCTCGTATTTTTAAACTTCCTCGTAACTTGATAATGCGGGAAAGCCTCAGCCTTTGATCTACCTGCATTGGACGGTGAACATAATTCGTACTTTCTGAACCTCTGAGAACATCTGTTGTGACGTCATCTGGGACACGTGCCTTCCACCCACTTTCCAGCAATGTTTAACTTCCTTGCATCTCCATAATGCGGGAAAGCCTCAACCCTTGATCTGTGAAGATCTTATAGTGCACAGAGATCTGTAGAACTGCATGTCTGGTCAATTGGGTGGGCCAATAAGATCCTCCTTTGTACTCTGACCTGCCTAATAGCTGCCATGGAAGACAAGCCACCTGTTGATATTTTCTGAGAAAGTGGGCCCATGACGTCAACAAGACAGGTGTCACCAAACCGCTTCCACGCATTTTTTAATTTCCTCGCATCTTCATAATGCAAGGAAGCGCTAGCCCTTGATCTTCTTAGATCTGACATTGCCTGTCACTTGTACCTTCAGAACCTGCACGACCATCTATCATGACATCACTTGGGACACGCGTCAACAGCCCGCTTTCTTGCATTGTTAGAAGGTCTGACAAAGCTCAGAATGTGGAGAAGCGGGCACCAACCGATCTACCAGCTCAACCACCACTTGTTCATCCTACGGCCCACAGAAGAAACACAGACCTATCTTCCACGCGTTGCCGAGGCGTTATGTTGCTAATGGCGAGAAGAACCAATTTCTCAATAGCGCCATAGTGCCCTCCGGTGTCATAACCTGCTGTTGAAACTTGGCAAAGACCTCGTGTGACATCACATGTCCACGCATCAGAAAGGGGGATTCCCACATTATTTAAACATCTCGTATCTTGGTAATGCGAGAATGCGTCGACTGTCGATCTAGGAAGATCTAAAGGCGAGGAAAGTTGCATGCCGACGAGGCAAAACATTAAATACCTTGGGCATTAAAATATCATAAATTTGGTAGGTAGCCATTGGGTAGGCTGGGTAAGCATTTAAAATTCAAATTTTGGCAGGGCGCAAAAATAAGCAACATTTCTGGCGACTCACAAGGGATGTGAGCCTGCTACGCATATAACCAGTGGCCTGAAGCATCCATTGGGCTATAGAGTTGTAAAATATGAATCAATGTACTATGAAACCCTAACCCTACCTCTGAGGGAAAAAAACCAAAAAACCATGTCTCTGCAACTGGAATCAGAGACCAAAACTTCCTTCTATAACCTTCAAAATTTTGAAAACTGGCTATCTAACAAAGAGACAACCTGTGCTCATGCACTTCTTGGAAAAAACAGAGAACAAACGGAAAAACAAAACAAAACTAACTATATACATGGAACCTCAAACCCTGTCAGAAACATGGCTTAAGATAAATCCCATTGACTGGGATAGGCAGAATTTCACCATCATGCCTGCTTAACTGGAAAGCATTGGCCTGCTTGCAACTAACAATTAGATAGGGACCACTCCATAATGCATCAAAATTTGAGTGTCTTCCTAGTTTTTCTCTATCTGCATTCCATTTCAAAACCAAATCTCCCTCCCTGAAGATCTTGACACTAGCCCTTTTGTCAAAGCTCCTTTTCACCTGCTGCTAGTGTGTCTCTAGGGTCTACATGGCTTTATTCCTTTTCTCTTCCAGCTCCATCAACTCTGCCATTCTCACTGTCATGGCATCATCTTCAATTAGTTCCAACTGATGAGCTAGCTCTAGGAATGGGAATTCCAATGAAATTGGAAGCCTTGCCTCTCTACCATATACTAACATGAATGGAGAGTTCCCTAATGACCTTTCAGGTGTTATTCTGTCAGCCCACAGTGCTATCCTCAGTTTCTTATGCCAACACCTCTGGTTATCTTCTATTGTCCTTTTCATGATCTTGATCAGGTTCTTGTTGGAGGACTCAGCCAAACCATTACCCTGAGGATGGTAATTTGAGGATGTGCTCAAATAGATATTATGATCCACTGCCCATGCACAAATCTGAGCTCCAACAAAAGACTTTGCATTATCTGAAATAATAGTTGAAGGGGCACTAAACTTGGTCACAATTCCATCAAGGAACTCAACAACTGAAGATTCAGTGGCATCCTTCAATGCAACTACCTCTGTCCATCTGGTGAAGTAATCTGTAGTAGCTAAAATCCATTTGTGACTAGAACTAGAAGGAGGATAAATGGGGCCTATGAAATCCAATCCCCATTGAGCAAAAGGTTGGTCCAACTGAATAGGATGAAGGGGAAGGACTGCAAGTCTTTGTTTGCTAGAGAAGAAGGCACATTTTTCACACTTCCTTACATACCTATGACAGTCATGGAACAAAGATGGCTAGTAATAACCAGCCCTCATGATCTTCATTGCAGTTGTCCTTGCTGAGAAGTGGCCACCATCAGGACCATCATGAAGCTTTTTGATCATTCTTTCAACCTAGTATGTATCAAGGCATCTTAATAGGGCTCCATTGAAATCTCTTTTGAACAGGATACCATCAACTATGACATAAGGAATTGACTGCAATCTGTACTATCTCCTTTTAGTTCTATCTAATCCCTGAGGGTATCCATTTCCTAATAAGAAACTCTTCATGTCATCCATCCAATTCCTTGGGTTATTATTTCTTACTTCTTGTTCTTCTTTTAATACCATGGCAACTTCCTCATCAGGCTCCTAAGATGATAGCATTTTTTTACACAATTTTTTCCCTCTTACCAGCTTGGTAATCTGAATGTCAACATCATATTCCATTACCTTAGTAATCCAGCCAGCTCTTTTCTCATTAACATCTTTGCTCAAAAGGAAATCCTTCACACTGGCATGGGATACTAACAAATGAATCTTATTATGAGATAGGAGGTGTCTAAATTTCTTCAAAGCCCTGATGACTGCAAGGGCTTGCTTCTCTACATAGTTGTATTTATCTTCATATTCCTTAAGCCCTTCACTAAAGAAGGCTATGGGTTGCTCTTCATTCTTGTCATTTGTTTGAGTCAAGACAATAGAGATACTTGACTCACCACCTAAGGTATAAAGAATGAAATCTTTCTCAAAATTTGGATTCATGAGAGTAGGGGTTGAGCCTATGGCTGTCTTAATCTCTTCAAAACTTTCCTTCCCTTCCTTGGTCCATGCAAAGACCATACCTTTCTTGAGCATAGCTATAAGGGGGTTCACCATGGTAGCAAGATTAGGGCTAAATCTTCTCACAAAATTTATCCTACCAAAGAAACTTTGCAACCCTTTCTTATGTTTAGGAAGAGGAAGGGCAAGTATTGCTTTTGTTCTCTCTGGATCAATAGTTAAGCCCTGCTCAGATACAATATGTCCTAATAGTTTTCCTTGGTTAGTAGCAAAGACACACTTGCTTGGGTGGGTTAAGCAAAACCCCAAACTCCCTGCATCTTAGGAATACCTGCCTTAGATGATCAAAATGATCCTCTACATTCTTTGAATACACAGTGATATCATCAAGGTAAACCAAGACAAACTTGTCAATCAATTTTTTGAAGGCCATCTCCATTGCCTTTTGAAATGTAACACCTGCATTGGTTAGCCCAAATGGCATCTTACAATAAGCATAGGTACTCTATTTAGTGGTAAATGCAGTCTTGTACCTATCAGACTCTCTAACCAGCACTTGATTGTAACCAGAAAATCCATCAAGAAATGAAAATCTCTTTGAACCACTGACCTTGGACAAAATCTGCTCCATAGAAGGGAGAGGATGGTGATCTTTAAAGGAAGCTTGGTTAAGGTCCCTAAAGTCCACACACAATCTAATTTCCCCATTCTTCTTCCTAACAAGGACAAGGTTTGCTACCCATGATGAGTGCTTGATAGGGAAAATTATATTGGCCTCAATCAACTTGGATAGCTCTTTTCTCATTAAGGGTTCAATCTTGGAATTCACTGGCCTCTATTTTTGTCTTACTGATTTTACATCATCAACTAAATCTATGGTATGTTGAAATAACCTTGGGTCAAAACTCTCTAAATCATCATAAGTCCAAGCAAAAACATCATTAAATTCTTGACATAGATGAACAAAATTTTCTGGCTCGATTTTAGAACATACCTTCCCCATGTTTAAGGATTTTCCATCAGCAATCATGATTGTAGTGTAGTCACTTTCATCAGTAGCTAGATTCATGGCCCTGCCTCTTGCTTGGTTATCAGGATTGAAAACACTTTCTAAGGTAATGAGACCCTTAGGCAATTTGTTAGAACTGAGATGAATGATCTGATCACCATACTGATCCTGCAGTCTTGACTAATTTCTCTCTAAAAATTTTGCCTCATTTTGTAGGAAGCTCACAATTTGCTCATCAGACTCAAACACTTGCCAATGGATGTTGTTATCAGGTATGGCAGGCCTTACTACCACTTTGATTTGTTGCTTCTTCTCCTCCTCAAGATTCCCTGGCACATCATAAGATGCACCTATTGTTGCAAGTCTATCAACATGTCTATTATCTTTTCTAGGGATGCTTTGAATATTAAATGCATTGAAACCTTCAAGAAAATCCTATACTCTATGTTTATAAGACTTAAGCAAACCATTCTTGGTGATATTCTAATTTCTCACTTGATTAACCACCAACTCACTATCTCCATGCACCCTTAAGGCTTGAATTCCTCTTTTTTGAGCAAGTATGAGACCTTGAATCAAGGATTCATACTCGGCTACATTATTAGTGCAATTGAATTGGAGCCTAAAGGAGAAATAATATCTTACTTGTGCAGGAGAAACCAACATCACACCAGCCCTTGATCCATTTTTATTTCTTGAGCCATCGAAGTACATACTCCATATCCCACTCATATCTTCTTTAGTATCCACAAGATTGGGAACTAGAGCATCTTTTTCCAATATACAATATATACTAAGACCTGTCTCGAGGGTTTCTGACATAGGGTCAAATTGATATGCATTAGCCCATTCATCCAAGAAAAAAATAGGTATCTTTGCTAGGGAAGTGGTGGGCTCATTCACTATGTCATTCTCATCCATCTCTAGGATAGGGCAATTCATGTTGATGGGGTTGGGGGTGTAAGATTTAGTATGATGGAGGGCTTGAGGCTCTGCTCTAATTGAAGCATTGGCTCCATATCTCGTCTTAAAAGACATATATGACCAATCAGAAGATATAAAACCACCTATTTGGGCAGTGAAGTCCCTTGACAGATAGATGGAAAAATATGGCTTGACCTCAGCAATAGAGATATCTTGGGTTACAGTACAACCATGGCATGCATGTAAGGCCATCTCCACATTCCTAAGGATCCCTACAGTCTTGACAGTACTACCATCCAACTGTAATACATCCCTAACAATGGGCTCATATTTCATTCCCAAAGTATCAGCAACACACCTAGGCATCACTGAACTGCTAGCCCCTGAATCAATCATGCAATTATGGACTAGTTTGCCCCCTATGATTAGAGAAACATAGAATGGAGGAGATCTAACCTTTTTACTTGTTTCTACTTCCCTTGATGGTTGTACTAGGCTTGTGGCACTTTCCATGCTAAGTATATGATCCTTTAGTTCAATTCTTTCCAATTCTTGCTGCAAGAACCTCTTTTGTATGGGTATAGTAGCAACAACATCCCACATGGAGATATTCACATTTGTCATCTTCATTTTCTCTATCACACTGAATGGCATAGCAGGTGCTTTGGTAGAGACTTTGGGAGCTGTGATTGTATGAGGTTGGGGTGGAATAGCCTGAGGATCACTTGTATCTTTTCTACCATGGTTTTGCCTTTGCTGTTGAAAGGTACTTGATTGATTATTTGTTGCTTGCTCATGAGATATTGTATTTGAAGTTGAGGCCTGATTGGGAGGAGGAGGGACAACATCTTCCATAGCTCTCCTTTTGCTTCTAGTGTTATGAGCAATGGAATCCTGGTTTACATTACAATGCTCCTCCATCTGATGATTCATAAAAGAGAAATCACCCTGTCTTTGCATATCTAAGGCATCCCTAAATTGGTCCTCCTCGTATGATTGTTTTGCTGCAGGTTCTTGGACTGTCAAAGCCATAAAAGATTCAACCTTCTGACACATGCAATAGGCATTGGAGTAATTGCAGGATGGACAAAAATCCTGGTCTTGGGCCATGTTGTTTTGAGGGACTATGGCTCTACTTTGGTTTACATTTGAGGTTGAAGCATGGCCACCCTACCTATTCTAATCAAAGGAATTGTTCCAATGATTAGGATTTGGAGGCCTACCACTGCTTGGAGCTTGATATTGCAATTGATGAGGTTTACTACCTTGAGCTTGCTGTCTTTCTAAAGTCACCACCTTGTTGCTCATTTTATGCATCATAGAGAAATTATCCTCTAGCCCCTTCCCATGATCTTGCAATCTTTTCTCTAGGTTCTTTTCTCTTTTATCCATGTTCTGCATCAGAGATTGCATCATCTCTTTAACTTCATCTATCCCATTTGAAGATGTGGAAGCTTAAGGGATTGGGACAAGGGATTGAGATGTAGAAGTTGTGGGAAGGGGAGTCATTGCTGGTTGATGGTTTGGAACATCAGGGAAGAAAGGCATAGGAGGCCTTGGAGCTAGTTTACCTCCTTGTATCAATATATTTTCTGCCCTTAATGCTATGTCATAAGCATTAGGCAAGGTATCTCCTCCCATAGTTTGGATTGTAGTGGCAATATCACTGTTAAAAGCTCTAAGATAATGCAAGAAGGCATTACTAGGGGTAGGATTCGCTAAAGCAGGTATTCTATCCCATGTATTTTGAAATCTATAATTAAAATCAGTCATACATTCATGGGGGGCTCTTTTTATAGTGGTCAACTGTTCTAAAAGTGACAAATAGTCACTTTTATCCTCAAAATGTTTGCACAATCTTGCTCCTAATCCATCCCAATCTGTTATAGAACCGCGAGCTAAACCTCTATACCATTGTAGTGCTTTTCCTTTCAAGGATGAGGCTAGGAGCCTAACTACGACATCATCCTCTGTAATACCATGGATATTATAGACATTTGCAACCTCTTGAATGTGTTCTGAGGGAGAGATAGAAATTTCACCAGTAAACTTTGGTAGACTTTTGAGGGCAACTACTGGTATGTCATGTCTTTGGGCTAATAAGAGAGGACTCCCACTATTAAAGGTGGCAAAAGTATGAGCTCTAGGCAACACTATATAGACAAGTGATCTATTGATGTGTATTGGTGGCAGTCTAGGCTGAGATCTAATAGCAGGAGGAGTAGAGATAGATCTTGTAGGTGTATTTGTTACTACTGCACTCCTAACTGGTGATAAAGATATTCTAATCTTCTTTCTTCTAGGGTTTGAAAATGAAAGCTCTTGATACTGAAACTTACCTCTAGAAAATGCCCTTGTTTTAGCTTTGGGCATGAATCATTGCAACTTTGGTCTAGAACCAGATATGTATTTGAAGCTCAGAGTCGCCAAGTACTTGAAGAATGAGCCTCTTGAAGGCTTAAACACCGAAGCCAGTACTATCTCCTCGGTATTGATCTTGAAATCTTCTCTTTTGACACCAGTAGCCTTGAAATTTTTTGAAAGTTAGTCCCACCGGGCATGCCAAAAACTGTTGTCACTTAGGTTTGCACCCTTGTCCAAAGCCTTTGCATGAGGACAACCTAATGAAACATGGAAACAACCTCCAAGCTGTGGGACTTGAACTGTGAGGTTGAGTCTCCGGAGAAGGCCGACTTCCTCATACTATCAGGATGCACCTAACTACTCTTAGAGAGGAAAAGGGAGAAGAAGAGCATGAAAGAAAATCTACCTAATCTAATCTAAAGAGGTGATGCACCAAAATAGAGTGTTCAGACCAATCTCTGCCCATATATGCACTATTGAACCAGCATGAAACTAAAGTATTACACATTCAGACTTGCTTTAATCTAATAATCACATGCATTTTAGAAAATCCAAGATGAATGACACAAGGAAAGGGGTATTCACTTATATTATCATTCATAGATTAAAGGAGATATAGTCATGCAGATTACAGATTTTCACAAAACAATGACGAAGGCAAAGAGTTCTTGCACTTTCATACCAATGGTTGAAGGAGAAAAGGTAGAATATCATTCAGTTCAGAGGCAAAGGCAATTTTTTACACTGAAATTGCAGAGCAACAGCAAAGAAAAGTCAGAGAAGGATCGATCTTAACAAAATCACAAAATTTACCTTTATAGTGCAGGCATAACTGAGATTTTCCCTCCAAAATTATCCTACAACCACCACCATCAAGTCCTGCAGGGAACAATCATGGGGATCTAAAGAAAATCTGATCTTTATTGCAAAAAAGTGCCTTGAGAAGATAGAAACGACACCATAATTGTGCCCTGACCAAGTAGATAGATTGGATCGAGGTGGTAGAGTGTTCCTCCACATTCAGCATTCACTTCTAGGTGGTTGGGATTTATTACAGAGATTAAATCTACAAGATAACCCAAATTTCTTCATTCCTGAGCACCTGAATTAGCAAAGTCAGCAAGTCAACTAAACCCTAGCACCAGAATGAGCCACGTGGTCCAACAGCTTTTTATCTTTTCGCCACCTTGCAAAGTCTCTCTGAATTGACCATCTCCATTCTTTACTAACTGCGCCAACCTCTTAACCCCTGACCGTGACGGTCACATTAACTGCCAGCCGCTAACTGTTACTGCTCGCACCGGACCCATTGGGACATGTGTCACCTAGGTGCTATGTCGCTATGCGTATCTTCCGGGCACTTTTCCATAGAGAGATAGCACCCACCATAGATTTAAACTGATCTGACGATCGTGAGGACTCACCAAAATACTGCGCTTTGTCCTTAACCTTTAGGGCCCACAAAACACGTCGCATCTATCTCAACAACCATACCACATTGGACAACATTTGGCATCTAGCTGGTGATTCAAGGAGAAACTGGTCCCGCAGAGACACATGGCGGCTACCCGCTTTCCCACATTTTTTAACTTCCTCGTAACTTGATAATGCGAGAAAGCCTCAGCCTTTGATCTGCTTGCATCAGACGATGAACATAATTCATACTTTCTAAACCTTTGAGAACATTCACCGTGATGTCATCTGGGACATGTGCCTTCCACCTGCTTTCCAGCAATATTTAACTTCCTTGCATCTCCATAACGCGGGAAAGCCTCAACCCTTGCTCTGTGAAGATCTGACGGTGCATAGAGATCTATAGAACTGCATGTCTAGTCAATTGGGTGGGCCAATAAGATCCTCCTTCATACTCTGACCTACTTGACAGCTGCCACGGAAGACAAGCCACCTGTTGATATCTTCTGAGAAAGTGGGCCCATGACGTCAACAAGACAGGTGTCGCCAAACCGCTTCCCCGCATTTTTTAATTTCCTCGCATCTTCATAATGCAGGGAAGTGCTAGCCCTTGATCTTCTTAGATCTGATGGTGCCTATCACTTGTACCTTCTGGACCTGCACGACCATTCGCCGTGACATCACCTGGGACACGCGTCAACAGCTCGCTTTCTCACATTGTTAGAAGGTCTAACAAAGCTCAGAATGTGGGGAAGCGGGCACTAACCGATCTGCCAGCTCAGCCACCACCTGTTCATCCTGTGGCGCATAGAAGAAACACAGACCTATCTGCCACGCATCGTCGAGGCGTTATGTCACTAACGGCAAGAAGAACCAATTTCTCGATAGCGCCATAGCACCCTCTGGTGCCGTAACCTGTTGTTGAAACTTGGCGAAGACCCCGCGTGACGTCACTTGTCCACACGTCAGAAAGGGGGATTCCCGCATTATTTAAACATCTTGTATCTTGGTAATGCGGGAATGCATCGACCGTCGATCTGGGAAGATCTGAAGGCGAGGAATGTTGCACGTCGGCGAGGCAAAACATTAAATACCTTGGGCATTAAAATATCATAAATTTGGCGAGTAGCTATTGGGTAGGCCGGGTAAGCATTTAAAATTCAAATTTTGGCGGGGCGCAAAAATAAGCAACAGTACCCTATACTTCAGCTGTAGGAAGTTTGATGTATGTTATGGTATGTACTAGGCCAGATATTGCACATGCAGTGGGAGTTGTTAGCAGTTATATGAGTCATCGAGGAATTGAGCGTTGGAATGCAGTAAAATGGATTCTCAGATATTTAAGAGGAACATCCAATAACTATTTATAGTTTGGGAGCTCTACTACGGATTTATAGGGCTATGTTGACTCAGATTTGGCAGGAGATATTGATACCAAGAAGAGTACTACAGGTTATATCTTTACTGTTGGTGGGGCAGCCATGAGCTGGGTTTCTAGGTTACAGAAGGTTAGTGCTTTATCCACTACAGAGCCAGAGTATGTTGCTGCTATAGAGGCAGCCAAGGAGATGATATGGCTTCAGTTCTTCTTGAAAGAATTGGGATACCTTCAAAAGGATAATTATTTGTTTATAGATAGTCAGAGTGTCATTCATCTTGCAAAGAATTCTACTCTACACTCAAAGACAAAGCACATTCAGTTGTGGTACCATTTCATTTAGTTAGTTTTGGATGATGGACAGTTAAAGTTGGATAAGATCCATACAAATGACAATCCAACAGATATGTTTACAAAGGTAGTGACAAGGGAGAAGCTAAATTCCTCTTCAACTTTAGTTGGTCTTCTAGACTGAACATGAATAAAAGAACAACAGAGTCCAAGGTGGTTTGATCTAGTGAGAGCCCCATGTGGTAGCGGTATTGCTAAAAGATTAGTGTCCAAGTGGGAGATTGTTGTCTAGTGTGGAGTTTGATCAGTCCCCAAGTGGGAGATTGTTAGTTTGTCATGACTAATCAGGGAAGTATTGTACATACTTCATAAATTCTTTGGAATAAAAATTTTTTTTGGCTCATGGCCGATGTATGGCCAACATGTTGTAACCCTAAAGTGGCATAAAAATACTTGTATAAAAGGGCTTAGGGTTAGGGATTGTTTCATTGTTGTGATGCAAAAATTGATTCTTGCGGCGGTATTGAGCTGTAAGGGATTACAGATTGTAATCAAGCTATAATCATTGGATCGTAATAATATTGGACTTTTTGTTTGGTGAACATAGCCGAGGGATTGGGTGAACCATGTCAAATCTTGGTGTCTTGTGTTCTTTTCTATGTGATCTATTATTTTTTGTTATTGGTTATATTTGCATGTAATTGTTATTTTTGTCTGTGGTTTTATCCTAACATAAGTACCTCTGAATTTCAGTGAGATGGATCATTTACCATATAAACACTCTTCTTTTCATTCCTACTTTGGATGCATCCTTTTATATTCGATTGATTAGCTCTTCAGGCTTCGGTGTTTCATGTCATTTGTATCTTTGAGTTTAGTTGTTTTCCTTTGTGTGCTTGGTGATTCAATGTAGATTATAGTCTTCTCTACCTGGCTAAGTTCTATTTTAGTGGAGGTTCTTCAAATCGACAGTTACTTTTGATAGATTTTTGTAACTTCTACATGCTTCAATCGTGTTCTTCATGATCATATTTTGTTCCTATCTTTTACGACATTCCCTAGTTTGGAGGCTTCTTTAGTCCTTCACTAGCTCTTTCAACATTATTTCCATCTCTTTTTGGAGTAGGGTTTTTCTCATGTGGTTTTCTTCATTTCTCCTTTTTTCAAGTATTTGGTTGTGCTTGGGTACTACATCAGGATTTATTCTTGGGACCCAAATTTACTTTCAATACTAGTTTCTAGGTCTTTGGCTATTTCCTAAGTTTATCTTATGGGGGTGGGGGGGAGGTTAGAGTAATAAAAAATTTTCTTATTAATTAAATCATATTTGATTAATTATTAAGTCACTTATTATCTCTAGTTTACTTAAGCTAAACTTTCGACATATAATAATTAATTCTTTTATTAATTATTACCATGCAACCTAGGTTAGTTACCTCTTAGGGTTTTGATATCCTTTATAAGGACAATCTCTCTTTGTAATCAGAACATTGATTCACTTTTGATAATATAAATTTCTCTTTTTGTTTATCAAGAATGGCTCTTTGTGGATCTGGGAATTCTAACCTCTATAACTTTTGCTTCTCTCTTTTTGTGATAACTATTTGCATGCAAGTGATTCTTGGGAGCTATGGGGTTGATCTTCCATCACCTTCAACACTTTTCTTTTTAGTAATGTTGATGGTGCATCATGGATGATTGTCACTAAATTTGGAATCAAAAGGTTATTTATGATTTTTATCAATGAGAGGATCCTAATCACATTGCTACTAAATTTACTTATGTGCTTGTGATGGTTTTTCTTGGATTAGATCCAACATATATGCCCCTAGCTATTACAATCTTAGAAAACATAGTACAACAAGAATCAAACTAAAAGAGTTGGATCAAAGAATTGGAAATGAAATGAAATGAATACAATTACTTATAGAATGCATTCAAAATATCCTAGATATATTCTTGTCTAGGAATTTCCTCCTCTTGGGTGGTTTAAGGTGATTCCAAATTGGTAGTTTCTATGATTATTTACAATAAGTATAAGATGATAAAGATAATTGAATCATAAACTTGTAAATTGTATGCTCTATTTTTCTCTCTTGTTCCATTGGAGTCTACAAATAGTGACAGAAACTAGTCTTCTCTTTAATCTAGAAAAGATGGGAGGTGAAAGGATTTCTTGATCCTATAAATTGTGACAATGTAAGGAAGAATATACAAATTTGGAACATCCTTAAGAAAGATGGAGTTACTCCTTTCCTAGAGAGGCTTCATGGGTTTGACCCCAAAATTACCAATATTGTTTGCAAAGAATTGAAGAATTAAACTATTACAATATTAGTTTGGAAGCGTGAACTCAAGGAGGAAGGTTACTAGTCTCCTTATGGAGGTGAAGAAGTACTTTGAGTATTATGGAAGGAATTGTATGTGGCTATGGATAAGTTTGTGAATAATAATGAAGGGAAACTAGTTAAGAAATAAAATAGTGGGTATGTCATGAACTCCATCAAGAAGATTTGGGTTGTACATTTAAAAAATTAAATTTATCTACTTCTTGTATGGTTGATTATCTAAAAGATTAAGATATTGATGTGAAGTTTGAGATGATATCCCTAGAGAGACAAGGGAGGATTCCTAGTGTTAACAAGAAGAAAAGTCCAAAAATCCCTAAATCTAGAAGATCCTCCCCTTCACTAAACCTTTTCATGGACCCCCTAGAAGACTTTTCTTGACATGTGAAATTAATGGATATGATGGTAGAATCTGAGGAGATGATACCAAATTTAGAGAGGAAGGTATGGCCCTCTTTCCCTCATGAATTACCCAGGCAATCATCCTTTGTTACAAGTTAGGGAAACTTTATCCCATTATTAAAATATTTTTTTGATGAGACATTTCTCTTGTAAAATATTTGAAAAGTACCCATGACAATATGATAATAAATCCAATCACATTTTATCAGAGTAATACTTCTTATCAAAAGATATTTACTAATAAGACAAGAGTCTACAACACAACAATAAATTGTAAGTCTATTATTTGGGAGGTCTTGGGTCTAAGTCTACTAAATATTTTTTTAAACGAAGAATAAATTTTAACTTCTTTAGATGTTCTGTGTGTGTGTGTGTGCGCGCGCGCGCGCGTGCATGCGTGCGTGTGCGTGTGTGTGTGCGTGTGCGTGTGCGTGTGCGTGTGTGTGTGTGTGTGTGTGTGTGTGTGATCTATCCACAACACAATTTAGACTAAACAAATTACAAAGTATAACTCTTAATCTAACTAGATCTAAATGTATATTTAATAATCCTCAAGTGTGTATTGACATGTGGTGTGTGTGTGTGTGTGTGTGTGTGTGTGTGTGTTTGTGTGTGTCTGTGTGTGTGTGTGTGTGTGTGTGTTATCTATCCACAACACAATTTAGACTAAACAAATTACAAAGTATAACTCTTAATCTAACTAGATCTAAATGTATATTTAATAATCCTCAAGTGTGTATTGACATGTGATCTATAGGCACTAGAAAAAATATAATTAGCATCTTAACAGAAAAGTTTACACAATTCCCAAAATGTATAGCATAAGAAAGAAATGCAACCATGCACATAATGATCGATTTTTAGGACAGTATGGGTTACTCGTGTGATTTTAATGAGCACAACCCTCATCCATTAAACATTAATAGCTAGCTACATGTATAACACAAGGAAAGATTATAATGTTAGAATATCTTCAAACAAGTCTTCATAAATTCAAACATTTTGACATCACCTTTGACATATTCATTTTTGTGCATATATTGTAACCAACTCCTTCTATGAGATCACATTTCTTGTGTTGAAGAGCTTACAATCCCTATTTATGCTTCTAGATTTTTTATGGATGTTTATTTTGCATTTGCAAGACCCCAATTTTGATACAAGTAGGGAGTATGTTGGCTTTGCAACTATCAAAAAAAAAAAACTTTACCAGTTGACGAATATATGGTAGCATATCCATTTTGTTGACATTCTGCTATCATGACCATTTAATAGATTGAATTTCTCTATTGGGTGTTCATCAATTATATCCATTTAAGTTTCCCTATAACACAACAAATTTTATGAAATTAGAGCCCTATTCACTTCAGAAATCAAAAGAATCAAGGATTTTAAGAAGAAAACGCTGCGACAACTCAAGCTTTCAGAGAATACGAACTTACCCTTGTGCATGATATGGATCTTACATTATTGTGTATTTGTACATCTGCTTACTATAATTGCGACTTCACAGAGAATAATTGTGACAATATCCTACAATCTACACATTCTTGTGAAACATTCTCATGCAGAATAATTTGCATATCTTGTCTAAGCTTCCATGTTTTGCATACATCTCTACCAGAGCATATCCAGAAAATATGTCAATATTCTTTTCATGCACAGTGATTTTAACTCATCTGTTGGTGGGCAGGAGGAAGAGACCATTTTGAATTTCGAATTTGAGCACACACACTTAACAATATTTGTTAAACAGTGAAATGAAGTTCAATGAGTTATGGATGGGCCTCACACCAGCCATCGAAACACTCAACGCTTTGAGTGTGTTAGTTAAGCCAAGCCCTTATGAAATCCCCACCATTCTATTCTTATATATTTTGTTATTATTTTTTATATTGTAGAGTTTTGAGACTCTTGTTGGAAACAAACCTCAACTGTTATTTATCATTGATTATGAGTTTTTATGTAAGGAACGACCTGGTAACTACTTCACTTCTAGGAGATTCATAGTTAACATCATAGAGAGAGTCCATGATTGTATCACGTTGAGAGTCTGTGATAAAATGTTGGTTGTAAACCTTACTAACTTGTCATGTTGAGAAATTACATGACAACATCGTGTTGACTGAGTCCGTGATGAAAGGTGATTGTGTTTTTTGTAGGTTTGTCACGTTGAGAGATTCCATGACAACATCACGTGGAGTGAGTCCATGATTATGAATAATGGTTATAGGTCTATCATGTTGCGTGATTCCATGATTATTAACAATGAGCAAAATATTCTCTTAGTGTCATGTTGAGAGATTCCATGAAAGCTGGTTGTGTTTCTTGCAGGGTTTTCATGTTGAGTGATTCCATGTTGGTTTGTTGGTTGTGTTATGTTCAACTAAAGATCTCTCTCTCTCTCTCTCTCTCTCTCTCTCTCTCTCTCTCTCTCTCTCTCTCTCGGAGTGTTGGAGTTTGTAGCTACAATAGAGATCTCTTTATCTCTTGGGTGTTAATACCATTATGGTCACCTTCAACTGAAAAGAATATTCATGATAAATTATAATATTAAATATAAAGACATGTGTCATTCAACATGCATTGAGGTGTCAAGAGACCTTTGGTTGGAATGTAAAGAGTCTCTCTTTATGTTATTTATATCACATCACTCAAAAGGCATTGTACACTTGAATTTTATTATTAAGAAAATGATCATTTGTTGTGCTTTTGGGTTTTTCCCTTCATTCTCTAAAGGTTTTCCTAGAGTATCTTCTGGTATTTTTTTAGTGTTAAGTTTCCCTTATTGTTGTTTATCATTGATTGTTGAGTTGAATCCAACACCAACTACATTTTCTTTTATGTAAAAATGTGTAACAATCATTTGTTTAAAATAAAATTAAAAAGTAATTGGTCAAATCCTAGGTTATTTATTATTAATTTATTCTTATTTGTTGCGAGAAGCTCGAGTAAACTCAAACCCAAGACATTAGTGCAACAATCTTAGTGCTTGGACCACCCTTCGATTAATTATTTTACGCCTTTAATGAAATTCAATTTTGAAGCTACAATATTTTAGGGATTGTCATGACTAGCATCCCGCGCACTTGCCAAAAACAACATTACCTTGGTCTTGGTCACAATAAATCACTCACACAAACTCAAGTATGTAGTGAGCTTATAAAGACACCTTCAAGCATCATATTTTTATCAAATCATTCATGCATTGTTATTATGAATATTATTATTATAGAACTTAATTTTAGAACAGAAAAAGTAAGGGTCCAAGTAGGCAATTCTTAACATTAAAGCAAGGCATATGTACATGTTTATTTATATATTTCATACTAAATAAAAATTACCTTAGCTTGAGAATCTCTTTCAATGTACCAATTACATGATTGAGTGTGATTATTTGTATAATGTCTCATCTTATTTCTTATCATTAACATTTTTTTATTATTCAAATCATAATAGATTTAATGTCTTTGTAAAATCCAACTTACTTTGTAGGGGTGTGTGGGGGGTGTGAGGGATGGCCTATGATATTAGTGCTTGTTAATTAAGATGTACATGAGTTTTATACCCTAAAAATGAGCCTTTTTTGCCAAAGTGTTATTTTGCATTAGATTTGATGTGCTTCCCAACTTACTTCGTACTAGAGGGTAGGGAAGGGAATCTTCTTGATTTTCTACTATATTAATGCTTCTTAATTTATACATGAATATTAGACCCGCAAAAATGAAAACATGACAAGTACTCTTTTACATTTAGAACCTCATAACAACAAAGTAAGTTTGAGTGTACAAAAGCACATAAAAATCTAACATCTATTAAGTATGCATGATGTACCTAAAAGACACCTTACAAATACATCTACCTCACTTCAATAATTTAACATTCTTTCAATATACCAGCATTTAACATTCTTCCAATAAACCAATACATAGGCTTTGAGATGACATACTACCCTAATTATAATTATAATCTTTCAATATACCAGCATTTAACATTCTTCCAATAAACCAATACATAGGCTTTGAGATGACAGACTACCCTAATTATAATGTAGATCATAGAAGTTGTTGAGAGTCAAAATTTTCATTCCACCTTAAATATATTCTCAATGCAAGCAACATCACTATTTTCCAAAACACAACCTCATCCAAAAGCATAACATCTGTTAACCTTTAAACACCACATATCCCATCATACAAATTGTTCAAATCACGATATTGATATAAAATAACCCTATAACATCCATTAAAACCTCAATGACACCGTTCATTCATTACCAACCAATTCAGCATTAAAATGTCATAACCAAATTTTCCTTATTACAAAACACTAAACCCAGCCAAAGCTCAACAACTTACCGGTCTAAAATCCTCCGTCTCCCGTACGTCCCGGGTTCGAAACCCCTTACTCTCTTACCATTGCAGGCGCCTGCTTGAATTGCACAGGCAGGGGCTGCAAATGACCAGCAACAATCCAGCCGTTCCCCTGCTTATCGGCACGAAGTCCAAGAGCACTACAGGCAGGGCCAACGCCAAATCTTTTCTTGCAAATCACCGCCGGACACCAGAAAATCCCGTACTGATTTTCCCCTATTTTGGAAATCATAAAAGATCGGCCTTCCCCTGGAGCTATTTTGATCAAAGTCTGGTTAATTCCAGAAACCCTAGCGACGGACCAGGCATTCGCCCCGGAATCGTTTCCGCAAATTGATGGAGAAGAAATCGAAACATGCACGGCCGTGTTGCGATGAAAGAGCGAATTATTTCCAGAGCAAACGGGGCGAAATACCACAGGAAGCCCTTCCCCGGATTTATCCTGCACAACGTATTGCGGACAAGTGTTTGTGAGTGCAAATCCTCGGCCTTTGCCCCCTGCCGTGGCTAAAATGAAGTAATCCAGCCCCGATTGCAAAGGATTGCCTTCCATGTCCAACAGCATTTCCTCTGCATCGGATAGAACCGCCATTGAAGCGGCCAGAGAAAGGAGGATTACCGCCGACCTGTGCACAAAACCATAATTCAATTGGAAGATTGACGATTAGGGAAAACAGGGGGAAAACAGAAATGGGATAAGAGTATGCTCTGTTTATTACCAAAATGTGGCCATTGTGAGTCAAGCTTGTGACAATTTTTTCTTCCAACCTGTTTCAGAAATTTTAGAACGTGTTAAGCCAAACAAGGTTGTGTTGCCCGAGGTTATATATATAGTTGCTCTCGCCATAACTGACGGTTACATAGTTCCATAATGGTGGTCAGATTGGCATGGTGTTAAACTCCGCCAAGTGTCCTCGGCCATCTAGCACTTTTGATTTTTTTAAAGAAAAGTTTAGGGCTTGTTTGTTTGCAGAATTTGACTCCAATAGGAATCTAAAATTGGAATTTGTCTTCAATTTCTGTTTGGTGTGTCAAATTGGAATTGAGAATTATAATTTGTTTTTAATTCAAAGTTTAGTGCGTAAAGTCATAATTGAGAATTGAAATTTGTATTCTCATTTTGGCCTCAAAATTATTGTGTCCATTCTAAAAAATACATGTTATTAGAATAATTATTCCTATTATGATTTTAACTTTTTCTTATTTGATAAAATTTTGAAGTTTGTTGCACTCCATTGCCTATTCAATTTTGAAGTTTGCTACACTTTATTGCCTATTGGAGCTTGAATCTACCTCGTCAATTCAAACTCTCTCCTCTCTTAAGCAAACTTAGCAAGTTATAATTATTGACTCCATTGTTCAACACTTCATTGTTATTATCATTTATTTGCAACCCATCATCTACTAGTGAAGAATATAGGGCTCGTTGTGGTGATCCCTTGGCATGGAGACTCCCAAATGCTCAGTTGGGTTGTTGTATTAATGATATTGACATAGCAGTATTCCAAGCCAAGTCCTTGAAGGCCTAGATTTGTTTGCTTTCTCACAAGCAATGCAGTGAATGTGCTCAATTGGGATGTTAGAAATGGATGCATTGTTGTTAATCTATTTTGTGTGGCTTTGACTGGTATTAGGACGAGTCATTCCTTTTCCCACAACTTCAGCCTCAATCTCGACGCTACACTTTCTTTGATATACTTCAGAGGATGATATGCCATTCTTTCTATCATGTTTCCTTCATCCACTCTCACAGAAAGGATAAAGAAGTCTTGCTTGTTTTTGATACCGTTATTGTATTATTAATACCTTGTAGAAGAAACCAAGTGCTCACTTTCTCACTATCATCTCCATTTGGAAGATTATGGTGAGCTAGTTGTGATTTGAAAGCGAGGTTTGTATCTAAAATATGATATGGTGGAAAATGACACAGGATGTTGATCAAGCATGAGTAAGATTATAGACACGTGTCATGTCGAAAATGAGCTAAGCCAAGGAGAACTAAAAAATATCAATTTGCATTCCAAGGAATGGAGAAGACAGAATCTGCTACGAATTTTTCACCATTTGCCCCCTCCAAATTACATGATTACTCAGGCTTAGTAGAACCAAATGAGGTGTAGAATAACAAATCCTATTCCTATTCATATTCCTATTCCTACTTCTATTCTTGATTCCTATTTCAGATCCATATTCTTAATTCCTATTCCTATTACTATTTTGCATTCCTATTCTCAATTTCCTATTAGATTGAAATTGACTTTTTCCAAAACCAAATTTAGAAATTTTATATTTGTGTCCAAAACTTTCAAAATGGAATTAAAATTACAAAAAATTAATTTTACCTCAAAATCAAGTTATTAGACTTCTCACTGGCTACAGGAATTGAAAATCAAAACTTGGTTACACTTTTTTGAGGAGACTAAAATATCGCATTTTATTAATTTTTCATGTCCTTTTAGAGTTTTCAAACTAGCAACATCAATGTTTCATAATTGATTTTCCTTTTCCTTGATTAAATGAGGACGAGTTTGGGATTCAACTTGACTCTGTTGTATTTTAGTTCTATATAGGAGTCGTCGCACTGAGCACCCAAATGAAAGACAAAGGAATAAGAAACGATGGAATTCGTTGAAGTATTGCCAAAGAAATCTAGATGTCATAACACAATGTATGATTTTCGTCAATACCAGGACAAAGTTGGAATGACTCATAGACAAATGAGAGCTTGAGATCACATAGTGTCTGCAATACATGGTAATATGGATCAAAAACCCAGAGACATTGTTATGAGAGAATTTAGATCTGGTTCTTCTAGAGTGTTGATTATAACTAACCTTTTGGCTCGAGTTATTGATGTTCAACAAGTTTCTCTTGTTATCAATTATGACTTGCCAACACAACAAGAAATTTATCTCCTTTGTATATGTCTTATTGGGCAATTTGGTAGGAATGGTGTGGCTATTAACTTTGTCACGTGGGATGGTGAGAGAATGCATTCAGATATCCTTCAACACTTTTGCACTTCTGTTTTACTTTTCTATGTGCACTAAGTTGCTCTATGCATGACTAAATTAAACTATCTGGTGTCATTGTAGTTGGCTCCTCTACCTAGTGCGAAATTAAAATCTTAATTCCAATTCTAATTTGAAGAACCAACCATAGAAATGGAATCTTTTGACTCATCTTCCAAGTGAACAAAACGATTCTACTATAATTGCAAAAAACATTTTCAAGATTTGCAAAACCTTGATTTGGCTAAATCAAAATTTGTAGAAATTTTGATTTATTTAATTCCATGAACCAAATGGACCCTTAGAGAAGCATTCTTCTTAGCCTGTGTTTGTTAAGTGTTGAAGGATAAAGAGTGGTTATTTTCAAGTGTCTTCATTTCAAAGATTGTTGAAATTTAATGTACAGATGTATTATTATTCATTGAAAAATTATCAAACATTTATTCAAAAGTGTATTAGCAGTTATTTATTAGGGTATAAGTGGGTGCCAATTAGTAAATGATAAATTTGTTAATCGACTTCTAATTATTATTAGTTTTTGGTTCCTTCAAATAATTAATTGAGGGTTTGGGTGCATGTGGAGTGAATGGCTATTGTCATGTGGGCAAATACATAATTGAGGGGTTGGGTGTGTCTCAAGTACATGGCTATTGTAGAATGGGTGGTTGTTATTGCTCTTCCCCTAGCATTTCAATTTTAGGTGGTGCAAGGTATGTATTGGTAGAGAATTTGAGGGAATATCATCCTAGTCTTCTTTCAACATTCAATTTTTCCTTCATTTTGATAAAGAATGTCATCATGGTTTTCCTTCTATCCCTTATAATTTTAAATTATAGGTAGATGTACATATATAAAACTCTCAATATTAAGAATTATAAAATAATTGTATTTCTATTTCTTTCTTTTATCCCCATTTTTTTTTTTCAAGATTTTTCTTCAAATCAAAATAAATGCATGCAACTACAAAATAATTAGATGTTTATAAATATGTGAATTACAAAGTTCCATTCAATACTATTTTAGAATGAAAGTATGAAACATCTACAAATATTACTCCCCCACAAAATTTAAAACAATCATATTGTATTTCTTCTAACTTCAAATCCTCAAAATAATTTGAGGAACAATATAATGTCTATAGAAGACTTCAATATTGAATGATTGCTAACACTTCCTTACAAAAAGAAATAAAATA
Source organism: Cupressus sempervirens (assembly GCA_028749045.1). Lineage (NCBI taxonomy): Eukaryota > Viridiplantae > Streptophyta > Pinopsida > Cupressales > Cupressaceae > Cupressus > Cupressus sempervirens. The sequence goes on from CM053791.1 coordinate 278,716,776, forward strand.
AAATAAATATTTATGGTTACATGGTACAAGATTTGATTGATTTGTTGGTGAATAGTATAAAGTCTATTTATTTGATTTATAAGTTAGATAGACATCCATTTTTTACATTAATGTCCCCACTAACCAATAAAGATAAGTTTAAGACTAAATTTTATTTTTTGATGGAGGTCATCCAAAAACAAGTTTTAGGTACCTAATACAGGCCCATGAGTGCCTGAAACCTCTTTGGCTAAGAGCCAAGGACTAAGGAGCATCAACACTGCCAGATTCACCTAGGGTACGATCTTGGCCTCATCCCTTATAATGTCTTCAGACCTTGCACTTAGCAAGACTTGATCCCTGGTGGGCCCTTTGTGAGCCATTCAACTTCACCAGTAGACCAAGGGCCCATTGACTAAGACTAAATTTTGAATCAGAGATAACCTTTAAGACAACATTTGAAAATTGAGAAAAAGTTAGTGATGTACATGGCATACTGAAGATTCAACTATCCAACATTTTTGATGTGTTTTTAATAAAATAATGGCTAGCACTTCAATCTTAGTTGGTATTTCTCTTCATGATGTTAGGTCATTGAATGTGATATAAAATGTTGAGGAAAAAACATTTATAGCATAAATTAGAAGCTTTTGCATTTTAAGCACTACCATCATTTTTTCTTTTACATCTTAAATATAAAATAAGTGGATTAAAAATGTGATGTCTAGATATATGTATTGAAGGCTTATGAATAATTGCTTGTGAAAATAAGAAAGATCATTAATTACTTTTCATGACATGGTACAAAAGTTGGCTAATTATTGGTGAAACCTATAATTCCCATTTATATTGTTTACTAGCTATCTAGGCATCTCTTTTGGCATGTGTGTTCTAGCTAACCAATAAATATGAGTTTAAGACCATGTTTGAGAAGGGAGGAAAAGTTGTTGATGCTATTATAGTTTTGGTTAGATAAAACAACATACTCAGTGTGTATCAATGTGTGTGTGTGTGTGTGTGTGTGTGTGTGTACATATATATTATAATTAATATATAACTAACTGCATAATTTTTAATATTGCCACTAATTTATTCCACTGAATCAGTCAAACATTGATTAATCACTGAAGGTCGTAACTAGCGATCATGTGTGGGGTTATATGAAAGTCACAAACCTGATGGGTTGTAACTCCACATTGTAATCACATCCATCAAGAATGTGATTCTTTCACACCAATATATATCATGTGTGACTATCCTCTCGACAAAATGCATTTTTTATCAAAATTCAAAAAAATGAAAACACAACAATTTTTTCTAAATTTTTCAACATTTGTTCTTCACATATGTTTTATAACAATTTTTTTTTAAAAAAAAGAGAAAAATCACTATATTTTTAAAGATGTCAAACAATTTTTTTTTACTTTTGATACATTCTATGTGGAATATAGTTGACACCATATATATCGGGTGATATCTCTGCACTAAATTGATGAGACTGAGCACATATTTATCGTAGTCTTCTACTATTAGTTTCATTGCAGATTTTCTCCAAGTTGTCTTCATAGTTATTGTACCACTAAGATGGTATTAGAGTAGCATACTTTACTAGGGACTTGTAAAATTTTGCACTAGTTGAGTATATTCAAGTGCGAAGAGGAAGCTGCTAAGGGCTATGATATCACTTCCCTAAAATTATGAGGATGCACTGTCATTAAAAAACTTCACTTCTAAGGAGAAATGAAACAAAGGAGACCATTTTCCTCAGTCACCACTCAAAGTTCAAGATCATGGACATGCTTCAAAAGAAAACCTACAACAAGTCAGGAAGATGGTGATGGAGATTCTAGAAAATCATTCAATCTAGAGGGGGACACCTTAAATATGTTGGGAGACTTGTTTGAGAAAGTTGTGACACTGAGCAATGAAGGAAACTTTAGCCAGTTCATGGTTTTGAAGCACCATGCCCAATGATGCTTCTCTCTCTCGATGGAAACAAAGAAATATATTAAAAGGGTGAATCCTGACCCATTATTACATTCATAATTCCCATCTGCCATCGAAGTGGCAACTAAATAAGGTTTCTCAACTTACCAATTGATATCCTTCATGAAGGGAGAAAAATGAAAAAAAAACTAATAACAAGCACTTGCACCCAAAGGAGGTGCAAGGGATATGCCAATAGGTGTTTAACTGGAAAGGTCAAAGGAAGTTTAACATTGCATAAGGAAGTGTAGAAAAGTGATGATCTTAAAACATGTCTTATTGCATAAGGAAAATCTCTATACAATTAGCACCTTTTTGGATGATTTAAAGTTACACTATTGTATTTTTTTCTTTTCACAATCTACCATAAAAAACTCTAGTGTTCAAATGCATTAGAAAGGTATTCTTTCTAACTATTTTGTTTCCTCCAAGGTCAAAACCATTTTTCTTGCAACCACACTTGGAAAACCTTCAAGAATTGTTGTTTCTTATTAACCACTTACTAGAAAGTCGCTTAAGTTCATCAATTGATAAGTAGGGCATTTTTTCCATAGCAAGTCAAATTGTTTGACATGGGTCAATGAGTTTGACTTAAAACTACATAGTTAAATCCTAATAGAAATATCGCAATTTTGATATTGTTATTCAGATTGTACTATGTATTTTTTGAGCCAAACTCATTGACCCATGTTTCATGAGTAGTGACTCACTAGATCTCATCCATCATTAGAATGAATTGAATAGTTAACAATCATTGCATTGAGGTGATGCTCACAAAGATGAACTACCAAGATTTCCCATGTGGTCATGGATCCGGTACTACTTCAAGTCAAGCATGCTTAACATGTAACCACAAGCACGATGCTAAATGAACTCCATTTAATTTCTTGATTATTTGTAACATACATTTCTTGCAAAGAGAACATGAGATTGAGAACAATATTAAAGCATGAGAAATTTGCAAATAAGAGTAAAGGATTATTGATAAGATTTACATGCATGTTAATGTAGATCATTTGTATGATATATTCAGATCCTATATCTAACTTCAGCTCAAATTAGGTCTTTGTTCTTTTCATCCTTTCAAAATTTCATAGTACAAGGTTTGATTTATGGGGGAATAGTATAGAGTAATATAGTAAAATAATTAAATCAAACTAGCCAATAGAAAATGTAATTCTAATCTAAATTAGAATTTTGTTTTATTTAAGGTAGTTTTAAGCAAGTAAATATGTTGTCTTAAACTCAAGTTAGGTCTTGTTCTCTTCATCCTTTCAAAATTTTAAAATACAACATTTGATTTATGGGGGAATAATATAGATAAATATAGTAAAATAATTGAATCAAATTAAGCAATGGAAAATATAATTCTAGTTTAGATTACAATTCTATTTGATCTAAAATAGTTTTTGTTGGAAGTCTTAATGGGAAACAAGATACTAGGGGGCGAAGGGGTGAATCAGGATCTATAAAACTTTTCATTGTTAAAAAAATTAAAGTTTATTCACACCTAATCTATCTCATATCTTAGATCTCATACCATATAAATATAAACTTTTAATGCTGAAATGAAATTTATCTAAGCATAACATCCATAAAAATTAAAAATCATAACACAATGATTTTGGTAGCCGAGAAACACATCAAGATGAAGGTAAAACTGGGGTCCAGATGAAACCCAAAAATCTTTACTATTGCAACAAAAAAGTTTGCCTATTAGGGCTACAATTTGTTTGTCAAAACCACTCTATTAAGAAATTTTCCATTACGCAATCTGTCAAAACTGATTTAGTACTTGATCCTTTAGTTTTCTCTAAAAGTTTTTTATGGATCTCCTATCCTCAATATCTCAAACTAGTCTCCTTATTTGATATGTTTTGTTTTGTACTTCGCTACTCTAGTTACTCTATCTAATCTCCCTTTAGACTTAACCTTCCTTTCTTTGTACTTAGCTTGTTCACTCCTTTACTTCACCATTCACCATACATTACAATCCATAATGATTTTAGGGTTAGAACCCTTCTTAAATAGAAAATCATAAAAAGTTCTACATCTTAATCAATGATCCATATTTCATCCTTTTGTTGTTTTACTCTTTTGGTTTTTTGATTTCTTAATCTATTTTGTCTTGGGATTAATGCCTTCTAGTAAAATGTATAATCTTCTCCTTAATTATCTGTAAAATCTTTAAATATTGTGTAGAAATTGGCTAAAATGATTTACATAAGTGTTTGTGTAATTACAAAGTCATATGTCAAAATTGGTTTTGTTGGTGTAAATAGGTATTTACTCTTTACACTTTACTAAAGTTTACTTAGGTTAGTGCATTATTTTATTATTTATTTTTATAAGAAACTTAGGAGTTTGCGCGCCTTTTTGAGTTGTCATGTTGACAACACAAAAGTATGCAACTCTAATTATGCACATGGTGTCTACAACACTAGAGTTTGCATCATTCATTGAGTTGTCATGTAGACAACATAGTTATTCGCACTCCTAATTTAGCACATGTTGTCTATAACACTAATTTGAGTGTCACACCATTGTAGACTTATCCTCTCATCATCACACTTACTTCCGTGCTTAATGGAGGATAATCCATATCTGGTGGACATGTGCCTAGTTGTATGACTTATCATGATGCTGATTTCGAGGCATTCTAGATGCATCTTAGAGGTCTTTATATTCAGGCACTCCTAGTGTACTTGCACATGGTATTGAATACTATATAGTTATTCTAATCATACTCTGGTCTAATTTGTGCTTGTTTTTTGAGCTCCTTGGTCTTGGGTGAATTATGCCCTAAGGTAGATTCTTATATGGTATCATAGATGAGGGAGACACTCATCACATAGCCATTGGAGACCTCATTGCTTCATCTCTCTAAGGGACCCGATTCAGATCCAGAGCAATGATTTGATGAAGATAAACTATAAATATGCCTACTTTAGGCCATAGTCAACCATGAGGCAAAATTTTTTTTGCAAATCAGAACCTGAAGGCCCGATTTGCAAAGTTGGGTATGGTCTTTATTTGATTTGTTAAATTTAATTTTTGGATCTATGATTTTGCAATTTTTCTACAATTTACCTGTGCGAAATATTTCACAGGGAATATTCTACCATCAATTGGCATCATTTTTCAGCATAGCACCATCACACAATAAACCTGGTAGTTCACAAATTTCCACTCCATAGCATGCAATACTCAACCCTTGGTGGCTTCAATATTCCAACCACCACTTTTTTTTATAGTTCACAGAGTAGTCATTTTAAATATCCCATAAGTTGAACATCCCATCGACATGGGATTTTAATTGCTAGGTTTTAAATCCCAATCACTGGGACTTGGACTTCGACGAGCTGCTCACTTTTCCACTAGCCACCAAAAAATTTTCGACCTCCAACTTTGTGCTAAGATCCATATAGTCTGCCATGTGGTACGATAGAAACCTTTTCCATGCCTGCACCTAATGCGATCACCAACAGGGATCCACCTACCCATGTCACCTGCCAAAAAATTGCCACATGACATCTAATCATAGCCCCATCAAAAGACAAAGCCGCCATGCGGCCAAATAAAATTCATACACATGGCATCCAATCATCATATGGAGAAGACACATCATCGCCAGTGGAGTAGTCTAGTCATTAGGCCGTACACATGTGGCACATACACATAAATTTTTTCTATACAATTCTATACGAATCCGTACATGCTGATGCCAGTAGTCATATAGAGTGACATCATCACCATGTTAGCAGGGGCCTACATTTTTATTGATGCCAGCAAAGTACGAGCCTAAATTTGACAATTGTCTAATCGTCATTCTAGGGCTTTTTTGAACTGCTGTGATGACCATTTGATTATCAAATTTAACACAGTATTTTCCTCTTCAAACCTTTATTTAGATGTAGTTTTGATTTGGTAGCCCAACTTTGAGAGGCCATAAGTTGGACATCTGGAATCCAAATCAGGTGCAATTTTTTTGATTTTGGCTAAAATTTCTTGAAACTTTCAGTGGTGCAGCTATTTTTTGGTTTTGGTGCACGAATTTGTCAAAATAAGCATTTTTTGGTGACTATACCTATTTAATCCTACATTTTGCAACTTCAAACGCATCGTATGGGCTTATTTGGACTCCTTTTTAGGTTCTATTTTTTTTTAAAGTGTATATTTTTTCATCTACTTTTTAGATCTGCAGTCAAATTGTAGTCTTGCATGGCCAAACATACCACTATTAGAGATAGGTCCTATTTTGCATTGTATTGCTTCACAATTGTTGTATTTACAGGTTTACTTGGCACTAAAATGTTATGATGCTCAGTCATAACTAAAATTCATGATGTCACTTGGCTTCTATACACTCAATCTATACTGATTCACTCATCATTAACTGACTTTACATATGCTTGGTCTCTTTTGTTTTACTCAACATGTATGTTGACTTGGTCTCTATTAGGGTGCTCAACAACCTTTGACTTGCTTGATGTATGATAAAATATAAATGAGTCCTTTATATCTTGACTTTCTCTTGATGGCTCAGTTATAGTGATGATGATCCAATGTTGCTTTGGAAATGACTAAGTGTTAGACTATAATAGTCAACTTGGGCTTAGAGATCAACAACCTTCCCCTTTGACGTTGGTGGTAAAAATACTTTGGCATGACTTAGATATCCATTCAAAAATAATGCTCCTCCTGAGATTGTAACTTGGTCTTAAAAATTTTATCTCTATTATATAGTATATACATGTTTGTCTCTGATTGATGTAGGAGCATCTTGCATCCAAAATAAAGGGGAGGCACATTGAAAGTAAAATTTTAAATTTTAAATTTAAAAAAAAAAAAAAACTTTAAAAAATTGTGGAGGAGAGAGAAAGTGACGAAAATTAGAGGAAAAATAATAATAAAATAAAAAAGGGGAAAAAGGAGAAAAGAAAGGAAAAGGGGATTTCTATTTTCGAGGTGCATAGGTGGCATGATAGAAAAAATAAAAAATAAATAGCTATCATTCCATTTTTCAAGGTGTGTGGGTAGAATTCTAGAAAGTTATGGATATTGTAGAAATTTGTGGATATTGTAGAAGGTTGTGGATGTTGTAGAAGGTTGTGGATATTGTGTAGGAGGAATTCTAGAAGGTTGTGGATAAGTCATGCATTAGGTGGTAAGTGCCTATTTAAGCAAGGCATATGAGCATTTCTAATCAAGCTCAAGAACTAGAAGTTGTGGAAGGTAAAGCGTTGGAAGGAAAGCTGGATGGTGTGAAGGCTTCAAGGTGTGAAAGAGAAGGAGGAAGTGAAAAGTGAGTTTTGAAAGAGAAGGAGGAAGTGAAAAGTGAGTTTTCTTGAGTCTGTGGACAGAGTGCCGACTGTGAGGCACTTTACAATAGGATTGTGATGGAGTTGTGAGTGTGTAGGCAGAGCACCAAATATGAGGCAGTTTACACTTGGATCTTGGATAGAGTTTGAGAAGAGCTAGTGACTACGGTTTAGAAACAAGGAGATTACTTGGTGGCTTGTGAGAACAAGTTGAGATCTCGAAGGTTTCTACTAGAGTGTGGATCTGGACTAGCTTAGGTTTGGATTGGATCTTGAGAGATCTTGCAGAAAGGTTATTGTAATTGCTAAGGGTTTTCAAGTTTAACAAAATTTCTCAGGAAGCATTTTATCTCTCTTTGTCTTCATATTGTTGCATTCTTGGTTGTGAGTTGGTAAGGGTGGTGTGGCCCTTTGTCAGTGGTATCAGAGCATACCTTCATCAAGTGGTATCAGAGAAGGAATTCTTGAGTGTACAAGTAGATCGCCGAAGTGTGAGGTAGTTTGTACTAGGACCTTGGGAGGACATGTAGATTGATCAATGGATGTAGAGTTGGAAGACTGAACTTGTTGAGGCATGATTGTAGAGAGCTTTTGGATTACAGATCCGTTGTCCTAGACTTGTGATGTGGTTCCTGATTATTCATGTGAGGTGGCAGGTTGCGATCTGACTTGCAAACAATTCAAGGTTGTCACAAGGAGCATGGGAAGGATTTGTTGCAAAGGGTTTACAAAGATCTTGGGAGATGGCTCCAAAAGGATTGGACCCTAAGATAATTGCAAAACTCCATGATATAGTGGAGAGGAATTTTTCTAAGATGTTTTCTTGGTTGGATGATAGATTGGTTGATCAAGTTAAGGAGGTTCATGAGAGAAGATGGCATCACAAGGTTGAGGTGGAAGAAGTTGGTTTTGTTGATCAGTTTGTGAAGTCCGATACAAAACATGTAGAGCAGCTGGAGGATGTCACTAAATATATTCCTAACCTTGTGACACAGGTTGGTTTTCATGATCAATTGGTTGAGTCTGACATGGAGACTGCAGAGCACTTGGTCATGGATGATCCAGTTGTTGGAGGTGAGTTATGTATTGTAGAGCATCTTGTTGTGAGCAATGAGGTTGCTGGTGTTGAGAGTTTGGCATGTGTTGATGGAGATCTACATGTGGCTACTGATTTGGACTTTGTTGTTGCTGATGCGGAGTTTGTTGCTATGGGTGTGAATTCACTAGTTGCTGATGTGGATGAGAGTTTTCTATTAAAGCATTATGTTTAGTTTGTTCTTGGGAGTGAGCATGTTGATTGGATGGTTGAGATTCTGGTGTTTGATGGTGTGATGCAGATGTGGAAGATTTGCATGGTGGTTTTCTTGTCCTTATTGAGGTGGAAACCTTTGGTGAAGATGAAGATGGTTGTAGACCTTTCTTTTGGCGTCAAAGTGTGGGACACACTTTTCTAGCTACCTGGGGAGTCTGATGCAGGAGCATCTTGCATCCAAAATAAAGGGGGGGGGGGGGGGGGGCATGTTGAAAGTAAAATTATAAAATAAAAATAAATTTTAAAAAAGTTATGGAGGAGAGAGAAAGTGATGAAAATTAGAGGAGAAATAATAAAAAAATAAAAAAGGGGAAAAAGGAGAAAATAAAGGAAAAGGGGATTTCTATTTTTGAGGTGCATAGGTGGCATAATAGAAAAAATAAAAAATAAATAGTTGTCATTCCATTTATTGAGGTGTGTGGGTAGAATTCCAGAAAGTTATGGATATTGTAGAAAGTTGTGTATATTGTAGAAGGTTGTGGATGTTGTAGAAGGTTGTGGATATTGTGTAGGAGAAATTCTAGAAGGTTGTGGATAAGTCATGCATTGGGTGGTAAGTGCCTATTTAAGCAAGGCATATGAGCATTTCTAATCAAGCTCAAGAAGGACAAGCTAGAGAAGGAGAAGCTCGAGAAGTAGAAGCTGTGGAAGGTAAAGTGTTGGAAGGAAAGATGGAAGGTGTGAAGGCTTCAAGGTATGAAAGAGGAGGAAGTGAAAAGTAAGTTTTCCTGAGTCTGTGGATAGAGCGCCGACTATGAGGTAGTTTACAGAAGGACTGTGATGGAGTTGTGAGTGTGTAGACAGAGCGCCGAATGTGAGGAAGTTTACACTTGGATCTTGGATAGAGTTTGAGAAGAACTCATGACTACGGTTTAGAAACAAGGAGGTTACTTGGTGGCTTGCAAGAACAAGTTGAGATCTCGAAGGTTTCTACTAGAGTGTGGATCTGGACTAGCTTACGTTTGGATTGGATCTTGAGAGATCTTGTAGAAAGGTTATTGTAATTGCTAAGGGTTTTCAAGTTTAATAAAATTTCTTGGGAAGCATTTTATCTCTCTTTGTCTTCATATTGTTTCATTCTTGGTTGTGAGTTGGGAAGGGTGGTGTGGCCCTTCGTCAGTGGTATCAGAGTGTACCTTCATCAATGATTTATGTCTCCCCCTTTGTGTCATCTTCCCCTTTGTTAGAATCTTTCCCCCTTTAATGTATGTCATGAAAATATTTCCCCCTTATTTTTTTCACTTATGGATTAGTGTTTACAAGGGTTAGGTTGTATTTATCCAAAAATGTTTGATGATTGGCCAAAATTTCTTCAAGTCCTTTATTCCCTCTTTCTCTTGTTGATTCCATGACTTGAATGTGAATCTCTAGTTGAGTAGATAGATCAATCAAGCTCTCTACTATTGAAATATGTGGATGTTTCCTTGTTAGATTCTGAGCCACAAATAACGCCCTTTGAATTATCTCCAAATGGAGTAGTAACATGAATTGAATAGAAATCAATTTATTCCTTATCCCACTATCTCTAACCATTAACACAACTAATCTCTATTAATAAAATGCCAACTTATTATATTAAGGTGAGCTTGAACTTGCGTTCTTGCTTAATGAAATTGTGCATGCCTTCATATATGCCTATATCAAATCAATAGAACATTGATCCTCCAATGTGAAGAACTCAACATCGCAAAGTTTCATATACAAAGAATGAATGACTTTAAAAATTCCTTCTAGCTAAGTGGTAAGGTTAGAAACTTCAACCTCCCTAATGTAAGTTTTGGTGAGACTTTCTACAAAACTTTGTGCTCAAACTTCTTCTCAAACCATCTCATCAATCTATTATTGGTCTATTTATCTCCTATCTGAACCTTATCAACTATATACACTAGCTGATCCAAAATTTGATGTTGCTCATTACTATCATAGATCTTAAATTCATCAACACAAATGTCATTTATATTGTGCAAAAACTTTTTTTTTTTTTGTGTTTTTTCTTCTTAATTGTTCTTTCTTTGTCTCGCAACTTACCAAGGTTTGTAATTCTTGCATCTATTCCAATGTCATGTTGTTCAAGTCATACATAGGCAATGTGATGGCTTCATATAAGCTCACTGTCTCATTTGGTATTTCATCTTTATGTGCCATCATCTATGATCAAGGGGTGCTATCACTAAGTAGTGATAGCTATAGTTATTTTACCTTTTCATTTAATCTAGATGTCTTCTCCTATTGATTTGATTTAACCTATTGTACAGGTGTAACAGATAATGTCTCTATTGACATGGCACTTGAAAATTATATAAGAGATTCAATAGCCTCTTGTTCTTTTGGTTTCTCTTTATCAACCTTCCTTTTCTCCTCTTTTGCCTCTTCCTCATTTGGTTTGACATCTGTGACATGGGTAAATTATGGAAACACAATTATTCTCTTTCCCTGGTACTCAACACTCATGTCAGAAACCATTGTAACTGATGTGACTTTAAAATCATTAGTTTTTGCACTCTCAATCCTTGGATAGTCTTGTACTTGTAGCAACATTGGATTGATGCTTGGTAGAGATGTATCTGATGTAGAATTTTTCATATCTTCCTTAGTTAATACATTTTGATTCTGTGGAGATGAATCAGGAATGTCCTCAATTGTGAAAACATCTTGATCTTGGTAGTTTCATAAGTACCAAATGGCTTGGCATTTATGTCAACCTCTTTAGATAATAATGCAATCATTGTTGTTGTAACTTCATCAACATTATCTTCATATTGCATAGGCCTAATCCATGGAACTCTCAGTATTACTACCTGAGCATAGATAAAATCTAATGTAGGAGTATCCTAGGTGTAAGAGAAATCTTGCATCACCCAAAAATATTTTCATTTCAGTCTTTTTCTATTTTAATAGGGACTAGTAGACAGGGTGGTTACTATTTATGGAAACTTGCTATTTTTAGTAAGTTTGTCATACAAGCTTGGAATGTTCTCATTTTCCACATGAAAGTTTATTTTAGAGTTATAAGCCTACCATAAAAATCTAATTGCTCCAGCTTAAGTATTAGAGAAGTTATTGTAGATTTTTGGTGGAAACATTCGCAAAAAAATCTTCAAGCTCATCATTGGAGGTCTTAGAGTACCTGAATGAGGTCCAAAAACTCAAAGGAAGGGAACTTGCACCATTTCAAGCCTATAGATCATTAGCTAACATTTCTGAAAAGTGGTTATAATAGCTAATCAAAGCAACAGTTTGAGAGTAAAGGCCTTTCAAAGTTGGGCTATCTGAAATTCCTAAAATAAATGTCAAAAATGTATTTGGCTAACTCTATATGTATTTTTAGGGTCTATCAACCCTAGCTATTAAGTTTGAGCATCTAGAACCTTTTCTGGTGGCATAAATTTACCTATTTAAGAAAGGCTCAAACATTGTCTAGGATAGCTCTAGGTGATAGTTTGCAGCTTGTCTTACATATTATTGTAATAAAGGCACCCATGTGGCTTAGTATATTGTACTTGTGAATTCTGTAATTCTGCATTTGTGATGCAAATAAGAAGTCCATATTTTGTTCTCACATTTGTTGTTCTTTATTTATTTTTTGTTATGGTTTATGGCATCAAGGGGAACACCCTTCATCAAGTGGTATCAGATCTAGTGTTCTTGAGTCTGTGGATAGATCGTTGACTATGAGACAGTTCACACCAAGACCATGGTTTGGGCATAGCATGTAGATAGATCACCAATTATGAGATAGTTTGGACTAGGGTTTCGATGGAAGCGTGAAATTGCCATCACAAAGAGAGCATGGTGGAAGAGTTGAAGGTGTTATACCTAAGGATTTTAGAACCCTCTAGAGGAAAACGCAAGCGATGCAAGAATATATTTGCAGAGGATGAATCTTGTTGTAGGAGATGATGAAAGTGAGGATGAAAGAGAAAAGAAGAAGAAAACACAAACCCAAATGTAGTAGAGGAAGTTCTTAACCTAGAGGAGGTGAAGCTTTTTAGGGTCATTTCTAGTATTGGAAAAAGAACTAAGTTTGATGTTCCTACATTTTTGGGAAATCTCAACCTAGAGGAATCGATCGACTGGATCAATGAATTGGAAGAATACTTTGAATATGAAGATATTGAAGATCTAGATAGGGTCAACTTTGCAAAGGCCAATTTGAAGGGTCATGCAAAGATTAGGTTATAGGAGATCTAGTTGGATCGAAATGAAAGAGGAAAGGAAAAAATTACTAGATGGGATTGGATGGTAGCTAATATGAAGCAATAGTTCATTCCCATAGATTATGAGCTTGATCTATTGAAGAAAATGCAAGGGTTGAAGCAAGTAGGAAAATCTGTTCAAGAGTATACTGAAGAGTTCTACCAAGTTCTCATTTGAATTGGCCATGAAGAAATTGCTAAGGAGAAAGTCACCAGTTATTTTAATGGGTTACAACCAAGCATTCAGGATGAGATGAGCATTATTTGAGTGACCAGTATTGAGGAGGCATACCAGTTTGCTCTAAGAGTTGAGGAAAAACTAAGTAAGAATTTTGATAACAAGAATAGTGGAAGAGGTCATGGTGGAAGATCTAGTAGATGATCTTATGGAGGTTAAAATGATGATAAAAAAAACAAGGATGAGGTTGGAAGTAGTAGTTAGAATTAGAGGGGAAACAATTCCAATCATTTCCATGATTAGAAATAAAGATCAGAGAGGAAGAGTAGAGGACAAGGATCTGGAAGAGGAGGCTTTTATGTCAAATGTTTTCACTATGGAGAAGAAGGGCATAGAGCATATGAATGTTTCCAATGCCAAGGAAGGACAGATCAAATAATAGAAGGCCAGAACAGAGTTGCACATGTTGATGAAGATGCCAGATCATCACATTCTAAAGATTCTTGAAGAGGAGAGGTCTTATTTGATAGAAGAGTCCTATTGAGTGGTGAGAATGAACCTGATCAAAGAAGGAGCTTGTTTCGCACAAGGTGCAAATATGAAGATAAGTTTTGTAATGTGATCATTGATGGTGGAAGTACTGAAAATCTAGTGTCAAAAATGATGGTCACAAAGCTGAAACTAAAGGGAGAAAAATACCCACATCCATATCATATTGCTTGGGTGCAAGATGACCACAAAGTCATGGTCAATAAGCAGTTCTTAGTGAAGTTCAAGATTGGAAGCTACCAGAATGAGGTACTCTGTGATATCATACCTATGGACATATATCATATGTTGCTAGGTAGGCCATGGCAGTTTGACAAGATATTGTAAATGTATGGGCAATCAAATACCTACACTCTGACCAAGGATGGAGTGAAAAATAAGTTGAAGTCATTGAAGAACAAAGAATAAAAGGTATGTAGTACTGCTAGAATATGTTTTGTTCATGGAAAAGAGTTTCTTAAAGGTATGAAGCATGAACATTTGTGTTTTTCTATAATTCCAAAAGATACTAAAGAAGAAATAGAGGAGGTTCCTATAGAAGTTGTAGATATGTTGGGAGAGTTTACTAATATTGTATTAGATAATGTACTTGATGGATTGCCCCCAATGAGAAAGATCAGTCACTAGATGAATTTTTTCCAGGAGCCAGTTTCCCAAACAAGGAAGAACATAGAATAACACCAACAGAAAGTGAAGAGTTGAATAGACAAGTTCATGAGTTGTTGCAAAAGGGGTTGATTCAAGAGAGTTTGAGTCCATCTATAGTACCAGCTATATTAGCACCAAAGAAGAATGGATAATGGAGGATGTGCATAGATTCTTGCACTATCATACTATCAACAAGATCACAATCAAGTATAGATTTCTATTGTCAAGGATGGATGATATTATGGACTATTTGAGAGGAGTTGAGTATTTCACAAAGATAGATCTGAAGAGTGGATATCATTAGATTTGTATTAGAGAAGGTGATGAGTGGAAGACTACTTTCAAGACAAGGGAAGGATTGTATGAGTGATTAGTCATGCCTTTTGGGCTAACCAATACACCAAGCACTTTCATGAGGCTCATGAATGAGGTACTGAAGGAGTTTCTAGGTAAGTTTGTCGTTGTTTACCTAGATGAAATTTTTATCTTTAGAAAGACATTAGAGTAGCAGTTGATCCATATTCGTGAGGTGTTTGATAAGTTGAGGGAAGAAAAGTTGTTGATAAATCTAAAGAAGTATAGTTTTGTAAAGAATTAGTTGATGTACCTAGGATTTGTAGTCTCAACAGAAGGTCTAAAAATGGACCTAGAGAAAGTGAAGGCTATCCTTGAATGGCCTACTCCAAGTAGTGCAATAGAGGTAAGATATTTTCATGGATTGAT